>JARFIW010001158.1:0-1428431 GCA_036346225.1 Platerodrilus igneus | reverse complement strand
TAAGTTTACATTCCTTTTATTTATTTACGTTGAACCCGTATTTCTTAACTTCTGGTTGACGCGACTTTTATTGATACTTTTCATTACAATATATTAGGTGAAAAATACCTCTCATAATGTCATTGCCTGTGTGTCATTACCTTTTACCAAAAGTGAGATCTACATATTTTTTTATATAAAATTCACCAACATTCAAAGTAGAAATGTTTCTTATAAAGGTAAAATTCACAATTTAACTTGTTTTTAATACGGTTCCATTCTGTACTATTGGTATCACCCAAATTACTTACCGCAATTAATTAATATAAAATGGATAATGGATATAGCTAGCGCATGCGACATGTCGAGATAATTCGTCGGTTTGAAAGCTGTTAATTTTTATTACATTTCCAGGCGTCTTTACTCAGTACGAAGGTAGGGTTTAAAGTTAATTTTTATATTGTGCTTTATAGTGGATTCAGAAAGCAAATATTTATTGGAAATTAAGAATTTGCAACGGTACGAGAAAGTACTTCAAAGCAGTTTCTAACTTTTTAACATTATGCATGCGTGAATTGCGTCAGTCATATTTTAATAAAGAGTTATTATTTATTAAGCAACATTTTTCATATGTTGCAATATTGTGCAATTTTATGGTTTATTTTTTATCTCGTCCTAAAATTATTTATTAATCTATGAGTCACGGTGAACGAGCGACTCGCAGCAATGTGACTCTTTGTCGGCTTAGTTTCGACGAAGTACCCCCTTATTCCACAAGGAAGATCCTATAACTCACTACATTCCCTATTATAGAGTTGAAGGTCTTATAAAAATAGCAGCAAAAAAATTATAAGACTGCTATATCACCAAACGTGACTGTTGAAGGAAAGGAATAGTTTCCTCCGTCGGACCGATTTCAAAATCCAGTGGTTCCAGATGTAGTAGATCTTTTAAATGACGACCCGCAACACGGCTCACTTTTGAAAATCTCAACCTTGTGTAACACTTTAGTTTTAAGCAAATACATAATGCACTTCTTGCTTTGTGGGCTGCCGGAATTTAGGCAAGAAAGTCATTGCTAACGTATTTAAAATCTCGCGCAGTCGTAGTTGGATAATCATGCACATTGTAAGGTAAACTTAAAAGATCATTCTGGTCGTTCGCATGTAGTCACTAAACACGTTTTTTGAAAATGTGGTGTGAGTTTTTGAGTCATCATGGGCTGCAGAAAGCTCCACTCATGGCAATTGCACTTAGCTTGGCGTTGAGGCCATAGCACGGAGCTATGCTAGAACGCAGTTCTAATTAAGATTGAGTATTTATGGAACGGTTCGCTATTTTAAATATGGCGTTTTAATTGTTACTAAAGAAGGTTTTAATTTTTAGCAAGCAGCTTTAGATTGTAGAATTTATGGATTAGAAAAATAAAACAGAATCCCATTTCAATATCAATCATTGTAACTCAAGATGTAATTCTTAGTTTTTGTAAAGAAGTTTTCGTGGATCGTAGAGAAGTTGACGGACTCATGATACTCTGACTAGACAGGTGTTCTGTATTTTATTGTTATTACTTAATGCGGTCAAGCTTTGGCGTTTACAATTCCAATTTTTACGATCCAGAGGAGTCAACACGTAAGTGATGAACGTTTTGTTTGAGAAGCCGAGTTAACTAAACTGAAAAATAATTAGTTCGCAAATACGAGATTCAGCATTCTTGATTTACAAGTTCTGACGGTATCTTATTAAAACAAATCATATTTTATTTGTTATAGTTGACATTATTTGGCAATTTTTTATGTAGCCGTTGTAACGTATTTTTTTTCTAGTTACACCTAGCCTAATAAATTAATAATAAAACAAATAAATTTTAAAGTATTTAATTCGTAAATATTCAGCCAATAAAATTAAAGTATAATGTTCATAATAACACATGGATTCTAGAAGATATATATTCTAAAGCTTGTTACCAAGCGCTGTCAAGTTGATAACCGGCACTTTGGTCTCCAACGTCCTAGAGTGAAGCCGCTTTTTGTAGACGAGAGATAAAGTCAAGATGATGACCCGTCAGAAACACGAGGCATCTAATCGAGTGAAGAAGAAAACTTGAGCTGAGAAAATGGATTGATAATATACATCATTTTAATACAGTTGGTATAGAATAATAAAATATATTAGACTAACACTTACTCACTTTAGTGCAATATCATATGGACAGGTTTACAGCAACGGTTTTCAATGTAAATTATAATAATTTTCCGTCACAGTAATTAATGGTAAACAGCTATGGTTTCGTCCTTTTATCTAACTACGCAGTATGGAAATGGTTGATGTTACAAAGAACCTTGACACTTCAATCTAACTGATGACTAATACGATGAAATAAATACAACAGCTGAGGTCGTGATTTTCCACCTGCAGTTCTTTTGTCTACACGTGAGTGTTTGAAGCTATAGTAAATTATTATGAAATTTTCTACGTTAATTATTAGAGTAACAGAAAATATAAAGTACTTTCTTAAAGTTTGTAAAACAACGTATAAATATCTAGGTTGTCAGTCACTTGTACAAGCACACAATGTGTTGAGAGTTTCAGAATCTAAACGCCAGACGCAGTCTTGGTTTAATTTTATATTTTGTTTAATTGAAAAACATGCAAGTCATGTAAAAGTTTTTTTATTGATACTGAAATTCACGTATATTCTTTTTACATTTTAAGGTCGTTATTGTCCTGACGATCGAATTTTTTTTGTGAATGGTCAAGGAAGCGCTTCTATGATTATAGTAAAAATAAAATCCTGTGTTAGGAACTAATAAATTATGACATATTTGCTTAAACTAAATTTTATAGAAACGATTAATTTATACGTATTTATTCTGAAGGTTAAATTATACAAAATTCTTTTTATAAAAATTAATGACAAGATAGTAAACATATGTATTGCAGTCGCATGTATATAGTCAGATTTCCATATGAATAGAATTCCTTTTGTTTTTCATAAAGTCGTTTTTATTATTCAATATTTAAAATATGAAAAAGTAAACTAGAGCAAATCCTCCTTAAGAAAAACAGATAGAGAGAAGAAAATAAATGCCTTTAGTATTTCATAGATGTTTAAATTCTCTTATTATATTTTTGGGCATATGCTTTTAAGGACATAAATGGTGTCCATGTGGTGTTTTTGTTTGTTCACAGGTACAGCTGAGACAACTGTTTAACAACTGGTGGTTGATGTTTTGGTAAGTGTGTGATAAAGAGTGAAATTCAAGTTTTATGGCTAAGATAGTGGTGTTAACATAAGGTTTCCGCATTTCCTTATACAAACACAGTTAAATTTTGTTGGCACTTGTATAAAAAATACGGTGGCGCCTATTAAAACTATTTTTGGTCAGTTATCCACCCATGACCCATGCTCATGATCTACCCAGAGCTAACACTCTACTAGCCGTTTAACCCTTAAGAGTTTTCTTTGTCTATAGCCGTTTTCCATCCGACATTACCCTGGGCTTGGAGTTTAAAGAAGAAATACTCGACCTAGTGATATCAGATTAAAATAGAGAGCTTTAGTATATAGCTGATAGTCACCAGGATAAATTTGCAAAATTTTATTTTAATTACACTGGCGCCCAACGTGGGGCTGGAAATTCATTTAGGGGCTGGAAATTCATTTAGGGGCTGGAATTTCATTTAGAGGCTTGAATAACTTCACTTATAGGCTGGAATATTTAGTAGTTATCTTCATCACACTTATATCTACCGACTGAGGTTTGCATTGATTCTAGTAAATAGTTTTGTTTCATTTTGTTAAAGTTTGTTACAGTTTACAGTGGGTTTTCTATATAGTTAGGACATTCGTTCGTTTGAGATTTCATCTTCAAAATTTTATAATTGAGTTACATTAGAGATATTCAGATATTTAATTATGGCAGAAACTTATAGCATCGTACACTTACTTAAAAATGAGTTAGAATATGAATTGAACATTAGAGGCATTGAAAATTCAAGACCAGTTTCAGATAAAAGGAAAATTTTAGCAAGGTTGTTGGCCAAAGAAGCAGATAAACCAGGTTGTTTGATAGATCCTTCTTATTATAAAGTAGATTTCGAAGTAGAGAAAGCAGAGATTGAGTCTAGTATAGAGTCCGTTAAAAATGTTTTGTTAGAATTTATAGATGATCCCGCAGAGTCAATTTTTAAAAGGATAAGGTCAAGATTAGTGCATCTTACAGGTAGAATACAACGGTTAAAGCTCCCTAAAGAAAATTTTGAGGAAATGGTGTTATTTAAAATGAAAGTTTGGCTACTATTCTTGTTGTGGAAGCAGATCTGCATGAGAAATTAAATAAAGATACAAGTTCAAATAGTAAAGATATTAACGTAAATTCTGTTGCTGCATCTAATGTGCCCGTTCCAACAGTTACATATGTCACACAGTCAGTTCCTATAGCATCTTGGTCGATAAAATATTCAGGAAACCCATCTCTTATATCAATTTTTAGAAAACATCAGTGACATTGCACAGTCTCGAAAGGTATCTGAGATGGAATTGTTTAATTCTGCAGTTGAATTGTTTACCGGTGATGCCTTGCTATGGTATCGTTGCGTTCGGGGTTCGTTAACAGATTGGAGTTCGTTAGTTAGTAGACTAAAGGAGGATTTCCTGCCAGCACATCCTGAAGACGATATTTGGGAAAAAATCAAGAATAGATTATAGAAGAACGGTGAATCTGTTGTATTGTTCATTGCTAACATGGAAAGTTTATTTAACCGATTACCTATTATTCCTGCAGAACACACTAAAGTTAGAATAGTCAAGAAAAATTTATTGCCATATTTCATTCAGCATCTTGCTCTTACAGAGATCGAGAATATTAGTACGTTAGTTAAATTATGTAAGAGGTTAGAAGAAGCTTCGTTGAGTAAACATAAGTCTGTTTCAGTTACGTTATATAGTCGCAAACAGCCTTTTAATTATTTTAATCCACATTTTAGAAACAAAACCCCTAGTTCATTTCAGAATGCTTCAAGTCGTGTTTATACCCCTCCGTCTTCACATTCCCCAGTACAAGTTCTTAATTCTGCCACCCCAATGACAGAAATGAGTGGAGTAGGTAACTCATTTATTAAGCGTAAATTGATTTGTTGGAATTGTTCACGTGATGGTCATACTTTCAATGTTTGTAGATCTTTCGAGAGATTATTTTGTTATGGTTGTGGTCGTAAAGGAGTGACTAGTATCACTTGTCCGTCGTGTCCAATTCAAAGAGTAAAAGAACAGAAGTTGAGTAGCGAAATTCCTATTTCTAGATAAAATGGTAAAGTTATTTGATATGGATATTACGAGTTTGTTTGATTTTGGATGTATTGCATCGATCGTGGGTTCATCTTTTAGCCTTATTAGCTATAATAGTTGGTCGAATAATGGTACACTAGTCTTTACTGTTGAAATATAGTTTGAGATTGCTCTTGTGCATGAGCACGTTTTAGTTTGGTTTGATTTATTTAGAGTAGCAATTTTATGGTCGCGTTGCAACGTAGTATATTGAGTTGAGTTACATCTAAGCGAGACTTGTTGTGGTTCATCGTGTAGCGTTATGTTAGTCTAGACGAAACTCAGGAAGGGTTGGTCGCTCAGCGTTATGTCAGTCTATGCGAGGGTCGTGGTAAGTTGTCGCTTTAGCAGTTTCGACATCGTCACTTGAAATTATTTGAGGTCAGTTATGATGTGATTTGTTTTGCTTATTTAGTTTGTCAGTCTAGATGAGACTCAGAGGAGAGTCTGCCGTTCTAGCAATATTGTTTATAAGTCTAGGTGAGGCTCATAGAAGAGTTTGTCATTCTAGCAAGTTTATGCGTTGTGAAGCACTTTAGTTTAGGTCGACAGTTTGACTATTGGTAGAGTGAGAGTGTACGAGTACAGTTATTAATAGTTATCGTGAAGTAAAGTGGAAAATAATTTTGTATTTGAATTCCCTTTATTCACCATATCGTCGATGGCAATTTACATGTAGCCTATGAGCGAGCTAGTCGCCAATATAATTTGAGAAGAAGAAATGTGTGCTTTGAGGTTGGTGATAAGGTGTGGAGAGTGAACAAGGTTTTATCAAGTGCAGGCGATAAATTCACTGCTAAACTCGCACCAAAGTTTGTTTTATGTGTGGTTAGGAGAAAGATTACTAATTTAGTTTATGAGTTGAGTAACATGGATGGTTCTAAGGCGGGTCGATGGCATATCAAAGACTTAAAGCCATATTCTGCGATTGATGAAGATGAAGTTGAAGTTATTAACAATGTTTCTGATCCTTAAGTACTTCCGAGTATAGTTGATGTCAGTTGTAATTCTCTTTAGTCCGTGTTTTGAATCCTTAAGTTAGACAAGTTTAAAGTTGGGAAAATTTTTATAAAGTAATTTATGTTTTAGTAGTAATAGAGCTTAATATGTTTGTTGATTTAGATATTGCATGTGTTAAATGAAAATTTTTGATGACGATAAAGAAGTGTTAAATGATAATTTTGATGACGACAAGGATATGTTTATGGATTTTGAATGATGATATTTTTTTGAGGTGTTTGAGAATGCAGCATATGCATAGAGATGTTGCAGGTATATAGAGATGGATATGTATTCAGTGAAGTAATACGTATTCAGTAATGGAATATATGATAGAGAGTATAGAGGGTGTTTAGTAGAATATTGAGTATGTAGTCATATAGTTAGAGTGTGATAGAATGTTAAGCATTAAAGGAATGCTTGAGTTTTGGTTTAATAGTTTGAGACTAGGCCTAATGTGCTTATTCTTATTGAGAGTGTACATGAGCTAGGATAGTTCATGAAGAGTTTTTGTGAGTAGTTGGTGGTGGTCACCCAATAGGCTCAATATATGATTCGTTAGTGGTTTTAGAGTTCTTTAGTGATGAGTCATTGAGGTTATATAATTTTGAGAGAGATAGTTGAGTATGTAGAATAGAGATCTTACAGAAAATATTGTGAGATGCTCACTCAAAGACTAAAAGTGTCTTGTTGATGAATATGTATTGTTAATACTTTGTCTGTTTCTCGAGTGTTAGAGATTCGTTTCGTGAATAGACTTTGTATCTAACAGCTTTTGGTACTTACTAAATTCATCAATTTTATGCACATAAATCTTTAAGATAGATATATTAAATTAGAGAAAATATTCGTTGTACAGATTTTTGTTTAGTAGTGATTATAATGTCCAATCCATTTTGTTTATTACAGTTCTGATTTGTAGTAAAATATTTTCATTTTAAAAAAAAAAAAAAAATTTTTTGATATGGTTGTTGCGTTTGTAACTATAGATGACATGCATCCACTGAGTGTTAGATACCCTAAATATACTTAACCGATTGACGTATATACTGGCTATGACTTCCCGGATTTGTCCCTTTATAGGCGTGTAGTACGCGCAGTTACTAATCACTCAATCCCATGCATTAATACCCCCGTATCAATTAGCAAATGATCCTGATATTTTTTGTTAAACTCATCATTAGGTATAGTTAATATTTGTGTCGTCTTGTTGTGAGGTGTAAGAGGTTGGTACAGTTAAGAAGAATAAGTTTGAAGTTTCAGTTGCAAAATTTTTTTAGAAAAATTCTCCCATACCTCGAATTTTTCTCTTGGGAAGAGGCTGTGTAACGTATTTTTTCTAGTTACACCTAGCCTAATAAATTAATAATAAAACAAATAAATTTTAAAGTATTTAATTCGTAAATATTCAGCCAATAAAATTAAAGTATAATGTTCATAATAACACATGGATTCTAGAAGATATATATTCTAAAGCTTGTTACCAAGCGCTGTCAAGTTGATAACCGGCACTTTGGTCTCCAACGTCCTAGAGTGAAGCCGCTTTTGTAGACGAGAGATAAAGTCAAGATGATGACCCGTCAGAAACACGAGGCATCTAATCGAGTGAAGAAGAAAACTTGAGCTGAGAAAATGGATTGATAATATACATCATTTTAATACAGTTGGTATAGAATAATAAAATATATTAGACTAACACTTACTCACTTTAGTGCAATATCATATGGACAGGTTTACAGCAACGGTTTTCAATGTAAATTATAATAATTTTCCGTCACAGTAATTAATGGTAAACAGCTATGGTTTCGTCCTTTTTATCTAACTACGCAGTATGGAAATGGTTGATGTTACAAAGAACCTTGACACTTCAATCTAACTGATGACTAATACGATGAAATAAATACAACAGCTGAGGTCGTGATTTTCCACCTGCAGTTCTTTTGTCTACACGTGAGTGTTTGAAGCTATAGTAAATTATTATGAAATTTTCTACGTTAATTATTAGAGTAACAGAAAATATAAAGTACTTTCTTAAAGTTTGTAAAACAACGTATAAATATCTAGGTTGTCAGTCACTTGTACAAGCACACAATGTGTTGAGAGTTTCAGAATCTAAACGCCAGACGCAGTCTTGGTTTAATTTTATATTTTGTTTAATTGAAAAACATGCACGTCATGTAAAAGTCTTTTTATTGATACTGAAATTCACGTATATTCTTTTAGTAGATTACCGTTAAAATTGAGTAGTTACATTTTAAGGTCGTTATTGTCCTGACGATCGAATTTTTTGTGAATGGTCAAGGAAGCGCTTCTATGATTATAGTAAAAATAAAATCCTGTGTTAGGAACTAATAAATTATGACATATTTGCTTAAACTAAATTTTATAGAAACGATTAATTTATACGTATTTATTCTGAAGGTTAAATTATACAAAATTCTTTTTATAAAAATTAATGACAAGATAGTAAACATATGTATTGCAGTCGCATGTATATAGTCAGATTTCCATATGAATAGAATTCCTTTTGTTTTTCATAAAGTCGTTTTTATTATTCAATATTTAAAATATGAAAAAGTAAACTAGAGCAAATCCTCCTTAAGAAAAACAGATAGAGAGAAGAAAATAAATGCCTTTAGTATTTCATAGATGTTTAAATTCTCTTATTATATTTTTGGGCATATGCTTTTAAGGACATAAATGGTGTCCATGTGGTGTTTTTGTTTGTTCACAGGTACAGCTGAGACAACTGTTTAACAACTGGTGGTTGATGTTTTGGTAAGTGTGTGATAAAGAGTGAAATTCAAGTTTTATGGCTAAGATAGTGGTGTTAACATAAGGTTTCCGCATTTCCCTTATACAAACACAGTTAAATTTTTGTTGGCACTTGTATAAAAAAATACGGTGGCGCCTATTAAAACTATTTTTGGTCAGTTATCCACCCATGACCCATGCTCATGATCTACCCAGAGCTAACACTCTACTAGCCGTTTAACCCTTAAGAGTTTTCTTTGTCTATAGCCGTTTTCCATCCGACATTACCCTGGGCTTGGAGTTTAAAGAAGAAATACTCGACCTAGTGATATCAGATTAAAATAGAGAGCTTTAGTATATAGCTGATAGTCACCAGGATAAATTTGCAAAAATTTTATTTTAATTACACCGTATTCTTATGTTAATTATTCGTTAAGAACGACACTTCTAAACAGCATATATAATGATGAGAATTTAGTTTTCCATGTTTGTTTTAAAACAGACGACACTTATGTTACTAAGTAAGTTTTATATTGAGATAATTCATGATATAGAGAAAATTCAGCAAAACCTTAGAGAGGCTAAAGTATAAACTAAAGACAATTTTTGTGAGCTGTATCAAAAATCTCTGATTACAGCATATGACTAATGTAATAAGATATTGAATAATTTTTTTCTATGACAGGCCTAACTTGTTAATAACCGTGATTTTTGCCCACTTAACATTTTCATTTCATCAGCATTCACTTTCGTGCCATCGTATTTACACTGTAAATTTTTTTAAATTTTTTTTTTACAAAGATGAAGAGAACCAAATTTTATTAGATATTAGTCAAAACTCACAATCGTTTTATTTCTAACATCTCAATCAAAGAAATAAGTAATCTATCCATTTTGATTGAGATAATGAAAAGTAAAGAAGTTATGTTACCACATATCTAAATTCAGGTAGATATTATTCCCTTAAGGTTTATTTGCGTTTATCCTTAAAATGAATTTTTGTGTTTGCTTTATTGACGCAGTGGCGCCCAAGTTTATTTAGATTTCAGGTTTAGTCTCAGAAAATACCCCGACCATCTCATGCCTCCGCAGGAATAGACCCCGAGTTTAGATCGAGTGCATCCTCCTTTTTTCATACGCAACACGGTTTGGCCCTACTACATCCTCAATAAAGACCATTCTCAGAAAATCTATATACAGCGAAAGAGAAAAACATTGCACTTAAAACAGGTAATTAGAATGCTGTCTCGATAAGTTCTATGCTATAACTTATCGATTTTGTATTGCGTTGTTTAACATACACACTTACGGGAGTTTGGTAACCAAATGTGTGGCTGGATATCTAGAGGTTTTGTGTTTCTAGTCAGGTTGCAGTCGATACCATGAAAGGTGTTGCAAATATGTAATGGCATTTCTTATTGATTATAATATTTGTGTCATAAAAATATTTTCTTTGCAAGTGTTAAATGATTTTATTGAATGCCTATATTTTGCATCATATTGATAGACCGAAAGGAACTAGTAAGCTAACGGTTTCCGAAACATTAAATTTAGTGAGGTATTTCGGGTTGTTGTCCAAACCACAGATAATGTTTAGCAGCTGTATAAAGTTTTGAAAACAATGCTTGATATTCTGCTATCAACAAATGTAAGACATGATCTGTGGTTATTTGGAAACTGATATGTGAAATGAATGAATTGGATTGTAAACTGAGTCATAACATATTAAAGCCAAAATTTTATATTTTAGTTCCATACCACTCCATGATAAAGCAGTTTGGTCCTGCCGTTCACCTTTGGTCGATGAAGTTAGAGAGAAAACGTAAGATGTCAAAAATGGCAGCTAAGGCCAGTACTAGTGGAATTAAAATTTTAAAATTTCTAGGCATCAAGCATTAATTGTCTCTTAATAATATGTTCACGAACAATATTGTTAGTAAGAAAGTACTCACTGGAACTATAAAATTACTTGATGTTGCCAGTAGAACTCGTATGTTTTGTATAGCACTACATCCCTCTAACTAACAAGTTGAAAGTTTCTTGGTTAAACTATAAAAGCATTTGTATAAAAAAGGTAGTATTGTTGCCATTGAATTTTCTGTAATAAAAAAGTCTTCATGTGTAACGTTCCAAAAATTTCCGTAAGAAGTTTTTGAACCAATTAAATAACCATAAAATAAATACTATCTATAATAATGTATCCCGTATATATTAAAATACAAATTCTAATTTCCATATTGCAACATCTGTACTTGTTTGTGTAAAAATTCCTTAAGCTGTAGCGTTTAAAAAAAGGGTTCATCAAGGTTTGCCTTGAGCAAACATACACTTATAGTCTCGTTTCACAACGTAATAACTAGAAGCGCCAATAGCAAGCGCGCATTTTCCTAACGGACTATCTAGTTTGTCGATTGTAATAAAAACAGTCGATTTTAATCTTATGCGAAGGATGTCGTCTCTGATGTCTTTGTCTGCCAACTGCCGTATCGCCATATAATAAAAATGAGATCTTCGAATTTGCGATTCTTAACAAATTATGAGATGCACACAAATACCGAATAAAACCACTTCGGAATCTTGTGATTCAAAAGTTATACGGTCCTTGGTGAATAATTAATATTAAATTTATTTTATTCTAAATTTTATTTCTTTACAGCGAAAGCATTTATCTTTCCTCCCTTATCTTCCTAATTAAATTTGCACAGCGGAAATGTTTCTAATAATAAATGGTGTAGTATTATATCTCGAAAATTCACAATAAAGCGGTGCTATAATTCTTCAAGTTTAGTTATCTTCTTATACAGCGTTGTACATGTGGTAAATGGATTGATACTTATTTGAAGGAGATAACCTATTCTTTGTTTCACACGGAAGCCGCACGTGATTGTTTAATTCCTGTCAGCTAATACGTTCTACTTAGCTGATACTGAGTGGATTACTCTCAGTTGATATCTGCTTATTTAAATATTTCGAGGTAAGTGTATCACTCAAATTGCCTCTTGATGTTTACACATTACCTTAAATGTCAATTTTAGAGTAAATAATCGAAGTCAGTGTTGGCACTAAAATCTTGTTTGTAGAAATTATTGAATATAATTTTTGTAATGTTTATTACTGCATCTTGGTGCAGCATTAATTTATACAAAGTTTATTAGATACAGTTAAAAAATTGAACAGTAATATTTTACATAATTTTCATTATGAGATTCTATTAAAAAATACGAATATATTTTTATACCGTTTAATACGCACTGTAGTAAGTTTTAACAGTGATATCTTTTATTCACATTATGAGACTGTATTAAGAATACAGATTTATATATATTTTTTATAAAGTTCAATAAGTGCTGTCATAAGATCTAAGAGTAATATCTTCCCCAAATTTTTGATGCAACTGCATCAATGTGCAGCATTAATTTTTATAAAGTTTTTGAGTGCTGTCATTAAATCTAACAGTAATATTTCACCCAGTTTTCATTAAGAGATTGTATTAAAAATACGGATATCTTTTTTGTTAATATAGCTTAATACGTGCTGTTATAAGATTTAACAGCTAAATCTTTTTATTTTCATTATGAGACCGTATTAAGAATACAGGTTTAAATATTTTTATAAAGTTCAATGCATCATATGATCTAACAGTAAAATCTTTCTTAATTCTTTTATGCAACTGTATTAAAGTGCAACATTATTTTCCATAAAGTTTATTCCTTACTGTCACCAAATCTATTAGTTATATTTTGTTATACACCGTTGGGAATTGTTTATTTTATATATATATATATATATATATATATATATATATATATATATATATATATAAACAAAGACAAGTTATTTGCAGTCCGCAATAAGAAAATAGTATATAAAGTAAGATGTATATGTAAACAAACTCTTATGAAAATAATAAGAGCCATTGACAAATACAAATCGGGCTGGTAGTTATATAGCCATTAACAAAACATTAGCTTTATTAATTCATAGGGGAGGAAACATCCACTGACCAATGGTTTCGGCTTGTTAGCCTCATCAGAGTGCGATTATGCGCAGCTGTTTGTTTTTCAATACTCAAGTGCTGAGACCAGGATTGTTGCCAGACTACGCCAGTCTGCCCTTTATCGTCCTAGCGATAACATGGAAAAGTTGATATTAAAGGGCGACTTGAAGCTCGCTATTCTTTATATGCAGTACATCGATCCGTGAACTTAGAAGTTCATAATAGTTTGTAATTTCTGTTTTACACGATTAAAACTATTTTTTGTTTGGTTTTTCTTAGCGCAACACAGAAGTTTTGCTTTAACAACGAGCTAATATGTTAATAATGGTTATACCAAGCAGCTAATTTGTACCGCATAGAATATATACACATGAAGATCTACAATAATGGAATTTGTAGTTTAAGCTGTTATTAGATGTGGTATCCCCTTTCTTCGTGAATTCCACTCTTTTGGTTTTATGGTTCCGAAATTTGAGGCGTCGCCGCAACAAAGTAGACAACAAGTTTTGCAGTATATGTTGTTTTGGAGGCCTTCATATGGTTTGAGCTTATGTGTTTAATGGTTTGTAGCAACTTGAACTTTACACTCAAGGTCGGTAAGTCGTTTTCTTTTGTTATGAAAACCATGTGTGTGGAGTGCAACGCTTCGTGATTATGCCGTAACCTTGATAGCTTGACTTCATGAAAACTCACATCTTAAAGAAAATATTTAAAAGTAATTTAGATTTTCGGATTTTATACTAAATTAAATTTTGGCTCTATCGAACTGTTTATCTAAACAAACCGTTCATGAACTTAGATTATGAATACTACCTAAACGATTTGACAACTAAAATTTGGTTTTTCATGATGATTATTTATTATACAGTTGAGCACTTTCATATACTTGATAATTTTTAATAAAGCTTAAGTATTAATTAGAAGACCCTATTACAGAAGTAACTTTATAAAAATGTACGTCGTTTAATCAGTACTGACAAAATGACAGAAAGCTAATAATTTTGTTAATGATATTTATAATGTCTATTTACTTTGGAGGCTTTCATATAATCAAGACTATTAATAGAATTTGATAAAATTTAATTAAGTACCTACAAAATTTATTGTAAATGCCTGTCAATGCGAAATAGAATTATTTTTAGTTAATATAAGAATTAGTGTCTAAGAACTCTAATTTTTTATAAATTTAGAAATGGTTAATCCCACTTAAAGAAACACTTAAGAAGTCATATTTATTTTACCTAACACATATTTTAGATTCTATAAATTTTATATGAACCAAGAGTGTCTAAATTTAATAAGTCGAGTGTCCATGCACCAATGGTCACCAGCAAAATTCCATGAGTGCACAGAACACATCTGATTTATTAATTTTATTGTTTTGAGACGCGAACTGCTGTAATTCTATGTGCTTTATTTTATTTCAGAATAAACGTTTGTACCATCTATGAATACAAAATCTTGTGTTCCAATAACAGAATATATTCGTTGTGGTTCCTGTATTTTTCTTGGCGATTCCCCTTGGTTCTATACTTTGCATAAGTACAGTGACGTCCTACCCATCCGTATTTATTTAACGACCCTCCTGATAGTCTCTAAAAACCGCCAAAGATAGAATTCAGAGTTAGTACGGAAGTCTACAAAAGTCAGTTTGTGTTAATACGGATAAATCAACATCTTCTGCACGACTTTTGTTAGAAAGATGTTCGACTAGGTGTGTCCTAAGTCTAACACAATAAGAACTAAAAGTAGAAAGGTTGCAATATATTATACAAAAATAATAATTTGTTTAGCAAACTCATAATTTCTTTATTTTGAAATTTTATTTCAGGATAAGTTGGTTATATATTTCATTTGTCTGTTCTCTTTACCATTCGTTGGACAATTTTACCTTCGATTATTGTACATTTATGTAAGATCATTAATGACTTATTTACCTTAGGTATTGCTAATGCACAAGGTGCATCTGCATTTTGACAAACGATATCTCTCTTGCAGCAAACTTAAACAAAAAACTTTAGTAAAAGGAATTTTTGTATGAAACCTTGATGGCGACATGGCAACTTACTAACAATTAAAAGAATGTTTTTTGTGTTATTCCAAATAGCCATTACTATCTATTTAAGGTTTTATCATGAACTTTGTTTTACTAAAGTTTTTATTTTCTTTGCTACAAGAGAGCTGTTGTCGGTTTTAAAATGCTGGTACACCCTGTATGCTCAAAGCAAGTAAGACATTAATAATAAAGTAAATAGTATAATAATTAAAGCTAAAATTAACGAACAGATGGTAAAAGGACTGAAAAATGTAAAGTATAGTTAATTATATTAATGTTAAAAATAGAATATTAAAATGTGAATAACACTAGGTAAAATAATACTATTAAAAGGCAGAGATGGCTGAATAATAAAGTACAATGTACTATAGATGTAAGTGAAATAAACCTGAAGTTAAGGTAGAAATAAGCATTCAAAACGTCAAGTTTACCCTCTGCAGCTGTTGAAACTACTTTGCAAATTGTAAAACTAATTCTGTTAAAAGGTGTAATATACTTTATATTGCGATAAAAGAATCATTTAAAACGCAATTGTATCATATACAGCTGATGAGACTAGCATGCTAAAGCAAAAATAAATTACGAGAGAGTCAGACTTTTATTTAGGGAATGAAATATACCTTTCCAAAAGTTAGTTATATTGACATTACAAGAGAGTATAGTTTACTTTATTTAGTGGGTGAAATATATCTAGAAAAAGGTAAAAATTATTGATTGCAATGTACATTTGTCCTTCATTTCTTGAATAGGATTTTACGATAACAAAAGTAAAATAAACCCTGCCAAATGGTGAAATTTATTATTCTGAATTTGGTGATTGTAACTTTTACGAAAACTAACTTTTGCGTTAGGTGAAAATTGCCCCTAAAAGGCTGTCTTCTATTTTACAGTTCAAATTTATATGAAATAAAGGTAATTTTTACAGTATATTTTTATCAGTGTGCGTATTGACCGTCGTGTAAGGTATACTGCGACTGTTATTTATCGTTTGGAAATTTTAAGGTTGATTGTTGTTGTGGGTATGGGGTATAGTTGTAGTAGTTGGTAATAACTGACTTTGGTGTATAATATTTCTCATGATCCTTTTCTAAATCTTTTAAATCCACGTACACTACATTTGCTTTTCCAATACTCCACCCGAAGGTACTATATTGGCCATGAAACGAAATTTTTTTTACCTGGAAATTTTGAAATTTGCCAAACCCTTGCTGTTCCAAGCAAGGTAGGGATGCATGACGACAGGACCTACATATTACCTCTCATCCGAACGTGGACATCTTTTTGTGAAAAATGCTTGCTTAACATTTTTCAAGCGAGCGTGTCGGGGTTCGAATTCAGGACCTTGAGCATAGTAGTTATATGCATACCAACTACGCCACGGAGCCACCTACTAAGCCACCTACATCCAAATTACTAAATCTTTAAAATAAAGGGGAAAAAATCATAGCGCCACAACCTTATGACAAATTTAGCTTCGAGCAGCTCATAAATGTTAAATTGATTGAACCGTGATATTTTCAAAAAGAGCAGCTTTTACAAATTGGTCCAGTTGATTTTGTATTAACATTAAAAGCTGTAATTCCCAAAACGTGCCAATGTAAATTGAACGTGGATTTATTCATTCTGCTTGTTTATTTATCCGCCAGCCTCTATCATACAGCAGAAAAACTCCTGAAAAGTTGTGCTTGAATAAAGCTGTACTGCTTTAAAATCCTCCGTGAATTTTTCTAGCAGTTCGTTTCGTGGGCATTAAGCATTTAAGCAAATTTTTACAGTTTATCACGTCTTTAGGAATTTTATGTACAATAATTTACCTTTTTAATTATTGTACTACAGTGCTCGTAATAAAATTCCAAGAGTTAATCGCGTTGCTTTTAGCTAGTCGTTTTAATTTAATTCAGCATTAGTTGAGGGCGCAAGGGTGATTAATTCTGCAAACTAATGTCCATTTAATATGGAAAGTTCAACCCTATGACTACGTTTAATGTGAATTGAATAAAATTATAACGATAGAAACGTTCATGTATATGTTTATTAAAAACAGACTTGTGAGGTTATGTGTATTGGTGTATTATTTTGGGCCAATAAATATGTGTTGCTCTAACCGTTTCAGAGACTTCGTTTAATTGAAAAATCCATTCGATTACGTATTTTAATTAATCGACAATGCATTAGAATGAAGACGAAATACTGAATGTTTTCTATTGTAGATAGGCTACTTTTGTTCTAGTACAAAACTGTTTATTTTCCCATGACAAAATCTAAGGTCCATTCTGGTCATTTTTGTACCTTTCAAAGTTATCCATTCGACAATAATGCGACGCCATTATTCATCAGGGATTACTTTCATTTTCATTTTTCAATATACGTATTATTGTATGTTCTATTCTTAAATTCGGTGGGGTAGTGGTTCCCATTTTATTTTATTTTAGGTTTGATAACTGGCCATAGAAATTGAATAGGTCAATACAAATCAATAAGTAAATGAACATATAACTTAATAAACGTGTCCATCACATAACTTACAATTAGGTAGCGGTCTGGCATGTTGGCAGCAATTCGTTGCTTAAGCCTTACCATAACATATAATTTAACACTTTTCCTTTTTTTGGTGGGGATAACCAGGTAATATTTCATTTCCTTATAAATGGGAATCATGTAAACATGTTGGAGTTCTTTAACAACCATCAGGTTGCTAATATCTATGTAGAGCCAGGTAGATAGGAAAAAGATAGAAAAGTATCGGAAGACCTAGACTAAGTTATTTTAGTCAAATTATTCGAAATTTAGGTTGTGAAGGGTATGTAGAACTTTTTAGATTAGCACACAATAGGAAAGGAGTTAGAACTGCGTCAAACCGATCTTAAGTAAGGTCGAAAACAAAATGATGATGAAGTAAATGAACAATATAAATTAATCAGACAATCTATACCAGTAATCGATACTTTTACTATACCTACATCTGCAGTAATAGTACTCTATATATAATGATAGGATTAGTGGTCATCAAGAGGTCATCTAACATCATTTCGGAAAGATATGACGCCCCAAATTCGAACCAATTCGGTTAAATTTTAGAAAATGCTCGAATTATGTAAATATTATTTTTTTAAAGAAGTGTATTTGTTAAAACTCTCGGTGTATTGAATTATAAATGCATAAACCCGTGATTGAAGGAATTTTCATTCTTAATGACGAACAAATTGTGTTTTAGATAAGAATAATAGTATATTCTGTGCATAAGAGGACGTTTTTATCTAAGAGGTTTACCCACGTTATTGTTATAAAGTACTAAATATTATATTTGATTGATTGATTGAAACGTCTCTATTGTTAATATGAATATACATAATGAAACATAACCATTTAACACATACTGCATCATGCGCGATTAGGGTCATTAGGCCCTCTCTTACACCTAACTTACATGCAGCAGTACCCTTAAATAAATATAATAACAACCAAACTAAATGAAATACAACACAAATTAACTAATTTAATTTCAATTAATCAAAATCACACTCCATTCACACGTACCGTTCATAACTACTACCACAAACACACACACACCCATACACACACCCACACACAACCTACACACACAACACACACACACACTCATACACATACACACACACACACACACACACACACACACACACACACATCGAGCATCGCTTTAGGAAAGTGCATCGTTCCGGCAGTCTGCCTTTATACCTAAGAATTTAGTAGATGTTCCTGACTAATATCTTTAGGTATTCTATTCCACAAAAATGGAACTGGACACTAGAAAGAATGAGTGAAATGTATGGGTATGGTGTATGGGTATAGAAAGCAAATCATCCCGCCTAGTGTTGTAGCGTCGGTTACCTTAGATAAAACGGGTTTCAGTTGGAAATAAGTTTATAAACAAACACCGCTAAGTGGAGTTTTAGCCTATTGTCTAGTTTAAGCCACGCCATTCTTGTGTAAAATGAAGCGATTCTCTCCCAATATTTTAGTTCAAAAATAAATCGAACACAACTATTTTGCAGGCGTTGCAGGCGTGAACTTAGATCAGATGAAAGATCAGTATATAACGCATCACAGTAATCGAAATGTGGAAAAACTAGTGACTGAACTAAATTTAGCTTTAACATAATGGATAGGAACCGCTTTGGACGCTTTAAAATATGTAGCGTAAATAAAAAAAGTTTCGGCACTTGCTGGATACTTGTTCTTTCCATTTCAAGTTTGGATCCATCAGGATAAAAAGATTTTTAACTACAGGTGAAAAATTTATATTCGACTTTCCAAGGACTGATAGGGGAAGGTCCACGGTTTGAACTACACTAATCATTTTCTGCGTTCCCAAAAGCATAGCCCGGCATTTGATTAGATTTACAGTTAGCAGGTTATTTTTACACCAATTATCAACCATAGAATAGGTCTTTGTTTACTGCCTTAAACGTTTGTAATATATCGTTTGCAGAGAAGTGAAAATAAATCTGGGCATCATCTGCGTAGCAGCGGTAACAACAAAATTTCAACGTGGTAGAAAAATCTTGAACCTATAAGCTAAACAAAGGGGGGCCTAGTACACTGTCTTGAGGTACCCCCAAAATAAGGTCAATAGGCTTGGAGGTATGTCCATTTACACCTTTAACTTGCTGCGTACGTTGAGTTAAATATGATTCTATCCACGAAATTGCTGATTCAGAGAAATTATTCAAACATTTTAATTTAGTTAAGAGCATATTAAGGTCAACACAATTAAAAGCTGAACTAAAATCTAATAATATCAATAGTGTTAGTTTTTGACAATCCATAGCCTTTCTTATATCATAAGTTACCCGTAGAAGAGCAGTACATGTACTACAATTCGTGCGAAAACCCAATTGATGTTTATCAAGTAAGTTACACTGCATTAAAAATAACATCATTTGATCCAATGCTAGATATTCGGCAGATTTAGAAAGCGCTGGTAAAGTACTAATCGGACAATAGTCTTCTGGACCTAGAGGGCTAGTTTTCTTCGGCAATTTGACGTGTTTATAATGAAAGAAAAACAAACGATATCAGAAAATTATAAAGCGGATTTAGCAGTGAAATTATTTATCGAAAGAGTGACGGAAAAGTGTTTAAATGTACAGTAGCAAGTAACATTATTTGAAATACTTTGAAATGGTTTCAAAAATGGAGAATGAATGAATGATAATAAATTAGTGTAAGAAATAGTTTCTTTTTAATCTAAATAAAAGCAAATATGTGATTAGAATGGCAATTCTAATTGTATTTAATAGAAAAATTTTAACGATGTGAACGATTCGGATATGGATGGATGACTACGTGCCAAACAGAGACAATAACAAAGACCAGCATAATTTATATGGTAAATTAAAAATTACATTGTTTTAAAATTTTAGAAAGGATATTTTCAATTAGTAGTTAAGTACCATGATAAGAGTATTTTTGTGTGCTAGTATTTGAAATTAGAGTAGAGAGTGTGTAGAAGTTTGATAACGCGCTTAAGGTACAGTGAGGGTTTATCATTATATTAACAAAATTATTAAAAGTTGCTATTTGAAAGATTGTTTACTAAAGAATATTTCATGTCATTATAAATGTGATGTTATTATTTAAATCGAGCTACAAAAATAGTTAGAGTAAAGCTTTATTTACCCCTTCAGATCACGGCATCTTTTATTGGCTTCCAACGTCCGACATCTTTAGTCCACAGTAATACACACACAAACACGCATGCACGCACGCACGCACGCACACACACAGGAACTTGAAGTGTAGTTTTCAGAGAAACTGTTAAAAACACGCGTAAAATAAAAAAAAACGTTCTAAATAGAATAACAGATTAAATCCCTAACAGTACAGGCCCCGAAGCACTCAATTCCAGTCACACATCGTACACCACAGAATTTAAGAATTTCTGGGAAACCGAACAGACTGCAAAGTTTAAGATAAAACCCTCAACATTTAATGGAAGGTCACTTTGGTAATTCGAGGTAGCCACGAGAGCTAACAGCTAGAACGATGATGAAAAGGTAGCCGTTACGAGGTGAAGCTTTACGTATTCTGCAAAATATAACAGACCATTATCAAACAAGCTACGGGGCCTTAATATCAATGAGATACGGAAATCCTCTTCTGCAACAAGTGTACCACGCTTAGGTCAGGAATCGTTAACAAAGACCAACGAAAATTTACAAAAGCTTGTTACGTTTAATCGACGAAGATTAAAAAATTACAGCCTCACGTAATGGGCATTAGTGAAATTTGCTAAAAAGATGTTTATTTTTTCTTACAAAAGTCGTGCAGAAGATGTTGTTTTATCCGTATTAACACAATTGACTTTTGAAGACTTCCGCACTAGCTCGGAACTCTATCTTCAGCGGTTTAGAGAGACTATCAGGGGGGTCGTTAATTAAATATGGATGGATAGGGCGCCACTGTACTTAGATCGTGTGTAAAAACAAGAAATATCGCTAAAAAAAATATAGGAACCTTAACGAGTATATTCTGTTTTAAAAATACGAGATTTTGTATTTTTAGATGGTACTACGTTTATCCTGAAATAAAATAAAATACATAAAATAATAGTAGAGACAGCAATTTGTGCCTCAAAATAAAATCAATAAATCAGACAGGTTTTGTACATCTATAATTTGTCTTTTGTGTAATAGTGCATAGACACTCTACTTATCAAATTTATGCACATCTGATTTGTATGTAATTCATAGAATCCAGTGATAAGTATGGACAAAATAAATACTACTGCGTAAGTGCTTCCATGAATGTAATTAACCTTGTTTAAATATATAAAGAAATTAAGACTGTTAAGTTTGAACACATATATTAACTAAAAATTATTTCTGATTTATTCTGACAGATAATTATTATAAGTTTCTGAATATTTAATTAATTCTTATATTTATATTCTTAATCTTGGACAATTTAAATAAAAAGCCTCTAAAGCAAATAGGCACTATAAATGTCATTAATATAATTATGAGATTTTTTTGTCATCTTTTCAGTACTGACTAAATGACTCACATACATACAAAATAGGTTTGTATTAAGATCTTTCAAATTAGTAAAATTAAACTTCGTTAAATAGATATCGTGTATAAGCAAGTACATGATTATTATTCGTAGTGCAAATTCATAAAGCTTTTGTTACATGGACAATTTTATAAAGCATAATTTTGATATGAAGCAACGTTGAAAATTTAAATTGATAATTAAATATTATCACAAACATGTTAGTTTCCATTGGTTCAAACTACCAAGGTTAGATTTATACATGACGTTAAACGTCAAACAGATGATTGCCTCAACAAATGGAAATCACTTACCACTTTAACATCAGGGCATGGCTGCTTGCACCATTCAACAAACAAGTTCAATCCACACGTGGACTTCCAACATTGAACAAACACATGAAAAAGCAGTTGTCTACATCGTTATAGCAACGCCTCGTAAACTAGAACCACATTGTAAGTTTCCAATGCGTAATCTTTTATACGCAATTAAGTTAACTTCTTACAACCAATAGTCAGCTCTAAGTATTGTTTCTGAATTAAAACAAAATTTCCGTGTTGAAAAATACGGAATGTATATATCTTATACTCGGTAAAAATTCAACGGTCTCGCATGACCATTTTGCTTCAGTTATTAAATGTTATTTCTTCCGTACGTTAGTGTTGCTTTATTTTTCTAGTTCATTGGGTTTTTTGTGTTGCGCTAAGGAAAACCAAATAAAATTAGTTTAAATTATTTAGATATAGAAATTACTAACCATGATGAGTTTCTAAGCATTCAGATCGATGGATTTATTAAAACTAAATTGCGACTCGCAAGTCAGCTTTAGATATGAATTTAACCATATTGACGTTGTAACGATTAAAAGCTGACTAATTCGACTCGTCGACAACAGCCTTAGCAAGCAGGTGCGCGAAAGCACGCTATACGATATCACCTTGAAGATACGTTGTAGAAATTTAACAATACCAACTGGACGTTTATAACTATGCGCTTTATTTATTATATGATTAAAAATAAAGAAGGACAATAATAGGGGTGTTTCGAAATTATGATACTATGTTTTGATTTTGTATTAATTGTAGAAATACGATTTATATTAAATGATAAAAGTAAATTTAAAAATTTTATAACACAACACATAATTTTTATGCGTATTAACCAATAGTCAGCTCTAAATTATTAGCAGAGGAAAAGCGAACTGTTACAAGAATCAAATACGTCCTTTTTTGTGATAATTTGTTTCTCATTCGCCTAGCTTCTGTTTCTATTCAAAACCTTATCCTGTATTTTTACATCGTTACAATAGTACACGCAACATAACATTTCTTTCAAATCTATTCATTCTAAAACGAAAATTTATTCGACAAATTAAATAGTCAAAACCTTGTTTTAGGTATCCGTTAATTTGTTAAACATTCCGAGAACGTATAATTGTTTCTCTTGTGTTTCCCATTTAAAGACTTGTCGAAATAATAGATGCTACTATTATTTGGTAGCGTGTTTTCCAGTTTGCTAATCGCGCTTTGATAACTCGAGGATGGCAGTTCGCACTCGTGTTATTTGAACCCACTTTTAGTTTGATTCTGCAGCTTGTGCGTTGAAATATTTTCTACAGCGGTTCACTTTCTTTTTTTTCACAAGTAGGAGGTATCTTGCTTGTATAGCTCTTAGCTGGAGGCCAAATCAGTTCTTTCTTTATGTAGGCCCAACTGTTCGTTGACATAGACCAACTGATTTTATTTGTAGACCGCTGCTGCAGTTACGATGACAGGGCGAATGGATCCTGACTACCGAGGCGTTGCTGTGCTGACTCACCCCCGACGGAATGCAAGATAAGCATCCCGACGCATAAAGGTATGTGACTCGTTTTCTTTTATGCACATCGAGGATTATTATTTATCAGCGGTTGATGTGAAACCAGTTCACCATACATGTTTAAAAGCTAGCTACTCTAGTGCTTCTGGTTATACTTCGTTAGTTCTTACTATAACTTGGTCTACATTTAATACTTTAATTTAAAACAATTGCTGTTGAGAAAACCTACATTTAATACTTTAATTTAACGCACTTGCTATTGAGAAAGTCTAAGCATTACATTTTTCTAATGAGTTTTATTACATGCTACCTACCCAGGGAAGTCAAAAACAAAAGTGGTCACGGGGGGCAAAAGTCAACCTGCACAGATTCTGTACCGGAGGTCATCATCCGCATCGCAAGGTATAAACATACAGATAGTTTAAAGACAAGTCCGTGAGTGCTTAGTTGATACTGGAGCCAGTAGGACGATCATTAATCCAGATGTAGTGCGAGACCTTGGTAAAGTGTGACCCGCTAGGGACGTCTTCAAACCGTGGCTGGTGAAAATTGGAGTAAGTAGCAAAATGACCATCAGGTAGTAATAGCGAATATCACCGGAGAAGTTATCTTGGGAATGGGTATTTTGAAGAAGTATAGATTTCATGCAGATGTAAAAGAGGATATCTTGAAAGTAGGAAACAAGTAAGTGCCGTTTGCCGAAGCAGACGACGTGTCTTTGCAAGTTTGTCTGACTGACGACGTTATTCTACATGAAAGAACAGAAAGCGTGGTGATGGATTATTTGGAAGGTAAAGGTGCTCTTCGGGAAGACTTTGTACGCGCTATTGAACCGATTGTTGAGAATCCTTCGGAAATATTGTGCTTGTGAGAAAGATTCTGACAAAAGTGACGAATGGTATAAATGTTAGAATTTTAAACGCAAATAACTACGATATCGCGTAGAAAGAGAATGCAACGGTTGGGTGGTGTTTTTTGGTCGTTCACATGGCGGGATGCGCCGGTGTTGAGAAATAACTACCTACAAAGGAGTGATCCGCATACTTATTGGTCCAGTTGACAAAATCATACCAGCACCTTGAACAACAATTGGCAGGAATTAAAAACTTGATCCGACAATACTTGGATGTGTTCGCGGTCGACGGCGGTCGATTACGGAAGACTGCATTAGTCAAGCGTAGAATCCATACACGAGATGCCCGGCTTATTTTGGCAATAGGAGAAAAGACACCCATATGCAAACACAAGGAGGCCGTTAAAATGATTGGAGGTATGGAGCGACAAGGAATAATTGAGTACTCTGATAGACCTTGGGGGTAGCGTGTTGTACTTGTAAAGAAAAAGGACGGGTCGACAAGATTTTGTGTGGACTACAGACGATTTAATGACGTGAGCAAAAAGGATAGCTATCCAGTTCCAAGGCTTGAAGGCACCCTATATACACTTTTATGTGCCCGATAGTTCTCAACCTTGGATTTGAAAAGTGGTTACTCGCAGTTGCATATGAAACCAAAAGGTTTGGAAAAGACTGCTTTCACTATTGGTACTAGCTCTTACAATTTACAATCATGCCATTTGGGCTCTACAACGCTCCCGTCACGTTCGGACGTGGACTATCGCAAAAAGTGTCTGGTATATTTGGATGACATGATAGTGATTGGAAGTCGTTTGAGGGAACACTTGGGAGAATTGGAAACACTTCGAAGACGCAGAGAAGCCAACCTGAAGCTGAATTCAAACAAGTTTCACCTACTACGCGAAGAGGTGAAATAGCTAGAGCACGTAGTGTCACATCTGGCCAGACCCGAAAAAGTTTAAAGCGCTGACCGATTAATCTACATTAGTATGTATCACTAATTTATTTCATATCACAACTTTATAGCTCGAATAAAAACGTAATATTCTAATCGAAGCTTTAATTTAGAACTAAACTTCCAAACCCCTAATGGAGAATTTATATTTTACTCAATTGTTTCAAATCATTCGAGAATATATCAGATTATGTAAATATTATAGAGAATTCCTACTGTAAGAATAACAAAAGCCCTTGACCGCAAAGTCTTGTAACCTGTCAGACAAGTCCATCTGAAAATGTTGTGCCCCATGCTGCCTACCAACTACCTCTTGTATACAAATGCCTCATTTCCGTTCTGATGTATTATTCTGGCGAACGGTAGACTAAACGGCGACCATTACAATAGGTATCCTTTAAAATTTGAGTAACTGTAACGTACGTGGCTAATTTATTTAGCAACTTAGAGAGTCCAAGTCCCTTTGATTTTATTACTTATAGGTGTGGTAGATATTGTTACAAACGCAAATAGTTTGTCTAAAAAATAGTTATTTTTCTTTTGGGATGACATCGTATGATCATATCTTGTGATTGTGTACCCTCATTTGCGAGTGCTTAAAAAATGTTGACCTAAACCAGTACTTTATTGTGGTGTGCAGTTCCCCTAAATTCTATCAATAAGGTTGAATGTAATATATTTGAAATTTAAGCTCTTTTGAAGCTAGCAACCGAGTACAAATTTTTCTTATTGGTTCACTGGTTTTAATCATTAGCAGGGTGTTGTGACAAACGCCTTTAGGTCTCACACCCAAAGAATGGAAAGCTTTAGCCGTCTTAAATCGCGCACACTTTCTTGGCGCCCATTATTTCAAAGCAGCTGGTTTTACCGCAGTACCTGCGAGTTCCCTTCGTCCAGTGCAGGATTACAGTATCTCGTGCTGACTCAAGTGTCGGAGTACTTAACTACCTCAGCAGTCTGAGAAGCAGTAAGATAAGGCAAATTTTCTATGTACGTGAGTTACGTTTTAGGCCTTGGAAGCTGTTTTTTTTAAAACTTCTTCCAATTCTTAGTAACAACATTTATTTACTTAAACAGAAATTACAATTGAATTTTGACAAACTGGTTTAAAAGTCGAAATTTAAATAATAATTGGAGTTTATTATTTTGAGTAGCCTAGGCAAACGGCAATGATAAAGCTGAAATACTGTAAACTGTGTTACGTTTTTTTTTGTGGCAGCCACGTTGGGCGCCAAAAATGTTACGTTACGTAATTCGTGGCAGTCCCTATTCGGGCGCCAAAGTTATGCTACGTTGATCGCGGCCGTGCGTAACACAAAGATATCAAGAAATGACCGGGCTCAATCGGAGATTAGGGGGGTTGTAAAAAGCAGACCAACATATAACCTACGGGGATGTAAGGAATTAGTAACAATACCTGCAATAAAAAAAAGTTAGAATAGCAAACTTGCAATAAAAAAAAAATTAGTCCTGCCAACCTGAAATAAAGAAAAAGCATAGCAGCAATGAAAAGTCACAGTTATTCAGTACTTTGTAGAATGTAAATAAAACGGTTTAGATAAACTATATAATATAATCACGATAAAAGCATTATAAAATTTTTTATTACAAAGTGAGGTAATATTGGGGAGTAGCAGAAACGTTTCCTCACACACCAATTAAACATAAATCAGACAAAATGTTAACAAAAGATAAATAGGTAAAACACAATTGATATGAGTAATTCAGTAGTATTAATCTTTCTTTCTTTCTTTCTTTTTTTTTATGTTTTAAAATATCATGCAAGTCTTTTGTAAAAGGTATCAGAACGACAAAGATATAGTAAAGCAACGGGTAGATTTTTAAGGTAATAACAAGTAGGAAATAGTTCAACTTACAAAAGTCCTTCAGCAACGCTTCCTTGCAACGGAAGTGTGAGATTCACGATGTCCTACGCTAACGAAGCACTTCACCCTTGACTGTGAGGGTGTTGATGGAACTTATCACACGTCACACTAATCACACCTACGCATTTCACTGGGGTTAGCAGCAGACACCATCACGCGACGGAACTATGTAGCATTGATAAATTTCTTGTTAATTCTATTTCCTGAGACAATAATTTTGAAATCTTTTGTAGCACTAGTTTAATTTCAACTGGGATCAAATGTATATTATTTTCATAAACCTCCAAAATGCAGTGAGAGACTTCAACCAATACCTTTGTAAACCGGTAATCTGTTATATTTCGCAAATAACGAAATTCGCACAAGCAATGATCTATGTTAGAATCTTTGGTGTTAGAAAAATGCAGAAACTACAGTATCCACTGTATTTAAATAATCCAAAGTATGCATTAATCTGATAAAACAAAGGGACACTAGACTAGATCGCACACACATTAATCCTAAAGAAAGAATCGGTCAGTTTAGCAAGTTCTACGACTCCTATTTCACAAGACAAACAACTAAAACCACAAATTAGTAAAGTACGCGTATCACTCAAGTAAGTCCGTCAAATGTTCCTTAAAGCATTTGTCTCACAAGAAAAACAACTAAAAACAACTAGTAGGCACGCGCAAGCAATAAAACCGTCCGTCAATGACCTTACCACAACACTTGTGGTCAACCAAACACGTTACATATATAGCATACTTCCTTCAAAAAAAAGGAATTAGAACTCCACTGCTACAGTTAATATTTCACAAGAAAGACAACTAAAAATCGTGCCGCGCTTGTTCAGGAACAATTCGAAATTTAATCGCGCATTAATTCTCACTATTCAAAAGCAGAAAGAAAAGTCTTTTCCACGTAATTAATATATCGCAACCAAGAACGAACTCCGACTGCTGATCTGTTTATTCAACTCGTTCTATTACAACTTCTTATTGTCTCTTATCTAGGCTTGTATATTCACATAAGAAACAGAATTTATATTTACGGCAAGACAAGGACGATGCAATCTATAATTAATACGATGCACTCGCCTAAGGAGTTAATAAATATCAAATATAAACATAGTAATTTGTAGAAATGTACTTATGAATTGAGGATAGCGTAAAATGTTAAATTACAAAAATGCCCGTTAGAAATTCCCTCCTAGCAAAATAAAGACGTCGGGGGTGAAAGAAAACAAGAAAAACGACAGACAAGGAACCAAACAAAAAAAAATTATTTTTTATCCGGTTCGAAGGACCAACACCAGTATAAGAAAAAGAACTTTTTTTTTTCAAAAGAAGACAAAGTCATTTATCGTAACCAACAATGACAGAATAGGTAAAGAAAGTATTAAATAAACACCCAATGAGGATTAAAGGTTATAGCTCCTTTTAAAATCGTCAAAAGACGGATGTCCCCGAAAGGGACATTTCTGTTTTCCACCTCAAAGAAAAGTTTTGGCTTCCCGCGGAAAAACCAAGAGGAAAGAAAAAAAACGAGGCAGAAAACTCGTAGCAAACCAACTAAACGACACAACTGTCAACCTCAAGTGTGCAGCAAAGAAAGAACCAAGACAGAGAAAAGGGCAAAGGCAAACTAGTACACCATCTAGAATACTTCCAACTGAGGTAACACAGATTCGTATGAAACGATTACTCAAGCAGAGTATGGCTAACAGACCTACAGAAGCGACCAAGTCGAAATTCCTAAAGGAAAAGAAAATAGATCTGAAGCCTACCTCAAGGAATGGATGTAGCAAGCGACTATAATAGTCAAATAGTGAACAAATGGTGGAACTAGCCAGAAGAAAAAGTCACGGGATGGGCTAGCTACAAAAAGATGAATAGGAATACGTAATGGGCGCCAGTGTTTTCGGACACAAGCTTATCAGAGAAAATACAAGACCAGTAAGCCACAGAAAGAATACTTAAGAACAGACATAGTGAGAGAATAAAGATGACATAAAAAGATGCAAAGACAATTAAGATTAAGTTTAGGATTAAAATACAATAAACAGAGACAGATGAAAAATTAAGATAAAAAATGTTGTAAGAAAGAACCAAAAAAATCGGGCAGGAGAAAAAAATCGGGCAGGAGAAAGAGAGAGAAAAAAAAATCGAGCAGGAAAAAAAAATCAAGCCCCTTGTTTATCGAACCCCATGCTTATCGAGCCAAATTTTGTTACGTTTTTCGAGGCCCCACGTTGGGCGCCAAATTTTGTTACGTTTTTTTTTCGTGGCAGCACGTTGGGCGCCAAAAAGTTATGTTACGTAATTCGTGGCTCGTAGCCGTGCGTAACACAAAGATATCAAAAAATGACCGGGCTCAATCGGAGATTAGGGGGGGTTGTAGAAAGCAGACCGACATATAACGTACGGGGCTGTAAGGAATTAGTAACAATACCTGCAATAAAAAAAGTTAGAATAGCAAACTTGCAATAAAAAAAAAATTAGTCCTGCCAACCTGAAATAAAAAAAAAGCATAGCAGCAATGAAAAGTCACAGTTATTCAGTACTTTGTAGAATGTAAATAAAACGGTTTAGATAAACTATATAATATAATCACGATAAAAGCATTATAAAATTTTTTATTACAAAGTGAGGTAATATTGGGGAGTAGCAGAAACGTTTCCTCACGCACAAATTGAACATAAATCAGACAAAATGTTAACAAAAGATAAATAGGTAAGACACAATTGATATGAGTAATTTAGTAGTATTAATCTTTCTTTCTTTCTTTCTTTTTTTTTATGTTTTAAAATATCATGCAAGTCTTTTGTAAAAGGTATCAGAACGACAAAGATATAGTAAAGCAACGGGTAGATTTTTAAAGTAATAACAAGTAGGAAATAGTTCAACTTACAAAAGTCCTTCAGCAACGCTTCCTTGCAACGGAAGTGTGAGATTCACGATGTCCTACGCTAACGAAGCACTTCACCCTTGACTGTGAGGGTGTTGATGGAACTTATCACACGTCACACTAATCACACCTACGCATTTCAATGGGGTTAGCAGCAGACACCATCACGCGACGGAACTATGTAGCATTGATAAATTTCTTGTTAATTCTATTTCCTGAGACAATAATTTCGAAATCTTTTGTAGCACTAGTTTAATTTCAACAGGGATCAAATGAATATTATTTTCATAAACCTCCAAAAAGCAGTGAGAGACTTCAACCAATACCTTTGTAAACCGGTAATCTGTTATATTTCGCAAATAACGAAATTCGCACAAGCAATGATTTATGTTAGATTCTTTGGTGTTAGAAAAATGCAGAAACTACAGTATCCACTGTATTTAAATAATCCAAAGTATGCATTAATCTGATAAAACAAAGGGACACTAGACTAGATCGCACACACATTAATCCTAAAGAAAGAATCGGTCAGTTTAGCAAGTTCTACGACTCCTATTTCACAAGACAAACAACTAAAACCACAAATTAGTAAAGTACGCGTATCACTCAAGTAAGTCCGTCAAATGTTCCTTGAAGCATTTGTCTCACAAGAAAAACAACTAAAAACAACTAGTAGGCACGCGCAAGCAATAAAACCGTCCGTCAATGACCTTACCACAACACTTGTGGTCAACCAAACACGTTACATATATTGCATACTTCCTTCAAAAAAAAAGGAATTAGAACTCCACTGCTACAGTTAATATTTCACAAGAAAGACAACTAAAAATCGTGCCGCGCTTGTTCAGGAACAATTCGAAATTTAATCGCGCATTAATTCTCACTATTCAAAAGCAGAAAGAAAAGTCTTTTCCACGTAATTAATATATCGCAACCAAAAACGAACTCCGACTGCTGATCTGTTTATTCAACTCGTTCTATTACAACTTCTTATCGTCTCTTATCTAGGCTTGTATATTCACATAAGGAACAGAATTTATATTTACGGCAAGACAAGGACGATGCAATCTATAATTAATACGATGCACTCGCCTAAGGAGTTAATAAATATCAAATATAAACATAGTAATTTGTAGAAATGTATTTATGAATTGAGAATAGCGTAAAATGTTAAATTACAAAAATGCCCGTTACAACTGACTGACTGGTCTTGGAGTTCCCGGGGTATTGATGTTGTCCCTGCTTCTCACAATTCTGTGGGAACTTGCGGAGCTCACGTCTGCTTATTTCTTAATACTATTCATAATACATTGTAACGATCTTACTTTCTAGGTAATTGCGGTATCTTAACCGCCTGTGACCTGCCACCTGCAGTATCACTATCGTCTGGAATACATTGTATTGCATCCGTTCTCATGAACTGTTAATAATCTTTTTATATTTATCTTTGAATTACATTGTTGGACTTGACTTAATAATTTCTTAATGATTTCTAATAATTTCCTATTAGATTCTATTTTATAATACATATAAAGATTGGGGGATACATAACTCGTGTTACGTACGAATCTTTAACTGATGCAAATTAAAATTGAAAGGTTGGTTCCATAAAAATAACGATTGTATTTAAGCCAATAATTTTTTGTTGATACCGAAATTATTTGCTAAGAAACCAAAATATTATTACAGACGTCTGATGTGTTACGTTTTCACAAGTACTCGTATTAAGTGTGTTAGAGGATTTTCAGAATTTCAGTTTTTCAGTATTTCTTGTCTGTACAGAATACTGTAACAAGTTCACGCCCAAATGCGTTGTTCATTAACTAAAACCAAATAGTGAGCGTGTATACTTTAATCAAACGGAGTCTGTAAAACGGTTTCAAATTGAAACATACGCAACGACCGAGACTAATACAAGCTGGTCCTTAAAATTCCACTCATTAAAATTGTATACAATTATATTAAAACGTAATTATGGGGTTGTATTTTCCACATTAAATAGACATTAGTTTGTAAAATTAATCACCCTAGCGCCCTGAACTAATGCTGAGTTAAATTACAACGGCTAGCTAGAAGCAACCCGTTAAATTTTATTACGAGCATTGCGGACAATAATTAAGTGGCTAGTTTTATTGTACATAAAATTTTTACAGACACGATAAACTGTATAAATTTGTGCAAATGTTTAATTTTAACAAAATGGAATTTAGTTAATGCGAAAAGACATTCACAAAGGAGTTAAAGTATATCTTTATTCAAGCATAACTTTTCAGGCGTTTTTGTGCTGTATGATAGCGTCTGGGGATAAATAAACAAAAAAAGGATAAATTCATGTTCAATTTATATTGGCACGCTCTGAAAATTACAGCTTTTAATGTTAAAATAAAATCAACTATACAAGTTTGTAAAACCCCCCTTTTTCAAAATATAGCACTCTTATAATTTAACGAGTATGAGTTTTTCCTTGCTACAATAATAGCTAAAATTTGTATAAGATGGACTACTATAAAGGTTTTTCTTTATTTAAAAAAATTGTGATTTGATTTTATTTGCATATATTGTTTTTAGCAATACAAAACTGATTGTTATTATGATCAAGTAATATGAACAACACTTTACTTATTGGCACCAGATATACAACGGTTATGCTGAATTCCACATGCGTGTAAACACATCACCCCGATTGATACTTCGTAGTGCTCTTTGGTGTTTCAAAGACATCAATGAAGCTGTCATGGTTTCTGAAAATAACAGGAAAGAACAACGAAGAGAAAGAAAGTTATTAGTGGACTTTCGGATTTTTAACCAATAAAAATACCTATAGACACTGTAACATCTCATATAAAGGCAATCATTAAACTGCTATATGTTCGAAGGATTGCCGTGATCCAGGCGCGAAAATGTAGTCGACCCGTTTATCGATCCGTGCGGTCATGCGCGTGAGCTTTGAGGCAGCTGCTTGACGTACTTGATCGATCATTATTGTAGCAGATGTAGTCCGCATAACATATATTAAACGTGGTAGGAAGTTCCCTACCAAGATGAAGAATCCGAAGTTGAATTCGTGGGAGAGACATGTCGCCTAGTGTAGGAAAAACAGATAAGTTGGGAAAATTGAAGACAATCCGCAGCAAAAACAAGGTCGAAATAAAACGGTTCGTAAGCATGTCAATATGGCGTCTTTGTAGAAAATAATTCGTTTGAATTTACAACAAGCAGTTCCACATATAGTTCCACCTATAGTTTCACCTAATATTTCACCTATAAATTTCATCTACAAGTTTCAACTTTAATTCGTATGGAAGTCAATAAACTTTCGACATTATGATGCATTCATTTGTAGGGTGGTTGAGTTGCACGTGCCTGTAATGTGCAGGGGTTGTAAGTGTTGAACTTTTTCCTTTGGTGAGTACATTGTAATTTGTTATATCAAACACTGACCCGAACAAGAATTAAGCTTACTTGGAGGATATATAGTTCTCTAAATGATTTTTTAAAAGAAAATTCAAAAATTTCTAATGCTTAAATGTATAAAAGCTTCCTGTTAAACGATTTTAAAATTGTAGCATAGTTTCATACACTAACGTGTAAAAGCTTTTCTATTAGTATAAATTATGTGCCACAGAAAATAAGTAAAACAATTGGCTTGACGATTTCAGAATAGTTTTAGTGTTTTGAATACAGAATTAGAAGTTTTTGGTAGAAATAAAATCACTTTATTTAAAACATGTTAGATAATTTGGCTAAATTTTTTGTATTAATTGTTAAATTTATATAGTCAATTAAGGCACGCGTTGGTTTAACATCTGTCGGGTAAACACCTGGACTTGCTTGTTTACTTAAACAAGTACATGTAAGTAGCACAAATGAGTTGTATGATAAGCTAATCTTTGACTTATCCTTGTGAGCCGAAAACAAAGATCTTTGCTTGAAGCATTTGTGTAATGTTATGAAATATTAATTCTATGATGGGCTTCACCCACTAGTAACTGCTACTTTTCTTAATTCAACATCGATACGACCTTTTTACTTCATGTCTGATAATTTTGATTGTCTTTAATTTATTTGATTAATTTATTTGATTATTTTTTTGTATATACAAGAGCTTGAAATAACGTTATTACATATCTGCAAACTAAGGCAATAGTTTAATTTCTGAAAATTCTAGCTACAAGGTTTAAGTGTATAAGAAACACTGTTATGTTGTTGAGTATCTATCTTCAGGTATAAGTTGATTCCCTTAAGGTTTATCTACGTCTTTCCTTAAGAAGACTATTTTTGGTGCTTATGTGTGTGACGTAGTGGCGCCCTAAAATTGTATAGAGACAAGTTAATTAATAAAAGACCCCCCCCCCCCATCTCATGCCTCCGCAGGAATAGATCCCGAGACTAGTCCGCGAGCTTATATAATTCTTTTTCGTAATACTGTTTGGCTCCATTTCACCTTAACTGAAGCCACCCTCTGCATTATTAACCAAAAAGTAAAAATTCCATAACAACACTGCTTCATTAGTGTCCTTTTGCGCTTCAAACTCTTACAATAGAAACAAAAGTACAATAGTTCTAGTTACCAGTGCTTGCCACAAAGGTGTACTATATTGCCGCGAACTTTACAAATCATACATTGTTTTACATTTCACATTTAACATTGTAAATTGCTTGATAATTTGCTTACATCTAATTGCTGCATACCAGCAAGCTGGAATACTACTGCTATTGTTTGTCCAGGTATACGAGGTCGTGGGTCTAGATCCCCTTCTACAACAGATTCATTGGCCGAGTTCGTTGTTTACCTATAATATTAAGCAGGGAATACAGATAATATGACGTACGTGAAAAGTAGAGGGATTACGGACAGGTAAACCAAATACTACTTATAAAGTACTACTTGCATAGTTTTTCAAGGTACGGTAGTCACGTTTAGACTGCTTCTGACTGCTCGTTCTAATACTTTGTTAACACATTCCTACTAGATTGCGCATTCTGATTAGTCGGGATAAGGTCGAATATCTATTTCAGACCGTGAAAAACAGCTTAACCGCAAAAATACATATTAACGACGGGTTACTTTCTTTAAGCATTGTTGGAGAACTAAGTACAAAGATATGCGTAAAACCACTAGATTCTAAAACTATTTTATACAACTATGTGTAATATACTTAAATTAATAATTAGAAATCCCCTAACATAATAATTTACAAAAATAATTTGAGAAGCAATTTAAAGTGTAACAATTGCGACAAAGCTTCAAAGAAAAAAAATTGAAAAGTATTTGTATAAGAGTTTATATACACGTAACCCTTAAATTCTAAATAATGTGTTTAAGCACCAATTTGGTTTTAAAACCATAGCAATCTTTGCAATCCCAGCTAACAGAATGAGTAGCCACCGGTCCATCAGACGACACTATATAGGGGTGCAAGAGTCTTATTTGCCACCCATTGCAAATAAGTGTATACAGATTTTCTAAATACCTTTAAAGTATACCTTTTAACTCATCACAAATTGAATACACTGGTTTACTAGCAAGATAAAAGCAAACTATGTTGCAGCAATAAAAACTTTACCTTAACAAATTAGCCGGCAATACTGCATTAACGACAAGTAAATTTCTTAATCCTATCCTACTAAAATACAAAACTAAAAGGCAGGTTAAGCCTTCTCATTTGTACAATAAAAGTTATCTTTGATCATAGATTGATCATAGGTACTTTCAAGGGAGTAGAGTAATCTCTTCAGATCCTAAAAACAATTCTTTCTTATGCCCTCCATAAGGAAAAGTTCTGTGAAGCGGCACCCGAGAACGACGCGAGGGACCAGTTAGGAATGCGGATACAGACCCTGCACCGCTGCGACGACTAAAAGAGAATAATCCCTTACATGTGATTTTCCAATGCTCCATCCGAAGGTACTACACTGGCCAGGAAGCGAGTTTTTACCTGGAAAATTTGGAATTTTGTCGAACCCTTGCTGTTCAAGCAAGGTAGGAATCTTTAACGTGCGTGACAACACTCACACACGGGACCTCCGTTTTACCTTTCATCCAAACGAGACTGTATTTTTGTGAAAAATGGTCGCCTAACATTTTTCAAGCGGACCATGTCGAGATTCGAACCCGGGACCTTGGGCGTAGTAGTCACACACATACCAACTACGCCATGAAGCTGCCTAAAGGATAAACCCGCAGGTCAAATTAATAAAAATTGCACTGTCGACGGCTATGCCGTATAGTCCAACGGAAGACAGGGGCGACACAAAGGCAGGCGGAGGTCTCCACACCCACGTGCCAACTATGCAGCGACTTAGTAAATAAAGAGAGAAAATAGAAAAAGATAAACGAGGGAGATGAGGTGTTTGGAGCTTCATAACCGCTAGGTAAAAAAGAGATAAAGAAGTGCTCGCGTTGAGTAAAAGCGATGAATAGCAAAGCTCTGCTCAGCCAATCAAAACCTAATCAGTAGCCCGGAGTGGGGGAACCACTCCTATGTCAGGAACAAAAACAGGTCCTGTGAAAAAAAAATAAAGCTGAAATGGAGCTAAAGGGATACGAAAAAATGAAAAGTTCTAGGGATAGGCATTCTAGAGAAATGGTAGAGAGTAGGGAGCGTCGCTATTAAAACAAATTGGTCTAAAAACCACCTGCAACGATAGCGATAAAATAGGAACCCTAGACTAACACATCAATGATTAAAAGTAACTAGATTCCAAATGAAACCCGAGCGCATTCAGTGCGTTAAGAAAATCAGACAAAAATAAAAACGATCAACTTAAATAAACCTTCATAGTAATTTCAAAAACAGTGGCCACCACAACCACACAGGGATAATTAAACGATAAACAGTTATTCAAAGACACCAATAGAGGAATTTTCAATACACCAAAAAACAATAAGATATTTAGAATGAGAACAACAAAAGACGACAGTCCCTCACCAACACGTTCAAGAGAAAACAGCAAAAATGTACAAACGTATCAATAATATTCAAAACAGTTGATATCGGAATTTGTAAAAAAATGATCGAAATATTTACGAAAGAAAATACATGGAATAGAAATTCTTTGTAGTTGCAACTGTGAAAATCAACTTTTTATTACAGAGGCATAGTTCTCAAATATTGTATGTATTGAAAGTATAAAGCAACAATCCGACATCAGCTAGTACAAGTTCTACAGATTTGTTGAGTTGTTCAAATGGAAAATATGTCAATCATGACAAAAGAATGCGGTACGTTGTGTGGTAATAAGATTAATAAAGATTAATAGAAAAATGAAAACTTATTAAAAAATTTAAATTAACTTAAGTGTAGTAACAAATAAAAATTTTTAAAACTGGTGACGAGAGTTATGAAGTTTTGAGATGAATAAAGTATCTAGGAAGCGAGAAAATTTAAATTAACCCAAACCTTAAGGGTTAGATATATTTTTAGAGAAAAAGATAAAATCAAAAGGTAGAAATTCAATTCCGATAACGGCAGAGAAGACAAATACATTTAAATTAAGGTAGAAAGAAAGGCACTAGTTATTTATCAATGGATACGAATAAGTCAACGATTTTAGGTTTTTAATATGTCATGGTCCTTGAAATTTGCCAGCAGTATTTTGTAATTCACACAATAATAAAGATGCTGCACAATATACTTCACATAAGATAAATTGGGAAGCAAATTTTGCAGAAAACTTTTTAGTTATATTATATAAGAGATGATGTGGTTTCATGTTATTTTTGGAAGTTAATGGGTAGTTTTATCTGAGTTTTACATGTAGGCAATTCATGTCAGTGAATATAATAAGGGAAAATAAAGTTGGGTAGAAAATGGTGCGCCTAATAGCAAAACTAGTTATTTATATGTATTAAGTCACAGTTTAAAATGAAGTTGAAACATTTTTTCGTACAGAACGAGGTTCAAACACCTGATAAAAATAAGCAATTAAGATGAATTTTATAAATGCAATTACAATACTAAAAGTTTATACATAAAAACGTCTACAAGTTAAAATTCTTTTAAAACTTTACAGGATAGTTGGGTTACGTCGCTATCCAGGAGAGTTTTAATTAATTTGTGCTTTAAAAATTAAGGTATTAGTATTGATAATATTAGACAAAAAATTAGATTAAAAACATGTATTTACTCACCAATTGATTTAGGCAAAATAACACTTACTGTAAGTACGTATACACAAAACAAACTATCATTAATTTTATACATTACTAGCAGGTTTTTGCAAATACCATAGATAATTTTAATATATAATCATTAAGCTAACTAATTACACATTAAATGTTTATGCAGGAAAACGTAAACTATATGTTCTTAAAAATTAGGTTATATAACACTTTTACAAATCCTATATAAAAGATACTGTTAAAATATGCTTGAAATCAAATTAATATTAAAAATTTTATTATTATTATTTTATTTTTATACAGAAAAGATGTTTAAATTAAAACAATTCACTAAAATAGATACAAAACAATTATAAATTATGGCAGTTTACTCAAGTAAACAGGAAGCAGATCATTTTGAATTAGTATAGAAATGAACCATATCATAAATAATATAACATTTAACATATGACACATTCATTGGCGGAATTCATTGTTTACCTACAGTATTAAACAGAAAACACATATAATATAAGGTGTGGGAGAAGTGGAGAGATTACACACGTAAATTTTACAACACACTATTTATAAGGCACTACTACTACAATTCTTCAAGGTATGGTTGTCACGTTTAGGATGTCGTTATAGCTGCTCGTTCTAAGATTTAGCTCACATATTCCCTACTACATTGCACATTGTGATTGGTCGGGACAAGACTAATATCTATTTCAAACCGTGTGAAACATCTTTACCGCAAACATACGTAATAATAACGATTTATTTACCCTAAACATTGCAGGGGAACAAGACATAAGAGTATGCGTAAATACATTGGATTCTAAAACTATTTTACACAGCTATGTACAATATATCTACATTAATGATTAGAAATCCCTTAACATAATTATTTATAAAAATAATTTGTGACGCAATTTGAAGCATAACAAAACAACACTGTCAGTGTTTTATTCGCTTCAAGATAAATAAGAAAACTAAAGCTCTGGCTAACTTAATAGTTAATATTTAGCTTTTAACAAACAAAATTGCATCTAGATGGTAATTCATTAGTGCTTTCTGATGATCCACCGGTCATCGTTAGCATTTGAATCGTTTTCAAAATCAATAAGAAAAATGCAAGGGTTACTTTAAACCACGATTTTCAGTTTCTCAACACACCAACTCGCATCTAGAGAATGCTTTGTTTGTACTGTTTAGTGTTTCAAAGATAATCGTTATTGTTCTATTAGTTGACAAAATAACTAAGAAATTTACAGCGAGGACTGTAGTAATGAATAATTTTCAGTTTATTTAACAAAAGAAATTGTATTAAGATACTGCTTTAGTATAGATTTCTGATGTTATAAAAGTAATTAGTGTTATCACAGTATCTGTTTAAGCAGAAATACCCTCGAGGATTAACTTAAAGGTAGACTATCAGCTATCTACTCCAACGACGGTGCTTTGTTGATTCTATATGGTTATGGTTATGGTTATCTAAAGATAATAGGTTGTGCTTTCATAAATTTCGTAAAAACATGAAAAGCTGTGAGGGTGAACTTCACGGTCGACTTTAATCTTTTCCTAGTAACAAAAATGCGCATAGAAAGTACAGAATATCTATAAGAGAACTTTAGGGCTGTATAGCAAAATACTTTATTAAAAAAAACAAAGTATGGCAATAAGTAAATACATCTTAGTATCCACAGTTGAAGACTGTGTCGTGACAAAGATTTTTTATACCTCCGCAAGTATGAAGCATCATTCATAATTGTCTAAATATATCCTGTCCGGTGAATGGGGCACACATTGGAATGTACTAAATTGTAAACGAAACATGGTAGTATTACCGGGTGTAACAAAATAAGTGTAAAACATTTCAGGGGGTGATTCCCCATCGTAAAAGAGATAGGGTCTTTCATATAAAGAAACTTTATTGGAGCATCCCTTGTTAAGATACAGCTCCTTAAAGGGGGTACATAAAATTTGTTTTTCATTTTTTTTTACAAACACTAAAAAAGTTACAAAATTTAAAGTAAGGTGACATTTTTTACTATCAAAAATACACTTACTCAGTAATTTATTTGGTTTGCCCCATAGTTGTAAGGGGTAGGAAATGCAACCCCTAAAATTTATTTCCAATGTAACTTTTTGTCTTATTATTTGTTTGCCATTTAAAAATTTATTTCCAATAGCTTATTTCATTCTAAACAAAAAATGTCTCTTGAATTTTTTGCCCAAAAATTAACCAGTTCGCAGAAAAAAATTATTTTATAAACAACTACAGAGATACATCGTCATAAATGCGAACTGAATTATCGTTATTATTTTGTAGTTACTACCTGCATCAAAGTATGATTAAAGATGAATAAACAAAACTAATTTATTAATAACCAAGCATGTAACATGTAGAAATCATAGTAAATGTTCAATATGTCCACCTTCAGTCAATACACATGCGTCTAGACGTCGGCGCATTGAGCCACGTATTCGCTCAAATATTCCTGGCGTCTCTCTAATTACCCTGCACACATCGATGCTGCGGTTTCTTAAGTACTCTACATTGCGAACAGGAGTAGGATAAACCACACTCTGTAAATGGCGCCAAGTAGAGAAATCGAGAGGATTCAAATCCGGGGATCGAGCGGGCCAATTCTGTGGTGCTCCTCGACCTATACAATAAGTTGGATATGTTTGAGTTAAATGCTGACGTGCTGATTGACTAAAATAGGCGGGAGCCCCATCATGCATAAAAAACATAACCCTTCTGATACTACAAAGAACTTCCTCCAGCAGTACTCGATGCACTTCTCTTAAAAATTGAGTATATGCCTCACCATTTAATCGAGGAGGTAGAAAATGAGGGCCAATTAAATAATCCCCAATAACTCCGACCCACACGTTAAGACAAAAATGTTCTTGATGGTTAGCTTGGACAATAGCGTGAGGGTTTTCATCAGCCCATATGTTGTTATTATTAAAATTAATAATCTTGTCCCGAGAAAAAGTACATTCGTCTGTGAATTCAATCGTCTTCAAAAAGTCTGGATTTCTTCTAATCATTTCCAGCATCCAATTGGAAAATTCAAGACGGTTCGGAAAATCTCACGGTAACAGTACCTATACTCGTTGTAAATGGTAGGGGTAAAGAGTTGTTCCTTTAAAATTCGAAATACCGTCATATGATCAACATTTAACTCGAAAGTAATTTTTCTAGTACTGCTAGTGGGTTGTACTTCAACCAAATTAAGTACTTCTTCTTCAAGCTGTGGTGTTCCAACTTCTCGATGGCGACCACAATCCTGCGTTCTTTTTTCGATTGAACCATATTCTCGTAATCGTTGATGAAGTTGGGCAAATATTCTATGCGAAGGAAGTCAGCATACCTTCTACAAGCTTCTAACCCATTACCCTGCGACAGACCGTAAACGTAATGCATATCAGCCATTTCCGCATTTGTGTATGCCATTTTAATAACAAGTGAATTATTAAACTAACAAATTAAGAACAGAACAACGACACACAATTATTAATTCAATTTCAAAAATTTACAAACTGACAGGGTGATAACAATTTAATTGTCACTATCACTAATAGCGGTCTACTACATAAATTAGTTTCGCATTTTCGTCTTATGACGATGTATCTCTGTAGTTATTTGTAAAATAATTTTTTTCTGCGAACTGGTTAATTTTGGGCAAAAAATTTAAGAGACATTTTTTGTTTAGAATAAAATAAGCTATTGGAAATAAATTTTTAAATAGCAAACAAATAATAAGACAAAAAGTTACATTGGAAATAAATTTTAGGGGTTGCGTTTTCTAACCCTTACAACCATGGGGTAAACCAAATAAATTACTAAGTGTATTTTTGATAGTAAAAAATGTCACCTTAATTTAAATCTTGTAACTTTTTTAGTGTTAGTAAAAAAAATGAAAAACAAATTTTATGTACCCCCTTTCAGGGGCTGTATCTTAACAAGAGATTCTCCAATGAAGTTTCTTTATATGAAAGACCCTATCTCTTTTACGATGAGGAATCACCCCTTGAAATGTTTTCACTTATTTTGTTACACCCGGTATATTTACTTACTGCCATACTTCTTTTTTTAATAAAATATTTTGCTTTAAAACCTCGAAGATATTTTATAAGCACCCTTTATTCTTTTAGTGCTATTTGTTAATGTAAGAATTACGTAAGTGTTCTTTTTCCAAAATAAATAAGAGAATCCATGGTAGGATGCAATAGGCGGTGGAATTTTCGTTTTTAGCAAATAAGATTTCGTCTAGACAATGTTCTTTGCTGGTGCTATTGAGTGCTTCAAAGGGTTTTGATAATGCTTCCGTGCTTTTGAAAAAATCAACAAAACCTTAACTTATAAGCCGATCTTAGGCTTCTTATCCATTAAAAATGCGAATAAATAATGCTACTTTAGTTTCATTTATTTCTTCTGAAGTCATAGTTAGTGCTCTTACTGTTTTCAGACTAAGCAAGAAAATCTACGGAAAGCATTCTTACGGGCCAACCTTAGGTTTTACTGTAACAAACTTTCTAATTGTCTTTGGCCTGTATTTCAAATAAGTACAAGTCTAATAATTATTCCTCACAATCAGAAATATTTACATGGTCTTGTTTAAATTAGCACTAGCTTAATCACTATTTAACGGCACTGGTCTAACTGGTAATTTATTTATCTAACACATTTATATCAGTTGGGAATTAATATTAAGTAACAATTTATCTTTATCTTTACCTTAACTTATGTACATCAAACGTTTATTAAAGCCGTGTTCAAACTAATACTATAACGAATACTGATCTAACGCAACGGAGTGCGCCCTTATATACAATAATCTTTTGTTCAAGAAAAATACTGAAAAATCTAGAATGTGAGCTATCAATCTTCGAGAACATTCTTATTGTATTACAATATTTATCATCATTGTTATCGTTAGACAGATATGATTGTATTACGATACCTTCTTATTATTAGGCAGATATTGTAATTAGATACTTATAAATCACTGCTTCTTATCGCTAAATCGACAAAGCCGCTTTAGCAAAAGTCAAATATGCCTTATTTCTAGAGTGCACTTCTTAATTACTGTTACACTGCTCCCTTCTTAAACCTGTTGGCTCAGAATATTTCCCTGACCGGAAGCTGGATTTTCCTGTAACGATAGGAAAAACCGGAGTCATTCTTACATTTTCCATATTGATGGAAGTAACAATCGACACTCTTATTAGCAGGTACTGTCTCATTCGGGTTGAAGCCGCATATTAAGATTTGGACCCCGGTCTTCTGGTATAGTACCTCCTCCTTGTTTCGTACTACCCTACAGTCCACTCTATCGAGCCCACAACCGATTTTAGGTATGACCAACTTCTTGACTCCAAACTCCATCATTTACCAGAAGGCAATAGTTTTGTTACTGGATAATAAATACCACGACATCTATCTCTAGAAACTCATAGCAATTCTTCGGGTCATATTGAAATTCCCTAATACGCAATGTGCAGGAGAGTATTTCCATGCCACATCAAATAAATCCCTTTTGATCGTTTTAGTAATTTCAAATCTTGCCTTGTCGGTATCGCTGTATACGGACATGAACTATGCATAATTTAGGTTAGACGTTGATTTATCTTGCTGGCTCCAGACGCGCCTTACTTTATTATGTCCTCCGGCATTGTCGCAGTAGTCACTGTCGTAAGGTGTCAGTATGTTAATGTGCACCACTATTGTTATGCCTTTTGGGAGCTTATGAATTCTTGTACAAAGTGAATGTTGATGAAAGTATTAAGTAGGCAAAAATCATAGTAATTAACAAGCTATGCCTGTCATAAGAAAATTACTTAATATTTTATTAACATTAGCCATACGCTGTAATCAAAGATCTTTGATATAGCTTCATCATTAGGTCTTCAGTCCTAGAACTGGTTAGACGCGTACCATCATTGTTCCCTATTCTGAACTAACCTATAGATTTCCTGAAATATGCACAGTTTGCATCTATAACTGTCTGATCTAGGTCTACATCTACCTCTTTTTTCCTATCCCTTCCTGGAAATTATCACATACTATTCCCCAAACATGCCTTAGAACGTATTCCGCCCTACTATTTCCCTTTTTCCCCAGATAACCTTGTTCCCCTACTATTTCTGTAACTTATTTGTTATTATCTTTGTCTGTCCATGCTATCGTCCTCATACATCTGAAGCACAGCATTTCAAAAGGCTGCTATCGTTTTTCTGTCTGCGTTTCAGACTTCCCGTATTTCATAGGCATACTGTGCTGTGCTCCACACATATGCTTTCAACAATTTTCTTCTTATTCTATGTTTGTTGTCTTTCCTCATAGGCAATGTTCTTTCTTGTTAGATGCAGTTCGATCACTTTCTATTGTTTTACAGTTATATACCCTATTTCTCCGACCTTCAATGGTTGTGAAGGGAGGTAAGCAGCCTGTGGCTACCAAGTTCCCCCAACACTTAACCATTTGGCGTTTTAATATATTTTCCAATTTATCTTTTCGCACAGTCAACATTAGTTGCAGGTATTTCGCAACCAACAACTAGTTGTTTATACTAATCATCAGATTTATCTGCGCTTATTTTTTCGTCATTAGGTTTTCCATCTCAAAACTGGTTGGACACGTACCTGCACTTATTTATATTCTGAGCTAGCCTACATAGTTCCCTGAAATTCTCACACAGCATGTGTATTCAGGTTAATCTTCTTTGGGAATTAAACCACTCATAGTTTTTAAAATCAGCTTTATTTACGTTTCAATCCATGACCTAGGATCGTTGTCAAAATAATAATAAAAACTTCAAGTTTGACATTTATGACATAAATTGAGGGTGACTTTGATTTATTGATGTTTGAAATATTTGGTTTGACTATACTAAGCAAAAATTTTTAAAGTTTAACAGAATGATTGCCTTCAATTTGTGTTGCGACCTGGGATCGGCTTTCTTTAGGTAGTCAATACGCTTAACGTGAAATCAGCTGATTAATTTTTTTTTATTGGTGAATTTTATATAAATTCAATAACTTGGAATTGAAAAACATTTTTTAACATTTTTCTATTTATACAATTGAGAGGATGGTTATTAAAGATGTGTACGATTGCATTATTGAAAGGCTTAAGTAGTCGTTTTTTTTATATTTATTTTGAGGGGGAAAATTCATTATGATTTAAGTTACCTCTTTGGTAGATTTTAACATGGTTCTGAGGCGACTCTATGGCGGGTTTACACTTGTCAGATATCAATGTTGTTCTATGAAGATTGTATATGGATCTGAGGCGACCCTATGGCGGGTTTACACTTGTCAGATACCAATACTGTTCAACGGAGATTGTATATGGTTTTGAGGTAACCTTATTGTGGATTTATACTTGTCAGATACCAATGCTGTTTTACAAGGATTGTTAATATGCTTATTTTTATGTAATTAGTTATTTTATGTATAAATAGAAATCATGTATGTAGGCTGTATTTCATGTTAATATTGCAAGGAAAACCCAGGAAAAACTTGCAATGCTACCTAGATATTGTAGGCATTTGATTTTCATTTGTTATTTCTTTTGTTATTTCTTTTAGTAATGGAATCCATTGTTTACTGAAAGTCACGGATTAGTTTGCAACTCAGTTATTTTTATGTAGGGTTATATAAGCAGCTTCTTTGATTTTGCGTTTTTGGTGGTTTTCTTCTTTTTTTCTTTTCTTCTTTTCAGGCAGTATGTGTATTCAGCTCGTTCCCTTTCTATTGTTTTCTAATTTTATACCCTATTTTACCGAGATTCAGTGAAGGAGGTTAAGCAACCTGTGGCTACCAAGATCCCCCAACACTTAGACATTTGCCGAAATAATGGTTTTCCTGTAAATCCTTTCACACACTTAACATTATTCGAGAATATTGCCCAACCAATTCTTGTAGTTACTTATAATAATCATCATGTTTAAGCACAGTTATCTTTTCGTCATTAGTTTATCCATCTTGGGATTGGTTGGATGCGTACCTCCATTGATTTCTATTGTGGGCTAGCCTACACATCTCCCTGAAACCTCTACAGCCTACATCTTTTACTATCTGTGTGCAGTAGTCTAATCTAGGTCTGCCTCTTCTTCTCTTTTTTCCTATCTCTGCTTCTAATATATTCCGCACTATTCCCTTATGCCGTAGTATGTGGCCTATCATCCTATATCACCTATTTTTTACCGTTTTCCACATATTTCTTTCTTCCCCTACCATTTTTAGTACCTCTTCGTTCTTAACTTTGTCTGTCCATGATATCTTCATCATACGCCTGTAACACTACATTTCAAAGGCTTCTACCTTTTTCTTGTCCGCTTCTCCTACTGTCCAGGCTTCACAGCCGTACAGTGCTGTGCTCCACACATATGTTTTAAGCAATTTTTTCCTTGTTTCTATGTTTGTGGTCTTTGAGCACAGTAGTTGCTTTTTCTTGTTAAATGTAGCACAAGGTCGTGCTTTGTTTTATATCTTTTGTGCTTTTCCCATCTTGCGTTATTTGGCTTCCTAGGTAGCAGAAATCCTTAACCTCTTGTAAGTTCGTGTTAAATACTTGTATTCTTGTTTTTGATTTATTTTCCCCACCTTTGCAAACTAGAACTTTAGTTTTAGTTTTGTTAATTTTCATACCGTATCTCTCTGTTAGAACCGTTTCCATTTCATTAAGAGCAGCTTATAACTCTTCCTTGCTAGACGCTAATACCGCTATATCATCTGCAAATCTAAGCATATCAATTTTTTGTCCCTGCATAGTAATTCCAAATGTCTTCCTGCATTTGACAGTATTCATTGCCTCTTCTATGTACAAGTTAAAAATCAATGGGGATAGGGCACATCCCTGTCTCACCCCTTTCCTAATGTTTACTTCTCTACGTTCCTGCTCTAATTCTATTACTGATGTTTGCTTTTTGTATAAGCTATGTACTATTCGTCTATCCCTATAACTCATTCCAATCTTTTTGAGTATTTCAAACATTTTTTTCAATTTACATTGTCGAATGCTTTTTCTAGATCTACAAACCCTATATACATGCTTTCCCCTTTTCCATTGTTTTCTCCATTATCACTCTCAGAGCTAAAATAGCCTCCCGTGTTCCCCTGTTTCGCCTAAACCCAAATTGGTCTTCTCCTAGTATTCCTTCAGCTCGTTTTTCCATTCGTCTTTGCACAATTCTAGTTAATATTTTTGACACGTGTGCTGTCAAACTTATTGTTTGAAAATTTTCACATCTATCCGCGCCTTTCTTTTTTGGTATAGTTACTATGATGCTACGTTTGAAATCTTTGGGTATCTCGCCTGTCTCATACATATAGCTTACAAGTTGAAAGAGACGTTCTGTTACTGCTTGTCCAGCGGCTTTTAGAGTTTCTGCTTGCACCTTATCTGTACCCGGCGCCTTACCATTTTTCAGACTCTTTAATGCTAATTCAAACTCGTCTCGAAGTATAGGATATCTCAAGTCATCATTTTCAATGTCTGATTCCTGTTCTAATGCAGTTAGTTCCTCTCCTGCATATAAATTCCCTATATATTCTTGCCATCTACTCACTTTCTCTACGTTTTCTATAATGACGTTTCCTTGTGCGTCCCTTATATTTTTGCTATACGGTTTTATATCCCTAAAATTCATTCTAATTAATTTGTATGCTTCGTCTGTCTTTCCTATTTCCATCTTAGTTTGTACTTCTTTGCATTTTTCATCAATCCATTGTTCTTTAGCTTTCCTGCATTTTCGAATAATTTCCCATTTTATGGCTTTGTATCTCTGTTTTCCTATTGCGTCGGATTTATTTTTGTATTTTCGTCTTTCTTCTATTAAATTCACGATATCCTTTGTTATCCATGGTTTCTTATTTTCTTTTTGTGTATACCCCAAAATATCTCTGGCCGCCATGTCTAGGCTGGATTTAATGTTATTCCATTCTGTTTCTACTTCCTTAGTTTCAGATATTTTCCCGACATCATTCAGCAATTCATTTGACTTTTTTTCGAAACTTACTTGAATATCTTTATCTTTTAGTTTCTCTAAGTCCAAGTGCCTTTTTCCGTTCCTTTTTTTCAGATTTTTAAATTTAAGTGCGGCCTTCATAATTACGATGTTGTGGTCAGTATCTATATCTGCTTCTGGGTAGCTTCTACAGTCTTTTACTTGATTCCTAAACCGTTGTCTAACAAGAATGTAATCTATTTGATATCGTCCTATATCTCCTGGCATCTTCCACGTATATCGTCTTCTAGCATGATGTTGAAATAATGTGTTTGTGATGATTAAATTGTTCTTGTCACAAAATTCTACCAGCCTATTTCCCCCTGTCGTTTCTCGTGCCTAAGCCAAATAAACCTACTACCGCTCCTTCCCTACCCTCACCTACCACAGCATTAAAATCCCCGTAATTATTAAATTTTCATGTCCTTTTACGTATCTTAATATGTCTTCGATATCTTTGTAGATGGCTTCTACCTCTTCGTCACTGTAGCTAGAGGTGGGCATGTATACTTGTATTATTACTGTGTTTACCGGTTTAGATTCTAATCTAACCATGAGTACTCTTTCGTTCTTTTGTAAGTAATTTTCTACACAGCATCCTATCTTTTCCGCATAACTATCCCCACATCCAAATTTCCGTCCTCTGCTCCTGTATGAATTACCCTGAAGTCTCCACTCCAAAATCCCCGCCTCTGGCCACCGAACTTCGCTGATCCCTACTATGTCTAGTGATAACCTATTCATTTCGGTTTTAGGTTCTCTAGCTTACCTACTTGCTTCATACTTCTAACATTCCACGCTCCGACTCGCAGAATGTTCCCGACTTTTATTTTAACTTTCCGATCGCATCCTCCGAAGTAGTCCCTCCCGGAGATCCGAATGGGGACTATTTTAACTCCGGAATCTTTTACCCCAGAGAATGCCATCATGTTTGTTACAATTTAAGTACGCTGTGTACTTGGGAGATAATGTGGTGGTTTCCCGTTGCCTTCCACATCGCGGTAGTGTGTCTTAGACTTCCATACCGACCCCTATGGTCTCTGCCAATCTAAGTACCGAAAGAGCCGCTGCCCTCTTTCGGGGACCTGTCTTAGTCTGGTTCCTCACTAACGACCCTACTACTTTGGTTGGACCTGTAGTTTGGCTCTTTAGCTCATTAGAACACGCAAGCCATTTCACCTGTTCTAGTAATTTAGAACTTCGGCAAGGTGCAGGTCCATTCGAAATGGTTGATATAGCTTACAAGAATAAATTTTTTTTTCCATCATAAGTGTCATCTGTTTTAGTTAAATATGAAGAACTAGATTTTTATCACTATATATGTTTTTTTAAAGTGTTAAACCTAACGAATGTTTAATATGTTTAAAATGTGATTTGTTTCAATAAGGTGACCTTCAATATTGATATGCAAAATCTTAAATTTCGTATTTGCTAAATAAATACATTTTAGTTTAGTTAACTGGACTTTTCAAACAAAACGTTCATTACGTACGTGTTGATTCTTCTCGATCGTTAAAAAAAGGAATGTTACTCACCACAGCTTGACGACAGCAATATTTAAGTAATAACAACAAAATACGGAACACCTGTCGAATCAGAGCATTATGAGTCTGCTATCTTCTTTACGATACACAAGAACTTCTTTCCAAAAACTAATAATTAAATCGTGAGTTAACAATGGTTGGTATTAAAATCGCATTCCACTTTTATATTTTAATCCATAAATGCTATCATTTAAACCTGCTTGCTAAAAATTAAAACCTTTTTAAAAAAAATAAAACGCTATCTTGAAATAACGAACCGTTCTATAAATATCCCTTCCTAATTAGAACCACGTTCTAATTTAAATTCGATGCTGTGGCCTAAATTCCAAGCTATGCAAAACTGCCATAAGTGGAGTTTACTTCAATCCATGTTGACTTTAAACACACACTTCTTCTTTTTTAAAAACGTGTCTGCCGATTACATCTTAACGACAAGAATGATCGTTGGTACTTTTCCCATCATTGCGCACGACAATCCAAACTACGGCTGTGCGAAATTTTAAATACGTTAGCAATGACTTTCTCGCCTAAATTTTAGCAACCTACATAGCATGAAATGCTTTATGTATTTGCCCAAAACTAAATTGTTACAATATCTCAGTATCAGTACTCTTTACCGATCTATCCTAATAAGATGCAAGAATAAGGCAACATTTCCTAATTGTTATACTAGCTCCTTATGGGTATGTCATAATAATATGTACTTCTTATTCTAAAATATACCAAGAGTTGAACTAACAATATTCAATTCCTATACTTGCCTTCTAAAGTTTTGCAAGAATCTTGCTAATATTAATCTATACTCATATAGACCTTATTATTTCATCCCAATAAGGTATAGGATTCATCCTATCATATTTCAGAATATAACTAATCTTTGAAGAGTAATACAAGATTTTTATCAGTGTGTCCTAAAAATATGCAAGTCTAATCGCTAGTATCTTACTTAATGATCATGCTCACCTTTGAAATAAATGTAATAATAATATGTTTTCAGTGCAATTATAATCTTCAGGAATCGTACCACGGTAAAAGTTGAAATTAATTTTGTAATATCATCTTAAAGTGGTTGGGTGACTTCAAAAACCATTTTCTAAGAGAAGTAGTTAAAGGAGAAGCAGTCTTCCGACGTAGTTAGGTTAGCTTGCTCCTGTAAATGTGATATTGAGTTTTTTATCAAACTTCAAAGCAAAGCGGTCGCTGAACAACACATATAAAGCTAATTGCTTACCTTGAACTGTTAAACAAATGTTGAAAATTTACAAAATAACTCAACTGAAACAAGCAAACATCTTAGAAAAATTTTTCGGAACTGGGACCACAAACGGAACTCACTGAATATGTGGAGAATATTTTGGAGAACTGGATACTTTTAATGGCAAGTAAGAGATTTCCAGTGCACAAAAAGAATCTTATTTTAAGTGTTCAAAAAATTCTTACTGGTAGTGGAAGAGAACTTCGTTATTTTAAAGATGAAGCTGCACCTGGAAAGGCTCGGTTTGATGAATTTTTAAAGCGTCATCCAAAAATTAAACAAAAGCATTCTGAGTGAGTTAGCAAAGCTAGGACTGCTGTTACGCGTGATAAAATTGAAAGCTGGTTTGATGAAATACTGGAATACTTAAAACTAAATAAATTAGATCATATTTTAGAAGATCCCGCTAGATTGTATAACGGAGATGAGGCAAGATTTAGATTATGCCCAAAAAGCGAAAAGGTACTAGGGCCAGCCCATATTCGTGAAGATTTTTACGAAAGAGTTAGTTCCAAAAAAGAACAAATAACAGTTATGGCTACTTTTTGTGCAAATAGAGAGTATATTCTACCAATGATTATTTATCCCTGTAAACGGATACCAAAAATTATTGCAGAATCTGTTTCCTACAATTGGGGTTTAGGCCGAACAGACACTGGCTGGATGAATGCCAAAGTATTTTATGAATATGTAGCAAGCCATTTCCTTCCATATCTCAAGTAAAAAATATAGAATGTTCTGTGATTTATTTTGGTGATGGTTTAAAATCTCACCTCACTCTCGAAGTTAGTAACTACGTGAAGAGCATGGCATTATTTTAATATATCTACTCCCCGATATAACTTACATCATGCAGCCTGCTGACGTGGCTGTATCTAACCCATTAAAATCTGGTCGGGCTTCTTCAGTACGTACCTGAAAGTTTGAGAATTTCCCAAAAGAGGTAACTTGAACTACGTTTGCAACAATTTTAAAAACAGTATTTGATAACTATGCCCTTTCTTTAACTATTCAACAAGGTTTTAGAAAAAGTGGATTATATCCATTTAATGAAAATAATGTAGATTATTCAAAATGCATACCTAACAGACCAGTTAAATCAAATCTGAAAACTAAACAGCATATTCAAAAAGATCTGCTGCCTTCATTTATTCTTGGAGGAGTGGAGAAAAAACTAGAAAAAGAAGAACTTGATTTAACTGAACATGGTAATACGGTTTCAGAACAAAAAGAAAATATAAACCTACAAAGTTTCCCACAAAATACACCACCTAAAATTAACATTTTAAGCATAGTAACATTACCTAGCGTCAGAACCGATAGTTTGTAAATTTAAAGTACCAACCTCATTTAAACACATTTTAATAAATCCAACACCTCAAATGACAGATACCCCTAAACGAAAAAAAAACAATTTTCTCAGCAGTTGTATCTTCTAAAAAATATAGAGAATATTGGACAAAGGAGCAAAATAGAAAAGAAATGTCTAAGAACAAAGTTAGAAAAGTTGAACACATTAAATAGCCTGACACAGAAGGTAATATACTAAGTGGTACAAGTACTTCAAAAAAAGTAGATATACAAAATGAATCGTCAAAGAAAAAAGCGAAGTAAGCTGTTGGTGAGTATTATTCTAATAGTTCTTCTGAAAATGAATATAATTTTGACATACAGTATGCAGATGAAGATCTTATATAAGTGACCCTGAATCCTTGATACTAGAAACTAGAAACTACGTTAATTTCAGACACGAGGGTGGTTATTATCCTGGTAAGCAATATAATAATTAGACAATGTTTTATAACTAGACATTAATATACCTATTTTAGGTCAAATGAAAAGTTACATGCCGGAAGAAATTTATTAATGCTATTATGTTGCTTTTTTTGTTGTGTCCATTATTGCAGCAATGACTGTCCATAACCTATGTCTATATGACTACCACTCACACAACTGTCAGATGTGTTTAGGATTAAAAATATTTTTCAATTCTTAACTTTTTTTATATTTGCACGAACACACTTTGCCAAAACATATGTTATAAAGTCCCTAGATCCCTACTAATGTTCCGATTGATAACATTAATATTTCCCTTAATTGTTAGTCTTGAAGCTGTTCTAAATTTCATACTATATAGAGTGTAATTTTTATTGCTGCTATTTCTCATATAACCATGTTTTTGCCACCACTAATACGAGTGATTTAATTATAGTTATGAATATTCCATGAGCTACCATTAGCATTGAATACACTTAATTTTAAATTGTTCTGAATAATACGTTGTTAGTGTTAATAACTCAATGTATATTTCGAACAATCGATGAGTGACTGCAATACTGAAGTGAAACACAAAGAACCCAATAAAAAATTACATCTTTAAATGCACAATGCATGGGACTTTTTAACCACAAGGTGCAGTTTGATTATAGTGCTAATTTTCTCAAATTATAATAATCAAACGACATACTACCAAAGACTAGAAAATCAAGTAGTAAATTGTAAATAAAAGGCTTTGTCTGGGAATACGTGGTGTTAAAACGGTATGACACAACGGGAATCTTTTAACTCCTGGTAGCATGTCACCAGATTATCGAAATTTGACAACGTTAATACTATTAATGTGTCTTACAAAGACCATAACCTGTATTTATGGTCAAATACATATCCCTATCTTATGAAAAGGTAATCAATAACATTTTTAATTTAAATAGCCCATTTATCACCCTACCGTATCTCGCAACATAATTACGTTGAGAATCTACCTGTAACCAATATGTTTACTGGTCTACCACCCCCTAATTTATGGTATTTTAACACAAATTCTAATTTCACAAACAATAGTTTTTTATTTTCAAACTGGTTACACAATTTTCAAGAACTCTTAGCTACAATGAAATTTGCTAAAAGCTCTCCCAACAATTTACTTTCAGCTAATCGCTGGTAGTATAAGTATTATCTTCTTAACACTATAATGTTGTCTTCTAAATTACTATCGAAGCTCTATGATTAACTTTCCAGCACTAATTATTAATTTATATAATCACGATAGTAATTCGTATTACATACAGTAATTTATATTAACAATGATTTATAGCAAATCTTTATACTAGAATATATTGTAATCGAAGCTTCAATCGTAACTAACTTACGTTTATCACGATAATTTACATAAATAGTCAAAAATCTCTAGATAATTGTAAAACGTACCATAAATTATGTAAATAACGTCTTGAATGTACATATTGTAATGTTTTAAAAGCAAAGTTTGTACCTGACAATTAAGAGACCTCGCGACGCAGGACGTTCTAGTGCAATTATTTTGGTCACAGGTAGATCAAGCGGTGCCACAGTATCTTTTTATGGAACACATTGTACATAAAATACATGCTAATTATAAATAGCTAGATTATAACCTGATTAAAACATTCCAACAAACTAAATATGTATTCTCTTTATTTGAAGACAAATGTGCACCATGAAAAGAACAAAGTTCAGTTCAATGTATTTGCCACCTTGATGTTACATAATCGGTTAAATCTCTCATTAAAATCAAAGTACCAGGATTAGAAGCAATTAAACAAGACGCACTAGATTACCGTTTAGTCTTTCGAACTTCATAAGCACGATAGTGTTCGTCAAATAACAAGCCAGAAAAGTGTATTTCATTGTCACCAAATAAAGATCGTTTAGGCTAAACCAAAATGAAGAAGAAATGTTTCTACATACACATCAAAGGTACAAATGTAACATTTTTTCCATGTTATTCCTCTGATTTTCGCCCAATTTACAGAATTATTAATAAGAGAATTAGTTTATGAAGGAATCTTTTTGCCTTGTTACAGATTAAAATGAAAATAGTCTATTCAATATTAGCTGATTTTTTAATTAAAATTGATTTACTGATATTTACTCTACTAGACGATAACCTAGCAGCAATTTTTAAGATTGTGTTTAGCTTCAAATCGCGTCCAGATGTGGCACAATTGGCAAAGTTTCATGAGCATGGTTGGATAATGTGTAACTTCGACGTGAAAGGTTCTTTCATAACCTCATAATATAATCTATTAAAATTTGGTATAAAGAATTTAAGCTGTTCATTTGTGTCGTTATAAACTCTATGACTGGGTAATATCTTTGCAATCTTGCGTAAATGAAGCTTTAAGTCCCATACTTTATCTGCTGTTGGAATATAGTATCTTACAAGAACACCGAAATATCTACTGATAGTTAATATTTAGTAGCAGTAGTTTTGAGCTTTGTACTCTTTCCATCTACAACGAAACAATTACATGGTTTTGAATTAGAATCGGGACCAAAGTCAAAGGAGAACACTCTTTCTTGAGGGGTTTGATGTATATACATAGTAATTGACAACAAATGCCTTTACGTTTATCCTGCATTGGATCCATTGCAATATCGTCAAATAAATTGAAACCATCAAAACTCATCCAACAGCAATGCTCCTTGATTCCTGTTTTGAAATGTTCCTTTGTGCTAATTATTGATTTTGATAAGATGACATGTCTCTTAATAACATGCTATCTACAAATGTTAATGTGTGTGCACCTTTTCTATCAGCATTGCAAATTCTACTGCATAAGTTGGCATTAAAACCCAAAATAGAATCGACTCCTACGTTATCTCCCCTGATTGCAGTAACACAAAAATTAAGGGTCTTCTTAAAGAAATGCGCGTCAATGATAATGCGGATATTTTTCAAACGATTCAGCTCCCCTGTGATGAGATCAGATATTGCTTTGTTCCCAAATGACGTTCGTTCTGAAGCACGATACAAGCCTATAGCAGGGAAACATGGCTTAATTGTAAAAGCAGGTGTGGAAGCAAAGTAGGAATTGACACACAATACCACATAGTTTATGTTGACCGGTATACGGCTACCTAAAAGATTCCTTACCTCAAAATCATCATAAAATACAGGAAGTTTATAAAAGAACTCCTTGATTTATAGTTTTATTTCTACACTGTAAAATTAAAATAATAGTTATTAAACCTAAATAGTATTAAAGAGAATCTTCTCAAGTTTTTTTTTTGATACTTAATAAAGTTCTATACGTGCACCATTGTCACACTTTTTTTTATAATGTAACTACTCTACCTTATAAACGGCAGAGCCTCTATAAATAATGAAGGGTTCCTGACTAAAGTTTAAACCCAGGGTAAAATGTATGGAAAACGGCTTTGAGTACAATAAGGCCTTCTAAAGAGATCTTCCAGCCAGCTAAGTTTCTTCAACTTAGGGCAGAGCTATGAGGTAGGGTCGTAGGATGGTATACGATAATAAAAGAATTTTTAATGGACGCCACTGTATCTTAATAATAGCTATAATGAGTAACGATCCGAAGATAAGATACGGAAATCTTCGAAAAAAAAATCTTCTTAACAAGCAAGACATAGAAACATAATACTTACTTGTGACTCTGCAAACTGGAATTGGAAGGACGATTTTGTACTGTCTGAAAATATAACCACTTCATTGCATTTTAGAGCTAGGGCTTCACTAGGGCCTAGCCAATTTATCAAAAGCTAAATATCCACAAAAATAACAATTCAAAGTTAACACAAATTTATGTTGCAAGTATAAAGACCGTGGTCTTTCTCTCTACACACAAAAATTTAGTGAATTTGGTTGTTTGCTTTACGAGAAATTGTTATCGACTTTAATGAAAGTAAACTTTGAAGTAACTTAATCCATTTTCTATATTGATTTAACGATATATATATATATATATATATATATATATATATATCGACAAGTTATTTGCAGTACGCAATAGGAAATTGTATATAAAGTAAGATGTATCTGTAAACAAACTCTTATGAAAATAATAAGAGCTATTGACAAATACAAATCGGGCTGATAGTTATATAGCCATTAACAAAACATTAGCTTTATTACCTCATAGGGGAGGAAACATCCACTGACCAATGGTTTCGGCTTGTTAGCCTCATCAGAGTGGAATAGTTCCCAAGAACCCTATGAAGTAATCGAAGTTATTATAATGATATAATTTTGAAACAATCACTGTACTATGGCAAAAGTAAATAAAACCGCCATCAGGTGATAAAACACCAACACTACTAAAGTGTGGAAGTACAGAATTGAACCGAAACTACATAATAAATTTTATAGATGACTATAAAAGTACGTCTGGCCATTGAGATTAACGTAATGTTACAGCAAAATTTATTTGCAAAAGTAACAAACTTTCTCGTGGCGACACCCGAGTTCATGCCCCAAAGGCAATTCAAATAAATAAAGACAAGTTATTTGCAGTACGCAATAGGAAATTGTATATAAAGTAAGATGTATCTGTAAACAAACTCTTATGAAAATAATAAGAGCTATTGACAAATACAAATCGGGCTGATAGTTATATAGCCATTAACAAAACATTAGCTTTATTACCTCATAGGGGAGGAAACATCCACTGACCAATGGTTTCGGCTTGTTAGCCTCATCAGAGTGGAATAGTTCCCAAGAACCCTATGAAGTAATCGAAGTTATTATAATGATATAATTTCGAAACAATCACTGTACTATGGCAAAAGTAAATAAAACCGCCATCAGGTGATAAAACACCAACACTACTAAAGTGTGGAAGTACAGAATTGAACCGAAACTACATAATAAATTTTATAGATGACTATAAAAGTACGTCTGGCCATTGAGATTAACGTAATGTTACAGCAAAATTTATTTGCAAAAGTAACAAACTTTCTCGTGGCGACACCCGAGTTCATGCCCCAAAGGCAATTCAAATAAATAAAGACAAGTTATTTGCAGTACGCAATAGATATATATATATATATATATATATATATATTGCTGTGAAACCTCTCATATCTCTAGGTACTGGCCCTTTAAAAAAAAACATTCGAGCCCCACAGTTTGGGCGTCAAGAATGCTGTGAAACCTTTTAAATCACCTGGTCCGTTGATTCCTTCTGTTAATCGCCTCGGCTGCTCTTCTAGATAACTTCCATTCTCAATCATAAAAATTAAACAACACATTCCTACCACAAACATTAACGTTAACTCTATTTACATCAATATTCAGAATACATTAAATTTTCAAATTAAATTTGAACATAAAATTCAGTTTTAAAAGAATTTCCGGATTAATTTTATTATCATTTTACTGTGCATCCAAAATTAAAGTCCTTGTTGGATGCCTACTAATTAATATAACAAGATAAGCAGACCGGAGTCTGAGTATAAAGGAGCATCGACCACCCTTTACGTTAATTAACCAGGTTTGTCTAATTGAGCTCAAAGACCTACCCAAAGTTTCATCCTATTCCCGAACATCAAAACAAAATACCCCTTTTACTTAAACAAGCAAATTTCATCTTAAAATTAAATTTTATGGTTAGAAAAATTCCACTAATGTCCATTTAAAGTAAATCAATTATAAAGTCATTCAATACACACAAAAATGTCAAACAAAATAGTACAATTTACCTGAAGGTTATTGTCCTCGTAGCTTCAGTGTAATCGTCCCTGTTGTAAATCACACCATTCCAACCGGATTCTATTTACAGCTTCAAGTTGTCAACGCTTTAAAATGTTCTCCATCACCATTAATTTAAAGTTGTTTCTAGGCTTTCCGGAACTCATCTGTGTATATCTGCCTCTGGTTCAGTGGATGCAGACACATTTACGAACCATTTAGTCATTAACACCCCGCAAAATAGCAAAGAAATTCATACTTCCTTTTACCAATATTACCAATATACGCCAAAACTGCCTACTTTTGGGTATACATTTGTCGTTGTAAATTTTACTAATTGGTACCGTGATAATAAACTTTTATTACCTTGTATCTAAGTGCACTGAAGTACATTCATGTTAGCACGTAAAATAACCAACTATTTTGAGTCACTAAAATATACTAGCACACTTTAAATTATTTAATCAAACTAAAATGCACTGTTTAATATCAAGTCGCGGATGCACGAGCTTTTAACGCATCGAATCGTCGAAAGTCTAAGAGTCTAAGAGAGAAACACATATTCCGCCTGTATATATAGCGAATAGCCGACACGTCGCTTTGTTCCCTAAAACGGGTAATTCCAACGAATTCCTCATTCTACGTTCCCAGTCTGTAGCCTGCACGTCGATTTTTATGAATTTAGTACTCACCCCATTGAGATCTCAGAAAATTTCAACACGGCCCGCAAAGTTGTCCGAGAAAAACAAATTACTTTTATACAGAAATTGTTGTTCTACCTCTGATATATGCATCCTATTTTAACCAATTGTGACCCCGTGACGTTGCTTAAATCCCGCCTTTTACAATATGTGTCTTTGCTTGACGCATTTTCTCTTTCCTTCTCTACCGTGTTATTATTGGTGCAACTTGATATACTTTATTATCGATTATATTTTAGTCCACGCGGACTGTTATCTGGGTTTAATAAACCCGTATCGCACATTCTCGTAAATACTAAGTCCCGGTTTCTCCAAGATTCTTTGAAACATTAATTATTTGCCAAATTTACGCAGAATGAGCTTTTTAAAAATACGCAGGTGTTCTGTATTTCCTGCTAAAGCATCTGATCGTTTCCAATATCCTTAGAATCAACATGTTTATCCAAACAAATTAACTTGAAATTGCCTTTTAAAACACGCAGGGGTGTTCAAACGTAACATTTTAAATAACCTTCCTACGATTTGACTATTATTGGGTTTTCACAAGCCTTTTATGCTTATTATATGTTATTAACGGTTTAATTAACTCCAATTAAAATTGATTTCCATCCTTTTCATTTTTAGCGAATACACCTTAAATATTAATTATTATATGTACACTTTGTTTTACTACCGGTTACTTAAAATAGGGTTAATTAATATAAACTTTGCACGTAATTTCCATTTGTTTAGGAATAATTAAATTATCCACTGCGCTTTTCAATACTGCTTCTTTTGATGTAAAGCGTCTTATAGATAATTTAAATTTCTTATTTTACTGAAACGACCGAGTTTATTTATGCTTCAAGGTTTTAATAAAGCGTATTATTTAATGAAATTCCTTATACACGGTAATTAAAATTATTTGATTTGATTATTTAATTTTCTACCCTGGTCTAAATATGAGTATTTTCCCCCTATTTGAATACAAATAATCCCACTTATTTGAATGCAAATATCAAATATTTAGACTGTCAAAAAATCTTTACAAAATTTTGCCTATCTCTCTCTATCCTTATCTATCTAACTTACCTACTTTGTCTCCAATCCAAAAAAATATTTACACCTATCCTATATCCCTATCCTATTCCTAACTCTCACCTACTTCTATAAACTGAAATTATCCCTAACTTCATCCTACTTATCCATCTAATCCTATATACATCCTATATACCTATCCTATTCCTAACTTTTAACTACTCTTCACTATACTTTACTTCCCCCTACCTAATCCTATATGCCTATCCTACTCTTACTCTATTCCTAACTCTCCACTAATCTTATATAAAATATCTATACTTAACCTATCTTATTTTCTTCCTACATTTACTCTTTATCCTCATCCTAAACCTATTCCTAATTATCTCCCATATGTGTCCTATATCTAGCTTTATTTTCTATAACCACTTACTTCTACTCTTTTATATACACCTATGCTATCCCTATCGTATTTAAATCTAACTCTCTTCTTGACCCTCCAAGTCTTTCGTCTAACTATCCTATTACTCTTCATCCCTATCTCTCCCCCTTCTATATCTATACTTATCATCCCTATTATCTCACATACAATAAACTTATCATCCCTATTATCCTCACTCTTAAATATTGCTTCTTCTTCAGTCCCTACACTTGTCTGTTTCTCATTTATTATTGTTTCCCTTTCTGCCGACAAACCAAACGATACTACTTTACAATTATCGATTTTTCCCTCTATGGAAAATCCTATGTACCTTCTAGAATTTTTGTGTAATGGAATCAGCCAGAATGAATTCCTTAAATCTACTTTATTAAAAACAAACTTGCCACTTAACCTCGTCAAAAATAATTCTGCCTTCACCTGCTCCCGATATGCTGCTTCTACCCCCACTACTTCTGCATGTTTTTGTACTAAAGCTTGAACCTCTACTATCCTATCCTCTGGACATCTTATTGTGTTAATCTGTTTACCTTCATCATCCTCTACCTCTACTACATTAATACTAAACCCCGTGTCATCCTCTGTGACTTCATAACTGCCTTTCCATGGCACTACCCTATCCTTAATTCTTATTACCTTCCTTTCCATATCTATCAAAACCCTAACTTCATCATACAGTCAACACCTAAAATGCTCTGAAACTTCAGTCCAGGTACAATTACAAACTCCTGTTCACAGCTTAAACCTCCTATATCTATCCTAAGCACCACAACACTATTTACTACAGCAAACTTCTTTTTATTTGGAGCTACTAAATGGCTACGTTTTATAGGCATAATTCTATCACAAACCTTATCCCTAATTTTGCTGACGAATTCCTCCGATATTAAACTCGCCTCTGCCCCTGTATCAAGTAATACTTCTACATTATTCTCAAAAATTTCTAAATTAATAATTGGCAAACATAATTTTCCTCAGTTTCTGGCTCTACTTCCTCCTCAATTTTGAAAAATTCACGTGGATGTTCGTATACATTTACACAGAAATCTAGTGGTCTGTCGCGTTCTAAAATCCTGTCTCATCCTGTTTTCCGTGCTTGGTCCTGGTTGTCCTTCTACAACCTGTGCGTACGTCCTCCTCGTGTTAATATCCGTGTCCCTATCTCTATTCGGCGTGCTGGTCACAGTCCTGTTTACTTCCGGTAAACTGTTCTGTCTCGTGTAACTAGGTCTTGGCGTCGGTCCCCTAGTCGCACTATTGCTCCTGTATTCCTGTCCTCGTCGTTCCCAATTCGGTCGAAAATTTCTGTTGTAGTCAGGCCGTCTCGGATAATTCGGTGTCCTGTTGTCAAACCTAACTGTGTTAACGTTTCGTTCTCGTATCTCTCTTGTCCGTCCAACACATACATCGTCATATCTCTGTAAATACTCTAAAAATGTCTCCCGTTCTGTGATGTTTTGTAAGGCCACGTGTTGTCTAATTTCCTGTTCAAAATGTCGTGATAGGTACTTGATAATCTGTCTGTCCGTCAATGGTGGATTCAGTTGTTTGGCCACACTGTATTTGCGGATGGCATATTGCTCCCTAGAACCTGCAAACTCTCCTTAAATTTTCCTGTAATCAAGTCGTCCCTAATCTGATCCTGTTTGTGATCACTCCAGTAATGTTGTAAAATTTGTCTTCAAAGTCCTGATACGTGTCTATGTCCTGTCCCACTAAATTGTACCATGCTTCCGCGTTGTCCTTTAATAAAGCCTTTATCGTATTCAGTTTAGTCTGTTCGTCAAATAAATTTCCCACTAGATTTCTTACACTATTAATAAAAATTTGTGGATTTACCCTGTTATCGCCATAAAACTTCATGTGTTGGTCCAATGATACTCCACCTGTAGAAGATCTGGGACCATCCCCCGTTAAATTTGACATGTTGTATTTAATACTACTAACTTCACGTTCTACCCTGCCTAACTGATCCCTACATGAGTCTGTCACTTCAGTCATTTTTACATTAATCTCTTCTTCACAAAAAATGCGTACTTCGGACCTTAAATGTCCCATTTCCTGTCGAAGACCTGTAATATCCTCTCATTTTTATCAACCCTATTTTCAACTTCCCCATCTTTACGGTAAGACTATTTTAAATTCTGAAACTTCTTGATTCGTCTTATCTATTTTCTGACTAATTTGCTCAAACTTACGATTCGATTCCTCACTCATTTCTCTAATCTCTTCTAACTTCCTGTTCGATTCTTCCCTAGCTCTGTTAGATTCATCGCTTAGCTGTTCTAATTTTCTATTGGACTCCTCCATCGCTCTATTCGATTCTTCACTCATCCTCTCTAACATTCTCAATATCATCTCGTTTCCTTGATCCCCCGATTCCGTCCTCGACTGATCTCTACTGCCTCCTGCTTCTTCCATTTTCGAATTTTTCCCACACAATGCACTATCGTCACTTCCAATTTCCACTCCTTGACTCCTTAACCACTCCTTTCTCTGCATACGTTCTAATCACTCTCACACACTCTAAAATACTTTTAAATTTATCCACAAACAGAAACTCTCTCTCTCAGATCGCCAGTTTCCTGGAATAAAATAACAAAAATTTTATTTGGAAATCGAGCCTCACTTTTGGGTCGCCAAGAATGCTGTGAAACCTCTCATATCTCTAGGTACTGGCCCTTTAAAAAAAAACATTCGAGCCCCACAGTTTGGGCGTCAAGAATGCTGTGAAACCTTTTAAATCACCTGGTCCGTTGATTCCTTCTGTTAATCGCCTCGGCTGCTCTTCTAGATAACTTCCATTCTCAATCATAAAAATTAAACAACACATTCCTACCACAAACATTAACGTTAACTCTATTTACATCAATATTCAGAATACATTAAATTTTCAAATTAAATTTGAACATAAAATTCAGTTTTAAAAGAATTTCCGGATTAATTTTATTATCATTTTACTGTGCATCCAAAATTAAAGTCCTTGTTGGATGCCTACTAATTAATATAACAAGATAAGCAGACCGGAGTCTGAGTATAAAGGGAGCATCGACCACCCCTTTACGTTAATTAACCAGGTTTGTCTAATTGAGCTCAAAGACCTACCCAAAGTTTCATCCTATTCCCGAACATCAAAACAAAATACCCCTTTTTACTTAAACAAGCAAATTTCATCTTAAAATTAAATTTTTATGGTTAGAAAAATTCCACTAATGTCCATTTAAAGTAAATCAATTATAAAGTCATTCAATACACACAAAAAATGTCAAACAAAATAGTACAATTTACCTGAAGGTTATTGTCCTCGTAGCTTCAGTGTAATCGTCCCTGTTGTAAATCACACCATTCCAACCGGATTCTATTTACAGCTTCAAGTTGTCAACGCTTTAAAAATGTTCTCCATCACCATTAATTTAAAGTTGTTTCTAGGCTTTCCGGAACTCATCTGTGTATATCTGCCTCTGGTTCAGTGGATGCAGACACATTTACGAACCATTTAGTCATTAACACCCCCGCAAAATAGCAAAGAAATTCATACTTCCTTTTACCAATATTACCAATATACGCCAAAACTGCCTACTTTTGGGTATACATTTGTCGTTGTAAATTTTACTAATTGGTACCGTGATAATAAACTTTTATTACCTTGTATCTAAGTGCACTGAAGTACATTCATGTTAGCACGTAAAATAACCAACTATTTTGAGTCACTAAAATATACTAGCACACTTTAAATTATTTAATCAAACTAAAATGCACTGTTTAATATCAAGTCGCGGATGCACGAGCTTTTAACGCATCGAATCGTCGAAAGTCTAAGAGTCTAAGAGAGAAACACATATTCCCGCCTGTATATATAGCGAATAGCCGACACGTCGCTTTGTTCCCTAAAACGGGTAATTCAACGAATTCCTCATTCTACGTTCCCAGTCTGTAGCCTGCACGTCGATTTTATGAATTTAGTACTCACCCCATTGAGATCTCAGAAAATTTCAACACGGCCCGCAAAGTTGTCCGAGAAAAACTAATTACTTTTATACAGAAATTGTTGTTCTACCTCTGATATATGCATCCTATTTTTAACCAATTGTGACCCCGTGACGTTGCTTAAATCCCGCCTTTTACAATATGTGTCTTTGCTTGACGCATTTTCTCTTTCCTTCTCTACCGTGTTCTTATTGGTGCAACTTGATATACTTTATTATCGATTATATTTTAGTCCACGCGGACTGTTATCTGGGTTTAATAAACCCGTATCGCACATTCTCGTAAATACTAAGTCCCGGTTTCTCCAAGATTCTTTGAAACATTAATTATTTGCCAAATTTACGCAGAATGAGCTTTTTAAAAATACGCAGGTGTTCTGTATTTCCTGCTAAAGCATCTGATCGTTTCCAATATCCTTAGAATCAACATGTTTATCCAAACAAATTAACTTGAAATTGCCTTTTAAAACACGCAGGGTGTTCAAACGTAACATTTTAAATAACCTTCCTACGATTTGACTATTATTGGGTTTTCACAAGCCTTTTATGCTTATTATATGTTATTAACGGTTTAATTAACTCCAATTAAAATTGATTTCCATCCTTTTCATTTTTAGCGAATACACCTTAAATATTAATTATTATATGTACACTTTGTTTTACTACCGGTTACTTAAAATAGGGTTAATTAATATAAACTTTGCACGTAATTTCCATTTGTTTAGGAATAATTAAATTATCCACTGCGCTTTTCAATACTGCTTCTTTTGATGTAAAGCGTCTTATAGATAATTTAAATTTCTTATTTTTACTGAAACGACCGAGTTTATTTATGCTTCAAGGTTTTAATAAAGCGTATTATTTAATGAAATTCCTTATACACGGTAATTAAAATTATTTGATTTGATTATTTAATTTTCTACCCTGGTCTAAATATGAGTAATATATATATACATCATTTGCACAATTCTACATGTATTAATGCTTTTTATCTAACTATATTTAAAAATATCTAAGCGTTGTCTCATATTAATTTTATGAATTTTGCAAGTTTTAATTTATTAGAGTTCTTTAGGAAAAGTATTGTGTTTTTAATAATGTTCTACAACTTCTACTTAATACCGAAAAAGAATCCTGTTTTGGTTTACATATTATTAATTAAATGTATTGACTTTTCATAAACTGTAGAACTTACATTTTTAATTAATTTATTTCTTGAACTAAAGGTCAAATATCCTTATGATCTGAACTAATCTGTGTTCTAATTGTACTGTCTAAAAAACTAGATTTTATAATGTGACAAACAAACACGAATATGTCACCTGCTTAGTTACAAGCACATTTTAGTTAAACCTTTTAAATTCCTAGAAAGCTATCTAAAAGAAATTACTTTGCGTTCTTACAAACATTTATACGATATCTAACTATTAAATCTTGAACAAAAAAATTGCGTATGCCAATTTAAGCTACTATACTTTTCCAGTAATGGTTTGGTGAAACAAAAATAGAATTGAAAAGCACTCACCCCAAATCATCCGGACATCTGAATGATTCAGTAGTACTTACTAACCAATTTATTGGGATCTAAATCTTATACCATCGTTCGTTAATTTTCGTGTGCAATTACAACAACAACAGGTGTGCGACCTTTGTACGTGCTTGGGGTTACAGCTTGACTTCCATTTAAAAAAACGATAACAAAGTTTCACAATACTCTATAAGATTTGTAACACTCGGCAATTTGAACTTTCAATACTGCATAACAAAAAAGGACTTGCGTTTCTCTCGTCCACTAAACTCTACAATGTTCCATAACAATTAGATTGTGCTATATTCCATAATTAAAAAATTTTTATATACTACATATCTAAATAAAACTTGCGCTAAAAAGAATCGAGGAAATAATTTAAATGCAAAATTGAAACTATTAACCTACCGTGATGATGTTTAATCTATAACCATATAACTCATCTTATAGGTCGATTAAACTATTGATCGATACTAATGGTATTCTCTGGGACCATGCCACCTGCCTTTGAGACTGCATGTTTTCAAAAAACCTGCTTGCCCACGCGTCAAACTTGTTTATCCGATCACATCAGTACGTTAAATGGAGAACTTTAGCATTAAAGCAATTTATTACTCGAGCACGCGCAGAGAACCGAAATATTACATCAACACATACGCGAATAAGAAGGAAACCGTGATTCTACCTCAAGTTCATAAACATAGATGGAGTTCTAAGTAACAAATAAACATTATATTATCGAAATAGAAATTGATGTTTTCTATACAGTCAAGGATTTTTGTTAATTAAAGGCGTATATTACTGGAGGATGTAATCGTATTCGTTACACCATTTATTGCCCTGGCCACGTCTAAACAATAATCAGTTTCTACCCAGGTATTCAGCAGCATATCAGGCGTGACGGATGCTGTTGCTGCAACAATCTTCTCCCTCGAAATAAACAATGTTTTTTACATGTCCCCAAAAAAAGAAATCTAGTGGAATCAAATCTGGGGTCCTTAGTAGTCATGCAATCGGCCCACGTCTACCAATCCACCTAACAAGGAAACGCAAGTTCAACGCATCACGGATACGGTTGCTATAGTAAGGTGGCGCACTGTCTTGTTGGAAGACAATCGGTACCTTTTCTAGTTCGATATAATCTATCTGTGGGAAAGCGTATATTTCAATCATTTCACAATAAATATCCCCATTATCTGTCTTCTCTGCAAAGATGAAAGGTCCTACGATACGATCATGCATCAATTCACACCAAACATTGACTTTAGGAGAGTCTCGCTGATGTTCTATAATTCATGCGGTGACTCAGACCCCAAATCCTACAGTTGTGTCGGTTGACAGACAGACCCACTTGCGTGAATAGTCGTCTCATCTTAAAACAACATTTTCTAGGAAGTTCTGTCTTCCCCCCACCACGCTCGCTCCAAGGCCACGTACTGTGATCGAATATTAGCAATACAATCTTCACAATATACTAAATTCAAGTTCAAAACCCGAAAGTTTATTACTGGTTTCATTTTTTAATTATGATTTTTAAGTCAATGAGTTCTTTTATAAACTCCCTATATAATAAAGGGTAAAATGATTACAATGCCGTTTTGTAATTCATTACGTGATTGAATAAGTTTTTGCCAAACTGAACCCTGTACAATAATTTCAATGCACCGTTTAAATTTTTAACGAAACATAATTTACTTCCATATTTCTTAAATAGTATAAAAGTTACGCAAACTTCCATCAAAGAAATTAATTCTATTATATTCATGGTTGTGAGTTATGTTAAATTCTGTCGGTCTTGACGAAGTATTCCGCCTATGGCTTCTTGCTAGTTCATGTTGCGTTATGTAAGGATCTATATGACTAAATTACTGTGAACGTTTGAAATCGATGGCAAAAGGCGATATTCAATTTGTACGTACAAAGAGCACCTCGTTGAAAGCCACAGCCACTCCTTCACTAATATGTTCTTTGGACACAAGCGACCTAAACTTGTACTTTAAGGCCTCTGACAAAATAGCATGAAAGTTTTTCAACATGCTAAGGAAAAATTGAATTGTTGAGCTTGGGATCGAAGGATTCACATATAACGGGGCAACAAATAGAGAAGTTTTTTTCATTATTTAAATATTTGGATTTATTACACTTAACTGCAAATTTTCGAAAGTTGTCATGTAGAAGCAGGAGCAGATTTAACAGTATGTCCATGAGGTTAAGATGTATTAAGGAAGTGGACTGTGGCTCACTGTTTGATGCATCTCGTGAAGAATGACACAAATGCAAATGCTATCAAGACGAATCGCCGCAATTGTAATAATGTCTATAGCACTTTTCTTCTCCACACCTTTATCCCAAAACAGCCAACAAGTATTTTGTACACAGTGTGGTGATATAGAACAAAGGACCTTTCGTAGTTTTAATCAGTTTGCTACACACTTAACACTTAAACATTGTTTAACATCTATGAATACTTTTTCGAATGAAGCAATTTAAAGCTGGATCAGATGACTTGCCTTCTAAACTTACGCAAATGCGACATTTCAGGGATGATTTTTGATTAAAATTAAAAATTGTAATTCTCAGAACGTGTGAGCGAAAGAAAAAGCGAATTTTTCATTTTGTTTATTTGCAGAAAGCTGTTTCACACTATAAAAATTCCGAAAAGCTAATCTAAGTGGTACCGATGTAGCTTTCTTATTAGCTTGCTATTTCAATACAATTCCGATTTGTCTTTTTGTAATTAAAATTGTAAGTAAATTTTCAGAACCTGTCACAAACAGTTCTCCTGTACCCTTGTATAAAATAAATTTAGTCTTTTGATTACTATGACGCAGCGTTCATAATAATATGTAAAGCGTTAACTACGTCATTTCGGGATAACATTCCAATTTAACTTGGTATTAGTTAAGGACGGACGGTTGATTAATTTTGCAAAGTATTGTCTATTTAGTATAGAAAAGGAGAACCCATAACTACGCTTTAATTGAATTGTGTTATAAATTTTAAATAAGCAGAAACTGAAAAAGGGCAACATCCAGGTTTATCCTTTCAGTATATTAATCTAGTCCATTACACATCCTTGCGTTTATATAATTTGTAGAGACTTTGTTTGATCAAAATTCCCTATCAATATAATTTTGAGGTGTTATTTAATTAAGCACGCATTTAAGTCTAAAAACAGACCTGAAAACAATCGATCACTCACCCCATCAGGATTATGCTTGTGTGGTGGTCCCAATCCACAAAATTCTTCCAGTACATCCTGTAGCTTTCTGGTTGAATCTGAAACAAAAGCTTTAATCAATTACCGTTATAAACATCATGATTCGGTAAATAAATGGTAACAGGTAAATAAAATATTTTTTATGCTATATATATATATATATATATATATATATATATATATATATATGCTGTGATTTCACTTTACAAGCCCCACAATTGGTCGTCATTAATATTATTGCTGTAATATCGCCCTTACGTTTGGTGTCATTATTACTGCTGTGATATCCCCACGATTGTGCGCCATTATTATTTGCCGTGATATCCCCACGATTGGACGTATAATTTATTATTGCTGTGAAATCCCTTTAAATTTTCTATAATTTGTTCTGCATCGGCTAGCTCAAAACACAACATGCGCTACTTCACGATTGGTGCTCAATTAATATTGCTACAAAGTTCCCCTTTCTATCTGTTGAAATAATTTAAATAAAGCAATCCAAAATTATACAGTATAATGATTGGTAAATATGTACAGTTTTATGTTAATTCAAAAATTAGCCCCTGGCTAAATTATTCACCTTCACCATTTAATTTTCCTGATTAGGCGGTAAAAATATCTTTATAATTACTCTAAAGTACCTTTCGAACGTTCAAAGATGATTTTCCTTATTTTCAAATTCCCAAATGACCTTTTTGTTCTCTTACAGATATATAATATTTAGCAAATTATTAAAATTGAAACAGTTTTTAACTAATAAAGTTTTTAAGATCTCTAAACTCCGTTTTCCTTGTTCGTCACTGGAATTGCCTCGGAGTGTCTGTAGTTAGCACCTCTTGCTTGTTACGGATCGACCTGCTTTACTTGATTTACCAGAATGATGGATTATGGTTGCTTGCATCTTTCCCCTTGAATTTCTTGAGTAACTTTGAGTATCTTCACGTTTATTCCATATAATAATTTATTTAGACGTACATTTAAATCTGCCTTTACAGTATTTATCCAGACGGACCCCTATTCCTGATTGCTATTCCCATACGTTTACTTGCATCTTAATTCAAATACGTTTGCTTTTTTTGGATGTTTATTCGAAGCCCTTTTATTTCTCTTGGAGGTTTATTTGAAGCCGTTTTACTCGTAAAAACGGCCTATTTTTCTTGCACATATTGGCACTTTCAAATTATGACTTTTAATAAATTATTTACTTCCACTAATTTTACTGGTACGTGATTTTCACTTTAAATCGACCTGATTCGTGCCTTTGTTGAAGATGTACCGTCTATTTTCGAGTTTCATATTCTATTTATAAGCTCCACCTTCCAACGTTCTAATTGGCGCGCATCGTGTGTTCATTGATAAACGTTTTTTATTTTCACCTATCTTTGTAGAACCTTGGGATTTCTCAAATTCCGTGGTTTCAATTGTAGTATTTTCGTTCTATTCAGCACGTTTACATTCAATATATCATAGCATCTTCTTAGAATTTCCAAATATTCATTGCAATTCTGTCACGTATTTCATATTTGTGTCGTTTATACTTCAAGGCTTATCGTATAGCGGACCGCCTGTTATTTGTTGTTTGTTATGTTGGATGTTGGATGTTGGAAGTTGGATTTTCATGTAAATATAATATTCTAATCACGTACTCATTTTCTAATAATGACGTATTGGAATGCGTTTCTTAATTTATGCGTTTACATTTTTGACGAAATTAATAAATATCTAGGATGCCAGTTTATCTATCTTTCCCGATAATGTGTTTATATTGATGCAATTTGTTGCGTTTAAAACCTTATCTCTTACTCGTTTCTATTTAATTCTGGACTTATAAAATTAACTTAAAACATATTATACCACGTACACATTCTTATTTTAGTTAGATATCATCTATCTATTGAAAATGAGCTTTTTTCTTATGCATTAAATTGAATTTAATTTATATACAGTGTGCTCGCTATTGACCTTTTGTAAAATAGTCGATTTACTCCTATTATTGGTAAAATTATTTGTTTTTTTAACGTTAAAACACTTATTCTACAACCCCTGTGACTTAATCTACCCTTACACTACCCTCTTATCATAGCAATATATATATATACTGCTGTGATAAGGGGTTGTTTAAGGGTGTATTGGGTAGCAAGGGTCGTGTAGTAACAATAAATTGCAATAGGAAGCAGAAAACTGCATTTATTTAGCAGAAAATTAAGTAATTCGTATATTATGTCAATAGCAAGCATTTAACTCCCTGTATATAGACCGTAATTAGCTTTAAACAATGCAGGTAAGCATATCTTACAACAATAGAATACGTATTTAGCAGAAAAATAGGTAATTCATACATTATGTAAATAGCAAGCATTTAACACTCGGTATATAGACCATAATTAATTTTAAGTAATGCAAAGTAAGAATATCTTTGCATAAAAAGTACGCGTATTCAGAAGAAAAGATACTACATGTAATTAAACACGCGTTGAGAAGTGTTCTAATTAGTTATAAAACAAAAACAAAGATATGAGATAAATCTTAACAAAGCTTTACGCAATTACGTAAAAATAATAAACATTTTTGATAAGAGAACGCAGTTTTAAAGATGGATAAACACGCATAAAAATGCATAAACGAAAGCAGCATTGAAGTTACATCATTTATTTTGTTCAATTATCCAAAAAGGCGATATCTACACAAAACAACGTATGGTCAAGATAACGATGTTTCAATAGCAAATAAATATTACACGGAAAACCTAATAAATTACATCAGAAACAACTTCAAAATGCAGTGCCTGATTGGTTGAGATATCTACAAGACTTGTTGAAAACCCAGCCCACATGTAAGTAGGAACAGCCTATATTAACACCGAGCAATGATAAGACGGGTCAGTTTAAAACTAAGGCAGGGTGAAACTGCGTCACTGCTAAGCAGAAAGTCACGTGTAATTTAATATTTAATAAAATATCAAGTGTAAGTGATAAAGTGCAACGACTACAAAAACTTCTTTTGCCGTTTAACGTGTGTAGAATTTTGGGTAATTTATTTAAACTAAATATTAATAATAATAGGGTTTTGAAAATGTGTAAATAATTCAAATTTGTGATATAATAATTCGAATTGCTGGTAAATTTTTGAATACTTCGAATCTGAGATATAACACTTAGAATGTGTGGTGTATTTCTGAATATTTCAAGTTGCAATAATTCAAGTATGCGTCGATAAAAATAATTCAAATCTGGGTCAATATAATATTACAAATCAGCGTCGACTATTATATTTTGGTACAATTCTGGTACAATTTTGAGTTGCGAGATTCAAGGCATATAAAATAAAGAAGCAGGAAGTAATTTATGGAAAACGAGGTGTTCAACTGAGCAGAGCAGTGATAAACAAAGGAGGACAACAAAAGGGTGTTGATCCACAACCTGAACAACCTGCAGCAGGTCAGATCTAATTAGTTTTAAGATATTTTTCTATTTAAGTTACAATACTGAATTTATTCAATTTATATAAACTTGTGATAAAGTCAACAACAAACATTGCATACGTTAAACTTACGTAATATATTAAAAGGGGTCTAGAACGTTCCAGGTTTCTTTGACAAAAAGAGGTAGTTTTTGGTGACTTCAGATTGAATTCAAAGCATATAAATTTTGGGATAAATGATACATATGATATTGATTGATTGAAGGATGTATTTAAATATTTTTCAAAAATTGTAAATAATATTTCTTTTCATTATATGAAATTAATTGACTTCATTTTATAATTCAAACAAATAGGTAATCATAAAGTGGTGGAGAAGAGAAAAATTGATCATCGTAACGTTGTGCACTCTGTGTTGATTGAAGAGGGCTACCCGTGGGATAATAATAAAATTAGTAAGATTAAATTTGATTTGAGAACACAGAGCGATATCATATCAATACATACATACTATATATATATATATATATATATATATATATATATATGCATAATGCTTTTTAAAGGACAAATCTGGAGAAAAGAGCACTCTTGTTTCAGCAACTTACTGCGGTAAATAAAAGTTCGCGTTGCCACTCTGTACCATCTACGCATATGACCATTTTACTGCTGTCTAAGTATATAAAGTTGCTAACTTAAAGTTTAGACGTTAAAGATATCTAGTGTGCGTTATTCAAATGAATAATGCAATTAATTGTTAGAATCAACTAACGTATGAAAACCACCAAACGAAATCCATTGACATATGTAAAAAAAACAATAGAGGAAGATGATCCAGAACTTTACAGCACTCTCGTTCTTGCTAATTTGTGCGGTTCTTAAATAAAATCACGCGTGTCATTTTTAATTTCGTCAAGCGCGCCATTTTTAACTACGTCAGGTTAGCCATCCGTAGCGACGTCAACTGGTCATCCTTAATTATGTTAAAATCAAGTTGTTATACCACACTATATACGACTTTTTAATTTAGCAACATCTTGTACAACTTTTTTATTTTCAAGTATAACCCTTGCTATCAAACAATAACCCTCAAACAAACTTAATTTTTTTTGTCCTGCGAGCTCTACTCAAAACTTACTTACTTTTGTTCTGTAGCCCGCACGAGTAAAAATGACAAACTTTATTTGCTATATAAAGAACAAAACATATCTAAGTAGCTCATAATCGACCAGAGAGTCAGTCCTTGTGATCTATATCCGAGGACCAGTACTACTAACACTCTTGTGATTGTTCTCTAAGAGACATTTAGTCTAACGGTCTGCAAGCTACACTAATATAACCACATATTGCACAATGTGATTGTTATTCTGATTAGCCCACACTTATTCTCTCATTACACAGCCGATAATTATTATTCCGACTCGAACTTTACACGGTCAGTGATTAATATCGATAAGCACACAATTAGTCCATTATTACACAATGAATGATTGCTATCTCGACGAACATTCAATTATTCTATTTCTACACGGTCAGTGATTGACAATCTGACGATCATCTACTACTCGCCACACCTGGAGGTATCAGAGCAACACATCAACGACGCCGTTAGCTAGCCAAGTCTTGTCAGCGGATCCACGTCGTTCAGACCATCGTCACCGACAATCACTTACTAAGTGTCTGTGTGTTCTTTTACTAGGTTTAATCATTTATTAGTCGATAATAATATTTTATTTGGTTAAGTTGTATACATGTATTGCTGTGACCCGCCTATGGGTTGTGAGCCACAAAGAAATGCAATAGGATATATAAAATTACTATCTTACCGTGTCCTTTTTTTGCCTGGCTAGCTCAACAGAAATTAAGCTGGAATTTTCGAAAATGAAATGAAACACAGAAATCTCAAGAAACATACATGAACAAACTTTTTATATATATAAAGAAATCTCTCCTTTATACACATCTAAAGAATCTCTTACATTCAATATAAATAACGATTATAAAAACAATTTACAGCTTAAGCTTACACAGAAAATCTTACCCAATGATTGCTTATTTATTAAATAATTATCACCTAATCCTTGTTAACAAGTACAGAACCTCAAAACATCTTCTATGCGAGTTACAAAAACTGTTTAATTGCTTACCTTTTATTATCCCGTTTGTCAGTGTAACTGGCCAATGACGCAGCACAGACAATTTAGTAAAAGTTAAAATGCTTCGAACTCTGGTCTCAAAATTTGCTGAAAATTATTTCTATGACAAATAATTTTATAAAATTAACAACTTATTCTAACATAAGTTACGAATATTCAAATAACAAAATTACAAGAAACAAAATTATACTTGCTGTTGTTATTTTCAATTGACGCTTATCAAAATCTCATTTCCATATAACTAACGGCATTAAATACTTCCTGGTTCCATTTCAAATCTCCATTTGACGTTAAAATATCAGTTTGCGAGATGCGTTTATTTTTAATCGATTAAGATCAGCAGTTGTGGCTTGTACTAGGATTATTCATAATATTGTGATAAATCCTCATTATACTTCATCAAATAAATACGTTTGATAACTTCTATGTTACTTGTGGAACGCTAATGAAATAGATTACAAATTATTCGAAACGTATGTTTTATGTCGTAAAATAAATTAAAGAATGAAACTTTGCTCGGGTCTTACATGTAGTTGGGTTTTAGAAAGAAATTTCGATTGGATCCATTCTTAACTATACCCGTTTTATATACTAAAATTCTAAATACGTCATTTTTGTCCATTCCATTCTCGATTTATTTTGAAATATTAGTCATTGGATGAAGTAATAGTTATGAGAATGTTACGTTCTAATGAGCTAAGTAAGTGCTGTTATCGTGATCGTTATATTTTATGTCTATTGCAAAACATCGTCCATTCTTTGTTGACGCATAAAAACAACCGTTGTTCTCTCTCTCACTCTCTTAGAACTATTAAAACGCGTTATCTATTTTATGGGTTTTTTCCGATAGTGACGTGTTTTTTGTACTGGAGTGCTAATTTATTTACGGGAAATAATTAGCTATTCCCTACGTATTTAAGGATGATTTATGACTTTCGTTGCTTACGTTACTTTTTTTTCTTATCCGCACAGAATACCGTAACAATTTTAATCTAGTGCTCACAAATTCTACTCGTTAACTACTATTCATTCGGTTCTTCTTTATATTTACCAGAAACTTATTAAGACATAATCATCAGTAACAAAGTTTTCCAATTTGGATAAAGTCCATTCTGCCTCGTGATCAGATATGTCGTTTGTAATAACTGGAGTTTGAACTTTATCTCAGTAATTAGAGATTATGTAATCAATGATACCGTAGTTTTTGAGTTTCGTTAGAGCATTATAACGCAAAATTTGTAAATGAAATAACTTATACCATGTTATAATATTTAGAAGTTATAATTACATATTTAACTCTGTGCAGTCTCGTATAGCAATAACAAAGTAAGAGAAATAAGTTTATCACACCTTCCTCTGGAATATTTATTACTTACTGTTGGTTACGTGGTCAATATTGGTGCTAGTGTAAAATGGAGCGCCATTGTATTAGAATATCCTTTATATGTAAAAGAGGAAACAAATGTGATATGCTTTCCTATTTTAAAGACCTCTTCTGTAAGGCTAGTAGTAGATGAAGATTTATCCGTTTTAAGGCACTTTTCGGAGACTTCGGATTAACTCTGAACTTTACTTCGTGTAATTTGATGAGACGCCGGGGCGTGTGTGTGTGTGTTTATAACAACGAATAATCCTCAAGCATCATTGCACCTTTTGCAAACGTACACAAACTAGAAAACACCGTCAAAGAAAGTGTAGAAGCCTGGACGTGAAAACACGTTGAAAATCACAAATATTTATGTTAAAAATACACAGAACCTGAACCTGAAAGAAACCGTGTTAATTATGAATACTAAACAGCAGTTTGTGTTTCAAAACACAGTTAAAAAATATTGCAAGTTAAGGTAACCTTTATAATGTGGAGTCTGATCTAAAATTCATAGACTTACTATTGAATATCAGTAATAATCCATATTCTCAAAACATATTTTTTGGTTAACTTAGATATAGTTGAAATCAAATAAAGTCAAGCATGACTCATTTTTCAAATCTGTAAGAACTAATAGTAGTACAACGTATTTCTTAACTTTATACAGTTGTCGGTTAAACTTTATTAGAGGTGGGAAAAATAGCAACGATTAAAGAACACGTTAAATACATTAAACGAACGCGCTTTAAAGTGATTCGTGATACCTGGATTGAAAAATATTATTGAAAGAGCGACTCACCTCTACACTTCAGTCAGTCCATGAACAAGTTATAGGTTATGTTAGGTTTTTATTTAATTACCCAATTGGATATTTTATTCCGTGAACAATTATATTTAGATTATAAACAAAGCAATGCAAAGGTTTATTGAACAGAATGCAAGAATCAAACTGTTAAATTTATTACAATATTAAAACATCGAGCGTGTGTGTGCAAAATATCTCAAATAAAATTCCATATTGTAGTTTGTCTGGTTGGAGAAATTTTGTGTTTGAATACGTACAGGGCTAATAATTTAGGGGTTCTATGACTTGCCGATTTACAATATCAATATAATTGGAATAGCGAAAACACTTTCAGTTTACAGAAAGCCTTAACGTATTCTTTTCCTTGTGGTAGCCAACACACTTGGCCGATTTAAATTGTCACGTTGGTGGTAATAATGTAATGATTGTATCCTTTTTTAACTTTTGAAAGCAAACAAGTTTTCTGTAAACGAGTCGATATAAATTTATTGCACAAATAATAATGACAATGAAACTTAAATCTAAATTTCTGTATAAAAACTCTAGCAGGTCATGAATGGTTAAACATCAATCGCTGAACATTAATAATTTGTTAACATAAATAATGCACAATAAATAATGCAAATTGGTGACAGTTATCATACACTTGTGTATTGTGCTTGTGTTGGTACCGTGTTAACAAAACCAACTAAAATTACCGTGTAGGTAATACTGGTTATTCTGTTCCACTGCTCTGATCAGTATCACTGCCACTGCTATCACTATTTGTATCACCCACTTTGATAATTAAAGGTTCGACAACATCAAACTGCTGTTCTATAGCCCACCATTCCATCATACATTTTTCTGCATGTGTAATACATTTTTGCCAATATGACCCATCTATTCTTTGCAAAGATTCTTGCCATATCAAGTTGACATTTGTGTCCAACATTTTTATTGTAATATTCTTTACAGTTGGACCATACCAACTCTATAGGATTAAACTAGTAGTGATACAGAGGTAGCCGCAAAACTTTGTGTCCGTACATTTCTGCTAGGGTATCTATTTAATAAATTTTTGGTTGTGGATGTTCCTTAATTAATGATAATAGTTCCCTTTTTAACATGTGACTGCCGTAACTAACTTTGTGTTTAATCAAGTAATCAATGATTTCAGCTTTAGTTGTTGACTTGTTTGGAACTTTTTCAATTAGTTTAGAATGATATTTAGCATTGTCTAGAATAATTACACTGGATTCGCTTAAATTAGGAATTAAACGTTCTTCAAACCATTTTGTAAATAATGCTGCATTCATGTCTCCATAATAGTCAGCACTTGGAGATTTTGTAGAATACAAAAGTGCTACATTGGGGATGAATCCAGTTTTGTTGCCTGCATGTACGACTATGAACCTGTAATAAAAAATATTTCTATTAAATGTAATTTTAACTTTAAAAAACTAACCGTTTTCCTTCTCCAAGAGGTTTTCTCTTTACACTGAGCTTGGAACCATCATGCCAACTCTTCTTAACAGAACCTCGACTAAAAATCCACGTCTCATCCAAGAAAACAGGATCATAAAGTTCCAATTGTTTGTATATTTCATATGCTCTTAAAAACTTCACTCGTGAAGCAGCTATATGTTCCTGTTCAAGCACAGCCCTTCTACCATCGTTCAATTTATAAAAAAAACCAATTGTTGATAGAAGTCTCGTCAGACTAGACTGGCTGAAGTTAAAAATTTGAGCGGTTACAATTTCTTGTCGTAAAGATTTAACAGTTACATGGAGCCCTAAAACCATAATACTAAAAAACACTAAATAAAATTATTATGAAAACTATATTACGTTTGGAATACATTTCGTAAATTTTTCGTTTAACCGCATCTATTACAAAACCATCTACATCAGACGATTTAGACTTGTTGCATTTTCGGTGCATGCTCGGTGACTCTGGAACTTTATTTTCTTTTCGGGCTTCTAAAACTCTCTTTTAATGGAACGAAGAGAACTTAGTTCTATCCCACAAGCCTCAGATGTTCGCTAACAATAAGCAACAGTTAAAACACAACATATCACTTGAAAATTTGATTATACCTGCAATACTGACACAAATGGGGCCAAGGCTCCATGATTATCACGTTCTCTTTTAAAATATGTTAGAACATTCATCACCAATAACTGAGCTTGAGAGTTCAAATGTTTGTTACAAAGCATGTTCATTTTGATGTGTTGACCATACACTATTCAATGTGTAGAAGGTTCTTAGTTTTAAAAAAAAACTGTTTGTTGTATATTAGAATTATCTTTAGAAGAAAAGTAGAAAATCGCTAGTTAAATAACAAAGCACAGATTCTAACCTAACCTTAAAAATGTTTGACAATTAATTACAAACGGATATATTTTATGGACATACGTTCAGAGTGGTTGCATTGAATTATACAGTCGACGAATATTTTTCTAGCTATCCTTTTTAGTTGGGGAGAGCCAGATAATAGAGTAGCATAACAATATTGTGGCTGTGTTTTATTCATATGGGCAACGATGAGTCATGCTTGATTTTATTTGATTTCAACTATACCTTTTCTATAATTTTCTTTTTCACTTTAGTAATCAGAACAATAACACAATCAAATTAATAATTATAACAGTTAAGCATTTTAAATTATAGCATAATCACAATTATTTACAAAAGATCATTAGGTCTTATTAGGAAAAATAATTCAATATTTTATCTGATTAAATGTCGCATTGCTAAAGCAACTTGGAATTCTAATTCTAATTTTTAGCTTGATTTTAAGGATATATATCAAAAATATAAATCTATATTATGCTTCAAATTAGCATTTATGTATCAATATTCAGGTTTGAGGTGTAGGTTTATAAAGTCAAATCATAATTAAAATTCTAAAGCATAAAAATAATAATAAAATCGAAAAGAATTCGGTATCAGTAGCACCATTTACAAAAAACATAAGTTGCCAAAAAGCACGTTTATTTTCTTTATATATGAATGGTAGAACTGCAGTGCGCTAATTGACGCAAGCATCAACAGATGTTCTAAATTTTAATGCATCATCATCATTAGTTCTTCAGTCCTGGAACTGGTTTGATGCATACCATCATTGTTTCCTATTCTGAACTCACCTACACATTTCCATGAAATTTGCACAGTCTGCATCTATCACTATCTGATCTAGGTCTACATCTACTTCCTTTTTCCTATCTCTGCTTGTAATATATCCCGTACCATTCCCTAAAAATGCCTCAGAACGTATTCTGCCCTTCTATTTCTTCTATTTATTTTCCACAGATATCTTTATTCCTCCACTACTTCTCTAACCTATTTGTTATTAACTTTGTCTGTCCATGCTATCATCTTCATAATCTGAAGCACAACATTCCAAAAGGCTTCTACTGTTTTTCTGTTCTGAATTCACAAAAAGTCACTCGTTTGAACCAACTTGTGACAACTTGCTTTGTCATGGTGGAGAATAATCCATCAAGCCGTCTTAAGCAGTTGGTTTTCCTTATTTTTTTGAAGGCTACTAGGAAATAAATGATTGTGTAACTATCTGACATTGACCGTTGTGTTTCTCTAAAGAAACCTTTGCGATATATTTAATATTTTTGATAAACAGGTGACCATTTGCTTCGATATGCTTCATAAACGAATAACTTTTGTTGGATTTGGTTCATTTTGAAAGACCCATACATTCGATGCTGTTTACTTTCGGGGTCATACGCGTGAATCCACAATTTATCACCAGGCACGATGTTGTAGACGTGTTTGGAAGCATTGAGGTCGTATTTTTATCATTTTGTTCGACCAATCGACACGGGTCTGTTCTAGAGCGATTCAAATTATGCCGAATCTACCGCAAAAAAATCTTTTTGACGGCCAACTGTTCATAGCATCAACGTTTTCCTGAACAACCGATTTTGGATTACCTTCACGAAATTCGTTTTTAAGCGAACTACGGCTAAGATTGAAGTTAGCAAACCATCGATAAACAGTAGTACTTGATGGTGCATCATACCCCAATAATCGAATTAAGTTCATCGATGCACTATTGTGGGATTTATTACTTTTAAAGTTGTAATCAATAATCGCTCGAAAATGTTCACGATTTGATTCCAATTTTAACCGCGATAAATTTTTCAAGTTACTGCACAAATCGTACCCGTACATCAATAGGCTCTGAGCGTGTATACCATGAAAAATGTAACACTTTACTATAGAAACCTCAGTTGCCAGATAGCAGCACTAGTTCAACGCAATCCTGAGGTAAAAAAAGCAACTCTCGTAGTTTATATCTTGGTCCCAAAGAACTAATCTCGTAAATTTCCTGTAGCTTGTTCTTTGAGTTACCAAACAAATCCTAAATCTAATTTATACTGCTCAATGCAATTTTTAAATTGATCCGCAAGTAGTATAAATTAGACGATTTATAGTGCAAAGCATTAGTTAATTGTATGTTAAGAAACATATTAATGTAATCAGCGTTGACTTGGTGAAGATCCATAATAATAATAAATAAGTAAATAAAAGAAGAATATCTTAGTACTTTTATCTTCACAATAATAAAATTATTATAATGTCAATTGAATATCAGTAATGTACACAATAAGCACTCTTTTAAAATATTTCGAAAACCTACCTATACGGACGCTATTATACCCTTTTCATCTAGGCATCCCATTAGTCATAAACTTGCATCTTTTAACTCGATGCTTCACAGACTTGTTAATATACCTATGAACGCCGATAATTTTACGAAAAAGCTAGATACAATAACTAAAATAGCTTTGAATAACGGATATAAACCTGAATTAATCACTAAACTCCTAAGAAAACATGAGAACAATAGGGTTAGAAACTTGATCTATCCTAAGGTTGTACCGATCTTAGAAATGAGATATTGTAAACTGCTATATATAGGTAAATTATCCATGGTTATTTCGAATAAGATATTTAATAAATGTAAAGACAAAAAGCCTACATTTTACACTAGGTCGTCAATAGGATCGATGATTAAAAATTGTAAGCCAAAAATGGACAAACTCCATCAAACTGGGGTATATAAATTAAAATGTAATACTTGTAAGTTTTTATATTGGACAAACTGGCACCAGCTTTAAACTACGATTTGACCAACACAAACGTGATATTGGTAAAAATATGGCTTCTAGTGCATTCGCTAGACACTTAAATGACAATAATCATACTTGTGAGTTTAATTCAAATTTTGAAATCCTTCACGTTTTAAATAAAGGTAAGAAGCTTGACAGTTTGGAAAATATAAAAATTAAGAAGGCGTTGGCACTTGGGCAAAATATTGTTAATGATATTACATTTATAAATGCGTCTCCAATAATTAATTGACTTTGCTTCAAGATTGTAACCTGTTTATCCCTCTCTACATGTGATTAGCTTTTATATATATTTTAGCTCAATTTTAGTTTTCTGTTAGACTTGATAGACTTAATAGTCGAAAGCGCTCGTCGTATTTTTATTAAATTGACATTATAATAACTTTATTATTGTGAAGATAAAAGTACTAAGATATTCTTCTTTTATTTACTTATTTATTATTATGTTAAGAAAGTTCACTTTTGCGGACCTGGTGATATGACTATCCTGATGTGAGTTCCTAACCAATTTTAAGTTATTTTAAGGTGCTACTTACTGATGAAGACCACTTAACAGTGGGAACCCGTATCTAGTTTAAAATAGCGTACGGTGTTGATAATTTTATTATACTTAATTTAAATCAATCGATTTGAACTTAAATTTTATGGGTCGTTCATTGTAGTACTCTTTAAGAATAAAATTTGAAGGTAAATTTGACTTATAATACGTGCTCAACTACCCGCGTATTCAAAGGGTTATATCAACAACCATAGGATTGTGACTTCCCGTTAAATTAGACTAACTTCAATGATTTCCACATCAATTATTTAAAAAGGAAATATTAGAAACGGAGAAACTAATAAGAGAATTAAAAACTGCTCTTGCTTTTAGTGTTAAAAGCATAAAGGGAATACTGAAGGAACGATCATCCAACTAGATTACAATAGGACAACGTAAAGGAGAATACCGTGAATATTGATTAGAATGGAATAATAATCGTTCTGGTTAAATTAGTTGTGGAAAATTAATTCGTACTTCACTGAATCACGATAAACCCTTCAACCTGTGTTGGAAACACAAAGAGAAGGACTTTGGTAAACTACTGATCTGATAAAATCGTTCTCAAACTTAGATTTTGATGATGGGGTTACATCTAGTAACAATAGTTCTAAATATCATCAATTTCACATCTATTTTATTTACGTTCAATGAATTTTGTAGCTATTAAAGGAATGCGCGGTTTTATCTATTAAAAAATTTGTATAAAAGTTGCATATACGCACAAAATTTTATAAAGGAATATAAAGCCCATTCGAAATTTAGGACTACAGAATAAGTTCCCGACTAAACTCCTTAAATAGCCCTTGATGCATTCTGTTGACATACATGTATCCTCACGTGCGTGCGTACTCAATTATAGAAGTAAGAAGGGTACGTTCGTCCTAGCGCAATTTTTTTACATGCATTTCCCCATACTAAAGCCTAAGGTACGTTTTGCAAATTTTATTCATTCATTCCAGGACCACGAAACATCATTTTTATATAAAGTTCATGTAGGAAACAAATGGAATTTGGTATTTTTACATAAAGGTAATAAATAGTCATTGCTATGCTTTTAGGTACAATGTTTTAAAGTCATCGTTTAAGTATACGTTCAAACGGTGGGTTAAACTAAGTCGGTATGTCACCTAACATGTCGTCCGACATGACACCCGAGCAGGCACTTCTACGAACGGGTATGCTCCGCAACCTCATATAAGTAATAAACGGACACTGCTATGCTTTCAACTACCACCTACCTAACCTAGAAATCTCACATAACAATGACCTTCAACAGTAGTTAAAACGTGGTGGTTGAAAGTATAACAACGTCCATTTTACCTATATGAACTTGCTGCGCTACCCGGGCATAGACGGCTTCTACTCGGGTTCGTCTCGGACGACATATCGGGCGACATGTCGGGTGATATACCGACTTAGTTTAGCCCACCGTTTGCCCCATAGTAAACCAATGACCACAACTTTAAGGTATACTTAAACGACTACCTTGAAAGATAGTTAAAACATGATGGTTGAAAGTATAGCAATGTTCATTTATTATCTATGCGAGGTTGCGGTCCATGTCCGGACGTAGAAGGCGCCTACTCGGGTGTTATGCTGGACGACATGTCAGATAAAGGGGACCATAGATTTTCTTATGGGAAAATACATATAAAATTAATCGACTTTGCACTAGAACGAAGGTATCATATGCACTTATAGATGACACAACTGCAACACGCAAGATTAGCGTTAACCATAAATACTATTTTCAATAATTTGTCTTTTCGGTGAGGTGTGCAAAACATTTTTTAAAATTCTTTTCAGCAGCGGTCTGTTGAAACATTTATTTGTACACTATTAATTTTTCAATTGTTTGCTTTTAAGAATTTTAGCTGCATAACTTCAGCATTATAGTCTGATTTCATTTTCAACAATTAACATCCTATCACTTAAATAGAATTTTATTATATTTGCTATATGTTTGTGTATTTCTCTCTATTAATGGAATTCGTCGTCTGGAATGCTAGAGATTAGAGATTTGTAAACATAGGGAAAGGGCAGGAAGTCGTCGAAAGTTTTGGTCTTGGAGCTAGAGATGTTGAGATAAAAATTGTTATTTTCGAATTAAAGCATCCAGCTGATGTCAAGAGAATCAAGTCTGGCGAAGGCAATGAAAATGCGGCAAGCGTCAGGATTTATACGGATGGCTCGCGAATGGACGATGGGCAGGCAGGAACGGCGTTTGTCGTGTATAAAGAGGATAGAAAGGTATTCCGATCCCAAACTAAACTTGAGGATTGGAACACCATCCTTCAGTGTGCGTTGTTAGCTATAAGGGAAGCTGTAGAGTACGTTATCAACCATACAGGTGGAAACAAATATTCTATTATCAGCGATAATAAATCAGCTTTGGCTGCTCTCGCGAATATAAACATCTCGAAGGATTTCCAAGTGCTCAACTGGAGGATAGCACGTATGGCACTCGAGATTCAAGATTTGAAGTTTTATTGAGTCAGGTTACATGACAGCAATCGAGAAAACGGCAAGGCAGATCAGCTAGCCAACGAGGTCGCATCAGGAGAATTCCGTGCGTTGTATTCATTTTCACCAAGGTCGCTAACATAGAGAAAGCTGCAAGAAAAATCAATTCGGCAGTGGGAAAAGAGGTAGAGCAACGATGTCACGGGCACTTTGACCCACAAGTTCATACTGAGCACTAAAGTACTCGATAAAATAGAGATCAAGATAGACCACAAGATGATGCAGTTAGTAAACAGGCAATGGCCCTTGAAAGCGGCGTCGCCGTGGATCAATGTAGTAAGCGTAAGACTACGGATCCCAAGGTCCTGGGTTCAAATCCCGACACGGCCGACTGCTTGAAAAATGGCAGGTGAGCATTTTTCACAAAAATTACGCCCTCGTTCGGATGAGAGGTTAAATGGAGGTCCCGTGTGTGAGTGTTGTCACGCACGTTAAATATCCCTACCTTGCCTGGAACGGCAAGGGTTCGGCAAAATTCTAAATTTCCGGGAAACAAAAAAACAACTCGCCTTCTGGCCAATGTAGTACCTTCGGGTGGAGCACTGAAAATGTAAATGGACGGCCCTTGGAAGCTTACTTGCGACAATTCGAGTTGAGCAAGAACGACCGCTGTGTATGTGGTCAGGGTACGAAAAGCGCCGAGCACGTGCTGTTAGACAGCGCGCTCGAGGCGGCTAATAAGAGGTTGGCGGACAGGAAACTAGCTGTCATGGGGCTAAAAGAGCTTAAAAGAAGTCCAGAAAGTAACCAACAAGAAGGCGTTCTGGGTAGCCTTGAAGGATTTTGCGAGAAGGGTTGAAAGACTTTACACCGAGGACCAGGTGCAAAACGAGGAGGGGTGAGATCAATGGTCACTGAATATGTGGGAAGGAATTATGAAAAATTAAACACTATTAGGCCCCCGCATTTTAAACGATCATACTGGGTAAATGTACTTCAATTTTGGCTTACTTATAAACGTGCCAACGCATAATAGGATCCAAATGTGGCTACATTATAATTTGAATTAGGGCCGCTATACTTGCGGCCACGTCCCCAATGCTCCACCCGGAGGTACTACATTGGGTTTAAACGCGAAAATAATCGTGCTTCTGATTAATTCTGACTTCATAGTTAATCCACCCTAAATAAAAAACTAAATAAAAATCTAACAAACCTAAAAATCTAACAAACCTAACAAGCTCTAACAATCTAACAAACATAAAAATCTGACCAACTGAAACAAAACTAAAAACAGGGTTGTAAATAATGGTATCCCAAGCGCTGACTTTGGAGTGTACCCGATCAACAAGACACAAGCAAAAATAAGAAAATGTGGCTACAACTAGAAGGAACAACGGCACATTTTTCACTAGAAGTAAGGGGATAGCTTAATACTATCTTCCCTGAGCAATGAATTGGAAAAATGGACCTCTCAATTGGCCAGCCAGATCCCCAGGCATGATTAAGATTGATTTCTTTCTTTGGGGATATGTAAAAGACATTGTGTACAAATACTCACCTGCTACTGTAGAAAACATGAGACAAAGAATTATAAATGCATTTGCTAATATTGGCAGTACTGCGTAGTGTTGACGAATCTTTTAGAGTACGGATAGAGAACTGTCTGAATCAAGGTGGAACAAATTTTGAATATTTATTAACATAAAGTTGTTGTTTTAACGTTGTTATTTGTAATTTTGTTCAGTATTATTTGTTGTTTAGTTCTTTAATATTGTATTTTTTTTATAGTGTTTTAAATAAATTTGCTGCGTGCAAAAAAAGTAATAAATAGTGAGTTTTTGAGAAATATCTACGAACCCATTAGAAATATTAAAAGAGTGTTAAGAACAAAAAATGTTCGTTCTTAATACCTGATTGATATGTGAAAAAATGTACTGGGTGTTCTATTTGAAAAAGTGTAGAAAATTTACTTTGAATTGCGATAAAAATAGCACTTAATTCTGGACACACTGTAAGCTTAAATCTGAGATACTTAGATCAGCAACAATTAGAGACCTTCTCAAATAAATTCCCACTTAGTTTCGATTTCAAAATATTTTTTATATTTTTTAAAGATTATCGAACTAAGTAATACAAATTTTTTTTTAAATATTGTTTTCTCCGAGAATATTGAACCGATTTTGATAATACTCTAGAAATATTTAAAAAATCTCGGGAGAACTCAAAAACAATATATATATATATATATATATATATATATATATATATATATATATAGGCATATCATTTAAAAAAATAAAAATCGAAAATGGCACACTTTTTTGGACCACACTGTATAAGTAAAAATATTTTCCTGAGAGGCAGCCTAGAGAACGCTAAAGCTCTGTAAAAGAAGGAAATTTCTAACATGTTTGCTATAAGAGCTATAAAAGAACTACGCACTGTTGCAGGACCCGGTATATACTTGAATTGAAAACACAATTGTGTAGTAGTTATAATATTGGCGTTTTTCACAACTAGTGTGATGGTATTAATTCCAGTTTTGTTGTAATGAATTATATGTAATTACCTAGTGGCGTGATTCATATTCAGGTAATTTAACATTTGATTTTGGAAACCTACCTTTCAGCTAGCAGTTTTCAAAGTATATTAGCGCTCGCATAATAACGTTTATGTTAAGTTGGTTTTTAGCATTAAGGTACTCCACTGGCCAGAATCACTCTCATGGTCTCAGGTTCTGATATATTCTTGTTATTCTTTATGGCGTTTTCTCTAGAAATTCACACACAACAGCATTCTAGGACTTCCTTCAACTACTTACACCACCCGTCCTACAAAGATAATTAGCAACCATTTTTGTTAGTACAGTCGAGAACTTTTAGCGAGGTGCTTAACCGAGTTTTTCTTTGGATTACCTGCTACATTTTCTAGGTCCAAAATTGTACGGCACACGTTTGACTCACGTTTATATAATTCAGCATACGCCCACGTAACCTTTTAACAGTATTTTATTGTGGATATATCGTTGCCATTCATTTCTTACAGTTGCCACATTCATTTTCGGCAGTATTGAGTTATTTCATTTACATCGATTCCGTTTTTGCTCTTTCATACGCCGACAACATCAAGTTTACAATAAGTACGCTTTCTAGAAATTTTCATTTTAAACTTATTTATTTCGAAACGTAAAGTTTATGCTAAAATTAAAAAATCAATACCTTGTTTTAGGTATCCGTTAACTTGTTATACATTACGACCGCGTATAATTGATTCTTATGTGATTTCCATCTAAAGACTCGTTGAAATGAGGTATTGAACTATCCATAAGACCATGTTTTCAAGTTATTTCAAAATGAGGATATATGCATTTTTTTTCTTGAACACGACAAAAGTACTCGTCGTTATTGCTGTATTTTTTGTTTCCGTTTTTTAATGGGATTTCGCGCACACATTATTGTATGGCAAGTATTTCTGGTTTTAAGAAAAGTGTACTTTGCGGTGGCAATAAAATAATTGTACCTGTAATTATTTCAGTTTCACCCGATGAATTGCCGCCCCTTTTTGTGATGGGAAGACAACCCTAAGGCGGGATCACGCGCTCCCTGTTTTGCTACGTCATTAGAAACGGTAGGAGCTAATTCTACGTTGTAAACTCGAGGGTGAGTATTTAACCACCATTTTATTATGAGTTAGGTAGTTGTCGATACTACATATGCACATGGTGCTATAGATGATTGACCTTGTTCCACGTAAATGACTGTGTTTCTGTGAGGAGTTATGTATGGTCCCGAGTAGAATGTGTACTGATTATTTCCTGTAATAATTTTAGATAGTTACTGCTGTATAGAGCTGTGGTTTTTAGAGAGGAAATTTTGTTCTTTTCTTTTTTTTCTTTTGGGTAATGAGCTTAGGGTCGGAACCTAAAAACTACAGCTCGTCATTTTGAGAAGAATTTTCTTTGTTCTTCCTGTTAAATGTATATTACTCTTATGTACTATTCTTGTTTACATTTGTTTGGGCACTACTGTGCTGATATAATGTTTTTTTTGTTTGTTCAATTATAATTTTTTTTATGTTGCGTGTGGATTTATTGATTGAGTGCGAGCATGTTTCTTTTTTATTTCAGGCCTTTCTTCCTTTTTGGTAATTGAAATACTCACGCCTACTCACCGACTGGCTCCGGCCATTTTCTTTCGTAGGTTTTTTGTTAGGCTACGTAGATGCACGTAGCACAGTGGGCCGCCATTAACATCTTAGGTAATAAAGTAAATATTTTAAGATTTAGTGATGCAACTATTGTATGTAAAAGTATTCACATAAATTGCCAGTGAAAAGAAAATATATTTTTAAGTTAGGACGCTCAATGGAACTTGTAAGTACTTCTCAGGAGCTTTCAATTTCAGTTGACATCCCACCTTGTTCTATGAGAGAAATTGAGATATTTTGAAAGCTTGAATTCAAAGTAACCTGTATGGAAGACGTGGATGGTGTTATTAAACCGCTGTATGGCAACTTTGTTGCAAACACATTGCTTTGAAGTATACATATAATTATAAGCTTGTTAAATTACGCTTTAGAAAGTGCTTATGAGAGCCTTTTCATTAAAGACTTAAGGAAGTGATGTTAATATACGCTCCCTTTATACAAAATAACGTATTCCTTGGAAACGACTTTTGACACAATAGGAGAACATGGGCGGTAAAAGAATTCGTAGTCCTTATAAGGTCTGCAACCATTCAGTCTCTTGGTTCAGAATGTCGTGTTTCCTTTCATCTGTTAAAATAGCCTGTCAGCTATATGGACGTAATTGATTTCTGTTTGAGTTTGAAGTAAACGAATCAATCATGTTAATTCGTATTCAAATGTGCTTCTAGCGCTGTGCTGCACTTGCACCTATCGCTATAGCCATTAGCAGCGACAGGTTGCTATCACCTACGAAGTTAACACTACGTGCAAGTTTGTATTCAATGCCTAAAAATTCTGACTCTAAACACACATGTTTAATATACGTTGACCATGACTAAATTATTACTTCCAACTTAAATAATACTTCGTATTTGTTACAATTCATTTCAGATTGATAGTTTATATAGAAATTAACTAGGTACTCTTAAAACTTAGATTCAGTTTGTAATATTTCATTAACAAAACGATTTAAATTATAAAAAGGCTTTTATCTTGACTAAAGTTACGACACTGGAAAGAGAGCGCCCATAGTTTATGGCCGAGTGGATGCAAGTTGCAAGTCATGAACATAAATGGTCACCGTCCGCCAACTTTTTTGTATTTATTTGGTTATGTTACGTCATCATTGAACAATTTGGTGTTGGTGACAATAAATGCCATTAGTGCGGGTACCCTACAGTTTAGTGAAACATTTGATACCGGCAGTGGGAGTGCGTGAAGTAAGACAGTCGTACTCGAACCGTTACAGAAGACAGTTGTATGAGAGCTTTTTGGAAGCGACACCACACCCAAAGTGCGTGTTCTTGGTTGTCCGCTAACCTTTTGTGTGTGACTTTTATTGCCCCGAGCGGCACAGGCTTTAAGGTATTTATACCCTTTATTAAGTAGTTTGTTGTAGTTGCGTTATTTATAACATAACCGCTACACTGCCATCGGTATTGCTACAAATAGCAATTGGTCCTTCCCTATAATTAACATATCTAGATCACCTTATCATTCTACATTTATTAGTCCTTCGAGCCGGATTTAACTAGTCCTATGGTTTTATACGCATGTCCTAAATTGAATATTATTTTGCACATCAGCGAGCGTGTTTTTTAAACAATTATTATAGCTTTAAATTTGTGTTCAAACCCCATATTTAGCGGGTTAAAATATGTACAATTTAGCTATATACTCTCTTTACATTAAATTAAGCGATTCTGCCGTAATTAAACCAAGCGGTTAATTACAAATAAATCCTTTAACATAAAATTTGTTAGTTTTCAGTCTTAAATTTATTTTAGCGGCATATAAAACACACGGCAACGTGAAATCTATAATTCGCTTTATACTTCTCAAATAAGAAAGGTAAAGGGATTTGCTTTGTGTAAAAGCCATTGCACGTTTAGTATCACATACAACCCTTCAGTCGGTTTGCAGTAAAATATTGAACACATTTGCAGGAGTAATAAAAGTAAAAGCTGCATCTTTCTTGCACTACGTTAGCCACATGTTCCTGTGATCTTCGATGTAAGGCCGCCCGTTCTTAAACTGTAAATTTTATCTTTACGCTTTGTTTGACAAACCGTTAGGTTTTCCACGTTTTTGCTTAAGACCCATTGCAGGCTAATAGTCATAAACGTGATTTATTGATTTATGCGCTATTTTACATTTTTCGTGCCTTGAACAACAACCCATACTATTTTAATATTTCTCAGCGCACATCTGAGCGGTTACCGTTTACAGCATTTTATTGTAGGTCTTTCAGAATAACAGTCACTATGGCACCAAAAAAAAACACATTTGGCAGAACTCGAATTACTTAAGGTACGCATTATGGAGATGTTGGAACTTGGCAACGCTATACAAAGTGATTCAAGTTTAAAAACGTTATTCCAGATTCAAACAAGGGGAGTAAATGACATTTCCTCCAATTTTAATTGATGTCTTAGCGTCATGTAACGATGTAGAATTATTGAATTAAAACGCTTTACGGAAAGAGGTGGATTCCGCTTATTATTGCATACTGCTGCATCTTGAAACGATGCAAGAAATGCGGGCACAAATCACGGAAAATGCTCAAGGCAGCACGGGATCCAAATTGTTACCGTTAAAGCTCCCACATTTTAATAATGAGGAAACTGAATTCTCATCTTTTATCGATTTATTTGACAGTCTGGTTTATAATAATGCGTCATTGACCAATATTGAAAAGCTAAATTACCTTATCAATTGCTGTAGCGGGGAGTTTTTGAAAATTATTAAATCGGTTCCCATTTCGGGGGATAATTTTATCATTTTATATAATGCCTTGCGTGAGCGATTTAGCAATCCGCGTTTATTAGCAACTTTGCATTGGAAGGCTATGAAAGACTTTCCACCTTTAAAATCAGAAGACCCTAAAAAACTTAGGGCACTTATTGATTGTTTTTCAGAGAATGTTGCTGTTCTAACTAATTTAAAATTTCCTACTGAACATTGGAACTTCGTTCTGGTCGATTTTCTTTTAAAAAAACTCGATCCGTTTACTAGAAAACGCTTTGAACTCCAATCGGATCCGAAGCAAATACCTAATTTCGATGATTTGAGATATTTTTTAACTCAACAATGTGCAGCGTTGGAAACCTTTTCTTCAACCGCACCTGTTTCTTATTCGACGACTGTTCATACAGCTCACACATCAGTGCCTAAGAAATCCTCAGCGTTTCAGTTTAAACCAAGAGTTTCTTCTAACGTAGTTTCACTGGACACACCAATTAGCTCTAATGACGCAAAGAATTCATTTTCGCACCATTGTCCTTCTTGCAAAGGCAATCACTTAATTTATAGATGTCAATCGTTTCTAGAGAAAACTCCTACGTAACGTTTCGACATTGTCAAACACTTACGCCTTTGTTTAAATTGCTTACGAACGGACCATGCGTCCATGCAATGCAAATCCTATAACTCTTGTCGAACTTGCGCCAAGCCGCATCATACCTTGCTACATTTTGAACCGCAACCTGCTTCTAGCCGTTCAGCTGAACCGATCGCTACACATATGCATAAAAATGCCAATAGGACGCAGTCAGCCTCTCCTATTCCGGCAAATGTTTTGTCTTCACAGACGAATTCAAATCTAGGGGTTACTGTCTTACTCTCCACTGCTGTTGTGGAAGTTCAAGATCGTTCTGGTAGATACAAACAGATCAGGGTACTCGTAGACCCTGGCTCCCAAGCTAGCTTTATTCGAGACGATTGCGTGAGCAAACTTTGGCTTCCACGCATACGTTCTCAAGTTCCGATTTATGGATTTGGGCAGACAACTTCAGCGGTCAATAGGGGTGCCGTCAGCTGCACCATTCGCTCTATTTTAGACTCTGAAAAATCTCTAGAAGTCACAACTTTTGTGCTTTCGTCAATATCTGGCAAATTACCTAGCGTTGAAGTTCCTAATAATTGGGAACACTTATGCGGCCTGCACTTTGCAGACCCGACCAGGAACTCTCCAGCAACTATTGACATGCTCCTTGGAGCAGATGTTTATCCGTTCATCATCAATGGAGGTGTTATACATGGCAAATTTCTTCAGCCTGCCGCCATAAATACAATTTTTGGTTGGACTATTATTGGTCCCACAAAAGGCTTGCAGTCTGATACTGTACAAGCATTTTTTACTTCTGTAGAAGATCCTATCGACCAGACCCTAAGGCGGTTTTGAGAGATAGAAGAGTTGCCATCCAAGCCTTATACTTCTCCAGAAGAAGAAAAGGCAGATTTGATTTTTGAAAACACGTTTTCTCGTGACCCTAGCGGTCGTTTTATTGTTGCGTTACCGTTCAACGATACTATGCCCGTTTTTGATAATTGCTTTGAGATGGCTAAAAAAAGACTATTTTCGTTGGAGCGCAAATTGCATGCTCAACCGGAGCTACGCGCCCAATACAACAATTTCATGCAGGACTATCTTGATGCGGGTCATATGGCATTACTCGATTCTCCGCCCGTTGGGAACGATAATTATTTTTTACCCCATCACCCTGTGTTTAAAGAGGAAGGTCATACTTCTAAAATTCGTGTGGTTTTTGACGCCTCTGCAAAGGCTAAAAACAACGTGTCACTTAATGACACTCAATTGGCTGGACCTAGTCTCCAAAATGACATTTCGTCAACCTTACTTAAATTTCGCTCTCATCGTTTCGTTTTTACTTGTGATGTTCGCCAAATGTATCGACAAATTTTGGTTACCGAAGAACATCGAAGGTTTCAATTAATTGTGTGGCGGTTCTCCGCAGAAGAACCCATTCAGAATTATCAGCTTAATACAGTGACCTATGGTATTAAGTCATCGCCTTATTTAGCATTAAAAACTCTTCAGCAATTAGCCATTGACGAAGGCAAAAGGTTTCCGTTAGCCGCTGAGGCTATACGGTCAAATCTATATATTGACGATTTCGTCGCCGGTGGAGATTCTATACAATCGGCCCGAGAAATCGAAGATCAACTTATCCGACTTTTACATTTGGCTGGTTTTGAACTTCAAAAATGGAGTTCTAATTCAGCTTCTATTTTGGAAGGCATTCCGTCAGATTTTTGCAAATATACTTCTCTCGATTTCGATTCTGACGAATCAATAAAAATATTAGGTCTTCAATGGTCACCTACAGAAGATATTTTCTCATTTCGGGTTAAACCATTAAACCCAATATGTACAAAGCGCAACATACTTTCGCAAGTTGCCAGAATATATGATCCATTAGGGTTTTAGCCCCACTAACACTTTTGCAAAACGCCTAATCCAGCATCTGTGGATGTTAGGTTTAAATTGGGATGACATCCCACCAGCAGGCATTTCGTCTCAATGGCAGCAGTATCAAGAAGAGTTGCCGTTATTATCGTCATTAAAGTTACCACGTTGTTTACCCCCTTCGGATCCTTTTACTTGTCATTTGCATGGGTTTTGCGATGCTAGCGAGGTAGGGTATGCAGCGGTAGTATATTTCCAGTTCATAAATCAAACTACTGGAGAAATAACTGTACAATTTGTAACCGCTAAAACAAAAGCAGCTCCAATTAAGCGCATTTCAATTCCACGTTTGGAATTATGTGCCGCCGTTTTATTAACCGATTTACTTTCTTTTACCATTCGGTCTTATCAAGGCTTGATTGAAATCTCCGATGTTTCAGCGTGGAGTGATTCTACGGTCGCTCTCACTAGGATACGTTCTCCACCTTTTCGTTGGAAAACTTTTGTGGCAAACAGTGTTAGCCACATTCAAGAAATCATTGCACCTAGTCGATGGTTTTATATTAAATCTTCGCATAATCCGGCTGATCCTGCATCTCGGGGATTAATGCCAAGCGCGTTTATTTCATGTTCGCTATGGTGGGCGGGGCCTGAATGGCTTCACTACCCTAGTGACTCGTGGCCGCCTCAACCAACATTGTCAACCTCAATTGCTGAGGTAACTACGGAAAAGAAGATCCTAACATTTATCGTTCAAACAGATCCAAACGTCATTGACATTTTACTAAGTCGCTTTTCATCGTTATATTTTTTTTTATAAAGGCTAGCCGCCTACGAGGCTCTAAAACTCTTAAGGCCTATATTTGCATTTTTGTTTGTTTTGCCACTAAGGCAGCACATATTGAACTTGTTTCGGATTTGTCGGCAGACGCGTTTCTTGCCGCTTTGCGACGATTTATAGCACGTCGAGGACGCTGTTCTCAAGTATTTAGTGATTGCGATACTAATTTTGTAGGTGCCTATCGTCAGCTTACGAGTTATCTGCATAGTGCAGTAACCTCAGAAAAGATAAAGTGGTCGTTTAATCTACCTAGCGCCCCTCACTTCGGTGGCTCGTGGGAAAGCGGTCTTAAGTCGGTAAAGACACACCTAGCTCGCGTAATCGGCGAACAAAAACTTACCTTTGAGGAACTTTACACAGTTCTTACTCAAATTGAACCTGTTCTAAATTCAAGGCCACTCTGCGCTTTGAGTTCGGATCCAAATGACTTGCGTTGCCTAACACCAGGTCATTTTCTAACTATGGAGTCTCTTTCTGCACCACCACATGAGGACCATTCAACCAACGTTTTATCATTAAAGAGCAGGTGGAAACTTCTGCAAAAACTCCATGAAGATTTTTGTGCTCGCTGAAGCCATGAGTACTTACATACTCTGAATCAGAAAGTTAAATGGCACTCTAAGGTAGGTGTCCGACAAGTTGAAAAGGACACTATTGTCCTCATCAAGGACGACCAGCTTTCTCCACTTCAATGGAAGTTTGGTCGTATTATTAATACCTTTCCCGGTGCGGACGGTATTATACGTGTCGCTGAGATCAAAACTGCACATGGCACATTAAAACGACCTTTGGTCAAACTAGCGCCGCTACCGGTATTTTAATTTTATTTTATGTTTAGATGTATATACACATTTCTTACATGTATGATAGTATATTATTTTTAAATATTTGTTTATTTTCTTGTATATATATTTTTGATATTTTGCATAGTTGGTAATATCGCTCGCTGTAGTGTACCACCCTATCTTTCGTTACCTGTTTTCCTAGCAAGGTCAAATCCCATGTGATTTCCTTCACCCAACCTACTTCCCTCCTTTTCAAAATTCTATGAATTTGGTGGGCGGTATGTTACGTCATCATTGAACAATTTGGTGTTGGTGACAATAAATGCCATTAGTGCGGGTACCCTACAGTTTAGTGAAACATTTGATACCGGCAGTGGGAGTGCGTGAAGTGAGACAGTCGTACTCGAACCGTTACAGAAGACAGCTGTATGAGAGCTTTTTGGAAGCGACACCACACCCAAAGTGCGTGTTCTTGGTTGTCCGCTAACCTTTTGTGTGTGACTTTTATTGCCCCGAGAGGCACAGGCTTTAAGGTATTTATACCATTTATTAAGTAGTTTGTTGTAGTTGCGTTATTTATAACATAACCGCTACACTGCCATCGGTATTGCTACAAATAGCAATTGGTCCTTCCCTATAATTAACATATCTAGATCACCTTATCATCCTACAGGTTATAATATAATTTATCGATTAATTAAGCTTCTGATCCAAATTCTAATTAGCAACTTGTATAGATTGTACTTTTTAGCGTATGTTGATAGTAAATGGTTTTAGTTAAGATTCTAATTTAAACAATTAAAGCAAAAAAGAAATTTTATTTCGTTATTGCTGGAACCAAAAGTAGGTGAGGTTAAAGTGTAGTTGGGCTATAAGAAAACTTAAGGGTTATTATAAAGTAAGATTGAAGGGAACATTAAACTAAAGGGTCAATAGATACAAGACACAAAAAACCTGTAGCTTATATAAAATGCTATGATTATAGGGTTTTTTAGGGGTGTATAGGGTTACAAGGGTTGTACACTCCATGTAAACGACACCAAAGTCTAAAAAATTAAACATTTTTTAAATAAAAAGTACGCAATTCGCCAATTATACAAAACGTTAATATCAAACACTGTATAAAATTCACAACCAACTTTAATTAATGAAAGGAAGCTCATTCCTCAAGAATTCAATTACATTTAGTAAAATAAATAACTTTGTGCGCAATCCAGTTCATTTTTAAGAATGGCAATGCATTCATAAGCCTTAAATAAATACACATCAGGAGCATCGAAAGTCAAGCAAAACGATTTTTTTAAACTCAACGCATTAATAACCATGAATGCTTACAATAAACAGATCTTTGAAAATAAACATATTTTATAAACGCAGGAAGTAAATAAACGCATTTAATTTACATCATTATAAAATTTGCCTACGTGATTTTCAATATAAAATCAACACATAAGCCCAACAGATTACGGAGACAAAAATAAGGAACCATACGTTTGACTACATGCGATTTCAAGTAATTAATTCCTATACAAACAAGAGGGCGTGACTTGAGAAGATACAAAGTTTTATGGTTAACAAATTCCACAATACAAAATTTGATGTCTACGTGATTTGCAAAAGCATTGCGACGATTTTTAAGATGGTAACTCCATGAAAATCCGAAGGCTTGCACCATAAGGCAAGTGCAACGTCTCAATCAACAAGAAAAACTTGCTAAACCAATTATACAGGTGGGTAGGCGTACCTTTAAATAGCGCATGGTCTGATAAAGGGTCAGTCTTCTTACAATCAAGGACGTTTTATACTTGTCTGAACTAAGATAACACGCAAAGTTAAACTATCAAATTAATTATAATATTTAAGTGAAAGTTGGCGATTGAAAATTTCAAATACTAGTACAAGTGCAAATATACAACACCAATTCGCCGTTGACATTTAAAACGTAAGTCCAAAATTCTAATCAAACATAATTTATAATATTTGTTAACTTAGGCCACTAAATATTTAACTAAATATTGAACTAAATATTGAACTAAATATTGAAATAAATATTGAACTAATATTGAACTAAATATTGAACTAAGTATTAAACTGAGGATTGAACTAAAGTTTGAACTAAATTCAACTAAGCAAACAATTAAATGTTAAACTGGACGTTTAACCAAGCTGTACTACGCGATTCAATAAACAACTACCAAACAAAATCAACAAGAAAATCTAAATGAAAACAATCCAAGGGTACTGGTCAATAGCACACAGCAGCAGTTCTAAGAATTGGAATGCATGAGAGACGAGACGCGCATTCACAACCAGGAGTTCAACAGGGAAAAACAACAGGTCAGAGAAAAAATTCATTAATAACATAAGGCATTGATTTCTTTTTGAACATTTAAATTTTGCATGTACCGAGATATTTATGTAAAGGGTAATCAAAAATTTTTGTTTGATACGTAGACAATACGTAAAAGGGAAAGTAAGTCATTGAACGTTCAACGTATTTATATTGTTACTTTGATTCAAGGGTTTTTCTTACATGGCAAATGATATAAAGATTGTGGAGCTAAAAATGGTACATATTTTAGTTATTATATAATTTTTGGTTAATTTTGTTTACCTCATTCAGGTAAAAAAAAGGGCGGGGGAACTTCTCTGTGTGGGGCTGAACTGAGGTAGTCGAGGCATATAAAACGATTTGTGTGAAATCTAAAATTTATCCCAGGTTATTTAGAGACACAGAGCGGTGGCTAGCAGCAGGCAGCTGAACATTAAATACATCGGAGTACGGCGATATCATAGCAATATATATATATATATATATATATATATATATTACTCATATTTAGACCAGGGTAGAAAATTAAATAATCAAATCAAATAATTTTAATTACCGTGTATAAGGAATTTCATTAAATAATACGCTTTATTAAAACCTTGAAGCATAAATAAACTCGGTCGTTTCAGTAAAAATAAGAAATTTAAATTATCTATAAGACGCTTTACATCAAAAGAAGCAGTATTGAAAAGCGCAGTGGATAATTTAATTATTCCTAAACAAATGGAAATTACGTGCAAAGTTTATATTAATTAACCCTATTTTAAGTAACCTGTAGTAAAACAAAGTTTACATATAATAATTTATATTTAAGTTGTATTCGCTAAAAATGAAAGGATAGAAATCAATTTAATTGGAGTTAATTAAACCGTTAATAACATAATACCTATAGAAGCTTGTGAAAACCCAATAATAGTCAAATCGTAGGAAGGTTATTTAAAATGTTACGTTTGAACACCCCTGCGTGTTTTAAAAGGCAATTTCAAGTTAATTTGTTTGGATAAACATGTTGATTCTAAGGATATTGGAAACGATCAGATGCTTTAGCAGGAAATACAGAACACCTGCGTATTTTTAAAAAGCTCATTCTGCGTAAATTTGGCAAATAATTAATGTTTCAAAGAATCTTGGAGAAACCGGGACTTAGTATTCACGAGAATGTGCGATACGGGTTTATTAAACCCAGATAACAGTCCGCGTGGACTAAAATATAATCGATAATAAAGAATCTAAATTTGCACCAATACGAACAGGTTAGAAAAGGAAAGAGAAAATGCGTCAAGCAAAGACACATATTGTAAAGGGCGGGATTTAAGCAACGTCAAGGGGTTGCGATTGGTTAAAAATAGGATGCATATATCAGAGGTAGAACAACAATTTCTGTATAAAAGTAATTAGTTTTTCTCGGACAACTTTGCGGGCCGTGTTGAAATTTTCTGAGATCTCAATGGGGTGAGGACTAAATTCATAAAATCGACGTGCAGGCTACAGACTGGGAACGTAGAATGAGGAATTCGTTGGAATTACCCGTTTTAGGGAACAAAGCGACGTGTCGGCTATTCGCTATATATACAGGCGGGAATATGTGTTTCCTTCTCTTAGACTCTTAGACTTTCGACGATTCGATGCGTTAAAAGCACGTGCATCCGCGACTTGATATTAAACAGTGCATTTTAGTTTGATTAAATAATTTAAAGTGTGCTAGTATATTTTAGTGACTCAAAATAGTTGGTTATTTTACGTGCTAACATGAATGTACTTCAGTGCACTTAGATACAAGGTAATAAAGTTTATTATCACGGTACCAATTAGTAAAATTTACAACGACAAATGTATACCCAAAAGTAGGCAGTTTTGGCGTATATTGGTAATATTGGTAAAAGGAAGTATGAATTTCTTTGCTATTTTGCGGGGTGTTAATGACTAAATGGTTCGTAAATGTGTCTGCATCCACTGAACCAGAGGCAGATATACACAGATGAGTTCCGGAAAAGCCTAGAAACAACTTTAAATTAATGGTGATGGAGAACATTTTTAAAGCGTTGACAACATGAAGCTGTAAATAGAATCCGGTTGGAATGGTGTGATTTACAAAAGGGACGATTACACTGAAGCTACGAGGACAATAACCTTCAGGTAAATTGTACTATTTTGTTTGACATTTTTGTGTGTATTGAATGACTTTATAATTGATTTACTTTAAATGGACATTAGTGGAATTTTCTAACCATAAAATTTAATTTTAAGATGAAATTTGCTTGTTTAAGTAAAAGGGGTATTTTGTTTTGATGTTCGGGAATAGGATGAAACTTTGGGTAGGTCTTTGAGCTCAATTAGACAAACCTGGTTAATTAACGTAAAGGGGTGGTAGATGCTCCCTTTATACTCCGACTACGGTCTGCTTATCTTGTTATATTAATTAGTAGGCATCCAACAAGGACTTTAATTTTGGATGCACAGTAAAATGATAATAAAATTAATCCGGAAATTCTTTTAAAACTGAATTTTATGTTCGAATTTAATTTGAAAATTTAATGTATTCTGAATATTGATGTAAATAGAGTTAACGTTGATGTTTGTGGTAGGAATGTGTTGTTTAATTTTTATGATTGAGAATGGAAGTTATCTAGAAGAGCAGCCGAGGCGATTAACAGAAGGAATCAACGGACCAGGTAATTCAAGAGGTTTCACAGCATTCTTGACGCCCAAACTGTGGGGCTCGAATGTTTTTTTAAAGGGCCAGTACCTAGAGATATGAGAGGTTTCACAGCATTCTTGGCGACCCAAAAGTGAGGCTCGAGTTCCAAATAAAATTTTGTGATTTTATTCCAGGAAACTGGCGATCTGAGAGAGAGTTTCGGTGTGTGTATAAATTTAAGAGTATTTTAGAGTGTGTGAGTGAGTAGAACGTATGCAGAGAAAGGAGTGGTTAAGGAGTCAAGGAGTGGAAATTGGAAGTGACGATAGTGCATTGTGTGAGAAAATTTCGAAAATGGAAGAAGCTGGAGGCAGTAGAGATCAGTCGAGGACGGAATCAGGGATCAAGGAAACGAGTTAATGATGAGAATGTTAGAGGAAATGCGATTAGCTAGGAAGAATCCAATAGAAAATTAGAACTGCTAAGCGATGAAGCTAATAGAGCTAGGGAAGAATCTAATAGAGCGAGGAGGAGTCCAACCAAAATTAGAGCAGATAAGCGGGAAAATTGAACAAAATACTAAAGAATTTACAGAATTTAAAGATAGTCTTACCGTGAAACTGGGGAAGTAGAAAATAGGGTTGAAAAAATGAGCGTGATATTACAGGTCTTCGACAGGAAATGGGACATTTAAGGTCCGAAGTACGCATTTTCTGTGAAGAAGAAATAAACGTAAAATGACTGAAGTAACGGACTCATGTAGGGATCAGTTAGGCAGGGTAGAACGCGAAGTTAGTAGTATTAAATACAACATGTCAAATTTAACGGGGATGGTCCTAGATTTTATACAGGTAGCGTATCATTGGACCAACACATGAAGTTTTATGGCGATAACAGAGTAAATCCACAAATTTTTATTAATAGCGTAAGAAATCTAGTGGGAAATTTATTTGACGAACAGACTAAACTAAATACCATAAAGGCTTTATTAAAGGACAACGCGGAAGCATGGTACAATTTAGTAGGACAGGACATAGACACGTATCAGGACTTTGAAGACAAATTTTTACAACATTACTGGAGTGATCACAAACAGGATCAGATTAGGGACGACTTGATTACAGGAAAATTTAAGGGAGAGTTTGCAGGTTCTAGGAGCAATATGCCATCCGCAAGTACAGTGTGGCCAAACAACTGAATCCACCATTGACGGACAGACAGATTATCAAGTACCTATCACGACATTTTGAACAGGAAATTAGACAACACGTGGCCTTACAAAACATCACAGAACGGGAGACATTTTAGAGTATTTGCAGAGATATGACGATGTATGTGTAGGACGGACAAGAGAGATACGAGAACGAAACGTTAACACAGTTAGGTTTGACAACAGGACACCGAATTATCCGAGACGGCCTGACTACAACAGAAATTTTCGACCGAATTGGGAACGACGAGGACAGGAATACAGGAGCAATAGTGCGACTAGGGGACCGACGCCAAGACCTAGTTACACGCGACAGAACAGTTTACCGGAAGTAAACAGGACTGTGACCAGCACGCCGAATAGAGACAGGGACACGGATATTAACACGAGGAGGACGTACGCACAGGTTGTAGAAGGACAACCAGGACCAAGCACTGAAAACAGGACGAGACAGGATTTTTAGAACGTGACAGACCACTAGATTTCTGTGTAAATGTATACGAACATCCACGTGAATTTTTCAAAATTGAGGAGGAAGTAGAGCCAGAAACTGAGGAAAAATTATGTTTGCCAATTATTAATTTAGAAATTTTTGAGAATAATGTAGAAGTATTACTTGATACAGGGGCAGAGGCGAGTTTAATATCGGAGGAATTCGTCAGCAAAATTAGGGATAAGGTTTGTGATAGAATTATGCCTATAAAACGTAGCCATTTAGTAGCTCCAAATAAAAAGAAGTTTGCTGTAGTAAATAGTGTTGTGGTGCTTAGGATAGATATAGGAGGTTTAAGCTGTGAACAGGAGTTTGTAATTGTACCTGGACTGAAGTTTCAGAGCATTTTAGGTGTTGACTGTATGATGAAGTTAGGGGTTTTGATAGATATGGAAAGGAAGGTAGTAAGGATTAAGGATAGGGTAGTGCCATGGAAGGGCAGTTATGAAGTCACAGAGGATGACACTGGGTTTAGTATTAATGTAGTAGAGGTAGAGGATGATGAAGGTAAACAGATCAACACGATAAGATGTCCAGAGGATAGGAAAGTAGAGGTTCAAGCTTTAATACAAAAACATGCAGAAGTAGTGGGGGTAGAAGCAGCATATCAGGAGCAGGTGAAGACGAAATTAAGTAAAGATGGCAAGTTTGTTTTTAATCAAGTAGATTTAAGGGATTCATTCTGGCGGATTCCATTACACAAAAATTCTAGAAGGTACGTAGGGTTTTCCATAGAGGGAAAAATCGATAATTGTAAAGTAGTATCGTTTGGTTTGTCGGCAGAAAGGGAAACAAGAATAAATGAGAAACAGACAAGTGTAGGGACTGAAGAAGAAGTAATATTTAAGAGTCAGGATAAGAGGGATGATAAGTTTATTGTATGTGAGATAATAGAGATGTTAAGTATAGATATAGAAGGGGGAGAGATAGGGATGAAGAGTATTAGGATGGTGAGAAGAAAGACTTGGAGGGTTAAGAAGAGAGTTAGATTTAAATAGAATAGGGATAGAATAGGTGTATATAGAAAAGTAGAAGTAAGTGTTTATAGAAAATAAAGCTAGGTATAGGATAAATATGGGGGATAGTTAGAAATAGGTGTTTAGGATGAGGATAAAGAGTAAATGTAGGAAGAAAATAAGATAGGTTAAGTATAGATATTTTATATAAGATTAGTGGAGAGTTAGGAATAGAGTAAGAGTAGGATAGGCATATAGGATTAGGTAGGGGGAAGTAAAGTATAGTGAAGAGTAGTTAAAAGTTAGGAATAGGATAGGTATATAGGATGTATATAGGATTAGATGGATAAGTAGGATGAAGTTAGGGATAATTTCAGTTTATAGAAGTAGGTGAGAGTTAGGAATAGGATAGGGATATAGGATAGGTGTAAATATTTTTTTGGATTGGAGACAAAGTAGGTAAGTTAGATAGATAAGGATAGAGAGATAGGCAATTTTTTTCTAAATATTTTTTGGTTGTCTAAATGCTTTATATTTGAATTCGAATAAGTGGGATTATTTGTATTCAAATAGGGGGAAAATACTCATATTTAGACCAGGGTAGAAAATTAAATAATCAAATCAAATAATTTTAATTACCGTGTATAAGGAATTTCATTAAATAATACGCTTTATTAAAACCTTGAAGCATAAATAAACTCGGTCGTTTCAGTAAAATAAGAAATTTAAATTATCTATAAGACGCTTTACATCAAAAGAAGCAGTATTGAAAAGCGCAGTGGATAATTTAATTATTCCTAAACAAATGGAAATTACGTGCAAAGTTTATATTAATTAACCCTATTTTAAGTAACCGGTAGTAAAACAAAGTGTACATATAATAATTAATATTTAAGTTGTATTCGCTAAAATGAAAGGATAGAAATCAATTTAATTGGAGTTAATTAAACCGTTAATAACATAATACCTATAGAAGCTTGTGAAAACCCAATAATAGTCAAATCGTAGGAAGGTTATTTAAAATGTTACGTTTGAACACCCCTGCGTGTTTTTAAAAGGCAATTTCAAGTTAATTTGTTTGGATAAACATGTTGATTCTAAGGATATTGGAAACGATCAGATGCTTTAGCAGGAAATACAGAACACCTGCGTATTTTAAAAAGCTCATTCTGCGTAAATTTGGCAAATAATTAATGTTTCAAAGAATCTTGGAGAAACCGGGACTTAGTATTCACGAGAATGTGCGATACGGGTTTATTAAACCCAGATAACAGTCCGCGTGGACTAAAATATAATCGATAATAAAGAATCTAAATTTGCACCAATACGAACAGGTTAGAAAAGGAAAGAGAAATGCGTCAAGCAAAGACACATATTGTAAAGGGCGGGATTTAAGCAACGTCAAGGGGTTGCGATTGGTTAAAAATAGGATGCATATATCAGAGGTAGAACAACAATTTCTGTATAAAAGTAATTAGTTTTTCTCGGACAACTTTGCGGGCCGTGTTGAAATTTTCTGAGATCTCAATGGGGTGAGGACTAAATTCATAAAAATCGACGTGCAGGCTACAGACTGGGAACGTAGAATGAGGAATTCGTTGGAATTACCCGTTTTAGGGAACAAAGCGACGTGTCGGCTATTCGCTATATATACAGGCGGGAATATGTGTTTCCTTCTCTTAGACTCTTAGACTTTCGACGATTCGATGCGTTAAAAGCTCGTGCATCCGCGACTTGATATTAAACAGTGCATTTTAGTTTGATTAAATAATTTAAAGTGTGCTAGTATATTTTAGTGACTCAAAATAGTTGGTTATTTTACGTGCTAACATGAATGTACTTCAGTGCACTTAGATACAAGGTAATAAAAGTTTATTATCACGGTACCAATTAGTAAAATTTACAACGACAAATGTATACCCAAAAGTAGGCAGTTTTGGCGTATATTGGTAATATTGGTAAAAGGAAGTATGAATTTCTTTGCTATTTTGCGGGGTGTTAATGACTAAATGGTTCGTAAATGTGTCTGCATCCACTGAACCAGAGGCAGATATACACAGATGAGTTCCGGAAAAGCCTAGAAACAACTTTAAATTAATGGTGATGGAGAACATTTTAAAGCGTTGACAACATGAAGCTGTAAATAGAATCCGGTTGGAATGGTGTGATTTACAAAGGGACGATTACACTGAAGCTACGAGGACAATAACCTTCAGGTAAATTGTACTATTTTGTTTGACATTTTTGTGTGTATTGAATGACTTTATAATTGATTTACTTTAAATGGACATTAGTGGAATTTTCTAACCATAAAATTTAATTTTAAGATGAAATTTGCTTGTTTAAGTAAAAGGGTATTTTGTTTTGATGTTCGGGAATAGGATGAAACTTTGGGTAGGTCTTTGAGCTCAATTAGACAAACCTGGTTAATTAACGTAAAGGGTGGTAGATGCTCCTTTATACTCCGACTACGGTCTGCTTATCTTGTTATATTAATTAGTAGGCATCCAACAAGGACTTTAATTTTGGATGCACAGTAAAATGATAATAAAATTAATCCGGAAATTCTTTTTAAAACTGAATTTTATGTTCGAATTTAATTTGAAAATTTAATGTATTCTGAATATTGATGTAAATAGAGTTAACGTTGATGTTTGTGGTAGGAATGTGTTGTTTAATTTTATGATTGAGAATGGAAGTTATCTAGAAGAGCAGCCGAGGCGATTAACAGAAGGAATCAACGGACCAGGTAATTCAAGAGGTTTCACAGCATTCTTGACGCCCAAACTGTGGGGCTCGAATGTTTTTTTTTAAAGGGCCAGTACCTGCAAAGATGAGAGGTTACACAGCAATATATATATATATATATATTGCTGTGAAACCTCTTGAATTACCTGGTCTGTTGATTTTCTTCTGTTAATCGCCTCGGCTGCTCCTCTAGATAGCTTTCATCCTCATACATAAAAACAAACACATTCCTACCACAAACATCAACGTCAACTCTATTTACATCAATATTCACAATACATTAAAATTTCAAAATTAATATTCAGCATAAATTTTAATATCGGAAAATTTCAAAATTAAATTTATTTTCATTTTAATGTGCATCCAGAATTAAAGTCCTTGTAGGATGCCTACTAATTACTATAACAATATATGCAGAGTACAAAGGAGCATCTACCACCCTTTACGTTAATTAACCAGGTTCGTCTAATTGAGCTCAAAGACATACCCATATTTTTATCATAATCCAGAACATCAATACTAAATACCCTTTCTACTTAAACAAGCAAATTTCACCTTAAAATTAAAATATTATTGTTAGTACAATTTCACTACTGTCCATTTTAAATAAACAAATTAGAAAGTTATTCAACACACACCAACACCTCAAAGTTCAAACAAAATAGTATAATTTACCTGAAGGTTACTTGCACTCGTAGCTTCAATGTACATCGTCCCTTTGTTAATCACACCATTTCAACTGGGTTATATTTACGGCTTCTGATTCTCAACGCTTTAAAATTTTCTCCATTACCATTCATCTAAAGTTGTTTCAGGGCTTTTCCGGAACTCCTCTGTGTATATCTGACCCTTGTTTCGTGGATCCAGACACGTTTATGCACCATTTAAGTATTAATACCCCGAAAATAACAAAGAAATTCATACTTCTTTCACCAAGATACGCCAAAACTGCCTACTTTTGTGTATTTATTTGTCATAGTAAATTTTACCAATTGGTACAGTGATACTAAACTTTATTACCTTGTATCTTCTTTTCTAAGTGCACTAACGTACATTCATTGTAGCACGTAAAGAACAAGCTGTTTTAAATCACATAATATTCGAGCAAACTGTTTAAATTATTTAATATTAAAACCGGAAAACTAAAAAGCACTGTATAACGCGTTCAATCAAGTCGAAGATCTAAGAGAGCTTTTAACGCATCGAATAGTCAAAAGTCTAAGAGAGCGAAATTCATATTACCCCCGGTATATATAGCGGATAGCCGGCACGTCGCTTTTGTCCTCAAAACAGACAATTCTTAAGAATTTCTCATGCTATGTTCCCATTCCGTAGCCCGCGCGTCGGTTTTTACGAATTTTGCTCTCGCCCCAGTTAAATCTCAGAAAATTTCCACACGGCACGCAAACATGTCCGAGAATACCTAATTAAATTTTATACAGAAATCGTTGTTTCTACTTCTGATATTTGCATCCTATTTTCAACCAATTGTGACCCTCGTGACGTTGCTTAAATCACGCCTTTTACTATATGTGTCTCGGTCTTGTGCATATTATCTGTCTCTATCTAACCTGTTCTTAGTGGTGCAAATTGATATTCCTTATTATCGATTATTTCAGTCCATGTGGACTATCTGGGTTAAATAACCCCGTATCGCACCTTCTCGTAAATATTAAGCCACGGTTTCTCCAAGATTCTTTGAAACCATTTGTTATCTACAAAATTTTCGCCGTACATGACATTTAAACTACGCAGGTGTTCAAACATAATATTAATTCTCAGAGCTTTATTTTCTGGTATTATAATCTTGGATTTTCACAGACTTTTATGCTTATTATTAATAATGGTTTAATTAACTCCAACTAAAATTGACTTCTATCCTTTCATTTTTAGCGAATACAAATTAAATGTTAATTATTATGTGTACACTTTGTTTAATACCGGTTACTTAAAATATGGTTAATTAATATAAATTTTGCACGTAATTTCCATTTGTTTCTTTATTAGGAATAATTAAATTACACGCAGAGCTTTTTAATACTGTTTCTTTTGATATAAAGCGTCTTGTACATGATTTAAATCTCTAATTTTTAATGAACGACCAAATTTATTTATGCTTCATGATTTTAATAAAGCGTACCTTTTCCAAAAGCTTCTACACGGTGATGAAAATTATTTGATGTGCTTATTTAATTTTCTACCCTGGTCTAAATATGAGTATATATATATATATATATATATATATATATATATATAATGAAAAATAAGATGCCGTCAGAGCAGATTAGTTTCCAACAACCCTGTGAAATAATAATGCTATTGTTTTGTTAATGGCTATGCAACTATTAGCTCGATTTGTATTGTAAATAAGCTCTTATTATTTTCATAAAAGTTTATTTACAGATACATCTTATTTTTCAGTGTGTTATACACAAATTCCTTATTGCGGACTGCAAATAACTTGTCTTGTTATGATATATATATATATATATATATATATATATATATATATTACAATTAATAAGATGAAATAGTAATTTAGACTTTTATGGCAAAGCCTAAATGTTCATTTCACATCGAGCTAGTAATTAAAAGATGGAAAATATAAGGTCTTGGACAGGACTTGAACCTGTATCTTAGTCTTTCTATGACCATGTGTACACGATTTAGATTTGTAGTCCTGTCCAAGACCTTATATTTTCCATCTTTCAATTACTATTAGGATTATTATTCATGACCTCTGATGTTTTGATAATGTTCGTGTCACAATCGCGCGATAAGTCCTTGTTGTAACTCTAAACCGTATTAAAGTTGCCTTAGTTCGTAAACCATATTAAACTAATTCAACAAACACGATAAATAATTATTATTAAAATACTAATAAAGCAACGGCGCAAGAAGTAAAGTGCAAGTGATTATCGAAATATAACGTTGACCGAAGCATAGTTTACCTGACAAACAGGATGTGTTACCTAACGGAATTATTTGTAAGAGACTGATGTAATGTCTTTGTTAGCTTGGGTTGATAGACCAATCGTCACCATTTATGCAACCCGCGCCGTAAAAAGGGACACCTACTGATCACCAATACGTAACACTCGCCACCTGCAGTGAGGGTAGCCACTTCCACAAGTAGTAGTTGAATTTGTGAAACTTTTTTTGTGATGTTCTGAATATGAAACGGAATATTTGTAGTAAATGAATTTGTTTACGGAAGTTTAAGAAGAATATTTTAGTTAGAGAAAGGTTGGGAACATTTAAGTAGCGTATATATATATATATATATATATATATATATATATATATATATTATCGTGTAATTAATAGCTCAAGGGTACATAAATAAGTCTTAGGTAAAACTAGGGTATGTAGGCACAATATACGAGTAAGGTAATTAGGCATTTAGATTATTAAGTTAGAGCGTAGTTAATATAAATGTAGGAATTTTGGGTTAATTAATTATAGTCTTGCATTTATTTTAGTAAGGAATAGCATTTATTTATAGCATTGGAACAATATTTATAGAGTAGGACAAGAATGGTTAAATGCAACAATTTAAAAATACCGCTTTATTTTTATTTAATTGTAGTTTAAATGATGTAAAAGCTTTTGCATAGTTCGTTAGCATAGCATAGGATCGATATTTGTAGTAAACCAGATACGGCTTTAAAACAGGGGAAAGAATTCTAAGTATCAATTATAGCAGATGGTACGATAAACAAGTTTAACGCTTTTCGGTTGGAAAGAGAAACAAACACATTTGGAAACGTTCCAAGTAGTCGTTTACTTCAAGGTTTATATGTAAACAGCATAAATAAGCTGTTATATTTTCCAAGAAGGACCGAGACCGTTGAAATTGGTCGGATAGATTTAATTTTAGAGGTAGTATAGCGGGAAGACCACAAACAAGCAGTGAAGAGAAACAAGGATGGAGTATAGAACGCATTAGTATGAGTGAGACGTAATATATTTTTGTCGAGATAGTATAGGAGGGAGACACAAGGTTGTTTTGCATGGGGTAATAAAATCAATAATTTCTGGAGAGAAATTAAGCGATCTCATTGGACGTGACGTATAGACGCGTAACAGTTGAAAGATTTGGTAGGGAGACATCCAACGGGGGATTTGTAAGAATGTAGCATAAGTGGAGCAAGGTAACAGATAAGTGAAAGGGAGATGGAATATGTTTAGTTTGGGTAAGGAGGCATGATTTTAAGTAAAATCGATTTCCGTTGAAGATGATTTTCGCTGAAATACAAAGAAGTTGACTGTTTTCGTACGATTTCCTATAAATTTTAGGTGTTTTGAACGTTGTAGTTCGAGGCAAGTTTGAAACCGTTGGAGATTTAACGTGAAATGGATGACGGTTGGCGCTTTTCCCGGAATGTGTGTCGGTTTGGGGGTAGAATACGTGCCGGACTTGAAACAGGGGGGGTCCAGGATTTATTAAATAATCACCTTCGACGAGGTGGAGGCTCTTAACTCTTAACTTCTTCGCTGGTCTTCAAGTTTACTTCAAATAGTGCAGTACCTGAGTTAATATAATTAATTATAAGTGCACACAAGTTAGTATGTGTTGTGATGTCAAGTAATTAGAAGTCTGAAATAAATAGAAATTATTTAGAGTGAAGTGTACGTAAGTACTAACTTTTGTTAATTTGGGTGATTGGAACGTACAAAATTGGTTAATATTTGGGATTGATTGGTGAATGCCGCAATTTTGGAGGGGTTCTTTATAAATGAAAAGAAGATGCGAATTTTGGATAGCAGGGTGACAAATGGAATGGTAATTCGACCTGGCAGCGGTTCCACAGCCTAACGCTATACGTGACGTCATCTAGTTCGAGGCTGGTTGACAGAGACCTGCAGGAGAATGGTTGCCAGGTAACTTGTTTTATAAAAACATTTGGTGGTAGTTGTTAGCAGTGTTTCTCTTTATTTTTCTTGTGCTCTGGAGTGATTTTACTTCATAAAATTTTAATGAACTGAAAATTTTAAGGGACTTTAGATGTATAGGGTAATTTGTTGAGGTAGAAATAGGATAATTAATATAAAGATAACCGCGATGTTGTACAAAGTAAAGGGGGACTTAGTTTATTTTTCACAGTGCTGTAAATTTGCACTCAAGCTACAGTGTTTTACCATGAGCTCATGTTAAGACTGGGATTTAACGTCAGGTATGCGAAAAGCCCAATTACTTTAATAGGGTATTTGTTTTTTATTTTGAGGTTATCTTAATTCAATTAGATTTTAAAAAAGGAATTGTTTCTAATCTAAGTGATACAATTGTAAATACGATACGAGTTTTGAAAATGTTATATTTATTTTGTGGAAATAGAGTATGCTGTATTTTGTGAGTTGAGTTATTTTGTGAGTACGATAGAAGGGAGTGATTTTATTATTTATTATTATTATAACAGGAGTTACTAGAGTGAGCAATACAGGTAAGCGTCGTTGTTGATATTTATAAGCATATAATCGAGCCAGACTGGAGCAGCTTAGGTAAACTACTCAATATTATAACGAACAACGTTGGGGCTTGAACAGAACCTAAACTACACAGTATTATATATATATATATATATATATATATATATATATATATATATATATATATATATATTGTTGTGGATTCAAAGGAATAAATCAGTGTAAAACAATAAAATTTCAGCAACCATGTAATAGAAAAGAGCAAATTATTTACGCGTAAAATTAATTTAATTCATTTAGTGAAAACGGACGAGTATTTACGTATTTTTATATTTAATAATTGGAATATTAGGATCACACGAAGGAAAAAAGCTTCAAAGCAAATAGAAGTTCAATGATACGCATAATTAACCATAATTTATTTTAATCAAACACATATAAGCATAAGGAAGCGTGCTTGCGTAAGAAAATTAATAATTCCAAGGCAAATGTATTCGTTTTAAAAGCGAACGTCAGTTTTATACAGATACTAAGAAGCAGAAAGTCGAGAAATTGTTATGTTCAAACGGTCGATAATTAACAGAAACACCTGCTTGTTAAAGGTTACGTTCAAATAATTCGAGCGTATGTTAAGATAGGATTTCATAAAAATTGTTTTCAACCGTCAAGTTGGATAAACAGCTAGGGTAACAAATATCTTAAACAGCGAGGGAAATGGACAATCGGTAATATACAACAGATAGAGACAGATATAAAGCAAGCAAGGAATTGAAAAGCACGTACGGTATACATGTGGAGTTGAGATAGGATGTCAACAATATCGATTTTCTGTAACTCAAGTGGGGTTTTGAAGGAGACAGCAAACATGTATAGAACAAAGATGAATAGAGCTTAGGTGGAGTTTGTAATGGCAGAGAATTTTGTCATTAGTTGAAAGAGAACAGTTTTCAAAACGAACGCACACGCGAAGATTGAGAACGATTTCTCTGTAAGCAACAAGTACGGCGGGAGAAATTTTCGGAAGCAAGCTACGGTTATGCTCAAAATTTTTAGAAACTGTTTTAGAAAATAAGCTTTTCTAATGAACGCGTCCGATAGGGGGTTAGGAAAATGACATAAATACCGGAGCTTTAATATTCAAGTTCTTTATTATTTTACTTCGGTCAAGTGCTGAATACCGATTCAGAACACCATAACAATAAAGCTTTTGGTGAGTAGTTTGTGTGTGTAATAAAGTTACATTTGATATCGTGTTTAAAAGTATAAAACTGTAGTAGCGGACCTCCAATTATTATAGTGATGCACGAGTTAGTGCGTAATTAAACAAAAGGTTATTAAATGGAAGTATGGTATATGGGGATAAGCAGAGCTGGTAATCTATTTTGTGTGCATGATATATGGGTATGGAATGGTACTGTGAGACGAAGCCAAATATCAGATGGTAGAGGCCTGTGGATTCGACAAGCAGCATAATTAATGGAAACAACGCCGAGGGGTTTTTTGGTAATCATCTCCGACGGGAACGAAGAATGAAGAATTCTCCAGGTAATTTATTTGAAATTTCTGTTGTTGTATAACCATTTGTGGAATTTTGTGATTGTGTGGTTGACTTTTGTGGTATATTTATGGTTTTAGAAACTTGTTCTAAAAGATACAAGTACAGGACAATTTACTAATTTTGAGATTGAAAAAGGGTGTATTTCGAATATATTAAAATTTTATTCAGGATATAAATTGTGTTGTAAAGGGTAAACGGGTCTGTAAATTTGTTTTAATTTATGCAAGGTTTAAAAGGCATATACAAACAAAACTGGGTTATAATGAGCTCACAATACTCCAGTGTGAAGTCAATTTAGGGTAACATGTGGGGCCCATCCACTCATATCTAATTGAATTTGTTTAAAATCATTATAAAAATCTAGGACTTTAGAAAAATCAAGGACTTTAAAACATACCATAAATTGAACTAATAATTATTGTTTAAAACTGTTTTAACATATGTGTAAATATAATTTATCTGTTAATAGGTATAAATAAAAAGTTTTATGGTTGTTGTATTATTTGGTAATTTTATTGAATGGTGTTCAAGTGTGAAAGAAGCATGTCTGTAAACTTAAGTATTCGGAAAGAGGCCCAGCTGAGCGAGCCAGGGAAGCAGAAGAAATTCAAAGGCGTCCTCAATAGCTGAAACAGGGTAAGGAATTTTTTCAAAATTTTTTTTGAAATTTTAGTAGAAGGCTCCATTAATTGTAAATTTTTGTTAATACTTGTTACATTAAACTGAACTAAATGAAATAAATTTCGCACGTAAATTATGGTTGTTTCCTCTATACAGGGTGTTTGAAATTGCTTTGTTTAAAGTTAAATTTAATCTTTTAATACCACTACAATATATATATATATATATATATATATATATATTTACAATTAATGATTAAAATTTAGTAGGTTTGCAAAGAAAATAAATTGTAAAAGCCAAGGCAATTAATTTATTAATTTAATTGAGTTTAATTGAACGGTTATTTACGTATAATAGGCATAAAAGCATGAAAAATCAATAATACCAAGGTGAAACGCGTTGCTAACACATAGACAGCCGTTGGATATAAAATACGTTGAAAAGCCAACTCGTAGAAATGTTATTTAAAACGTTCGTTAAATTAAACACCTGCAGGTTTTGTTAATGTCAAGTTCCCCTTATTTTTATAAGATAACAAGCAAGTTTCAAAGAATATTGGTAAACAACACTCGCAAAAGCACGTATTTAGGTCCACATGGAGTTGTAGAACGTGGACAGTAATATCGATTCTCTACCACTCAAACAAGGTTAGAAGGAAACATATGATATGCATAAGCAAGGGATAGCGTTAATACAGGCGGGGTTTCAAGACGTCATTGAATATCTTATTGGTTTATATGGTTAGTAGTATAGCAGACAAACACGCGATTATTGAATGTTAAATTTTCGGAAAATATTGTAACGATGCGCTAAGATTCGAAGATTTCGAAAACGGTTGAAACAAAATTTTAAGAAAGTGTTATTTTAAATTAGATTTTTCACGGTAAGAGGGTCTGGAGAAGTAACAGTCGAAGCATTTAAATACTCGAGGCGAATTAGCACGGCTCTCTCTTGTAACTTTGTTCTCTTAGTACGTTGATCTCTTCAGACTACGAACGAGCTTGTAAGTATAAAAAGTTATTTTATTTTAAATAGTCCAGTGTTGGCCTCATAATTGTTACGCGAATAAGTGGCGAGTCTAAATTCTAATTTGAGATACAACATTTATTTTAAACAAGCTCGGGAAAGTGACGTGAAGTAACGTAAATTTAAAATTAAATTAAACGAAAGTACGCATGTATGAAAGAAGTGGAATTAATTTGGATTTGGAATTGGATGCACCGGGAAAGCAGCACAACTCAAATGGAGTTCTTCTACAAATAGCTAGAGACGGCCAGCAGAGCAGAGAGAAACAACTTTACCGCATCGTTAATGGAGTGGAGGACTTCAAGAAATTCCAAGTAACGCTTTAAAATTGTTGTTGTTATAAACTATGAAACTATGAAAATTGTGTGACGTGTGAGAATAAATTTTGAAGGTGTTGTGCATTATTTTGCGTATTGGAAATAATACGTATAACTAACTTTATTATGGTATTTAAATAAAAATCTAAAGGTGTATATAAAGCTTATTAACGTTCTATCAGGAATTTAAATTTTGTTAAGAGTACATGGGTGTGTTTTTTTTGTTTGTTGTAAGGGTATGCGAAGTACAAAGGCATACATTATTCATAATTAACTGGGTTATCATGAGCTCACCATACTCCAGAGTATACAAATTCAAAATAAATTATAAATAAAGAACAAAAATAAGGTATTATTCAGGGCCCATTTACTCCGGGTATATTCAATGCGTTTGATGTTTTAAATTAAAATCTAGGACAGTACAAAAATAGGATTTCGTGATGTGTAACTTGATCTCTGAAATGTGGATAATCTTGAATTTTATTTGTAAATAGTGTTAAATAAATATTGTATGATGGTTGTAGTAGTATTAAATAAAATTTTAGAATATTTTTGTTATTGAGGCACGATTTAATTTGGTTCCACGGCAATATATATATATATATATATATACAGGGTGTCCCAAGTTGAGTAGGATAGCATGGGTATCTTTGTTATTATTAATGATAGAGATCTGCTTAAATGGGCAAAGTTGTGTCATTTGGATAGCTTATTTAAATTCCGCATAGATACATTCTAAATTCCAAACGGTTTAGAAATTATTTAAAAAAAACTGAAAACTGCCAATTTCTTCGAAGTCGAATATTTTTGTTATAATAAAAGATACGAAAAAATGTTTCTTATAAAAGTTACTTAGTTCAATTGTGTGCACTTAAAAGTGATATTAAAATTAAATTCAAAATGGCGGTTATCGAGATAATAGCATCAACTTTCATATTTTAAATGGACGCCATATTGGATTTTTAGATGGTTATATAGCATATTTTTTTCTCTTTTCAACGATGTAACACAACATATGTTTAAATGAAAAAATTTACTGAAAATAATAATTTTAGTTTTTTATCAAGTAGGCATCATCAGATTTCTCTAAACAAATGAAATTATAACAAAGTGTCATGTTGAATTAGTGTATCTGTTGTACTAATGATTGGCATTTGTGTATTCTCTTTCCCAGTTATAAGTTGTGATATACTTATTCTATAAAATATTCAAATGGCAAATTTTTCAACAAGCGAACAATATCATATGTTTTGTACCTACATAAAATGTAATAAGAACAGTCGCCTTGCTGCCGAAACACACTTAACAAACTTTCCCGATAAAAGACAGCCAAACATTAAAATCTTTCAAAGATTGGACACAAATATGCAGCAGTATGGATGTTTAAAAAAACATACTCGAAACATAAATGGAGACATTGCAGATGAGGTGTTGACATTGGCCTGTGTGGAAGCTAATCCAAACATTTCAACACGCGAAATAGAAACCCAAGTAAACGTATCCAAGTCTCAAGCATCAAGAAATCAAAGTCACCTTCAATTTATGTCATAAATGTCAAACTTGAAGTTTTATTATTTTGACAACGATCCTAGGTCATGGATCGAAACGTAAATAAAATAGATTTTAAAACTATGAGTGGTTTCATTCCCAAAGAAGATTAAGAATAAATATCACCCATACAGATTTCACATTGCTCAAAACTTACAACCAAACGACTATCTCCGCAGATCAACATTTTGCAGATGGTTTATCAATCAAGTTAGGGAGAATGATGATTTTATCAATCGTGTTTTGTGGACCGATGAGTCTTATTTTTCTAACTATGGAATATTTAATCGTCATAATGAACACTTTTGGGCACAGGAAAACCCACGCATAACAGTTCCACGCCGCAATCAAATTCGATTTGGATGTCATGTTTTTTGTGGTATATTGGGAAACCGTTTACTTGGTCCTATAATATTCGATGGAACCTTAACCTCTCAACGTTATTTGGAAATGTTTCAAACATCTTTAGAAGATTTATTAGACGACCTACCTTTGGCACAAAATAATCAAATTTGGTATCAACAAGATGGCGCACCTCCACACAACGCTAGAGATGTTATCACCTACTTGAATAACACTTTTGATGGTAGCGTAATCACGACCCACACACCTGTAAAATGACCGCCTAGATCAGCAGACTTAACACCCCTGGATTTTTATTTATGGGGCACTTTAAAAGATATTGTATATGGAAGCAATTTTCAGTACAATAATGTAGATGAACTACGGGAAGCGGTTATGCAGGCAATAAACGGTCTTAATGAGAATTCATTACGACGCGTAACAAAAAATGTTCTAAAACGTTGCCGATTGTGTTTAAATAATAACGGTCAACATTTTGAACAATTGCTATGATTTATTAGTTGGTGTTTAATGTTATTCTAATGTTTTTTTTGTTTAATTTGTTTTAAAACTGATTTGTGTTGATGCCAACTTGATAAAAAATTAAAATTATTATTTTCAGTAAATTTTTTCATTTAAACATATGTTGTGATAGATCGATGAAAAGAGAAAAAAATATACTATCTAACCATCTAAAAATCCAATATGGCGTCCATTTAAAATAAGAAAGTTGATGCTATTATCTCGATAACCGCCATTTTGAATTTAATTTTAATATCACTTTTAAGTGCACACAATTGCACTAAGTAACTTTTATAAGAAACATTTTTTCGTATCTTTTATTATAACGAAAATATTCGACTTCGAAGAAATTGGCAGTTTTCAGTTTTTTTTAAATAATTTCTAAACCGTTTGGAATTTAGAATGTATCTATGCGGAATTTAAATAAGCTATCCAAATGACACAACTTTGCCCATTTAAGCAGATCTCTATCATTAATAATAACAAAGATACCCATGCTATCCTACTCAATTTGGGACACCCTGTATATATATATATATATATATATATATATATATATATGTATATATATAGTCGTGGAACCTTCAACTAAAATCTCAAAAAAAAATTAAATATATATATATATACTCTCTCAAATTATTGTAGCGTTATTGAAAGAGTTAAAATTTTATACTTTCAATTAAGACTAAAAAGTAAGGGACAATTTAGTAATGTTGACAAGTCAGGTACCAAGTCGTCATTTTCTGGAGGTGTAGTTTTGGCAATCTTTCAGAAAGTAAAAACTGTACATACCGTAGAAAGTAAAAGTAAAATTCAAAACTGTTGGTAATAATTTAACAGTAATCCCTATAGGAGTTTCACAAGATTAAAGATATATTACAAAATCTCACCGATAAACTGTAAGGTTAAATCATGAAGTATTTAATTTTGAAAAGATCACGAATTTTAAAGAATAAACTCGGTAAAACGGATTTATAGAGGGGCTGAACAAGTTTACTTGGTTTTTAAAATGAACGCGATAATTACAAACATGTACTCGGCTACTGTATAATTAACTTCTGCTACGCAGACTGAACCATATATGGTAATTGAGCTCATAGAATGTTCTGGTCTCGTTGTCTTTCTCTCTCTCTGTCTCTCTTTCTCTCTCTCTCTTTCTCTCTCTCTCTTGCTCTCTCTCTTCTTCCCCCCTCTTTCCCTCTGTCCCTCTCTTACTTTCTCTCTCTCATTCTGTCTCCTCTTTCTCTCTCCTTTTCTCTCTTTCAATCTCAACCTTTTCATTGGTTCCTGTCCTTAGCTACGCTTTAATTGTAACTTCTATACCAACGGTTTCTTTAATTTTGTCTAACATACTCGAGCTTTTATCTTATCATAACTTCTGATCTACTCTCTATTACTACCATAATCCCGCATGTCTCAAATTATTACATAGTATCTTGCCACGCTTTTTTTTAAATACACCTGCATTTTCCTGGACAACTTATACGGTCTTATTAATACTAACTTTGTTTATTGGAATAGTCTGAAGCATTCTCCTATATTACCACATTGGAAAAGCTTATAAACTTATAAACTTATAACTTCATTACCTATTACGTTCCACCCAAACAGACAAAAATTATTACGCCCCAAATATGGCCGCAAGTTTTACAACCTTTGTTCGTGTGTCAATTGCTACACGTTAAACAATTTTTATCCCTTACATAATAAATTTTTGATTTGGGCTTGCAAATTTCTATGCCAGGGTTATAAAATGTTGTTACTTACGATTTCGTCAGGTTTTCAAAGAGGGGGTCCGGGTTTGCATAAAATGTTCGTCACAAGAATCATCCAATTGTAGCAGTAGCTTAAGGGGTAAAGGTAAAGAGAGGTGTGGAGATAATTAGGCCACTACATCGAAACATACGCACTAAACTGCACTCCTACAAAAACAACCGTTCTGGCTAAGCTCCGGTAAAAGAAGTATCCACGCAATTCCCGTGGAATTAGTTCGAGGTACAATAAAAGTTACACATCATTTCCCCGAGAAAGTTAAAAAATCCTTCGGGAGTGATGTAAATCCCCGAGGACATCTTAAAATATTTTAATATATTACATCATTCTAAGTCTACAATGCAACTATTAATTTATAGTCTAGTCAAGGCCAGATCCAAAAATAAAGGAACTACTTTTGCTCTTAAACGAGATACGGCAAATTTAATGAGTATAAACATTGGAAACTAGTTATCCAAAGATTGAAAAATGCGTGAATTTGGTTAATCTACTTAACACGTAACAATCGCGGCAAAATGATAAAGAAGACGAAAGAAAAAAGTTTTCATGTTCACTTAAGACCGGTCAATTACTTGTAACCTAAAGCCATTAATAACAAAAAATATTAAGCGCCACCTGATTTACCTTGTAACCGCCCGCAATAAATCAAGATACGGAAAAGGAGAAATAGCCAATAATTTCGACCACTTCAATAATGCCCATACAGTTATTTTTGTCGCAATTTCCGCACGCAACATATTTCATCGCAAAAAAAGGGACTTTCTTTAACCTAAAAAAATCCTACAATTCTAAATTAATTTCTAAGTCTTAAGATGTATCTTACATTGACTAGCAATTGACTAGCAATTTTTGAGTATAAACATCTTAATATGTAGGACATTCTACAAAAATATTTACACTGCCAATTTGTCATGTGAATCAAACAAATATTTAATATTTTTCTGTAACTGCCCTAACAAATTATAAACTAACCTTCAGCTAGGTTCTTTCTTTCAACGTTTAATTTTCATCAAAGTTATAAAACTTTTGGTTTTAAAATTTTCACTTAATTAAATTTTCTCAAAATTTTTTGTCTAATTACAAGAACAAAAGAATATTTTCCCAAGGTACGCTCTAGACCATAAAATCCCAAAGATAAACCGGAAAAATAAGTTAAAACCCCAAATTAAAGGTAATCCCCAAGATAGTTCCCAAAGATAATCTCAAGATAAAGAAAATATACCAAGATAGTTCCCGAAAGTAACCCCAAGGTAAAAGTAGTATAGGTATTCTTAAGATAAAGATAACATTCTAATATAATTTTTAGAATAACACGAAGATAAAGATAAAATTCAGGGTAATTCCCAAAGATAATCTCAAAATAATTTTCATAAATAATCCCAAGATAAAGATAAAGCTGTAATATAAGATACCATTATAGGATAAGACATAGATATACCTAATACTAAATCCAGACAATAGTTCCTTGGAACGCTTGTGCCCAAAACGGAGGTTCGAGAAGCCATACCTGTTCTGTTGAACGCACAAGGGACGGGCTTACAGTGGGTACAAGATCACCTATCACTCGAACTTCTAATATAAAGTCGATAACATATGCCAAAGACAAATAAATTAACGACAACGCTGCTACCGCATAAGGCTAAAACAGTGGCGACGCAAGGCTGAAAACGAGGTACGCACAATATGGTCTAGTGTTGTGGGTTGCCTGGTCCTCAAAGCATACGGCGACTAACAAAAAAGAAAAATTTATAGATTAGGAAAAGGTATTAAAAGAAGGAAGTTGGAGGAAGTTAGATGCCATAGTAGCTTCCGAGGCAAAGAAAGAAGAAGAAAGGTTCGCATTGACCAAAACATGGTAGACAAGGTGAATAGAAAAGCGCTATTTAAATTGTCAAAACGGAATCAGAAACACGGAGTGGAGGAGCACCACTCTTATGTGACAGACAGTAATTTTGAAACTTAAGACAGCTCCGTCGGAGCAAAAATAACACGGAAAAGGAAACAGGGCGAAATTAAAAAGTTAGATCTTCGGACAAGCGTCCTATAGAAGAGAAAGAGAAATGTCCCTAAGTGAAGTAGCAAGAAACCTGAGGGACACACTGCCTAGCAAAAAAATAAAAACTGTCATACCTAACCAATCTCAATAACAAGTATACACAACCCGAAGACATCAGAAATCGACAAGAAAAAGATATATACGGTAAATTCCCACCACCCTAATCAAAAGGAGTATAAAATAAATCACAGCGTCTTGCCCATATGTCATACAAAAAAGAAGGAAGGTAATGATATTTCCAAATTACAGATAAAGAAAAAGGGGAAAGGAGGGATGAACGCTATAGGCTAATGAGTGAATACTCTAGAATGAAAAACCAAAGAAATAGTAACTTTTCGTCTTTGCAACTGCGAATATTGACTTTTTTAATATAGGTATACTTCTAGAGCATCATGTTTACCATATTTGAAAAACATTAACATCAACATCAACTCCGACCAGTCCTGAAGGTATATTGCGCTATTTCTGCCAAGAATAGATCAATCGCAAATGGAGTGAAGAGGATGTGTAAGGAGAATAGTAACCAAGAATATATTAAAGAAATTACTAATGACACCTTGAATATCGAAGAAGCCAAAAAAAAAAATAAAAATAAAAAAATTGAACGCAAATTATACAAATGAAAAATCAAAGTCACACGAATGAATACAATTTAAAAGAAAATTATCAAAAATTAAAAATTTACAGAAATTAAAGTGTTTTACCCATTTAAATATGAAAGGTAGAATGGGTTTTCAACATTAGGTAAGAGGAGAAGAGAAAATAAGTAAAATGCAACGACAAGAGACATTTTGAGGTATAACATATTTTATAGTACAAGATACTTTTAAAAGGTAGATAAAAGTATTAACAATTCTTGCGAAGTATTATCGGAAAAAAGTTTAAGGTCTTTTATATGCCACTTTCCTTGTGGTTTACCATCTAGATCTTTCCATTCGTATATAATTACATCGACAACCAATCTTACAAGACATAAAATAAATTTTGAAGGTAATTTAACAGAATTTTTGTTGGTTCATAATAAACCTCTTTCCTTTTTAAATGTAAATAATTCAATTCAAACGTTTAAATTTAGTTTACAAAAAACAATTTCTAAAAAATAAATTACGAGTTTATATTAGTAACTCGGCAAATAATAATTATCAAAAGCTAGGTTAACCCAATAAATAGGTACGTGATACATCAACAAAGAAATTTTTTCACAAGTCCATCAAAATAAAAAATTCAAACATTCAAACGAAAACAAAGAGTATTACGCGTCAAAATATTAAATAAATTAGTGAAAATCATCTTATAGTAAATAATTTGTATAGACTCGTTAAAAAGTTATATAATCCTCAACAAAAACTTAACCTAAAACGATTTTTTATTTGGCAATAGCAAATTAGAAATACCTTCACGACACTTAAATACAAAATACTAAAATACAAAATACTAAAATAAATACGATGGTGTTTCCCTGAAATTCCCATAGCCTACACCTTTCACTATACGTGCGCAATAGTCTAATATAGGTCTACCTCTACCTTAGTATGTGTCTTGTCATCCTATCTATCCAATTTTTTACTGTTTTCCATATATTCCTTGTTTCCCTGCCATTTCTGATTCCACTTTGTTCTTAACTTAATCTGTACATGATATCTTCATCATGCGTCTGTAGCACCATTTTCCAAAGGCTTCCATATTTTTCATGCCCGCTTCTACTACTGTCCACGTTTAACACCCGTACAGTGATGTGTTCCACACATATGTTTGTTGTCTTTGAGCATAGCATTGTTTTTGTTAAGTAGAGCACAGTCTTGTGGTAATTTTTCCTTGTATCTTCTTTTTTGCACTTTTACACTTCTAATGTTTTCTAAAAACAAACTCTATTTCAGTGATATTTAATGGCCCTCAAAAAAGTTTAAGCAACTTGACGGGTACCAAGATCGGCATCACTCAGACACTTACCTAATCAATTGTTTTTGCGCAATCAACATTTAATGAGAATATTGCAAAACTAACATCGATAATAATCAGGTTTAAATAAAATTAATTTTTCATCATTAAGTTTTCCATTCCGGAACTGGTTGAACGCGTACATCCTTAGTTTCCTATTCTAAACTAACCAACACATTTCCCTGCAATTCCCACGGCCTACATTTTTTACTATCAATGCAAACTAGTCTAATCTAGGTCTACCTCAATCTCTCCTTTTTTTATTTCTCTGCTTCTAATATATTACGTACTATTTCCTCATGCCTTAGTATGTGTCCTATCATCCTATCTCTCCTATTTTTTACGGTTTTCCACATATTTCTTTCTTTTCCGATCTTTTCGAGGGCCTCTTTGTTCGTAACTTGTCCGCCCATGATATCTTCATCAGATGCCTGTAGCACCACATTTCAAAGGCTTCTACATTTTTCCTATCCGCTTTTACCACTGTTTACATTTCACAACCGTAGAGTGCTGCTCTCCACACATATGTTTTCATTAATTCTTTTCGTGTTTCTATGTTTGTTGTCTTTGATCATAGTAGTTGCCTTTACTTGTTAAATGCAGCACAGCCTTGCGCTAATCTTTGTTTTATATCTTATGGACTCCTCCCATCTTGTGTTATTTGAATTCCTAGGTAGCAAAATTCTTTAGTCTCTTGTAAGTTCGCGTTTCTGATTTGAATTCTGGTTTTTGACTTATTTACCCTCCTTTACATAGTAGTTCTTTACTTTTATATTTTTATTAATTTTTATCTCTCTGTTAGAACTGTTTCCATTTCATTAAGAGCTTCTTGTAACTCTTCCTTGTTAGATGCTGATACCGCTATATCATCTGGAAAAATACGCATATCGATCGTTTGTCCCTGCATAGTAATTCCAAATGTCTTTCTGCATTTGACAGTATTCCTTGCCTCTTCGATATATAAGTTAAAAATTAATGAGGATAGGGCACAACCCTGTCTCACCCCTATCCTAACGTTTACTATTCACAGTTCCCCTCTAATTCTATTACCGCTGTTTGTTCTTTGTATAAGCTATGTACTATTCGTCTACTCCTCTTTACTCATTCCAATCTTTTAGAGTATTTCGAACATTTTTTCCCATTTCACATCGTCTCTTTTTTATTGTTTTCTCTATTAACACCTTAAAACTACAATAGCTTTCCATGTTTCCTCTGTTTTACTAAACTCAAATTGATCTCCTAGTATTTCTTGAGTCCGTATTTCCATCCGTCTTTGTACAATTCTAATTAATATTTTTGATGCGTGTGCTGTCAAACTTATTTTTCAAAGGTTTCGATATCTATCTGCACTTTTCTTTTTTGGTATAGTGACTTTGGTGTTACGTTTGAAATCGTTGGGTATTTCGCCTACCTCATACATATAACTTACAAATTGGAAGAGACGTTCTGTTACTGTTTGTCCAGCGGCATTTAGAGTTTCTGCTTGCACCTTATCCATACACGGTGCTTTATTATTTTTTTGATTCTTTAATGCTAAATCAAACTCATCTCTAAGTATAAGATATCCAAAGTAGTCCTTTTCAATGTCTGAATCCTGTTCTAGGATCTCTTGTTCCCGTCTTGCATATAAATTCCTATATATTCTTGCCATTTAACCACTTGCCCTACATTTTCTATAGTGACGTTTCCTCCCGCGTCTCTTATATTTTTGCAATACGGTTCTTCATCCCTAAAATTCATTCTAACTAGTTTGTAAGCTTAGTCTGTTTTTCCTATTTGCATCTTAGTTTGTGCCTCTTTACACTTTTCATTAATCCGTTGTTCTGTAGCTTCCCTGCATTTACGAATAATTTCCCATTTTACGACATTGTATCTCTGTTTCCTGCTTCGTCTGGTTTGTTTTTGTATTTTTGCCTTTCGTCTATTGAATTTGGAATATCCTTGTTACCTATGGCTTCTTATTTTCTTTTTGATTATATCTCAGAATATCTCTGACCGCCATATCTAAGCTGGATTTATTGTTATTCCATTCTGTTCTACTTCCTTAGTATCAGATATTTTCCCGATGTCTTTCAGTAATTCGTTTGACTTCTTCTCAAATCTTTTGTGGATATCTTTATCTTTTAAAAATGTGTCTTCACTGCAGATACTGTTCAAACACTAAGACTGGAAAAGATCAGTCACAGGGAGTAAAAGGAGAATAATATAAAAAGAAACATGAAAGGTTTTACTGTCGCGTTATTACTATGGCCTTCCAAAGAAGGCCATTGTTTAAATGTTCTGGTTATCGTTCGGGCCGCGCACTCCCAGAAATTTGTCAAAGGCGTCGACATAAAATTACGAAATTTTACAATCACAAAAAAAATTGAAAGTATTTTATAGTTAGGCATTTTCTCGTAACAAAGGATGTTCACCATATCTTTCTTACTTTTTCCTCTGTCACAATATTAGTTGCATTATTTTGTTCGAAATCTTTTAATGTTGAGGTCGAAGTCGAAGCGTCAATATTAACATTTTCGTTTAAGAATTTTTGCTTTTATCTCAAGAAATTGTATACAGCACCCCTTAATTTTTTCTGTTCTTTGAATTTAACATTTCTTTGTGCTGTATTGAAATCCATATAAACGTTTTGTTTTTCTGTCAGAAATTTTGCTACAAAAATTATCAGAATACTCACAAATACAGCTTTTGGTGGTTTTCTTTACAGTCACTCTTAGCAATCTTTCGGAAATAACAACAAAATTGGCACACAATTATATCATGTCTCCTTTCACTTACATTCGATACCAAAATTCGCTATAATATAATTACGAACAAGTTAATAGTAACTCGGTAAGAACAAAAAACGAGCATTCAGTGCGGTTGAAATGTATTTAAATTACAGAGACAAACTGCCTAGAACTGCGAGGAGTTCCTAAACACTGCAGCAGAATATTCTGAATAAATACAAAATATAGGGATTTTAAAGAGAAAAGACTAGAACGGTTGATTTATAGTCAACATCTGGCCTATTGTTGCAAGGAAGCAGAAAAGAGACCGAATATTATGAAAACTGTTTGTGTACATGTAAAAGCGAGCATAACCCCGGTATGCTGTTATATTATACGAAAAAGATTAAGGTTGTTTTGTAGACAGTAAAAATATGAAAGGACTAGAATTTCAGGAATTTCAAAACCTTTTATTACAGTACCAATAACTATATCAAATGTGAAAGCAATTAATACGTATACTGCGGGCGGCCGCCCTTGTGTAGTGCACATTTCGCACCAGTACTAGCGACTCTGCAGACTGATCTATTTAAACATTTTATGATCGTATGATATGGTGTTCCAATCTTATATTAACGTTAACATTGCTTTCAAATCCAAACTTCGTTTTAAATTAAAGTTGTGTTTTAAATTCGTTTCAGAGTAATTATTAGTTGCCAAACTGTTTATCGCTTTAAAAATATTGATAAAAAACGTGTCAGAGAAGCCTAGAATATGCCTCCTCTAGAACGCGAATAAATTTAAAATATACTCTCAGACACGCTCATACATAATTATGTGTAGAAATAATATATTTCTAAACTTTTTTAGGCCAAACTACTAGAAAAGTGTTCGTGTATTCAACTTTTAGCACTATCAAGTAACCGCATTGAAAAAACATGAATTTGAAGTAGCCGCAACTTCTGTGGAAGCTACGACGTACTACAAAACGTATTCCATCGCTTCATTTGAACCTAGAGCTCGCCAAAGTAGGTACTTTATAACTCTTTTGAACTAACAAATTTATCTGCTTTAGACACATGTCGTGTGCTGGTCTGCTTTGATGTTATTAAATATCTCAACAGCAACGTTGTTATGTACGATAAGGTTGTTTGATGACATAATATCTTACCTTGTTCAATTTCCTTAAGAAACGAGTTGAATATAAGAACAGTTTTTGTCAAAGAGTTGAGAATTCCCTTCTAAAGCAAGTTTGTTGTATTATAAACATAAAATAGCCGGGACAAGCAAACATAAATACAATAAGCATGAATAATTATTGCGCAAAAGGTGGTTATGTAGATCAGTGACGTAACTACAATTTGGGGCCCTCCCGCAAAAATTATGAGGCCCGATTTAATAAAAATTTTTAAGAAATATAAAACTCACGATTAACTTTATTTAGTATCTAACACAAAACTATAAATTAAATTTTTGCGGGCTTTAATAGCAGCAAAGTTGTTAATAACATCCTGGAGCTCCATTTTGGCGGCTGTTTCTGCTTCTATGTTAAGCAAAGCTAACATACATAACCTATCTTAGCCCATTCTATTACGCAGATAATTCTTTATAATTTTCAATTTTGAAAATAATCTTTCCGCTGAAGAACAGTTATTGGTATTGTCAAAATAAAAGAATTACCGAACGAAATCTTCAAATAAAGAACACATATCGTAGTAGTTAACTATTAGTAGAAATCCAATATCTTTTATTGTGTTGATTTTCTTCAATTAATTTTTAAAAGTTTTGGTAAATAATATTATTTGGAAACCTAAACCATCGGACAAGTCATTTGAATAAAATGAACAAAGAGATTCAGCTTTTCTAATTATTTCGTCGTCTGTCATTTGAAGTAAATTTTGAGGAATAAGGAATGAAAACATCTGCCATTTTGTGAAATCCTTTAAAGCGTGTACGAATTTGAATAATTGCAATATCGACTAATCGCAAATAATAAATATTAATTTTAAAATACATTTCCTCATCTGTGAATCAATGATCTTCCGCTAATTCAGCAAAAAATTTCTTCTTAATTTTAGTTCTCCTTTTAGAAAAATTTTCCGAAACTCCCCAATTTTTAGCAATATGTGTAGCCTCTGTTTTCAAAGCTTCAAACCTGCTTCTTATTGCAGTCCATTTTTCAAATATATCCTTTAAAGTTTCGGGCGTCTTTACTACATCCAAATCTTTTCTTTGGAGTATTTTTGAACCAAAATTTATTTCTCCAAACAGATTGGTCAGTACAACCGTAATAAAAACAAATTTCTCCATGTCTTTATTCTGTTTACTTCCTGAATTTCTTCGCGTTGTTTGCTTTCAAGAATTATTTTGGATAAATTTCGTAACACAAAGAAAGTCAAGGAATGACCGGGCTCAATCGGAGATTAGGGGGGATTGTAGAAAGCAGACTAACATATAATGTACGCGGCTGTAAAGAATTAGTGACAATACCTGCAATAAAAATAGTCAAGCAAACCTGAAAAAAAAGAATAAGCATAGCAGCAATGAAAAGTCTAAATTATTCCGTACTCTGTAAGATGTAAAAAAAACTGTTTGGATAATCTATATAATGTAATAACGATAAAGGCATTACAAAACTTTTATTACAAAGTAAGGAAATATTGGGGAGTAGCAAAAACGTTTCCTCACACACCAATTAACCATAAATAGGTAAACACAATTGATACGAGTAGTCCAGTATTGTTGATTTTTACTTTTTTTTTTTTTAATAATAGCATGCAATTCTATTGTAAAAAGGTATCAAAACGACGAAGGATATTGCAAAACAACGGATAGATATTTAAAGTAATGACAAGTATGAAATAGTTCAACTTACAAAACCAGGAGCACCGGAAGAGTTTCTATAGAATTGGAATAATTCGGCTACTGATAGCCTTGCAGTTGGAGTTGGTGGAGTGTGGGGTGTCCATGGTTCCATCCCATTATCAACTTGAAACTTGACACTACTATTAACTGCAGATTGTTCTTTTACTTTCTGTAACTGAACTAAAGCCTCCTGATAGCTTGGTAAACCGGATGCACTGGTGTAGCTCGGCAAAGATTCACCGTCACCGGGTCCAACTTCACCTCCATTTGCATTTCTTGTTGCTAATATCCTTCTTTTCTATTGTTAGAATTTGTGGTACAACAGACAGGAACACATGCTACAAACGCAACTAAGAACAATTAAAGTTAGTATAATTCCGATCCAAACATCCGCCAAGAATTTTTCGTATTGCGGATCTGCTTCAGCAGAAAGAACTTCGTCAACTTCTGAAGCTAATTTCAGTTGGTAAAGGCATTGTTTGAATACGGTGAAACATTTAAAAACACGATCACTCTCACAATCTCGTCTTTAAAAAAATGTACGTTCATATTTTATTTACTTATTATTAAATGCAAGATAAATTTAACATATCATTAATACGGAATGAGTTAAAAAAAGGGAGTTTGAAACCTGACTAAAGTGGCTCCTTTAAAAATTCTTTACAACTCTGTACTCTGTACACTCTGATAAAAAAAGGGAACACCAAACTAGATCGCACACACACCAATTCCAAGAAGAATCGGTCAAGTTTAGCAAGCAAGTTCTACAACTTTTATTTCAAAAGAAACTCGACTAAAAACACAATTAGTAAAGCACGCGTAATCACTAAGTCCGTCCGTCGATGTTCCGTAACAAGCACGTGCGGTCGACCGACCCAACCACGTTCACCTATATAACATCTTTCCTTCAATGGAATAAGAGCTACACTACCATCTGTTTAGATAAAATAGTTGTTACCTATAACCTCTGATCGTCTATTATCTCGACTTCGATAATAACATAAGGAACAAAAGTTATACGACGAATAATCCAATTTAAAATTCATTGCTTGCAAATTATTTATTAATGAAAATCAATCTTCAATTAATCTACCTTTAAAGTAATACACTTTATACAAACGACGATCCAAAAACGATGTAACTTAAGTACGCTAACAGAAAGGGAGCGTAACAATTTTTCATTATATTAATGTATTTTACTTTAATTGCTAATATCGAAATTAATTTTTCAGCCCAGCGCGTTGGATTTAGTTTTTTTAATGTGATTTGCGACTCATATTAATACTATTTCCGAAAAAGTTATAAATGTCTAGTAAATATGCAAAATAATTTTGAACTTCGGGAATTGCATTTATTTGCATCATTAATAACTAAGTTTAAATTATGTGCTGCACAATGCACGTAAAGGGCTTTAGGTTCAATGGCTTTAATTCTAGATTAAACGCCAGTGTGCGCGCCGCTCATGTTACTTGCACCGTCATATCTTTGGCCCCGACATTTATTAATATTTACACCATCATTCTGTAGAATATTCATTATCTGGTCACTATTACCTTCAGCAGTTTGAGAATGTACTTGGAAAACCCTGAAAGTATAATAAATAAAATCTACTTATAATTACATAAAATGATTTACTTAAAAATGTCTTTTGAATACAGATTCCTGTAGGCACGCCCATGTCTGTTTTTATAATTTTAACATACCGGTAAGTAATGTTAAGTTGATCAATTTTACTAATATCTTGAATTGTGTCAGCAATGACTGCGAAGGGATTTCCCCTAATAATTGTTTTCTTAAAGTTTTACCTAAACAGTCGATTAACTCATTTTGAAATTGTGGAGATAAATATTTGATGGTATTTTTGGGTTTGTTAACCGATTCGCACACGACAGCGTCGTATTCAGCAAGCAACTTCACATCGGATAAGAGATTGCCGTTATAAATGTCATCGATAGTTTCTTGGCCTTTACTTCCTCCGAATGAAATAAGGTTTTTTGCTAATTTCAAAGTGATTTTAAAAGATCCTTCTAACACTTGTCGCCAAAAAAGTTGTTGTTTCAAAATGTCTCGTCATTTACGTTATCTACACAATTCAGTCTTTTCCAAGTCTCTTTAACATAACATGAATCGATATGCCCCACACTATCTCTGTGGCTTTTAATTCTCTTAGATACACCTTGCTAGTCATTAATGCCTTCCTGCCACCTAGACTTAATTGTAGAAAACAACTAGCATGGTTTACAATAAACTTTGTCGTATTTGGGGGAGTAATGTAGCCAAGTTAAATTAATTTCTATATTAAATGTCGATTTACAAACGTAATAATTTTCAGAAAAGACCTGTTTTTAGCATTTCTGGGAAAGGGTCCTTTCGGACGACAGGGTCCGTATTTCAAAATAAATCTCTTTATATCTGTTGTTAATTGTATAGCAGAATATAGAGCCATATCAGTAGGATACTTCTCCTCGATAAAGAATTTTATTTCGATTTCGAAATCCTGTTTTCTTATAAATAAATTAGAGGTTGTAGTACAAAACCATGGAACGAAATTTTTTGTACAGTAAGTTCCGTACATGACGCCACACAATCACGCGGTAAAATTTGCCTGCGTTTCTTCACAGAAAAAACAAATATCTTAATTTTTTTTTTATTCAAAGAAATTTCTTTGAGAGAATTTCGTTTTCCTTTAAGTCAAAATATTGTTTTTTCTTTCAATAAAGTTTCTCTGAAAAAATTTCATTTTGCTTTAAGTCAACATACATGTTTTTTCTGTGTTCGTAAATCTGTCGCGCCTAGTGACGCTTACTGAACTTACTTAGATGCTCTATAAAAATGCTTACATTCGGATAATTCAGGCTTTTGTAAAAACTCCGGTTCAGTATCGTCCCTTGCGAGGGTGAAGAACTACTTAATAAAACACCGTTATCAATGGCAACTTTTGACGAGCGCAGAAATGAAGTTCTGATGGGGATTGTAGCTGTACTGAATGAATACGAGGGACTTGTATCACTTTCAATTGGAGTAAATTGAAATTCGGAGGTAGTCGTTTATTTGAAAAATTCTATTAGTTTTGGTATTTTTTCCACAAACTTTTTCTTGCTCACTTTTCCTTTTTTTTCGTTTCTTGCGCTTAGCAGAACCACTTTCATAGTGTGTTAAGTCTCAGTGATTTATATATTTGCGGTAATCGAAATTCGAAAATGCAAAAAAAAACAAAGGTAGGGGAAATGCGGGATGTTTGGGATACGTTTAGTTTGAGACACTCTTAAATGTATCGCCAAGAAATCGTATGATTGCTTTTATGCCAACTCACTAGGTGGCTTAAAGTTGTGTATTCACAATAATGTATTAACATTCACTTAGTGGTCAACACTTGTTGAGGAATAAGGTAAGCGAATGTTTATATATGTTTTTGTAATTTTTGTATTTTACATGCTTTCCTTAATAAAGTTATTATAAATAAAGTGTCAAGGATGAATTTTGTTAATTAGTTAGGCCTATACATTAGTTGTTTTTTGGTGCTACAGTGTCTTCTTAATTCTAACCTCCAATTTTTGCCATAAAATTTTTTTACCCTTGTCATGTACGGAGGTTTGAACCGTTTGGTATAGGGAGCTTTGGGACGACCCAAACCACCCACCAACTTATAATGTGTGGTTGTAACACTTCTATTTACTTGTTTCAGTTAATCGAATATGCCGCATAAATACGTAAAAAAGGGAAATCGTGAGGTTTTGTCTCAAAACCTTATAGATGATGCCATAATTTAGGTTAAAAGTGGTAAAGGGATAAGGCCAACAGCCCGTAAATATGGAATTTCAAAGAGCACATTGTCCAGGTTATGGATTAAATAAAAAATCAGCTCTAAAATTGGCATACAACTTTGCAAAATGCAACAAAATTGAATATCCAAAAGCATGGGATAAAGGGGAGAGTGCAACAAAAGACTGGCGGCGTGGATTTTATACCAGAAATTGCAATATATCCTTGAGAAAACCTGAGGCAACTAGTTTAAACAGGTCTACTAATTTCAATAAAAATAATGTCAATCAGTTCTACAAAAATTTAAAAGCTTATATTTGAAAATAAAAAGATTAGACCGGAAGACATATGGAACATTGACGAAACGGGCCTGACAACAGTTTATAAATCAAAGAAAGTTTTAACTCAAAAGGGCTGTAAACAAGTTGATCAAATGACGTCCGCAGAACGTAGTTCTCTTGTAACTGTTTGCCATTGGACAGTCCATCCCACCATTTTAGATATTTCCAAGAGTGAATTTCCGAGATATTTTGATAAAGGGTAAAATAAATAACCACCTATTTTAAATTGACTTCAACTTATTCCCATATGTTGTTTTACAGGTGGACCAACAGGCTAGGCTGCAAGAGCGCGGCTCATCCAAGTGGATGGATGACTGGAAAAAACTTCATAATCTTTTTTCAGCACCTTTTTGAGTATGCTAAACCATTCAAATATAGGCATGTATTAATAATTTTCGACAACCATGACAGCCATATCTAGATCGACGTAATAAATTTAGCACGAGAAAATAATGTAGTTTTACTTACATTGCCGCCTCACAGCAGTTATAAACTGCAACCGCTTGACATTTCCGTTTATGGTCCATTCAAAACCTATTTTAATTCAGCTGTAGAAAGCCTTATGATGAAGCAACCAGGTAAACCCATCCAAATATATGACATACCAGAACTTTCAAAAGACGCAATGGCAAAGGCATTTACGCCATCAAACATAGTTAGCGGTTTTAGTCAGACGGGCATCTACCCCTTAATGAACATACATTTAAAGATGACGACTTTTTGGTGGCTTATGTGACTGTGATTTACCAACTACCTCAAACGATTTAGTTTTGCAACCCAACATTCAACGAAACGATGTAGAAGATATCTCTCCTAAGTCAAATGAGAACTCCCAAAGAATGACAGCCACTTCAGCTGATTCTGACATTATCAGTCTAGAAAAAATTTTACCGTTTCCCAAAGCTGCACCGCGCATTAAGGAAAATAGTGGGCGAAAGCCCGGAAGAACTAGAGTGATTACCGAAACGCCCGAAAAAATGAAATTGAGGAACAACAAGCAGCCAGAAACAGAAATGAGAAAATTGAAAACCAAAAATGCACTACAAGAACATTAACATCAGGATCAAAAGAAGAAACGAAAGTTATGAAAAGTTCTTTATCAAAGAATGAAAATTTGAGCGAAAAAGACATTTGCAAAGATAGCAGCTCAGATGTAGATTTCATTAGTGATGAAGAGAAAATTTTGCCTGAAATTAATGTAAAAGACAGAAAATATTCGTCAGGAGAATATCTTCTAGTATAGTTAGAAGTAGAAGGAAAAAAAAAATTTTGTTTATTATACTGCTAAAATTTTGAACTTCACAAGTTCTCCTTTCATATTTAAAGTAACCTATCTGCCCAAAAGTTCCAAAACAAATGAATTCTGTTTTCCTGTTGCAGTGGACACAGATGACATATCAATGGACCAAATCGTTAAAAAGTTGAGCGAACCTATTTCCAGAGGTTCGGGTAAAAGCATTAGTAAATATTTATATTTTCGAAAAAATTTAAGTGACTATATTTCTGCTATGCGTTGATCTTTTATAGAGTTCCAAACCGCCCATCTGGTTGGTTCAAACCTCCCCATGTAGAGAGATTTAGGACACTTAACTTTTTTTAAAAACCATACCCAAAATTTGGGAAATGTAGTTTTTTAAGAATAAACTTATGCTTTATGTTCACATATGTTAACGTTTTAATATACCTATACTTTAATATTTATCTTCTAGTTTGATGGTTCTCAAAACGATCCTTTAAGAAAATCGTTCAGAACCTCCCGCCTATCCCTTATTATTTTTGTACAGTTACACTATTATGCAATGCGACACGCAACACCGACAGCAACATGCAACGGACTAAAACAATGATATATACATACAAAACCTGCAAGCATCTGCACGCAGCGTTAGGACAACGCTGGCGCGTCGACGTTGATGCGGCACCTTAACACCTACGGTTACCTACTAGATTTAAGATTTCAATGGTGATTGGTGAGCCGTCAGTATATACATATTAAATTACAAACATTATAGACTGGACCCTAGTGCGTGGGTTACCCATTTGAAATAATAATATTCTGCTGATTTTCTTTAAGTGTAAGTATAATGTAAAATTTTACTAGGTAATTATTCAGTGCTATATTGTGTGGCATTGTGCTCCAATTTGTATTCTCCATTCTAGTTTTAATTTTATACTAAACTTTTTCTTTTAGAAACTTATAAAGTTGAAAGCACATTTAACTAATACAGTAATCAGGAGATGAACACTAAACACTTATTTTTTTGATTACATTATTATTGAAATTTTTTCAGATAGACCCTTGCGTGACATATCACTTGGGGCCCCGTTGGTGGTCGGGGCCCTCCGCAGTTGCGGGTACTGCGGGTACCTAGTTACGTCGCTGATGTAGATTCATTCAGGGTGCCTGTTACCATATTTGCAAAGCGTGTATAGTTCTCGCAATTTCTAAACAGACTTTCGTCACAAATGACGTCACGCCATATAACTACAAATGATATTCTTGTCTTATTCTAACTCCAAAAAAAAAGTTTCCTTTTCGGTTTGCAAATTTCGCAATGTTGCCGGCTTCATTTGAAACATTTGTTGACAACTAATATTACTTGTATTGGTTATGTTAGATTTTCGTTGACGGTCTTATTTCATGCCATTAACCTCTTGCGTAGTTTTTATCCCGCATTTTGTGTTATTCTTGTTTGCATTTAAAATTGTTTTTTTCAGAACAGACTAGCGTTATTTTTGTTTGGGTGAATAAACCATGTCCGGTTCACGTTTAGAAAATAGAAAGAAGCTACCTGTAGCTAATTTGATAGCGTTTTTTTTTTAACAAGAACGAGATAACGGTGGTTCATTTATTTCTTTGACGGCAGTCGCGAGGTAATTTAATTATTTACTTCAATTTGTAGTTCATTAATTCTATTTTAGCGTGTAGCAGCTGCTTTAAATATCAATCTGTCCACGGTAACTGCTGTGTCACAGGCAGTTAAAAACAATAAACCTTCACTTCCAAGAAACGAGTTCACAAAAAACCAATTACTGAAGTTGACGAATTTACTAAATGTGGTATTCGTAATGTAATTTACAAAATGTACGAAAATCGTGAGTAAAGTTTATTAATTTTGAAATTATTTATATAACATTAAATAATTTTAGGCGAGCCTATTTCTGTAAAACTCTTGTGGCAAAAGGTAACACACGCTGGGCTCTTTAAGGGTAGCGAAAGATCGTTGAATACAGTTCTACATAATATTGGTTTTAAGTGGAAACAAGATAATCCACAGAAACAATCATGGATCGCAAAATTCAGTTAGATATAAGGGATGTAGCACCGTTGGTCGTTGATGTAAAAGAAGATAGCGACGACAGCAATTGGGATTCAGACTGCAGTGGCAACTAATCACACAAATTTATAGAACCTTAGGGAATTTAATGAAAGAAATTCTTTACACGATAGACACACTGAAGTTTGTAAATTAATTAATTAATTCATTAATTAATTATTGTCCACACCCAATGGACAGTATTTTGGCAAGAATATGCAATAAGAAGATCTTTTCGAAAATCGATCTTATAAATTCATTCTGGTTAATTCTATTTTTAAAAGAATCAAAAAGTATACGAGATTTTCGGTAGAAGGATGCATCTACCAGTTCAAGTTATTCGATTTGATTTATCTACGAGTACCGCGTCCTAGTTAAGGCTATGCTGTGCATTTTGGGACTCTACGAGGAATTCTGTATCCACTACGGGGATGATATCCTGATATCCAATAAAAATATACCACAAAGCTTTGGGCAATTAGAGAGAACTTTACTCGAACTGAATCTAGCAGAGTTAAAATTAAATTTAGAAAAATGTGAGTTCTTTCAGCATCAAGTGAGCTTTTTGGGTGATCAAATTAATAAACAAGACATATTTATCAAAAAAGATCGCCTGTCGAAAATTTTAGAATATTCCAGACATAGAAATATTTGGACATTAAGAGCTATTTTAGGAGTGATGAACTTTTACAAAAAGTGTGTTCCGTCCTCTCAAAAATCAGTTCCATTATTTGGGTTATTGAAGAAAGGAGTTAGATGATCGTGGGACGAGATTCACGGGCAGGCATACTTAAGTTTAATTGAGCAATTTTATCATCAAGTTATATTGGGACACCCATATTTCTCCAAGGAATTTATTCTCCAAACAGACGCCTCTGATAGTGCCTTAACAGCAAAATTATACCAAGTTTGAGAGGGGATGGTGGTGCCCATCTCATTCATATCGAGGGCACTGAAAGCATATTGATTGAAGTACACTATCAGTGAGAAGACGATAGCTGCGATGGTATCGCTGCGACTAAACTAAAATACTATCTCATAGCAGGCACTTCATTGTAGAAACAGACCGTTCGCCCTTATGTTCATTGCACAATACGAGATTTACAAACGATAGATTAAAGTTTTTGTTGCAAGTTTACGATTTTGAGATTCGATATGTAAAAGCAAAAGATAATGTGATTGCTGACGCCTTAAGTCGTAACAAGGAAAATAACAACATAAAAACCGAATACATTTTCATTGCAATGCACAATCTAGGGCATGACGGTGTATGCACATCAGAGGATCTTGGAGATGCTAGAGAATATTCTAACACTAACAGAAAAGGTGAGGGAGAGTCCAAATTATAAGGGTTTGGAGTTGATTGAGGCCTTTCTCATAAAACATTTGAATGATAGAGAGTTATATGTTGGATGGGACACATGCTAGGTTAATAATTTCAGATTTGAATGTTAGGTATGGGCATATCAAAATTAAAAGATTATGGTTACTGTTTCGGGAAAATTTTTGCGCTAATTGAGATTTGAGGATCATCAAGGAGGTGATCAGTGTGTGCCATTTATGTATACTAGGAAACTATAAAAACTATACTAGTGAAAACATAATAAAGAGTATTCAGGTACATGTTCTTTTAAACCTGATAGCTTTAGACTATCTAAGCAATTTGGTACCTAGTAGGAAACGAAACAAGCACATTTTAGTCATAGTTGACCTCTTTTCAGAATATACCAAGTTGTTTTCTACAAAGGATTGTAGTACTATTGGAACCATAGAAATATTGGAACAACTTATCCAGGAAGTGGAAAAATTTAAGAAAATTTAAGCTGACAATGCCCCATACTTCAACAATGCAAGATTCATATCTCACTGGGAAGATCAAAAGATAGGGGTCATCTTCAGCAGCATCCATCATCCGCAAGGTAATCCAGTAGAGAGATTCAAATAAGAGACATGGAAATTTCTAAGGATGATGTTATTTCAAGATCACAGAGGATGGGAAAATAATCTGGCAAAAGTGGAGAAATACATCAATCATAAGCCTCTTACGGTTTCCGAGGAATCTCTTACATTAATGAGAAACATTCATCTGGAAACACCATGGAATGTTCGACCTCAAGATGAAGACTGAGAATAAATACCGAGTCAAAGTTACTTATTAAAAATTGTTAGGATAAATACCGTGGCATTTCAAATTAAATTAATCTATAAAAGACTAATTACGCAAATAAATTACTTACAAATTACGTGCTAAACACGAGATCTGAAATCGTTATTAGGTAAAAATTTTTAAGTTTATATTTAAATAGCAATACATTATTTTAAGATAATCATAAGAATTTATAATTTTAAATCAGTAACTTTATTAAAAGCTCAAACTTTAATTATTACTTAAAAAAGGGTCTAAATACGACAAAATTATATTTTCTTTGCTATTTTAGGATATTTCGCAATAGTAACAAAAGCATTCCACTAGAAATCGCGCGCAACACATTCCAAAGTATTTAAACCTACCAATTTAATAATAAGGCACGGAATTATTATAAAATATATTCCTTTAAAAATTTAAAAATTACTCAGAAAGCTTCCGCTTTTATTTTAGTATTTAAGAAAATTATTTAGTTACGAAATTTAAAAATATGTTTAAGCTCGATAATAGAAGTCAATGTTTTTAGTTCAGGTAGAAATTTTAATTCCACGCAAGGCAAGTATTACATGTTGCAGTGTTTGACAGGATAATACTTCAGATTTCAATAGACACAATGAATAATGTTACCCATAATTCAAGTTGATATAGGTAGTTCATAAAGCTATCGGCAAAACTGTTTATTTATAGGAAGAAAGAAACTAATATTGAGATTTTATAATTAATAAGCAATTTTATATCATAAAAAATGCCCCATTAGTTGAAGCGCCATTGTTACCGTCCCCTGTCTCCTACCTAATTAATGTTTAAAGTTCAATAATGCAAATTTCTATATGCAATATTATAAATCTAATTCTTTTGGATTTCTATTCTACGCCTTTCCTTGCTTTGTTGCGGTATTTGGTGTAGATGATTTTCTTTGGTTACTTACAGGTTTCTTTCTTGTCTGCACGGAATACCGTAACAAATGTATCTTTTAATCTTCTATTAATATGTGCAAACATACTATAATAATCCCTGTACTTATTCTGTTTATTTCTCTGTATTATTAGTTGAGCGTTGAATTTTATAATATTGGACAGGCTAGTGTTCTGTGCACATTTATATGTTGTACATATACTAAGCATTTTATCAGGGTAAATTGAGTTGTGTATTGTTATGTTCCATTTATTAGCCCCTCCGCATCTTCGATTGTGTTAGCGTGGCACCCGTTTTCTTTCTTTCCTTCCTCTGTTACCGTAATTCGAACAAACATTCCGTTATTAAATCCGGTTTTTCTTCTTATCCTGCTCGTCTTACGTGTAACAAACCCACGTACCATAAATGAGTAAAGTTATCGGTATCTGTCGTTTTCAATGATATTCCCTCATGCGGGCTGTTAAGGGCTTTTGGTAAATGCAATATACCCATCTCATCAAAAATCAATCTGCATACAAGCGGCAGTCAGACGAAATGTGCTGTAGCGAAAAAGCGAGATTGTTTGTGTTAAAGCAAAATAAGCATTGGTTCAGAACTTAAAAGTGTGGGTTAGAATTCAGTATAAAAGTGTAGATTAAAATCCCCTAAGAATGTGGATTAAACTTCGGGCTGACAACATTAAAATTTTTATTAAAAAACGATCTTATCTACCAGCCACATGAAAGAGGAAAGTTTTCATCTAAGCATTTTGTAATTAACCTGTGGAGTTTATAATACTTATCACAGAAGAATCCATGCAAATCAACACTCGAAATATAATGAACTCGTTCAAGGAACGTATTTATAAAATTTTTCCTACAATAATCACGGAAAATCCGAATAGTATAAAAATTTGTTTAAGCATATTTCTAGCATTCACAATTAATATAGCCGTTTTATATAATTACAATTAAACAGGTCATTAATGTACAACAAATATTTATTACAATGCATCATAGGTGGCTCGCATAATTGAACAATTTATCAAACTTGAAAACAAACATCTATTAAAACAGGGCACAGAGTGTAAAATGCAGATAATATTCAAACTACAAAATGAAACAAGGTAGGGAGTTTGATTTTAATTAAAAATAACAAAATTCCTCCTTTGAATTGGAGACTGGGACGAGTACATACATTGCATTATAGAAAGATTTTTTTTTTTTAAAAGCTATTCCTCAAAAAACTATTAATTATATACTCAATTTGATTTTAAATAAATTGGCGCCCTCTTGGATAAAGTAATTCACTCGATTGAAATCCACGTCTAATGCGTAAAAAAATGTAAGAACCCTTTTAAAATATTTTTTATATCTTTTTATATTATCTATTTATTTATTTTTAAAGACTGTTGACTTTCAATGCTACAAAATGCACTCCCTCTGACTAGTTTGGAATTTCAACCTTACTTCAAGTCCTTCTTTAATTTGAATTTTTAAAATTGAACTATATGGGTTAGCTAAATTCTCCTTTGGATACACACATATTTTTATATTCAAATGATAAGCGTAATTGCAAAACGCCATTGGATAATGAATGTCAAACTAGTGAATAGCTACCTCAAAATTATCCCATGCTTTATAAACAATTGTAGATTTTAGGGGATAGTCCATAGTTGAGAAACAGCATATTAAGGAATTAGTACAGAATTCTTCTTTTTCCTGCTAAAAGATTTAAAAGTTGTGCACGAGAGCTCATAAATATTCATCTGTAGCATTTATGTATGACAAAAGTTTCTCAGTTTGCGTCTAGATAGGTATCTGAATACGTAATAAAGTTGTTGAAACTTTATCAAATGGTCACATCGGGAGAAGCTTGAGTTTGAAACAGCTGTTCAATTTCACTAGCTACGAAGCACTATAAAACGCATTTCGTATTTTGTGCGAGCAACATGCCGAAGGACCTCATATTTTTTTTTAAGTAATAAATTTAATAGGAATAGAAGTGAGTCACGTGTATGACTGGTTTTCTTTTGTGTAACACCACTTTCGATGTTATTAAATAGTTCAACACGAACTTTGTGGTATACAAGCTTTGAGTTGCATGTCCGCCTTACTCAATTTCCTATAGAAAAATGGAAGTTATATGAACATTCCATTATGCTGCTGATTTGATTAAGTTTGAACGGAAGATTAGAATGGCTTGCGTCAAGCAGCTCATAAACAAGAAAGTAACATTTTTGTGTTAAGTAGGATTTTGCAATTATGATTAAAAGTATGTCGTCATTACAAAAACAACTTTTTACGTTTTGTCATTGTGTGTTAATTTATTTTGTCAATTCCAACTTGTGTTATCCGTGTCATGACAAACAAATGTACTTTAATTTGTTACGCCTCATTGGCTTTATAAGTAGATTTAATGATAGGAATAAAAATTTTTTAAAAATCCAATAAGGGAAAGCTTTACTGCCATTATTAATTTAATTTAATTAGCTCACAATGCATAAAATTGCGGTTGTTAAGTTTTCAAGCACTAGAGGTGTAGGACATACCTTACTGACGTAATCCGTCGAATAAGCCTTTCCGTAGCCTTGAAGAATGTGTGCTTATTGTCATAACCAGTGAAAACGTGATATGGCTGAGATACGACGGCGAGTTCATGTGAAGGCACGCGTTTTGGAGGAATCTGTGTTAAACTACCTTACCGGATAAATGTGTACGTGAGTGCGTGTTAAAGTATGCAGTGAAGTTTACTTTTGAGTTCCTCTGCCCCTCCTTTAACTACCTTAATATCTTTTATCTTCCATAGAGTTGTAGGTTCAACAACTTACTTGCGGAATTTGACAAAAAGCCGATGTAGTTCTCACAAAAACCCTACATTTAGACGCCAGAGCGGCTTTACCGAAAAGCAAACGACGCTAGATGTACCTAAAAACTACCTCTATAAATAGAAGTAAACCGTTTTGTGTTAATTCAATTGTTTCTTTTATCGTATTAAATTTTTTGCAATATTGCGCTTTCTAAACGACCACGCCCAGTACTAAGTACGTTTATCTTTAACTGCCATTTTACAGTAATAAATTGAAGCTTTTCTTGTTTCACTACGCTGGGCGTTAGTGAAACTCATTTAAAAGGATGTTCATTTTTTCTTACAAAAGTCGTGCAGAAGATGTTCTATTCGTATTGACACAATTGATTTTTGAAAACTTCCGCACTAGCTCTGAACTCTATTTTCAGCGGTTTAGAGAGACTATCAGGAGGGTCGTTAATTAAATACGGATGTGTAGAGCGCCACTGTACTTAGATAATGTGTAAAGCAAAAAATATCGCTAAGAAAAATACAGAAACCTCAACGAGTATATTCTGTTGTCAAAATACAAGATTTTGTATTTTTAGATGGTACTGCATTTATCCTGAAATAAAATAAAATACATAAAATAATATTAGAGACAGCAATTTGCGCCTCAAAATAAAATCAATCAGACAGATTTTATACATCTATGATTTCTTTCTTTTGTGTTATAGTGCATGGACACTCTACTTATTGAATTTTATGGACATCTGGTAATACTTTTGCTTAAAAGCTTCCTTGAATGTAATTAACCTTGTTTAAATTAATAAAGAAATTAAGACTGCTAGGTAAGTATAAATATATTAACTGAAAATTATTTCTGAATTATTTTGACATATAATTATTGTTAGTTTGCAAATATTCAATTAATTTTTATATCTAATATTAATCTTGGGCAATTTAAATAAAATAGCAAAAGCCTCTAAAGCAATTGGGCATTATAAATGTCATTAACATAATTAAGGAATTTTTTTGTCACCTTTTCAGTACTGAGAAAATGATTCACATATAATAAAAATAGGTTGGTAATAAGATCTTTTAAATTAGTAAAGTTAACCTCATAAATAGTTATCGTGCATAAACAAATGCATGATTGTATTATTCGTAATTCAAATTCATAAAACTTTAGTTACATAGACAATTTTATAAAGCAAAAATTTTGATAAAAAGGAACGTTTGAAAATTTAAATATATAATTAAACATTATCACAAAGATGTTAAGTTCCATGGGTTCAAACTACCAAGGTTCGATTTATATATGACATTATACGTCAAACAGATGATTGCTGCACAGATGGACATCACTTACCACGTTGACCATTTAACAAACAAGTTCAAACCACACGTGGACTTCCAGCATTTGACAAACACGTAAAAAAATTGTCTCATCGTTATAACAAAGCCTCCTAAACTGGAACCATAATGTAAGTTTCTAATGCGTAATCGCTTTATACGCAACTACATCAGCTGCCTACAACCATTGGTTAGCTCTAACCATTGCTTCTCAATTATAACAAAATTTCCATGTTGAAATTTAAGGAACGCATATATCTTAGACGCAGTAAAAATTTAACAACCTAACTCGACCATCTTTGCATCAGTAATTAAACGTTATTTTTGCACATCAGTTCGTTGTGCGTTAACTTTAGTGTTGCGCTAAGAAAAACCAAATACAATTAGTTTAAATTATTTAAATATAAAAAATACGAATCATGATGAGTTTCAAACAATGGGATCGATGCATTTATGAAAACTGAATTTCGACTCGCAAGTCAGCCTTAGATATGAACTTTACCATATTGACGTTGCAAGTATCAAAAGCCGACCGACCGGCACGTCGACAACAGCCTTAACAAGCAGGTGCGCGCAAACACGCTATGTTATCGCCTTGGAGATACGTTGTAGAAATTTTACAATACACACTGGACATTTATAACTATGTGCTTTATTTACTATATGATTAAAATTAAAGAAGAACAATAATTGGGGTGTTCCAAAATTATGATACTTTGCTTTTAATTCTGTATTAATTGTTGAAGTATGATTTACATTAAACTATAAAAGCAAATCCACAAATTTTATAACACAATACATAATTGTTATGCGTTAATTTAGCGGAGGAAAAACGAATTGTTACAAAATTATGCCTCCGCCACCTTTAAAATATGCAGTATTAATTATTGTTGCATTCCACTTTAGATGTTGCTAAAAGATGTTATAAGAAAGAGCTGATTTTGGAAATGTCAATACTATCAGAGTAGCTCACATCGCCAATTTTGCTACTGTTTTTTTTCCCATAATACAAGGTGCGTAAAAGAGACTCACGAATTTTGGGAGGTGGGGGATTAAATGGCTCAATGTATACAAGTATTAATGGATAGGATTCTGCTAAAGGACGGTTTCGTGGTTACGTAATCTTTTGCCTATAAACCACCCTTTTATAATTTTTGTTCAAAAAAAATTAACGTTGTTATTGAGTAAACAACATATACAAAAGGTTAAACCAAAAGTTCGAAGTACTTTTTCTCCATTTCATAGCAGCCATAACTTTTTATATAGATCGTCAAATTTTTTAAACAAAAACCCGGACTGGTTATGGTTAAACAAGATCCTTAATCTACTAACTGTTGATGCTCCTCAAGGTTATTTACAACATTGCGTATACAACAGTTTCCAGGTATCCCTAAAAAAACAAGTCAACAGAATTAAATTAGGCGATCTTCCGTTCATGATACAGGTTAACCCATCTTGGCTCAAATATTTCAAGTAGTTGCTTCTAAGGGCAATTGAAGGATTTGCCTGAGCACTCTTGCACTCGAACCCTATGTGCTGCCTTTGGCTCAAGGAAGTGTTATTAAAAGTTTACCAGCTGTGATCTACAGAAAATTTAGGTAAGCAGCATACTGTGGTAAACCAACTCAGCCTAGTAACCTGTTACTCCGAATATCTATTCAAATGTTAAATAAAAACATTTTGGATGTCTGCATTCCATAGATCTATGACCCGCCAGCTGATGAACTGCTGCGATCGCAGAACTTAAACGCGTTGTTGTATGCGAGAAAACCGGTGCTTTTAGCAGGGGCTCGCAACTCTAGACATATGTCTTAGAACGATCAGGTACAACAGACGTATACTGCGACAGTTTGCTGACAAACGAGGGGTTGAGGTTTTAGAACCAGTAATCTCATTCACTGCGGCAACAGAGGCAGGCCAGTCATACTAGACATCGTAATACTCCACCAAGTGACACTGAACACGGAGAACCAAACCGTTAGCGACCTTGGTTTAGACCTCAACCTGGTTCGCCTTAATCTCAAAAAGGAACGAGCTCCGACAATTAAGGAAACCCTCAAGGTTTAGTAGCTAGTATTTGTCACCCGTCTGGTAACGTCGGTGGAAGGCATGTCCAATGACATGTAGCGTAGTATTCGGATCAGCGACTGTTTCAGATATACTGACCACTGATGTGCTATAGGCGCACGTGAACCACCTATTGGAGTGCCGACAGGCCTCAGTTAGTAGAGCCACGTCAACGAGGCCGATAGCGGATAAGAAAGGCATCTTCCCTTTGCACATCCGTGAATTCATCCGAGAGAAGAACAGCGTTAGGCGTAAGTGACAAGGAACTTGGGATCCAGCGGAACGAATCCGTTGCAATCGATTGGTCGCGATTAGCAATTAGCAATTTGGCGGTACAGAAACGAGTCTTCGGAAGCCCAACTGGTAAAACTTCGATCCCAAGACAACTCTATGTGGAAGAAGTCGAAAGTAATAATGAGCAAGATGACTCCCATATCTCCTATCCATGGCAAAACAGGCTTAGCTTATTCAGCTTCGGAAAAGACATAAGCCTTCACAAACAGCATGAAACTGCAGTTCGAACAAAACTATGTTTAAGCAGACATCGAATGGGTTAACCGCAAGGTTAGAATGAGACTAAAAGACGATCCGCACAAAATCGATCCTACCGCAGTAGAAGAAAAAGTCAAAGACCTTATCCAAGCCTTAAAGGTAGAAAGGTTCCTGGACCAGACAGTTTCCAACCGGGCTTTGAAAGCGCTACCGAAAAACGTCATCATGGTGTTAATCCATCAATACCATGTTGAAGCCCACCACTTTTTCACACTATGGAAGACGGCAGAGGTGATAAGGCTGCAGAAAGCAGGAATTCTGCAGCATTCCCTCAAAACTACCGACCAAATAGCTTGCTCTCTGTGGTTGGAAAAATAGTGGATGCCGTTTTCTAAAGAGACTTCAAGCAACGATAGATCATCACCACCTGGCCCAGAACGAAGGGTTTGGGTTCCGTAAGGAGCATTCCGCCGTTCATCAAATACTGCGAGTATTAGCACATCGCGGGAGGCTTCAACGAGATACAGTCGACAGGTGCAATGTTTTTAGACGTGTTAAAGACCGTCGATAAGGTATGATACTCTGGGCCATTGTATAAGATGCTGGAAAGTGGGATACCAGGCGCTCTCGTCCAACTGACGAGGGCGTTTCTAAATAGGTATGTTGAAAGAGAAGGAGCACCTGATTGAACAGATTAATTATCCAATTTGACATTTTAATCTTCTTTTTATGCGATAACCTAACAAATGAAATCCATGCAAAAGGCCAAGCAGCATAGATATTTCCAATTCATCAAAAGAAGTGGCACAAATTAGAGCAGACCCTTTGATGAATATCAAGATAAATTTCATACTACGTCTAGGACATTGCCAAGTTGTCAATTGTGAACGTATGAATATTTAATTTATATTTCTAATGCTTTGTAATTTGTAAGTTACTATTTGATTTACTTGTCTTACTATATCATTCTTTTATAAATTTTCTAATATGCCATGTAATATTTTTAGACAGATAGAAGAACAAATCCCCTTGAAACAATCATTCGTAAAACCTATACTTAGCATATTACAACCGTTATTACATACTTCATTCCTACCTGGTATATTTGAGCACTAAGATTTTGCTGGTAGTTACTTTATAACGCGATATTTTATTTATCGTTCACATTTGAATAATTTTTAGTACTTTGGTGAGTTTAGGTCTCTTGTGGGTTTTCTTAAAATAACAGTGAAGCGCGTGCATGTACGTTAATATTAGTTTGACTTAATTTGGGGCACCATAAATACTGATCATATAGTACTACGTGAGTTGTAACTGGACCAAAATTAATCTACCTATGTATTTTATTTTTGTGTTTCAAAATAGACTACCGTGGTCTACTCAGAAAAAATACGCCTTAATATTTTTACAAGTAGTAGCTATTGACAGACAGACAGGCAAATTAATTTATTGAGTTGAACTACACCCGGAGTTTGGCTCAACCTTGTCGTACGTGCTGAGAAAAAGAAGCCGTCTTTGCCAATACGGACTAAATCCCAACTTACGGTAATCAATTATAAAGGAATAAACTTATATTAAGAACGCTTGGTATATGAAAGTACGCTTTATAGTATATTAAGTTAAATGGATGCACATTTTATGAATATCTTTCATTTGTTTACAAGGGAAAATTATTAAAAAGATCGACGCATTTATTCAAACTAAAAATTGCATTGAAGTTGAAAAGTTGTGGAATTGTTAAATGTATTATGAACTGGCACACATTCTTAATATAAAAGTACTACAAGCGAAAAGTTACGTAGGCGATAGTTAATTTTTTGTATAAATCCGACAATTGCAATGATAACGGTGATATCAAAATGAATTTATTATTTACATAGAAAAACATTTGGTGCGGTTACAAATTCATAGAAAATTAAAATACTGGAATTTACATATAATAATGACGTCAATCTAGCAATAATCAAGGCGCTCAACGAATTTTATCAACGAAAAACTTTCTGATAGATATTGGTGTTCAAGCCTCTTAGTCAGTTTGAATACTTGGCTTAGAATAAAATTTCCTGAAACAAATGGTTTTATGATCTGAATTAAATGCGATATATAAGAGTAGTTCTTTTTGAAAAAATTGCTGCATTTTCTGTAAACCTGAGACAATTTTAAAATAATTGACTGCTAAAAATAAGTGCAAACGCTAATATTTCAATTAAAAGTGTTGTTCAAGTAGTTTGATTTCGCCGATTCTAAAAATCCTAACTAAATCTGCATGTTTGAAGTATTTTAGTAATAAATTTGTTTTAGAACTTCAATTGGGAGCTTTAAATATTATCGTAATAATTTCTTCATTCAATACTTACCCCTATTTGTTCATTTATAAATTAAATCATAGTTTCACTGATAATTTCAAACATTACTGCTAATATTAGTTTTAACCTATTTGGTTTAATTCTGCTACGATTGAATTTGTTACGAATTGTGTTTTTGATTTAGACCTGGCACGAGTTTTAAGTAATTTTGTTCGTGAACCAATCCTAGAGAATGAGGTCTGCGTTGAAAGATAGGAAGCATTGGGAGACTGTTTATCTGGAATCGATTCAAGACTCCTGAATTCAAAGGTCAGACTAGTTATAAGGATTTGCGTTTTTTTGTAAAAAGCGTTTTTAAAATAAGTTTTGTTTTTCAATAATTTTATTGTGAGATTTTCTAACATGAAATTTAATTAATTCAAAAATTCGTTTAAGAAATTTATAACGAAGAGCAATTTAAACGCATATTTGTTAAAAAGTATATTTTTAAAGAACTAATCACGGTGCTCAGGGTACTCGGCTCTGGAAGGTCAATGTAAGTATATGCTAAGTGTAAATTAATACTTTGGTAACTGTTTTTTTAAATTTTATGTGATTTACTCTGCACGAATTTTCATTTTCCATATTATTATTATCTATCGTCTGATCGACAGGGTTCAAAGGGCGGAAGAGAAAGCGGAATCCTCGGAGGCAACCTAGGGTTAGTTGTTTGGGGATTAAGTGTAAGTTTGAAGATAGTGTGGTTGAACAGGTGGTGAGACACGACTTTATTAAGAGAAATATGTTCGATGAAGAGTTGGCGCGCTTGAACTGATCGAGGAAATTTGGCCACCAATGGAGGTCGAATGTGGAACCGAAATCGATAAAAAAAGCGATGCCATAATTATAGGGAAAGGATGGTGTTTTAGGCGAAAATCGTGTTGGTGATCAAAGAAGGTGGAACGAAGTTCTATGTGGAAATTTAGTTTTATGAGAATGACTTTTCGAGGAGTTTTCCTAGATTAGACAGAAGGTCGATGGATCTGTGGGATTTAGGATATAGTAGAGGCTTGCTGGGTTTGAAGATACTGGGAATTGATACTGTTTTGAAGGATTGGAAAAGGTTTGTATTGCTAGGTGCTTCTGGAAGAGCAGATGGACAGGTTGGCGTATTAGAGGCAATGATTTTTGGAGAATGAAATGTGTTATGTAATCGAGACCTGGGACTTTGTATGGAGTGAGTTTTGATACGATTTCAAGGAGATCTAGATTGATATCGGTATCTGGTTCCGTGCGGTGGGGCAAGAGAGTTTTAAATTAGCTATTGTTGTTCTAATGTAGGAAGATATAGTGGCGTAAATGGGATTGCGGTGTCTAATAGTACTCATTGTCGTTTTTGTTACATGTTTAATTATTGAAAATCTGAACAAGCTCTGCCCTTTCCACATCAGGTAATATAAGGGATAGTTGTACTACCTTATTATCTTATTCATCTTTTGTCTTCCGGTGGAGATTATATTGTATGGGATAGTAAGTACAAAAGAGTTCGGAATTAAGGTTAAGTAATGTTTATGAAAGGAGAGGTAAAAGTCAACCGAGATAGTAAAAGCAAGATATTACAGCTAAGAAAATATTTAAATAAATAAGTCAAAGAAGCTATATGATAAAAATCAGAATGATGAAAAATGAACATGTAGGCTGTTACATGTCATTTTCACGCGTATTTAGTTCTTTTTAGTTCTAGACTTCTTACATATAATTTTCTCGTAATTTTTTAAGTAAGCGCTCTTTTGACCTTTTATGCGATTTTCAGTTAAAGGGATTATAATGGGCTTTCGGCAAAAACGAGAACGTCGTAAGCCAATGAGAATTGACTACCCACCACGATTGGGAAATAAGTGGTTTTCTGGGTAGTAAAGAGGACATTTGTAACTAGTACCTTCAAGCGATTAGCCTCTATAATCAATGCAGTAAAAAGTTTTATATCTTACCCTTCCCTTATCTTTCATTTTTCCTAGGTCTGTCTCACGGTAGGCGTTACTGCAGAGTCCGACAATAGATCAAACCGCCGTCTGGAGATTAAGGTTTTTTCTAAAGAAGCATTGGTTCTCACTGTAAGTGCTTTATTGCCAGTTTAAGGACTGCTACGTACCTAGACGTAGCCAGACGAAAAGTAAATTCCAGGCTAACTATCAAACGCGGAGAATGGGGGATTCACCAAAATAACAAGAATAAAACAAAACACAATAGCTCTACAATCTCACGTTCCTTATCACGAGAATTAATTATACGCGGTCGTAATGTATACCAAGATAACGGGTATCTAAACCAGAATATAAACTATTTAATTGTAGCATAAACTCGTCGTTTCAATGCAGCTAGATTTAAGTTGAGGAATTATTAGAGACCGTGTTTATGATTAATTATGTTAAAGGATTTAACAGTAGCAACGGAATTTATTCGAGCGGTTATTAAATTAACCAGGGAAATTATAAAAGCGAAATTGGAACATATCAAATCCTCCGCCCAGCAAAATTAACAGATCGGGGTAGGAAAACAAAAGTACGGGAGTGGACAGGACCAAAAAACCAAAAAAAAATAGAAAAAAATTCACTTAAAAACTAAAAGAAAATTCGTTACGAAAACAAAACACCATTTACTCTGCCATCGTAACTACAGCAGCGATCCACAGACAAAAACAACTGATCCACGGCAACGAACAGGTGGTCCTACACAAAGAAAAAATCCATTTGGCCTCCAGCTAAAAAACTAAAAAGAGAATCTGATTAGAATGAGTACGCACGGAGAAAGTCGCCAATACACGCAAGACCCCTCCTAGTTGTCGAACAAAAAAAAACCAAACGTACATTGCTTTTGAAATACGATGACGAATAATGTAGAAAATATTTTGACGCACATGCTGCAGAGTCAAATTCAACATTGGTTCAAAATGACACAAATTCGAACTGCAAATCCTCGCTTATTGAAGCGCGATTAAAACTGGAAAACACGCTATCAAATAATAGTAGTACATATCTATCATATCGACAAGTTTGAATGGGAAACACAAGAGAATCAATTATACGCGGTCGTAATGTATACCAAGATAACGGGTACCTAAAACAGGATATAAACTATTTAATTGTAGCATAAACTTGTCGTTCCAACGCAACTAGATTTAAGTTTATAATTAATTATGTTAAAGGATTTAACAGTAGCTGCGGAATTTATTCGAGCGGGTATTGAATGTAACAGGACTGTAGTATTTTTATCTAAAAATGATGGATTGTTTTAGTTTTACTTTTACCTGATACAAATTTAACTATTGTGCAATATTGCGTAAATTTATAACATTAGAAATGTAACAATGCCTATGGATACCAAATTATAATTGCAAGCGAGCACTCGCACACACAATGAACACGTATTCAAGATACATTAAAATATAAACGTCTTTTGAAAGTTAGAAAACCAACAAAACAACATTGCTAGCGTTACATTACAAAGAACCGTAAATGTAGAATACTTTAGCACAAGGAAAACGTCTAATTTGGTTGTGCTTTTTCCACAATTATAATATTCGCTAACTAGAATAATAAGCGAAATTGCTCAAGAATAATATAATTAGAGAAATATAAAGTCGGTGGGAAATCAAGCACTGCTTTAAGAAATGTTTGTAAAGAAGAGATAGAGAACATTTGCTATAAATTAATTTAGGGCAAAGTCCTCTGCGGTGTAATTACAATTTAATGCGTCGCTAGGCCTTTATTTCCATATTGAGTGCTTCCGGATGTCTGTTACTTCCAGTAATTTTGGTTCTCACTATGCTGAATAATTATTTACCGTATTTGGAATAGTTCTGTAGTTTATTATATAGGAGAGTTGGCTTTGAAATATGAAATTTGCTTATAACGTAAAGCCAGATGGAAGTCAAGTGGAAAGTTGGCTTTGATAAATTGTCAACATAAACTTCTTTAAATGAAGCAGTCTTTTCACAACCTGCTTTGCAGCACTGCAGTACAATTTAGAATAAATTTTGCACTGCTCTTGCCGCAAACTCCACATCAGTAATATAAAGCTATTCCTTAAACCATAATAAAAAGGCTGACCTCATTACCTTCTTTTATGAATTTATGCTTTAAGCTTTTAATAATGGGAATGAAAAGAACGTGATCAGTTTTTGAAGAAAATTGACCAAGCGCATATTTAATAAAAGCAACACTAAAGTTCAAATTTGTTTGTATGTTGCCGTTTTAACCCTTTACATGCCCTATATATTATACCGGGTGTAACAAAATAAGTGTAAAACATTTTAGGGGGTGATTCCTCATCGTAAAAGAGATAGGGTCTTTCATATAAAGCAACTTCATTGGAGCATTCCTTGTTAAAATTCAGCCCCTTAAAGGGGGTACATAAAATTTGTTCTTCATTTTTTTACAAACACTAAAAAAATTACAAAATTGAAAATAAGGTGACTTTTTTACTATCAAAAATACACTTACTCAGTAATTTATTTGGTTTACCCCATGGTTGTAAGGGGTGGAAAACGCAACCCCTAAAATTTATTTCCAATGTAACTTTTGTCTTATTATTTGTTTGCCATTTAAAAATTTATTTCCAATAGCATATTTCATTCTAAACAAAAAACGGTTCCTGAATTTTTTGCCCAAAATTAACCAGTTCGCAGAAAAAAATTATTTTACAAACAACTACAGATATAAATCGTCATAAGACGAAAATGCGAAACTAATTTATCTAGCATGCCGCTATTAGTGATAGGGACAATTAAATTGTAATCACGCTGTCAGTTTGAAAATTTTTGAAATTGAATTAATCATTGTGTGTCGTTCTGTTCTTAATTTGTTAGTTTAATAATTCACTTGTTATTAAAATGGCATACACAAATGCGTAAACGACTAATATGCATTACGTTTACGGTCTGTCGCTGGGTAATGGGATAGAAGCTTGTAGAAGGTATGCTGAAATGTATCCTCAACGGCAGCTTCCTTCGCATAGAATATTTGTCCAACTTCATCAACGATTACGAGAATATGGTTCATTCGAAAAAAAACGCAGGATTGTGGTCGCCATCGAGAAGTTAGAACACCACAGCTTGAAGAAGCAGTACTTAATTTGGTTGAAGAACAACCCACTAGCAGTACTAGAAAGATTGCTTTCGAGTTAAATATTGATCATATGACGGTATTTCGAATTTTAAAGGAACACCTCTTATACTCCTACCATCTACAACGCGTACAGGCACTGTTACTGCGAGATTTTCCAAACCGTCTTGAATTTTCCAATTGGATGCTGGAAATGATTAGAAGAAATCCTGACTTTCTGAAGACGATCAAATTCACAGACGAATGTACTTTTTCTCGGGACAAGATTATTAATTTTTATAATAACCACATATAGGCGCATGAAAACCCTCACGCTATTGTCCAAGCTAACCATCAAGAACATTTTTGTCTTAACGTGTGGGTCGGAGTTATTGAGAATTATTTAATTGGCCCTCATTTTCTACCTCCTCGATTAAATGATGAGGAATACACTCAATTTTTAAGAGAAGTGCTTCCAGTACTACTGGAGGAAGTTCCTTGTGGTATCAGAAGGGTTATGTTTTTTATGCATGATGGGGCTCCCGCCCATTTTAGTCAAGCAGCACGTTAGCATTTTACTCAAACATATCCAAATCATTGGATAGGTCGAGGAGGACTACAGAATTGGCCCGCTCGATCCCCGGATTTGAATCCTCTCGATTTCTCTACTTGGGGCCATTTACAGAGTTTGGTTTATCCTACTCCTGTTCGCGATGTAGAGGACTTAAGAAACCGCATCATCGATACGTGCAGGGTAATTAGACAGATTCCAGGAATATTTGAGCAAATACGTGGCTCAATGCGCCGACGTCTAGACGCATGTGTAATGACTGAAGGTAGACATATTGATCATTTACTATGATTTCTACATGTTGTACCTTTTGTTACTAATAAATTAGTTTTGTTTATTCATCTTTAATCATACCTTTATGCAGGTAGTAACTACTAAATAATAATAATCCAGTTCGCATTTATGACGATGTATCTCTGTAGTTGTTTGCAAAATAATTTTTTTCTGCAAACTGGTTAATTTTGGGCAAAAAATTAAAGAGACATTTTTTGTTTAGAATGAAATAAGCTATTGGAAATAAATTTTTAAATGTCAAACAAATAATAAGACAAAAAGTTACATTGGAAATAAATTTTAGGAGTTGCGTTTACCACCCCTTACAACCATGGGGTAAACCAAATAAATTACTGAGTAAGTGTATTTTTGATAGTAAAAAATGTCACCTTAATTTCAATTTTGTAACTTTTTAGTGTTTGTAAAAAATATGAAAAAACAAATTTTATGTACCCTTTTTAGGGGGCTGTATCTTAACAAGGAATGCTCCAATGAAATATCTTTATATGAAAAATCCTATCTGTTTTACGATGAGGAATCACCCCCTGAAATGTTTTACACTATTTTGTTACACCCGGTATATGATGTTTACAACTCATACTATGCAGGGTTATTCAATTTGGACGCTCACCATTGAGATCATAGAAACAGTAAGAGATAGTGTTGGTTAAATTGGGGCAACGTTGAAGACTGTGATGCTTGTTAATATTTACAGAAAAAATTAATCGTAAGTGCGTTTGTTTTTTAGTTATTGTAAAAATTTCGAAAAATGCGTTTTTCGTTTTTTTGCCATAACTTTTGTGTTTTCAAAAATTTTTGAAATCTGTAAAAACTTTTTTAAATCAGTTTTTATGCTAAAAACAATGAAGGGACTGAAATCGTTATAAAGCATTTCGACTTTTTAGAACCATCATAAGGTTTATTTTTCTTTATGGACGTCATATTAAATTGCTTTACATTTAAATAGACTGTTTTTTGATAATTTGTATCACATGATATACTTTTATCTGTAGAAAAAAAGAGCATGCCTTGAAAAACAACTGAAACAAACGAGTAGCTTTTGGTGTTGCTTGTCACAATAAGTTTGTCTAGTTGCATTGTGATTAGTATCTATTTCAATCAATTTAATAGCGTTTTTAAATTTGGAACAACGTGATATGTTGAAAATATTTTATCAAGCACATAATAATACGATTATTGCAAGTCGTAATTATTGGGAAATGTATCCCGAACGCCGACAACTCCATAGAACAGACTTTTTAAGGTTAGATAGAAATCTTGTTGAATATGGTTCTTTTAAAAAGCTATGCCAACAATATGACCGAAGATTAGCAGCCGAAGATGTACAAAATACAATCAATACAGTTACGCAGTCTTAAGAAAATTATGTGAGCCAGACATTCCAATAAGCAAAAATTATATCGAGCTATTGATGCAAAAGCAGAACGCACAATTTTTTATGATATAAAACAAGTAAAGGACGGAAAGGTTGATTCTTAGTTTGTTCGCATTGGATAATTAGCAATGCTGGAGGATAAGGTGAAGAACAAGTTCGTGACACGAATGCATTCAGGACCGGTGCTAGATCGTCTTTGTGAAGAAAACGATACGAAAAATTTAACAGATTTGTTCGATATCGCACTAAACAAAGAATCCTCCATAATGGAAAGTCAAAACATCCGAAGTATTTATAAATTACAGGTGAAGGATGACCAGACAATAACGGAAGGAAACGCAACGTAGTCCCAAGAGATGCGCCAAGAAATGGGTTCTAAAAAGCTTTAGTTTGTCTGTGGTAAAGATAGTCATAACTTTAGATATTGTGAGTTTAAGTATAAATTTTGTAAAGGAACATACTTCTACATCACCTAAATGCTTAGATAGAATGGGTGGAAGTAAAAACGATAACATTCATATGCAAGAACCGAAATCGGACGAACGAGCAGCCAAACTTCAAGAGGACAACAAGTTGGTAGAATTTTTCTATAATGATACGAAAATTAGTCCTTTTATGGCGATCCGAACGTGAGGTTCAAGTTCAAAGTAAAATTTGAACATTTTATTCCATGAAACTGGCGAGCTGAGAAAGAGAGTGTGTCTAGTATAAATTTAGAAATAATTTTGAGTGTGTGTGGAAGTGATTTGAACGTATGCAGAGGAAGCAGTAGTTAAGAAGCCAAGGAGTGGAAATTGGAAGTGACGATAGTGCATTATTTGATAAAGCAGGAAAAATGGAGGAAGCAAGGAGCAGTCAAAGACAGAATCGGGGGACCAAGGAAATGAGATGATAATGAGGATACTTGAAAGGATGAGTGAGACATTAAGCGGGGTTAGGAAGGATTCGAGCAGGAAATTTGAACAAAAGAATGAGACGTTAAGTAGAGTTAGGGAGACACTAAGTGAAAAAAGCGATAAGACAAACAAAGAATTTTCTGATTTCAAAAATAGGTTAACGATAAAAATGGGGGAAGTAGAAAATAGGGTTGATAAAAATGAGCGCGATATAAGTGGTGGTTTAAGTCAGGAAATGGGACAATTACGGACGAAGGTAAAGATCTTCTGTAAAGACGAAATTAATGTGAAGATGACTGAGGTGACGGACTCATGTGGGGATCAGTTAGGTAGGGTAGAGAGAGAAGTGAGCGAAATTAAACAAAACGTATCGACTTTGATGGAGGATGGTCCCAGATTCGTAACAGGGAATATGTCGTTGGATCAACAAATGAGGTTGATTCAGCATGGGAAATTTCAGTGTTGCCGTTAGATTTTTAAACGAAAAAAATTTTAATGCCAATTTAGAACCTAGTAATATAAAGTTAAAAACCTACAACTGAAGCATAATGCAGCCAGTCCGGAAGTTGCATTAAATGTGCGACTTAATAAAGCTACCCATAAGCAAGAATTTGTCATAGTTCCTAACCGTGTAAGGTCGCTAATAGGCCGGGATTAGATGGCTAAATTAGATATTACGTACCAAGTAAACCACCAATGTCTGCATATAGAGGAATATAATGATTTAAAAGTGCTACCGATAAAATTTGTAAGGAATATTCTAAATTTTTGATGGTACGTTAGGGACCAGCACGTTGAATTTATAGAAAGATGTCAAGCCAAAGTTTTGCAAACCCCGGGGTGTCCTATTTGCTTTCCGAGAAAGAAGGGTAGTTACAATGAATGGAACATGAGGGAATTATTACAAAAATAGAAAGTAGGGAATTCGACACTCCAGTTTTAAAATCAAATAGCCAGTTGCGTATTTGCGCCGACTATAAGGTTACGTTAAATCCATATTTGGAGGATGTATCACATCCTCTTTCCACAGTGAATGATATTTTTCAGGAACTAAAAAGGAGAAAGTTTTATTCAAAGCATGATTTTTTCAATTGTGTATAAACAATAAATCAATTTCCACATCCCCCCACACACAATCAAAATTTGAACTTTTTCCTACGCCATTCGTTTGTGCATCGTTGGTGCAAAAATGTGCACAGTAAACGAACGTTTGTGCACCTCTCTATACAAAGATGCGAAGAAAGCAAAAATGGGAAGGCTGTGGAAACGGCAGCCAATCGTTCGTGCACTGTAGGTGTGGAAATGTGCACAGTATACAAACGTTTGTGCACTTCTTTATTCAGAGATGCAAAGAAAATAAACTGAAAATATCAGGAGTTTCATGTTGATCTTGGAGATCAAAATATTTTACTTGTATGCCTTCTTATGGTGGACAAAAGCGCATCAAAAGGAGATATATGTTCTTGTTATCATGGTTTGAAGCATCCGTCACAATTGTAAATTCGATTTTCTATGATCAACATTTAATTCTTTAATCGCTGTACGTCTCAATACATTTACTACAATAACTTCTGTTTTCGTTCGATTTCTAGAAAAATTTAACATCGAAGAACTCGAAGCGGTGGCACGGTCGACACAATTACGTCTCGCAGACTTTATATGCTGTTTAATATTACCGGTACCGCTATAAGATGCACTGAATTCTGTACGTTTGCGCATGTGATATCTTAGGGAGTGTTCGTTTGCTTAATAAACAGTTTGTTTGAAAACTAATATTAAATATAGACTTGCATTTCGGCGTAGTTAAAATGGGAGTTTCCAAAATAAAACACTTAGAACGCGAGCGTTAGTGGAAACAACCGACAATTGAAAAAAGACGATAACTGTAAAAAGTACTCAAAGCGTGGACGGTAAGCAAACCAAGACGTCCCTCCTTTGTCCGCTCATTCCTTCCCGTTCCATTTTGCATTATTCGTCCACAACAAAATTTTTGTAAGAAAACGTCGTTCATTTGATGGGCGCTGACACTTCGGCACTGCTATGTTTATTTTTTTATATTATAGTTTGAGAAAATGTACAAACGCTACGCCTTAACGAACAATTATCCATAAAGAAGAGAAGACATTTGTTTGGTAAAGAAGTTACCATTTCTGCGGTCTCGTCTCCGCAAATCGCTTTCCTTTTACCCTAGTGTACGAAAGCGCACCAACGTTGAAATTTTTGCACAAACGTTCGTATACTGTGCACATTTATGCACCTACGATGCACAGACGATTGGCTATAAAAAATCCGAAATTTCGTTGGTGGGGTGGAGGTGGGTGTGTGGCTACCGTTTCTACAGCCCCTCTACTTTATTTTCTTTGTATCTTTGTATAGAGATGTGCACAAACGTTCGTATACTGTGCACATTTGTGCACCTACGGTGTACAATCAATTGGCTATAAAAAATCAGGAATTTCTTTGTATTTCTTCGTATCCCCGTATAGAGATGTGCACAAATGTTCGTATACCGTACACATTTGTGCACCTACGATGCACTCACGATTAGCTATAAAAAAATCCGAAATTTATTCGGGGGGGGGGGGGGCTTCCGTTTCCACAAACCCACATTTTGTTTTCTTCGTATCTTTGTATAAGAAGCGAACAAACGTTCGTTCACTGTGCACATTTGTGCACTTACGATGCACAAACGAATGACGTAGAAAAAGGTTCAAATTTTGATTGTGGGGGCTTGACTTATAATCAACTGTAGGTTCACGAAGCGACTAGTTTAATGTTGACATGCAGCACCTGCAAAGAAATCCTTAAAGTAAATAGATTGCCCTTTAGCACGAAACCGGCGTATAAGCTTTTTCAGAGGGAAGTCGAGAAAGTGCTGCACGGATACAAAGAGGCGGTAAACTTGCTGGATGATATTGTTGTTACCGGTGGTTCGATAGAAAAACATATTTCTTATTTGCGGGAGGTATTAACCCGTTTGAAACTTGCTCGTTTCAAATTAAATGCTATCAAGTAAAGTATTTATACCGTATAATTAGTGCAACCGGTTTAAAGAAAGATCCTGCTAGAGTGGCGGCTATACTCGAAGGGGCAAAACCCACTAACGTATCGGAAGGGAGAGCGTTTTACACAAAATTTATTTCTACATTAGCATCTATTTTATATGCTCTTTATAATTTGCTAAAAAAAAGAGTCCGTTCTAAGTGGAATTAATTGTGCGAGGTAGTGTTTAATAGGGCAAAGGAGGCAGTGCTATCTGATAGAAGTTTAACTTGTTTCGATCCTGAGTTACACGAGTGTCTAGCTGCAGCACTTTTTACCTACTTAGTTAAAATTATTTTAACAATTTAACTATTGTCAAATATCAAATATCACATTTACCCAACCCAACCGAGGTGGAAGTAGAAAGTGAAGAGTGCGATTATTTAAATTTTGTAGGTGTTTTTGTGTGTGTGCCACCAAATGATGGTCACGTGTACAAGCGCTACCAGGACTAAATTAATTAAAGGGGCTCTTTATGAAAGCGAGCTTAAGACAAATAATGACAATAAGAGGAACTTGTGATCTTGTCCACGGTAGCTGATATAGATGTACCTATAGCAGTCTTGCCTAATACTCCCCGCACTTTGAGTAATGTAGCGTTAGAGGGAGAGTCAGAGGTCGTGGTAGGGAGTATTAGTAACGGGAGTAACGCAAACCAGTGATGGTAGTATGGGTGAAGAAAACGGTAATGAGCACGTCAATTATTATTAATGTAAATAGTTCCGAAGGTGTTGGTAGTGTACCCTTGGTAACTTGAAGTAAGCGATTGGTGAATATAAATAGTGTCCAAGATGCTAGGAGTAAACCCCTGGTAACTAGAGTTTGGCGAGTGGTGAGACCAATTGTTAGATTAAATTTAAAAATTGAAGTTTGTGTCCACATTATTCTGGTTCTTATATCGCGTATAAGCGGTAGGCTAAAAAAGAGCGGTAACCTCGTGAGAGAGAAGGTAGTGCTATGATGTATGAATAGAACAGGCCGCCCAGTTTATGGGAAATGTTATTATAAAATACAGAGGTTGAACCTGCCAGTGCCAATGTTATAAAAGTAGTTTCTAATTATTTATGTACAATTCCTAAATATTCTGCAGACTATTCATTTGTACTCTGTCATTACAGCTTGCTCTTTTAGAATATAGAAAAGCAATATAATTTTTAAAAATATGTTTTAGTTAAAGAACAATTATATTGAAAAGTAACGAATTAATTTGATTCAATTCCATGCTACGTTTTAAAGATGACTAATCGTCAATTTTATTTTAAACAAACAGTCGTAATTTGCAATTTCTGCCTATAAAAGTTGCTATGTACTAAATTACTTACCGAATTTACAAAAAAAAAACCGTCAGTATTGTGATAAATCATTGCTGGTTCTGTGTTTACCATATAAAGTTATTTAAAAGTCTAGCGTTCAATAAATTAACTTGGATATTATCCTATTTATAGTAGTAATCATTAACCATTTAAACTTTAAAAAAAGCTCTTTCCGCCTGTAACTGTTGGCTAGAAACTAGTAGCTTAATCTCTAAAGGGGAATTTAATTAAAAAACTCGTCAAAAACATAACCTAACTTCAAATTTTTGTATTGTTAATTGAAAAAAACCTCTCAACTAATGAACTTTCAGAATCATATCTGCCTTTATAAAATTTGTATACCTATTTCATTTTAAACAAGTATCTGATAGTGCCTTTGATGAAAAAACCTTAGTTACCTTTATCTTCAAGCATTTAAACTGTCAATATGTAATTAATTTTATGTATAAAACTACCTAATTATTGACTCTTCAACAGGTGATTTGTGTAAATATCCTTTTATTCGATAAAAAGTATTAATTTTGTTCTTAAGCGTAAATAATTAAAGCTAACTTTCTCACTTAACTGCTGCCTGTATTTTTGTTGTCTGATTTTACCTTAAGCATACCATTATGAATTACAGATATGTAGATTTAGATAACATTACTTTTGGGATTCTAGAACTAAAAATGAAACCAAGGCATTTCTTATATAATACAATTAAGAATTTCTCTCTAACACCGACATCTAATTATATCTTTTGTAATGTATATCATATAGTTCTTTGCCTTAGTTTATCATCATCATTAAGTCTTCAGTCCTAGAACCGGTTGGACGCGTACCCACATTGTTTCCTAGTCTGAATCAACCTACACATTTCCGTGAAATTTGCACAGTCTGCATCTATCACTATTTGTGTGCGAAAGTCTGATCTCAGTCTAACTCTACCTATCTTTTCCTATCTCTGCTTGTAAAATATCCCGTACTATTCCCCAAAAATGCCTTAGAACGTATTATGTCCTTCTATTTCTCCTATTCTTTATTTTCTTCCACAGATATCTTTATTCCTCTACTAGTTCTATAACCTATTTGTAATTAACTTTGTCTGTCCATGCTATCATCCTCGTACATCTGAAGCACAACATTCCAGAAGGCTCCTATCACTTTCTGTCTGCTTTTCCTACTGCCCCTATTTCATAGATGTACTGTGCAGTGCTCCACACTATGCTTTGAACAGTTTTCTTCTTGTATCTATGTTTGTTGTCTTTGAACATAGATGCTGTTCTTTCTTGTTTGATGCAGTTCGGTCACCTTCTATTGTTTTACAGTTATATACCCTACTTCCCCGATATTCAGTTATATGTGAAGGGGGGTAAACTGCCTTTGGCTACCAAGTTCCCCCAGCACTCGAACCCTTGTCGAATTAATAGTTTTTCCAATTTATCTTTTCGCACAATCAACATTAGTTGAAAATATTTCACTACCAACACCTGTAGTTGTTTATAATAATCATCAGATTTAAGAGCACTTATTTTTTCGTGATTGGGTTTTACGTCTTGAAACTGGTTGGACTTGTACCTAAGCTTATTTATGTTCTGAGCTAGCCTACAGAGTTCCCTGCAATTCTCTTAACAGCCTATATATAACGGGATTCCTTTCTATTGTTTTCTAATAATATGCCCCATTTTACCGAGATTCAGTGGTATGTGAAGGGGGTTAAGCAGCCTGGGGCTGCCGAGGATCCCCAAACACCTAGACATTTGCCGTATTAATAGTTTTCCAGTAAATGCTTTCGCACCATTAACATTGGTTGAGAGTATTGCAAAACCATTGTTTATAATAATCACTATGTTTATGTAGAGTAATTATTATTGTCATTAGTTTTCCATCTTGCGACTGGCTGGAAGAGTACCTACATCTTTCACTATCTGTGTGCAGGTCTACCTCTACTTCTCTTTTTTCCTATCTCTGCTTCTAATATACTCCGCACTATTTCCTCATGTCTTAGTATGTGGCCTATCATCCTATCTCTCTTATTTTTTACTGTTTTTCACATATTTCTTCCTTCCCCTACCATTTATATACCTCTTTGTTCATAACTTTGTCTGTCCACGATATCTTCATCATACGTCTGTAGCACCACATTTCAAAGGCTTCTACCTTTTCTTGTCTGCTTCTCCTACTGTCCAGACTTCACAGCCGTACAGTGCTGTGCTCCATACATATGTTTTAAGCAATCTTTTCCTTGTTTCCATTTTGTGATCTTTGAACACAGTAGTTGATTTTTCTTATTAAATGTAGCACGACCTTGTGTTAATCTTTGTTTTATATCTTTTGTGCTTTTCCTATCTTGCGTTATTTCACTTCCTAGGTAGCAGAAATCCTTAACCTCTTGTAAGTTCTCGATACCTATTTGTATTCTTGTTTTTAATTTATTTTCCCCTCTTTTACATACTAGAACTTTAGTTTTATTTTTGTTAATTTTCATACCATATCTCTCCGTTAGAACTGATTCCATTTCATTAAGAGCAGCTTCTAAGTCTTCTTTGCTAGATGCTAATACCGATATATCATCTGCAAATCTAAGCACATCAATCTTTTGTCCCTGCATATTAATTCCAAATGTCTTCCTGCATTTAACAGTATTCATTGCCTCTTCTATGTACAAGTTAAAAATTAAAGGGGATAAGACACATCCCTGTCTCAACCCTTTCCTAAAATTTACTTCTCTACTTTCTTGCTCTAATTCTATTACCGCTGTTTGCTCTTTGTATAAGCAATGTACTATCCGTCTATCCCTAAAACTCATTCCATTCTTTTTGAATATGTCAAACATTTTTTTCCATTTCACAATGTTGAATGTTTTTTTCAAATCTACAAACCCTATATATACGCTTTCTCCCTTCTCTATTGTTTTATCCATTATCACCCTCAGAGCTAAAATAGCCTCCCGTGTTTCCCTATTTCCCCTAAACCCAAATTGATCTTCTCCCAGTATTTCTTCAGCTCGTTTTTCCATTCGTCTTTGTACAATTCTAGTTAATATTTTTGAAACGTATGCGGTCAAACGTATTGTTCGAAAATTTTCACATCTATCCGCGCCTCTTTTTTTTTGGTATAGTCACTATGATGATACGTTTGAAATTTTTGGGTATCTCGCCTGTCTCATACATATTGTTTACAAGTCGGAAGAGACGTTCTGTTACTGCTTGTCCAGCGGTTTTTAGAGTTTTTACTAACACCTTATCTGTACCCGGCGCCTTACCATTTTTCAGACCCTTTAATGCTAATTCAAACTCATCTCTAAGTATAAGATATCCCAGGTCAGCATTTTCAATGTCTGATTCCTGTTCTAATGCTGTTAATTCCTCTCCTGAATATAAATTCCCTATATATTCCTGCTATCTAGCTACTTTCTCTACATTTTCTACAATGACGTTTCCTCCTGCGTCCCTTATATTTTTGCTACATGATTTTATATCCCTAAAATTCATTCTAATTAATTTGTATGCTTCGTCTGTCTTTCCTATTTCCATCTTAGTTTGTACCTCTTTGCACTTTTCATCAATCCATTGTTCTTTAGCTTTCCTGTATTTGTGAATAATTTCCCATTTTATGGCTTTGTATCTCTGTTTTCCTGTTTCATCTGATCTATTTTTCTATTTTCGTCTTTCTTCTATTAAATTCAGGATATCCTTTGTTATCAATGGTTAGTTTATAAATTACAAGATTTTGATAGTAAATTTCAAAACCATGGCATATTAAAAATCTAAAATCGCTTCTTTTTATCCACGATTAACATAGGTGATATCTATTTTCGTACTTTTAATTAAATATACACCCTATCTTTTTTACCATTATTTGAATTAAAGTTATGCCTTTTAAACTTACTCTTCGGTATAAATATATCTCACCCTTGAACCCTGAATCATTTTTAATCTCTTGTTTTTTAGATACTTTATTTGTCTCAAATGGTATAGTTCCATCGTCCCTACTCTTTATAAAAAAATTATTTGTTATAACAATTATATAATTTCTATTTTTTTATGTTTTCACCCTCTAGTTTCTTACAATTCACATTTTTACACAACTTACCGCATTTTTTCATGGTTGACATATCTTCCGTTTGAACAACTCTTATCTTTAAGACCTGTAGTACCTCGCCAGGTTAATTGTTTACTCTTGGGATACCCACAAAATCGCAACTTATGTCTTTGTAGTAAAAAGTCGATTTCCACAGTTCTGACTACAAAGAATTTCTATTCGATGTGTTTTCTTTCGCAAATGTCTTGATTATTTTTTTTAGTTATCAACTATTTATCTCTATCATAGGGACGTTTGTTTAACGATTTTATTTTAATAATTATGTCAGAGGACTTGTTTTAGGATTAAACAGGTTATGATGCATTACACAAATGCGGTTTTGACTTCCAAGTCTGCTTGGAACTTTTAGAAATATTTCTATTATGTATTTTGTGAGGATCGAATGTTAAAAAGCATGTTTCTCACGTTTCAAAAAACACAAATTGTTGTTTTCAAACAATGGAAACGCATAACTAGAAAGGGGGTGGATTGGACAAATGTACAAGTCATCCGCTATTATGTCAGACTACTCTGGGCTACCGAATTTTAAAGACAAGTGACAAGAAGTGCGTTATAATGCAGTAAAGTTATCTGTGTAATCCTTTCCCTTTCTTGTTTGACTTATAGTACCGGTTTGTTCACTTTTAATGTGGTAGATCAACAACAAACTATACTACAATTGGAGGTAGAGATGCCGCTGAAACCTATACGCCTGAACGTATGTAACTAGAGGAACAATACTTAGTGATATTTGCCACACAGTAATGTCCGTATTACAAAGTTTCAGTAATTGGCTCTATCTTAAGTTAACCATCTAGATGGATTAAGGTGAGTTCGATTTATTCATTGAGTAAATTATTCATTTTGTATTGCAAAATCTGTGCAATATAACTACGCCCTCTGTACAGTAATGCGATGAATTATTGTACCTCTTATATGTCTAATTAACAAGTAACAATTTGACGCCTAAGAAACGTGCTTTTTTTCATAATGCTTAAGCTATCTTATTTTTATAAAAGTTTGGACTTTTCAAATATAAAAAGCAATTTAATTTTTAAAAATTAAATTGGTTTAAAACAATTAAATTAAAAAATAACGAATTGATCTGATTTATTGGTATGCTACCGTTCAAAGATTGCTAATCTCAATGTTTATTTTAATTAAGCAGTCGTAATTTACAATTTCTACCTATAAAAGTCGTTATGTATTAAATTACTTACCGTATTTACAAAAAAAAAACAACCGTCACTGGTTCCGTGTTTACCATATGAAGTTACTAAAAGTTTATTGTTTTAAAAACTTCACTTCGATATTATCCTATTTTTGGAAATGGTGAGTAACCATTTAAACTTTAAAATAAACTCTATATGTCTGTAACTATTGTATAAAAATTAATAGCTTAATGTCAAAAAAGGGAATTTAATTTAAAAACTCGTCGAAAACCTAACTTCATATTTTCATGTTATTAATTGAAAAACCTGTTATCTAATAAACTTTCAGAATTGTATTTGCTTTTATAAAATTTGTATAACTACTTACTTTTAAACAAGTATCTGATAATGCGCTTTATGAAAAAAGTTAGTTAACTTTATCTTCAAGCATATAAACTGGCAATATGTAATAGTATATATATATACAAACTACCTAAATATTAATTCTTCAACAGGTGTGGTGTTTAAATCTTTTTTATATAAAGAATCGGGTTAATTTTATTCCAAAGCGTAAATCAATATAGCTGCCTGCTTATTAACTAATACCAATGTTTTTGGTGTCTAATTTTACTTTAATCATGCCATTATGATCAACAGATATTGTAAAACCTATATAACATTCTCTTTGAGACTTTAAAATTAAAAATGAAACCAAATCATTCCTTATCTAACACAATTAAGAATTTTTTTTTAAAAGTAACTTCTAATTGTATCTTTTGTAAAGTGTTTCTGCCTTAATTTATGAATGACAAGATTTTGATGGTAAATTTCAAAAACCATGGCATATTAAAGATCTAAAATCTTTTCTTTTTATGCATAACGATTAACAATGAAATACTTACATTCGTAGCTTTAATTAATTATATACCCTGTTTTTACCATTATTTGAATTGGATTTATCTTTTTTGAATTAGTTTGCTTGGTATAAACTCTGAATGATTTTTAATCTTTAGTTCCTCATATACTTTATTTATCTAAAATTCTGTAATTTCCTTGTCTCTACTTCTTATAAAAATTTTTGTCATTACACTTAAATAATATCAATTTTTCTTAAATTTTTCACCCTTTATTTTCTCATAGTTCTCATTCTTACACAACTCATCTCATTTTTTTTGATGGTTGACATATCTTTCGCTTGAACAGCTCAGAAAATCTTTAAGACCTGTATTACCTCATGTCGGGTTAATACTTTACTCTTTGGATACTCATAAGATCACAATCGGTGTCTCTGAAGTAAAAAGTCAATTTTCATAGTTGTGACTACAAAGAATTTCTGTTCGATGTGTTTTCTTTCGCAAATATCACAATCGTTTTTTTTAGAATTTCCGTTATCATGTCGGGTTGATTCTGTACTTTTTGGATACCAATAGAATCGCAACCTATGTCTTTGTAGTAAAAAGTCCGATTTCCACAGTTGTGACTACGATGAATTTTTATTTGATGTGTTTTCTTCTCGCAAATATCTCAATGAACTTTTTAGTATTTCCGTTAAATGTTTATTTCTATTACAGGCACCTTTGCACAACGATTTTATTTTAATAATTATCTTAGTGAACTTTTTCTTGTAGGATTAAGTAGGTTATGACGCATTGTATAAACACGGTTTTGAGTTCCAAGTCTGTTTGAGATTCTTAAAAATAGTTTTATTATGTATTTCGAAAAATGTACGTTGTTGTCTTCAACTAATCAGAACGCATAGCAAAAAAGGCTGATAGCTTGGATAAGTAAAGAAACCAGTCGCCATAATGGCAGATTACGCCTGGACTTCCGAATTTAATAAACGAGCGACAAGTAGTGCGTTATAATGCAGTAAAGTTACCTGTGTAATCCTTTGCCCTTCCTTATTTACCTTAAATATAGGTTTGTTCCCTTTAAATGTAGTATTTCGAGAACAAACTGCGCTGCAATTGGATGTGTAGAAACCGCTAAAACCCATACCCCCGAACATACACAGTTAGAGGAACAATACGTAAAACGTACAAGTTGTAACATTCGTTCAATATTAGACCATGTTCAAAACGATATCAGGAAAGATTTTCTTCAGACAATTCACTGATTGTCTAGAATTTATCTATGTTCTTCCCATTCGACGAAATGAAAGGTGATTCAACTACAACTAAGGATTTTAAGAGCTAGTTCTTGGTGGTCGCTAAAGAATATTTTTTTGTTGTAGAAATGAAAGAAATTGTGGAAAGAGAGTTCCTCCATTGGTCAAAGAAACAGAGAGCATAAAAATTTCAGCCAGAAGTTCCAAAAAGTGCTTTACAGGCTTTAACAGAATGCGACAAAAAGTATATTCAAACACCGATGGCTGCTGGGAATTCTGTGTTCCTTACTAGTATGCAGCAACAGCGGAGAATTTTTTTGGTACTTTACGCCTAGTACAATACTGAACGAGAAGTACTATGATCGAAACTCGGTTAACTTGTTCTGCTCTTATGTACGTTCATTGGAATATTGTAAAGAAAATTGATCATAACAAAGTGATTGATAGATTTGCAAAGCAATATAAAAAAAAGCTAAATCCTGTTTTATGAACATTTTGTACAATATAGAAGAGTTCATGATTGTTTTTCATTTTCTTCTTTTTTATACTCCCCTGCGCATCCACTTCTGTTTCAATTATTCCATGGTGGTAATATACATAAAGTACACCCCCCGCCACAAGTTTTTCTGGATCCGCCCCTGAATTATGATACGGATCTTCAGGTGTAAGCAAAATTTTTCAAACAAAGATATAACAAATGTTGTAACTTGGTAAGATGCAACTCTGCATTTCACCGGCGAAAACCTGGATGTGTATTTCGATTGATTTCGGTTTGATTTGTGAACACATAAAAGAGCATATTTAAACTTAATTTAGAGTACAACAGCTTCAAGTTTATATTTTATTAACAGAAAAATAAATACATTTCAGCACTAACATAAAATTTAAAAAGAAGCGTTTTTCTGAACGCGACTATCCAAAACATGGGAATCGTGAGAAAGCACATCCTTCTCCATATCATATTAATTTAAAGGATGTTAAGTATTCCTGATTCATGCTTTAGAAGCGGTCTATAAAATGGAAAGAAAAAGTAAACTCGTCTATCGTAATGTACAAAATTTTAGTTGAACGTTCAAAGAACTCTAGGCCATTATCTGCCAATTGGCGATGGTAGAAAATAAATGTCGACCAAAGCTTCTCTGCAAGTTGTTTTTGAATTCTTACTACTCCGAATAACAGCTTTAGAGCCTTTATTGGCTCTTGATGTAAAATTTATAAACCAATTTTCTGAACCCCGTGGTTCTGTAGAAGATTAATTCTTTTAAGTACGAAATGAGATATTCTCAAATTCAATTTCACATTATAATGAAAAACTTATGACAGAAACAATCTGATCCTTTCAAACAACCTGTGGGGTAATAAAACTGATGAAAGCGCAAAAATTTACGTGCATTATGTTGACAGCCTCATGTCAATGAGGACAAACAGCCAATTCCATTTTGTCAGCCCTCCTGACCTCTTCTGCTTGATGAAACTTAATAATTACACTTTTGTATCTGTAAATTGATGAAATTTCTGCGTTGACGAGTAGACAATTACACGTTTATAGACACGTAGTTCACGGTTGTAGTAAAAGGAGCTTAATATTTAAGCTTAACAGGATGTTAAGTCTTGATAATCGCTTCTTCATTTTCGTTTGCCCTACACCTTGTCTAGAACCACAATATTTCTGCAGCAAACTCCTCAAACTGAGAAAGAAAAATTAGTTGGAATTAATATATACAGTGAAATGGAACGAAAGTACAGTAAATAATTTTCTATAGCCAAGCTTCCACTTTTTAATAGTTATAATTAATTTTAGAAATGGCTTATTCGACATAGCCTTTACGCGTAGTGAAAGTAGTATTTAAACACACAACTTTGTTTTAGAACTTTTAGACAGAAATTAATAATTAGCTTCCCCAAATGTCGATCTGAAACACTTGTACATGCAAAAATATGCGATCAACAAGCAAGCAGCTTCTGATAAAATTTCCGTAACGACTGGCTATATAAGGAAAAAGGTAAATTACAGCCTGCTTGACAGGAAAGCTTGATTTAAAATCAATAAATAATTTAATTCTGTAAAAAGCATTGAAATACAATAGAACATTTTTAAACTTAAGCACCGGTGGGATGCACAAAACCTTGTACGTTGCAATTTAATAAAAAAGGGGAAGTATTAAAAAGTTAGTACGTTAATTTAAAATTGCACACCATTCTTTATACAAATCTCTCATAAATGTCACAAGAATCAGAAGAGCCTTTTTGGTAATTATACTTCAAACATTATACAATAGTATCTGCGTATTTTTGAGACACAACTGATAAACTTAGTATAACTTTTTATTACAAGGAACTTTATCATCATCATCATTAGGTCTTCAGCCCTGGAACTGGTTAGACGCGTACCCTCATTGTTTCCTATTCTGAACTAACCTACATATTTCCCTGAAATTCCTAGACCCTAAATACAGCTCTGTTTCCCTTCTATTGTTTATCTGATTATATATATATATATATATATATATATATATATATATATAATTAATAAGATGAAATAATAACTTAGACTTTTTAAGTAAAGCCCAAATGATCATTTCAAATCGAGCTAGTAATTGAAAGAAGGAAAATATAAGGTCTTGAACAGAATTTGAACCTACATCTCAATTTTGCCGGAACTGTGCGTTTACCAATTACGCTACCGAGACCGATGGCTATAATTGGGAAAATTACAAATCTAAATCGTGTACAGTACTATATATAAACCTAACTTTCAATTACGTTTAGCATTTTTGTCAATCATATCTGACATTGTCAAGTTTTTGACTTATGTCAGATATAGACAGGAAGCAACGCTCAAAATCACGGCTATAAGCCAAGTATTCATATTTAAATATTATAAGTATTTTTTACACAAGGTAAGTTGATAAATACTAACGTATTACAATTAATAAGATGAAATACTAAAAAAAGTCTAAGTTATTTTTTTATCTTATTAATTGTAATACGTTAGTATTTATCAATTTACCTTGTGTAAAAATACTTATAATATATATATATATATATATATATATATATATATATATATTAATATATTATATTATATTATATTATTATTATTTCACCAACATTCAGTGGTTTGTGAAGGGAGTTAAGCAACCCTGCGACTACCAAGATCCCCCATCACTTAACCATTCGCCGAATTTATAGTTTTCCAATGTGTTGATTTGGCAATATTCTCAACATTAGTTGAGAATATTGCCAAACCAACACTTGTAGATGCTTATAATAATCATCAGGATCAAGTACAATTACTTTTTTCGTCGTTAGGTTTTCAGTCTTGGACCTGGTTGATTTCTATTATGAGTTAATTTACACATTTCCCTGAAATTCCCACAGCCTACAATCTTTGACTATTTCTGTGCAATAGTATAACCTAGGTCTTCCTCTACTTCCCTTTTTTTCTATCTCTGTTTCTAATATATTCCGCACTATTCCTTCATGCCTTAGTATGTTGCCTATCATCCTATCTGTCCTGTTTTTTACTGTTTTCCACATATTTCTTTCTTCCCCTACCATTTCTAGAACCTCTTTGTTCTTAACTTTATCTGTTCATGATATATTCATCATACGTCTGTAGCACTACATTTCAAAGGCTTCTATTCTTTTCATGTTTGCTTCTCCTGCTGTCCAAGTTTCACAACCGTACTATGCTCCACACATACGTTTTAAACAATCTTTTCCTTGTTTCTATGTTTGTTGTCATTGGACACAGCAGTTGCTTTTATTGTTAAATGTAGCACGAGCTTGTGCTAATCTTTGTTTTATATCTATTGCGCTCTTCTCATCTTGCGTTATTTGGTTTCCTAGGTAGCAGAAATCCTTAACTTCTTGTAAGATCTCGATACCTATTTGTATTCTAGTTTTTGATTTATTTTCTCCTCCTTTACATACAAGTACTTTAGTTTTATTTTTGTTAATTATCATACCGTATCTCTCTGTTAGAACTGTTTTTATTTCGTTACGAGCAGTTTCTCAATCTTCCTTGATAGATGCCCTGCATAATACTTCCAAATATCTTCTTGCGTTTGACAGTATTCATTGCCTCGTCACTGTACAAGTGAAAGTTAATGGGAATAGCGCACATCCCACTCTCACCCCTTTCCTAATATTTACTTCTCTACGTTACTGCTCTAATTCTATTACCGTTGTATGCTCTTGGTGTAAGCTATGTACTATCCGTCAATCTCTAACATTTATTCCAATCTTTTTGAGTACTTCAAACATTTTTTTTTCATTTTATATTGTCGAATGCCTTTTCCAGATCCACAAACCCTATATACACGCATTCTCATTTATCTATTATGTTCTCCATTATCACCCTCAAAGCTAAAAGCCTTTCGTGTTCCCCTATTTCACCTAAACCCAAATTCATCTTCTCCTAGTATTTCTTCAGCTTGTTTTTCCATCCGTTTTTGTGCAATTCTCGTTAATATTCTTGATACGTGTGCTGTCAAACTTTATGTTCGAAAATTTTCACATCTATCCGCGCCTCTTTTTTTGGTACAGTGACTATAAAGTTACGTTTGAAATCTTTGGGTATCTCGCCTGTTTTATACGTATAGTTTACAAGTTGGAAAAGACGTTCTGTTACTGTTTGTTCAGCGACTTTTAGAGTTTCCGTTTGCACCTTATCTGTACCCGGTGCCTTGCCATTTTTCAGACTCTTTAATGCTAATTCAAACTAATCTCTAAGTATAGGATCTCCCAAGTCATCCTTTCCAATGTCTGATTCATGTTCTAGTGCTGTTAGTTCCTCCCCTACATATAAATTCCCTATATATTCTTGCCATCTAACCACTTTCTCTGCATTTTCTATAATTACGTCTCCTTCCGCGCCGTTTGTACTTTTGTTACACGCTGTTATATCTTTAAAATTCATTCTAATTAGCTTGAATGCTTCGTCTGTCTTTCATATTTCCATCTTAGTTTGTACCTCTTTGTATTTTCTGCATGTGCGAATGATTTACCATTTTATGACTTTGAATCTCTGTTTTACTCTTTCGTCTGGTCTTTTCTTGTATTTTCGTCTTTTTCTATTAATTTCAGGATATCCTTTGTTATCCAAGGTTTCTTATTTTTCTATTGTGTATACTTCAGAATATTTCTGACCGCCATGTCTAAGCTGGATTTAATATTATTTCATTCTGTTTCTACTTCCTTAGTATCATAAATTTGCTGGACATCTTTCAGCAATTCATTTAACTTTTTTTCAAATCTTTCGAGGATATTTTTATCTTCTAGTTTCTCAAGAGTCAAAGTGCCTTTTATGTTCCATTTTCTCAAATTTTTAAATTTAAGAGCAGTCTTCATAAGTACAATGTTATGGTCAGTGTCAATATCTGCTTCTGGGTAGCTTCTACAGTTCTTTACTTGATTCCTAAACCGTTGTGTAACAAGAATGTAATCTAGTTGATATCTTGCTATATCTCCTGGCATCTTCCACGTCCATCGTCTTCTAGCATGATGTTGAAATAGTGTGTTAGTGATGATACGCTTGTTCTTGTCGCAAAATTCTACCAGCCTATTTCCCCTGTGGTTTCTCGTGCCTAAGCCAACTAAACTTACTACCGCTCCTTCCCTACCGTCACCTACCACTGCATTAAAGTCCCCCGACATTATTAATTTTTCATGTCCTTCTACGTATCTTAGTATGTCTTCGATATCTTTGTAGATCGTTTCTATTTCTTTCTCATCGTAGCTAGAGGTGGGTATGTATACTTGTATTCATACTATACAATGAGTAATCTTTCATTCTTTTGTAAGTAATTTTCTACACAATGTCATATCTTTCTTCGCATAACTAAACCCACACCCAAATTTCCTTCCTCTGATCCTGTATGAATTATCCTAAATTCTCCACTCCAAAAATCCCCTGCCTCTGGCCAGCGAACTTTGTTGATCCCTACTATATCTAATGCTAACCTAACCATTTCAGTTTCTAAGTTCTCTAGCTTACCTACTTGCTTCATACTTCTTAAATTCCACGCTCTGACTCTTTTTCTATACTTTCTAATCACATCCTCCGAAGTAGTCCCCTCCCGAATATCCGAATGGGATATTATTTTAACTGCGGAATCTTTTACCCTAGAGAATGCCATCATCTTAATTAGAATTTGAGTACGCTGTGTGCTTGGTAGATAATGTGGTGATTTCTCGTTGCCTTCCACATCGCAGTAGTATGTCTTAGAATGTCATACCGATCCCTCTGGTTTCTGTCAATCTAAGTACCAAAAGAGCTGCTGTCCTTTTTCGGGGACCTATCTTTGTCTGGTTTCTCACTAAAAACCCTACTAAATTTGGTTGAACTTGTAGTTTGGCTCTTTAGATCACTGGAACGCACAGGCCATTCGACACCTTTTAGTAATCTAGAACTTTTTCAAGTGCAAGTCCATTCGGAACAGGAGAAACTTTATACTAAAGCTATATATATATATATATATATATATATATATATATATTCTTATATCCGCCCTAATTTTTATTTTATTTTATATCACCCCTATTACTTTACTTTCGCTTTGGGCTAATACCTTCTTTATTTATTACTTTTTAACTTTAAACAAAATTTGTTTAACGACTTTTGTCGTCGTCCCTAATGATTTCAAATCGAGGTGCTTTAGCAAACGTTTGGTTGGTTCTTTTTTTACTAATTACTATATTTTATATGCCTCGACTATTTGAAACTTTAATCTCAGGGTTTTCTCACCTACTCACCGTGAGTTCAATCGTGAGTAGATGTGTTTCACCCAACCAAACTGCACCCTCGTTTGTTTTACCACTTTTTTTAATGTACTGAATTTACTATGTATGCCAAATTTTAATATATCAAAGTTGCCTGATGCCAAATTAATTTTATGTAACTGTTTATGACTTTAATTTTTGACGTTATGATATATTTACGGTACTTACCAGAAATATACCGCGCTGAAGGCCTTCCTTTAACTGCTGGCTCAAGTTCGAAACCACCGTACGCACTTTTACAAAAGATTCTCCAATGATGTCCGCTTGCGTACTGCCTCCAGGTGTTCTTAACAAAACAATTTCGATGACCCAAACCTGAAATAATGTTACCCCAATTTAAAATTTAGCAAAAAAAACCGTTGTCTATTTCCCCTGCGTTAATTCTTCCTCTTCGTATATCGATCTCCTGTTCCTCTCTTCGCACAATCCAATTCAAACCCGCTGTCCTAATACAAATCACTCCTAGTCCTGCTATTCCAATTATCCATACGATGTCCTTACTGCCGTTTAATCTTCTCAAATCAATCCAAAATTACTTATGTCGTCGATGCCTTCTTTATCCACTCCAATCTCCTACTGCCGTTATACCAAATCTATCCCAAAACCAACACCAATCTTCTCAAACAAATATCCGTCGCTTTCCCCGTTCCACTAATAACCACTTCCAAATCTTCTTTAAATACACGCTAACTTTCCCGTTGCACTTTTAAACACTTTTGCTTTTTTTAATACTCGTCGCCTTTTTTTACTCGAAGCTTCTTATTCCTTTCACACTTGGATTAAATAATACTCGATGATACTTATATAAACTTTTATTTCAAAATATTTTAGACTTTAACGCAGGTTTCATAAAATAGGTCTTTATCTGAACAAATTCGAAAAGTAAGTCCCTTATTTATTTTGCTTAGTTATTAAATCAACAAACTTAGCTTGCTAGAATAACATTTTTAAACATATAACATCCAATAACAAATCATCTTTCTTTCAGTGTCCAACATTGCTACACTTCGTTTAAAGTTTTATCTGGTCGGTAATGCAGTTAACAAAATGTAACACTTAGATTCTGGTACATTGAAATGGCGATAGATGGCTCTTAAAAGCCGGTAATACAATTACCAAAGTTCATAAGATACACCATGACGTCATCGACAATTTATATTGCGCGTAATTACAAAATATTACATAAAATTAAAACAATAAAAATTAGAGAATCTACTCACGTGAAGGATCCGCTAACCGGCAGGAAATCACGTTGCGGTAGCCTCGGCATCGCTGCTGCTGGTAGAGTTGGACATCCAAATTATCTCGGGGTCATGGGATGCTCCAGGGTCATCTCCGTTCCTATATGCAGTGGAAGACGGAATAGGTAATTAAGGAAAGATAATCAAGATAAGGAAATCTACATAATAAGATAACACGACACCCCGCACGACTGTTCACTTCAAAGTTCGGCGTAAAGCCACGTTTCCGCGCGAGAACCGCGGAACTCCCTACTCTTTGTAGCATTGCTATACCCCTATAGGGATAATTTACACTTGCCAATTGCACTATTGTGACGTACCGGAAGCCCCGCCCAGTCTATTTAAATTGTTCCCGCTTCTTGCGTATTTAAAATTATGGCGGGAACTTCCGCACATCAAGAAAACTAACCTAAACAATGTTAAAGTGCAAATTCGGTTTGCACGTAACAATCGCGACAAAGCCACAAAAGAAAAACAAAAAAGAAAAGTCTGTTAGCACAGTAACAGCTTAAAATCTAAGTCCTTACTACCCTATATAAACCCTAACTTAAAACCTACAAAATGTTTATATAAGGCGCCACCTGGTTTTTCGACCGATAACACGTCTACCGAAGTACCAGGAACGGAATAGGTAGCCCGATAGTCTGTGACTACACTACTTACCGACAGCACAAATTTGTCGGGGAGCATGAAACACTGCTTAAACTAACACGGGTGCGACAAGTCGCCTAACCTATCTAAACCTATCTAAACTTATCTAACTAAAGCTAACATAAAGTTCTTATATGCAAACACACATGAGTGTCGCATCAAACTATTCTTCTTTTTGGCAAGAAGTGCCCAAATTTAAAAATGTTCATGAGAGTGCGTCACCTTGCACTCTGGCAAATTTTGTTTCTGGTACTTTGGTTTCCTCCGATGCACATTTAACTTGTCCATGACACAGTTGTGAATCCACAAATTTACCAAAAGTACCGCCTACTAAATCCTTATATGCTAACCTGACAAATTACATTTCTAAATTGGGTTAGCTTTTCACTTAAATTTCAGAAAGATAATTCCACGTCTGGTCATATATACCACACGTTAGGACGATAAAAGATAAGATAAGATCTCAAATTGATGTTAAAGATAGTAGATAAGGTAAAGATATTAAGCTTAAGTTGTTATCCTCAAAGGTAATGAATAAGATAACGGTATTAAGCTTTAGTTATTTTTTGAGATACTCGATAAGATAACACGATATTAAGTTAAAGTGATTATAAGAGATAGTAGGTAACATGAATTTAAACAGAAGTTATTACTCAAGATAACCGGTAAGATAACGCGAAATAACTCGAAGTCATTCCTAACGGTAGTCGGTAAGATAACGATAAATTAAACCAAAATTATTACTAACGGTAATCGGTAAGATAACGATAATAAACTAAGGTTATTATTAAGGGTAATCAATAAGATAACGATATTAAACCTAAAGGTATTATCGAAGATAATAAAGAAGACAAAGATATTGGCCTAGTTATTACCCAAGACAATGATAACAACAAAAGAGTGGCTCCAGTAGAGCCGTTTAAATGGGATTGACCCGTGCCCTCCAAAAGAGAAACCTGTGAGGCAGGTCCGTTCGTAAGAACAGCACGGGGACCGGCAAGACCTTTGGGTGCATTCCTGCACCCAGTGTTGATCGATATCGGTGAAACTATTCACCCGATATCCATGCGGTATATTCTATATACACATTCACTCACACATTCACACACTCATACATACCTTCACTGCCAGAGCCTATGCACTGACAGCGGCACCGCATGACCCCACGAAAGATTCGCAGAGACATGGTCCAGGTGTCTGTGAAAACCTCCCGCACAACCACACGGTGACTAACAGAAAAGAAAAGGTAATAGAGAAACAGGAATGGTAAAAAAGAAGGAAGTTGGTTTTTTGAAGTGCATAAGAGGCACCTCTAGGTAGAAGAAAGAAGAGGAAGGGCTCGCATTGAGCAAAAGCGACAGAGGGAAAGGTGGATAGCAAAGCGCTACTCAACCAGCAAGTGTGGTCAGTAGCTCGGAATGAGGGAACATCATTCTTATGAGGCAGACGGGTGTTCCGGGACAAGAACAGGTCCACCGAGAGAAGAATAAGGCATAGCGGAGATAGCGGGTTAAGAAAAAGTATAGTTTTTGGACGAGCGTCCGAGAGAAAGTAGAGAATTGTCCCTATAAAACACAGCGTAGTCTGAAGGACCACCTGCGATATTAATCCGACAAGATAAGATATACACATTTTAAAATTCACTAGACTCCTAAGAGAACTAGTACGATAATTTTCCTAACGAGTGCTTCGACTACGATAAGAAAATCAGACAAAGATAGATACGACAACTTAAAAGTATCTTCACAGATACAAACACACAAAACAAACTGTTTTAAGGTAGTTTTTAAATCGGTAGCACCCTAAACACACAAAATGCCCAATTATAAGCAGTTAAATACAGATACACTGTCCCCATATGCTAAAACAACCGAGAATTTAATAAAATAACAATAAGAGCGATAGCGTCTCACCACAAAGTTCAATAAAAATAACGAAAAAAGTTTATAAGTTATGTAGATTTAGTAGAAAAGGAAGGAATAATGTTGTAGTATAATGATGTAGTATAATGTGGGCGATTGCAATAATTCAGAGGAAAAAACACACGGAATAGACAATCCTAGCTTTTGCAACTGCGAATATGAACTATTTCTTTCAATGGCATAGACTGCGCATGTTCTATGTGAGCCCAAAGAAGAAAGCATTCACTCAACATCAGCCAAAACCAGTCATAAAAATTCAATGGGTTATTTCAACCAAAGTTACGACAATTACCATTCAATTAAACCATATAAGAGAAATACTAAAGACCGAACAATATGTAATAGGAAAATTTCAAGGGTTAATTAAATGAAACGACAGAGTTATATTGGGGGGTGTAGAGGATGAAGTGATATATGAGTAACGGTATGGTCGAGGAAAAGTCAACCAGAAGAAAAGATAGCTAAATTAAGGTAAGTAAAGTTAAACGTGTAAGAAATTATATACTATATGAGAGAAGGAATAAGTAATTAAAGATACTAATTGATGGTGAGAACAAAAAGTATTAGGTAAATCGTGAGGAGAATGGGGCATGAAAAACTTAATTAGCATTTGGGTCGGCAGAGAATGGCTTAAGGTCTTTAATATGCCACCTGCCTTGGCGTTTTCCTTCAGTATCCTGAAGTTCGTAGATAAGGGACTAATAACACGTGTGACTTTACAAAGAATGAATTTAGGGGCCAATTTTGAAGAAAATTTCTTAGATGCATCCGATAAGACATAGTTCTTTTTCCAAACTTGTTCGCCTAAGGCAAAGGAAATATTTCGCTTACGCAAGTTATAATGGTCCTTGCTTTTTCGTAAGCTTTTAACAAATTTTTCTAACGTCGTTAAAGATAGAAGGTAGTGACTGTTGGTCCTTGTCCCAACGTACTTTATCGTCAAATTCGATTACGTTAGTATCGTCAGGCACTAAACCATAGTAACTCCCATCGATTGGGGTATATCTTCCAAAAACAAGAAAAGACGGAGTGAATTGGGTTGCTTCGTGTTTAGATGTACGCAAAGCTTGAGCAATTTCAAAGATATGTTCATCCCATGTAGTATGGTCTGAATTAATATAAGAAGAGATAGCGGTAATTAACACTCGATTTACTCTCTCGGTAGGGTTTACTTGGGGGTGATATTTTGCGTTAAACCAAATTTTTTGTACTTTGTAACTTTTAACGAAATTCTGAAAATCTTTAGAGATAAATTGTGCACCATTGTCACAAAGAATAATCTGGGGGACACCAAAGATAAGAAAGACATTCTGTTCTAGGAATTTAATTATTGCTGCGGAGGTAGCTTTACGTAAGGGTTGCACCATAACAAATTTAGAAAACCAATCGGTAACGACTAAAAGATATTGATTGCCTCTTTTCGATCGAGGGAGAGGTCCTAATAAGTCAAGCGATATTAATTGAAAGGGATAAGATACACGCTTAAAGTTACCCATTAAACCAGGGCGAGCATCTTGCGAACTCTTATGGGAACCACAAATTTTGCAGCTCTTAATGTAGCGACAAACAGATTGCTTAAGTGTGGGCCAGTAATACAATTCAGATATTTTAGCGAGAGTTTTTGTAACACCAAGATGTGCAGCTAAGGGATCGTCGTGACATAATTTGAGCACCTCACTGCGATTTGCAGTGGGCACAACGAGTTTCCATTCAGGTATATTCGATATTTTATGGGGACGAGGATACAAATTTATACAGTATATTATTAGTTACTCGAAAGGTAGGAAATTTGTCGGGATTATCGGAAACTTTTTTTATCATATTGAGGTACCAGGTATCCAGAATTAAATTTGGAAGGTTTAGAGAAACTACATCTCGAGATAACGCATCAGGTACGATATTTAATTTGCCAGGCCTATGCCTAACGTCAAAAGTAAATTGAGATATACGCAAGTTCCATCTTGCCAAACGACCTGCGGGTTGTTTCAAGTTATTAAGCCAAGTGAGTGCTGCACAATCAGTGATTACGGTAAAGTGTGTACCTTCGACATATCCTCTAAATTTCTCGATGCCAAAGATAACACCCAATAGTTCTCGTTCGGTAGCAGAGTATTTTTGTTCGGCAGAAGTTAAGGCACGGCTCGCATAAGCGATTGGATGTTCTAAACCATTGTTTACCTGGAACAACATTGCACCTAACCCAGTAAGTGAAGCATCGGTTTGTATATAAAACTTATCATCGAAATTTGGAGAGATTAAGATAGGTGCTGAAGTGATTAGTGTTTTAATTTGTTCGAAAGCTTGTTGGGATTCTAAATTCCACTCGATAGTTTGGGATTTCTTTTTATTTTTAATTAAAGCGGTAATGGGTGCAGATATAGTTGAAAGATTGGGTAGAAAAATGCGATAGTAGCTAATCATTCCTATCAAACGTTTGATTTCGGTAACAGTTTTTGGTGTTTTAAATTTAGTAATAGCATCAACTTTAGCGGGATCTGCTCGTAAGCCTGTTCCATCGACAATAAAACCAAGAAATGTAAGGGATGAACGACAAAATTGAGACTTTTCCCAGTTTATCTTAAAGCCTGCTGCGCTTAAACGTTCAGCAACTTCATCTAATGTGGCGATATGTTCATCGAAAGAACTTGAGATAATTAAGATATCATCCAAAAATACAAAGGCACGTTCTTGATGTAAGATAGGACCTAACGTTTGATCCATAGTACGTTGTAAAGTTTGTGGAGCGTTACAGAGACCAAATGGCAAAAAATTATATTCGAAAAGACCTCGGCCTGGGACACAAAAAGCAGTTTTTGACGAGAAGATAAGTCAAGAGGTATCTGATAAAAGCTTGTCTTAGGTCGATAGATGAGATAAATTTTGCGTTACGAAGCCTGCTCAAAATTGAGTCAGTTCTGGGTAGAGGGTAAGCGTCTGGAACAGTAACAGAATTTAGCTTCCTGCCATCAAAACAAACACGCCATTCGTCATTCTTTTTCCGAACTAGCAATACGGAGAGGTCCATGGTGAATTTGAAGGAGAGATAACACCAGATACTAACATTTTGTCTATTTCTGCATGTAAATGCTTTTGTAAGGCAGGCGATAAGGGATATTGACGTTGCTTAAAGGGAAGGGCATCACCTGTAGAGATAACGTGTGTTGCCGTTGTAACACAACCAAGTTCAGAGGTATTAAGTTTGCGAAATTTGTCGATTGTAGCGTTAAGAGTTACATCTTGGGAGTCAGTAAGAGAGATTTTGTTAGATATTCCTGTAGATGCACAGGAGTTCGTTTTAATAGAGGTTTGCCATGAAAATCCTGAAAGTAAAGTGACAGATTAAAAGTTTACAGAAATCAACGCCCAGTAGAAAAGGATACGCTAATGCAGGGACAATCAAAAATAAAACATAATAAGATAACACGACACCCGCACGACTGTTCACTTCAAAGTTCGGCGTAAAGCCACGTTTCCGCGCGAGAACCGCGGAACTCCCTACTCTTTTAGCATTGCTATACCCCTATAGGGATAATTTACACTTGCCAATTGCACTATTGTGACGTACCGGAAGCCCCGCCCAGTCTATTTAAATTGTTCCCGCTTCTTGCGTATTTAAAATTATGGCGGGAACTTCCGCACATCAAGAAAACTAACCTAAACAATGTTAAAGTGCAAATTCGATTTGCACGTAACAATCGCGACAAAGCCACAAAAGAAAAACAAAAAAGAAAAAGTCTGTTAGCACAGTAACAGCTTAAAATCTAAGTCCTTACTACCCTATATAAACCCTAACTTAAAACCTACAAAATGTTTATATAAGGCGCCACCTGGTTTTTCGACCGATAACACGTCTACCGAAGTACCAGGAACGGAATAGGTAGCCCGATAGTCTGTGACTACACTACTTACCGACAGCACAAATTTGTCGGGGAGCATGAAACACTGCTTAAACTAACACGGGTGCGACAAGTCGCCTAACCTATCTAAACCTATCTAAACTTATCTAACTAAAGCTAACATAAAGTTCTTATATGCAAACACACATGAGTGTCGCATCAAACTATTCTTCTTTTTGGCAAGAAGTGCCCAAATTTAAAAATGTTCATGAGAGTGCGTCACCTTGCACTCTGGCAAATTTTGTTTCTGGTACTTTGGTTTCCTCCGATGCACATTTAACTTGTCCATGACACAGTTGTGAATCCACAAATTTACCAAAAGTACCGCCTACTAAATCCTTATATGCTAACCTGACAAATTACATTTCTAAATTGGGTTAGCTTTTTCATAAATTTCAGAAAGATAATTCCACGTCTGGTCATATATACCACACGTTAGGACGATAAAAGATAAGATAAGATCTCAAATTGATGTTAAAGATAGTAGATAAGGTAAAGATATTAAGCTTAAGTTGTTATCCTCAAAGGTAATGAATAAGATAACGGTATTAAGCTTTAGTTATTTTTTTTTGAGATACTCGATAAGATAACACGATATTAAGTTAAAGTGATTATAAGAGATAGTAGGTAACATGAATTTAAACAGAAGTTATTACTCAAGATAACCGGTAAGATAACGCGAAATAACTCGAAGTCATTCCTAACGGTAGTCGGTAAGATAACGATAAATTAAACCAAAATTATTACTAACGGTAATCGGTAAGATAACGATAATAAACTAAGGTTATTATTAAGGGTAATCAATAAGATAACGATATTAAACCTAAAGGTATTATCGAAGATAATAAAGAAGACAAAGATATTGGCCTAGTTATTACCCAAGACAATGATAACAACAAAGAGTGGCTCCAGTAGAGCCGTTTAAATGGGATTGACCCGTGCCCTCCAAAAGAGAAACCTGTGAGGCAGGTCCGTTCGTAAGAACAGCACGGGGACCGGCAAAGACCTTTGGGTGCATTCCTGCACCCAGTGTTGATCGATATCGGTGAAACTATTCACCCGATATCCATGCGGTATATTCTATATACACATTCACTCACACATTCACACACTCATACATACCTTCACTGCCAGAGCCTATGCACTGACAGCGGCACCGCATGACCCCACGAAAGATTCGCAGAGACATGGTCCAGGTGTCTGTGAAAACCTCCCGCACAACCACACGGTGACTAACAGAAAAGAAAAGGTAGTAGAGAAACAGGAATGGTAAAAAAGAAGGAGGTTGGTTTTTTGAAGTGCATAAGAGGCACCTCTAGGTAGAAGAAAGAAGAGGAAGGGCTCGCATTGAGCAAAAGCGACAGAGGGAAAGGTGGATAGCAAAGCGCTACTCAACCAGCAAGTGTGGTCAGTAGCTCGGAATGAGGGAACATCATTCTTATGAGGCAGACGGGTGTTCCGGGACAAGAACAGGTCCACCGAGAGAAGAATAAGGCATAGCGGAGATAGCGGGTTAAGAAAAGTATAGTTTTTGGACGAGCGTCCGAGAGAAAGTAGAGAATTGTCCCTATAAAACACAGCGTAGTCTGAAGGACCACCTGCGATATTAATCCGACAAGATAAGATATACACATTTTAAAATTCACTAGACTCCTAAGAGAACTAGTACGATAATTTTCCTAACGAGTGCTTCGACTACGATAAGAAAATCAGACAAAGATAGATACGACAACTTAAAAGTATCTTCACAGATACAAACACACAAAACAAACTGTTTTAAGGTAGTTTTTAAATCGGTAGCACCCTAAACACACAAAATGCCCAATTATAAGCAGTTAAATACAGATACACTGTCCCCATATGCTAAAACAACCGAGAATTTAATAAAATAACAATAAGAGCGATAGCGTCTCACCACAAAGTTCAATAAAAATAACGAAAAAAGTTTATAAGTTATGTAGATTTAGTAGAAAAAGGAAGGAATAATGTTGTAGTATAATGATGTAGTATAATGTGGGCGATTGCAATAATTCAGAGGAAAAACACACGGAATAGACAATCCTAGCTTTTGCAACTGCGAATATGAACTATTTCTTTCAATGGCATAGACTGCGCATGTTCTATGTGAGCCCAAAGAAGAAAGCATTCACTCAACATCAGCCAAAACCAGTCATAAAAATTCAATGGGTTATTTCAACCAAAGTTACGACAATTACCATTCAATTAAACCATATAAGAGAAATACTAAAGACCGAACAATATGTAATAGGAAAATTTCAAGGGTTAATTAAATGAAACGACAGAGTTATATTGGGGGTGTAGAGGATGAAGTGATATATGAGTAACGGTATGGTCGAGGAAAAGTCAACCAGAAGAAAAGATAGCTAAATTAAGGTAAGTAAAGTTAAACGTGTAAGAAATTATATACTATATGAGAGAAGGAATAAGTAATTAAAGATACTAATTGATGGTGAGAACAAAAGTATTAGGTAAATCGTGAGGAGAATGGGGCATGAAAAACTTAATTAGCATTTGGGTCGGCAGAGAATGGCTTAAGGTCTTTAATATGCCACCTGCCTTGGCGTTTTCCTTCAGTATCCTGAAGTTCGTAGATAAGGGACTAATAACACGTGTGACTTTACAAAGAATGAATTTAGGGGCCAATTTTGAAGAAAATTTCTTAGATGCATCCGATAAGACATAGTTCTTTTCCAAACTTGTTCGCCTAAGGCAAAGGAAATATTTCGCTTACGCAAGTTATAATGGTCCTTGCTTTTTCGTAAGCTTTTAACAAATTTTTCTAACGTCGTTAAAGATAGAAGGTAGTGACTGTTGGTCCTTGTCCCAACGTACTTTATCGTCAAATTCGATTACGTTAGTATCGTCAGGCACTAAACCATAGTAACTCCCATCGATTGGGGTATATCTTCCAAAAACAAGAAAAGACGGAGTGAATTGGGTTGCTTCGTGTTTAGATGTACGCAAAGCTTGAGCAATTTCAAAGATATGTTCATCCCATGTAGTATGGTCTGAATTAATATAAGAAGAGATAGCGGTAATTAACACTCGATTTACTCTCTCGGTAGGGTTTACTTGGGGTGATATTTTGCGTTAAACCAAATTTTTGTACTTTGTAACTTTTAACGAAATTCTGAAAATCTTTAGAGATAAATTGTGCACCATTGTCACAAAGAATAATCTGGGGGGACACCAAAGATAAGAAAGACATTCTGTTCTAGGAATTTAATTATTGCAGCGGAGGTAGCTTTACGTAAGGGTTGCACCATAACAAATTTAGAAAACCAATCGGTAACGACTAAAAGATATTGATTGCCTCTTTTCGATCGAGGGAGAGGTCCTAATAAGTCAAGCGATATTAATTGAAAGGGATAAGATACACGCTTAAAGTTACCCATTAAACCAGGGCGAGCATCTTGCGAACTCTTATGGGAACCACAAATTTTGCAGCTCTTAATGTAGCGACAAACAGATTGCTTAAGTGTGGGCCAGTAATACAATTCAGATATTTTAGCGAGAGTTTTTGTAACACCAAGATGTGCAGCTAAGGGATCGTCGTGACATAATTTGAGCACCTCACTGCGATTTGCAGTGGGCACAACGAGTTTCCATTCAGGTATATTCGATATTTTATGTGGGGACGAGGATACAAATTTATACAGTCTATTATTAGTTACTCGAAAGGTAGGAAATTTGTCGGGATTATCGGAAACTTTTTTTTTATCATATTGAGGTACCAGGTATCCAGAATTAAATTTGGAAGGTTTAGAGAAACTACATCTCGAGATAACGCATCAGGTACGATATTTAATTTGCCAGGCCTATGCCTAACGTCAAAAGTAAATTGAGATATACGCAAGTTCCATCTTGCCAAACGACCTGCGGGTTGTTTCAAGTTATTAAGCCAAGTGAGTGCTGCACAATCAGTGATTACGGTAAAGTGTGTACCTTCGACATATCCTCTAAATTTCTCGATGCCAAAGATAACACCCAATAGTTCTCGTTCGGTAGCAGAGTATTTTTGTTCGGCAGAAGTTAAGGCACGGCTCGCATAAGCGATTGGATGTTCTAAACCATTGTTTACCTGGAACAACATTGCACCTAACCCAGTAAGTGAAGCATCGGTTTGTATATAAAACTTATCATCGAAATTTGGAGAGATTAAGATAGGTGCTGAAGTGATTAGTGTTTTAATTTGTTCGAAAGCTTGTTGGGATTCTAAATTCCACTCGATAGTTTGGGATTTCTTTTATTTTTAATTAAAGCGGTAATGGGTGCAGATATAGTTGAAAGATTGGGTAGAAAATGCGATAGTAGCTAATCATTCCTATCAAACGTTTGATTTCGGTAACAGTTTTTGGTGTTTTAAATTTAGTAATAGCATCAACTTTAGCGGGATCTGCTCGTAAGCCTGTTCCATCGACAATAAAACCAAGAAATGTAAGGGATGAACGACAAAATTGAGACTTTTCCCAGTTTATCTTAAAGCCTGCTGCGCTTAAACGTTCAGCAACTTCATCTAATGTGGCGATATGTTCATCGAAAGAACTTGAGATAATTAAGATATCATCCAAAAATACAAAGGCACGTTCTTGATGTAAGATAGGACCTAACGTTTGATCCATAGTACGTTGTAAAGTTTGTGGAGCGTTACAGAGACCAAATGGCAAAAAATTATATTCGAAAAGACCTCGGCCTGGGACACAAAAAGCAGTTTTTTGACGAGAAGATAAGTCAAGAGGTATCTGATAAAAGCTTGTCTTAGGTCGATAGATGAGATAAATTTTGCGTTACGAAGCCTGCTCAAAATTGAGTCAGTTCTGGGTAGAGGGTAAGCGTCTGGAACAGTAACAGAATTTAGCTTCCTGCCATCAAAACAAACACGCCATTCGTCATTCTTTTTCCGAACTAGCAATACGGGAGAGGTCCATGGTGAATTTGAAGGAGAGATAACACCAGATACTAACATTTTGTCTATTTCTGCATGTAAATGCTTTTGTAAGGCAGGCGATAAGGGATATTGACGTTGCTTAAAGGGAAGGGCATCACCTGTAGAGATAACGTGTGTTGCCGTTGTAACACAACCAAGTTCAGAGGTATTAAGTTTGCGAAATTTGTCGATTGTAGCGTTAAGAGTTACATCTTGGGAGTCAGTAAGAGAGATTTTGTTAGATATTCCTGTAGATGCACAGGAGTTCGTTTTAATAGAGGTTTGCCATGAAAAATCCTGAAAGTAAAGTGACAGATTAAAAGTTTACAGAAATCAACGCCCAGTAGAAAAGGATACGCTAATGCAGGGACAATCAAAATAAAACATCACGTTCAAGAGATTCTACACGAATTTTTAACTTAAGGGAACCGGTTACATGTATTTGATTATCGTCAGCTAAATTTATGGAAGTTTTTCGGGAATAATTTGAATTTTGATATTTTGTTGAGATAATTGATGTAAACCTTCGTTATTTATAAGAGAACATGAAGAACCTGTATCCAGTAAAGCAATTACATTTAAGGAACCAATTGAGATAGATAAGTGTGGACGGTTATCGAAGGGTTTTTAACAAGTTGTGAAACGGTAGCAGTCTTTTATGATAAAAGGAATTGACGGTTTGTAACCACTTAGACCACTCGGCTGGAGTAGTATAGCATAATTCCTCTAATGAAGGTAAGGTATTTTGTACATTAATAGTAGCGGTATTATTATTAGATAAATTTAATGATGGTACAACGTTAGAAGTGGTTTTATAATTTGAATTTATTGGCGTCTGGGTCCGTTGGATGATTGGTGTTGAGGGCGATTTTGGTTTCTCGAGATATTCACACCCTGATTTGAAATATCTCGACGGGAGTTTCCCGATACGTTAGGATTACAGTTGGTGCAGTTAGATTTGTAGGTATTTGAGCGACCACAACCATAACAAAAAATATTTCTAGGGTAAGTGCAGACAGTATAGCTATGTCCACTTCGTTTGCAGTTCCAACAGGTAAGTGCGTTGTTAGTTACGGTAGAAGGAACGTTAAGGGTAGATAGTTTACGGGAAGGTCGAACTTGGCAAGCTAGATCAGGTTCTAGGAGACCAGATAATTTCTCGGGTGGTGGTCGATATTTGTCAATCCTTGACCTCACTTCTTGAAGAGAGCGACATAGGTCTTTAAAATGAGCTAGCGAAGATATGGGCTGTAATGCCAAACGTTCTGAGAAATGGGGGTTTAAATTTCTAAGTAATTGATCGATAATTTCTGATTCGGAAGGTTTTTTGTCAAGTCTGCTATATAAAGCTTCTAATGAGGTAATAAAAGACACAACATTTTCGTCGGGACCTTGAGTTCGGTTTCGATTTCGTTCCAAAGATCGTTAATGTAGCCATAAGGTAGGAAATCTCGTTTTAAACAGGCAACTAACTCATTCCAGGTAGAAATTTGGTGTCGTATGTTTCTGTACCATATTAACGCTGAGCCTGCGAACAAATCACCAGCTGAGATAAATAGGTCCTGGTCGGTACACCCGGAGAAATTTTAAAATCGTTAATCCGGTCAAGAAAGGATGATAAAGAAACCTTCGAATCAAACCCTTCAAAGGTGAGACCCCATTTGTATACAGGTATAGGTTTTCCTAATGGTTTAGGTTCGGCAAGCGCAAGATTTGAAAAAGGTAACGATATATCTACGTCTGCGTTAGGATTAAGTCTTTCTAAAAGAATTCCTTCAACAATAACACCTCGGACAACAAACTTTGTTTAGCTTGAGTCGCTTGGTCATCGTTATATAAAGATAATGATTCGATACGGTGTTTGACGTGGGTTATTCTTGAAGTCAATCTCCTAATTCGATATTAGTAGCCGCAGGATCTGTTTTGTTTATTATACCCGATATATCATCTAAAGATAATTTAATTTCTGATACGTTGGTGGCCAATCGCCAACAGGGTTCTTTAAGATAGCAACGCCTTTGGTTTCCTGTGACAAAACAGCCCTAAGTTGAGATCGCCTATCATTCTGATTGCTCGCAGCTATGATACTTCTACATTCCAGCTCGTAGATTAATTCGAGGGATTTTAGATGTGATACGTTCATTATGAATACAATATTCAAGACACGATATAAAAAATATGCGATTTTGACGCAGATTAGAAGGTAAAAAACACGTTACAGTTACTTTAAGGTAATACGATACGATATTTAGAGGTAAGAACTTGTTAGAACGTCACCGATAACACCAAAGAAACACATTTAAGGTATATGGAAACGAAATCAATGTTCAGTTAAATACATATTTTATAGATAATGACAAAAAGCCTTCCAAAATGGAAAATGGACGCAGAGGATATGTTATTTAACCTATAAGGCAACAACGTATAGTCAAACACTTCTTAAAAGGTATACTAGCAATTTATTTCACTCAAGTGTTTTTTAAACACAAAATTTTCATGTGAAGGATAAACCATAATGCAATTTTAGAATGTAACATAAAGAACAATGTATTTAAGTTTCAAAAACGGCCTTTCAAAGTTAAGGAAAGCAACTAAAGATATTTTAATAGGTAATTCTATAATACTGTATTTAAAGACATAAGGTAAGGTAAATACTTACATGAATAAAAATACGTTTCCTTAAGTGAAAAAACTGTTTCAATAACATCTGTTAAAATATTGCATGGTTGTAACTGAAATTAACATAACCTAAAAACAAAGAAGAAACCCTGAAGTTCATAGCCTGAACAGGTTGAAGGCGCCATTCTACACTTCGTTTAAAGTTTTATCTGGTCGGTAATGCAGTTAACAAAATGTAACACTTAGATTCTGGTACATTGAAATGGCGATAGATGGCTCTTAAAAGCCGGTAATACAATTACCAAAGTTCATAAGATACACCATGACGTCATCGACAATTTATATTGCGCGTAATTACAAAATATTACATAAAATTAAAACAATAAAAATTAGAGAATCTACTCACGTGAAGGATCCGCTAACCGGCAGGAAATCACGTTGCGGTAGCCTCGGCATCGCTGCTGCTGGTAGAGTTGGACATCCAAATTATCTCGGGGTCATGGGATGCTCCAGGGTCATCTCCGTTCCTATATGCAGTGGAAGACGGGAATAGGTAATTAAGGAAAGATAATCAAGATAAGGAAATCTACATAATAAGATAACACGACACCCCGCACGACTGTTCACTTCAAAGTTCGGCGTAAAAAAGCCACGTTTCCGCGCGAGAACCGCGGAACTCCCTACTCTTTTGTAGCATTGCTATACCCCTATAGGGATAATTTACACTTGCCAATTGCACTATTGTGACGTACCGGAAGCCCCGCCCAGTCTATTTAAATTGTTCCCGCTTCTTGCGTATTTAAAATTATGGCGGGAACTTCCGCACATCAAGAAAACTAACCTAAACAATGTTAAAGTGCAAATTCGGTTTGCACGTAACAATCGCGACAAAGCCACAAAAGAAAAAACTTAAAAAAAGAAAAAGTCTGTTAGCACAGTAACAGCTTAAAATCTAAGTCCTTACTACCCTATATAAACCCTAACTTAAAACCTACAAAATGTTTATATAAGGCGCCACCTGGTTTTTCGACCGATAACACGTCTACCGAAGTACCAGGAACGGAATAGGTAGCCCGATAGTCTGTGACTACACTACTTACCGACAGCACAAATTTGTCGGGGAGCATGAAACACTGCTTAAACTAACACGGGTGCGACAAGTCGCCTAACCTATCTAAACCTATCTAAACTTATCTAACTAAAGCTAACATAAAGTTCTTATATGCAAACACACATGAGTGTCGCATCAAACTATTCTTCTTTTTGGCAAGAAGTGCCCAAATTTAAAAAATGTTCATGAGAGTGCGTCACCTTGCACTCTGGCAAATTTTGTTTCTGGTACTTTGGTTTCCTCCGATGCACATTTAACTTGTCCATGACACAGTTGTGAATCCACAAATTTACCAAAAGTACCGCCTACTAAATCCTTATATGCTAACCTGACAAATTACATTTCTAAATTGGGTTAGCTTTTCACTTAAATTTCAGAAAGATAATTCCACGTCTGGTCATATATACCACACGTTAGGACGATAAAAGATAAGATAAGATCTCAAATTGATGTTAAAGATAGTAGATAAGGTAAAGATATTAAGCTTAAGTTGTTATCCTCAAAGGTAATGAATAAGATAACGGTATTAAGCTTTAGTTATTTTTTGAGATACTCGATAAGATAACACGATATTAAGTTAAAGTGATTATAAGAGATAGTAGGTAACATGAATTTAAACAGAAGTTATTACTCAAGATAACCGGTAAGATAACGCGAAATAACTCGAAGTCATTCCTAACGGTAGTCGGTAAGATAACGATAAATTAAACCAAAATTATTACTAACGGTAATCGGTAAGATAACGATAATAAACTAAGGTTATTATTAAGGGTAATCAATAAGATAACGATATTAAACCTAAAGGTATTATCGAAGATAATAAAGAAGACAAAGATATTGGCCTAGTTATTACCCAAGACAATGATAACAACAAAAGAGTGGCTCCAGTAGAGCCGTTTAAATGGGATTGACCCGTGCCCTCCAAAAGAGAAACCTGTGAGGCAGGTCCGTTCGTAAGAACAGCACGGGGGACCGGCAAAGACCTTTGGGTGCATTCCTGCACCCAGTGTTGATCGATATCGGTGAAACTATTCACCCGATATCCATGCGGTATATTCTATATACACATTCACTCACACATTCACACACTCATACATACCTTCACTGCCAGAGCCTATGCACTGACAGCGGCACCGCATGACCCCACGAAAGATTCGCAGAGACATGGTCCAGGTGTCTGTGAAAACCTCCCGCACAACCACACGGTGACTAACAGAAAAGAAAAGGTAGTAGAGAAACAGGAATGGTAAAAAAGAAGGAGGTTGGTTTTTTGAAGTGCATAAGAGGCACCTCTAGGTAGAAGAAAGAAGAGGAAGGGCTCGCATTGAGCAAAAGCGACAGAGGGAAAGGTGGATAGCAAAGCGCTACTCAACCAGCAAGTGTGGTCAGTAGCTCGGAATGAGGGAACATCATTCTTATGAGGCAGACGGGTGTTCCGGGACAAGAACAGGTCCACCGAGAGAAGAATAAGGCATAGCGGAGATAGCGGGTTAAGAAAAAGTATAGTTTTTTTGGACGAGCGTCCGAGAGAAAGTAGAGAATTGTCCCTATAAAACACAGCGTAGTCTGAAGGACCACCTGCGATATTAATCCGACAAGATAAGATATACACATTTTAAAATTCACTAGACTCCTAAGAGAACTAGTACGATAATTTTCCTAACGAGTGCTTCGACTACGATAAGAAAATCAGACAAAGATAGATACGACAACTTAAAAGTATCTTCACAGATACAAACACACAAAACAAACTGTTTTAAGGTAGTTTTTAAATCGGTAGCACCCTAAACACACAAAATGCCCAATTATAAGCAGTTAAATACAGATACACTGTCCCCATATGCTAAAACAACCGAGAATTTAATAAAATAACAATAAGAGCGATAGCGTCTCACCACAAAGTTCAATAAAAATAACGAAAAAAGTTTATAAGTTATGTAGATTTAGTAGAAAAAGGAAGGAATAATGTTGTAGTATAATGATGTAGTATAATGTGGGCGATTGCAATAATTCAGAGGAAAAAACACACGGAATAGACAATCCTAGCTTTTGCAACTGCGAATATGAACTATTTCTTTCAATGGCATAGACTGCGCATGTTCTATGTGAGCCCAAAGAAGAAAGCATTCACTCAACATCAGCCAAAACCAGTCATAAAAATTCAATGGGTTATTTCAACCAAAGTTACGACAATTACCATTCAATTAAACCATATAAGAGAAATACTAAAGACCGAACAATATGTAATAGGAAAATTTCAAGGGTTAATTAAATGAAACGACAGAGTTATATTGGGGGTGTAGAGGATGAAGTGATATATGAGTAACGGTATGGTCGAGGAAAAGTCAACCAGAAGAAAAGATAGCTAAATTAAGGTAAGTAAAGTTAAACGTGTAAGAAATTATATACTATATGAGAGAAGGAATAAGTAATTAAAGATACTAATTGATGGTGAGAACAAAAGTATTAGGTAAATCGTGAGGAGAATGGGGCATGAAAAACTTAATTAGCATTTGGGTCGGCAGAGAATGGCTTAAGGTCTTTAATATGCCACCTGCCTTGGCGTTTTCCTTCAGTATCCTGAAGTTCGTAGATAAGGGACTAATAACACGTGTGACTTTACAAAGAATGAATTTAGGGGCCAATTTTGAAGAAAATTTCTTAGATGCATCCGATAAGACATAGTTCTTTTTCCAAACTTGTTCGCCTAAGGCAAAGGAAATATTTCGCTTACGCAAGTTATAATGGTCCTTGCTTTTTCGTAAGCTTTTAACAAATTTTTCTAACGTCGTTAAAGATAGAAGGTAGTGACTGTTGGTCCTTGTCCCAACGTACTTTATCGTCAAATTCGATTACGTTAGTATCGTCAGGCACTAAACCATAGTAACTCCCATCGATTGGGGTATATCTTCCAAAAACAAGAAAAGACGGAGTGAATTGGGTTGCTTCGTGTTTAGATGTACGCAAAGCTTGAGCAATTTCAAAGATATGTTCATCCCATGTAGTATGGTCTGAATTAATATAAGAAGAGATAGCGGTAATTAACACTCGATTTACTCTCTCGGTAGGGTTTACTTGGGGGTGATATTTTGCGTTAAACCAAATTTTTTGTACTTTGTAACTTTTAACGAAATTCTGAAAATCTTTAGAGATAAATTGTGCACCATTGTCACAAAGAATAATCTGGGGGACACCAAAGATAAGAAAGACATTCTGTTCTAGGAATTTAATTATTGCTGCGGAGGTAGCTTTACGTAAGGGTTGCACCATAACAAATTTAGAAAACCAATCGGTAACGACTAAAAGATATTGATTGCCTCTTTTCGATCGAGGGAGAGGTCCTAATAAGTCAAGCGATATTAATTGAAAGGGATAAGATACACGCTTAAAGTTACCCATTAAACCAGGGCGAGCATCTTGCGAACTCTTATGGGAACCACAAATTTTGCAGCTCTTAATGTAGCGACAAACAGATTGCTTAAGTGTGGGCCAGTAATACAATTCAGATATTTTAGCGAGAGTTTTGTAACACCAAGATGTGCAGCTAAGGGATCGTCGTGACATAATTTGAGCACCTCACTGCGATTTGCAGTGGGCACAACGAGTTTCCATTCAGGTATATTCGATATTTTATGTGGGGACGAGGATACAAATTTATACAGTCTATTATTAGTTACTCGAAAGGTAGGAAATTTGTCGGGATTATCGGAAACTTTTTTTATCATATTGAGGTACCAGGTATCCAGAATTAAATTTGGAAGGTTTAGAGAAACTACATCTCGAGATAACGCATCAGGTACGATATTTAATTTGCCAGGCCTATGCCTAACGTCAAAAGTAAATTGAGATATACGCAAGTTCCATCTTGCCAAACGACCTGCGGGTTGTTTCAAGTTATTAAGCCAAGTGAGTGCTGCACAATCAGTGATTACGGTAAAGTGTGTACCTTCGACATATCCTCTAAATTTCTCGATGCCAAAGATAACACCCAATAGTTCTCGTTCGGTAGCAGAGTATTTTTGTTCGGCAGAAGTTAAGGCACGGCTCGCATAAGCGATTGGATGTTCTAAACCATTGTTTACCTGGAACAACATTGCACCTAACCCAGTAAGTGAAGCATCGGTTTGTATATAAAACTTATCATCGAAATTTGGAGAGATTAAGATAGGTGCTGAAGTGATTAGTGTTTTAATTTGTTCGAAAGCTTGTTGGGATTCTAAATTCCACTCGATAGTTTGGGATTTCTTTTATTTTTAATTAAAGCGGTAATGGGTGCAGATATAGTTGAAAGATTGGGTGAAAAATGCGATAGTAGCTAATCATTCCTATCAAACGTTTGATTTCGGTAACAGTTTTTGGTGTTTTAAATTTAGTAATAGCATCAACTTTAGCGGGATCTGCTCGTAAGCCTGTTCCATCGACAATAAAACCAAGAAATGTAAGGGATGAACGACAAAATTGAGACTTTTCCCAGTTTATCTTAAAGCCTGCTGCGCTTAAACGTTCAGCAACTTCATCTAATGTGGCGATATGTTCATCGAAAGAACTTGAGATAATTAAGATATCATCCAAAAATACAAAGGCACGTTCTTGATGTAAGATAGGACCTAACGTTTGATCCATAGTACGTTGTAAAGTTTGTGGAGCGTTACAGAGACCAAATGGCAAAAAAATTATATTCGAAAAGACCTCGGCCTGGGACACAAAAAGCAGTTTTTTTGACGAGAAGATAAGTCAAGAGGTATCTGATAAAAAGCTTGTCTTAGGTCGATAGATGAGATAAATTTTGCGTTACGAAGCCTGCTCAAAATTGAGTCAGTTCTGGGTAGAGGGTAAGCGTCTGGAACAGTAACAGAATTTAGCTTCCTGCCATCAAAACAAACACGCCATTCGTCATTCTTTTTCCGAACTAGCAATACGGGAGAGGTCCATGGTGAATTTGAAGGAGAGATAACACCAGATACTAACATTTTGTCTATTTCTGCATGTAAATGCTTTTGTAAGGCAGGCGATAAGGGATATTGACGTTGCTTAAAGGGAAGGGCATCACCTGTAGAGATAACGTGTGTTGCCGTTGTAACACAACCAAGTTCAGAGGTATTAAGTTTGCGAAATTTGTCGATTGTAGCGTTAAGAGTTACATCTTGGGAGTCAGTAAGAGATTTTGTTAGATATTCCTGTAGATGCACAGGAGTTCGTTTTAATAGAGGTTTGCCATGAAAATCCTGAAAGTAAAGTGACAGATTAAAAAGTTTACAGAAATCAACGCCCAGTAGAAAAGGATACGCTAATGCAGGGACAATCAAAAATAAAACATCACGTTCAAGAGATTCTACACGAATTTTTAACTTAAGGAACCGGTTACATGTATTTGATTATCGTCAGCTAAATTTATGGAAGTTTTTCGGGAATAATTTGAATTTTGATATTTTGTTGAGATAATTGATGTAAACCTTCGTTATTTATAAGAGAACATGAAGAACCTGTATCCAGTAAAGCAATTACATTTAAGGAACCAATTGAGATAGATAAGTGTGGACGGTTATCGAAGGGTTTTTTAACAAGTTGTGAAACGGTAGCAGTCTTTTTATGATAAAAGGAATTGACGGTTTGTAACCACTTAGACCACTCGGCTGGAGTAGTATAGCATAATTCCTCTAATGAAGGTAAGGTATTTTGTACATTAATAGTAGCGGTATTATTATTAGATAAATTTAATGATGGTACAACGTTAGAAGTGGTTTTATAATTTGAATTTATTGGCGTCTGGGTCCGTTGGATGATTGGTGTTGAGGGCGATTTTGGTTTCTCGAGATATTCACACCCTGATTTGAAATATCTCGACGGGAGTTTCCCGATACGTTAGGATTACAGTTGGTGCAGTTAGATTTGTAGGTATTTGAGCGACCACAACCATAACAAAAAATATTTCTAGGGTAAGTGCAGACAGTATAGCTATGTCCACTTCGTTTGCAGTTCCAACAGGTAAGTGCGTTGTTAGTTACGGTAGAAGGAACGTTAAGGGTAGATAGTTTACGGAAGGTCGAACTTGGCAAGCTAGATCAGGTTCTAGGAGACCAGATAATTTCTCGGGTGGTGGTCGATATTTGTCAATCCTTGACCTCACTTCTTGAAGAGAGCGACATAGGTCTTTAAAATGAGCTAGCGAAGATATGGGCTGTAATGCCAAACGTTCTGAGAAATGGGGGTTTAAATTTCTAAGTAATTGATCGATAATTTCTGATTCGGAAGGTTTTTTGTCAAGTCTGCTATATAAAGCTTCTAATGAGGTAATAAAAGACACAACATTTTCGTCGGGACCTTGAGTTCGGTTTCGGATTTCGTTCCAAAGATCGTTAATGTAGCCATAAGGTAGGAAATCTCGTTTTAAACAGGCAACTAACTCATTCCAGGTAGAAATTTGGTGTCGTATGTTTCTGTACCATATTAACGCTGAGCCTGCGAACAAATCACCAGCTGAGATAAATAGGTCCTGGTCGGTACACCGCGAGAAATTTTAAAATCGTTAATCCGGTCAAGAAAGGATGATAAAGAAACCTTCGAATCAAACCCTTCAAAGGTGAGACCCCATTTGTATACAGGTATAGGTTTTCCTAATGGTTTAGGTTCGGCAAGCGCAAGATTTGAAAAAGGTAACGATATATCTACGTCTGCGTTAGGATTAAGTCTTTCTAAAAGAATTCCTTCAAGCAATAACACCTCGGACAACAAACTTTGTTTAGCTTGAGTCGCTTGGTCATCGTTATATAAAGATAATGATTCGATACGGTGTTTGACGTGGGTTATTCTTGAAGTCAATCTCCCTAATTCGATATTAGTAGCCGCAGGATCTGTTTTGTTTATTATACCCGATATATCATCTAAAGATAATTTAATTTCTGATACGTTGAGTGGCCAATCGCCAACAGGGTTCTTTAAGATAGCAACGCCTTTGGTTTCCTGTGACAAAACAGCCCTAAGTTGAGATCGCCTATCATTCTGATTGCTCGCAGCTATGATACTTCTACATTCCAGCTCGTAGATTAATTCGAGGGATTTTAGATGTGATACGTTCATTATGAATACAATATTCAAGACACGATATAAAAAATATGCGATTTTGACGCAGATTAGAAGGTAAAAAACACGTTACAGTTACTTTAAGGTAATACGATACGATATTTAGAGGTAAGAACTTGTTAGAACGTCACCGATAACACCAAAGAAACACATTTAAGGTATATGGAAACGAAATCAATGTTCAGTTAAATACATATTTTATAGATAATGACAAAGAAGCCTTCCAAAATGGAAAATGGACGCAGAGGATATGTTATTTAACCTATAAGGCAACAACGTATAGTCAAACACTTCTTAAAAAGGTATACTAGCAATTTATTTCACTCAAGTGTTTTTTAAACACAAAATTTTCATGTGAAGGATAAACCATAATGCAATTTTAGAATGTAACATAAAGAACAATGTATTTAAGTTTCAAAAAACGGCCTTTCAAAGTTAAGGAAAGCAACTAAAGATATTTTAATAGGTAATTCTATAATACTGTATTTAAAGACATAAGGTAAGGTAAATACTTACATGAATAAAAATACGTTTCCTTAAGTGAAAAAACTGTTTCAATAACATCTGTTAAAATATTGCATGGTTGTAACTGAAATTAACATAACCTAAAAACAAAGAAGAAACCCCTGAAGTTCATAGCCTGAACAGGTTGAAGGCGCCATCTGCTACACTTCGTTTAAAGTTTTATCTGGTCGGTAATGCAGTTAACAAAATGTAACACTTAGATTCTGGTACATTGAAATGGCGATAGATGGCTCTTAAAAGCCGGTAATACAATTACCAAAGTTCATAAGATACACCATGACGTCATCGACAATTTATATTGCGCGTAATTACAAAATATTACATAAAATTAAAACAATAAAATTAGAGAATCTACTCACGTGAAGGATCCGCTAACCGGCAGGAAATCACGTTGCGGTAGCCTCGGCATCGCTGCTGCTGGTAGAGTTGGACATCCAAATTATCTCGGGGTCATGGGATGCTCCAGGGTCATCTCCGTTCCTATATGCAGTGGAAGACGGGAATAGGTAATTAAGGAAAGATAATCAAGATAAGGAAATCTACATAATAAGATAACACGACACCCCGCACGACTGTTCACTTCAAAGTTCGGCGTAAAAAAGCCACGTTTCCGCGCGAGAACCGCGGAACTCCCTACTCTTTTGTAGCATTGCTATACCCCTATAGGGATAATTTACACTTGCCAATTGCACTATTGTGACGTACCGGAAGCCCCGCCCAGTCTATTTAAATTGTTCCCGCTTCTTGCGTATTTAAAATTATGGCGGGAACTTCCGCACATCAAGAAAACTAACCTAAACAATGTTAAAGTGCAAATTCGGTTTGCACGTAACAACATACCTTCGCTACAGTCTTTATAATAATTTTAAATTTCTACTATTGGTCCAAAACACTTCACTAAACTCCAATAACCTTTTACATTTTGATTCACTTTAAATTTTGATTTACAATTCGTCCAAAAGTTTGATTCTATAAAAAGGAAAAGCCAAATAATTTATACACGACCTGGACGCTTTGCTATATTGCAGATATCCATAAATGCGTTCGGCTTTCCGACGGCAAATGTACTCTCAACTGGCTCATAAAATATCAACTCAGTATAAAACCTCAAGTACCGTGCATTATATCAACGTCATAAAGTCATGTTATCTACCTTTTGGCATATAAGTTTCAATCTGAAATGGGACATACTTTAACGTATGTAAAGTATAGCAAAATTTATAGTTTTAAATTATTAAATCTGAAATATTGACCCTATCGTTTGGCATACACCCCTATTAATATAAATATACCTTTAGAAACCTTATACCCCCCCCTTACATAATATTGGCCCCACTGGTTTTTAATGAAATTGGAAATTTCATATGTTTTTCTCTTCCCCTGGTGTGCAAAAATTTCTGATTTTCATTCAAAACCACCCTTTTTTTTGTTTCATTTTAATTTGGCAACCCGCATTCGCCTTTCTCTCACATCTGTCATCCTACGCTATATTCTAACCTATACTATACTACTATAACAAAACAAAAACAAAAACTAAACTTTCCGTTGCATGAACCACATTATAACCTATCCTATTAAACCCTCTTCCTGTACTACTCTATATGGGTACAAATTCTCCAAATGAAAACGCCCGCGATATCCCCCTGTCATATTCTCCAACTCAAACGTATTGCCTTCAGCAAAAATACGCGTGATCCTGTACGGCCCTTCATAAGGAAACAACAGCTTCGCGCAAATGTTTTTGTCGCGGTTTGAAACCCTTGTATTAAATCCGATGTCTTCCGTGACCTCCAACTTATGTGTATACCGCCTCGCAAATCTTGGCTCTTCATTAAATAACCCTACATATTTATTAAATAATTCTCCTAACTTCGCCTTTATATCAACACTCACTTTCCCTATCTGTTCATCATTAATTAATCTTACAAACATATTACATAATCGTACTTTAACCTGTCCATCATTATACTCTTTGATCATTCCTAATCCTGTACTATCTATATCATTTCCATTCCTATATTCCTCACTAACCGTAGGTACCACCCATGACCTATCTTTATCACATATTCTAATTGACCTATCCTTTCCATCTATATTCAATCCAAAATCCTCTATAAAATCCATACCCAATATGAAGTCTAACTGTAACCCTTTCGTAATTAAAAACTCTGCATTCCTGCTTCTTTATTTCCTATATATATCGGTACACGGATAACATTATAAATCGTCGTAAGCTTTTTGTTCATCGCTGACCATAAATTAACCCCCTCAATTGTTCCTATTCTTCCCTTTAAAAATTCTCCATGTTCGACTACTACCCTCTCATTTACCAGCGACAACTGTGACCCACTATCTACTAAAGCAACATAAACACGGTCCCTTAAACTAATATTTATAAATAACAAATTCTTTTTATTAAAATGTAACTGTTTAACAACAAATCCCTTATACTATAGCAAACATCAATCTTTACTCCTAAGCAGTCGGTCGTCCAAAAATTCGCGTTTTTTTTTCTTGAGGCGACTCGTGAATTTCCACCACCTCAATCCTATCCGGGTCCGTTGTAATTGCGCTCGTCGTCATATGTTGGACGTTTACGTCCCTGTCCGTCCGGCTATTTCCATTTTGTATTCCGCCCCCAGTCGTCCGGCCGTCATCCTCGCCGTTGTCGTGCCGGTTTCTGTTTTGTCCATTGTAGGCGTTATCCCGGTGATCCCTATTGTAATACGGTCGTCTATGTGCCTCGTGACCCCAATGATACCTATGTCCGTAGTTAAAATTTTCCTGTCTATAATTTGGTCTGTTTTCGTGGTACGGTTGTCGTCGACTGTCTTCCCTGTAACCCCTGTTTTGTTCCCAATGGTATGTCCGCGTTTTCGCTTCCAGTACTGTCGCTAGATCAAAATTTCTCATTACTCCTAAGAATTCCTCAACGTCTTGACATTTTGTACCACTACCACTTTGGTAACCTCCGGTTCCATATGACCTGCCAGTAGAAGTACGATGTCGTCCTCGCTCAATTTCGGTGTTAAGTGTTGCGCCTGATTAAACTTGTCAATCGCGTATTCTTCGCGTGTGCCGTGAGTCCTGCTATAATGTCCTGTAATTAGATTCGTCCTTATGTCGGTCTGATGTGTAGTGTTCCAAAACTGTTCTATAAAGAGTCGTCTGAAGTCCGCGTACGTGTCATACTGTTTACGAATAATGTTATGCCATTTTTCGGCATTTCCTGTTAAACTCGCCCCCACAATCTGTAATATTGTTCGTTCGTTTTCTGTCCCTACGATCTCGTCTAGTCGGTCCAGGAATCCCATGGGCTGTTCTGTCTTACGTCCCTCAAACTTCGGTAAAGCGTCCCGGTTTAATCGAAAGTGCGGTCCGTAGTCTAGTCCAATTCGCCTCCTTTCTATGTCGTCGAGTTTCTCGTGAATTTGTCTAACGTCCTGTCCTACCCTGGTTTCTAATCTCGTGACTTTGTCGTCAAGTTTTGTCCTACCGTGTACGTTTTCGTTTTGTATGGTCTCTAGTGTTTGTCCTAAATTTTTGTAGTTGGTCCTATGTCGTTTGTCACATGTTTCTATTTCTGTACTTAAATTTGAAAACCCGCTAATCATCGTTTCTTCCACTGTGTCTACCCGTGTCTTAATTTCAGTTCTTAAGTCAGTCCGTGTCGCGTTCAAATCTCCCTGCAAATGTACTCGTGTGTGTTCCAACTTGTCGTCAACCCTGTCTACTTGTTGTTGGACCTCTGTCCGCACGTCGTCTTTTGCAATCTGTATTTGATTTAGTAAGTAGTCCTGCGTGTGGTTCATTTTCGCCGTCAGGTCCGCGTGCGCTGTCCTAAACTCGTCCCTTAGCTCGTTATGTGATTGCGTAATTTTGTATGTCAGTTCTGTATGTGATTCAGTAATTTTGTTTGTCAGTTCTGTCTTTAATTCTGTCTTCAGTTCTTTTTGTTCCTTACGAGAAGTTTCCATTTCGTTGGTTAAATTCATCAGGAGTCGTATTATGTCCTGGTTCCCTGCAGTTTCTGTCTCCTTAACCTCCGGTACCGTCACCTGGTCCGTGTCCGTGTCTATCACCTCCGGTACCGTCGCCTGGTCCATGTCCGTGTCTGTCACCTCCAACTCTTTCTGCCTCGTGTCCGTCTCCTGTAGGTCGCCCCCTGCGTCCAGCTCTATGTCTTGTCTCCTTACATCCATTTCAACCCCGTATATTAGTCCCGATCTTGTGATTCTTTTTGTGTCCTCGTCCGTCATCTCTGTTTCCTTGTTTTGAACTCGTTTCCTGTAAAAAATATATATAAAAACTTGCGGGCCCCACCTAACTCGGGCTCCCGGATTCTACTCTCTTTCACTCTAACACCTTTTTAACCTTTTTCTCGAGCCCCACGTTGGGTTTGCCACCTTCTTATATCCGCCCTAATTTTTATTTTATTTTATATCACCCCTATTACTTTACTTTCGCTTTGGGCTAATACCTTCTTTATTTATTACTTTTTAACTTTAAACAAAATTTGTTTAACGACTTTTGTCGTCGTCCCTAATGATTTCAAATCGAGGTGCTTTAGCAAACGTTTGGTTGGTTCTTTTTTTACTAATTACTATATTTTATATGCCTCGACTATTTGAAACTTTAATCTCAGGGTTTTCTCACCTACTCACCGTGAGTTCAATCGTGAGTAGATGTGCTCTACCCAACCAAACTGCACCCTCGTTTGTTTTACCACTTTTTTTAATGTACTGAATTTACTATGTATGCCAAATTTTAATATATCAAAGTTGCCTGATGCCAAATTAATTTTATGTAACTGTTTATGACTTTAATTTTTGACGTTATGATATATTTACGGTACTTACCAGAAATATACCGCGCTGAAGGCCTTCCTTTAACTGCTGGCTCAAGTTTGAAACCACCGTACGCACTTTTACAAAAGATTCTCCAATGATGTCCGCTTGCGTACTGCCTCCAGGTGTTCTTAACAAAACAATTTCGATGACCCAAACCTGAAATAATGTTACCCCAATTTAGAATTTAGCAAAAAAAACCGTTGTCTACTTCCCCTGCGTTAATTCTTCCTCTTCGTATATCGATCTCCTGTTCCTCTGCTTCGTATCCCACTTAATCCTCTCTTCGCACAATCCAATTCAAACCCGCTGTCCTAATACAAATCACTCCTAGTCCTGCTATTCCAATTATCCATACGATGTCCTTACTGCCGTTTAATCTTCTCAAATCAATCCAAAATTACTTATGTCGTCGATGCCTTCTTTATCCACTCCAATCTCCTACTGCCGTTATACCAAATCTATCCCAAAACCAACACCAATCTTCTCAAACAAATATCCGTCGCTTTCCCCGTTCCACTAATAACCACTTCCAAATCTTCTTTAAATACACGCTGACTTTCCCGTTGCACTTTTAAACACTTTTGCTTTTTTTAATACTCGTCGCCTTTTTTTACTCGAAGCTTCTTATTCCTTTCACACTTGGATTAAATAATACTCGATGATACTTATATAAACTTTTATTTCAAAATATTTTACACTTTAACGCAGGTTTCATAAAATAGGTCTTTATCTGAACAAATTCGAAAAGTAAGTCCCTTATTTATTTTGCTTAGTTATTAAATCAACAAACTTAGCTTGCTAGAATAACATTTTTAAACATATAACATCCAATAACAAATCATCTTTCTTTCAGTGTCCAACATACCTTCGCTACAGTCTTTATAATAATTTTAAATTTCTACTATTGGTCCAAAACACTTCACTAAACTCCAATAACCTTTTACATTTTGATTCACTTTAAATTTTGATTTACAATTCGTCCAAAAGTTTGATTCTATAAAAAGGAAAAGCCAAATAATTTATACACGACCTGAACGCTTTGCTATATTGCAGATATCCATAAATGCGTTCGGCTTTCCGACGGCAAATGTACTCTCAACTGGCTCATAAAATATCAACTCAGTATAAAACCTCAAGTACCGTGCATTATATCAACGTCATAAAGTCATGTTATCTACCTTTTGGCATATAAGTTTCAATCTGAAATGGGACATACTTTAACGTATCTAAAGTATAGCAAAATTTATAGTTTTAAATTATTAAATCTGAAATATTGACCCTATCGTTTGGCATACACCCCTATTAATATAAATATACCTTTAGAAACCTTATACCCCCCCCCTTACATAATAATATATATATATATATATATATATATTGTTGTGGACTGAAGATGCCCGACGTTATTCTGTGATCTGTAGATACTAGATACTAGCAAAAGTGTTGCCTTAATTAGTTTTGTTAGCTCAGTTTAAACGAAACCGTTAAAGTAGGCAAAATAGAGAATCTGAGCCCGCCACATACACTTCAACCCCAATCTCTCACCTTCCACCAACCATCAATCACCTCCCATTTGAACTTTTCCAATGATTACAATGGCTATCTTTTGTAACTGCTTCAAACTTCGAACACCAAACTGTATAAGAATCACAACTTCGTTAGCTGAAGGACAGCGGCTGATGATGTTTTTCTTTAATTACCGTTTTACATAAACGGTTGCCTTAATTTCTTGCAAAAATAAACTTAAACATAGAGCTGATAATTCACTGGTCGTAGGAGCGCTCCAGCTCAATCCACGTAGATAATTTTTACACAACTTGTTATGTTTTTAAAAATTCTAATCCAAGTTTTTGCTTCTTAACAGTAAGTACATCTATTTCTTTCACAAAAATTTGCTTGACGTACTGCAAGCACTTGATATCCAAAATAAACATGTTTCGCCTTCGATAGCTGGTTCATAAATGGCCAAACTTTGAAATAAAATCTCATGCAGCTATGCTATCCCAAGTTTCCAACGTTACATTCTTAAACCCATACCATTTAATCAGCAATTCTCGACCCATATTTCTCTTCTTAAGTATTTTTATACTAAATATATGTCTGGAACAGTAGATTGTATTTGTTTCACCGCAGAAGAACCCTAAGATAGGATCACCGTTCAAATCTTCCAGTAAATAGGTGATGGGTTGCTTGCACACTTATAATTTTAAATAATTCTGTAGTCCAATTGAATAAAAACCCTTTATCAAAACAGTCTTATATTTAGATATTCGTGCTATATCTACAATTTTAAGCAGTTTCTGTCGACTTGTAGCACCGATGTCCCAAAAAGTTTAGCTTTTTCTGGATGTTCTTCTGCTCCCTCGGGTGTCATCCGTATTGATTTGTGTTTACTGTTGTTGTAATCACCAATTACTTTTTGTAAAACATCTACCCATTTATTATTTCCTATCAAGGTCAAAATCTTGTTCAGTCTATTTCTAAATGACCGAATCAATTTCTCAACCATGCTAGCAAAATATTTAGAATAATGGTTCATCTTATATTTTAGTCTGAGTTTTTAAACCGGTTGTTATAGAATTCTTTCCCAAAATCCATTTGTAGGTCTTTCGTCGCGATTTTATTTTTATCCTGCAACACCTTCTTCTATACATGGTGTCCACTTTTTAATTGCACCTATAGGAATTTCCTGAACCATAAGAGTTACAGTGGTGGATAAATTAGACAAAAATTGCCTACTTATGAGAGTATTCCATAGCCAACCTTGAATTGCAAATGTTATCCGTAGATTGCTAGATATCGCCCAAAATAGAAATTTTGCGATTTTCAACTTTCCTTAATGACTTCTTTGTTTTTTCAGTTAAAATGATGAAATTTGGTGTGGTATAATTAGATCTAATTCTGCATTTAATAGCTGTGTACAAATTTTTCCAAATTTGATTGGTACAAACACATATTGCATGGTATAATATTCATTAAGCTTAAAAAGCATATTTAGACAACGTTATTTTAGGGTTCACCCTCGTCAAATTTTACATATGACTGCTACTAATTTTATTTCTAAATTAAATGTTAAATACATTCTGGACAAGTATAATTATTGATCTACACAGTAATATTCACTCGAAGATAAAACATTTTTCAAATTAGCATCGTTTCTCATCTCACTAATTTTTTTATGTTTCAACTAAAGTCTTGTATTGCAATATATATGAAAACCATTTGTACTCCTGTTCTCTCTTTCTCTCTCTTTCTCTCTCACCCCCTTTTATAGGCCCCACTGATTTCAAATAAAAATGAAAATTCGCTTCTTAGATATAAGTAATTCTTTTAATTGTTAGTAAATTTTAATTTTTAATTAAAATCAATATATAGTCTTTAGTTTTTCTTTTACTTTATGCATGATTAAGTGTTTGTTTCTGTGTATTCTGTATAGTTTTAAGCTTGTTAGTATTATTTACAATGTTAGTTTTATTCTTGTTATAAATTATTCTCCACATGGAAATATGGATACAAATTTTCTCTATGAAAACGTCCCCGACATTCACCATTGTCATTCTCCAGTTCGTAAGTATTCCTTTCGGAAAAAAATTCTTCTCACTCGATAAGGACCTTCGTATGAATATAACAACTTGGCACAAATATTTCTTTCCCAATTCGACGTTCGCAATCTTTTAATAATAACAAAATCCCCAATGGAAAAAACCACTCGCTTCTTAATTTTCTTGTTACGTTTCTTCAAATCTTTTTTTGTATCGTTTCGACTGGTTGTCTGGCTTTATACAACAACTCTGTAATATCCTCCACTTCCTGCCCCTCTCTCCACGGTATTGCTGGAATCGCCTTCTTCTTCAACTTAACAGGACACATTCCTGTCACTGAACTTAGTACGAAATTAATATATTCTTCTATTTGCGATAAACACCTTACGCTCCGATCATGTTGTTCATGTGTAATTAACCTTAAAATTTTTATCACCTCCCGAATATATCTTTCACACGGATTTCCTTGAGGGTGTCTGATACTGCAGAATGTAATCTTTATTCCGTCTTTCCTTAATTTACTTTCAACCCTTCTATTACGGAAATACGTTGCATTGTCCAACAACACCCTATTCATCTTACCTATTCGTTCTACAAACTTTCTTACAGAACTCAGTACGTGCATAAAATTACATCTCCTCGCTGGATAAAGCTTCACAAACTTTGTAAAAATATCAACTACAACTAAAATATGCTCATATCCGTTTCCACTCGCTAACAAATTACTCAAGTAATCCATCGCCACAATATCCATTGGACGTTCCGCTCTTACACACCTTACTTGATTCTGCAACACAACACTTTTATCCTTTTCTAACAAACACGTCTCACACAGATTTATGCAATTTTTCACCAATTTTATATCGTTTCGAATATAAAAAGCTTCCCTAAATATCAAGAACGTTTTAGAAATCCCTATATGACCAAACGTAGTATGAATTTCTTGAATCATCTCAACGGTTACCTGTGTCGTTAACATCATTCCCTAACCTTTTCACCAAAAATCCTCAACGATATAAAAATCTCAGTCTTGCTCTAAATTCTCTCTGAATAATTTTTCTCTTATTACCCTTATTTCGTCGTGTGCTTGCATCCGATGAAATCTGGCATTCGACCATCTTCCCACATCTTCAAATACTTGCAATGCAACCAAAAATCCATTCTTACTATCTATTACTAACCCTTCATCTTTCCTACAAAAAAATCAGCCGTAACATTTTCTTTACCAGGTTTATGTCTAATCTCAAAATCATATTCCTGCAATACTAACGACCATCTAGACAATCGACTGTTCAAAAACTCTTTCCTCTTTAGAAACGCTACCACTGTGTAATCCGACTCAACCAGAGCCCTCTAAATAAAACAAATCGACACTTTTCTCCCTTCTTGGACCTACACCCACAGCCCCTATTGCAAAACTCGACGCATTTGTCCTCAAAATAAATGGATCTGTAAAATTAGGATATTTTAATGACAATTCCCTATAAAATACCGCTTTCAACTACTGAAATGCCTGGTCCCTTTGCTCGATCCATTTCCACCTGTCGTTTTTCTTCAACAATTCCAACAATGGAATGCACAACTCCAAATTTTGGTATGAATCGACGATAATAATTTAATACTCCTAAAAATCCCTTTAAACCTTTCAAATTTCTTGGCTGTTTCAAATTCTTCAACTCGTCCAAGCGTTTTTCACAAATTCTAATCCCTTTGCTGCTAACGACAAACCCCAAATACTTTACCTGGTCCTTAAAAAACTCACACTTCTTCGAATGCAATCTCAAACCTCCCTCGTCTAACCTTCGGATCACTTTTCTTAAATGTTCTAACTCGTTCTTAGAAAAAGTCAAGATATCGTCGACATAGTGAAACATGTCATTTTACCTATGGTAAACGCCACGTTTTAGCTTGATTTATCTCTCCCTTTAAACCTCAGATTTTACTTTAAAAAGTCCATTGAACCTTAATATACACTTTTACTTTAATAGATTTATTATAATCTCAGAATATAAGAAGGTTATAGTACTTTATAAAGTACCGTGTTTGTTTTTCTAATATTCATACTTGTTTGTAAAGTTGCCTACAATCCAGTATTCTTGGTATTTAATTTCACACTTACTTTGCAGAAGAGCTCTATAGTTTTCTTTCCTTACAATCCTAAATACCCCGCTCTGATATTTGAGACAGATTGTTTGCCTGTCAAAACGTTCTGACAAAAGTTTTATTTCTTGTCTTGACTTGTGCACAACAGGTCGCTTTTGAGTTCAAGGTGATAAAATTGACCATGAGGTCGTATCAAGTATGTATTATTTTGTTAAATAAAAGATGTGTAATCATTTAAATAATATTACAGCTATCTTGTCTAGCGTTTCCTTCCCTTCATGGGCTGCGAATCCCACCGGATTGCTTTTCCGATGGTAAGAAATTAACAGATGTATTTTAATTTCCTTTTGACTTTTTTTTGAGTGTTAACTAATTCACATATTGTATTTTAGGGTCGTTCTCTACCCTCAGTTTTCCTATATTTGCACCTTACGCTCCGTAAAGAAGCAAATGTGTTTTGCTGTCGTTTGACCATGAGATGACGATGGCGTTGTACATTTAAATTAAGCTACCGCAACATACATTTTAGTTTTATTAATTACTCTCTTAAATTTTGGTTTAATATGGATCTATGAAGTTAACACAGAATAATGTTTTTCAACTTGTTTGTATGCTAGCGAATTCTACCTCACCATTTGTTTAATTTTGATGTTACCTGGGACTCCTGCAGTTTCTACACATGTGATTTGGATTTCTACAGATGTTCCGTTCAAGAATATCAGGGTAAAAAAAAAATATGTTATTCAATGCACATGTCAGGTATGACAAACTAAAATACTATTTATCTACTCAAAATTTAATGAACTGATTTATACAATATTAAATTTTCTCTTTATGTTACACTTGTAAAACATATAAATCTTACAGATAATTTATCTGGTGTTCACAAATAGTAATTCTTTTTATACATAGTCTTACTGGACGCATACTGTCCAAATGTAAGCCACACGTTTCATGAAACTTATGGTAGTAAAGTACATTTATTAATTTCGTTACGCATTTAAAAGCACAAGATACTTTTCTTTGTATTTTTGAACGTTTAGTTCACGTTAAATATTTTATTGACTTTTATATGTTACATTCACATATTTAAAAAAACTCTCTTAGACTTATGTACCTACTTTGACTAGTAAAAAAAAAAAAAGAAACATGTATCATAATCTTTACTGATCCTTTCATTTTATCTGACTTCATAGAATATTTATGTTTTGTTCAAAAATTTATTTTCTATAAAATTTAATAAACACACTATATAACCTTTCATAGTTTCTCACAGTTGTTTAATTTACAGTTATTAATTCACAAATTTTCTCCCCTTCGAGATTTTAGGTCTCTTGCAGCCTCTGCAACCTCAACGGTCGATGCTAGCTGTGCCAGAGTGTAATTTTTTTTATGCTCTGTCGTGCGCCTATCCTTTTTAAAACACCTGGAAAAAGGGTAGGGTGCAATAGTGCGCACAAAAGTCTTCGTACTCTTCTAACAACTTCTGCATGGCTCGAACTAATGCAGCTGATGACGTTGAAAAACCAAACAGAACAACTCTGTACTGATAAATCTCCCCTTCGATGCTAAATCCAGTATACTTCCGACTTTCCTCGTGCAAAGGAATCAGCCAAAAAGAATTCTTTAAGTCCAGTTTGCTAAATACTTTCATCTCGCTTACTTTGTATAACAAATTATTTAGTGATTTTAGTTGCTCAAATTGTGGCTTAGTAATCGCGTTCAATCTTCTAGCATCTAAATATATTCTTAATTCTAAATTATCAGATTTAGGCACAACAACTACAGGATTGATATAGGGTGTTCTTGCTGATTCAATAGTTCCATCTTTTAACATCTTTTTAATCTAATTTTTCACTCGACCCCTTAATGCAAATGATATTGGATTAAACCTAGTACTAAACTTCCCTCGTCTGTGACTTCTAACTTGTGTGTATACTCCTTCGCAGACCTAGACTCATTACTAAAAACTCTTGCATGGCTATTAAACAACTCATATACCCTTTGCTTCAATTCCGCCCCTATTAATCCTATCTGTTCCCCATCAAATACCTTCCCAAATATATTACATAACCGTATCTCGTCAATTCTGTCATAAATTCTATCCTTAATCTTTCCTGATCCTATACTATCTTTATTTATCTCATCTCTAGTATCCAGATTATTCATAGGCACCACCCATTTCTTCTCTAAATTGAATACCTTTACTATTCGTGCTTTACCAACTATAATTAGTCCAAATTCCTCAATTACATCTACCCCTACAATGAAATCTAAATATCCAAAACTGTACTTCACCTAGCCTCGTACTTCCTAATACAATCGACACTCGTACAACTTTATCTATCGCTGTTAGCTTCCTCTTTATCGCAGACCATAAATTAATACTCAAACTCTACAAATTTTTCCTTTGAATAATTCTACATGTTTCAAAACTATTTCCTCTCTCACCAGTAATAACTGCGACCATGTATCTATCAATGCCGTGTAAACAGAATCCCCTAAACTAATATGAATAAATGATAACTCTAAAACTTATTATCTAATAACTTCTCTACTAAACTAATACTACACTGTGTCCCTAAATCTGATTATTTTATCATTAATAAATCGACGTTTTTTCCCGGAGGTTCTTCGTGGACCTCCACTCTCTCTATCCTATCCTCCAATCCTTGTCTCGTGTCTCTTGTCGTTACTTGCTGGATCGTCAAGTTTTTATCTGTTCCCCGTTCTCGGTCTCTAATCCCAGTCGGTCTCGCCCCCTGATCCGGCGATCTCTGCTCCTATCTCCTTGCCATCTCTGTCCAAAACGCGTCTCTCCAAAACCTCTTTCATTCCTATCCACCCTGTTCCAGTCATTGTTTCCTATATAGTTATTGTCCCTATTAAAACGTTGTCAATTATTATTCGTTCCCCTTTAATTTCCCTGATATTGATTTCTGTAATTGTCCTGTCCATTTTCCCTATAATTGTATCCATGCGCCCCAGTCCTATAATTGTCTGTGTTATTCCTATTCCTATCCCAATTCCTATTATTAATATTTTCCCTAGTATCCGTCTCAAACGTCTTAGCTAAGTCATAATTTCGCATCATTTCTAAAAAGTCTCTTAAAGTCCGAACATTTTGTGTAGCTACAGTCCTAGTTATTTCCGCCTCAATATGTCCTGACAATAATAATATAATTTCCTCTTCCCTTAATTTAGGAATTAGGTGCTGCGCCTGGTTAAACTTATCAATTACATAATTCTTTCTCGATACCCGGTATGTCCTATAGTTCCTGGTGTTTAAATCCGTTCGAATACTGGCTTTATGTGTGTTTCCCCAATATTGCTCTATGAATAGCCTTCGAAATTCCTCATACGAACTATATTGCCCCCTGACGATATAGTGCCATTTCTCCGCACAACCCCCCAATCTCACGCTCACCATCTGCATCTTCACCCTCTCAGGCTCGTTCTCTTTCTGCCTTTGAACCTCAGCAAGGTTTCCTTCCCTAGCCTATACTGGTATCCTGCATCACACACAACTCTTCCCCTTTCCAATTCAACCAACCTATCTCGCATCTGCCTAACATTCCCTTCAAGATTAAACAAACCTTCATTTACTTTATTCCCCCAGAACCGTCGTATCCCTTCTCAGCTCCTCTGCCACATCCTGACTCACTCCTAGTTTGCCTATAATCTCGTTTCTATAGTTAATATTGTCTTCCGCCTGAATCCGCACTATTTCATCTAAATTCTGCAACTTTTCTGTTTGTCTAGCGTCCACCACGTACAGCTCTTTCCTTAATTCACTCAAACCTGTTGTTACCTTCCCTTCTACAACCTGGACTCTATCCTCTACCTCCTTCAGAACTTCATTCTTAGAAGATCCCAAACTGCCCTGTATTAACACCTTAATTCCTTCAATTTTCATTTCCATCATCTCAAAATTTTTCCTAACTTCCACTTGTGCATTTCTAACTTTTGCCAACAATGATCCTCTCAATTTGCGACTTAGTTAACGACCTTTTTAATTCCGACAAAACTATCATCATGTCCTGGATCTGCATATTTTCTTTTTTTTAACAATCTCTTCTGCCTCCGATGTAGCTCCTGTATTCAGAATAATCACCTCTGGCTCAACATATCCTCCGGCTTCATTTCTAGCATCCCCTGCCGCTGCAGTCTTCACCACAGGTTGCCCTCTCACAACAGTCTCAACTCCATAAACTTTCCTGACCTCGTGATTCTCTCCTCATCAGACATGTCCCTTTAATAGTCAAAATAAACTACTTAATGATGTGCCCCACCGAACTACACACCCTCTGCAAATCTGAATCAGCCATCTAAAGCCCCACCATTGGGCGTCACTTTTATGTGCTATTCTTCCCTTTGACCCCTTTTATTTGTAATTTATATTTATATATCTATAGTTTAGGCATATACTCGTTTATCTGCTTGTTAAAAAAACTTTATTATTTACTAATTTCAAAAAACCCCTTCAGGTGTTGGTTGTATGCAGTTTTTTTTTTTAATTAAAAGGATGTTGCGAATTAGTACCAGACTACGTCTCAGCTTGAGCAATGATACCTTTTTTTTTCAGGGTTAACTTTTTTTTTGTTTCGAATAGAACTTATTCAAACTGGGTTCTAAATTTAAATAAGCTCTCATCCAATGTATAGGAAACCAATACCTGGCGCCCTCTCTCCCTCAGTAAGCTCAATCTAATACTTTAGCAAATTTAAGGAAAGTATAGATGGTAATGTAGATTCCACCAAGTTATGCTACTAACTGTCAAATAATTTAAGTTAAAACAATGCTCATTGAATTAAAAAGCTTTATCTTAATTTTAGGAGTTAATATTGTATTAATAAACTTAAACAATACCTTAATATCCAGATTTGTGTTTGTGCTTCTTTACAATGTCTGCAGTCTGCAGTGCACCTACAGGACCTCAGGGCAGTAATCTAATAGCAACATTGTTTGTTTTAATATTTGGTAAATTTTTGATGGTTTTAAGAATGAATGAATTATTTAAATAGATACTAAAAATACTTGTACAGTATGCTGCTTCACCTTCCTGATTTGGACCAATACAAACGTGACCAGCAGTGTCTTTCTTCTAGGCTCTATCTGTCTCCGATTTATGCCTTGTGGGTTCTGCAATATTCTTCGGGATTCTATCTGGATTCTGAATTCCCCAAGACCAATTACTTCTTGCACCTAAAACGGCTTGCCCCTAGTGTCTTCAAATGTCGTTTGGACAACTTTCTATTTTCTTTGTAATAGTGTATGTACTCTATGCTTATTAGCCTGGACTTTATCACTTTACTAATGATTTTCTTTTAGAAAAAAAAACACAGCTCTCCAAACTATTTTGTTCAATAGTTTATCATCATATCCCCAATAAATCTAACAAAATATAAATAAAATCAACAATAACAACTTGATTTTGTAACTTAACAACCCCCAATCCTACTCGCTATTATACTTTTACATAAATACGAGGGCCGTCCTGAAAGTAGTACACGTTTTTGAATAAAAAATAAACTAGTACATCTTAACAAATTTTAATGTGTTATTTGAAAAGAACAAACGTTACACTACTTTTCCACATAGTCACCTCGCAAATTTAAGCATTTATCATAACGTGAGACAAGTTTTTGTATGCCAGCTTTATACTCCTCTGCCGCCAATGTATTGAGATACGTAGTCACAGCTGCTTTCAGTTCATCACTTTCAAATTTCTTTTCTGCCTAAAAGTCTTTGAGTTTTGTAAACAGATGAAAATGTGAGGGTACCGAGTCTGTGCTGTAGGGTGGATGGTTAAAAGTTTCCCATTTGAATTGGTGAACAAGTTGTTCTGTTATTCGAGCAGTACGAGGCCTGGCATAGTCGTGAAGGAGAAGGACGCCGCTAGACAACAGACCTCGCCGTCGATTTTGAATTGCTCGTCGTAATTTCTTCAATGTCACACAATATGTATCGGCATTTATAGTGTCCCCACGGGGCATGAAGTCAATGAGCAGTACATTTCGCCGATCCCAGAAAATGGTTGCCATGAGTTTTCGAGTAGACATGACCGTTTTAAATTTTTTCGGCTTGGTTGGTGAATGAGCATGATGCCACTCCATTGATTGTCTTTTACATGTAAGTGTTGCATAACAAACCCATGTCTCGTCACCGAGGACTATGCGAGTCAAGAAAGAGACTCCTTCACGAGAGTAACGGTCCAAAAACGTCAGTGCTCTAGCCATACGGGTGGTTTTGTGTTCGTCAGTAAGCATGAGAGGGACTCACCTTGCACAAATCTTCGCATAATGAATAATAACATTCGTGAAACATTACTGATCTCACGAATTTGTTTATTAAATTTAGCAGTTCGTCCGTAATTACTGCCGGTCGTCGGGAACGCTCTTCATCATGGGTATTGGCTCTGTCCAAACTGAAATTACGACATCAACGCCGAACTGATGACTCATCCAAAACATTGTTTCCATACACTTTCTTTAGTTGACGATGAATATTGCAGGATTTCACATTTCTTGCATTGAGAAATCTAATCACAGTCCCAATTTCGCAACTGGCGGCGTTCTCTAGTTTTTGGAACATTATAAACACTCACAGAAAGAACACAGTTAGAACCAGCAAAGCGTAACTTTGCACATAGACTGCTTCAATATAACTAAACGTGTTATAACTAGTCCGAGTGCTACTCTACTCATCAGCGCTCCACACGGTACAAACGGATACCACTTTCCGAACGGCCCTCGTAAATACAATTTAAATCACAATCGCACATTCAAAACCACCTTAGCTTAGTCTTCCCAACAATACATGGCTTTTGATTGGTACAAACAAATATTGCATTGTATATTTTTCATTAAGATTAAAAAGCATATTAGACAACCTCTTTTTTGGTTTCACCCTCATCGAATTCCACATATGACTGCTACTAATTTTATTTCTAAATTAAAAGTCAAACACCTTCTGGACAAGTATAATTATTGATCTATACAGTAATATTCACTCGAAGATAAAGGGAATTTAACCCAGGACCTTGGGATCAGTAATCATTTGCGAACCTGTCTTATCAACAGAACCACAGTTGTGTCCCAACCCACCCTGCGCTCGTGCACCTTGGCGCCGCTTCGCGGATACGCCGAAGATTCGGTACCATAAACTTTTGCAAACGCTGAGCTAAATATGTTAGTAATGGTACTGAGATCCAAAATTTAATTTTTTAAACACATCTTATAGAACGCCACGAAAAATCTGCAATGGTTCTTTGGTGTTTTGCGTAAAATCTAACAGAGCTACGTGCGATTTTGTGCATTTCCTCGCAAAACGGGCGTATCTTATATTTCTAAAACCGATCCTGGTGCTTGAATATCCTCTAGATACCCTTACAGAAATGAGGCCGACTGTAAAAGTGAGTGCGTGCGCTATGCGTGCATGTGTGCGTGCGCGTGCGTGTGTATTAATTAAAGCTTGCTTTCACTATTATCTAAACATATCGAACTTAAAATTGGCGTAATGTTAGTAACCGTAGAAGCCCTCGATGTGGTTCATATCCAATGGAAGTTCAAAAATTTATGTCCAGAGATTGTCCTTAAACAGATGTTCAAAGCTTTTTTGGACCTATTAATTTTTGTGAGAGAAACGATCTGTTTCATCAAGTTTTATTGAAACTGAAATGAATATATCGCATTGAGAACGTCGTAAAGTTAAATCTATTATCTGACAAATTGTTTTTGTACACAAAGTAGTCGAATACGGCCTACTAACATATTTCAAATTGAATGGATAACGTAGTGTATAGAAAGCCTGTAAGCTCATACACAGCCAGTTATTATATCTCTATAGCTAACTTGTCACTTTGCAAATTGCTTTATCGAAAACGTCGATTATATCGTAATTGAATTTTTTGGTTATTAAAAAGCAAATTTTTCAATATTTGTTCATTGAATTCTAGAGAATACCAAACTTCGAGATTGACCTTTGCTTTAAAACGCATTAAAGTTTTGATCTATTTTAGATCAAAGATACATAAATAATCAGTATAATGGTTATTGCCGGCTTCGCAGGGTCGCTTGTTCTATAGTTACATCTCATCCCTCAAAGCTTTGCCGATGTTTACTTTAAAATTGGAATTAGCTCTATCGATTAGGTCGTTTCGGGTTATTGTCTTTTCAAGCATGATATCATGCATGCGTGCACTCTTAATTCAATCAAATATTTTCAACACGCGGAAAACGTTTATATTTGACACGAGATAGGTTTTGGGCCTCTTGGAGCGGCTTTTAAAAAAAGACTTTTCCAAAAAACTTCTATCAAATTTATTTTATACTGAATTACAACTAATTTTTAATTTACAAGTAGAGTTCGAAGTAATTCTAAGTTGAAATTCACTTTGATTAAATTAACTAAAATTACGGTGAGTAGCTGAACTACCAACAATGTTAAAGTTGTGAAGCTCTAGACTGACTGGCCATCTTAGGCTATCGAGGGTATTTATGCTATCCCTGCCCCTCACATTGCTTGTGGGAACTGCAGAGTTCATGTCTGCTTATTTCTGTATTTAATACAATGTAACAATCTTAATTCTAATAATTGCTGTCTTATAACCTACTGTGACCTGCACCTACAGTATCACGTTACGTCTGGAATACAATGTCTGTTTCCGTTCTCACTGTCTGACTTGTTGAACTTTCATTAACCTTTTATTATGTCCTTCAATTTATACAATGTAACATTTCACTTAAGTTTAAATAATTCAATTTGTTTACATATATATTCTAATTTGGGGAATATGTAACTGACGGTCACATCTATAATTCTATAAAGATCTATAGCGGCCCGAAAAAATTATTTAAACTTTGTAGTGGCGAAAGTACATATAAATTCATAAAAAACGGCGAGTTTGGTAATGTTGAATATATATTTTCGTTAGTTCTTAGAGCGTTAACCAGGTATATAACGGCTGTGAGAAAAAATTCAGAAAAATGGCTTAGCTTAGCTTGTAATGATCCCTAAATTTTACCTGTTAAAAATTTAATATGGGCCAGAAAGCCCCTTATCTGCCCCTTACACTAATAGATCAAAGGCGTATTTTTCTACCGCAGAAGAGAGCCCAGGTGAAAGATGGTATACAGCTTTAGCAAAAGGTAAAAACAACAACGGCTTAGTGTCGGTACGACTCCTGCAATAGGTACGAGAGTCGTTGTAGGTACATGGTTAGCTAACAAGTGTATGGAGCAAGAGAGAGCGCCACTACTTCTGATACTGATACATATTAAATGGAAAGATGTACAAGGAGAGAGATAGAAACTCTTATACTCAGGACAACAAAACAAACACCCTGAAGACAATTATTAGAGTAAAATAGATTGCACCTGAAAAAGAAAACTACGGCTAGTAAATACAAAAGTGATCACTAATTGTGACTCAAATTAAGTAATAATGATAGAAAAATTTCAAATTACTTTCGTTTAATACCTTGCTTAAGGCATTCATAAATAATAAAAGTATTACCCACTAAAGTATTTCTATTTCTCAAATAAAATAAAAATTTAATTTTTAATTACAGGCTTTAACAAGATATGTTCAAGAATAATCTAGAAATGTCCAACCTAGATTTGAAATAAGGGCCGACTTTCTTTATATAATTTATTAATATCAAAGGAGCACATATCGTTCGAATGAGCCCTAATATCTTTTAGATCTGAATACTTTAGAGATGGTTATTAATATTATAAAATATTTATGGTCTTCAAAAACATCAATAAGTAATTTACATTGACATTTCATTTGGTGTGAATCTGGAAACAAAGATAATCATTTCAAACATATGCATGTCGAAATAATCTGTATTATTTTGAACTCACTTCAATATTTGTTGGAACGAACAATTTAGTTATCTAAAAACAATTATTTTTTATAAGAACAGCTGAATCAACATTAAACGATACTTTCTAGGAAAGTGAAATCTTTCAACTATTTACAATATAATTCGTCAAATAACTAATAATCAATTCTCTATGAGATTTATAGAAATAGAAAATTTAATTTTTCACTAAAAATTTTATTCAATTATGGACGGGCAATGGACGTTTCATACTAATTAATTTGTGTATAAAAAGCACTTCCACCAAAAAATAAACTGCAATACTTGTCTGAGTAAACTGTATTGCAATTACGCCATTACAGATAGAGCTACTCGTTCACTTCCTTATCTTATTCACAAAACAAATGACACTACCGCATCAAACCACTATTAATGTTAAGATACCGCCTTGTCGACCATACGAGCAAGTCGTCAGACACGTGCCATTAGTTCCAAGTTTTGTTTACAGCTGCCCATTTTACAAGAAAAACAGGTGAAGGTAGAAATTAGGATTAATATTAATGAGGCATTTGTGAATGCGCCTAACAAACTATTTTACTAGGTATTAAATCCGCGCTAACATATGTATACCAATTTGGATTGTAAACCAAATACTAATAGACATAAAATAAAACATGCCTTACCTTATAACCGAAAAATGTCGTAATAACATTATCAAACTCTACTGATGAGAAATCAAAACCAAATTTCCTGTAATAAATCATATCCACCACCACCCGCATAGTCCGCTTTCATTCAATTATCAAAGTTATACTCGAAATTCCACGTGTATTTTTTAACGCAGTTATTAGTAATGGCTTGTTGGGGTGATAAAGGTGTGATATAAATATGCTAATTATAGGGAAGGACCAATTGCTTTTTGTAGCAATACCGATTGGCGGTGGAGCGGTTATGTAATAACTAAAAACAACTACACCAAACTACTTAATAAAGGGTATAAATACCTTTTATCCTGTGCCGCTGTGGGCAATAAACGTTCACACACAAAAGCTTTCCACGGACAACCAATAACACGCACGATTGGGTGTCGATGTCGCTTTCAAAAGCTCTCATACAACCGTCTTCTGCAAGGGTTCGAATGCGACTGTCTTCACGCACTTCCACTGTCGGTATATAATGTTTCACTGAAAACTGTAGGATACCCGCACAAAGTATTTATTGTCACCAATTCCAATAAATGTTCGATGATGACGTAACATACCGCCCACCAAATTCATAGAATTTTGAAAAGGAGGGAAGTAGGTTGGGTGAAGGAAATCACATGGGATTTGACCTTGCTAGAAAAACAGGTAACAGAAGATAGGGTGGTACACTACAGCGAGCGATATTACCAACTATGCAAAAATAAAAATATATATGTAAATAAGCAAATATGTAAAAATAATATACTACTATACATGTAAGAAATGTGTATATACATCTAAACATAAAAATAAAATTAAAATACCGGTAGCGGCGCTAGTTTGACCAAAGGTCGTTTTAGTGTGCCATGTGCCGTTTTGATTTCAGCGACACGTATAATACCGTCCGCACCGGGAAAGGTATTAATAATACGACCAAACTTCCATTGAAGTGGGGAAAGCTGGTCGTCCTTGATGAGGACAATAGTGTCCTTTTCAACTTGTCGGGCACCTACCTTAGAGTGCCATTTAACCTTTGATTCAGAGTAGTGTACTCATGGCTCCAGCGAGCCCAAAAATCTTGGTGGAGTTTTTGCAGGAGTTTCCACCTGCTTTTTAATGGTAAAACGTTGGTTGAATGGTCCTCATCTGGTGGTGCAGAAAGAGGCTCTATAGTTAGGAAATGACCTGGTGTTAGGCAACGCAAGTCATTTGGATCCGAACTCAAAGCGCATAGTGGCCTTGAATTTAGAACAGATTCAATTTGTGTAAGAACTGTGTAAAGTTCCTCAAAGGTAAGTTTTGTTCGCCGATTACGCGAGCTAGGTGTGTCTTTACCGACTTAACACCGCTTTCCCACAAGCCACCGAAGTGAGGGGCGCTACGTGGATTAAACGACCACTTTATCTTTTCTGAGGTTACTGCACTATGCAGATAACTCATAAGCTGACGATAGGCACCTACAAAATTAGTACCGCAATCGCTAAATATCTGAGAACAGCGTCCTCGACGTGCTATAAATCGTCGCAAAGCGGCAAGAAACGCGTCTGCCGACAAATCCGAAACAAGTTCAATATGTGCGGCCTTAGTGGCAAAACAAACAAAAATACAAATATAGGCCTTAAGAGATTTAGAGCCTCGTAGGCGGTTAGCCTTTATTAAAAGAGGGCCAGCAAAATCAACACCAACAATACTGAACGGTTTGATTTGGGTAATACGTGCTGCCGGCAGGTCTCCCATAGGAGGAGTTACCAGGACCGGTTTGGTACGAAAACATCTATGACATGATGATAAATAATTTCTGATTGAATTTTTAATAGAAAGGATCCAGAAATTCTGTTGGATAAGATACGCTGTGGTATTAACACCGGGATGGCAATACCTTTCATGAGTTGACCGAATGATAAGTTCGGTTAATCGGTGCCGCTGAGGCAATAACGCAGGAAACTTTTCGAAATAGGAAAGCGAAGAATGTGTCAAGCGCCCACCTACTCTTAAGATATTTTGTGGATCAACAAATGGAGAAAGTTTTCGCAAGCTTTTAAGTAATTTACGGTTTGCCTTGATCGAAGCTATTTCCTTTGAAAATGTAACATTTTGTACATGCCGAACGATAATCATGAGAGCATTGTGTAATTCAATGTCTGTTAAGGGACCCGTATGACGTTGAGCCATGGGTTTAGAAAATCTATAAATGTAAGCCACGATGCCTTGGATTTTATATAACGATGAAAAGCGACTTAGTAAAATGTCAATGACGTTTGGATCTGTTTGAGCGACAAATGTTAGGATCTTCTTTTCCGTAGTTACCTCAGCAATTGAGGTTGACAATGTTGGTTGAGGCGGCCACGAGTCACTACGGTAGTGAAGCCATTCAGGCCCCGCCCACCATAGCGAACATGAAATAACCGCGCTTGGCATTAATCCCGAGATGCAGGATCAGCCGGATTATGCGAAGATTTAATATAAAACCATCGGCTAGGTGCAATGATTTCTTGAATGTGGCTAACACAAAAGTTTTCCAACGAAAAGGTGGAGAACGTATCCAAGTGAGAGCGACCGTAGAATCACTCCACGCTGAAACATCGGAGATTTCAATCAAGCCTTGATAAGACCGAATGGTAAAAGAAAGTAAATCGGTTAATAAAACGGCGGCACATAATTCCAAACGTGGAATTGAAATGCGCTTAATTGAGCTACTTTTGTTTTAGCGGTTACAAATTGTACAGTTATTTCTCCAGTAGTTTGATTTATGAACTGAAAATATATTACCGCTGCATACCCTACCTCGCTAGCATCGCAAAACCCATGCAAATGACAAGTAAAAGGATCCGAAGGGGGTAAACAACGTGGTAACTTTAGTGACGATAATAACGGCAATTCTTTTGATACTGCTGCCATTGAGACGAAATGTCTGCTGGTGGGATGTCATCCCAATTTAAACCTAACATCCACAGATGCTGGATTAGGCGTTTTGCAAAAGTGTTAGTGGGGCTAAAACCCTAATGGATCATATATTCTGGCAACTTGCGAAAGTATGTTGCGCTTTGTACATATTGGGTTTAATGGTTTAACCCGAAATGAGAAAATATCTTCTGTAGGTGACCATTGAAGAGCTAATATTTTATTGATTCGTCAGAATCGAAATCGAGAGAAGTATATTGGCAAAAATCTGACGGAATGCCTTCCAAAATAGAAACTGAATTAGAACTCCATTTTCGAAGTTCAAAACCAGCCAAATGTAAAAGTCGGATAAGTTGATCTTTAATTTCTCGGGCCGATTGTATAGAATCTCCACCAGCGACGAAATCGTCAATATATAGATTTGACCGTATAGCCTCAGCGGCTAACGGAAACCTTTTGCCTTCGTCAATGGCTAATTGCTGAAGAGTTTTTAATGCTAGATAAGGCGATGACTTAATACCATAGGTCACTGTATTAAGCTGATAAGTCTGAATGGGTTCTTCTGCGGAGAACCGCCACACAATTAATTGAAACTTTCGATGTTTTTCGGTAACCAAAATTTGTCGATACATTTGGCGAACATCACAGGTAAAACGAAACGATGAGAGCGAAATTTAAGTAAGATTGACGAAATGTCATTTTGGCGACTAGGTCCAGCCTATTGAGTGTCATTATGACACGTTGTTTTTAGCCTTTGCAGAGGCGTCAAAACCACACGAATTTTAGAAGTATGACCTTCCTCTTTAAACACAGGGTGATGGGGTAAAAAATAATTATCGTTCCCAAAGGGCGGAGAATCGAGTAATGCCATATGACCCGCATCAAGATAGTCCTGCATGAAATTGTTGTATTGGGCGCGTAGCTCCGGTTGAGCATGCAATTTGCGCTCCAACGAAAATAGTCTTTTTTTAGCCATCTCAAAGCAATTATCAAAAACGGGCAAGATATCGTTGAACGGTAACGCAACAATAAAACGACCGCTAGGGTCACGAGAAAACGTGTTTTCAAAAATCAAATCTGCCTTTTCTTCTTCTGGAGAAGTATAAGGCTTGGATGGCAACTCTTCTATCTCCCAAAACCGCCTTAGGGTCTGGTCGATAGGATCTTCTACACAAGTCAAAAATGCTTGGACAGTATCAGACTGCAAGCTTTTTGTGGGACCAATAATAGTCCAACCAAAAATTGTATTTATGGCGGCAGGCTGAAGAAATTTGCCATGTATAACACCGCCATTAATGATGAACGGATAAACATCTGCTCCAAGGAGCATGTCAATAGTTCCTGGAGAGTTCCAGGTCGGGTCTGCAAAGTGCAGGCCGCATAAGTGTTCCCAATTATTAGGAACTTCAACGCTGGGTAATTTGCCAGATATTGACGAAAGCACAAAAGTTGTGACTTCTAGAGATTTTTCAGAGTCTAACATAGAGCGAATGGTGCAGCTGACGGCACCCCTATTGACTGCTGAAGTTGTCTGTCCAAGTCCATAAATCGGAACTTGAGAACGTATGCGTGGAAGCCAAAGTTTGCTCACGCAATCGTCTCGAATAAAGCTAGCTTGGGAGCCAGGATCTAAGAGTACCCTGATCTGTTTGTATCTACCAGAACGATCTTGAACTTCCACAACAGCAGTGGAGAGTAAGACAGTAACCCCAAGATTTAAATTCGTCTGTGAAGACAAAACATTTGCCGGAATAGGAGAGGCTGACTGCGTCCTATTGGCATTTTTATGCATGTGTGTAGCGGTCGATTCAGCTGAACGGCTAGAAGCAGGTTGCGCTTCAACATGTAGCAAGGTATGATGCGGCTTGGCGCAAGTTCGACAGGAATTATAAGATTTGCATTGCATGGACGCATGGTCTGTTCGTAAGCAATTTAAACAAAGGCGTAAGCGTTTGACAATGTCGAAACGTTCCGTCGGAGTTTTCTTTAGAAACGATTGACATCTATAAATTAAGAGATTGCCTTTTCAAGAAGGACAATGGTGCGAAAATGAATTCTTTGAGTCACTGGAGCTAATTGGTGTATCCAGTGAAACTACGTTAGAAGAAACTTTGGTTTAAATTGAAACGCTGAGGATTTCTTAGGCACTGATGTGTGAGATGTATGGACAGTCGTCGAATAAGAAACAGGTGCGGTTAAAGAAAAGGTTTCCAACGCTGCACATTGTTGAGTTAAAAAATATCTCAAATCCTCGAAATTAGGTATTTGCTTCGGATCCGATTGGAGTTCGAAGCGTTTTCTAGTGAACGGATCGAGCTTTTCTAAAGAAAATCGACTAGAATAAAGTTCCAATGTTCAGTGGGAAACTTTAAGTTAGTTAGAACAGCAAGGTTCTCTGAAAAACAATCAATAAGTGCCCTAAGTTTCTTAGGGTCTTCTGATTTTAAAGGTGGAAAGTCTTTCATAGCTTTCCAATGCAAAGTTGCCAATAAACGCGGATTGCTAAATCTCTCACGCAAGGCGTTATATGAAATGATAAAATTATCTCCTGAAATGGGTACCGATTTAATGATTTTCAAGGACTCCCCGTTACAGGAATTGATAAGGTAATTTAGCTTTTCGATATTGGACAGCGACGCGTTATTATAGACCAAACTGTCAAATAAATCGATGAAAACGAAAATTCAGTTACCTCATTATTGAAAAGTGGGAGCTTTAACGGTAACAATTTTGATCCCGAGCTGCTTGGAGCATTTTCAATGATTTGTGGTGCTTTCATTTCTTGCATCGTTTCGAGATGCAGCAGTATGCAATAATAAGCGGAATCTACTTCCTTCCGTAAAGCGTTGTAGTTTAATAATTCTGCCTCGTCACAGGAGGCTAAGACAGCAACTAAAATTGTATTGAAATCTCTGTAAAGGTCATTTACTCCCCTTGTTTGAATAAGGAACAACGTTTTTAAAGTTGGGTCACTTTGTATAGCGTTACCCAATTCCAACATTTCCATAATGCGTGTTTCCAGTAATCCGAGTTCGGCTACCTGTATTTTCTTGGGAGCCATTCTGAAAGATTCTGAAAGGCCTACACTATAAAAATGCTGTAAAACGGTAAAGCTCAAGATGTGCGCTGAGAAATATTAAAATATTATGAGTTGTTCAAGGCACGAAAAGGTAAGATAGCCTATAAACCAATAAATCACGTTTTATGACTATTAGCCTGCAATGTGGTCTTAAACGAGACGTCGAAAACCTACCGGTTTGTCAAACAAAGCCTAAAGATAAGATTTACAGCTTACAACCCGGGCGGCTTTACATCAAAGCTCACAGGATCCACCAACATTTAAAAACATGTGGTTATCATATTTGCAAGATGCAGCTTTTACATTCTATTACTCTGCAAATGTATTAAATATTTTACGTTGTAAACCGCCTGAAAGGGTTGTATGTGAAAACTAAAAACGCGCAATGGCTTTTAGTGCAAATTAACAAATTTTATATTAAGGATTTGTTTGTAATTAAACGCTGGTTTAATTACGGCGAAATCACTTAATTTAGTCTAACGAAAGTATGTAGCTAATATTGTACATATTTTAACCCGCTAAATATGGAGCTTGAACACAAATTTAAAACTAAATTATTAATTAATTAAAAACGCTCGCTGAAAAGCAAAATAATATTTAATTTAGGACATGCGTATTAACATAGGACTAGTTAATTCGGATCGAATTAGGACCAATGGCTTGTTGGGGTGATAAAGTTGTGATATAAATATGCTAATTATAGGGAAGGACCAATTGCTTTTTGTAGCAATACCGATTGGCGGTGGAGCGGTTATGTAATAACTAAAAACAACTACACCAAACTACTTAATAAAGGGTATAAATACCTTTTATCCTGTGCCGCTGTAGGCAATAAACGTTCACACACAAAAGCTTTCGACGGACAACCAATAACACGCACGATTGGGTGTCGATGTCGCTTTCAAAAGCTCTCATACAACCGTCTTCTGCAAGGGTTCAAATGCGACTGTCTTCACGCACTTCCACTGTCGGTATATAATGTTTCACTGAAAACTGTAGGATACCCGCACAAAGTATTTATTGTCACCAATTCCAATAAATGTTCGATGATGACGTAACATACCGCCCACCAAATTCATAGAATTTTGAAAAGGAGGGAAGTAGGTTGGGTGAAGGAAATCACATGGGATTTGACCTTGCTAGAAAAACAGGTAACAGAAGATAGGGTGGTACACTACAGCGAGCGATATTACCAACTATGCAAAAATAAAATATATATGTAAATAAGCAAATATGTAAAATAATATACTACTATACATGTAAGAAATGTGTATATACATCTAAACATAAAAATAAAATTAAAATACCGGTAGCGGCGCTAGTTTGACCAAAGGTCGTTTTAGTGTGCCATGTGCCGTTTTGATTTCAGCGACACGTATAATACCGTCCGCACCGGGAAAGGTATTAATAATACGACCAAACTTCCATTGAAGTGGGGAAAGCTGGTCGTCCTTGATGAGGACAATAGTGTCCTTTTCAACTTGTCGGGCACCTACCTTAGAGTGCCATTTAACCTTTTGATTCAGAGTATGTAAGTACTCATGGCTCCAGCGAGCCCAAAAATCTTGGTGGAGTTTTTGCAGGAGTTTCCACCTGCTTTTTAATGGTAAAACGTTGGTTGAATGGTCCTCATCTGGTGGTGCAGAAAGAGGCTCTATAGTTAGGAAATGACCTGGTGTTAGGCAACGCAAGTCATTTGGATCCGAACTCAAAGCGCATAGTGGCCTTGAATTTAGAACAGATTCAATTTGTGTAAGAACTGTGTAAAGTTCCTCAAAGGTAAGTTTTTGTTCGCCGATTACGCGAGCTAGGTGTGTCTTTACCGACTTAACACCGCTTTCCCACAAGCCACCGAAGTGAGGGGCGCTACGTGGATTAAACGACCACTTTATCTTTTCTGAGGTTACTGCACTATGCAGATAACTCATAAGCTGACGATAGGCACCTACAAAATTAGTACCGCAATCGCTAAATATCTGAGAACAGCGTCCTCGACGTGCTATAAATCGTCGCAAAGCGGCAAGAAACGCGTCTGCCGACAAATCCGAAACAAGTTCAATATGTGCGGCCTTAGTGGCAAAACAAACAAAAATACAAATATAGGCCTTAAGAGATTTAGAGCCTCGTAGGCGGTTAGCCTTTATTAAAAGAGGGCCAGCAAAATCAACACCAACAATACTGAACGGTTTGATTTGGGTAATACGTGCTGCCGGCAGGTCTCCCATAGGGGAGTTACCAGGACCGGTTTGGTACGAAAACATCTATGACATGATGATAAATAATTTCTGATTGAATTTTTAATAGAAAGGATCCAGAAATTCTGTTGGATAAGATACGCTGTGGTATTAACACCGGGATGGCAATACCTTTCATGAGTTGACCGAATGATAAGTTCGGTTAATCGGTGCCGCTGAGGCAATAACGCAGTAAACTTTTCGAAATAGGAAAGCAAAGAATGTGTCAAGCGCCCACCTACTCTTAAGATATTTTGTGGATCAACAAATGGAGAAAGTTTTCGCAAGGTTTTAGGTAATTTACGGTTTGCCTTGATCGAAGCTATTTCCTTTGAAAATGTAACATTTTGTACATGCCGAACGATAATCATGAGAGCATTGTGTAATTCAATGTATGTTAAGGGACCCGTATGACGTTGAGCCATGGGTTTAGAAAATCTATAAATGTAAGCCACGATGCCTTGGATTTTATATAACGATGAAAAGCGACTTAGTAAAATGTCAATGATGTTTGGATCTGTTTGAGCGACAAATGTTAGGATCTTCTTTTCCGTAGTTACCTCAGCAATTGAGGTTGACAATGTTGGTTGAGGCGGCCACGAGTCACTACGGTAGTGAAGCCATTCAGGCCCCGCCCACCATAGCGAACATGAAATAACCGCGCTTGGCATTAATCCCCGAGATGCAGGATCAGCCGGATTATGCGAAGATTTAATATAAAACCATCGGCTAGGTGCAATGATTTCTTGAATGTGGCTAACACGGTTTGCCACAAAAGTTTTCCAACGAAAAGGTGGAGAACGTATCCAAGTGAGAGCGACCGTAGAATCACTCCACGCTGAAACATCGGAGATTTCAATCAAGCCTTGATAAGACCGAATGGTAAAAGAAAGTAAATCGGTTAATAAAACGGCGGCACATAATTCCAAACGTGGAATTGAAATGCGCTTAATTGGAGCTACTTTTGTTTTAGCGGTTACAAATTGTACAGTTATTTCTCCAGTAGTTTGATTTATGAACTGAAAATATATTACCGCTGCATACCCTACCTCGCTAGCATCGCAAAACCCATGCAAATGACAAGTAAAAGGATCCGAAGGGGGTAAACAACGTGGTAACTTTAGTGACGATAATAACGGCAATTCTTTTTGATACTGCTGCCATTGAGACGAAATGTCTGCTGGTGGGATGTCATCCCAATTTAAACCTAACATCCACAGATGCTGGATTAGGCGTTTTGCAAAAAGTGTTAGTGGGGCTAAAAACCCTAATGGATCATATATTCTGGCAACTTGCGAAAGTATGTTGCGCTTTGTACATATTGGGTTTAATGGTTTAACCCGAAATGAGAAAATATCTTCTGTAGGTGACCATTGAAGAGCTAATATTTTTATTGATTCGTCAGAATCGAAATCGAGAGAAGTATATTGGCAAAAATCTGACGGAATGCCTTCCAAAATAGAAACTGAATTAGAACTCCATTTTCGAAGTTCAAAACCAGCCAAATGTAAAAGTCGGATAAGTTGATCTTTAATTTCTCGGGCCGATTGTATAGAATCTCCACCAGCGACGAAATCGTCAATATATAGATTTGACCGTATAGCCTCAGCGGCTAACGGAAACCTTTTGCCTTCGTCAATGGCTAATTGCTGAAGAGTTTTTAATGCTAGATAAGGCGATGACTTAATACCATAGGTCACTGTATTAAGCTGATAAGTCTGAATGGGTTCTTCTGCGGAGAACCGCCACACAATTAATTGAAACTTTCGATGTTTTTCGGTAACCAAAATTTGTCGATACATTTGGCGAACATCACAGGTAAAAACGAAACGATGAGAGCGAAATTTAAGTAAGATTGACGAAATGTCATTTTGGCGACTAGGTCCAGCCTATTGAGTGTCATTAAGTGACACGTTGTTTTTAGCCTTTGCAGAGGCGTCAAAAACCACACGAATTTTAGAAGTATGACCTTCCTCTTTAAACACAGGGTGATGGGGTAAAAAATAATTATCGTTCCCAAAGGGCGGAGAATCGAGTAATGCCATATGACCCGCATCAAGATAGTCCTGCATGAAATTGTTGTATTGGGCGCGTAGCTCCGGTTGAGCATGCAATTTGCGCTCCAACGAAAATAGTCTTTTTTTAGCCATCTCAAAGCAATTATCAAAAACGGGCAAGATATCGTTGAACGGTAACGCAACAATAAAACGACCGCTAGGGTCACGAGAAAACGTGTTTTCAAAATCAAATCTGCCTTTTCTTCTTCTGGAGAAGTATAAGGCTTGATGGTAACTCTTCTATCTCCCAAAACCGCCTTAGGGTCTGGTCGATAGGATCTTCTACACAAGTCAAAAATGCTTGGACAGTATCAGACTGCAAGCTTTTTGTGGGACCAATAATAGTCCAACCAAAAATTGTATTTATGGCGGCAGGCTGAAGAAATTTGCCATGTATAACACCGCCATTAATGATTAACGGATAAACATCTGCTCCAAGGAGCATGTCAATAGTTCCTGGAGAGTTCCAGGTCGGGTCTGCAAAGTGCAGGCCGCATAAGTGTTCCCAATTATTAGGAACTTCAACGCTGGGTAATTTGCCAGATATTGACGAAAGCACAAAAGTTGTGACTTCTAGAGATTTTTCAGAGTCTAACATAGAGCGAATGGTGCAGCTGACGGCACCCTATTGACTGCTGAAGTTGTCTGTCCAAGTCCATAAATCGGAACTTGAGAACGTATGCGTGGAAGCCAAAGTTTGCTCACGCAATCGTCTCGAATAAAGCTAGCTTGAGAGCCAGGATCTAAGAGTACCCTGATCTGTTTGTATCTACCAGAACGATCTTGAACTTCCACAACAGCAGTGGAGAGTAAGACAGTAACCCCAAGATTTAAATTCGTCTGTGAAGACAAAACATTTGCCGGAATAGGAGAGGCTGACTGCGTCCTATTGGCATTTTTTGCATGTGTAGCGGTCGATTCAGCTGAACGGCTAGAAGCAGGTTGCGCTTCAACATGTAGCAAGGTATGATGCGGCTTGGCGCAAGTTCGACAGGAATTATAAGATTTGCATTGCATGGACGCATGGTCTGTTCGTAAGCAATTTAAACAAAGGCGTAAGCGTTTGACAATGTCGAAACGTTCCGTCGGAGTTTTCTTTAGAAACGATTGACATCTATAAATTAAGAGATTGCCTTTTCAAGAAGGACAATGGTGCGAAAATGAATTCTTTGAGTCACTGGAGCTAATTGGTGTATCCAGTGAAACTACGTTAGAAGAAACTTTTGGTTTAAATTGAAACGCTGAGGATTTCTTAGGCACTGATGTGTGAGATGTATGGACAGTCGTCGAATAAGAAACAGGTGCGGTTAAAGAAAAGGTTTCCAACGCTGCACATTGTTGAGTTAAAAAATATCTCAAATCCTCGAAATTAGGTATTTGCTTCGGATCCGATTGGAGTTCGAAGCGTTTTCTAGTGAACGGATCGAGCTTTTCTAAAAGAAAATCGACTAGAATAAAGTTCCAATGTTCAGTGGGAAACTTTAAGTTAGTTAGAACAGCTAGGTTCTCTGAAAAACAATCAATAAGTGCCCTAAGTTTCTTAGGGTCTTCTGATTTTAAAGGTGGAAAGTCTTTCATAGCTTTCCAATGCAAAGTTGCCAATAAACGCGGATTGCTAAATCTCTCACGCAAGGCGTTATATGAAATGATAAAATTATCTCCTGAAATGGGTACCGATTTAATGATTTTCAAGGACTCCCCGTTACAGGAATTGATAAGGTAATTTAGCTTTTCGATGTTGGACAGCGACGCGTTATTATAGACCAAACTGTCAAATAAATCGATGAAAACAAAAATTAAGTTACCTCATTATTGAAAAGTGGGAGCTTTAACGGTAACAATTTTGATCCCGAGCTGCTTGGAGCATTTTCAATGATTTGTGGTGCTTTCATTTCTTGCATCGTTTCGAGATGCAGCAGTATGCAATAATAAGCGGAATCTACTTCCTTCCGTAAAGCGTTGTAATTTAATAATTCTGCCTCGTCACAGGAGGCTAAGACAGCAACTAAAATTGTATTGAAATCTCTGTAAAGGTCATTTACTCCCCTTGTTTGAATAAGGAACAACGTTTTTAAAGTTGGGTCACTTTGTATAGCATTACCCAATTCCAACATTTCCATAATGCGTGTTTCCAGTAATCCGAGTTCGGCTACCTGTATTTTCTTGGGAGCCATTCTGAAAGATTCTGAAAGGCCTACACTATAAAAATGCTGTAAAACGGTAAAGCTCAAGATGTGCGCTGAGAAATATTAAAATATTATGAGTTGTTCAAGGCACGAAAAGGTAAGAGCCTATAAACCAATAAATCACGTTTTATGACTATTAGCCTGCAATGTGGTCTTAAACGAGACGTCGAAAACCTACCGGTTTGTCAAACAAAGCCTAAAGATAAGATTTACAGTTTACAACCCGGGCGGCTTTACATCAAAGCTCACAGGATCCACCAACATTTAAAAACATGTGGTTATCATATTTGCAAGATGCAGCTTTTACATTCTATTACTCTGCAAATGTATTAAATATTTTACGTTGTAAACCGCCTGAAAGGGTTGTATGTGAAAACTAAAAACGCGCAATGGCTTTTAGTGCAAATTAACAAATTTTATATTAAGATTTGTTTGTAATTAAACGCTGGTTTAATTACGGCGAAATCACTTAATTTAGTCTAACGAAAGTATGTAGCTAATATTGTACATATTTTAACCCGCTAAATATGGAGCTTGAACACAAATTTAAAGCTAAATTATTAATTAATTAAAAACGCTCGCTGAAATGCAAAATAATATTTAATTTAGGACATGCGTATTAACATAGGACTAGTTAATTCGGATCGAATTAGGACCAATGGCTTGTTGGGGTGATAAAGGTGTGATATAAATATGCTAATTATAGGGAAGGACCAATTGCTTTTTGTAGCAATACCGATTGGCGGTGGAGCGGTTATGTAATAACTAAAAACAACTACACCAAACTACTTAATAAAGGGTATAAATACCTCTTATCCTGTGCCGCTGTAGGCAATAAACGTTCACACACAAAAGCTTTCGACGGACAACCAATAACACGCACGATTGGGTGTCGATGTCGCTTTCAAAAGCTCTCATACAACCGTCTTCTGCAAGGGTTCGAATGCGACTGTCTTCACGCACTTCCACTGTCGGTATATAATGTTTCACTGAAAACTGTAGGATACCCGCACAAAGTATTTATTGTCACCAATTCCAATAAATGTTCGATGATGACGTAACAAGTAACATTGCTTTATTGTTAACTAATCAATCTATTATCGTACATATTAGTGCTACAAATTAATCGTCCTACTAATACTGAAAGGCAAACTTCTTACCAAAAATTTGTTACGTTCAATTCGACCCTTATAAATCAGTTCATTTAATTTAGGATTCTTTTAAATATTCTTACGCTTCCATTCCGATATCTCGTGTAACTACTTGTCATAAGAAACGCCCAGGATCCCGCTTCATAATTAAATAAATCGATTGGTTCCTGTAAAGCCCATCCTAATACAATCAAAGCGAAAACTTTTCAACACTCTCTAGAACGTTATTAGCGCATTTAGTTTAAGTTAAAAGTACCTCAATTTATCCGTATTGTTTGAGAAAACACAGTAAATACACTCGGTGGTTATCTACAATCCTTGTTTTCTGAAAAGAATATATTTGCTTTATTTATAACTAATAATACAAGTTTGAATAGCGTAAGTTTTCTACAATTGTATTCGTATATTTGCCGGTTATCGTTATCTATTGATTGATAACGACTTTATAAGTGTTCTTTTGACATGTATTACTCAAATATTAGAGTCGCTTATCATCTCGTTTTTAATATAACTTTCACTCAGATCCTGTTTTCCGCGCTAGCATGTTTTTGTCGATCAACTAAGATTTTATATTATGTGCAAGGTCACATTAGATATTTTAAATATTTGTTAAAACAACGTGTTTTTTTAAAACCTGTGGAGTAAAATTTAACGTACAAAAATTATTTCATCGAGATCTGAGAACAACTTAAATGGAAAGCAAAATTTTGGGGTTTATGAATATGATAAATTTAAACATAAAAGGAGGAACTGAAAACTGATTTTTCAATAGCAGTATGGTCCAATGTCAGGTGACAATTTAATCAACGATTAGATCAAGAATTTATTAATCCTGCAGTAAAAATTCCAGCAGTTCATTGTTTAGATTTTTGGATACACATTTCATGCTACGATTATTTTAAGTTGTATAAGATTTTGGTGTATAGATGTTATTTGTGAATGGATAATTTTCAGATTTTTATTATAGATCAATTTTCGAATTAATTTGATCATTGCAAAATGTTTTGCTCTAGGGTCACTAATCAGTTACACTTAGATAGGTTGATTTAAAAGTATACAAATTATCCATATCTCTATCTAAAAGAAAATTTTGTGACTAACATAAGAACAGTTTTGGGATTATTAATTATAAATTAGAACTGAGTAAATCCTATATTAATATTTAGTAAGTAAGAAATGTTGTTTTTAGACTTACGTTGTAAACTGCATTTGTAGGTTTTAATGCTTGTGTTGAATAATAAGTGTTAAAGAAAGATGTTTGGGGATGTAGCTATTGTTATTATTTTGTATGTTAGTGTAAATGCATTGTCAAGACGGTGATGCCCTGAAGACCATACCCATTGTTCATGACTAAAGCCGAAATGTGGTTTTCTTCGTCGAAGAAGCGTGATCAATGACGACTAGCACCCACAGCAGCTATGGACCTAACAAGAGATTGATCCAGATCTAGGTGTCATTATGATTGCAAAATCAGAGAAAAACAAACATAGTGATAGAATGTTAGCACCCTAAGCAGTACGATGAAGTCGTACTGGACACATTGGGATTCCTTGACGGTAAAGGAAAAGGAAGATGGATCTGTGAGTACGTTTTAGGTAGTGGTCCCCAAGAGCAGTGTGTATGAAGTGTCCACATAATGGAACATTGGAAGGACATTTTGGCGTCCAGATTTTGCTTAGTAAACTGCAAAAAAAACGTCACAAGGATTAGTGCTGAAAGTATTAGTTATATGAGCCGTTTGGTAATTGGCAATCCCATGAAACAATACAACGTAGAAAGCCCGTTTGAGAAAGTGGTAATTGACATCGCAGGTCCATTTCCCAAAAACGACTCTGGAAATAAATACATCTAGGTGGCCATGGACTACTATACAAAATGCACTGAGGTGTATGCCAAACGTAATCAGGAAGCTGCAACCGTCGCAAACGTATTGGTCAAATAGCCCCTCTGTCGTTTTAGAATACCTGAGGAGTTGCACGTTGACCAGAGCAGAAATTTTGAGTTGGCGTCATTTTAAAAAATTGCCGATTGATGAAGATCCGAAAGACCAGTACGACACCGTCACACCCTCAATCGGATGGTGTGACAGAACTTATGGACTGCACCTTGAGAAAGTACCTCTCCAAGGTATTATCTGAACAACAAAGGGAGTGGCACCAATGCATACACCTATTTTTACTAGCCTGCCGATCTGCGGTTCACGAGAGTACTGGACAGACTTCTGCATGTGCTATGCTATGACGCAAGATACGTTTACCACGTAACCTTGAGATTGGTAGTTAAGTTTTTGCAGAAGACGTCATAGACGATAGTAATGTCAAGACACTCAATAGGAATATGCATGGCATGCATCAAGACGTAAGAAAGAATATTCAGATGATGACCAAGTATGACATCAAATGCGCAAGAGTCTGGTTTTCAAACTGAAAATCGCGCATGGTTGTACAATCCTAGACGGAAACGCGGATTATCGTCAAAGTAACAAAAAAATTGGGAGGGTACATACAAAATACTGAAGTAAATTAACGATGTAGTATATAGGATTCGTAAGCTTCCAATAGGCAGAATAATAGTGGTGCACATTACCAGAGTGTCACTTTACGACAGTGGCGACTACAATAATGCCGGAGGACATGATTAAGTAAGGCGCCTAGGGAGTCACGAAGATGAACCAAGACGTGGTGCAAATTATGCAGGGTTCGTGTCCATGTACAGCAGTACTAGAAAGGTGAGGTTTGGGATTAGTGAAGAGACCAACAAAGATGTATTTGACGTGACCTCAAAATACCCTCTAGCAAATTGCGTAGTGGCGGATTTCAATACGCCCCGACGGATAGCTACGGTGTTCAAAAGCAAATTTTGTGATCTGGACCAGCTTCGTCAACAACCACCAGACGTGGGTAAAACCGTATACTTTAAAGATGTATGTGGGCGCATTTATTATATTGTGATGATAAAGCAATTGTCCTCTGGTAAATCTAGTTAACAGTACGATAAAGAGCACTAGTGTGTCTCAAGAACCAGATGATGCAGTTTGGGCCATACTTAAAATTGGTTATAGTCTTGATAGATTGGACTGGAGGATACTACGAAATATGCCGGAGGTACTATTCCAGAAGACAGGGGTCCAAATCTTGGTATGCAGCCTTAACTCAAATTGGACGACACCTCTATTAAGAGTGTCGATGTTATTTCTATCAATATGGAAAATGTAAGGATAACTGCGATTGCTAGTATCCGCATAGGTACATCCAGATTCCGGTCCGCAAAATGTTCTGGCACAGAACAGTTTTAAGAAAGTGCAGTGAGTCACTAATTAAGATATGTATGGAACAGTCTGGAAAAGACGCTTATTCAGTTTTTACTAAAGCGAATGTACCGATAAAAAATTATGATTGACAGGTTTTGAAGGGTTTAATGACGCACATTCTAGATATTTCCGCCTTTGTATCGAATAAAGGATTATCGTATATAAGTGTGAGCCCCGTTGGGACAGATTAATTTTAGTTTGAACTCAACCCTAATAAACGTTCGATGTATATAAATTGATTTGTATAAGTTTGCTTACGTGATACAAGTGCGTTAGATAAATAAATTACCGGTAAGATTAGTATTATGATAGTGTTTAATCCGTCGTATTTATAAAATTAAATTAGTGCCTACAAATAGTGATTAAGCATGTGTTAATGTACACAAGACTGTAAATACGTGTGGCTGTAAGGAATAATTATTAGACTGGTACTTATTGAAATTAAAGACCAAAGGACAATTAGAGAATCCGTTACAATAATAAGCGTTGCATACAGGAAGCTTCTACGTAGCTTCTGGTGTAAGTCCAAGACAATTCAAATCATCTTTCTTATCTGTCGCTTTGACAGATAGTATAATTTACAACAAAATCAAGAGAAAATTGTATAATTACATGAATAGAAATGAATAAACGTTAAACCTATTATGAAGCATCTTTAAAGAGAAAGCTATATACATTCATCTGCGGCATAATAGCAATTTAACCCTCAGTTATCCCGCATTTCCATATTGAGTGGTTTCGGATTTGTGATTAAAGCTTTAATTACTTACTGGGTTCTATAGTTTATTAATTAACTAGCGAATTTAAACTTATTTTCTTTTATCGTAAAAAATACTCATCAGATTGTTTTCTAAATGTTTTACCGAACCATGCTATTTTGTTACAGGGAATTGTCTTGGTGCTAGGGAATATAGGGAATGATTAAATAACTTTTAATTTTTCCCAGTTATCAGTTATTTAAATTTCCTAAAAGTCCGACACTATTGTAAACGTAAGGCTTTAGATTTTCATGAACGATAATTTCAAACATTCCATTACAATTCTAAAAGCTTTTAGTAGTTCATTAAATGAAAGGCTTTGTAAAAATCATAAACTGTATTCGAACAATAGCCATTATGCAATAAGTATACGGTGCTAGTCAAAAGTCCCCTCCTCCCTTGTATCTTTTGAACGGTTATACTTATACTTATAAAATTCGGAGGGTCAAAATAAAGGGATGTGAGCTTTTTAAATAGTCGTAACAGGTGACGTAATAGTCATAAATGGCGTCACAGGACACTGGCCAATAATTTTAAATAGGACTTTATGGCAAGTGACCTTGTTTGGAAGGAATTAAAGATACCTAATTAGTCGTGCTAACTTCAGGTTTAGGCTGATTTTAATGAATAAATTAAATAAATACTAAAATTATGGTGCATTTAACTAATAAACATTCAAGAACCAACTCTTATAGTATGCGTTCAAAATGTGCTACATCTAATTCCTGACAATAATGCATCCTATTGCGAAACTCTTGTCGTTCGTTCAAATGTGTCAGCGAAAATTGCCCTACATCCTCCAATAATTCGTAATTTCAAAATGTCACTACTGTCAGGTGCTGTAGCGTAAACCTTAGATTTCAAGTACCCCCAGAAAAATATCTAATGGTGTCAGGTCCGGTGACCGTGCAGGCCATTCTGTCGGACTTCATCGTCCCATCCATATGTCACGCTACTCCTCATCCAGGTAACGCGTTAGTGCAACAAAATAGTGTGCAGGAGTACCATCTTGTTGGAACGTTATTATCTTCCAGAATTTCAAGAATTAACGACTCAATTTGAAACATTATTTTGAAATCTTAACTTATAAACAGATTAATTGATTAATTAAATTTTATTAACTTGTATAACTTATAAGCAAGAATTCCATAATAAATTACTTTTATATTTTAGTTAGAATCCCTCATAATAAAGACCAGGTTTAGAAATAGCTTTAGGCTTAAATATTATAAATTCCAGCGGCAGCCATTATAATTTAATGGTCCTACCTTGCAAATCCGAATACAAAACCCTTTTAAAGCTTATGTCGATTATAGATTGACAAATCTGATAAAATTAAATGGCATAGTACCTTTTAACGTAAACAAAGAAAAGCAATTTTCAGTGGTAAAACTTAATCTTCTTAATATATTCGTTGATTGACAGGGGTTATAGAAAACGATACATTATAAATAGCCAAACTATTTTCAATTTGATTTGTTCAAAGATTGCAAGTAATTTTAAGTAGTCTGGAGACATCCATTGTATTAAAAATCCATTTCGGTTCAAGTGGGTTAACCGGTCTTTTGTTAACGGCAGGCAACTGTCGCCAATGGGTATGGTCCACAATTCAAAAATTAAAATTCCAAGAAGATACAATATATTTAAACCCTTAGAAAAATAATTGCTATCCGTGACCTTCATTTTGAAAGGGGTTGGATTTGGTTTCTGAAATCTTGTTTTTGGGAGGTTCGGTTAAGTCATTGGATAACAGAAATATGACGTAAATAATGGTTAGAGTAGGGATTAATATATAACTTAAGGCTTTAGCTAAAAGACGAAGATTCCAATGGGGTTGTTTGTTGTCAAAAGGTAAGAAGAAACGTAGTTCGCGGGTAGCCTTCTCCGGCATCACATATGATATTGCACTTAGTATCACGATAGTGAAATTGGAAAGGAGTAATTAACTCTTCCAGTTCGCGAGAGTTACGCCCGTATGTTCGCGGATTTATAGTGATTAAAGTAATAATAAAAAGCTTGTAGGCATGTGATGCACAAGTTAAGTTAAGCTCAACAAGATTCTGCCGGGTTCGTGTGCTATTGAATTATTTAATAATTAAAGTAACAAGAGCAACAAGCAAGATTCTCTCCCCCAGTTTAAAAGCTGTTCTGCGTTAGAAGGCAAGCCATCAAACAATGGACGATTTTTAGTAAGTACGTTTTTATAGTTAAGTTAGCATGACCAATTTTTAGTTAATTTATTTGTTAGGACGTTTTGGCCATAAATCGTAGGATTAATTTAGTGTAAAATTTATAGTATAAGTTTTTCTTCCATATAAAATGTTTGGGAATTACTTATGTAAGCAAAATTATCATAATTCCATATTCATCCATTCAATTAAATTTCTAGATTAAAATTAATGAATGTAAGAGGTTCACGTTTATTGCTCTGTTAATTAAATAGTTTTTGTTTGCCGTTGATTAAGTCAATAGTTTCTTTATTTCTTTTCATGAAAATTGCATAAGCAGTCAAAAAGGAAAGAATTGATTAAAAGAAACAATTGTCCTCTTTGGGATGACAAGTCTCTCAAGGTTTTGCATGAACATTTGGACATTCTCGACTTGTCTGGCGCTCTTGGTAATTGTCATTAAGCCACAATATTTATGAAAGGTAAGTGCCAAATTTTTTTGTAGTATATTATAAATTAATTTAGCCCTGTCTGCAAAATTTTAACCCTCTATATGATCCACGACCTTCCGCTAGCTAGTGCCGGTGATCCCCCTTCAATTTTTGTTATACAGGCCGCCCCCATTTTATACTTTTAATGAAAAATATATACTTAGTAGCTTTTCCGCCTGTAACAAATTGCGTTTAGTAGCATCTCAGATACACTTCACTGGTTAAGTTAACATTGAAGAAAACAGACCCAACTATGTGATTGGCCAAAATACCTGTCCAAACATTTACTTCTTCTGGAAATTGAGGAAGAAAGAACTTTTACCACTAAAACAAATTGATTTTATGTAGTCCTGTTGTTAGTTAATTTGATTGAACGGATCTTCACAGAATTTTAGTCTTCGACTGGAGTCATCATCTGAAAGTTGGTGCGCCTTTTTCAACTTGTATGGATAAAATCTGTTTTTAGCCAACATCGTATGTACTGTCCTTCGACTGACTTTACAGATAGACGCAACTTGGGCTGTAGAATAAAGTAAGGTTTACTACCATTTCTGCAATTATGTTAATTTTTTTTTGTCATCACTAATGGCTGGTCGACCAGATTGCTTGGCATCATGAACACTACCTGTTGCTTCAAACTTCTGAAGAAGCTCCCTCAAATAAGTTCTGGATATAGGGCGATCGGGATACCTCATTAAAAAGAAATTCCGCTGGATGGAAATTATTTCTACATTCATCAACTATTAAGACAGTTGCCACTTTGTCGGCTACAGTACGTACCATTTTGCCTATGTGGACATTTAAACGTCTAGTTGAACACTAATTAAATTAAATATTCAAAGTATAAAACACTTCTGCAAAAACAAGAGAATGAAAAATTCCAACTTTTTTGACAAGTAACCAAAGGCGGATTTAAGAATTTTTATTAATTAAATGCCAAACTATATAACTTTAGTGTTTATTTAATTTATCTATTAAAATCGACCTAAACCTAAACAAAATTCGTATGACTTAATATGTATTTTTAATAACTATTCAAATGAGGTGTCACTTTTCTTCAAGTATAATTTAAAATTATTGGTCAAAGTGGCCCTGTGTCGCCATATATGACTATTACGTCGCGTGTTGACTAGTTAAAATGCCTACATCCGTTTATTTTCACTCTTCGAATTTCATTAGTATAACTATAACGGTTAAAAAGAAACGAGGAGGAAGGAAACTTTTGACTAGAAGAGTATAAACAAGAGCTTATATATTATTAAGTGAAGAAAACCAATAAAATAAAACGAGTCAAATAAATCTCATTTAGGTATCAAATCGCATACCAAGTTTTATATACAATTGCAGATTGTGCAATTATTTTATAAAATTTAATTTAATGTCAATCTGTTATTTTTGATATGAAAATTGAAAGTCACCAGTAGAAGCGTGAATACCTTGAAATGTGCTTTGATTGTTAGTTAGCTGCTAGTTTACTAAGTAAGAGTTGACGTAGCCAAAATGAGGTAAGGGGGACAATCATTTTCTTTGTGATGACTCGTCGACGACGTCTTCTCCGTCTTAAAAGAACAGCCAATAAAAAAACTGTTGCCATTGCTTCATCATATGCATTCATATTTTACCCTAAACAATTTGTTAAACAAAGTCGAGGCTAAACCACAAATCTTTCAAAATACTGCACGTATGCATGCAGCAGTTACTTGGACAAGCGTGTCTTGCCTGAACAGTATTGCAACCTTTAATCGGATTCGCAGTTTTTCATGGTAGCCGCAGCATAAAAAGCGTCATGCTGTGCGCAACTTTTGCGGTGCGTGTGAACACAAGACAAAACTTTTGCTGCTGCAGCGTTAAAGCTGCGCTGTAATAGTAGCGTCGTCTGACCTTACCGTTAGTGTGTGCTAAGGTGAACAGAGAACTTTGTTTATGGAGTTCGTAAATGCGCGGATTAGACGAATTAAAGCAAAGCATATACTTATAGTGCATGACGCAATGCGTCTCTGCACTTCATTGATTTGGTGGGTACGTTAGTTCCTTATTTGTTTTTTAAAATCCAAATAATCCGTATTTTCAAATTGGATTATCGGTTTCGGTTTTCCCGGCTAATCGCATTTTTTAAAGTAATATGAACAAGAGGGAGGTGATTCATCGTCAAGAATGGCAAAATGCAGCATTGATATTTAAGTCTGGTTTGAAAGCTGGAGATTATCACGATGACATGTCACCGCAATTATAAAAGTGGCTGTAGAAAAAGTTAATACCAAATTTGGAACCAAGTTAAGCGTTGGTGATAAACAAGCGGCATATCATAATGTTCTTGTGCACCCTAATCCTACTTCAAGTTGGAAGAGAACAGATATGCGGAAGTGGTTGGAAAAACAAAATAGATTCTTTGAAGGTAACGTTACCCAGCCAGTATTACGTAACAAAATTAAAGCAAATAAACTCGTTCATCAGGCGTTTGGAATTAATCAGTTATTAGCATAATATGGTCATGTAGTTTTGCGTTTACCTTCATATCATCAATAAGTAAATAAGATATAGACGTTACTTAAAAACTATATCGCTGCATGTAATGTAACCTTTAAAGTAGATGACGTATGGAAGTTGGTAAAACAACATATAAAAGGTATTTGGGTTAAAGAGTGGAGTAATATGTGTTTAAATGTTGAGGAAACTGAAAAGGAATATCTTAAACGAGATAGTTTGATAGACGAAGTTCAAGATCTAATTATACGGGTTGATGATGATAGTGATGATTCAAATGGTTACTTTTTGTCAAAGAATGAATCCAGAATGATGATGATGAAAGTTTAGAATGTGAACGCATTTATACTAATTTATTTATCGCACTCCTGTAAAATAGTTGTATGATAGTGTCGGTCTTTGACCAGAATAATTACATTAGAACATAAGCAAAGCGTTTGTACACAAAAGATGATTGATGGCCCCTGCGGAAACCTTTTAGATAAATTTGTTTGACAGGTACATGAATGTTGCGTTTCATAATTATTAAGAATACAATATATATATATATATATATATATATATATATATATATATATTTGAGAATGTTATTTATATAATTTCTGGTGTGCTTTAGAATAGTCTATAAGTTTTGCTTATGCATATAAATTACCGTCGTAAATATTGGAATTAATTTTTGATTGAATTGATTACAATATGTTCTAGTTTTAGCTTTGAAAGATGTGATATAAATGGCTGTCGATATAAATTACTGTATGGTATGTAAGTTACTGTAGTGATTATATAAATTAATAATTAGAGCTTGGATAGTTAATTATAAAGCTTCCATAGTAATTTAGAAGATAGCATCGTATTGTTATAAAGATAATACTTATCAATTTTTTATTGCTTTAATTATACTAACTGCCCTAATGAAAATTATGTTTTTTAAAAACAAAAGAAATAAAATATCATGCTTAATTAGTATTAATTATTCGTAAAGTCTACTACACCGGGAGTGTTCACATTAAGTTTGTCAAATTAAAATTTTATTTTGCCATCTAATTTATAGCCGGTGAACACAATGCGTTATACGTCTATTTCTTTTCTCGTAATTTACTGCTGACTGGTATTTATTTAAAAACGACTATTAATAGATATCACTATTACCAAAATATAAATGTTTTAATCACATGAACAATAAAATAACCCTGCTTCAACACAGAACATTATAGACTGCGTTCTCTAATCAAAATGTCGGTAACAAGTCAAATGTGAAAATATTAGCACGAACTTCCTGTTTATAAACGTCTAATTTAGTATTCATTGATTCAGTACAAAATTGTCTCTAGTATAACCAAGATTCCATATTAACCTCTCCTTTCACTCTCAATCGAGTACCTACTTGTCTGGTTACTCGCAGTCGGCTAAATCCATATTTATTAATCAAGCTTTCATTACCTCTTGGCATTTGGAAGATATCGTAAAGTTTGTATCTTATTAGATAGGAGAGCGAGCTTTGAGACAAGGTTTTATTTTAGAACCGCAATAATGCCAACTCCGTCGTCTATTAAACTGTTCAGTTTGAACTTTGATGTTTAGATTTGAACGGGGTGGTTTGTGCTTTATAATATATATTATAAGGGACATGAAGTTTGTATTTACATTTCCTAAGTGAAGTATTGCAAACAAAATACCTAAAATCATAGTTGGTATGTTTTAAGAAAAGAAGCCAGATTATTTAGATTTGTAACTCTGGAATTAATTGCAGTTATTTTATTGCAAGGTGCAATGAACGGCTGCACAAAAATAACAAGAAAAACGGCAATTGCATTGTCGTTGGATACAGTATACTAAAAATTATCTTCGTTAGGGGTAGTTATGATAGACAGATAAATAAGTATATCTCGTAGGCCAAACAGCAGTGAAATACATGAGAGGTATGCTTGAATAAATTTACTACTTGTCGGTTTATTATAAGTATTAAAATGATATTCTATAACGTAATCATTCCCCACAGGATAACCTACAAGAAGTTTTTTGCTTACTCTGCAACCGAATCATAACACTTCTGAACTAGCATTATCTTTACATGCTTTCTAATGAGATGGTAAGGCAACTGTTTTATATTAAGTGGAATCTGATACAAATTTTCTGTGCACTGTAGATACATGAATTGATATAGGAAGTCGACGGAGGCATTGGAAGTGATAAATTATACAGGTTACGCATGCAGTAATTCAAAGATAAAAGCGATGTGGTATATAGTGCTTTATTTTGATAGACAAGTAGCAGACATGAGAATTAGAAAGCTGGTTAGCGTAAGTAATTTCAATTCTTAAAAAGCGGCCTGCTGATTTGTTTACTATCAAATTTCATAATAGCGCGTATGGCTTTCTTTTTAGCACAAGTGAATCCCCAAAATATAATGCCATATTGAGCAATCGATTGAAAGTATGCATAAAATATTGTTTTCCCCAAACTCTGTTTACCTCGTGAGTGACAGTTTCTATTGAGTAAGTACAAAGCAGAGTTTAATTCAAATCGGATTTCATTTACGTGTAATTGCCATTTTAGTGTATCATCCAGTAGTATTTCTAAAACTTGGATGCTATTTGCAGCCTGCAAGCTTTGATTATTTACTCTGCTACCCAATTTTGGATCGTTTCTTTGAGTAGATAGAGTAAAATTAATTAGTTTAGTTTTGTTAGTGTACAATACAGGTTTATACTTCTAAACCAGTTTTTTACTAATACAAGTTCCTTGTTTATTGTGTTTTTGGAGTTTGTTGAAGTTGCGATCTTTGTAGACACGGTTGGTATCATTAGTAAACCTGGTTATACGTGCTTCTGCTGCTATGTTTGGGAGAAAGTTTATATATAAAATAGAAATTCACGAGTCTTCTATTGCCTTTGATTTCACTATTTGTTGTTTATCCTCTTTGTTGCGGCGCCGTTGCGGTTGATGTACAAAGTCGCAACTTTACCACAATATGTAGGATTGGATCTCTATGGTGAGCTGTCCGACTACTGGTTCCAAGCTTTTGATAAGACACTAAATTTATGAACTGCTTTATTTTCAACTTCACACAAAATGTTATAGGTTGTCAATTTTATAATAGCGTTATAAATTTCCTAAAAATATTCTCTTAATACAGGATAATAGCTAGTCTGGAATACACTTACATTGTGGCCTTTAACAATTACTTCTAACCGCGTGTAACTCCCCAAGATTTCTATTTACTCCAATATTTTTAGGCTTGTCAAATAATTAAATTAAATTTTTCTTTTTAAATTTTGATTTCTACCGTCCTTGATCCTTATTTTTAAATAACTTCTAATAATAATAAATGCTACAATAACACAACCAATTATTAACTATTTACAGTTCTTAACATACTCCCCCCTGGTAAGTTGAACCGGCACCGAGGTTCTGCTTACTAACTTCCAACACAGCAACTTTTGCTGCCGGTCTTCGAAAAATTCCGTCGGACGTTCGTATAATAACTTGTCGTATTTGGTCACTATTTCCGCCACGCACTGTTTCCAATATAATGCCTCTTTTCCACGAATTTCGCTTGTCTTCATCCATACTGTCTTTCTGTTATACGATCATCCCAGTCAATAGATGATTTCCAAATATCCTGCAGCAACATTTTTATATATACCAAGAAGATGGAAATCAATCCAAGAGGATCGAATATCATCATTAGGACTCGCAAAACTTCACGTTTGGTTGGTTGTCTAGTGCCATCCAAGATTTCCATGTTCATACGCTTATAGTTTATGACATAAAAAAACATATCTGTGGATTCTGACCACCACATTCTCAATAGTTTCGCACCATCTGTAGCAGTGTTGAAACTTATGTTTTTCGGTACACCACCGCTCGCTTCGCCCAGAGCTTCTAAAATATGTTCAGAATTAGAGACAAAATTCCGGATTTTAAAACCTGCAGAAGCATGTACTTTTATCACTGCTCTTGCAACGTCGATGGCCTCCGCAGTACTACCAAAACTGTAAAGCCAGTCGTCAACATAATGATTGTTAATGATTGCTGCGACTGCTCGATGATGCTCTTTATCAAACAGTTTCGCATTACTGTTTTTTTACAAAATGGGCGGCACACGGAGAACACGTTGCCCCAAAAGTCATAACGCACATTACGTAGACATCCGGTTCTCTGTTCGCATCTCCATCACGCCATAAAAATCTTTGTGAATCCTGATCGTCTTCGTTAATCTTAATTTGGTGGTACATTTCTTTTATGTCGCCTGCTATTGCGAATCGTTGCTCTCTAAACCGGAGCAAAACTTCAAATAACGATGTAAGAAAGTCGGGTCCTGGTAGCAGCATCGAGTTCAATGACACACCCTGCACTGTGGCAGCAGCATCCCACACGAGTCTGACTTTCTCAGGTTTGTTAGGGTTCGCAACAGTAAATATAGGTAAGTATCACTTCTTCGGGTTTTCCCTATGAACTTCATGTGGTGTTAGTTTTCGAGCATAACCTTTGATAACGTATTCGTCAATTTGTCTTGAAATAATTGGGATTTTTCCCATCTTTCTTTCCAAACAAAGTAATCGATGTTGGGCCATGCTAAAACTGTCAGGAAATTTAACGTTGTCATATCGCCATAACAATCCCGTTGTATATCGGTCACCCATTTTGCATGTCGTTTCGATTAGTAGTCGACGGGCTCGCGTATCATCTGCTGATTCCAACATTGCGTCCGGTTTTTTCACACCAAAGTTTTCGGTGGAGAAGAAGTCTTTTATTGCGTTATGTAAGTCAATATCGTCAGTGGAATTATCGTGGATATGAAAGTGCAGATACAACCCATTTGGAGAATCATTTCCGACCGGTTGTTCCTTCTTTACGGGACCGTGCAATGTCCATCCTAATTTGGTTAATGTCGCAATTGGCTCCCCCCAATCGCCTTCTATAGTACGAATTGATACACTTAAATTTGCATGTTGAACTCCGATTAGTATTTGAGGGACTGCATTTTCATAATAGGCGATGGGCAAACCTTTTAGATGAGGGTATGCACTCTGCATATTTCCGATGATCAACGATTGTGTGGGAAGATTCAATGATTTAATTGTTCTTACACTATGAATCTTATACCTTTTGGCTCCACTGTATTTGCCTGAAATTGCTACTGTTACCGTTCGACTATCGGGTTCTTCACGTGTTACTCCACTTGTCCATGTCAAACACAGCTTCTCGGTAGGTCCACCAGTTAATTGTAGTTAATCCGCCAACTGTTTTTCCATTAATGTGATAGATGACCCTTCGTCAAAAAACGCGTAAGTATGCACGCTCACTGACTTTCCATATAAAATCACGGGTACCACACGGAACAGTAACTTGGCATTTTGAGGGCGGTGTATACTGACAATATTGGCTGTATCCGAAACGACTTTCGATTGTTCTTCGGCGGTATGCGTTGCCTAATCATGTAGCAAGTAGTGATGTTTAAACTTGCATTCGTTTACGCCACATTCTTTATACGATCTACAGTACATAGGATTGTGCCTGCGAAGGCACTTTTTACACAGTTTGTTCTTTTGCAATTGTTCCCAGCGTTGTTGAACCGTTAGTAATTTAAAGCTTGCACATTCCAATATGCTCTGATCTTCCGCTGCGTCACACACAACACAATGTTTTCCATCTACCATAGCATCTGCTGGAATTTTTTTACTAGCATCAGATTTATTTCGGTGATTTGTAGCGTGATGAACGTACTCGCGCCGTGATTGAAAGCGTTTAGAATGTCTTTCTTCCGGCTCCAGTCTGACGTTATTCACCGGAGGGATTAGGGTGCTGACTGTATCAGCTAGACTGCGTAACCACTCATTAAAGTCTGCTAGGTTGGGACAGTTATGCGTTAGTGCTGATTTATATTTAGCCCATTCTATTTGGTAGCTGACTGGTACTTTGTTAACTAGTTCATTTAGCAGCATGGGATTGTTCAGATGAGCTACTAAATCCGCCGCTCTTATAGTGGCACATAAATGTTGAACTGATAGTGAAAACTGTATCAACGTATCTAGACGTTCTGGATTAATTGGTGGTCCGGATTTTATTTTTTGCATCATTGATGTCAGTAGTATCTCCGGTCTGCCAAATAATGTATTTAAGGTGTTCATTACATGTGAAACGGTTTCTGCATATGCTAACTGACCGCCAACAGCACTGAGCGCTTTTCCTTTTAGACACCGCTGAAGTCTTATAAGGTTGTCTTCATCGGTATAACCGCACTGTCGAGTAGTTCTTACATATTGGGATATAAACGATGGCCACTCATGTGCTTCACCAGAAAAGATGGGCAACGATTCAAATTTTACAAGAGCTTGGCGCATCGATAGCTGAGCCTTCGTGGGCCCCGTTTTCTGTATACTATCTAGCTGTAGCCTTTGAAGGTTTGCGCTACTGAAATAATCGCGAGGCTTATTTTCTTTAAACCATGGCGTTTTAGCTCCACTTTCCACGTGTACAGCCGATTTAGCACAGCTGTAACTATTATTAGATTTATCGTCCATTGGTTGAACGTAGTTAGTTGCTTTCGAATCTACGTTCAATTGGTACGTCAAATCTATGTTGTTTACTAAATTTCGTTTCTTTCTTTCTCTGCTAACCTCCTCATTGATATTGGCTTGCTCCTGAACCCATTGCATTACCCGATTTTCTTTCGATGTAACTGTTTCAGCGGTCGCGGAGCATAGCGATGATTTGGCACTGTCTGTGATAATATCGAGCTTTGCTCGTAGATATAGTTCGTCTTCTTTTTCTTGATGCAGGCGTCTTCTTTCTCTTGCAGCTCATTCTTCTAGTTCGTCTTCTTTTTCTTGATGCAGGCGTCTTTCTCTTGCAGCTCGTTCTTCTAGTTCAGCTTGCCGGTTTCGCTCCTCTCGTAATTTCCGCCCTTCTAAAATTTCTAGTTCTAGTATCTGACGCTGTTTTCGGGTCGATGAATTCCCCGATCTCGAGGACGCTTTTGATTCCATATGATTACTACGGCATTCCTTCGCATTATATCCAGTTAATCTGTAGTTTGAAAGCATTTTGGGTGTTGCACCATGTGTGCCGACAGCAGGTATGGTACGAGATTCGTCATTGTTGGCGGTATTTGAATGCCTGGGCATTTTAACGCAGTTTCTGCAGTTCCATGGTACTTCCGGTTGCTCTTCGATATCTTTGTTAACATCAGCGCAAGGATAATGAAACCACGAGAAGCAGTTACTACACTCTACCATCATGCTGTCGTTAACCGCGTTGCATTCTTTACAGTGCATTTTAGATTGCTCTGTAACAACCATATCTTTCTGCTTGTTCGTAATTATTCCAACTTGTATTTGTCCACTCGCAGTTGGATAATGTGCTTTGTTATGCTTTACAATCTCAATTTGCGGGATTCGGTAAAGCAGCAACGTGTATAAATGAAATTTATAATTTTTGTTGCGGCGCCGTTGCGGTTGATGTACAAAGTCGCAACTTTACCACAATATGTAGGATTGGATCTCTATGGTGGGCTGTCCGACAACTGGTTCCAAGCTTTTGTTAAGACACTAAATTTATGAACTGCTTTATTTTCAACTTCACACAAAATGTTATAGGTTGTCAATTTTATAATAGCGTTATAAATTTCCTAAAAATATTCTCTTAATACAGGATATTAGCTAGTCTGGAATACACTTACATTGTGGCCTTTAACAATTACTTCTAACCGCGTGTAACTTCCCAAGATTTCTATTTACTCCAATATTTTTAGGCTTGTCAAATAATTAAATTAAATTTTTCTTTTTAAATTTTGATTTCTACCGTCCTTCATCCTTATTTTTAAATAACTTCTAATAATAATAAATGCTACAATAACACAAACAATTATTAACTATTTACAGTTTTTAACACTCTTGTAATGCTATTATTTTAAACTAGAGTTGTATAGATATGAATTCATAATTTTGGTATAATTTTCTTATGGGTGTATTGAGTTTATTAGATGAGTAAGTGCGTATTGAAGTGCAATAACTTTATTTGTAGTTAAATGCTAGACATGCTGGATTTAGGAGTCTGTTTAAAAATTGTATTTCTAGTTTTGTTGTTATCTGTCCTGGTCAGAGTCGGGAAGCACATTGACTTAAACCAGATTTTGTTTCTGCTTTTGCATATTTTGAATAATTGGTATTCATTAATTGATTCCTCTTGAATTAAATTGGATGTGAATACTTTTACTATATGTGAAAACTAAGATATTTAGTTTCTATCTATGAAAATTTTGGTCAAACTTTCGCCTACTTGCAGAACTATTTACGGGAAATTTGCAGTTTGATTTGGGTATCGATGACCTTATATTGGTAGATTGCGAAATTTCAAGTAACAATTTAAATTTAGCGCACTTTTTATTAACACAACAATTTTTGGCGAAACCTGAATTTATTCAGTAAGTACATTTTGGAAAGTTGATCTTGGATTATCTTAATGTCTCTTGAAAAATGTCGAATACGTTATGACGATTTAAAATATTTAGGTTACGTAATAAATCGCCAAGAACTTCAAGTCGACTCGGACAAAATTCGAGTCATTCTTGAGATAAAATCAAGTCTATTTCCACAGTCCTCCCACAATCGAATTTGAACTTTTTCTACGCCATTCGTTTGTGCATCGTAAGTGCACAAATGAGCACAGTGAACGAGCGTTTGTTCACCTCTCTATACAAGGATACGAAGAAAATAAAAATGGGGGACTGTGGAAACGGCAGCCCCCTTCCGAAAAAATTTCGGATTTTTTATAGCCAACCGTTTGTGCATCGTCGGTGTACAAATGTGAGCGGTATACCAACGTTTGTGCACAATCTCTATACGGAAATACAAAGAAAATATAGTGGAAGGCTGTAGAAACGACAGCACCCCCCGGGCGGTAGGATTACGATAGCAAGTTTTTCTATTTCAAATGATCGCTCGCATCGCCAGCGTCACCTCTTATACCTTCAACATTTATACTGCCACCGCCACCACCACTACCATCGCCTACCAGCACTCCCTATTCGTCCACCCTCAATCGAACTAGCAACAAAAAATATACTCCAGGTGGTTTAGATTGAATTGGAACAAGGTTAATCGAACCGGTTAACGAGTTGTTGACATTGGCGTTCCAAACAGAACATTCACCAACCTACTGCTCACCTCCTTTACAAAAAAATTTTTACAGCACCACTACACCTCGAGCGTACGCTGTGGCGCTTTTTACTGCGCATGGAGGTGAGAAGCTCGTTGTAAATCTCGGTTTGTTGTCATCGCCTCAACTCGTCAACATGTTCATTAAGGAATAAACCCCTTCGTCCCTTTTCTTTAGCCGGATTAACGAATTATTATCCCTTTTTCGACCAAATTCCAGACTCAACAAACGGTAAGCAAATACCGCACTAAATTGCAACGGGCATGCCGTCAATTTGTTGATTAAGGTGCGGTATGAAACGATACTCGGCGGTATACTGTTGGAGGTATCAATAGCAGCACAGCCACCCTTACTCGACTCAATTGTACGGGGAGTCATTGTATGCTTGTAAAAATACACTATACTTTCTTCCAACAGACATCTGCTTTTATACATACAGGTTGCTAGAAAGTAGTGTAAGTGACTGGAGATGGAAATGTTCGATGAAGGGGGCAGCACCGATTATAATTACGACTGAAGGTAGGTCAGTAGATTTACAATCTTCTAAAAGTAGACAAGTATGACAATGAGCTTAGGAAGTATGTGATTACGTCAACACTAATCGCAAGTATGTCAATTATTATGGTCAGGGATTAGATTGAAAAGAATGCCCGGATGTATATCACTAAACTCGGTCATCGACCCTTGTCCAGATGCAATGAGTCATCCGATAGAAGCGCGCAAAGCCAAAGGTCAAAACAACCCTAACCATGCAGTGTTGGCTGCGACGACGACTCATCCGCCATAAGCACAGGAATACACAGGCCAAGGAACTCACCACAGACAGGTTATTGCCTCTGACTTGCAGCAGCTCGAGTAATGCAACAACAAAAACGCGGGCATCAAAAGTCAACGATCTCTTTCACCGCAAAAAGCAAGAACATTAGGTCAGTAACCCCTATTCAAGTACGACCACTAAAGACGCACGCATCGGTTAGCAAATTCGACCGATGACGTCATCCTAAGTCAATAGCCGTCTCCCACAAACGCCGGAACAGAATAGTCAATGACCACAGCACGGGTGCGGCTCAAGATGTCACCCGAAAAGGTCAATGAATCCACAAGGTGACGTCTCACTAGAGGACAATTACCGCCTCCGCAGGCGCTAGAACCCGCACTGTATACCACTGAAGCATGTACGTTTTTTAACACGTGCTTTTATTAATTTTTATATCTCGGTAGAATATTTTTACTCAAGGGCAATTTTTGTGAGTTCTAAAGATCATTTCCCGACTTGACTTGTCCATCATAGCCGCCCGACCTGTCGCCCGACTTGCCGGACACCTTAAAGGGCCGAAATGTCTGTTGTCATGTCGAGTAGAATCGATTCTTGAAAGTACGAGTTAAGTGGGGTGGATTACCTGTAGAATTCGCAGAAATAGTCTTTTTGACCCTAATTTCTTACTGGAGAATATGATTTTTATCTTCTACGTCTATATCTTGTGGTATTTGTAAATAACGTTTTTAATATTATAAATGTTTTTAAATGTATCTAGTTTTGAGTTATAACGAAGAAAACCTTTAATTTGTCTATATTGGCTCTGTTTTGATTAATGCTGATAATAGCAGACTAGATATAATACAAGCATAATATGCTACCTAATTTTTTACAAAACACTTTAGTAATGACAATACATAGAGTGTTGTCTAAATTGCTATGGTTTCCGCAATTAATTTTCTTATGCAGTCTCCGCAATTCGAGGTTGGGCAATAAACATTTGCAACTACTCATGATACCGTATTTTTATAGAGTTTCTGCATCCTTCTTTTGCGTAGTTTGTTTTTATTTAAGGTATTTGAAAGATGCAGTGGCGCTCTCTCCCACTGTTTTATAAAATCCGCGACATTTCTCATTCCACCGCGATATAATACCTCAGCTGGTTTATTGTCAATTCTATCTCCTAAACCCAGTGAGTAACTTATACCTTAAACCCGTTGGTTATCATAGGAACTCCATAGTTCAAGATATAAATTTTCATAGCATGCAAGGTAAAAAAATTAAGGGCGTTTTAATATGATGGAATAATTATTTTGAAAAAAATTCCAAATATTCAGAAAGTTCAACACTAACTTTTGTTGAAACAGACTTTTACGTTGGACTTGTAACTAGTCTACTAGGGATAAAGTACACAATGATTACAATATTTGTTTTTCTTTGTTTTGCAGTAAAATATAGCTAAGTACTCTTCTTAAAGTTGGTTTTGTAAAAATATTTTTTTCAATTGCAGAACAAAAAGTATTGCAACGTATATGTTTATATTAATTTCAAATGTTCCGAGTAATGTACTTTTCACAGCTTCTTATTGCTTATAAGTGACATAATACAAAAGTGTAGAAAAGATTCGAAAGACTAAACCATCAAGAACTCATTTTTTTATATATGCATTTAACAATTTTATTGAAGTCTACAATTTTATAAAATATCTTCGTCTTTGTATTCGAGCCATTGAATCATTCACACAAATTATTTTGACGCACCAACACTGCCCTCCAAAGCCAAGAAGCGGTAACTGCATTTTTATCTGATTTTAACATGTAGCTATTTTGTGAATGAGCGTCTATTACTACAATTTTATAGCGGTAACTATACTTTAAACTACTTAAAACTTTAATTATTTTTAGCGGCAACTAAACTTTATATAAATATTCAACAACATCCTAAAGCGTCTAGCAGTAGTTAGCATACACTAATGCGACAGAGAGGTATCTACAGCAGTTACTGCTAACTTATATTAGCAAAATGTACTTACTGCATAAATACCAAAGCATTGTGTATTTACGTTTCAGACACCCTAGTCTCTTGCAATCGTTTGGCGCGTTTTTTTAGTAAAATCGTTAGTGAATACATTAATCTATAAAGACAATTCACAAAGAGTGGGTGTTTTTGCAAGCTTTTTATTTTTTTTTTAATAACATTACACATATCCTGTTAACTTGTATAATGTAATTAATAGTGATTAAACAAACGCGTTTTCTGTACTTTATTAAAAATAGTGGGCTGTAATAAAAAGGTAAGTTTTTGAAGGTATTTATCATTTCAAGTATAATTTATAACCCTATATTTGTTTTATATATTAAATAATGTACTCTAAAAGAACAAGCTTAATAATGAATAGGGTAAAGTGTGTTAATCAAATTTAAAGCCACATTAATAGTAGCTCAAATGACGACAACAATGTGATGAAGAAGAAACAATAGACTCCTTACAAGAAATAATAATGTATTTCCACCAGTCCTATATGAAGCGAACTTACTCGAAGCTCCTATTTCAACAAATATCAATTGTTTAGATCCCCTATACAATTGATATTTGTTGAAATTGGAGTCATAATTCCCTTTGAATTTCCGCAAAACAAAACTACTATGATAGAAAAAAAACATCGGTAAGTGTTTATATAATAGCCCTTTTCCTTTTCATTGATAGATGTATCAAAATTAGCGAACTACAATTATCCATACAATAATTCTATTCTACATTTTGTTAAAACTACTACGTTTTAGGTAAATTATTTAAAATGTATTAAATTTTATACATTTTATTAAATTTTTCTTTTAAGAAAATCCTTTAGATTTAGGTAGCGACTGTCTATCTGGCTGCAATGCTACTGAACCATGTGTTTATGCAGAACTCTCTAACGCATTACTTGAGGGCGAACCTGATGATAGCTTCAATATTATTGAAGATATTCAAATACAGGATTTTGATGAAGACGGATAGAAACAACCAGATGATCAACTAGTCATTGGTGCTACTAGCACTGTAGAAGAAAATGTAACAGAATCAACTGATAGTGAATATTATAATAACAGTGGTGCAGATGATGATGACTTAGATTATCAACCTACAGGGGAAATAAATAACGTTGAAACAATCAATCAGACAACCAATTTTTTAGCAGTAATCTCGAAAAAAAAACAACAAAAAAACAAGAGCACCAGCAGCGATATTTATAAAATTGAAACAGAATTTACGAGGAAAGGTTCCAAGAAAAAGAAAAAGGTTTGTTCACTCACTTGCAATATGAAAAGAAAAAAAGCGCGAGGAAACAAAGAATAACCATAATGTACTTGAAGGATGTGGTAATAAATGTAAAAAAGTATGCAACCAAAAGATTAGCTATACAAGAAGAATTGGATTATGAGTCGACATGATCAGAAAATGTTTGTCATAGGATGGGTACTAACTAGTAGCGTGAAAAGAAAAACCGTTGGTGAAAATTCTCGTAGAACCTCAAGCAATAAGTTTTTTTTTGAAAAATGAAAGTGGACAATCTGTCTGCATATGTAAAACATTTTTTTTGACTACTTTGTGTTACAAAAAAACAACGACAAAGTTTTGGAAACTGCATGTGAAAAAATAAAACTGTTATTACTCCTAGAAAAGACAGGAGATTTGGACTGATTCCGCCAAACAAGAAAAAATATGATATGATTATTGAACACATTGAATCCTTCAAGCCAACAATTTCACACTATCGACGTGAGCATGCACCATCACACAGATATTTGCCTAGTGATATGTCTGTACAAATTTTGTTTGATAATTTTATTTCTAAGAATCCAAATTTTTGTTCGTCTGAACTTTACAGATCTATTTAAAAAAAAACGAAATATATTATATGTGAAACTTGAGCATGAGAAATGTGAACAGTGTGAGCATTTTAATTTGCATGAGCATTCTAAGGATAACTTGTGTTTAGATTGCGATGTATGTGGAAAACACCAACTTCATATTAAAAAAGTTGAACGAGCTAGACTTCTTTATAGAGCTGATGCCGATACAATGCATCCTGACAGTGGTGAGGTATATTTCTCAGTTGACCTACAAAAAGTCATAATACTACCAATGTGTGAAATGTTTAAAACCGTAATATATCTGGCAGACTAATTCCTTTTAACGAGCGCTTTGTTCCAGTAGGAACAAAAAATAAATTGTCGAAACTATTCGCAGCAATTTGACACGAAACTATCAGAGGTCGTAAAAAGAAAGAAATAATTAGCGTTTTTTAAAAGTCTTTCTTACAGCAGAGAAACCTAAAGAAAATAGTGCTGTGGGTAAATAATTGTACCGCTCAAAACAAGAACTGGGCATTTCTGTGTTTTTAGAAAAATATACCTGCAATATGCTGCCGTGGAAAAATTCAGAACTTCCATGTCACACACTATTGTAAAACAGAAATGGTTTGAATACATGCTTTACAGAACAAAAAACAACAAACATACAGGAAACGCTATACTATTGAGATCAAACTATCATTATGAGAGTTTTCGACTATAGTCGTAATTGCTCGCAAATCTATTTATAACTTTCATTATGGATATTATTTAGAGCCTCAGCAATTATTGAAATCAGTTGTTCTATATAACCTTGGATTTGTATAAATATTTGTTGGGCTTCCTATTTAGTGAAGTAAGTAATTGGTATTCCCCCAGTTTTGAGGTAAATAATAATGAACGACTGCATTGCAATAGTGTTCTATATCTTTTAAAACAATTTTGAAATAATATACTATATAGTTGATGAAAAACTAGCTTGTAATATGGTGAAAGAATAGGTGTAGTGTAATGTAAAAAAGAATAAACACAGAATTGTTTAATTTTTATGCCGAAGTTCAATTAATGTTTTGGGATAAATTTAAAAACGACCGTCTCACGCCAGTAATGCCGTGGCTGCAATGATATGTTAGGTTGCTGTTAGAAATATATATTACTAAAAAACACAAATCACTTAACACGCATATCAGAACAGTTGTTCTAAAACTATTGCATACTGTTCTGATATGCGTGTTAAGTGATTTGTGTTTTTTAATAATAATAATTAGAGGTGGGCGATACGGGATTTTGCGTATAGAATATCGATACATATTCTATATCGATAAGTATCGATATATCGAATATTGATATATCGATATATCGATACGCATCGATACGTATCGATGCGTATCGATACGTATCGATGCGTATCGATATGTATCGATGCGTATCGGTGCGTATCAATACGTATCGATACGTATCGATTCGTATCCATGCACATCGATACGTATGGATACGTAGCTGTACGTATAGATATATATATATATATATATATATATATATATAGCGATTCGTATCGGAACGTTTAGATGTGTAGATTAAGTATACATATCGAGACGTAGCGATACCTATCGGTACGAATCGATACGCATCTATAAATTTTTCTACTCTTTTTTTGGGAATAAAATCACAAGATCGTTTTAAAATAATGTATTTACTGACAATTCGATCTTTCACTTAAGATTGTTTGTTATCAAAATAATTAAAGTTTCGACTTTAATATTTGTGACATAAGTATATATATATATATATATATATATATATATATATATATAAGGGTGGGCGATACGGGATTTTGCGTATCGAATATCGATACATATTCTATATCGAATATCGATACATATCAATACATATCGATACATATCGATACGCATCGATACATATCGAGTATCGATATATCGATATTTATTTTTTGCTGTATCGGGCAGGTCTATACAGGGGTCGTATCGATACGTATCGATATATCGATATGCCGACCCAGCCCTAATAATAATATCAATTTCTAACAGTAACCTAACCTGTCATTGCAGCCACGGCATTACTGGCGTGAGACGGTCGTATTTAAAAAGTCACCAGTAATATTTCGCTCATATTTAAGCTTGTGTAGTAATAAGAAATAATGTGATAAAAATCCTTAGAATTAATTAGAATTTACAAACCATGTTTAGTTAAGTTTTTTTACCCTGAAACTTCCCTAATACACGTAAAAGACTTTTGTTCATTATAGTACAAATTCGCCATTCACAAACTCCCATACCCAATTGTGATGGAACAAAATATGACAAGCTGCATGCAAAACGTAAATAAATAAAAGCAAAACAAACTTTGAACTACTTAAAAAGGCAAGACATGCATTTTTATTCTACTAGAGGAATGTTTACTGTGTCCGATTCAGTACACTTTGTTTATTATTTCGTCGTTAGAAAATGATTAAGGAAACGAAGGTGTAATAAGAAAAGAAACCAAACGAATATTTGTAGCTTTTTACAAACTGTATTCAAAACCCACTTGATATTTTACCTAATCATTTTTTATTAGAGATACGTTTAAACCATTATTCTGTTTTTTCCATTTATTGACCAATTAATTAATATAACAGCTTTATCAATTGCATATTAGAAATTGTAAAATAACTGCAATGCAAATGTAGGAATGTTAAATCTTGTAATTTTTTGTTCTCTAATAATTTTGTTCTACATTAGATATCGGAATTTCAAAGGTTTTCACTGGTTATAAATGTTAGAGAATATGTGTAATTAAAATATCTCTGAGGTTTATAACTGGAATAATAAGTTCCACAGCCGTCTATATCTGCTCCTTGGCATTTCATAAACCAAGTAGGCGGAGTACTAAACTTCATATCCTTTTCTAATGAATATCTGCATCTCGACATTTCGTCCCGCCCTATGTTACCTAACCCCAACCCGCGCTTTTACAGCAGATGGTAGGTAACCTGCTGTGATGAGTTTTTAATGCTAAAGTTATGAAAAGTGCAATTTCAATGCCTAATCGGCAGGCACGTTCAATGCAAAGGTATTTCTCGTGAGCGACGAGATGGTATTATTGATTTAATTAAAGGACACAACAACACAATCCCAACCAATGAACTTGCATTTTGGGAGAACATCTCTGTTACAGAAGCTGCTGCAGTAGATTCCGATGATGCATATGATTTATAGAATATTCCAAACTGTGCACATTAAAATGTGTGGTGTTTTATTAAATTTAGTATACTCTATTTTATGTTTCCTGAACTTTTATTAAAAAGCATTTTATTTTCTGTTGCTTGATGTATTTATGCTAAAAGATTTTTTAATAATAAACCCGGTTTCCACAGTCGTCTTAAATTTTTATTAATAGTAATAATAATAATAATAATTGACACCTAATTACTTTTAAAAAAATACGCCAAATTGCCTTAGTATTATAACTAAAAACATTAGTTGAAATAGCAATATCTACATTCTAGTTAAGAAATAAGTCATTATTTAAATGCATCAGAAAGGCATTAAAATACTACATACACATACAGCAACTATAGCAATTTTTATATAATTATGTCAATAAATACAGTTGGCAGGTCCAAAAACTTAAAACATTAATTATCTTAAAACAATTCCCAAGTCAGTTACCGCTTCTGAGCTTAGTAGGGCAGAACAGTCCTCCATATTATAGTAGCAGAGAACCGCAAACTTATTATCTGTACAACTAAATCATACATCATTTAAACTGCAGCAGGGAAAATTCTAAAAAGTTTAGCTTATGGAATAAAGCTTCCTTTCTAATATGTCTTTTGACATAAAAGTGCATGATAAGCGTTCCTTAAAGCGTAAAATCAGCACGTAGGCATATAATGTAGTCCTAATTTATCACTGTTTGGTGAAATGTCAAGGAATCAGTATAACCTTCCTGTTTATAAAGCAAACGCTTGCTCTTTAGTAATTCAGGACAAGATCTTCATCGCGTCTGCGGTATATTCACAATTCGATACTGAACTCATATTTCCGTTCTATATAGGTTGCTTACTGCGCTATTGTATGCCGTTACTGAAATTTGCACTTGTGTTTAAAATTATAATATCTACAAATATTTTGGAAAACTTATAAATCATCTAGATCATTAAATGGAAAGACTTTATATAAAATGAGTATGCACTACTAAGATTTTATACCACAACATGATCGGTGGCAGTGTCTTCCGGACACAATTTGAACAGGTATTGAATTGAGAATTGTACTTGTAAGCTGCAATGTGTATTTACGCCAGAAATATAAGAAAAATGCAAAGCGCAAAACGTTTCAAGGTATATTAACCAGGGTCAAAAATTTTTGAAACGAAAAAAAACAATAGTAGGATGAAACTCATTGGAAAAGGAAGAGCATATAACAAAAATGAAAGGAATAATAATTTACTGACAATCTGAGGTCGGAAAGTGGAAGGGGGTGAGTTTTTAAGGGCAGAAAACGGTTTATCTCGATTTACGGCAAAACTATAAGTCCTATGGAAAAAAGTTAAATAGCAAAGTTGCAGGTAATAAAAAGTCTATAACTTTTGTATTTATACTTTTTTCACATAACCTCAAAATTTATGTGAAAAATTCAAATAACCAAGTTTTTGGTTTTTTATTTTCTTTTACAAAAAAAAATTTTTTTTTACGAAATTTGGCGAAAACGCACCTTTTTATATCCCAAACACACTGTAATTTTTTTGATTTAAAATATTTATTTTTTCACCTTATTTTGACTTACTATCGAAAAACCACCCTAATTTTCAATCGAAAATTTGTAACTTTTTTTGCTAGACCCACGTTGGATGGGCGCCACTGAAACGACTTCTGTTTTACAAAAGACTGAAACGTCTTTTTTCTACATTAAGGCGCTAGTGAACAAAAATCTTTCGACATAGCTAGGGATCTATTCCTGGGTAGAGCAATGAGAAGTGGGGGGTAAGTCGAATTCTGTTTGCAAACCAAAGTTAAGCTAAATCAAATAGGCGCCACCATGTCCTGAGGTAATTACGATAATTGCAAAGCACAGTTCTAAGGGCGGACGTGGAAACCCAAAGATAAAATGATCGCCTTCCTTAACAAAAACTTGTCTTATTAAAATAAGACGCAGCTCCTGTAAGAAATTGCAAATAAATAAATAAAAAAGTAGAACACCATTTGTGTCCTATAAAAGTATATAAAGAAAAAATAAAAAAGTATTTCCAATATAATATTGGCATCAAATTATTACTCAGAAAAATTTTATCTTTATGTAATTAGATTTGATCGCATTTGACCAAAATAAAAGCCTTAAATTTTGAACTAATTGTTTACTAAAAAAAAAACTCTTTTAAAATATCAGAACTTGTAACAAAAAATTGTCATAATCAACTACATCAAAGTTAAAGTTTTGACTTTCCTTTTTTCTTTTATTAAACAACCAACTGTACTTTAAACATGAACTTGTTATAAATATTAAAGTGATAATGATTTGTAAGCATAACACAGTGAATTACGTTCTAACCTGGGCAGATCTTATCAGGTAGATTACAAATTACTAGAACCTAACATAATGAGAATTTAAACTTTCATATTTACGTTTAATAATTTATGTATAGATAAAAGCTGATCACAAAAATAGGAATGTTTGTTTAGATTCCATTACAGCTGCACAAAGCACCTGCTTTTAAGACAACATCTGTCAACTGTGCAAAACAGAAAATATGACGTCGAAAACATACGTTGAACTTATCGAAGATTCATATGGAACAAAGCATGTTATTATAGAAAGCTAATCCGACAAAATTTTGTTTTACGGCTTATAAAACCAGCTCAACAATTAATTGAAATTTACACAATTTACGTGTTATAAACATAATATCAAGTTTACGTGTTCTAACCTTTAAAACACATGCAAGAAATATCTTACAACTAATAACGAACCCAACTGCTATTTGTTGCTTCACGAAAAATTATGACGGGATTTCCCTTCTTCAAACAAGGTTACCAGCCATTCTAATTTGATACGACTGCATCCAAATTAACATCCATAATTTCTTATCAAACAAATTTCTTATTAGGCAATTTTCAAATCGACTGTTCCTACATAATAGTAATTCTTAGCTTGTTCTTGGATTCTAATTGACGAATTCTGCATGTTTCATTCTACGTTGTCGCATTCTACGTTGTCGCGCGTTATTAGAAGATATCCCAACGATTAATAGTTGATGCGAAGGTTGCCAGCCTCCAGCCGATAACACATCTTAACAACGCTGTTGCCGGCGGCCGACTGACTTGTCGAAACCAGAGCTGAGTGGTCGCGCCGTCAGAGGCGGGGAACACGTAACAAACAAATAGAGATGTGCTTGGACATAGCTTTATGCGACACAGATATATTAATATAAGTAGATCCCTAAGGAACAATGCACGCTTAGCGCATTATTCTTGTAATTCAATGCAATTAAATTATAACTGAAAATAAAAATGTTACAAATTCTCAGATCAAAATATCTGCTTTTTAAAAAAGTCAGTGGGCTTTTTGCTCGTTGAAATCTCTACTTTCTGATGGTGTAAAAAATATACATTATATGGTAAATGTTCGCAAAACATGCAAAGAAACGAAAAAACTCGAATCCGAATTTTTTTTTCAATATGTACAAATTAGAGCTATTTATTAAAATTTATAGTTTAATTAGTCGAAAAACGTAAAATTCCATGTTACATTGACAAACAAAAAATTACAAGTCGAAATATACTACTATAATTAACAACCAAATAAGTTAAAAAAGTCATTATTTAATAAGACATCTACAATATTTTGAGAAAGTTGTAGAATCTTCTTTAAATTGTATGCGTAAATACCTATTTATTGCTTTTTTAAGATAACTTATATACCTGTGCGAACAACGGAAAATTTTACGCCATCAAAAGGTATTTCATAGAGAAGTGGGGAAAGGGCTAGGATGGTCTGGGCCTTAATACCTGTTATTTCGTAGCAGCTGTAAACACCGTTAGCCAGTATTCGAGATACAGAGCAGTGAACAACATCGTTCATTAAAATACACGTGCAGGCTGAGTTACTTTAAGAGAATTGTGACAAATTTACTTTACAAGAAACTTTTGGAATCTAGTTTTTGGAGTACTACTAGCAAGTGAATATTGCCTGTATTTTAATCTGTATCAATCAGCTCTAAAATAAAAATAGTAATATTTTCTTTCATTAATAGTATGTTTAACGTAACATAACCTATAAAATTAAAATCGAATGATATTTTGGTACAATTTGATTTTGTTTTTCAGATTATCAGTATGAATGAATCTGTTTGTATAATCTGTAATAAGGCTGATGATAAGCAAGTGTATGAAATAAAAAAGCAGCTTTGAATCGTTTAGCGGGGTCTAGCAAGAAAAGAATCGACAACAAAATACAAAAAATTTGAGACTTTCACATCAGCTTTTATTCATAAAACTTGTTAAAGTCAATATAATGATGAGACTGGAATAGCAACATTTTGGAGTTCCAGACATAGAAAATCAAACGAAAGAAAAGAAATAAATAAAGACGCTCTTAGATTTAATTTTGAATCTCATTGCTTTCTCTGCGGTGAGTTTGTCGGTAATATTTCAAAAGAAAAAATTTCATCTGTTGGAAGTAACGATACAAGAGAGAATATATTACTGTATATTCAAAAACAAAACACATTAAATGATTTTGATAAAAACATTTCAGCTCGTTTGAGAAATGTGCCTGATTTAGTCGCAGTTAAAGCGCATTATCACACTGCTTGTATGTCTACTTTTTATAACAAAAGAACTGAAAGAAAAAGGAAGAGCTCAGCATGTGAGAACACTAAGAATTTCATTAACTATCTTATTAATTATATCGTTGACAACGAAACAGAATGTCAATTTTCTGTCAATGATATAAGTGGGATTTTCAGAAGATCTTTCAGACTACTCAACTATTAAGAAAAAATTGAAAGAGCATTTTCAGAACGATATGGAGTGTCATTTAATGAAAAGAGACATGATAATTTTATACAAAAAAGAAAGAAAAGTATCGTAAATTCATTATGAGACGATAAAAATTTGTCAAATTTGTCAATTTTTTTTTTAAAACGATGCAAACAAAGAGGATATGGAAAAAAATGGATTACAATTAATCAAATCTATTTATAAATGTCAAAATGATAATATAACACTGAATCAATTAAGATTTCGAAAATATCAATTGACAAAAATTGAATCATCTTTCATATTGGCAAATCTCCCACCCACAGAAGGTGCAGCAGAACAACATTGTTACAGGGCATATTATCAGCTTCAAACTTGGCTGGGTAACGAACTAAAAGCAACAGATTGGCGCTGGAAGCAACATCAACGGGGCATTATGCCTAAATTTACAGAAAAAGAATTAATTCCGTAAATATTGCATAAAACTATTTGCTACAGCTGTGAAACTGGATGTACTGGAAAAAATAGCACATTTTTTAGATGAAATTCCCTTTAAATCCTATCTTTAGTTATATTTAAAAGAACTATTTTCTCAGGTTTTTTGCAATCTTTATATGTTTTATGGATTTGTAATTTTTTGTTTATCACTGCAACATGGAATTTTACGTTTTTCGAGTAATTAAAGTTTAAATTTTAATAAATAGCTCAAAATTGCACATAATGATAAAAGAATTTCGGATTCGCGTTTTTTTCGTTTCTTTGCATTTTTTGCGAACATTTACGATTGTAAAGTATATTTTTTACACCATCAGAAAGTAGTGATTTCAACGAACAAAAAGCCCCGACTTTTTTTAAAAAGGAAGTTATTTTGACGTAAGAATTTTCGATTGAAATTAGGGTGGTTTTTCGATATTAAGTCAAAATAAGGTGAAAAATAAATATTTTAAATCAAAAAAATTACAGTGTGTTTGGGATATAAAAAGGTATGTTTTCGCCAAATTTCGCGAAAAAAGAAATTTTTTTGTAAAAGATAAAATAAAAAATCAAAAACTTGGTTATTTGAATTTTTCACATAAATTTTGAGGTTATGTGAAAAAAGTGTAAATACAAAAGTTGTAGATCTTTTTAATAACTACAACTTTGCTATTTAACTTTTTTCCACATGACTTGTAGTTTTGCCGGAAATCGAGATAAACCGTTTTCTACCCTTAAAAACTCATTCCCTTCCACTTCCCGACCTCAGATCGCCCGTAAATTATTTTTCCTTTTATTTTTGTTATATTCTCTTCCATTTCCAATAGGTTTCATCCTACTATTATTTTTTTCCACTTTTTACCATTTTCAAAGGCTTCAGCCCTGGTCTATATGCTTTAGTATGCACGATTAAAATCATTTAAGGTCGGCTTAATTTTCCCTATTCTCTATTCAGACATGTAATAAAAAGCGTTTAGTGTTTGGATTCCATTATGAAAGCTTCGAAAGCTTTGAGAAATAAATTAAAAAATGTTTTCATTGCAGAATATATACTATGAGACACCACTTCAATACCAGAATAATTCTGTATCCGTGGAAGTGATTACAAAATCCAAAAACAACATTAAGTAAAAAAGGCGAAAAGTTTTAGCAATTTATTTAGGAATTATTAAAATGCATTTAAATTCATCATCTGATCTATATTTCTGCAAATATATTTGGATATTATCCAAAGTTTCCATGAATTTATCTATGTCGGATTTTTGAAGTATTTTGCTTGATTTATTGATATTTGATAAAATATTGTACCAAGCTACTATGGAACGTATAAATTTAAAGGATTACATTCCTAACGCAACTGACTGTGCGGTAGTGTTGAAATTTCCACTATCAATTACTTGTAAAAGCAAATCATAAATTTATAGAAAATAATACCTAAGGGGTTTGATGGCATCGAGTGTGTGAAAGTGGTTTCAAGGTTAAATGCGATACATTGTTTTTAAAACTCCCCACTTACTACTTGAAGACGAAAAAAGTTATAAGATTCTTGGATTATCTCAAAGAAAGCTAACTGTTTCATGTAAAGTTTTTGCAGAGTCGCTTTCAACTGTGTATGTGGAACAAGGGACAAAAAAGTTTTAGAATTAATAAAGGGTCTTTCATTAAGCGCTTCCTTTCTTTAAATTTAAATAAAACAAAGTATGTATGAGATATCATCGAAACTTTTTATTCGTTTGAAAGGCCTATCGATGCCATTACGTATGGAATATAACATCCTGCAAATGTCCGCCGCGACTTCGCTGGGTGGCGCGCATCCGAAATGTTCAATTTTCCATGACTCTGGCGCATAAATCAGGCGGAATTTGACATATGACATGGGTTATGTTGTCTTTGAGGGCTGCTGTGCTTTGTGACTTATTCGCATAAACCTGCGACTTAAAGAAAAACCCCAAAGCAAAAATCTAACGGGATCAAATCGCACGATCTCGGTGGCCAGTTCACATCACCTCCACGTGAAATGATCTTGCCCTCAAATCGCTCGTACAGAATGTCCAATGTGGCATGAGCTGTGTGGCACGTAGCGCCGTCCTGTTGAAACCACATGCCGTTGGTGTCCATATCCTCCAATTTAGGCCAAAAGAGTTGGTAATCATCGACTTATAGCGCTTGCCGTTGACGGTGATAGACTGACCAACGTCGTTCTGAAAGAAATACGGACCGATGTGGCCGCCAGCCCAAAATCCACACCAAATAGTGACTTCTTCGGGATGCATTGGATGCTCTAGGATTTTCTGTGGATTGGTATCGTCCCAAATTCCACAATTTCGTTTGTTGACGTAGCCATTCATCCAAAAATGGGCCTCATTGCTGAAGATGATTTTTTGATAAAAATTAAGAACAGTTTCCAACTGCTCCAGAGCCCATTCAGCAAACACAAGTCGTTGTCTTTGGTCGTTTACCTTCAGCTCCTGGGTAAGTTGAATTTTGTACGAGTGCAGACCCAAGTCACACCGCAAAATTCGCCAAGTTGTGGTCTGCAAAAGGCCTAGTTCTAGTGACGATGCGAAATCGACTGCCTCAGATTTTCCTGCACACTTTCACGGACAGCGGCGATGTTTTCGGCAGATCTTGCGCTTCGTTGTCGTACGGGTGTTGGTTGATTGTTTACTGAACCAGTGGACTCAAATTTATCAACCACACTACGAATAGTGCTTTCGATAGGACGATTATGGCGACTGTAAAATGGGTGAAGCGCGCGGAACATTGCCCGAACAGAACACCCACTTTGATAAAACAATTTTGTCATTTGCACGTGTTGTTGAATGCTATATCTGTCCATAGTGATTTGGCGAAACAGACTGAATAAATGACAGCCACTTTGACAGATATACTTCAACAATATGACCGCTACCAATTGTCAAAGTTCTGAAGTCTCCATTGGAAGACCCTTTACTTATATCATTTTTTGCACTCTACTATGGTCGCCCTTCATGTTAGTTCCGTTATCACATCTTTGTCTTTGTCATGCCATTGATATTAATAATCCCATTTTTAAGAAAATCTATCAAAAAATGTCGCTAAACCTACAATAGGTATGTCTAAAACAAAAGCCAACCCCTAAAAATGTTCGTGAATTCAGTTTTTAATTTTTGTTATTAAAATAAACAATGCATAGAATAGTTATTTATTCGTGATGGCAAGTATCTGGTACACAGTCCAATACAATAGAATATTTTGCTTTGTGAAAGACATTAATAACATTTTGCATAATGTTTTCACTTAAAATATACATAATTTCATTTTAAACTTTGTCGCCTAAATAACGCGAGATGTTTTCTACTTTTCATTGTATTCCTTGGATATTATAACTCATAATATAATCAAATTTACAACTTTCAATAAGTTATAGGAAATTGCTGTAAAAAGTTTATTATTTTCTCTTCTTAGCGCAAAATTTTGTCTGGCTAAATACTGCAATAAAAAATTATCCACTGAAGAATAGCGCACCAACTGCTTTCTTTTAATTAATAATACGTTCAGAGAGGGAATCAATTGTAGAACCGATTTTTAGTGATTTTTGAAACTCAATAATTCTTTTAAAACAGTTAACGTGCATATTTGGTTTTTCATGCCAATTGAAATATTGTGAAAGAAATAGCCAGCTACTAAAACAATTACTGTCACTTACGGAATGTTGTTACTTCAAAAAATTTTGCACGAAAAGCAGAAAACACTATCGATTGTCGTACAATATAGTAACCACGTTATGCAAACCCGTTTACCACTATTCAATTTCCTTCGCTAATATTTTTGGAAAACTTCTTTCTGAAATTCTTTTAAAAATTAAACTTAAAAATCTGCTTTGATAGAATTTCTACTAAAGTCATTTTTTCCTTTGCTAGAATTTAGAAGCCACAATGTGGAAGCTTCGGTATTCAAAAACACTTGCTTTTCTAATTCGTGCAAACTGTATTACATAAGGAACCGTATGAGCTTCCCGTACATAGCATCGCTAGAGATGCTAAAGTCTAATGCTTTGAATGAGTTGAACGTCTTTCAGTATACAAGGCATCTGCTACTCTACTTTCTAGAGCAACTTCATGGATTGTGGTTTAAGAAGTACGTGCTCGTTATTCGGTTAAAATACACACAATGTTTACTTCAGGCTTTTTTTAATTCCAGAAATCTCAGAATATATTTTGCTACGCCCCATTTGGCTTCACAACCATTTCATTTCAGTAATTATCCTAAGGCACTTTTTTCTTGTAGAATTAAGTAGATTAGGACGCATTCCATAAATGCAGTTTTGAGTTCCCAACGCTGTTCGAGACTTTGAATTAGTTTCAATATGTTTGTTATGCATTTCGTGGAATGGAATGTTAAACAAGATGTTTCCCACGCTTCAAAAATGTACATAGTCGTTTACGACCAATCAGGACGTATAACAGGGAAGGAAGGTGGCTTGGATAAGTTAACAAGTCAGCCGTCATAAGGGCATTCTGTACGTACCTACCAGTCAGACTTAGTGCTTATTAATATAGTAATAAAGTTTATCCGTCGAAGCAATATACCTTCCTAGTGTTGTATCTGTTCCTTTGTCTGGTACCTTTATGTTGTAAGTAAACAACAAAATCCACCGCCAATCTTTACTAGATAGGCGTCAATGAAAACCACACATCCTGTAGAAACAAAGAAAGAGGAATGACCTCATTGGTATTTCAGCGCTGCAAACGCCGAAATCGGGATTCATTTTAATTGACTTTACCGTAATTTAATTACTTAGAAGGGTTCAAGGTGACCTTAAGCCTAGCTTAGAAATTTTGCAAGGTTAATTTGTAAAACTAAATAATATTTTTTAAATACTTGTGAAACCCATTACGTCCTTTGTACGACACCCCGTGAATTTTATTATCTTTTACCTGTCTAATTGACAAGTAACAATTTGTCTCTATCATTTTTTGCTGTTTAATCTTACAAGAGCATAACCTGATAATTGTTTTGTTTTATTTGGCTTCTCGTAATGATTTAGTTTTGTATAAATCAAAAAATTAATTTTACATTCCATATTTTTCCTCAATAGCAATTCAAAATTTTGAAACCCTTTTATGTTTTTAATACGATAAAATTGAAGGAACCAGTAAATAAGGTGCTATCAGAACGTTCTCGGATTAGGTCTAATTATCTTTCTGCTTATCTAGGTCACCCATGGCTACAATATCCTTCAAAGTAGTTTCTCTATGAATTGACACAATGCATCCAAAGTCTGCTTCATGTCTGCAAGGTGTAAAAAGGAATCTCTTTTCTGAAAGTTATCAAGTACTTCTTGCGTTTTGTTCTGAATGTCATCTACTGTATCAAACCGGCGAACTTTGATGTGAGTTTTCACTTTCGAACAGAAACAAAGTCACGCGGTACTAAATCTTGTGAATCTGGATAATGTGGGATGACGGTCATATTCTTCTTGGCCAAAAACTGTGACGTTTTTAGTAAAGCGTGAGCAGGTGCAATACGGCGTATGTTCAAACTTTCAGTTACATTTTCTTGACACCATCCATAACTTATGTCGACATTGTAGACAAATGAGTTGTCGAATCTTTTAAGCATTTTTATTCGTTTTGCTCGTGGTAGGTCGTCCTGAGTAATGATCATTTGCAAATAAAGTTCTGCCGGCTTTAAAATAAGTGCACCACACAAAAAAGGTTTCAGTTGGCAATTTACTGAGTTTAAAACAAAACCTGATGAAGACACGTTGCTCGAATTTATCATTCACAAAATGCGCAAATGAAATTTAACATGCGATTACAAAACACAACGCATAAACCGAACACGACACACGATTCACCTCGGCACACTTATTTACTATGTATTGCGTTCATGATTGCTTGCGCGCCGAATTGTACAGTTACGTCCAACAGCCGTGCCGAGTACATTCCTGGAATATCCCGATAGCACCTCATACGTATAATAGACGTGCAAAATTGTACTGTATAAGAAAACGTAAAAGCTGTTCGAAACAGGACAAATGGTACAGCGTAAATAACTTAAAAATGCTGCACAAAGATACTTATAGTTATAAAAGCATATACAGTTACACCTAAAATAACATGATCATAGGTATTAGAAATAAAAGACAGTAAATGTGCAGAGTAAAAACAAGTTCTTAAAATAACAAACCTAAGACTAAGAAAGTGAACGTTTACATAGGGTTATAACAATTGCAACGCGTCTGCGTTACTTTAGCCATAAATTAAATGGGATAGAAAAAAATAGTAAATTTGGATGAATATACTAAATATAAACGCAGCACCCTATATAGCAGATTTCATGAATAATTAATAAAATTAAGCATGATATTTTAATTCTTTTTTTTTAGAAAATACAATCTCAATTAAGGAAGTTAATATAATTAAAACAATAGAAAAAAAATTTTCTTAAAATAAATTGGTACAATTTAATACAGTACTAGGATAACGCATTAGTCATTTAATAGAATAATCGTCGCAACAATGAAAACCATTGAAATAAAGAATTCCATAAATAATATGTTAAATATGTGAGACTAAAAATAATTATTAAAGCAAAATGCAGGATGTCACGCAATAAACAAAACCACAGAGTACACATTGATAAAATAAATGAATACATGAGAAATGCAGAATCATATTTGGGACGCCGCTAGACGCTCAAAGGCAACTTGCAACAACAGCACAAAGTACATATCCTGTGTAATTAAGGTGAAAAATACCTTTTAATTAAACATAGATTAAATGTTGCATTGTGAGAACAAGTTTTTATATAAAGGAAGAAATGCAATACCACAACTAAGAAAGCTAAGTTCAGAAAGTTAATTAGAACTGAAAAAATGTAGTCATACAGGCATGTAATTTGGTAAGATGGCCGCACTCTTGGCGTTAGTGTGAGAATTGGTTAAAAGTTACTGGACGAAACGCAGCTTCACGATGTGATGTGGACTTAACTGCAGGGAAAAACTTTACGTTCGACCTATTTTTTTAACTACGCTTGCAAAGTCACAGTAGATTTGAATTCATGTGTTCGTAGAATTAACGCTAGGCCGACCGATTAAAATAGGGTTGGGACCTGGAGATTTTGTCCTTCTAATAATTTGAATTTTGTGGTATGATATATTAAGAGCTGTGCTAGCTGGAAAGACAGAAAATGAGAATATTGATGGTTTCTGGGCATCCTCAAATTTAAAGATATATTTGAAAATTAAACAGTGAGTGATATATAAACTTTTATGTTAAAATTTCTTAATTATGTATTCATGTAGTAGAAAATTCATCAAACATGAATGTGATTATTTTTTGGGTAAAGAACTAGCAACAGAACTATTGTTGTTTAAATCTAAGCATGATACTATCTTATAAGAAAGTTTGGAACATTTAAAAATATTAAGAAATATGTACGTATGATTTTAAATATAAGTTTTAGAGGTGGAACTTAATGTTAGTTAAAGCATAAAACTTCATTACGCGCCCAAATGACTGAATTTCGTCCATTTTACTTACCTGCTCGCAGCTTTTCCTTGGGATGTAACTACTTTTATTTTCTCCCACTATTAAATCCTATTATATGAAAGACGCATGACTTTCTGTGGTCTATTTAAGTTAGTATTACATGTTATTGTCTTCAGCAATATTAATGAATACATTGTATTGTATTGTATGAAATAATTAAATTATACCTGCAATTTGCTATACGTGAATTTTATTAACGAAGCGTACGTGTTTTAAGTAATTGCTACATTGTAAGCTATAACTGTAACTAATTCGATGTATTATTAAATGGAATTATTTCTAATAACCTATGTACAAAAGCTTTCTTAATTTTATGTGAGAAATGCAGAACATTGAAATCTGTTTTCCGTATTTGTGGTTTTAAAATAATGAACGAACCTGAGTTACTTTCTAATATATATTTTATCATAAATAGTTTTTAGATTTCGTGGTTTGAGTTTATTACACGACGCCCTGATTTCTATACATATTTAACATTTTTATGTTTACATAGTCATTACATTGCATAATTTATGAAATCTTTTATTTTAGCGGCTTTTTATTGTCGTGACGTTTATCCTGTTTAATGAGTAATGCGTTATCTTAGTATTGTATTAAATTGAACAATTTATTTTAAGAAAATTAATTTTTATTGCTATAATTATACTAACTACCCTAATTGAAATTATATTTTTTAAAACAAAAGAATTGAAATATTATGTTTAAATAATTATTCATAAAACTATCGTATAAAGTGCGCCGTATTAATTCTGTTCATTTAAAAATTTTTTCTACCTATGTAGTAATGCAAGGCGTTGCATGCTTGTTCTTCTCATGGGTTTATAATTTAATATTACAGATTTAAATTCATTTGTAGCAACTATCCAAAAGGTGAGGTTAACTGTTTAAATACTAATTAATTATTAGAAGAACACATGAACAATTAAATACTCCCTGTATGTTTGTTGTGGTTTGTTTTGTATTTTTCATGATTTTTTTGGAATTAAACCACTCATAGTTGTTAAAATCGTCTTTATTTACGTTTCCAACCATAATCTAAGATTGTTGTCAAAATAATAAAAATTTCAATTTTGACATTTGTAAATGTCTACCGGGATGCCCTTCGGTAACTTGGCAACAATCTTCTTGTTGCCAAATCTTAACGCAGGTATTGCAATTTGTCCATACTGAACAACTAACCTGGAGCGTAATACATTTAAATATGAACAGACCTCAATGAAAATTACCAAAAACATTATGTAACTTATTTCTGTACTTTTCTTGATCTTCTTTGGGAATTAAACCACTCATAATTGTTAAAATCGTATTTATTTACGTTTTGATTCATGACTTAGGATCGTTGTCAAAATAATAAAAATTTCAAGTTTGACATTAATGACATAAATTGAAGGCGACTTTGATTTATTGCTTGAAATATTTAGTTTGAATACATAAGATGAAAATTTTAAACTATAAAAGAATGGGTGCCTTTAATTTGTGTTGCGCCCTAGGAGCGACTTTGAGGTAGCAATACGCTTAACGTGAAATTAGCTGATTAATTTTTATATAGTTAAATTTCATATAAATTCAATAACTTGAGGATTGGAAAACATTTTTTAACATGTTTCTATTTATACGACTGAGAGGATGGTTATTAAGGAAGTGTGCGAATACGTTACCGTAAGACTTAAGCAGGAGTTTTTTTATATTTATCTTGAGGAGCTCTTTGGTAAATTTTAACATGGTTATGAAGTGATCCTATGACAGGTTTACACTTGTCAGATACCAGTGTTGTTCTACGAATATTTTATGGTTCTGAGGCGATCTTAAGTCGGGTTTACACTTGTCAGATACCAATACTGTTCAACAAACATTTATATGGCCCTGAGGTAACCCTATGGTGGGTTTACACTTCTCAGATCCCAATGCTGTTTTACGGGGGCTGTTAATCTGCTTATTGTTATGTAATTAGTTATTGTCTGTATAAATAGAAATCATGAATATAGGCTGTATTTCATGTTAATATTGCAAGGAAAACCCAGGAAAAACTTGCAATACTACCTAGATATTGGAGGCACTTGTTTTTCATTTGTTATTTCTTTTGTTATTTCTTTTAGTAATGGAATCCCTTGTCTACTGAAAGTCTCGGATTCGTTTGCTACGCAGTTATTTTTATGTAGAGTTATATAAGCAGCTTCTTTGATTTTGCGTTTTTGGTGGTTTTCTTCTTTGTCAATAATTTTTTGTCTTTCTATTTTATTTTATGACTGAAGTCCCATGCATGTTGGCAAGTGATGAATTTTTCAAATTTTCTATTTTTTATGTTCTTTAATCGAACTTCCAATAGTCTGAAACTATCCCCTATATAAAACTTGTTACATTCGCATGGTTTTTTGTAGATGCAGTTTTTTGAACCTTGTATTACGTTTTTGGGTTTTGTTTTTGTTAATTGTGTTCTTAGTGTATTTTTGGTTCTAAAACTGTGTTGATTTTGAATTCGTTTCCTATTCTTTGGATTTTTTGGGGAATTCTTGTATTTATGGTATTGAGAGCATTTTTTGATGAGTATCGTTGTTTCTGCTTTCTTCTTTTTTACTTTTTGGAATTAATTCATTTCTTTCTCTATTATTCTTTTAGGTTACTTGTTTTCTTATTAGTTTTCCATGCTGCTTTAATTCATATGTGAATTTAATAGTTGGTTCTATTTTGTTAATTGAATCTACAAAGTTTTCAATTAGTTCTGTATTATGAGGCCAAATAGCATAGACATCATGTACGTATCTCCACCAGATTAGTGGTTTCAATTTTTGTGTGAATATTACATCTTTTTCGAATTCTGCCATGAATATATTGCTAAAGATTGGCGATAGTGGACTTCCCGTCGCCATTTCGAAGCTCTGTTTGTAGAATTGGTCATTTATTTGAAAATATGTGGTATTGACGCATACACCAAGTAATTCCATGACCGATGATATACTTAGTTTTGTTCTTTCTTTAAGGTTGTCATCTTTTTCTAGTTTGTTTTTTATAATATTAAGCGTTTTGTTTACAGGGACATTTGTGAAAAGATTTACTACATCAAAACTTACCATTGTGTGTGTATTTTCAGTTTTGATGTTTGATAGTTTTTCTAAAAGGTGTTGGTTGTTTTTTATGAAAGAATTCGTTTTGCCTGCTAATGGATTTATAATTTTTAGACGAAATTTCTAAATTCTGGCATGGTGAATTTATGGAGCTGACGATAGGGCTCAAAGGAATGTCTCTTTTATGACTTTTTGGTAGACCGTAAAAGTGGGGTGGTTTACTGTAGTGTGAGACCAGTTTGCTTCTTTCTTTGTTTACGAATTAATTTTTAAATTTATATAGAGTTTTGTATATTTTATTTTCAATTTAAAAGACAAGATGTAATCGATATTTATTGGAAAAATCAATTTATTACTAGTCTTTTTCTATGTGATATTAGTTTAATAGTTTAATTGTTTTCAATTTATTGAATTAGTTTGATGGAATATTTTTTTTTTAAATAACTTGACATAGCAGCAAAGATGGCTAACACCGAAAGCGCTCTGCTGTAATTTATATATTTTAACTAATATATTATTTTACACGAAAATACTCTGTTTTTGGATTTTACCTTCAATTTATGTCTTAAATGTCAAACTTGAAATTTTATTATCCTGACAACGATCCTAGGTCATAGATCGAAATGTAAATAAAGACGATTTTAACAACTATGAGTAGTTTAATTCCCAAGGATGATCAAGAAAATACATGAACAGTTAATTGAAATTAGCATCATTACTGCCGTCGAATATTTAAAAATTCGCTGTTTCTGACATTGTCAATAATGAATTCGACTTCGTCACGTTCAAAACAAATTATTCAACTATCAAAACTGCTGCGAAAATTTATGTTTCACTTATCGTACACTCTGAATATGCTTAACCACAAAAAGTTTTTATGACTACTAACTTTAAGTGTTATGTTGCAACAGTTAACAACAAATGGACTTAGACCACGTTCAAAATAAACTTTTACAGAAGTTTGTCCTTAAATTTATATTCTTTGAATTTACTTACGAAAATTATTTTGATGGATGTAAAATTGATTCACATACCTGCATTCACAATCTTTAAACCTTTCTACGTATTCAAGCGGCAGAGAATTGCAAACAAAATACCTGAGGAGTATCATTTAGCTTGAGCATGACAGATGCCAAAAACTTCCGCTTATGGGACAAAGCCTATTCTCAGAAGTGTTGGGAAAAAAGGTACATAATAGGTATTGCTTAAGGCACAATATCAGTATTATACTATATCGGTATTCAATGAAACACCAAAGCATCTGCTAAAACTTCCTGTTTGTAAAGCTCTAGTAATTCAGAACAAGATCTTCTGCGCCGTTGCTGCATAAATAGCATTTCATTCTATATATCTGCTTGCTTACGCTTTTGTGTATAGCTACCTTAATCTGAAATTGTATCCATAATTAAAATATCTACAAATATATTGAATAATTTATAGTTTCTGAATCAAAAGCGGTGACAACTTGTTTAAAGTGTGCATTTATTTAAGTGTCTAAACGAAATCAATATCACCTGCAGTGTTTCTCAAGAGTACACAATTTTTGCTTTGATATTAAATTTAAAAATCCAAGTCGTAAGGTGCGATGTACATTTACGTTGTGTATAAAATTTATGTTTTCATTCACGAGCGGGTTTTATGAAAATTCAAATAGCAAAGTCATTTCGCGGTAGATGGGTTACTATGGACGAGGAAAAATATTTATGGATTGGTTTAAGTTTGCCATTCTCTATTAAGATTTGCAATAAAATGCGCAGTTTCAGAACCGACGATTAAAAAAGCGTTTTGTTGTTGGATTCTATAACCCTGAAAGTCAAGAATAATAAAATAAAAAATTGTTTGAACCACTTTGTTGCCAGTATACTTTTGCATTCATGGCATTAATTACACAATTAGAAACGTAAATGCATGGTTCTTCCTGAAAGTAGCTTTGAGGTATAAAAAGCAGATGATTTTTAAGTATGAAGCGTGTATTTCTTGGTTATAATGTATCGCTTTCTCAAAAAAACATAAGTAAAAGATCTTTCTAGATTATTACTGTCCAGTGACAGTAACAGTTCAACGTACTTCAGTTTAAAGGGTTGCCATAATAGAGGTCGTAATAATATTGCAGAAACTCTCCATGCCAAATAAACAAACAACTCAATAAGTAAATCAAGCTTATTTTGTGAAATCTAGATAGTTACGGTAGATACAGCTGATTGTGACATTTTTACAATACGGCCATTTCTGAGCGGCAAATGCTATTCATTAGTCCTTTCGCACGTGCCTGAAGGCCATACTTGGGTCGGTGATTTTTTCTGCAAATTTGCAGTAAAGTTGTTGAACTACAACATTAAAACAAGAAACACATATAGGGTAATCAGTCGAGAAAAGGTAAAAAATTTCACAGATAACTTTACTGCAAATTTCACTCACCAAATGTCACATGTCGATCTCCAATCATGGCGTCCTCTTCACACGAACTAGTCAAAACTCCTCCAACCGTCGATCGTTTTCATTGGTTATGGCTATAACCGCATATCCTTCAAAGCGTGTGAACATACTGATTCAACAGATTACGTAGAATAAACTATAGGTGCATGGGAAATCAATCTACACAATTATAATGTATCCCAACCTGCTTATACTACAAAAATAATAATTTCAATTAGGACTGAAAATCATTATACTTAATTAATTTAGCAAAACTTGTAACGCCAAAAAAAAGAGTAACAATCGCGGTAAAGCTTCAAAAAGAAAAACTAAAAAAGAAAAGATTTCTTTACACGAAAGCTTCTAAACACGGGGAGCTTATATTGAATAATGTCTTTAAGTTCCATCTGGTGTGTAAACTGTAGCAATCACTGCGATACCAGAAAATGGAAATAAATAGCCAGTCGATCTTAGGACTACATCATTTAAGCGCGCAAGAGGCTGGTTTGCCGCCACTTCGATTGCAGAAAATTTGTCGTAGGATTCACTATTAAACTAAATACAAAGTTAATTTTTTTATCATTGCATATTAATGCACACAAATTTTTGTAAATAACTATAAGGTATTGTCTTAAATCAAACAAATTACACACTGGCTTTTAGCAAGATGAGGACAAAATACTTTGCAGCAATAAAAACTTTAAGTTAACAAATTACCCAGTACTAATGCATTAACGATACAGAATTTCTTACCGAATACAAAGTTAAAATGCACGTTGACTCTTTTCATTTATTCAAAAGTCCTACCTTAGGTATAATAATAATAAAGTTTCGGAACATCAAACAAAAAATGTAAGTTCTGAATAGTATATTTTGTGTCTAGTAGTAAAAACAATACATCCCCGGACGACAATGTGTTACGTTTATTTCGAGGCAGCCGCGGTGGGCGCCAAATTTATGCTACGTTGGCTCGTAGCCGTGCGTAACACCAAGAAGATCAAAGAAATGACCGGGCTCAATCGGAGATTAGGGGGGTTGTAGAAAGCAGACCAACATACCATGTACGCGGCTGTAAGGAGTTAGTGATAATACCTGCAAGAAAAATAGTTAAGCAAACATGAAAAAAAAGAATAAGCATAGCAGCAATGAAACGTCTAAGTTATTTAGTACTTTGTAAAATGTAAAAAAAAACTGTTTGGATAATCTATATAATATAACAACGGTAAAAGCAGTACAAAATTTTTTAGTACAAAGTGAGGTAATATTGGGGAGTAGCAGAAACGTTTCCTCACACACCAATTAAACATAAATCAGACAAAATGTTAAAAAAAAAAATAAATAGGTAAGACACAATTGATATGAGTAATTCAGTAGTATTGATCTTTCTGTCTTTCTTTCTTTTTTTTTCTTATGTTTTAAAATATCATGCAAGTCTTTTGTAAAAGGTATCAGAACGACAAAGATATGGTAAAGCAACGGATAGATATTTAAAGTAATAACAAGTAGGAAATAGTTCAACTTACAAAAGTCCTTCAGCAACGCTTCCTTGCAACGGAAGTGTGAGATTCACGATGTCCTGCACTAACGAAGCACTTCACCCTTGACTGTGAGGGTGTTGATGGAACTTATCACACGTCACACTAATCACACCTACGCATCTCACTGGGGTTAGCAGCAGACACCATCACGCGACGGAACTATGTAGCATTGATAAATTTCTTGTTAATTCTATTTCCTGAGACAATAATTTCGAAATATTTTGTAGCACTAGTTTAATTTCAACTGGGATCAAATGTATATTATTTTCATAAACCTCCAAAAAGCAGTGAGAAACTTCAACCAATACCTTTGTAAACCGGTAGTCTGTTATATTTCGCAAATAACGTAATTCGCGCAAGCAATGATCTATTTTAGATTCTTTGGTGTTAGAAAAATGCAGAAACTACAGTATCCACTGTATTTAAATAAGCCAAAGTATGCCCTAATCTGATAAAACAAAGGGGCACTAGACTAGATCGCACACACATTAATCCTAAAGAAAGAATCGGTCAGTTTAGCAAGTTCTACGACTCCTATGTCACAAGACAAACAACTAAAACCACAAATCAGTAAAGTACGCGTCTCACTCAGTCAATGTTCCGTAAAACGCACGTGCAGGTCGAGTACAACAAGTTTTACTACTTTTATTTCCAACAGAAAAGAAACAACAAAAACAATTAGTAAAGCAACGCGTATCACTAAAACCGTCCGTCAATGACCTTAACCGCACTTGTGGTCAATCAAACACGTTCGCCTATAAAGCATACTTCCTTCAAAAAGGAATTAGAACTACACACTGCTACAGTTAAAATACAACTTTTACCTCACAAGAAAAACAACTAAAATCATGCCGTGCTCGTTCATGAACAACCGAAAATTAATCCCGCATTAATTTTCACTATTGTCAAAGCAAAGAGGAAACAGTATTTTTTATGTACTTAGTATATCGGAACAAAGAACAAAACTCCCACTGTTCATCTGTTTATATCAACTCGTCGCTATTACAACCGCTTATCGCCTATTATCTAGACTTGTTAATAACATAAGGAACATCCAAAACGTGAATGCCGCAATCATATATAATAATTAATTACAGCGGTTTATCATTTCCCATAAGTTGGAAAGTAATTTACGAATAATCCACATAAGGAACAAAATTTATATTTACGGCAAGACAAGAACGATGCAATCTATTCATTATAACACGACACATTCGTCAACGAGTTAATAAATATTAAATATAGAAATAGTAATTTGTAGAAGTGTATTTATAAATTGGGAAACAGCGTAAAATGTTAAAACTCCCAAAATTCCGTTACAAATGCAAATTGTTGGCAGAAGTGCTAGCCGAGGCCAACAGCATTGAGAGTTCCGGAATGTGCTTTTCTCTGAAATCCGTCAAGAATGTTTACTTTGTCGGCTCAAAAATATTTTCCCGTACCGCTTTTTCTCCTCATTGTAAACAATATAATGCACTCCAATAAGCAATTAGATATTAATGCAAAAATGTAATGCATCCTTTCACAAATTGATGCACTAATAGTTCTTAGATTTTCAAAAATATTGAATGTGATTTCAGAAAGACTACTACGTGCATCTCGTAGTAAAAGCACATTCCCGGACTCTCAATGCTTGTTGGCCTCGGCCTAGGCCGAGAAAAACAACTAAAATCGTGCCGTGCTCGTTCATGAACAACCGAAAATTAATCCCGCATTAATTTTCACTATTGTCAAATCAAAGAGGAAACAGTATTTTTAACGTACTTAGTATATCGGAACAAAGAACAAAACTCCCACTGTTCATCTGTTTATATCAACTCGTCGCTATTACAACCGCTTATCGCCTATTATCTAGACTTGTTAATAACATAAGGAACATCCAAAACGTGAATGCCGCAATCATATATAATAATTAATTACAGCGGTTTATCATTTCCCATAAGTTGGAAAGTAATTTACGAATAATCCACATAAGGAACAAAATTTATATTTACGGCAAGACAAGAACGATGCAATCTATTCATTATAACACGACACATTCGTCAACGAGTTAATAAATATTAAATATAGAAATAGTAATTTGTAGAAGTGTATTTATAAATTGGGAAACAGCGTAAAATGTTAAAACTCCCAAAAATTCCCGTTACAAATGCAAATTGTTGGCAGAAGTGCTAGCCGAGGCCAACAGCATTGAGAGTTCCGGAATGTGCTTTTCTCTGAAATCCGTCAAGAATGTTTACTTTGTCGGCTCAAAAATATTTTCCCGTACCGCTTTTTCTCCTCATTGTAAACAATATAATGCACTCCAATAAGCAATTAGATATTAATGCAAAAATGTAATGCATCCTTTCACAAATTGATGCACTAATAGTTCTTAGATTTTCAAAAATATTGAATGTGATTTCAGAAAGTCTACTACGTGCATCTCGTAGTAAAAGCACATTCCCGGACTCTCAATGCTTGTTGGCCTCGGCCTAGGCCGAGAAAAACAACTAAAATCGTGCCGTGCTCGTTCATGAACAACCGAAAATTAATCCCGCATTAATTTTCACTATTGTCAAATCAAAGAGGAAACAGTATTTTTAACGTACTTAGTATATCGGAACAAAGAACAAAACTCCCACTGTTCATCTGTTTATATCAACTCGTCGCTATTACAACCGCTTATCGCCTATTATCTAGACTTGTTAATAACATAAGGAACATCCAAAACGTGAATGCCACAATCATATATAATAATTAATTACAGCGGTTTATCATTTCCGATAAGTTGGAAAGTAATTTACGAATAATCCACATAAGGAACAAAATTTATATTTACGGCAAGACAAGAACGATGCAATCTATTCATTATAACACGACACATTTGTCAACGAGTTAATAAATATTAAATATAGAAATAGTAATTTGTAGAAGTGTATCTATAAATTGGAAAACAGCGTAAAATGTTAAAACTACCAAAAATTCCCGTTACAAATGCAAATTGTTGGCAGAAGTGCTAGCCGAGGCCAACAGCATTGAGAGTTCCGGAATGTGCTTTTCTCTGAAATCCGTCAAGAATGTTTACTTTGTCGGCTCAAAAATATTTTCCCGTACCGCTTTTTCTCCTCATTTTAAACAATATAATGCACTCCAATAAGCAATTAGATATTAATGCAAAAATGTAATGCATCCTTTCACAAATTGATGCACTAATAGTTCTTAGATTTTCAAAAATATTGAATGTGATTTCAGAAAGACTACTACGTGCATATCGTAGTAAAAGCACATTCCCGGACTCTCAATGCTTGTTGGCCTCGGCCTAGGCAGGGGAAGTATTTTCCCGTACGGTTTTTTGAAGTATACTGGAGTAGTCTACTTTGACACTTGATTTTGAACTGACAAAGTAAACATCCTTGATCGATTTCAGAAAAATACTTTCCCGACCTAAGCCGGAGAAGTATTTTCCCGTATAGTTTTTTCCTCATTTTAAACAATATAATGTACTCCAGCAAGCAATCTCACAAGTGAATGTAATGCATCTTTTCACAAACTGATACACTAATATATAGTTCTTAGAATTTCAAAAATACTGAATGCGGTTTCAGAAAAAAAAAATGCGCACCTCGTAGTAAAAGCACATTCCCGAACTCACGAACAAGCGCCTCGGCTAACAATTTTCATTGCCGTTCGAGAATGTACTGCTTTTATTACTAGATACACAATATACTATCTTCTGAAATCGATTAAGAATGTTTACTTTGTCAGCTCAAAATCAAGTGTCAAAGCACACTATTCCAGTATACGTCAAAAAACGGCACGGGAAAACACTTTCGTGACCTAGACCGGAATAGTATATTATGTATCTAGTAGTAAAAGCAATACCTTCCCGGACGACAATGCAAATTGTTGGCCGAGGCCAACAAGCATCGGGAGTCGGGAATGTGCTTTTACTACGAAGTGCACATACTATTTTTTTTAAATCGTATTTGATATTTTTGAAAATCTAATAACTATTATTGCACCATTAGTGTCTGCAGCATTTCTGGAAAAGTTCAGCCACTATTTCTTAGTTGTTCAAATTGCAACACTACTGTAAATTTAAATAAATTAGAGTTGTACTATACGTGTAAGTAGTATATGTGTGATATTTTAAATAAAAATATTCACTTGTGTATACTTTGTGAGACTGCTTGTTAGGGTTCATTATATTGTTTAAAATGAAGATAAAAAATTGTACGGGAAAATACTTTTCCGGTCTAGGTCACGAAAGTGTTTTCCCGTGCCGTTTTTTGACTGCAGGCACTAATGGTGCAATAATAGTTATTAGATTTTCAAAAATATCAAATGCGATTTAAAAAAAATAGTATGTGCACCTCGCAGTAAAAGCACATTCCCGACTCCCGATGCTTGTTGGCCTCGGCCAACAATTTGCATTGTCGTCCGGGAAGGTATTGCTTTTACTACTAGATACACAATATACTATTCCCGTACCATTTTTTGACGTATACTGGAATAGTGTACTTTGACACTTGATTTTGAGCTGACAAAGTAAACATTCTTGATAGGTTTTAGAAAAAGATATTTTCAAAGAGAACGATATTTAGATAATTTCTTTGCTTTGCAGCAACAATAAAATAAGGTAACATCTCTAAGATAATTTCAGAGAGAACCATAAATACCTAACCTTTTACGGTATAGAGTATTAATTGTACTCGATAGCAGCTCAAAGACAACTCAGAGAAATAGTTAGACAGCTAATCATTTATAGTATAAAATAATATTTAAATAAAACAATCTCCTAGGTAATTTTGAAGAGAAAGATAAGTAACAAATCATTTGTGGTTGGTATATTAATTAGATAAAATAGTCTTCAAGATATTTTCGAAGAAAAAGATAAACAATTAAACATTATTGGTTTAACCTAATAATAAGATACGATAGGATCTTAAGAAGAAAATTCAAAGAAAAGAGAATTATTTCGGTTTGTTGAACCTAACTTTGGTAAGGCACCGCCCCTTCTATAAATATGTATAATACTGGGACTCCCAAAGATGCAGAATGGTACCGCACGATCCTGAGAGAGAATTTTTTCTCATGCTCTCTGTGAAGCGGTACCTGTTCTTAAGAACAGCATAAGGAACAAAGTAAGAATGTGGATGCAGACCCTGCAACCCTGCGTCGGTTAAGTGAGGATAAGCCCGCAATCCAAATCGATATCAAATTCACTGTCGACGGCATAAACGTGGTCACAGCGGAAAACAGTGGTTATACAAAGCTAGACGGAGATCCCCCACCCACGGCCGAATGTCGTGAGGAAACAACCCTCTAGCTATGCAGCGACTTAGAAAATAAAGGAAGATATAGAAAAAATAAAAGAGAGAGATGAGATATTTGGAGTTTTATAAAAACCAAGAGGAGAGAATAAAAGAGCTCACATTGAGCAAAAGCTATAGAAAAACGGTGAATAGCAAAGCACTACTGGACTAAACAAGGTGTAGTCAGCAGTCCGGGGTGGGAAAGAACCACTTTTATGTGATAGATTCTTCTCTTTGCACTAAGACAGATCCAATGAAGGAAAAAACAAGGTTGAAACAAAAATAAAGGGACATGAAAAAGTAAACTTTTAGGATAAGCATCCAAGAGATAAAGTAGAGAGTAGAGAATGCCCATATTAAAACAGATCTGTATGAGTGACCACGTACAACGTTAACGATAAGGTAAGCCCTACACCAACACATCGATAATTAATAGTAGCCAGGCTCTAAATGACAAATCTTCCTAATGAGCTCATCCACTGAGATAAGAAAATCAGACAAATGTAACATAACCAACTAAAATGCATCCACACAGTAATTTCAAAACAGTTACCACTGACATACAGAAATATTTATACAATAGAAAGTTATTCAAAGATAGAAGCCATAAATTTTCAAAATACAAAAAAATAAGGGATCAACATGAAAACAACAAAAGCGGCAGCCCCTCGCCCGTACATGCAGGCAAAAAACACTGTATTAACATCCCTATAATATACAAACAATTTACATCAGAATTTTTTAAAAAATGATTGAGATATAAGCAGAAAGAAACACATGGAATAGAAATTTTTTGTAGTCGGAACTGTGGAAATTGACCTTTTACTACAGAGGTATAGTTTGCGCTTACTATATGTGTCCAAAGAGTAAAGCACCGATCCGGTATCGGCTAGTACATGCCCTAAGGATTCGCTGAGTTGTTTAAACAAAAGATATGTCAACCACAATAAAAATGCAGTACGTTGTGGAATAATAAAAGTAATAAGAAAACAAAATATGAAAATTTAAGAAAAATTGCATTGTTTAAGAGTAATGAATAATTTTTTTAAAAGCTGGGGACGAATGAACTATGCTTTTGAAATGAATGAAGTATTTATGAAACGAAAGGATTTGAAATGATTTAAGGTTCAAGCCTAAGACATTTATATGCGATAGTATATCTAAAAGTTATAAATTGAATCTAGGTAAAATTAAACGAAATGAAAGTTTAACAGTAAGATATATTTATTCCTACAAGATAGCGTCAAAGAACAGAAATTCAATTTAAACGATTTTATAAAAGAGGAAATATATTTAGATATAGGTTCAAACATAAGTATAAGTAAATACTACTCATTAGGAGTTGATGAAGATGGTTTTAGATTCTTAATATGGCATGGTTCTGGAAACTTACTATTAAAATCTTGTAATTTATAAATTAATACAGGGACTATATGATACACTTTAGATAAGGCATAAACAAAAGTCGGTGTTAGAAAGAAATTCTTAGTTATGTGAGATAAAGGATGGTTAGGTAGTATTTTTAATTTTAAAATCTGAAAGGTTGTTTTATCTAAGTGTACATGTACATAATTCATATTTGCTATTTAATATAAGATAGAGGTAATAAAGTGTAGAAACTTCCTTTTTTAAGATAAAAATTTAAAGTATATTTTCATACAAAACATTTATTAGATACAAACAGTGCACTTATCAGTTACTAAAGATCCATATCTGAATTTGTTTGTTACTTAAAACGAAATTAAAAGAGTTTCTTTCATACAAAAACAGAAAACATCCATAACCTTCTTTGTCAATTAGTGAATTTGTTTAAAAATAAAGGTAGCTATCAGTTTTTTCTTTGTCATCAAGACACTAATGCACACGTATAGGGGTATTCGTTTATGATTTATCTAATTCAGAATAGGTTAAGAGACATTTTATAAATGCAGTTATAGCACCTGTTTAAAGTAACTAGCCTTTTTTTTTATTATATAAGACGCAATCGAGCTTTATATAACTGTAGATAGTTATAAAAGTTTTTTATAAGGGCTTAATATAAACTTGGAAATTATTAAATAAAAACTTTTAATTAAAAATACGAAAATCTAAATTTAAGTTGTGTTGTCAATAACTGATAATTTCCTTATTTGTAATTATGTTGCTTATAATAATGTTGCTCACTTTTTCTAGGTTAAAATTTACAGAACTCAATTTTCTTCTCTTGTGGATAGTTCACTTGCCTTTGATTTTCACGCTTGTACGGTTTTGTTTTGGCAAAAAAATCCTTGACAGATAGTCTATTTAAAAAGTCAAAGTGTTTCGAACACTGATCACAAACTTTCCTGGTAAATACCCTTACAAAAAAATATTATATGATTAGGGCTTGTTCTACCTTAAATTAAATAACATACTCAAATATCAGTTACAATTAAAAAATTCTAAGAGTAATACTTGCAAAATTCAAACAGCGCTTTTCCGATTGGTAATTAACTGTATTAAATATCTTCTGTTTCTATTTTTCAATTGACGTTCAAATCCCAGTTTACAAAATCACGCACATTCGCTTAAATTTTTCTTCTACTTAATCAATTTAAAGTAGCGTTGAACGAAGAATTTTCCATCTTCATTGTATATTATAAAATCAAATAACTGTATTTAACAAGTTTCATCTCTATGCAGGTTACGTTTAAACCTAACTTCTGTATTCACTGTTACATCGTAATTATTAATTACGGTATGCGTATTGCACGCCTAACAACGATTTCTTCTCAAAGTAACATTTTAGCGATCAACTTCATGAATGAATCTAATGTCGATTGCTTCTGCTTATGTATAAAAAATATCTTCATTTCTAGAGCTTTTGAGCTCCATATGGAACGTAATATACCGTAGTAATGCAAGGTTTCTAGAAATTCCTCGTTTTATTATCTCATTAGCGTGATTTATTTCTTGGTGACGTGCACCGTCCGTCTTTGTTAACTTAATTAGGTCATTGTAGCGTCGCACTTCTATCCAGTAGTACTACGAAAGGTAATAAATAATTTTCATCGATTTTATGAGTTTTTTTTATTGCATTTTTATGTTCCTACAGCTTCTTAGAATAAATATTTATTTATTAATTAGGTGTGTACGTAGTTCTAAGTACAGTTGATGCATCCTTTCTCTATTCCGAATATTCTATAGAATTCTTTATTTAAAATTAAATTTATGTTGTACAGTAGTCAATTTGGGTGATTTAAATTAAACTTTAATTGCTTTACCAACGGATTTTGCACATGCATAAGACCCGCATCTGTAATAAAAGATTGGTTTTCGCAGCAAAATGTGTTCTTAATACACATAATTATTTATTTTTATGCATAGAAAGTGCATTTTTATTACAAACGAATGGCTTTGTATTTATTTTAGAGTGATTATTTACAATCACGGAATTATGTTTTAAGTTTTTCACATTATTTCTTTACGATTAATTATTTTTACATATACGGTTTACATTTTATACAGGGTTGGATTATCGGTTTAAAAATTGGGGTTTTTAAATACACGGAAAGTGTGTTCTGCCTTGTACTTAATGGCTATGTTTTTACAATACGCTTATATTATGCAGGGAGATTAATTACACGCACGGAATTGCATTTAGCGGCTAAAAAGTACGCTTGTATTACACAACGTGTAACCATGAATTTTCAGAAATTTCTATTTTTTCCGGATTCCTCTATATCTCGGGGGGACGTATTTGTAAAATTTGGATTTCAATGACCCCTCGTGATCTTCTTATTACGTCAATATATATATATATATATATTACTCATATTTAGACCAGGGTAGAAAATTAATGAATTACATAAAATAATTTTAATCACCGTGTATAAGGAATTTTATTAGATAATACGCTTTATATCAAAAGAAACAGTATTAACAAGCTCTACGTGTAATGTATTTATTCCGAGGAAAGAAACAAATGGAAATTACGTGCAAAATTTATATTAATTAACCCTATTTTAAGTAACCGGTATTAAACAAAGTGTACAAATAATAATTAATATTTAATTTGTATTCGCTAAAAATGAAAGGATAGAAGTCAATTTTAATTGGAGTTAATTAAACCATTATTAATAATAAGCATAAAAGCCTGTGAAAATCCAAGATTAAAATACCACGGAATAAGGCTCTGAGAATTAATAGTATGTTTGAACACCTGCGTAGTTTAAAAAGCTCATTCGGCGAAAATTTTGTAGATAACAAATAGTTACAAAGAATCTTGGAGAAACCGTGGCTTAATAGTCACGAGAAGGTGCGATACGGGGTTATTTAACCCAGATAGTCCACATGGACTGAAATAATCGATAATAAAGAATATCAATTTGCATCAATAAGAACAGGTTAGATAGAGACAGATAATATGCACAAGACCGAGACACATATAGTAAAAGGCGTGATTTAAGCAACGTCACGAGGGTCACAATTGGTTGAAAATAGGATGCAAATATCAGAGGTAGAAACAACGATTTCTGTATAAAATTTAATTAGTTATTCTCGGACATGTTTGCGTGCCGTGTTGAAATTTCTGAGATTTAACTGGGGCGAGTACAAAATTCGTAAAAACCGACGCGCGGGCTACGGACTGGGAACAGAGCATGCGAAATTCTAGAAACTGGCCGTTTTGAGGACTCGACCGACAGACAGGCTAACTTCTATATATACCCAGGTGAATATAAACAAGCTCTCTTACATCCGCGACTTGATTCAAGATGTTAAACAGTGCATTTTAGTTTGATAAAATAATTTAAAGTTTGCTCGTATATTTTGGTGATTCAAAATAGTTTGTTCTTTACGTGCTAACATGAATATACTTTAGTGCCCTTAGATACAAGGTAATAAAATTTAGTATCACTGTACCAATTAGTAAAATTTACAGCGACAAATATATACACAAAAGTAGGCAGTTTTGGCGTATATTGGTGAAAGAAGTATGAATTTCTTTGCTATTTTGCGGGGGTGTGAATAATTAAATGGTTCATAAACGTGTCTGGATCCACAAAACAAGGGTCAGATATACACAGATGAGTTCCGGAAAAGCCCTGAGACAAATTTAAATAAATGGTGATGGAGAAAATTTTAGAAGCGTTGAGAATCAGAAGCTGTAAATATAATCCAGTTGGAATGGTGTGATTAACAAAAGGGACGATGTACATTGAAGCTACGAGTGCAGTAAACTTCAGGTAATTTATACTATCTTGTTTGAACTTTAATATTTTTGTGTGTGTTGAATAACTTTATAATTGATTTACTTTAAATGGACATTAGTGAAATTGTACTAACCATAAAATTTTAATTTTAAGGTGAAATTTGCTTGTTTAAGTAGAAAGGGGTATTTAGTATTGATGTTCTGGATTATGATGAAAATTTAGGGTATGTCTTTGAGCTCAATTAGACGAACCTGGTTAATTAACGTAAAGGGGTGGTAGATGCTCCCTTTGTACTCAGACTCCGGTCTGCATATATTGTTACATTAATTAGTAGGCATCCAACAAGGACTTTAATTCTGGATGCACATTAAAATGATAATAAATTTAATTTTGAAATTTTCCGATATTAAAATTTATGCTGAATATTAATTTTGAAATTTTAATGTATTGTGAATATTGATGTAAATAGAGTTGACGTTGATGTTTGTGGTAGGAATGTGTTTGTTTTTTTTATGTATGAGGATGAAAGCTATCTAGAGGAGCAGCCGAGTCGATTAACAGAAGAAAGTCAACGGACCAGGTAATTTAATAACTTTGTAGGTTTCACAGCATTCTTTGGCAGCCAATTCGTAGGGGCTCGATTCTTAAAGCGGAGTACCCGGAGTTTGGTGGTTTCACAGCAATATATATATATATATATATATATATATATATATATATAATTATTAATAGGAAGAATAATCCACATTTGGAATGCAAATGAATGCTTAATATATATTAATAGTTATTAAGATGAAATGAAAACCCAACTTTGTATTTTAAAGTTGAATTACCATTTCAAATCGAACTAGTAATTGAAAACCACTAAAAGAACGGCTACAGCAGGATTTGAACCTGCAACCTCTGATTCTCCGGATCAGTGCTCTAACCAATTGAGCTATCTAGCCTAATTGTTTAGATGATGTTATACTTAATACTACTGAAGCTTGGTTAGAGCACTGATCCGGAGAATCAGAGGTTGCAGGTTCAAATCCTGCTGTAGCCGTTCTTTTAGTGGTTTTCAATTACTAGTTCGATTTGAAATGGTAATTCAACTTTAAAATACAAAGTTGGGTTTTCATTTCATCTTAATAACTATTAATATATATTAAGCATTCATTTGCATTCCAAATGCGGATTATTCTTCCTATTAATAATAATAAAATTACATGTTTGTATTATTCCGAACGTTGCAAAAATGGGATGATCAAGTTATTAGTACATGAATTATGTATATAACTAGATTCAATTTCCTTAAATGCAAGACGTAATTGAAAATCGTTAACAAGGGCCAAGCTTCAGTAGTATTAAGTATAACATCATCTAAACAATTAGGCTAGATAGCTCAATTGGTTAGAGCACTGATCCGGAGAATCAGAGGTTGCAGGTTCAAATCCTGCTGTAGCCGTTCTTTTAGTGGTTTTCAATTACTAGTTCGATTTGAAATGGTAATTTAACTTTAAAATACAAAGTTGGGTTTTCATTTCATCTTAATAACTATTTATATATATATATATATATATATATATATATATATATATATACATCATGACAAAAATCCCGGTAAGAATAATAAAAACTCAAGAAAATGAATATGTATATAAGAAAAATCCAAGTTGGTTTCGTAGATCACTAAAATTTTAACTTTAATACGTAAATTTTCATAACACAGTCAAAACCACGAATAATTAATTACACTTCTGTTAATTTTTCTACACATAGTAGATAATTTTGATACAGAAATAATTATAGGTGAAAATTCCATAAGCAAAATATCTATTTCAATATGGCCGCCATCAATTAGGTTGACATAAACGCCGACTATAATATCGATAATTTAAATATAGGAAAAACTATATCATATTGATTGTCTAAGACTAGAAGAGGGCAAATCTGAGGTAGAAACCACGAATTTGGTCGCCAAAATTATTGCTGTCAAAAGACAGTTACAGGTAAACGTACTTTAGTTTAAAATATTACCATACTAAGTGAGTAAATCAAGTTATCTTGTAAAATCTAGATGGCTAAGGTAGATACAGATAATTGCGGTGTTTTCGTAATACGGTCATTTTTGTGCGGCAAATGCTATGTATGAGTCCTGCATGTGCCTTAGGGTCCTCTTTGGGTCGGTGTTTTTTTCCACAAATGCGCAATGAAGTTGGTTGTTGATCTACAACATTAAAACAAGAAACACCTATAAAGTAATAAGACAAAAAAGGTGAAGGGCTTCACAGGTAACTTTACTGTATATTTCACGTACTAACTGTTACACGTCGATCCGGTAAGGTAGTCCAAGGTAAACTCTCCATCATGGCATCATCTTCAAACTAACTCGATAAAACCCCTCTATGATAAACTCTCCAATTATGGCGCCCTCTTCACACGTACTAGTCAAAATCCCTACAACCGTCAAACGTTCCCATTGGTTTAGGCAAAGACCGTACATTTTCGAATCGCGTGAAATTGTTTATTTAACAGGTTACATAGAATAAATTATAGGTTCTTTACCTACCAGTGCACGTAAATTCAGCCCATATATTTATAATCATCGTAACTTACTTACAGTGCAAAAGTAATGGTGGAACATAAGCTTCCAATTAGAACTGGGAAAACCTATATCTAATTATTGAAGCAAAGCTTGTACCGGCACAATAAAGCGAAACAAGATGTAACGTTCACTATTAAGACAATGTAAGGTCGGTGACTTGCTATTTTAATACTAAACATGAATTATATAGAGCCGCTATTACGCCTCAATTTGGATAATATTCATAGTAGTTTCTGTTTATGTGCAGTTCCCCTTCCTACTCCCACTTCTAAAATTAGAAAAAAATTGTTCGTAAAGGGCTTGTACATAAAAAGAAAGAATTACGAAAGCGTAAAAAATGCTATATTAACTATTTGTTGTTTCTATATAGGCACAGAAAGCATTATTATTTTCTTTATCAAAATACACTGAACATGAGCTAGATAGTAGTGGTACCATCGTACAGCCACAATAATATTAATGTTGACACTAGTTTCTGTCTGTGATCAGGTTCCACCCTTCATTTTCTAGACCAAAGTATGGGTGAGCAAAATAGATTTTATGTTACTACAACAAACCAGAGAAAAGAATTGAAAATCGCTATGACAAAAACTGCTGAAAATGAGACTATTGTTATTCATATGGTCCTCATATGTATTATCCAAACTTTAAAATAATTTAGTAATATAGTGATTAATGTCTTCGCCCAAAAATAGCGTCAGTAGCACGCTGAAGTCGTGCTGGGCACAGTGGAATTCTTGAAAATTAACGGACATGGTAAAGCAAGAAGCGTAGAGAACCAGGAGACACACCAAGACCTGGTCCGAATGATAAATGGTTTATGTCCATGTACAGCGGTACCGGCAAGGTGTAGTGTGTGATTACCTAGGTCAACAAGGATCAATTTGATGTACCGTTAGGATACTCTCTTTTACACTGCGTAGCGAAAGGATTGCTAGTGTTCAAAAGTAAATTTGGTGGCCTGGTACAGCTTTGTTAATAACCAGAGGTGAGCAAAAGCATGCACCTTAAAAATGGACGTCATTGCATTTATTACCTAGTTACAAATAAATTGCCATCTGGTAAACCCAGTTATCACGACCTATGGAGGGCATTAGTTGATTTCAAATACTAAGTGATGTACTTCGGGACAAGCAATTGGCCATATTTAATATTAGTTTGGGCTTGATAGATTGAACTAGAAGATAGTACAAAACGTGTTGGTGGTAGTATTCCAGAAAACTAGGGTCCAAATCTTGGTATGCCGGTTTAAGCCATATAGGACGGAAACTGGTGTTAAGAGTGCTGATTGCTACTTCCATTAATATAGGAAATGTAAGAGTTGCTTTGGTTGTTTCAATCGTCACAATGATATCCAGCTACCTGTCGGCAAAATGTCCTTAGACATAAGAATTTTAAGAAGGTGTATCAGCATCAAGAGCTCTATGGAACATTCTGATTCACAGATACCTCAATAACATACAGTTGTTCTCGAAAGGTTTGATGACGCACATTCGATTTCTTTTCATTTCTCCGATTTTATCGTATGCTAAGTATGAGCCCCGTTGCGACAGTATTAGTTTAAACTCGGTCCTAATTAGCGTTCGATGTACATGCGTTAATGTAAGATAAATTCGCTTACGTGATATGAATGTGTTAGATAAATAAACTATGAGTAACATTAGTGCTATAATAGTGTTTAATTCGTCGTAATTAGAAGATTAAATTAGTGCCTACAAATAGTGATTATGCTAGTGTTAATGTAAACAAGACGGTAATTATTTGTGATTGTGAAGAATAATTATTAGAATTGTATTTATTGGAAAAGAATTCTTCACAATATGATGGCAAAAACTTATTTTAAAAAATATTCCAAGACCTCACTATTTCTTAAAGAATTAAATGTATTAGACTGGCATTTCACGACTGGTGTACAATAATTAAAAAGATTGTTCTGGTTTGTTTGTATGAAATTTTTAAAATAAGTTTTCAAAGACTAAATTCGTATGTGTACATTTATTTCAAACGTTCCTAGTAAATAACTTTAACACAATTTATTTTTGTTACTGATTTCTTGTAAGAGATCTAAAACAAAAAAGTGCAACATTTAATACCAAATATCAAATTTTTAATATATTTTTATGCACTTAGCAATTCAACTGAAGTTTAAGCCATTACAAACTAAAATCGCTGTCTTAAATTAATCACAAAATTATTTTGATAAACGATAAAAATTTTCATATAACTGCATTCACAATGTGTACACGTTTAGAGGATGAAAATTGCGAACTGAATCCCTGGGGAATAAAGCTATATATCATTTAAACTTCAGCGTAGCAGACTTTAGAAAATTTCGCTAATGGCACTAGGTCTATTCTCAGAATAGCTAGGATGAAGGTACATAATAGGCGTTCCTTGAGGCATAATGTCAGTAGTACATTCTATACAAATAATGTAATCGAATTTATCAATGTTCCACAAAACGTCAAGGTATCATCTAAAACTTCCTACTCGTAAAGCAAACGTTTGTTCTTTAGCAATTCAGAACAAGATCATCAGCGCTTCTGCTGTACCTATAAATAATCAAATTTCGATACTGAATTCATCCTTCCGTTCTGCTGCCTACTTACGATATTGCATATATATTAAATACCGTCCATTATGAGAATTAAAAATAAAGTGATATTGACATATCAAACCATTTGGTTTAAGGTATGCATTTAAGGCTTAACATACTCAAAAAGTTGTATCATTTTTGGGGGAAAAAATTAATACCGGTGTTCCATCTTCCTCTCACTTTTGGGTGACTTGGAACACACATTAAAAATAAGTTATTTGAATAAAATTCCTTACAATTAGGGCGAAATGGAACAAATTTTAGCAAAAACATCTGTGTAAGAGATCGTATTTTAATTTAAAAAAAAGATACAATATTGAACATAGGTGAGAATATACAGGGTAATTGCACGTATGCATACCTATTATCATTCTAAATTTAATATTAATCCAAAAAAACCTAAATGTACAAACAAATAAACAAAAATAGTGCTTAGATAATACTTTTAATAAAAAACATCGGCAAGAAATGTAACTAAAGTCAACATAAGTACAGTAAAACATAAAATAGGTCTTTAAATCATCTCTGCCGGAATTTAAAATTCCTTCTTATTAGTGGAATTGGAGTTTTCATTTTTTCTCTTACTTGATCTATAGAAATGGAAGATACATCAAGTACGTTCGGATACACACACACACACACCACGCACGCACGCACGCACGCACGCACGCACGCACGCACGTACGCACGCACGCACGCACGCACGCACGCACGCACGCACACACACACACACATTATGTGATATATATGAGATTTGAACCTTGACGCACTGAAGTACCACTCAGATATAGACTTCTACTTCGTAAAATGATTGATGAAGGAGATGGCGAGGATAGTTACTTGTTAAAGATATATAAAATGATAATTAAGAGAAAATGAAGTTTTAAGATTTCAAATTGGGTGGTGGTGATTTCGTAAAGTAATTTTGAAAAGGGTGTGCCAATGAAGTGAACTGCTGTTGCTTGTATATCATAAAATTTTGTTTAAATATTTAAAAGGAAACTTCACTGCCATGTGAATATGTATGTATAGCTAAGATTTGAAGTCACTTAGTACGTTTTGATTTGATTTGAGTTAGGTATAAGATGTTAAACTTTCACTTTCATTTGAATATGTACGTAAAACCTAAAAAGTCAATTAGTATGTTTTTATTAGATTTAAGTTATTTATAAGATTTATTTACTCTTCAGTATATAGTTGTAAGTATATTATATCATTTGAATTTCACTTCTTGTAACGTTGTAGACATCCAACTCATCTAAAAAGAAATTGTTTAACATTTGTTGTTAGGATTAAAATATCAACCAAAATTTATAAATTTTCGACCAATGACATTTGTGTATAAGTTTACTCCAAATTAGAATTTGACAAGAGTAATAAGATCTATTAATGAAAAGTTGGATCATAGAATGTTAGTTGGAAAAGAATTGTAAAAGAGTAGGCTGGTTTAATGTTTTAAGGGGCATCTCCATAGAGATAAGTGACCGTTGTTTTAAAAAATTAAAAAGACAGTTGTTGAAATTTAAAAAATTAAGAAAAACTGATTTGAAAAGGAACTGAAAAAAAGAACTTTACAAACTATAGAACAAAAGTATAATCTTTTTTTGTAATAGTTTACGAATTGTATACCTTTTATTATTGTAATCTCCAACATAAAATTCAACGTATGAAAAATGTATTTGTGATATTCAAAGTATAAAGGAACTGTTGATATTAAAAAGTGATAAATGCAAGAGTCCTTGTCATTGTCTTATTATTGACCATTGGATTTCTGGGAGTATTTTTGTGTAGACAGAGGAGTTCCAAAGTGGTGCTATCAGAACGCTGGAATTGCTGAACTTTTGGTGTCGAGCACGGTGTTGATTTCACGGAGCTGAGTTTTCTGATAAGACCAACGACGATGAGTATTATAAGTGTCTCTAAAGAATTTTTTGGCGTACCTAAAACCCTAAAATAAAAGGCGTAAATTTAGTAATACAAATTTTTAAAACGTACTTATCCACAGGTATTAAGAACCCACATCCGGTTCGAATCGTCGCTGTAGGCAGTGGAGCTTCATTGTTCAGCAGCAAGACGTTTCATTGGAAGTTCAGGTTGTATTATTATTATCAGTGTCATATTTTAAACACTTAATCCGTTATACTCGATTGAAATCTTAAATTATTAACTAATATAAACTGTTTTACTGTGCGTATTTTTCAAGTAATTGTTTACACTGTCACATTTAAAAATTGCTTTAGTAGAATTAACTAGAGGTCATTTGACTGGCAGTGTCACATACATCTGTATATGGTTCAGAACTCACGCTGTATGCAGATATAGATTTATTCACAAAATTAACCTGAGATAAGAGTTTTATTGGTCGAGGCGCAAATTTAAAGACCCAATAGAGAAGTTAGTAAATTATTAATTAAAGAAAGGAAATTATAGGGCAGTTTGGTGCATTGCTAATTTGCTCATATATTATAATTATCAATCCTAAAAGGGGGGGTTATATTATAAGTGGCGCCCAACGTGGGGCCCGATATGTAGTGTCGCAATCGTGTTGCTCTAGAGAGAGAACTAGCTTATTTGCAGGTTTTGAACATTTGTATTTTAGTGGGGCAAGTAAGAGTTATTTTTGAAAAAGCAATATTATTAGAACATGTCAGACGAGAAAAGGATTACCAGGTCGGGCAGAAGGTACGGAGTAGAATCTGGAATAAGTGGACAACCATCGGTAGAGGTGAACGATGTAAGGAATGCTGGTGGAGAAGTTAAGGTACATGTCGAACCGGAGATAAGCGTTATAGGGAGGATAGACAACAGTGCAGAAACAGAACGGCTTGAAAAGGGCAACAAGAATCTTGAAGTACAGGACATTATGAATTTTTTGTTGGGATTCCAAGATGAGGTTCGAAAGTCCCAGGTAGAGGTTAGAAATTCACAAGCGGAAGTTAGGTGAAATTTTGAGAAAATGGAGAAAAAATTTGAAAATTCACAATCGGAAATGAGGGAAAGATTTGAGAAAATGGAAGAAAAAGGTGAGAATTTGCAGGCGGAAGTGAGGGAAAGATTTGAGATAATGGAAAAAAAGGTGAAAATTTACATGAGGAAGTGAGGGAAAGATTTGAAATGATGGAGATTAGATTTGGAGGGATAAATGCGTTGATACAGATCAGTTTGGGTTCGCTTAAAGATGAGGTAAGGATGGAAGTAGAAGACAGGGTAAAGGTAGTCGAGGAAAATTTAGTAACAAGTTTGTCGGAGCTAAGGGGTGAGATAGTATGAGTAGATCTGAGACAGACAGAAAGTCTTCAAAATTCAAAAAGGGAAGTTATGGAAATTATTCAGGATAAAATTAAAGATTCAAGGGAATTAAGGGCTGATGTAATAGGATTTAAGGACAGGGTTGATGAAAAATTAGGTGTACTTGAAGGTAGTGTTAGGGAACAAGTGACAGGATTAGAAGGGGGACGTTTAGTGACAATGGACCAGGGTTACTTTAAAAACGGACCAGAGATTTTACCAAAATTTAAGGGAAGATGTTTTGAACAGCAAATGATATACCTAGATAAGTTGGACGAAATAATGGAAGGTGAACCAGAAAGGGTGCGGATGTAAATGATAGGAGCTAGTTTAAAGGGCAACGCTGAAAAATGGCACAGTATAATTAAAAAAAATTACAACACGTACGAACAATTTAAGACTCTTTTTAAGGAACAATATTGGGGTAATGCAAAACAGACTGATATTAGAACTAAATTAATAACAGGACAATATTTAACTAGCATGGGGTCGAGAGAGGAATATATTATCGAAATTATAATCAGGCGCAACATTTGACTCCTAAATTTAGGGAAGAAGAGCTTATACAGTTTTTGTCGAGGCACATGGAAGCTGAAGTGGCTAGGGCCGTGGCCACACAAAATATAAAAACATTTAAAGAGTTCTTAGAAATAATGCGAAACTATGATATGGCAAGGGAATTCGAAACAAATAATAATAAATATTGGGAAGGAAGGAATACAGGGAGGAACCGGAATCAGCATGAAAATTTCAAAATATGGAATAGATATGACAATCAGGGACATGAACAAAGACACAGAGATAGACAAATGACACATCAATACAATGGGAACAGAAATCAGGACCAGGGGGACAATTACCGATTTAATAACGGGAACAGAAACCAATATCAGGGAGATCAAGGGAGAACTAACAATTGGAGTCAACGGGTACATAGGGACGACAATTTTAGGGGAACTACTAACTGGAACAGAAACCAATGTCAGGGGGACAACTTTCCACAAAATAACTGGAATAGAAATGACTGGGGAGATGGGAGACAGTTTAACAGGAGAAATGATTTCCAACGTGGACAGCAGGACTATGGTAGTAGACACAGCGAGAATGAACGATTGAATTATAATAGGGAGCGAGATAAAAGTCCAGGGGATAATCGTAATGTAGGGATAAGACATTTGACGACAGACAGGAACAGGGGACAAGAAAACTTGATAGAGGTAGCACAGGTACACGAGGAGCCATCGGGTTTAAAAAAACGCCGATTTCGTAAATAAGTTGATCAATTTAGAATTAGATATAGGTTTAAGTGTAGTGGATTTGGGTACGACCAGTAGTTTAAGTTTTGTGTATTCGTTGTTAGAAGACAGGGGTGAAAAAAAAGGAGTTTACCTTTTGTTAATTTGAAGTTAAATAATTGTTTATATGTAGCATTAATTGATAGTGGGTCTGAGCTGTCACTAGTAAAAAAAGAGATAGTAGTCAAGCACACTGAGTTATTAAAAGGGAGGATCTGCAAGATAAAACGGATAAGTTTGTGGTTGCGATGAAAAAGAAGATATCGGTAATCGATGAAATGATTTGTGTACCAATTTCAATAGGGGGAGAAAAGCTAGGAGAAGCTGAGTTTTTAGTGGCAACGGGATTATATTTAGACTTTATAATAGGGATAGATGCTATAGAAAGATTTGGGATGAAAATAGATGGCAAGGATAGAAGTGTACAGATTTTAAATATTAAGAAGAATTGGGTGGTACCTAATGTGAGTTCGAATAAAGGGATGGATATAAATAGTGATGTTTATGGTACAGGGATGATTAGAGAAAGTAATTTAGAAGGACAGGATGAGATAATGTTAGGTAATTTATTTGAGAAGGTATTTGACGAAGGACAGATTGGGATTATATATTATATATATTATATATATTATATTATATTATAAGATATATATATATATATATATATATTGTTATGGATTCAAAGGGTTAAATTTGAGGTAAGCAATGCAATTTCAAACACCCTGTATAGAGAAAAGAACTAATTATTTACGCACAAAATTTATTTCATTTATTTAATTTAAACGAACAAGTATTGACGTATTTTTATAATTAATAATTGAAAAGTAATAGGTTTATCAAAAAAACCAGTTTTTAAAAACAAATAGAAACGCAAATCACCCTGTATTATATAAGTGTAAATACATAGCAAGTAACATAAGATGTATATGTAAAAATAATAAATCGTAAGATACCGTAAAACGCATTAAATGCGAACGTAAAAATCAAGCGTTTTAAGATAAATACAAAGTCATTTGTTTTACTTAATCATTATCAATACATTTTAGATAAAAATGCATTTTAATTGCTGTAAATAGAACGAGATTTACGCTTTTAGTTTAAGAAACTACAATCAACGTGTATTTAAAACCCCAAAATTTTTACATTAATTCTGTGTACGGAAACACAAAAGCGAGTGTTTTCTATAAAAACGCAACCCCATTTGCATTAAAAAGCAATGAATGTTTAAATTAATTACCCCGTGGATAACAGCAATTCATTTTTTAATAGAGAATTTTTTAGGACAAAAGGATGAGTCATCGGTAGTTAAAAATACGTCAAATTCGTATAAACTCATAAATGAATAAACATTTTATTCTGAAAAGCGGCCGAAACACAAAAACCTGCAAATTCCCGGAAATATCTGATAAGAAATATTTACTACCTTTCGCATTCACCGTTAGAAAAAAGCGATGCGACACATTAATATTGGGTATTAAACAATGACGAACGTCATGGATAACTGGAACTAGATAATTAGGTAATAAAACTCGACAATTTTAGACGCTAATTAGGTTTCCAAAGAAATATCACATCATAATGTTCCACATTTTTCTAGTAGTTTCTGGATACATATAATTTAAAGTATATAAAAGAAGCATTTAGTTATTCGGGATTCATTCATTTATTAGATTTCATTTGCGAGCACGAAATTTTATTTTGATTTAATCGCAAGCTGTTGCTACGCGGAAATAGTATTTGAGTATGCAGTAAGCATATTATAATTGAATAGTGGCAAAGTTGAAATAAATTAAGAAGCAATGTTTTAAAATGGAAATGATTAATTACAAGAGAGAAAGTTCTTCAAGATAAAGCTATTTTTAAAAATTTTATTAAATAATCGAGAGGAAGATTTAATCACAAATGTACCTTGGTAATCGCTGTGTGAAATGAGAATTTTTTATGGAAAATCTTGTAAGCTGATTTGATGTCAATTTAAAATAAGAAGATAATTTATTACGAGGAACGTTTTGCGGATTCTGCAAGTATCACTTTTAGATTTATTTTAACTGATTTGTAGTTAATGTAAGGTATAATAATAAGGATTAATCATATAATATTTTTTTATGTAAAAGGGTGTTTCCAGGAAAATTTGTGATCAAAGTTCGAAATACTCTGGCCTTTTGATAGATTATTTGTCAAGGATTTTTTCTGGCCAAAACAACTCTTTCAGCGTGAAAATAGTTATGTTCAGATAAACCATTCTCAAAGAATAAGTTTAATTCTGTAAATTTAAAATAAGGTAAGGAACATATTTTTTATATCCTTAGAAATTATTTTTTGAAAGAAACAATGTTGTAACAGTTCTAAATGCTTTTGTATGAGAGAAAATATTTAATACTGTATAAATGCTTTGTGATATTGTTGTGTTTGATTTCATTTTGAAAAACCCCGTCAGTTCCGTTGAGCTAGCCAGGCAAAGTTAAAAAGGAAGGTAAGTGAACAAGTTCAAATTTTACAAATTACTGTATCGGTATCACAGCACCCTTCTAGTGATGCTCACAAGGCGGCCATTTTTATATCACTCTTTCAGCGGTGCTGTCAGTGCGGCTTTGTCACAGCACTCTCCTTGTGGCACCTCAACGTGCGGCCGTTCTCATACACTCTTTCAGTGACGCTCACAAAGCGGCCCTTTTCATAACAACCTTAGTGGCTCCCGACGCGAGGCCTTACCACATCACTCTTTTAGCGGCGCACCAACGCGGGTCGTTATCACAGCAATATATATATATATATATATATATATATATATATATATGCATTTTCCATTTTTCCTCTTGGACGAAGAAAACTGCATTCGATGAAGTCATGTGATTTTGCTAACACTCTTGCTATAAAATTTTCTTTTTTATTAGTGGGTACACTTACAAATTCTACCAACAAAAAATCATCGATGTTTATGTTTTCAATATCTAATTCAGAAGAATCTTCAACACTCTCTTTATTTACAGGTGCACTTGTCTGTAAATGGTTTTCCATATCACTAGTACTGTTCTCGTTATCTTCAACTAGAAATTCATTACTTTCTTGAAAATTCTCCAATGTTACACTCTGACCAGGTTGAATATTAATTCTTCGTCATTTTGTGGCTTTTGATATTCCATTTCCAAATCTAGCTTCGCGGAACATATCCATCATGCTTTCTGCTATTAATGAAATATTTCCTATTTCTTCCGGAAGCAATTTTTCTAAAACCTTTCTCTATCAATAGGGCCAGTCGCTTCAAATACTGCCTTAATGCTCTTTTCGTCTGAAGCCGATATTTTTTCAATAGTACTTTTTAAAATTCTTGGAAAAATGTTTTTTCGAAGAGTTCCTTTATTATATTTCTTCCAAGCCAACAGCACCTTTTTCCATGCGATATTTATTGGTCGAAAGCAAGTTACATCTAATGGTTGTGTTAAGTGGGTGCTGTTGGGAGGAAGAAAAATAAAAGGTATATTTTTTTCAACACAGGTTTCTATAACTTTTATAGAAAGGTGACTACTAAGATTGTCACCGATTATTGCTTTTGGACCATCTAAATTATTAAAATATGGAACCATTACTGAAAAAACCAATCCTCAAAGATATTTTGATCGAACCAACCTGATGGAGTTTTATTATAACGACAATTTTCAGGTTCTCCCTCTCTGCAAGTAAACCAGAATTGGGACGATTTATATACCACATACAATGGGAGCATCTCCCCAGCTGCTGAAATAGCAAACATTGCTGATGTTGCTGATTTTGAAGAGTCTATAATATTTTCAGCATTTTAGTCTACTTGGATCATCAACAAAATTGGTTTCATCATAATTTACCAAATGCCTCACATTTGGTAAATTATGATGAAACCAATTCCTATATGTTGTAAATTATCATAGAATTCAATTAAAATTTCTCGGGATACTGCCGCACGGAGTCTTTTTATATTGTCCGACAAACATACTTTTAATTGATCAGGCTGCCTTTCAAGAAACGAATTGCACCATTCTTTACCTGGTTTATTATCTTTAAAACTGGTTGTCTACCGTGCGATTTTTGGTTTTTATTGTGAATTTTTCGATATATTGTTCCTACCGATATTCCATATTTGGCCGAGGCTGTTCTGTAAGTTAACTGATGGTTTTTAAGTTCTTGCAATGGCTGCGCCAACATCACTTCAGTGTAATTTCGATAACTTCTTCCGCCTATTTTATTTCTATAAACCTGCGGCATCTTAGCGTTTCAAGTCACCCTACAAGTGCAACAAAAAACTAGAATGGCTCTAAAATTTCAATAAAAGGTATTAAAGTTTCAGTTATTTAAATTTGTGTTAAGAACATTCCAAAGTACCCATAAAAAATTATTATACATATATTGAACCAATAGGCACTACTATAGCCACCACTTTAATTAGGTATAGTATTATAAATTTAATTATCTTACCAAATATATATTAAATCCATAGGTTATGTAAACATGACACAACATAACAACTTTCATATAGGCGGTAGTTCGCATACCTACTGACACTGTGAAACTAGTTTTTTGTGGAAACCAACACGCTGTTTGTATAATACTATAATTTAAAATAACTACTACCATCTGTTCCACTTCAGCCACTAATTCCATTTCGCCCGCATTGACGGTATCTAGAAATATTTTAAGGACTTTGAAGTTTACAGCTCATTAAATGTGAAGATTTGTTTTATAATGTCATTTCACTTCTATGTTCATATCACAGCATTATTCAGCAGTCTCTTAGACTGTACATTCCGTTTTTGGTATTAAATTTAAAAATGGTAGTCCTTGTAAGCTGAAATGTACATTTACGCTGAATATAAAAGTTTTGTTTGCATTGAGGAGCAGGGTTTATAAAAATGCAAAGCGCAAAGCTCTTTCAAGGTAAATGCTTTAGTATGGACGAGCAAAAACATTTATGGATCGGTTTAAGTTTCGCGAATTTCTATTCAGACTTGTAATAAAAAGCGCGGTTTCAGAACCGACGATTATAGAAGGATTTTGTTCTTGGATTCTATTATGAAAGCTCTGGAAGCTCCGAGTAATAAATTACAAAAAGGTTTTTATAGTAGAATTCACCAAGAGACAACATTTTATGGATAGAATAATTTTGTGTTCATAGCTTTAATTCCAAATAGAAACAAATTAATTCTTCATTTCCAGAACATAAAGTCTTAAAGGCAAAAATGACATTAATACGTGAATCATGCGTTGTGCCGTTACGCTCCATCGTTTTAGGCCAAAAAGAACGTAAGTTGTATGTGTGTGTCACATGCCGTCTCTGCACACAAATATTTTCGTTCTTATATAATTAAGATTCATATTGCTTACGGTATTCGGGGTGATTTGCGAATTTTTATTAACATTTTCGACAACTTTCTAAATTGTAATGATTACTTATTCATCACCCTGTAAAATTTTATTAGTATAATTAGTATAATTTAAAGTACCTTAAACTATCTTTATTATTGCTATAGCATTGAAAATGTATTCAATTATCGGCAACATTTGCTTTCTGAAATTATAGGCTCGAATTATTTAAAAGTATTTTTGCAAGTTTTATCGTTACAAGGTTTGTCCCAAAGCGTCAAACGCCAATATAGATTCTTGGGGTTCCTAACAATCAGAGATGAGTCTAAGTACGATGAGTTAAAGGATGGCTACAAAATTATAGGAACACATAACGTGCGGGCTAAGCTTAAGAATTACCTTATGCGGAGAGACATGAGCTAGGGTCGTGGGTGATTTTATTGACAACAAAAAATTTAGGCGCCACTGCGTTTATAAAATATCAACAAAGGAGAAACCACAAGAAAAACGCAGAAACCTGGTGGCATACACAAAAAAAAATATTTTTACTAACCCACCTCATCGATGGACCCACGGCGTAAGTGTATCAAAAAACATTAATTTTAAACCTGAAAAATAAACAACATACTAAAATTGTCAGTGAAAAAACACTATTTGCGTTCTGGTAATAAATATTTTCTTTAAGAAATAATTCGCACTCAGAAATAAAAATTAGATATTTAAAGTGGAAAATATGTTTATTAAAATATTTCTTTTAATTTCAAAAAATAAGTTTAATGGTCAAAAGTCATTCAATTTTTAAGATATGCTACAACAATAAAATTATTTACAACAAATGTTATTCCTATTAGACAGGTCTCTGGCTTGTTTGGATCACAAGTAAACTAGGCAAGAATAGCACAGGCTTTTTGTTACATGATAAAATTTAGCATCTGGACAACAAATACAGAAGCTTTTCTTGGAAAGTTTTATAAAAAATAATACATAATATATTTTGTAAAAATAAAATTCTGTTTAAAGAACTGCAAAACCTCTAATTTTAAAACTTTTTAACTTGGTCAAACCAAAAGCAAGTTTACTCATAACAGATAATAAACTTATACTTACATATAGGCCAGTCTGTCTTGCCAACAAACATTTGTATATTAAAGCGGCAAACAAAGGCGCAAACTTTTGATAGTCTGTATAACTAAGAGCTACAAAATTTAATGCCGTTAATCATAAACCAACAGTAAAACATCTTGTACATCCAAGTAAAACCATACGCTTATAAAAGCAAGTGGTTTGCTAAATCTCTGATAAAGCGTATACATACCACAAGGACAGCACATTGTAATAAATGCACAGACTGCGAACATCTGGCATGCAGCTAGTATGATTAGATTTCTATTTAAGTAGATTAATGCATATTTATTTAAGAGTAGAGTAGATCCACTAAAAACATACCACAATAAAAAGAAGGGAATTACTTCACTTTTTAAGAGACTGTTTTAAAAACCAATACATTAGTTCTGCACTCACTTTTAATATGATTATCACTCCTTGTACACCGAAGTTAATAAGCGAATTTATCATATCTGGAAACCAATCTTTCTTTTTAAAGGAAAGGCTCCATTCTAATACTTTAATTTGCACCACGCCATTATGTATAAATATCAAAATTAAAATAATAATGATGCGCCACATTCTGTTGTTGATTGTTTTATTTATTTAACCCTACTTCCGTACGCTTGCGCTAACACCTGACTAGACGTGCAACTCAAAAGTGACAACGTTTAATGCACTTTCAAATGGACCTGACTCTTGAGAAGCAATAAAAATAAGAACCAATAGAGAAACACGAACTGTTAATGACAAAATACACAATAAGGAAGGATACCACAATGATATTAGTATTTATATTAACTGTTTAATACGTAGAACGAACTGTGAAACCAAATCAGCATAATTTAATGTAGCCATAGAGCAGTTATATACCAAAATTTGCCACGATTTTAACATGTTACGTTATATATAAAATGAGTTTTCTACATGCGTTATTAGCAAGTTCAATTTAATTGGAATTTACCGGTTTCTTTATCTACATATGAATGTCTATTGGAAAATACTAGTGATGGCTATTGCGATGTTTGCGAAAGTAGTACGTTCTAGTCGCCAACTCGAATATTCGCACTAAAGACTGCACATCTACACGTGCTGAAATAAATAAGATCTATTAATTTGTTAGTGAAAATTCGTGTATTAATGATGGACGTTGTTTAACATATGGTATATAAACACATTTCTTTATCAGTGTGTTGGCACAATTTTTATTTATTCCCCATGAATGCCTATTGTTCTTGTATAGAGAGTACTGTTTTCGCTGCATGTGATTTTTTGACTTTAGGAATGATTCCATTCATGATAGAATCGCTACTGCTATTTTCGGAAGATAATATTTGAAATCAAAACACTCACGTGCAAGGAGAAATATTGGATACACGAAGTACTTATTTTCATTACAACCTTTTTTTTTGTTGTAGGAATTGTTGTAGAAAATTATAGAGAAGATCTTTTTTTATCGGATGGCGAACACTTTCTATCTATACACGCAATAACGTTGCACAACGTCAAGTCAAGCTGTAAAATTGCTGTTTTTTTGCACTGTTTTGATGATCTCCCTCATGGAAAATTGGTCTGGATTTTATTTAAGCTTTTAAAGTACTCATCGCATAATTGAAAATGTTTAGGTGTGGAAATAAAAGATACTATGCTCATATCGTCGAAGTGTGCTTATAGCGATGACTGTTACTATTCAGAGATAAAGTGTCACTTTAACCGGCCATAAACATTTTTTATATAAATTATTTAAGTGCGGTTTTTTTTTCTAATAAGGTTTTTTTACAGCTACAGAGGAATTCGTTACGACTAGTAGATACTAATACTATAATTTATCGTTGCTATTTGTTTTGTATTTACTTATCAAGAGATACTTGTGGACAATACGTCAATATATGGTGTTATGACTATTGTGATATCAATGATTTAATATTTGATATCCACAGGACTGAAAATAGTTCACTGTACATATATTTGTTTAATTTTTTATATAAATACTAGAATTTAGGTAGAAAATTAGGTTATGGCAATTAAAGAAGGGTTTAAAATTTTTTTCAAACATGCGAAATTTCTGATAATAATCACAATAAAAAATAAAATTTTATTGTACTGATTTGGTCAACTGTATTAAGTTTATGATTCCGCAGTCTGTAGGTTTAGCAATTCAGCTAATATGCAGCGTACAATAATACCCTTAAGTGGTAGTACTTTTTCACTGAACGCCTTAGATGTTTCGCACGGCTAGTTCTCCTCCTTGCTTTTATTACTAATGTCGGACAGGATACAGTTCCATTACCTGCTTTGGTAATACACTTACACGTAGTCTTGAAACTTAGTTGTAATTACAATAAGCTTTAGATAGTTAGAGATATTATGTGGTTTAGTGATTTGCGTGAAGGCGACAGTAATTTTGAACACTTGTTGTGAAATCAATCCATGTACATGATGTGATGCAAGATAACACTGGTATAGGTGAGTTATTTTTTATAAACATGTAATAAAACAATAGTTCTATAACTATTACCTAAATTGAATTGGGGTGAGCAATTAAAAATCGATCCAAGAGTAAAATGGCTTTAGGTATTTGTTTAGCCAATCAATCAATTTCTATCACTTCCCCAATTTAATGATATAAAACTAATGTCACACTTTATGGTCAAAACCTAAACAAATCAGAAGATGCTATAATCAGTGACTCAAATCAATTTTGGGCTTTTATAAATATAGGCGAGCAAAGAATACAAATATAGTAGGTATTGGGAATCTATTTGGCGATGTACTTTTAACGACAGTGAAGTATGTAACAATTTTGGACCACATTTTCAATTAGTGTATACGAATAATAGTAATCCTACTTACTATATGCTGGGTTTGTCTGTTAAATTCGGTGAATGGTTGAATAAAACACAAAAACAAAATGTAGATTAAAAATACCTTTATTAACTTTCGACGTAGTCATTACCAGACACAACATACTTTTAACAACATTCGTATATCTTATGGAAACTGCCAAATACGTTTCTTTTCTAGAACCGTTGCAGAATAGGTGTCACGAAGTCGTGCATCTGCCTGACGTCCGCAAACGGAGTAGGAGTAAGATATGGAGAGTATGGCGGGTGTTCCAAAACAACCACGTAGCACTGAGCAAAAATTGACATACCAGGATTTGCGTGCGCAATGGTGCATTATCGTACAGTAACATTCTACTTCCAGTCTGGTTCATCTGTCGCCTAATACGCCGGATGCACTGCAACAAACGTTTGAGTACCTCCAAGTACAATTCTTCATTCACCGTTTGGTCAACAGGGAAAATTTTTTATGGATGATTGCACGCGGCTCTTTATTTGTCGCGGGGAAGAAGGTGCTCCTACATTTGATTTTCTAATATTCCACCTTCGGGTACTACATTAGTAAGGAAGCGAGCTTTTTATTTGAAAATGCTGAATTATGTCAGATCCCTGCTATTCCAAGAAAGGTAAGGATTTTCAACGTACGTCACAACACTTAAACACAAGACCTACATTTTTGATTTCAAAACGTCTTGCTTTTCGCTCGTCTGTTAGGATGTGCGGCATAAACCGTGAACAAATCTTGCGTTTGCCCAAATCTTTATAAATGGTGGCTCCCACAGTGTTTGCCAATACCCACTTCTTTTTCTGTTAATCCCAGAATCGATGGTTAATCTTTTGCTAGCAACACTCGCACACGTTCAATGTTTTTCCGGTGTCCTGCTTGCGAATGACCGTCCTGAATGTGGCTCGTCCTCCACCGATTCCTTTCCATTTTCTACTTACAGCATTTTGCCTGTACACTTGCATTACAATTTCATAGATTTCCGTCTAGGTTGTACTCAATTTGAAGCAAAACTTCGTTGCTCTCAGGGTTTTCGACGCATGCTACTCGGAACACTCTATTCAAATGAATGTAATAGTATTGCTTTAGCAGCTTTCGGACAAAGGCTAGGTCCAGACACGACCATGTATGTCTACGTATGAGGGCTACTTTATTTCAAGTGCCGAATACCGATATATTAGGCCATTCACCGATTTTAATTAGACAAATTTCGTAGATTATGAATTGTGCGGCACCAATATTGCAACATATATTTCACGTAAAATATATAACGCGTGAGGATTACAATAATGATGTATAATGAAACGTTTGAAGCTAAAGAAAGCAGTTGTTTGTTCAAATTAGCATCGAATTCGAGTCGTTTATATTTTCAATTTAATAATAAAAAGTTCAATGCATCCTGATATTTGGAAACAATCTTATCGTTGTTTCTCTGTCCAAAAATGATTCAAAACCAGAGGTATAGAATTATAGACCAAAATCAATATTTTCCGTTCTGTCGAAGTAATTGGAACAAATAATTTATTGAAAATAATACAAGCAAGTGAAATATGTAATGGTGTTGTATTTAAAAGATCAACTACAACTAACCTATCAGTATTTACTAACAAAATAAACGAATCTTAAAAATAATGACCACAAATTGATGTCGTATATACGGACTTGCAAAAGCATTTGATAGAAGATCCGATTTTGTTAAACAAGTTGAAATACAATGGTTTTTTTAAATAATTTGCTAAGGCTTTTGTCGCATAGCAAAATCCTTCGTTTATTCTAAAAGTTAATTATAATGCATTCGACAAGTCGGAAGCAAATTTAGGAGTTCCTCAAAGTGCAAATTTGGGTCCGTGATTACTCTTATTATCAACGACTTGCCTGATAATTTAAAATTTACTCAATCAGTAATGTTAGCAGACGATCAAATACTATTTTTAGAATTTAAAGTGTAGAAAATTGTGATAAATTTCCAAATGATCTATACACTGTTTACAATTGGAATTGCCAAAATAAGCTTCCTTCAAACATTCTAAAATGTTCTGTTATGACGTTTTCAAAAAGCAAAACATCAATTCTCTTCAAATATTCTATGAATAGACAAATACTAGAAAGGAATTAAAAATTCGCACACTTAGGAATTCCATAAACAGACAAAAAAACTACGAATCGTATATCGAAAAAACAACTGTTGAAAGTTATAAAATTTTGGAGTTCATACTTAGACAGTCAAGTTATCAACCAAACTTACGAAATAAGTTAGGTTAATATAATCGCTACCTCGTCGTCGTCGCCGCCGCCGTCGCCGCCGTCGTCCGTTGCTATATTCCCATAATGATACAATAAATGATATATATATATATATATATATATATATATATATATATATATATATATACCTTGTTTAGTTTTTTACGCTGATTACAAATATGCTATACATTTTTCGATATCTCATTTAGTTTTCGAAATAATCGAATTTATTTCAGAAATGTTAACAGTACAAACTAATATAAACTTTAATAGATATCCTATATAATAATTATAATTCATGTTTAAATTAAGATTTATGTTTGTTTGAGTGATGCTGGGAGCTTATATCATTAAGTAGTCCGACTCAAACTTGATTAAAACAATAAAATTTATTAAATTATATTTATAATAATAAAATTTTGTTTAACATTTAAGTACTAGTTATTTAATTATTTAAAATAAAATTTCCGTAAGTTTGGTTGTAAGGCGTACATGCGTCTTAGATTTTTTTCAAAATATAAAAGCTATGGCAATTTTTTACTTAACTTTAGTGCGAACAAAAATTAAATATGCCCTCTCTAAAGAAAATACGAAACAAAATTTCTCGTTATCTATACAGTGTGGCGCAAAATTAGCTTCACGATTTTTAATTTTCAATAATTCTTTCTGAAAATAATATTTATTGCGTTTCTCTTTTCTAGATTAAAATAAACACTTGGATGTTTCGATATTGGACGATACTTGCCTGCAGAAAGGACAAGGGTCGTAACTTTTTATTTGGAAAACGGAACAAGCATTATTTCTACTCAGAGAAACTTTCAACGATATTTCAATGTCAGATATGCCCCTTTAAACCATAGAACATTGCAACAGGTAGCTAAATTTTAAGAGACAGGATCAACAGGAGATACAAGGAGGGCAGGAGGATCGGGAATAGCGAGAGTCGTGTACAGAAAAGTATCAACAACTTCTACACAAAGACGTGCTTTGCAGCTAAGGATGAATGGACGAACACTGCAGCTCATTTTGAAACAAGATCTCCACATACATTCGTATCAAATACAGACGGTGTAGCAACTGAGTTCACAAAGCTATAATGCCCATCTAGAATATAGTCGAGCCGTATAAAATCTTGGAGGAAGATTTTGTAAACAAATTGTGCATATCAGACAAGGCACATTGTTACCTATGTGGCTTTGTAAACAGGCAAAATTCGTGATATTGAGGTACATAGAATCCACAGTTAATTTACGAAAAGTCTATCCATAGCCAAAAAATTACAGTATGGTACGTAATTTCAACCCAAGGAATAATCGTGCCCTATATTTCTACGATGAAGTTGGTCACATACTATCGGTAAATGGAGATCCATACAGGGAGAGCTGGAAAACCCTTTTTCACCATAATAAGAAGAAGTTTAATACCACTGGTTTCAACAAGCTGATGCCAGTGACTGCTCATACTGCTAGAACCACAATTTCTCTATTGAGGACACATTTTCCAAATTAATTTCGAGAACCACAGACTTGAAATGTCGCCCAAGATCTTCAAATTCTACTGCTCCAAACTACTTAGAGCGAATATAAAGCGAGCGATTGTGAAGATATCTCAAGAAACATTGCGAAAGGTCATGGAATATGTGCTAAAAAGAGCTCATATTGGTCATCGCGAAAGGGGATATCATTTGTTGGACATCGTTTTCCGTAAATAGTTGAAAAAACTTCAAGATTAACACATTTGGCATTATGAGTTTCAAAATATAAATTTACTTAAGTTTTTATATGCTTTTTAATTTTAAATCGTGAATGTGCTTTTGCCCACCCAGTATTTGAAAGCTATACAAAACTTAGGCATGAATTTCACTACAAAGTTTTTGTTTACGACGCAACAAAATTACATAGCGTTTTTTGAGTAAATTGATTGTATATTTATCAGTTTAGCTCAAACAATTAACTGTTGAATCGATAATTATTGAAACCGTACATCAAGGTGAATTAGACAAAAATTATTGCAAGGGCGAAGATAGATATATGTAATATATTACCCGATTATGCAAATGCATTGTGTGTGTGTAAGCGCGCGGATGTATTGGTGGTAATATGATTGCTTATTTCACAACCGTTGACAATGACATACCGTTTTAGCATGCCGGAATCAATCTCTGTGCGGTGGCTGAAACCTGAAATTAAACCACAAATTTTCCAAACCACCAAAAAACAAACAACACAAAGCTTTTGTATAGGTAAGTTAGGCATTTGTTATTTCAAGCATGGTGCGTAATTTATTTACAACGTTGTACACTGTTCCTACCCCAATAGTTTCACCAAGAAATGTTTACTATAAAATATTTCGCTAACATCAAATACTATTTGCAAACTCAAAATATGTTATTTAGAAAGCCATTACTATATTTTTCTTTACACGGTCAACATTAAAAATTTAAAAACTGTACACAAATGTTACATCAAGGACAATTATTCACGATCTACCTCCTTTTAAAAGACATATTAAGTAGTTGATTGATTTTCAGAATAAGGCATATAGATAATTATAAAATACCTGTAACTTTTATAGATTCTTTCCTTGATTAAATATACCCTGAAAGAAATTAAAAATTTATCTTTTTTATATCTGAAAACAAAACAATATATCTGTTAAATTAAAAAGTGTTTTCATAGGGCATAAAATAGATGGTTGAATACCCTTTATATAAAAATCAGATAACGAGAAACGCGTTACCACAAATGCTGAATTATATAATTTAATTACTAAACTTAATTTAATTTTTATTGGCATCTGATAGATACAAAGTGATTTACAACTTAATAGAAATACTTTAATCGCAGCTGAAGAATGGGCCACATATTAGTATTTACAATATAAATAATTTTTAAAAATTAAAGTCGTAACGAATGCTTTTAGGGTACGTATAAAAATAAGGAGGCTATCTACCATAAGCTCTAATTGAAATTCCTTGATGGGTGACCTCCAGTATAATACTTATGCTGTATGACAAGTCTATTGTAAAAGTTTATGATATGGTTTGGGGTTTAAAGTTTTCATATCCACGAATTGATGTATTTTGTTATTAGCGGTGCCAATGGCACCGACAGGCGCTTCAAATTATGTTTATGTTACTCATTGGAAGCTGCATTTTTTTGACTTTCAATGCAAGCAATGGGTATTCTACAGGTAGCGAGCTTACAAAATGCTACTTTATAAGCTAGTAGCAGTTGATTGGCAGTTGTAATTTTTTTTTGGAATCAATGTTGAAAGTACGCAATAACCGTAGTCATAAATTTAAAAGGATCAAATAATAGTAAGCATTTGTTGCTATAGGTTTTAATTTCTTAGGAAACTTTAAAGACTGTTTTTGAAAGTAGCGTTTTACAAGCTGTAAGGTAGAACACCCATTATTTGTATTAAAACTTAAGAAATGCAGTTTACCAAACAAACACTATTTGAAGCGCCGTTCGGTGTCATTGTATCGTTTAATAATAAAACACATCAATTTGTGGGCTTGTAAGCTATAAACCCCAAACCATACCAAAAGCTTTTACAATAGATTTGTCATACAGTATAAACATTATACCGAAGGTCACCCATCAAGGAATTTTAATTAGGGCATATGGAAGGTAACCTTCTAAATCTTATACGTACTCTAAATACATCGGGTTCAACTTTAGTTCTTAATAAATTCTGCGTAAACACCAATGTATGGCCCATTCGCAGAATCAGTTAAAATATTTCTATAAATGTGTGTATCACCTTGTATAATATATGTAACATATCTGAAAAATTCAGGAATAGTTCTATGTGCAAAGCTTCGCTAGTTGTCATAGCCCTAGTAGACGCTCTACCGCGCGTAGTTTAAGAGAGAGTTACCTTTGTGATCAAAAAGAAAAAATTATAATTAGCCTTGACTTTTATAAGGGTGAAAGAAAATCTACAAATATAGGCAAATCTTGGAATCTTTGAAATCTGTCGAAGAAATATTCACGCTATTTTAATAATTTGGTTTTTAAACTGCAGTTTTGGTCTGTGACAAACTTCCCGTTATACTCATAGACCCCAGTCGGCCGTTTACGATTGCTTAATGGTATAACTAACAACGACCAGTTATCACTCTTAGCATAGAATAACCTAAGAAATTAAAAATTTAGGTTGTTTAACAACCGATGGTCCGGACTGACAAGGCAAAGTCCGTTGTGCGTTCTTCCTTGACGACTGGGATATCCGTCTGCCGATGGTCCTAGTCCTAGAGGGGGAACGTAACACGGACCAACATCACACACAACACACACACACACACACAACCATCCCCCCCCCACATAACACATAATGGTTACTTTCAGTGGGGAAACCAGGTTTGCTTAAATTTCAGGTAGCAGACTACTGAAACGGTGTAACAAATAAATAAATAAATAAATATGTTTAACTAGTCTGAAATTATCTAAAGTGTTCATATTTACCACATATTTTTATAGGCACCAGATTGGTGAAGAAATGGCACTACAAAGGGCCTAGACCCTACCCCATTATTTTTGTAGGTAATTAGGTCCTCAAGTTACCCTTCAAGTGTATAACTGGCGGAAAAAATGTCACGTTTGGCAACTTTTCTTGCAGATATTCGCCAACTGGAGTGTTTGCAACACTATAATACTATCGCAGAACAAATGTAAACTGATGAAAAAATTTCGACTTATCAAACTGTTTTAGTAGGCATGTGTTATACTCGAAATTACTCCTAAACACGTGTCTAATATTAAGATGAGTTCTGCTATTCATCCGTTAAGTTAACATGCTTAATTTGAAATAATATTTTCAACAAATTTTAAGAATCCTTTCAGATTTTGTTCCTATATGAACGTTTTATATATGAACTCGAGTACAGCCAGTTAATTTATTTTTAAAATGCTTGCAAGTCCTCCGAATTAATTTTTTAGGTATAACATTTTCTGTGGTAAATGTGTATTCTCTTTTACGTGTTCTCATTAACGGTAGAGCTTTTCGGCAACATAAATAGATTGAAAAAGGGTTTCAATTTCAACATCCATAAAACAATAAATGAAAATAACTTTTTAATTGAATGTTTACTAGGGATTGGTCGATGACAGGCGGAAATTAAGCAATGAATTTTAAATGAGTCATAAAATCGAAGTTTAGGTCGCTCATAAAGATAAAGTAAAGCCAATCCCTATAAAATCAGTACCCAGTAAATTAGCAGAGACAAATCAAAAATATAAGGCATTCATGACTAGGATATAACTCGGTTTATAAATGAGGTTTTTTAATTGGATTCCTATGTATTGAATTACAAGAATATTAAGTAGCGTCAAAGATAAAAAGGCCATCTTATAAAAAACGATATCAAAGAAATTGCTCCAATACTTTATTTCGGAGCAAAGATTTCTAAGTTAAAAGATCATATTATTCATGAAATTTTATGGCAAACAGATCTACGTCGGTGTACAATTTTCAACGAACTTCGTTCGTTTATGAAATCTATTTGTCTGTGTGTCTGTGTGTCCGAGGCCTTTTTAATGGTCGGACATCAATGTGTGATACATCAATCGATTCAGCTCGGTGTCCAGAGCTTAAGTTTTGATGTCAGTTAAAATCGGGCCACGGGGACGCCGAGCCCCCGGGAAAATCCACAGGGATAATTAAAATTTTAAATAAGTTTAAAATCAATATGCGACACATATTTGAACAATTTATGGCATTTCATGCCAATTATTCCAATATTATAGACATTGTTTAAACTTAAATTTTGATTACCGAAAATAATTAGATTCATATAAAAAAAAAAAAATTTCTTATCTTATTGATGAGAACTAATATATAGCTTTTAAAATATTTATTCAATAAAATAAAATATATTAAAATGTCTCTTTTGTTGTTTATAAATTTTTGTATTTTATCTGAATACTTATAATTATTACAACATAATAATTTTAATTTCTTTAAATTGTTTTAAAGTAATTCTACATTTGGAAGTTCGTTGCGACAATGCCTTGCATTTTCAACTTGTTACTACTTATTTTATTAAATTCCCATACAATGTTTAACAAAACAAATTTTAAAAAGGATATATTTAATACATTATAATTTCTCTTTTTCCTCAGACCTTTCAATCTCTCTCTCTGATTATTTGGGCTTCGCATAAAAGTCTATGTATTATTTTAACTCATTATGTATATATATATATATATATATATATATATATATATGTACACACACACGCACGCACGCACGCACGAACGCACGCACGCACGTATGCACGCACGCACGCACGCGCGGACACACACACACACACTTCACAATTTTAGTAATTCTTTAAAATACACCCCAAAAAGTCATCAAAAACAACATCCTTTTACAAAAAAATCTGGTACGTTTAAGACTTTTTTATGATTTTTACGTAAGTTTCAACGTATGCAATGTTCCTGTTGACTCCTTACAAGTTTTAGAGAAATTTAATATATTCAGTATAAAAATTTAAATTAGAAAAGGTTTCTTAATACTAGGTAGGTCTGATCTGATTTGTTTTGTGGATCAACACCCTCTTATTATCTTCAATCGAAGCCAATGCTCTACTTTGTACTCCTTGGCACACGTTGAACCAATATTTCAGTACGGTTTCCCTTTGTTTCCAAATATCATCTCGTGCTTTATTCAATATTTCTCTATATACGCCTTAAATACCAATTGGAATTTGTGTGTTTCTTTTAATTATAAATTTCTTATATTCGGAATTCGAATTAGAACCAGAATTAGAATTGTTTTCGATGCAGATTAAAATTAGAATTGTCCCAAAATTCCAGACCAGAATTAGAATTGTTTTCGATGCAGATTAGAAGCTCTATATCATTATAAATATTTAATTTAAATTAACTACCCAATTTCTACTCACGTTTTCTGAAAAAACGGCAAAAACTTTTCATATATTCTTAACGCAATTGTTGCACAGTACTATTTCACTATAATGTAAATTTTGTTTACCTGACGCGTAGATATCTGATTAAAAGTATTGTGGATTCGACGTGCTTCAAGTTGAGACTGAGCTGCCTTATCACCGGTGGGTGTTATATAGCTTTTTCTCACTACATTTGGATTGGTTTTCCCAGCAGTTTTAAAGATTGTTAGAACCAACCAAGTTCGTCTTTAATATTCTCAGTATTTTTCAAGCTGATTTCTGATTAAACTCTTTTGTATTTTCGTGTCATGTTGTTATTTACGATCTTTGATTGCCTTATTATTTGTTATCGTGGCCGGACTTTTAACTTATGTCTGTTGTTTTGTGTAGATAAAGCGTTTGCATAATTGTACAAAATAAATGATGTAACACGAATGCTGTTTTCATATTTATTTAAACTGATCTTTGAAAGTGCGTTTTCTTATCAAAGCGTATATTGTTCCTTCTTTATTACAATCGTAATAGCATGAGGATTTATTAGGTTTTGTCATATCTCTGCGTATTTGTTTTATAAGCTTGTTGAACACTTCTCAACGTAGTTTAATTACATGTACGATTACTTCTCTGCTGAATATGCGTTCCCTTATTGAAAGATATGCTTACTGGCATTGATTAAAGTTAATTACGATCTATATACAGGGTCTTAAATGTTTTCTATTTACATAATGAACGAATTACTTATTTTCCTGCTAAATAAATGCATTTTTCTGATTCCTATTGCTATTTACAGTTACTACACGACCTTTGCTACTAAATACACCTCTAAACAACCCCTTATCACAGCAATATATATATATATATATATATATATATATATATATATAATAAGTTAAAATAATACATGGACTTTTATGCGAAACCTAAATGATCACTTCAAATCGAGCTAATAATTAAAATGTAGAAAATGTTAGGTTCCGGACAGGATTTGAACCTGAATCTTGAGCTTTCCGGACCCATGCGTTTTCCAATTACGCCACCTGGACAGGTGACGACAATTCGAAAATTTACAAATCTAAATCATGTACACCACCAAACATCAACCTAACTTTTAATTACGTTTGGCATTTTTTTCAATGATATCTGACAGTGTCAAGTTATTGACTTATGTCAGTTATAGACAGGAAGTGATGCTCAAAAGCGTCGACTTTATCAAAGCCGTTTTGCTCAGGTAATGCAATTTTTGGTAGTGTTGCCTGATATCGTTTTGGTTTTCGGCGCCATACAGCCCTTATAATTTCTTTATAAGCTGACTTGAGGTTGTTAGCTTGACAAACTTATTTCAAAGCTTGATCTTGATATATTATTCCAGTAACTCCATTATGTTTTGCAAAGCACTCCGTGTTAGCTAAAATACTGCAACCAGATGTTACGTGTTAGATTGTGTTACTAGTCTCACCAGCAACTAATGTATAAGGGATTTTGGAATTAGAACCGACTACAAAGCCCTTAGATAGTACTTTATACTAAAAAATCCGCCGAATACGTTGCTGAATTTGGATAGATGGCGTGTTGAAAATTCTTCACTTTGCATTTATATTTGAATTACGTTTGTGGTTGTATCATCTTTGTTGACGAAAAAGAGATCAAATCTGATGAATTGCAAAAACGACAAAACCGGTGAGAGGTTGTTTTTGCTTTGAAAATTCCCAACAAATACAATGGATGTGTAATTGATTCTCGCTTAGGAATCGAGTACAGCTGTCAGGTACAGATTTATAATAAAATCATCTTAGGCATTTGTTGATGTATTTAGCTGGATAGGACTTCCACTTTGTATATATTTTTAATACATTGTAATGTATTTTTGTTTACGCTGGTTGCCCAGATAACCAAAAGTGTATCAGGGAAAGATGGAACTAAACTCTAATTAGCTTTTGCCAAAAGCGACAATCTACACGTAACGTCCCTGAAGGACACCGAAGTTTTCTGAATGTTAAAATAGCCCGAGCAAAGTTGGTTCACAAACGGTTAATCGTAATATGAAAACTCCCTGTAAGTTAATACGACTAACTGTGGAACTTAATCCAGCGTTCTTGCATGAGATATAATAATCTCATTTATTTAGAAATATTTTCCTAAGAACGTGCAACCTTTTACTAGAAGTGTTTATTATAGCTAGATCTGAAACTTACTTTACATGGTAATCTTGATGGAGGTAAAATAGAACAAAATAAAATATCAAAGTTCAAATCCTCAAGCTTAAGGGCGCGACTGCTCTGAATATGCTAAGAAGCTTAGGTTTTGTACACTAAACCAAAGTAATGAAAATTTGAACCATAAATGCAGATACGACTCTGCATGTTATAGCGTCTCTAAGTAATTTAATGTATATGAAAATGAGAGTTGAATGTGGGTGTTAAGTAGTATATACCATAAGCACTCATTTTGAGAATCGTAACATAAATCCGTAACTCTAACTTGGATAGATACAGTTCGTTCACATATCAATATCCTGCTGGTATCTAATATTGAACTTTTTATAAGATAGTTAAGCAACATAACTTCCCTGTAAGAGTTAAATTAATTAAACTTTTTACTTTTAAAATAAATCTATCTGAAACACACTTTCGATCCTTGTACTAACCTCTTATTATTTAAATCGAGAAAATTTCGGGATTCACATAAAGGTATCCCTGAAATTTATAATCGCATCGAAAAAATACGAAGGATCCAACCATACTAAACGTTGCAGTAAGACACGTAACTAGACTTGGAAACATAAAAGGAAGGACGATCACTTTTATCACCTTGGAAATTGTGGATAAAATTCTCCTGAAGCGCAACAACTTACCCACATAGGTGATCGAAGTAAATAATCTAATCACACAGATCTGTGAAAGAAGACAGGAATCGCTCGACACGAACGAAATTTACAAACAATTAGTCATGACTCATGGACGGATAGCTATGGACTTGACAAAAAATTATCAGAGTGCAAAATACCAACACTCCATTCCGATGGACGACAAAACACTAGGGATATACCAGTTAAACCATGTGTTGCCACACAGTAATGTACGAACTGCGAAAAATTGCGGACCAACTAAAACTCGATATACTACTAACACAAGAACCGTACAACATAAAAACAAAATATCTGTAATACCTGCAAGAGCTAAACAGATCACGGTAAGAGAAAGACTAATAACATCAATAATAATACTAAACAGTAAAATTACGACTACCACGATACAGAAACATAGCAACGAGCACTGCGCATGTATATAGATTTCGTCTGAATAAATTGGAGAATGGATAGTAGTCACGAGCTACTTCCAGTGTAGTCCCGACCCAGAACCTTACATTAATAATTTGAAGGGCATCACGATACTACATTTGATTGATTATCCAATGCTACACCCGAAGGTACTACATTGACCAGAGAGCGAGTTTTTTAACCGGGAAAATTTTGAATTTTGTCGAACCCTTGACGTTTCAAACAAGGATCTTTAACGTGCGTGATTACACACACACACACACAAACCAGGGGCGTATTTTTGTGAAAAATGCTCCCCTAACATTTTTTTAAGCGAACCGTGTCGGAATTGAACACGGGACCTTGGGTGTAGTAGTCACATGCATAGCAACTACATCACGGAGCTGCCTTGAACACCACGACACTACATTTGATTTCCAATGCTCCACTCGAAGATACTGCAGTGGCTAAGAAGCAAGTTTTTTTAATTATCTGAAAATTTTGAATATTGCCGAACCATTGCTGTTCCAACGTGCGTGACAACACTCGCACACGGGGTCTACATTTTACCTCTTTTCCGAGCGAGGGTGTATTTTTGTGAAAAATGCTTGCCAAACAGTTTTCAAACGGGCCGTGTCGGGATTTGAATCCGCGACCTTGGGCATAGTAGCCTTATGCATACCAACTACGCCACGGAGCCACCTGGAGATCGCGACAGAATTTATCAAAAAACGCATAACAATAGCGGCTAACTTCAACAGTAAATCTGTTATCTAGTACAGCAACGCCAGAGATCAACTAGGAGAAAAGGTGAAGAAGATGTTGCGGGAGTTGCATCTGGAGGTCCTAAACTGTCAGGGCAACTCCTCAACTTTTAGGAACCGATCAGGAGCGGAGACAAACATTGACATCACGTTGAATAACAGTAAGAGATAAGAACAAATAGGCAAGTAAGTGACAACATGGCAATCAGCGACCACAACCTCATCACATACATGCACACAACGCACAGAATAACAACGAACACCCAAGCGTGGTGACATACGCACGATTTCATATCAAGAAAAAGAAATTGGAACAAACTACACGATACATACGAATCACCCCCCGACATCCACACGAACGAAAATATTCAGAAGTACGCAAAAAAATTACCAGAACGATCTTACACAGGATAAAAATCTATACCGCTACAACCAAGAAGCCAAAAACTAACAACAGTCCGTTGAACAGAAAAGCCTAAAAGACTGAGACAACAAACAAGAAACACTAGAAAGAACTTCCAAAACTCACTAACGCCAAACGAGAAACAATACCACCAACAAATATACAGGAACAAAGAAAAACATACCAACTTAACTGACGGACATGAGACGATATCACATGGGAAACGTTCGTTGAGAGACGCATTCAGGCAGACACCTGGGAAATTAAAACTGACAACAATCTACACAACGTTGATACATACGGACGGAACTGAAACGCAAGACTGGCAAGAAAGTACAAACCCACTACTAAAAACATTACAACCGGACGACAATACAGATAACGGGACAGAGACGTAAACAAACAACACACCCAGGAAACAGGCCCTAGAACAGGTGGAAGTCCTGACTACCATTACAACAGGAGAAAACAAAAAAGCACTGGATCAGACAGCAAGCAATCAAAAATTCTAAAAATACTGACGGTCAAACAAGTACCAAAACTGACAAAACGAACATCTAAGACAGACAACGTTTGCGGACATCTGGAAACACGAAAACCTACTAATAATATCAAAAAGCGAAGACAAAGATCTTGAGGACCAAGCATTTTACAGACCGATATGCCTACTTAACACATTAAATGAAACACGAAAAATTCTTGAACAACAAAACACTCCAATTTAGACAAACAATAAGGATGCACTCGGATACGGATTTAGACAGAAACGGTCTACGGAATACGCCATTAACACGGCACTAATGACCGTACAAACTACTGAACATAAATACTACATATTCGCTAATAGACATTGAAGGGTTCTTTAACAACTTGTGGTGGTACGCCTATTTAACCGACTTCTAGACAAAAACTACCCACCATAGCTATACCATACGTTTCGATGTTACTGCCGAGACAGATATATTACAATGCAAGGAACGGACAGAATCACAACCCGAACGACGAAATGATGTACACAAGGCTCGGTACTTGGTCCCATATTTTAGAACATCACTACAGAAGAGCTACATGAGAAATTGGACAGTGTTGATGAGGTAATTTCTATTGTGGCAAACGCGTACGACATCTTGCTGGTGGTGGAAAGCAACTTCAGATTGCAATACAGACAATAACTACCTAAGAACTACAAACCGTACAAAACTGGTGCACGGCCAATAAAATGAACACCGCACTATACAAAATTGCGAATATCGTTATGAAGGGATCCCTGAAAATGGGCGCAGATAGAAAAAAAAGTTAATGATGCAAAAATCAAACGATCACCAACAATAAAATCCTTAGACGACAAGTTAGACGAAAAGCAAAATTACAACTTACACATAAACGAAGTCTGCACGAAAACAACCACAGTAATGAACAGCATAGCGACAATACAAAATCAGTGGTTAGGTCAATTATGTATCTTCATGACATGTCGGTTCATTTTTTTGGGTAGGCTTTTATGATTGATAATTCCTCGTTCGTGATTACTTCATGTTATTTAGCCCAACAAAATAAGAATGATTACAAAAATTTATACATCTTCTTTAGCGGAAAGTTTATTATTACAATTTTAATTGACATTTAGATTTCTAAATCGCCACTAATTAATTTTAGGTATTTATAACTTTTAGTAACAAGTCTCGGTATTATTGTAAAGATCAGATCTGGTGTCATCTATTTACACTAATAATCAAATGTTATTTATCTTATAATAATTACGGTTCGTCAAGTTACGTGTTCAAAAACTGATCGAATTAAATATTTAATTGATTTCTATTAAGGATTAATGTTGAAACTAAATTTAATACGTTGAGTTTTTAAATAATTACGCTTATTTAAAGTGACATTTTCATACTCAAAACAAAAATTCTAAAATAAAATCAACTGGCTTAGACAACAAAAAAGAATTCTAATTACAACCTCGCCAACTGTTTTCTTTGTGTGGTATGTGACAAACCTTGAAAAGGCGGACGACCCAATAACAACGGTATCCCATTAAGGGCCTCCAAGTATAAATTCTATATCTCAGCGAAACAGGTAGAACGCATGTTCTATCGAGTGTTAACCAAAACCAAAGGATTCCGCTTCAAACGATGTGTTGGTAGGGAACCTTTTCTGTCTTATCCAAATTACTGCTCCGACACGCCTTCACATAATTGCTGTCGTATTTATTTTATACAAAAAACCATATTTTATAATTGAAACGTAATTTAAAGATACCTTGTGGTTGGAAATTATTTTACGTCATTATCTGTAACGTTTATAAGTTTTATAACCGACGTTATATTGAGGAATGTTTAACTTGACACATAATAAAATAATTTCATAACTTAGAATAACTTCATAACTTCATAACTTCATAACTTCATAACTTCATAACTTCATAACTTCATAACTTCATAACTTCATAACTTCATAACTTCATAACTTCATAACTTCATAACTTCATAACCTCACAACCTCATAACCTCATAACCTCGTAACTTCGTAACTTCGTAATTTCGTAACTTCGTAACTTCGTAACTTCGTAACTTTGTAACTTCGTAACTTCGTAACTTCGTAACTTAGTAACTTCGTAACTTCGTAACTTTGTAACTTCGTAACTTCGTAACTTCGTAACTTCGTAACTTCGTAACTTCGTAACTTCGTAACTTCGTAACTTCGTAACTTCCTAACTTCATAACTTCCTAACTTCGTAACTTCCTAACCTCATAACTTCATAACCTCATAACCTCATAACCTCGTAACTTCGTAACTTCGTAACTTCGTAACTTCGTAACTTCATAACTGCGTAACTGCGTAACTGCATAACTGCATAACTTCGTAACTTCGTAACTTCGTAACTTCGTAACTTCGTAACTTCGTAACTTCGTAACTTCGTAACCTCATAACCTCATAACCTCATAACCTCATAACCTCATAACCTCATAACCTCATAACCTCATAACTTCATAATTTCACCACTTCGCAATTTCACAACTTCACAGCTTCACACCTTCAAATCTTCAATATTTCACACCTTCACAACTGCGTTGCAAGAAAACGAAAAAATTAGACAAGGTTTTAAAATAAGGAAAATATACGAACCATTGATTAATATCACCCCAATTTTCATCGTACAAACATTTAAGTAAAACACAAACTCATAGCGATGCTCCAGTCAGCTGTCTAAGAACTAGGAAAAGCATCTTCGTTCCTCAACAGATAAATTGCGACTAACTAGTTTGGACGCCACAGGTGAGCGTAGCATAGCAAAGCAATCAACACCAGGCGCAGCTTTGAATCGAAAACTGTACAATTTTCGTAATGACCTTATTTAAACTCGAACAAATTTAATTGTACGTTGACGGTTTTAGAAAAATGAAACTTTATTTATGGCGGACGTGAATACATCGAATGTTTTGTATGTGTATTGTATTAAATTTTTTGCCAAAATAAAAATTACTAGAACTAAAAATAATTTTATATCAAAAATATCTAGTTGAAGAGGGTTTGGAAAATGAACATGGTTCAATATGAGCATCGGATCTAGTTGGTACCTCGATTTTTATATAGGTTTTGTTTGTTGTGGTGATTCCTCTTCTGTCTCATCTTATGAGATAAAGGGTTCGTTCTGTGCTTCTGTGCCTCTATTTGTTGAAAGTCGATTATAAGACATCCAGATCACAGGACGTAAGGGTGGAAACCACTTGTCCGTCTTCGGGTAATCTCAAACCGACCAACAAGTTCGCAGTCTTGAAGCAGATCATTCTGTGGCCGACTCCTTTTGATGATCCAGCTGGAACCTGTGCCTAACCAGCCTAAAGACCGCCGTCAAGAACTAGTGGTTGAAGATGAGTGACTTTTGATGGACCCCAAAAAGGCCCATTAATTGTTTTTGCAACTACTATGGCTAGGTCCCGAGCCGCCAGGTTGTAAGTCTGTCGCGGCACTCCATTGTTAAATATCATAATCTTTTGCTAATTAATTGAATTTTTTACTGAAAGTGTATGATTCTAGAAGGTACTAATTGATTCATATTTTATACACTTAGAATTTTCAATAGTAACCATTGTAATATAAGTTAAATTACAGTATGTGCGTGATTATCAGATCTGATTCTCATTTAAGTCTTATGAGACAAAATGTTTTTTAAATAATAATTTTTTTAATAACAGTAAATATCGAATTGATTTAATTTTCTATTGGATAAAAGTTATTTGTTATACAATAGATACTTTCTGATTCTAACAGGTTTAATTTTCTAAAAAGGCAGTCTCATATTTTTTTTTTGGAAATTTCCGGTAATAAATTTAATGTAGTTGCATTTGCAGCTTCCACAATATTTGGAGGCGTCGGTTCTAGTTCGCTTTCACTATCACTAGCCATTTTTTAAAGACTTTGCAAATACTTTAAGATTTTAAACGCTTTCACAGTATGAAATTATTTATTTAACATTTGTTGGTTTATTATTTGTTTCAAAGCCCACCTCTGAAAACTCGGCCGTCATTGGAAATAAGATGCAAGTGCAGGGCTACTTGATTAATAGAAATATAAGCGCAACCGTGCAAATTGAACATTCCCGCACTGGTTGCTTAGAAACTTGCCTAGCAACGAGTGCGGGAATAAAAACCTGTATAGAATGTAGTAGATTTCTCTATCAAAAACACACCTAAAATAGGCTCGTTCCAAAACAGTCGTAGAAAAAACCGAATTCAAAACAGCTCCACATTTTCTCTGCACTTACATTTTTCAACGTAACATACGTGTGTTTTGAAGTCACACACGTATGTTCCATTGAAAGTAATATAAAGCCGGTCTGACTTCAAAACGTGCCCACACGTATTTTACATTGAAAGTATATAAGGCCGGTCTCAATTCAAAACAGTGCACGTGTATGTTACATGGAAGAAACATACGCGTACACCGTTTTGAATTCAGACCGGCCTTACATCACTACTACCATCAATCATGATGATAAGCTAACGCGTCCGGGAATATATTAATTAACGGAAGCTTCATCCCGTAAAATGCCACACGTCTAAACATTTCTTCATTCAGACGATTTGGGATACTGAGGTAGGCGGACGAACCTCTGTTTTAAACCAATCAAGACGTAGAAGCAACAACCACAGATTACAATATCGTTCTAGACGTGTGATGTCGCAGGTATTTCGTTCAATAATAAATCCCAAAAAAGGCGTGATCGAGACCAGTTGTTGAATACTTATTTTAAACGTCACCATGGTAGTGATTATCTAGTAGTGAAGTATTTATGTTAAATTGACGTCTTTAATCCACGACTTTGAAATTTGATTGCCATCCGAAAGAGAGTACATAATCACGCTGTTTTAAAAATGGAATAAAGTGTTAAAATTAATTGAGATGGAAGCATATAAGAAACTGAAATGGTACTTAATTGTACATTAATTCTAACCGATTCGGACAATCTTGGTATATGAATCAGAAATGCAATTTTGATGCTATTTTTCAACGATTTTGGAAGCAAGCTTACAGTATGGAAAATGACGATCAGCCTTATTTATACGGTAAAAATTAAAATCGCATTGTTTTAGAATTTTTTTGAGGACATATTTTAGTAGTTAGTGAACTTAAGCTATTTAGATTTTATGTGTAAGCCTTTGTGTGAGTTGTACAAATAGAAAATTTGATTTAAGGATGGCTGACCTGCGGCAGGTTTTTGTCAGCTATATAATGAAAAGCATTAAACATAACTGATCAGCCACGTTTAAATTCAATGTCAAGGGGAAGTTATAAAATTTATCATACTTATTTTCTAAAATTTTGTACATAATACCGTTTAAATAGTGAATGATTTGTGAATGACTATCCTAACTATAAAGGAAGATTTTTGGACTCTATTTTATTGTATGCGAGTGATTGTTCATTAGGTGTAGTCTTTTTATCTTAGATTTAAATTATTGTTTGAAAGAAAAGTCGTTGTGGCAATATTGGACTCTATCCTAAGACTTTAATATTTGTGTGAAAGTATTTTTTGAGATTACATGTAAGACATGGTTTGATAGGAAAAGCTATTGTGAATGTAGCAATTATTATTTGAAACATTGTAGGTTGAAAAATATATCATGTCAAAGATTTGATGTCTGATTCTAATGGTTTCGTTTAAACCAAGTTAGCAAAATAATAAGTGCAACACTTTTACTAGAATCATCTTCACGGTTTACAGCAACATTTATTGACACTCAGCGTCGGGCATCATCAGCTTCAGTTCACAGCACTATACATATACATATGTCATCAGTAGATAAATGTGCGAAAAAAGTAAAACATTATGAAGTAATCGGGTGTCTTTTTAACAAAGCATAGCTAAAAGTGAAATATTTATCCCTAAGGAAGATTGCAAACACTGTATTAATTTCCTGCATGTAAGAAACTTCGCGCTAAAAGCACGACTTCGATGATGTATTAGTAAAATAGATTTGAAATATATGCTTTAGTAAAATTCCTTTATATACAGAGCCCGAAATAAGCTTAGAAACTTTTCTATGTTAAACATTGCTTAGATAACAAACAGGTTTCCTCAAAATAAATAACAATAAATTAATTATTGAGCATCCTCTAACAGAAGCATTTAATTGAAATTAAATTGAAAATCTGGAAGCGATACTGGCAAAATGAATTTGAAATAACTGTTTTAATAAAATCCCACTCTATACGTGGTTTAACATATAACATCATTCCTATATTAGATAATCCTTTTGGCAATGAATCTATATCTCAACATAAATACCAATAAACTAATTTTTGGAATTCTCTCAATACAGATACTATTAATTCAATTAAACTTGGATTCCTACATTTTCAACAAAATGTTACAAAATCTAGCAATTCAGACACTGATTAAAAATAATTCATTGTAATAAAATAGGTATTCATTCAAAACAGAATCGGAGGATAAGTTCAGTATCAAAAGTTAATACTCCAGGAATAACGTCCTGAATTAATGAACAGCTAACGGTCTGTACAAGTGGAAAATTTAGCTGGCACTTGAACCTTCCACCAATTACTTATTAATTGTCTTACATATTAATTTCGTTAGGTCTTCTATACAAATCGCTTAGCGCCTGTATCCAGAAAATCCGAATTTATAAGTGATTCTTTGTGTACAGAAGCTGCCTAAGTAGCAGAGCAAGAGCAATTCTGATGAAATTAATGGCATTATAAATCTTTCAGCAAATGATTGTTTCTATTCATCGGATAAACAATTCCAAGTTCAAGCAACAGATTTTATCTTTTACAACTACACAATACAAAGTTGAAGCTTTCGAAGGAAATACGGAAGCTTTGCGCATTGGAGAACAAAGACATTTATTTAAGTTGTACATAAAATGACAGCTTTGGTAGTGAAAATCCAATTTTATTATGGTTTGTTTATAAATACAGTATAAAAACTATTTTTTTTTTAATAGTAAAGTATTTCCTAGCTTAACGTATACGAACTTTATAGTTCCAATTCAGACTGTAACCAGACAAAACAAAATCTAGGCATATACTATATAAATAATGCATTAAAATAAAAATTTAAAAACAATTGAGCACTATTATACAGGGTATATTTATTTGATTGATTAATTCTAGATTTTAAGCTATACCTAGACTATACGCAAATACGGTTCGTACAAGCTAAGTATATTTACAGTAAATCTTGTTACGTTTATTTTCAGCATAAATTAATTACCCTATTTTTCCCTTGTTAATTCATTAGTCGTTCGAATAAATTCCGTTTAAATTCTTAAATTCTTCAACAACACCCTATATAGTGTACTTCAGTATAAGCCCGCTTAACATAATTTTAATTCAAATGTACTTGCTTGGAAACGACAAGTTTATGCTATAATTAAATAGTTTATATTTTGTTTTAGGTATCCGTTAGTGTGTTAAACATTCCGATAACTTATAATTGCTTCTTATGTGTTTTCCATCTAAACCTTCGTCTAAATAGTGTATTGAACTATTCGATAGAACCGTGTTTTCCAGTTTTAATCGCGCTTTTGATAACGCGAGGATTGGAGTTCGAATTCGTGTTATTTTAACCAATTTTTAATTTCATTCTGTGGCTTGAGCATCGAAATATTTTCTACAATTATTCGTCACAGTACTTCAAAAGCAATACGCGTTTTTTTGTTCGATAAGTAAGAGGTATCTTGCGTGTACTGGTGAGTTTTCCCACGCTTACCTATTCTAATCAGGTTCTCTTTTTAGCTCTTAACTGGAGGCCAAATTTTTTTGTCTGTAGGCCCAACTGTTCTTTGCCACAGATCAACTGCCGTAGCCTGTAGATCACTAGTACCGTTATGGTTACAGGGTAAACAAATCCCGACGACCGTGGCGATACGGTGCTGACTCACTCCCGACGGGTTGCAGGCTAAGTATCCAGACACATACAAGTATACAACTTGTTTTCTTTTGTGTATATTAATGGCATATTCCGTATCAGTGTTCGGTGTAGTTACGTGATAAGAAACACGACACTGTACATCTATTGCTTGTTGCTGCGAATTGATATTATCGCTGTACAGATGTGATGTACCATTGTTAAAAATGTTTGACAGACACACGCTTATTCTTTTCTACTGATTGTTTTTTTTACAAACGGTATTATGTACAATTTAAAAAGAATGTTTTACAAAAGCTCTCACACGTTAATTCTTTCTTACTGATTGGTTTATTTTTCAAAAATTATTAGGTGCAATTTTAAAAACACTTGACAAAAGTTCTCGCATGTTTATTTACTACTGATTAATTTTATTTTGTGTAAAATACGAGATGCGCACTTCGTATCTAAAGTACTAAATTGTTCATATCACATAATTGTTTGCTTTGAAATACTAACGCTTAATTTATTGATTTTATTTGTTTCTACAGAATCCTTTATTTATTTTTATTTGTTAATAGATAATCGTGGGCGACGTGATTTTTTTTGTTTTCTTGGTACGTAGGTAAATCGCCCCACTCTCCGCGTGTGATAGTTAACCTGGTATTTACTTTTCTTCCGGCTACGTCTAGGTACGTAGCAATCTGAAACTTAAATAATCATTAATTTAAAGCTCCGGCTATGCCATTTCCTTTAGTTTAGAGTTTTCTACTGTGGGAGGGACATCTTAATTTGCTGAATCGTAGAACTGACTCTGCATTTGATTTTCCAATGCTCCACCCGATGTTACTACGTTGGCCAGGAAGCCAGTATTTTTTTTTAACTGGTAATTTTGAATTTTGAATTTAACGTGCATGACAATAGTCACACTTGGGACTTACATTTTATCTTTTATCCGAACGAAGGCGTATTTTTGTGAACGATGTTCACCTAACATTATTCGAGCGGACCGCGTCGTAATTCGAACCCGAGGCCTTGGGCTCAGTAGTCACACGCATACCAACTGAGCCACAGAGTTGCATATAGAACTGACAGCAGCTTAGTGTCCTGTAGAAACAAGAATAACAAAGAAAGTCTAAGGAACGAGTAATTTAGAGGCTAATATGAGCTTTAGGATGTTGTGTAGCTGAAGGGTGTAGTGAGTGCTAACGAAGGTAAAACAAGGGGAAAGGTCCAAGTTTATTTGTAGTTTGAAATCGTGACAGGTGGATGATAGGAGGGATCAGTGGTAGAATTGGCGGTGATGGTGTTTCATGAGCGTTATTTAGGGTAAAAGGGCGTAGTCTAGAGGAATTAGGTTGAAGTGGTATTTTGAACTGAATTTTTCATATCCGGTTAAGAATTGGATAGTAGAGAATATTGTCAGGGGTGTTCGTATTGTCAAAAGTAGTCTAAAGGTATGCATATCAGTAAATTATGGATATGGATATTTGTTCCAGTTATTGGAAGGGCACGATAGGTTTCAGTGGGCAAGATAGGTTCATATAATGTCTTTAGTCTTTTGTGTTTAAGGTTTCATAGTTGGACAATGGTGGGTCGTATCATGGGATTTGTCGTTCGTGAGGACGGAGAAGTGGAACCAGGAGTAACGCGCTGTTATAATAGGGGTAATTATGCTTTGAGAATATATGTAATTCTGCGAAGACCTTCCTGTATGTGTCTATAATTGCTACGAGCCCCACGACTTGGGAGCCCATTAATACTGCGATCTTCTCTGGGACCTTTGGTTATATATTGTGTCACGACTTTTTGCTCACTTTTCTGAAAATAAACTATCTACTCGAAAAATTCTGCACGGGAAATAGACAACATTTATTTACACTTCAATTAAATTGAATATACAACACAAAACAAAATTAGTCTCCTCTTTCTCTCTCACACCTTCGTTTACAAATTATATGCATCCCCTTTAATATACGCCTTGAACAGTACATTTTGAGATCAATATTTACACCATTTAATATCCAATTAAAAAAGAAAAGTGATAGAGCTTCAACACACTTCTGACTCTAACTATGTTTCAATACAAGCTCATAGTAAAATCATGACTTTTTAGTGCTAAAATTGGCATACCAATATACAAACAGACCCATTTACCTTGTACATAATATAAAAATACTTCCAATACTATAAATTATTCACACAAAAATATTCAAAATATAACCCAAATTAAAATATTCCATCAGAAACCACCCCCTATTTTGTTCTTTTATCTACAAAATCATTAATAAGCATATTTACACATGTACAGTAATAAAGCACAGTTACCTGAGATACATATTTACACAAGGAGTCTGCTGCCTAGAACTGCTGCATGCATGAACAACTCTATCTCGGATTGCTTCATCCAATTTCTTATGTACCCAGGTTTACCACGAGGTCCTCTATCGTCAACCAAACTACTGTGATACCTCAAACCTCTTCTTCTATAACCACAGTTTTCGATAATGAATCAATTTGATTTGGCGCTGACATTTACTCCATACTAATTGCATTATTTTTACAATAAGTGCAAAATAAAATCAAATTGTTTTTACTTAAAAACGTTTTTCGTAGTTCAAAAGATTATGCAATCGTCTAAGCATATCGAAGTCTCAAAGTCGTAGTATACTAATAAACTAAAAGAGTAAGAACGTTGAAAAGTAAGAAAGCTTCTAACAAAACCCTGTGGCTTATATTTAAGCTCCACCTCCAAAGACTGCTATAATTCCTGAAATAAACGAGGCCAAATTCTGGCCTCCCGCAAACCACCCCACACTCACAAGTCACGTTTACAACAATTCTGCGTATCCTTTTCAACCGTCATTCTTAGTTACACAATTTTAAAAACACTTCTCTGAAAATCACTTGCAACGAACAACCCGCGCGTGTACTAAAGTTTTCGTAGTATTTTTAAAATCGATACTCAAAACAGCCTTGGCATTATCCCAAGTTGACAACAACTAACATTTAAGCTACGTCTCTAACAAACACGTATTATCTCCATCTCACTTCTACTCCGCACTCAAATCACCTTTCTCTGTTACCTAGTTTGCAAAATTTGTATAACGAACAATCGCTAACCCCATCCAATTCTGCGTATACTCAAGTTTTACGTTCTTTTTAGAAGTCATAAATCTGTTTCTCGCCCCACTAACTGACGTCGATACCAAACTACATGGAATTGCTGTTGTTTTGTTCAAGTCTCATCTCCCCTTATAATACAAGAAAAAATAAAGCGGTTTAAAATCAAGCTTCCCGAAATATTGCTACCTACTTTTCTGTAATTTAATACGAAGGTTAAATTTGTGTTTAAAAATCTGAAATTTAAATGCCGTATTATACACGAAGATGTTTCTTGTATATCCTGCGCTATATTTTCTGAATAATTATCTGAAAGATTATGAAAATTAAATTTTAACTTCCTAGATTTTACTGAAAAATTATTACATTCTAAACTATTTATTTTGAAAAAGTTATTTGATGTTTGTTCACATGCTGAATGCTAAATCTGTTTCAAAACGAAAAATAACACCTTTTCAGCCCCCAAATATTACAGTAATATATTATGACATTTGACATTTATCAAAGGATCTACAAAGGTAGTTCGTTAGTGCTACGGATAAAACCATAAATTTTCCATTTTATCAAGCGATACTAAAAGTTAAAAACACTACGGTTAACAAAGATTGATGAATAGTTACTTGTTGAAAGCATAAATAGGATATTACGTACTAGAAGTACAGCGTTTGAAGTTTATAAAAAGCATTATTATTTGTTTGCATATACGAAGGGTATCTAATGCATCTTCGGTTGAATGTGTATAGGTTTTGTCTTCAGTTTAGCATTTGTAATTTTTGCAGGATACTGTATGCCAATTATAATTTTGAGTTTCCTAAAATAAGATATGTTTAATACATTTAAAATATAAATCAATATAAAATTTTTGAAATGTCAAATAATATGTAAAATAAAACAAAACTGTTCTAAAATAGTAGTTAAGTAGAATTAAGTTTTATATGTTGAATGCACCCCTTATGTTATATTAGTAGTAGGCTAGAAATAAGTTTGTTTTTGTTGGTTGTTAAGGTGATAATTGTTTTAAAAGGAATTAATGATAAAATTGTTGGAGAGATTATTATAAAATTTTTGAAAGAGTTGAGACATAAATTTTTGTACTTTGATAAAATTGTTTTGCTAAGAGCTTGTACTGAGAATTTTGAAAAATTTAAATATACATGTTAAAGTGCATGCATTTCATTTAATCTATTAAAAGGAAAGTGAAAGTGAAACGACGAAAATTAATTTGTTAAAGAAAAAAGGAATTCAATATACCACCATAGGGGCATCCTTTGTTGTGGTTCAGGAGTTGCAGCTGATCAGTTAATTGGTGACGTATAAGGTGTTCGTAGTTGTAGAGAAATAAAACAATTAGTGGTTGAAGTAGTTCCATAAGAGAACCTAAAACTAGAGGAAAAACATTATTGTATTTTATACTAAGACATATTATTTAATAGGTACTCACTGAAAGCGCTTGAGGCAACTTTGTGTATCCTGTTCCAATCCTGTACAACCAGACACATTCAACGGAGTTACAGGTATAAAAGTTAATATTATCTACTCTTCATATTAAGTAATTTTGAATAAATTAAATTTCAAACGATAACTAGAATAAATAATTGCAGAACAGATTTATCAATCTTTGTTTAATCGGTATACGTAAGCACGACTTAGAGGTTAAGTTTGATTTTGATCGTATACGCTTTAGGTGCTTGTGTTTCAATACCTGTAAGGGGACAAAGAACCTACTTCTCCTTACAGAGTTAAAATACTAGATACAGTTTCCCTGAGAAAGAGTTTCAAAAAGCCGTGGCATAATTGAATTGAGAGAGTTTTATTTTAATCAATTACAGACTAACACCATATTACAGGTTGCACCTATTATTTTACTCGTATATTTAAGAATCATTACATATAAAATATCAACATACATAACATAATATATATATATATATATATATATATATATATTCTTATGCCCCCCCCTCTTTTTTTATATATATGTTATTTATTTTAAACTATGGTTTATTTATTTACAATTTTTATATACTTGACTGTGTGAAAATTTTGACTCTTATATTTCGTGCTTTAACTAAGTTTGGTTGGTCTACAAAACAAAACTATATGAATATGCCTCGACTATTGAAACTCGCCTTCTCAGGGTATCCACACCTACCTACCGTGGGTTCAGTGATAGGTAGATGGTCACTACACCAACCAAACTGCACTACCTTTATTTTAGTACTTGTAACCTTATATTCGTATATGCCAAATTTTTAATAAGCAGATCCACGTAGCCTTGTGCCAAATCAATTACTCTTACCAATTTGACTTTGACGTATCAAAAACACAGTACTCACCCGATTTACGCGTCGCTGTAGGCCTCTCTGAACTCTGGCTCAACATCTCAATCACCGGATGAGTCTTCACACTGCGTGGCACTATCACTATGGCTCCTCTGCTTTCCAGACACCAGGTTTTGCTATACTTAATTTTGATATTCACCCAAATCTATAAATAATGACCAAATTTAGAATTTTGAATACCTTGCAATTTTACTTCCCCCGCGCTAATTTTCCTATATTTATGCCTTCTTTCCGTATAATACTCCTGCTAATCCAACGCTATCCTTTCTTTAATCTGCTCGTTCCAACTCTATGCTCCTTTCTGGTTTCCACTCAATACCAATCTATCCGCAATGCACTATCCAAATCACTCCAAGTAGTTCCTCCTTCAGTCTAATAAATCCAATCCAATTCCTTTCTGCCTTAATCCAACTCGTTTCATACATCCACTATTAATTCCGCCTGTTTCAATGTCGCTCCAATTCACTCTTACAACTTTCCACCCGTCTTTACTATTATTATTATTCCACTCACTTATCTATACTCTTCTTTGTTTCAATTAAAGACTTGAACTTTTCAAAATAATTTATTTACTCTTTTTAATATTCAAATTAGCGCAGTATACAAAAAACACGTCTTGTTACAAAAATATTTTAATCGAACTCTGTTATTTATGTTTACCTAGGTGATACCACCTTTTAAATTATGCCTACTCTTTATACATTTTACAAATCCCCCATCCAATTAAATCGTCCCAACTAGTTTGTGTCACTAATACCTATAATTCATCTTTTACACTTTACAATTTTATATTTAAATGTTCAATCATTGGTTCATATGACCGCGTCATCCTTCAATCAGCTTTGACAATATTTTCACTTATAATTTTGATACTACAAGTTTGTCCAAAGGTTGATTCTACTAAATAAGTGCCGAAATGTTTCACATATAAACCTGGTTCTGTGTGGTGAATAGTGGAACTTCTACAGACGCATCCGGTTTATCGATCAGCAAATGTTCATTCTTTGGCTTATTAACGTACAGCTTAGTATAAATCATTGAATACTGTGCTTTCTCACGTCATCAAGTCATTGTTTTACGTCTTGGCACTTCTACTTTGACTAATATACTTCAAATACTTCACCATTTGTAAAGTACGGCAAACACAAAATTTTCAGTTACGTGATCTGATATTTGGCTTTATTTGGCATATACACAACCTTCAAACAAAATAATATTTATACTTTTTTAGCTATCACTAACACTTCTATATATATATATATATATATATATATATATATATATATATATATATATATATATATATATATATATATATATATATATATATTCAATTTATTTACTTAGTATTGCTGAAGTTACTTCAAGAACGGAACGTGAGTCGCCATGGATTAGGAAAGTCAGGTCACTAGCATATGCAAAGTAGCGGCATTGAGAATATTTAGGCCAAGTATTGAACTTTTCCTAGGCTTTGCGGCCTTGGGAATATCGTTTGGCTAAAGGTTTTGTTATAGAATGGAAACTGACTAGTAGGGTAATTGTTCGTAAGGTGAAACATGATTTTATCAGTAATATGAGGTAGGAGGTAAACTGCGAGCTTGTTGGAGTTAAAAGAATTATTCGTTACAACTGACTTATATAAGCTCATTTATTCATAGTTTTCAATTAAAAGATAGCAAGTTTGACCGAAAAATAATTTAACCAAATCTAGAAACCGATGCACAGAAAGAATAGGAATTATATTTTATTACGCTGTTCCAATCAAAGCACTTGCAACGTTGTCGCGTCTTTTTATCCAAGACACAAATTTAAAAATATTAAATGAAAAAACCTCATTTTTGTCATTACAATAGACTATTCTTTTGAAAGATCAGTTGAACGTTGCATGCGCCACGGGCTTTAACTCGAGTTCTTTACAGAAGAGTTAAAGAAAAAGGTTAACGACAAACTAGGAGCAGATAAATTAGTTTTAAAAAAAATAAAAGTGCAAAAGAAACGGCTATGTGCCTAAAATAAGTGATGGAAGGTAGAATAAAGAAGAATAAACATGTATATTTGACTGGCAGCGATATACTGCTTAAGCCTTACCATAACATATAACTTAATTAAGGTCTCTATGACATAACTCACAATTAGTTAGCAGTCTGGTATGTTGGCAGCGATTTGTTGCTTAAGCCTTACCATAACATATAATTTAACACTTTTCTTTTTTGGAGGGGATAACCAGGTAATGCTTCATCTCCTTATACATGGTAATCATGTAAACATGTTGGAGTTCTTTAATAACCATCAGGTTGCTAATATCTATATAGAGTCAGGTAGATAAGAAAAAGATGGAAGAGTATAGAAAAACCTAGACCAAGCTATACTAGTCAAATTATTAGAAACTTAAGTTGTGAAGGGTATGTAGAACTTTTTAGATTAGCACAGAGTAGAAACGAAGTTAGAGCTGCGTCAAACCGACCTTAAGTAAGGTCGAAAGCAAAATGATGATGATTTGATTTATGTAGATGGAGAAACAACGTCGATTGACCGTTCTGCACGGACCTGCATCTTGAAGTAGTTCAAGGATACTAGAACGGGTCAAATGGTTTGCGTGACTCAGTGAGCTGAATAGCTGAACTATAGGTTTATCCAAATTAGTGGGGTCTGAAGCGAGGAACCAGACTAGGGCAGATCCCCGAAAAAGGGCAGCAGCTCTTTCGGTACTTAGAGTGAGAGAGAGCCTAGGGTCGGTATGCGATTCTAAGACATATTATTGCGATGTGAAAAGCGACGGGAAGCCACCACATTACCTTCCAAATACACAATGCACCGAAAATGTTTTTTAAAATGATGGCGTATTTTGAGCTACAAATTCTGGAATTTAAATAGTCCCCCATTTGGATTTCCAGGAAAGTATTATGTCGAGGGATGTGATAGGTAGCTCAATAAGAAGAAAAGAAAAACAGGAAACATTTTGCGAGTCGGGGCATAGAATGTTACAAACATAAAATAAGTAGGCAAGCTAAAGAATTTGGAAACTGAAATGGATAGGCTAGCAATAAATATAGTAAAGATTAGTAATTTCAGTGACCAGAGGAGGGGATTTTTAAAAATAAGGATTTAGGATAATTTATACAGGATCAGAGGAAGGAAATTCACGTATGGAAATAGTTATATCGAAAAAGAAACTACTTTACAGAAGAACGTACGAGTACTCATAGTTAGGTTAGAATCTAAACCGGTAAATAAAGTAATAACGCAAATATACCTCCTCCCTCTAGATACAGTGTACATGAGAAAGAACCAACCTTTAAAGACATCCAAGACATACTAATATTCATAAAAGGACATGAAAATTAATAATTGTTGGAGATTTTAATGAACTAGTAGGTGAGGGTAGAGAAAAAGCGGTAGTAAGTGTATTTGGTTTAGGCACGAGAAACGACAAGAGAATTAGACTGGTCGGAATTTGCAACAAAACAAAAAACCATCACAATCACATTACTTCAACATCATGCTGGAAGACGATTCACGTGGAAAATACCAGGAGGCATAGATATATATCAAACAGATTATATTCTTGATAGATGACGGTTTAGGAATTAAGTATAAGAAGCAGATACAGACACTGACCACAACAGCATAATTATGAAAACTACGCTAAAATTTAAAATTTAACATCTTGTTCAAGAATGCGCTAAATATGCGAGACTGAAAGGTTTGATCAAAATGACACGCAAGGCGTCATGCAGTAAACAAAACCACAGAGTATACATTGATGAAATAAATTAATACGTGAAAAACTCATAAAACGCTAAAATACAAAACCATATCTAAGACATGGCTAGGTGTTCAAGGGAATTGCAATAGCGCAAAGGTTGTAACTTGTACGTGATTATGATACAATAACCTTGTACTTAAGCACAAATTAAAAATGCTACGTTTTGAGAACGAAACTTGTAGAATACAACAGCATTGCTTGATAAGTTCAAGAGAAAGTTTAAAACGTAGCAGTCGAAATATAACCCAACATGTAGGGTGGTAAGGACACGCGGGATTGAAGATGCGCCGTGCGCGCCATGGTGTTTTAATTTACAGTAAGGCCATAAATCACTTTCAAATGTTCGTGGAGTTTACTCTCGCGCCTTTGGAATAAAAATCCACAACGCAATTACTGGATAGTGAATAAACGTAAGGGTTGAAATTTGCAAGTTTTCACTGGTCCAGAATGGGACTTGGTGTGACTTGGTGACCTGGTAGGAATGCGTACCATTGATGTTACTGTACGTCCTTGTTCAGGAGCTGTAAAATAAACTCTGAGTAAAGAAACCTTTTAAATGATGAATAAATAATTTAATGTTAAATTGAAATACGAATTATATATGGCATCCGTTTATTCATAAGAAGTAGTCATAATTTTAACACAATTGTTTTGTTAGACTGTTAGAATAGTGATGGGCTAAAGTGTTCAGAACCATAGAGTTTGTTGAGTTTTATAGGAAATTCTTTAAACGATTAATTAGGGTATGGGTGATAACTTTGACGATGAATTTTATATGTGACGTAGTGCCAGTAGTAAATGAACAACAACAATTTGGTGTTTTCAAGGGACTGTGGAATACGCACATGAATAGTTGTATTGACTAATATTTTCGTTAATTGTTAAGTTGAAATTTGCAGAAGTGGGATTCAGAATGTAACTTATTTATGAACTAGGTAAAAATAGATGAATTGTGAAATGATAGTGATGAAGTCGTATTTGAGAAGAGACTCCTTTATTTTAAAAATTTCTTTGATATGACAAATTTTAATGAGTATTTTTGAAGTGTTTCAGAAACAAGTAAAGTATGAAGTGACGAGATTTAGGAAACCAAAAGCAACGGATATCTATTTGAAATAACCGTCTTTCGTATAGGGGACAATATCGACAGAGATTGCTAAAATAAGATGGTTTGGCGTCGCTTATTTGTGACAATAGGAAAAATCTTTTAGTGGTTATTATAACGTAGGTTCTGTATTTCGGCCATTTCAAATGTTTATTTTTATAATTTTTTTCCATAGGAACCCATTCCTGCATCACTGTGTTACACACTGCACCCTTGAAATTCCTACGGAGTCTCCATCCCTTCAAGGTAAATCTAAATTTATAACATACCGCACATTTTACCCGTGCCACCTATAGAAAATTCTTCAAATATTCAGGACTATGCGCAATATATTTTACATAAACAAAAACTATAAGATTTTGGGAAGACCACTGTTCTAGTTTCTCAAAATTATGGGAACCAAGGATTTCATCATTTTTTAAATATTTTTATTACACTTCTAACTGCTTCAAAACACTTACTTCCACTTGTTGCAATACTTACTTTGTGATATTCTCAATAATTAGTTGCGAAATTAATAAAGTTCACTCTTTACGCACAAAAATAAACATTTAATCTATATACTAAAATTACACGTAACCACTACTTGTGTTCTGGAAGAGTTCATTTTCAATATAACATAAACGCTTCACTTAATCTTGAAAATTACACTTTCATTATCTTTTCAATTTATCTTTCTAAGGTACATTTTACTACTAATTACCTTTAATTATTGCTAGCTCTAATTGCGTTCATTTCTGAATGCAGCAGCGACATGGAACTTGAATTTTACCTTTAATTACTCTACTTAACTATATTTGATACGTTCCCGATCTTGAACCTTATCGAGCATTGTACTGGATCTGACTGCCGTCTAGAGCGCACACAGCGTCTTTTATATAACTAATAGCAATTGCGTTATGTTGTTTTAACAATTAGTAGAAGTGCAATCTTCCTAATATCTAATATTCTTGCTCTGCGTACATAGAGTTCTTAATATAATCTATGACATATTGGAAATGCAACCATATTATTTCTATTACTTTATATTACGATCTAATAAAACTGCCCGACATTCCAAACCTGGCTAGAAGGCAGCAAAATCTTCTTTGTATATAAACAATTGCCTCTTTAGCACAATAGTTATTCATTAGTATTTCTTTAAATATGATAAACCCGATTCATAGCAACAAGAGCTTGTAAACGAAACATTTCTCATACATTGTGGTTATTGTGCTCTATTTCAGTTACAAAGTAATAACACGCTATCTTAAGTAGTAGAACCTGAAACACGTGTATTTATCAGCGAAAATGAGTGTTGATTAACAACTTTGTTGTTATGTGTGAAAATATCTATCCTGCAGTTAATTTTTAAATTAAATGCAATTAATGAAATTTGAAACTTGTATAAGCTTCTTATTCAAATTAATTATTGCTTAAAATTAATTAAAAATGTGTTCATTCCTTACGCTAAGCAAATTGCCTGTTATTGGAACATTTTTACTTAAAACTATTCTTTATGGAAAATACTCTATGGGCATTACTGAGGGAATTAAAAATCATACTTCAATAAAATTTCTTAACTTTAATTTTCTTAAGCAGCTTAATCTTGCTAATGCTCAGAACTCTTTAAAAAATAACTATTTGAGGACTCTTTTGTAAAAACTAGAAGTTTGAGGCTTTGGCAGCCTCTCAAGTCGGTTCACCTATTACTCTAGTGCTGTTAGCCTAAAATCATTCTTTTTTTAGTTTTATGCAGCAGAATTCTTTATAAGACTTTGTATAACTTTATATTTAATGAAACCCGACAATGTATGAAATTAAACACCCATTATTTTTATATTTTGTAGGATGGAAAATAAAAAAAACCTTCAAAAGTATTATCAACTTACTTTTTATAAAAAAGTAATACACAAAATTTAAATCTACATACGTAGTAAAATCAAGATATCTTTGAAATCACGAATATTGTATAACTCTTACACTATTATGACAAGATATGTGTCGCCTACTTTATTTTACACTAATTAAAAATTTTAAATATTTAAACATTTTAATTAAAAATATGGTAACAAAAATAACAGAATTTGAGCAAACTGTAAATACAAAAAGATCTTCTCGTGTTCACAACAGAACATGAACAAATTCAAGAAATCTCACAAAAATCCATCCGGCAAAATAATGGGTGTTGTATTTAAAAAACTAACGTTGGTTGTAATTCCTCTTAAACAGAAAGTCAGGGAAAAATAAAATTGCGATAAATAAATTTATCAATTCGAAATATATATATATATATATATATATATATATATATATATATCGAAACCAAATTTTAAAGATATTAGCTTTCAAATAACCTAATTGTTTGACCGTTCCGGGACTCTTTACTAATGCTGTTATCATGTACAAGCGGCAACGCAGACAGACCGACAGCATTTTAATAATGACTAAAAGCATAAAGAGATAAACCACCGACTATAGACCTAAATATGACTGTGCATTGTGTTGCGTTACGCTAGGTATAAATTAAACGTGTAATGAAAATGTAGTATATTTGAATGGACAAACTAAATATAGAAGCAATTTGTATGATAAATATCGGGAATAATTGATCTTAATCAAAATATTTCAGACTTTGTTTCAGTAAAGGTCATTCAGCTCATAACGAAAAAACAGGATAATTTACAACAGACAGATATTGTCCATCCACACCAGCAAAAACATGAACATAATACCATATAGTGCAACAGCAATACGAATTGCATACGAGACATGACTTTTATATATGTATTGTGATAACAAATTAAACATTGCATTACCGGATATTGACAGCAATTAATATGAGCTTTGTAGTGAAAGAAATGACAAGTAGTAAAAAACCCGACGAAAAAGAATGAATTAGATATTCGCGAGCAATTAATTAGAAAACATCAAAATACGAGTAAGTAATACCATTGAAGAGCGCGCTACTGGGGTGAGTATAAGGACAAATTAAAACTACAAGGCTCCAAGATGTTATGGTGGATTTCTTACAGAAAGAATGCGGGGCGACACTAAATTGAAATACGTTTGCAGGTGCAATATTTTACGCGTGCGTTGGGGAGGTTCTAGGAGCATAGGTATAATGGAGTGACGACCAACAAACAAAGGGCTACGAAGCTAGAGAGTTCACCCTTCCCTTAAATTAGATTCAATGGTATTTTTGTTGTTGGGTAACCTAAGAAATTGTTGCAAGGAAAACATTGGTGGTGCTGGACATCCTGAAATTAAAAACCGTGAGTATAATTAGGTTTTGTTTATATTTAAGAATTACGAGTATGAAAACTGAAAATGTAGAGGGGATAGTATTTATTTAATAGAAAATTAACAAATGTTTAAATATAAGTTTGATTGGTGAAATTTGGTATTGTTGAAAACATGAAATCTTAATATTTAGGATGGATACTGAAATGGTTAATGAAAAAGTTGATATTTAACTGTTTTCTGTGTTGGTTATAAAAGACATTTCCAAGAATTTGATTTAAAGTGTCACGTAATTAAATACAGAAAACAGAAAAATTGGAATGATAGTATTTTTGATGGACTGAATTAAATTTTTTTATTTCTTTTAGGAATATCTAGCCAGAGAGATGTTAAGAATTTTTTTTGAAAGTATATTTGTATTTATAATGAAGTTATTTAATCTCAATAGAGATTAAGCATAGGTCGAATTTTATTTGCAATTATTTAGCAACTAAGTAAACAGACTATATTGTGAAAGGATATCCAGTCACACCGGTGATGGAACTGTATTTGGAAGATGTATTTCAATTTTAACATTTCTTTAATCATGACAATATTTAGTATGTTGAGATAATTTAAAGGATGGTAAAGTAAAAGAAGCTATAATTTCGGAAACCAAAAGTAAAAGAAACCTATGCGGAAAAAAGTCTTCCTAGGGATAATATTGAAGGGATTGCTGTGGCAGAGAGTTTGGTGCCTTTAATTGTGACAAATAGAAAAAGCCTTCCAGGGTATGTGATAGTGTAACGTAGTTTTTTGTATTTCAGACAATTTGTTTATTATTTTTATTTGTTATTTTTTCATTTCGAGCATTTCTATTTTCTTTTATAATTTCTTCCATGGGAATCTACTTCCGCATAACTGCAGTTAGTTGATGCACCTCTGAATAGTTATGGGGTTCCCGCTCCTTTAGGGCAAATCCAAATTTATTAACATAACGCTCATTTTATCTGTAACAGTGTCCTTGACGTCCAATCATGGTGCAATTATTTTTAACATGAGGCTGTTCTTTAAGGCCGTTTTTTATCTTTGACTGTTTCTTTGTTTCTTAAATTGTTAAATATTTTTTGTAGTATTAACGTATAGGTCGTAAATGTTTTTAGCCTTTTTAAATTGTTTATTAGAACTTTTTTTAATGTGAGTTCTTTAGTTTTTTTTCTATATTGTTTGTCCTTTTTCTAAATTTAGTTGGTAAAACGAAATTTTTTGAAAGGTTTTTTATTGAAAGATTATATTGAGAAGTTTTAAGACCAAAATTGACTGATCATGACTAGAGAAAAACGGGAAATTTTATTTTGAATATTGAGATGTAGACTCTCTATTGAGAAGAGTATTGAATTATAACTTACAAGCTTGAATGTTAAAAAAATTAATAATTTGACAGTTACCGGATTGAGAAAGATTTCGGGATAACACAATTATGACGTACGCATTAAGTTAGTTACCGATTTTGAAATAAAGTTTGCGGAAAAATTTTGCTTCCAGACGCGACGGACTTCTTCAAAACCGAATGGATTCTTAAATTTATTTTTAGGGTTATTTGTGATTGTCGACAAAGTTTTTATAAAGATATGTGAAGTGGTGATGGTATAGATCAATCTTTTTGGATTCGGTACGAAAGAAATTTAAAACCAAACAAGACCTAATAAAAATGAAGATAAGAATTTGGATTAAAAATATTCTAAGTTGACATAGGTATTTTAATTTTTTTTTGTTTTGCAAAATTTTTTTAGTTGAGTGTAGTTTTTGTAAGTTTAGCTAGTTTTATTTGAATGAACATTTAGATTTCGACTTCGACATACGTACTGAGAATCACAGACATAGTCATTTTGGATGTTAAATTAAAGGTTCTTTTTTCTTTAAGGTAAGAGAGGTCGAAAAAGTGGTAGCTATGGTCGATTTCCGAATAGACTGTCTGGCCAACGATCTAATCGAAAATTAATTCCTGATGGTTCGGATATTAGTTGACTGGGGAATATAGCTTGCTCCATTTCTCAAGTATAGTATCTTAGCAATCCAGTAGCCGGGATGAAGAACCTTACCCCTATGAGAATTCTATTTCCTTATGGAGTAGAGAACGCCGCTTCAAATCTTTTAGGGTTTGAACACTTCTTACTTGTAATCTTTACCTTTTATGTTTTTGAGTTTTTGAATTGACGAAGACTTGACGTAGTACTTAAACTGGTACTGACTTGAGGGTTGTTAGGGTAGAAAATTTTTGGAAAAATAAGAGGGGTGTAACGCGTTGCTTTACCTAGCTATAAATTAAATGGATAAAAAATTAGTAAATTCGAATGGACAAATTAAGTATACACGCATCCTGCATCATAGATTTTACGAATAATTGATCTTAGTTAAACACGATATTTGAAATTTTCTTTCTGTAAAGGTTATAGAGCTAATAAAGTATAAAATTATTTTTTTTTAAATACGTTGTAGTCATTGTGATCAATGACAATAACTTAAAACTAAAGCAGCAAATGAAAACATTTTAATGTGACACAATACTGCGTGTGCATTTCACATGAACAAGACAATTTAGAATAGACAGATATCGTGCACCACGACCACCAACAACATGAAAATAATACCATACTGCTCAACATTACAAGTTACATACAAAATAAGACTTTTACATAGTTAACTTGACAATAAATTAAACTTGTTACATTATCGTATGCTGACGACATTTAATAGTGGTTTTGTTATGGGAGAAATGACCAGCAATGCAAGTCTCGACAGAAAAAATGAATTAATTATTCGTGAGCAGTTAATTATAAAACGTGAAAATGTAGTTATACGTAAAGTAATATGTCGGAAGGGCGCGCTGTTGGGGTGGGTATCAATATGAGTTAAAAGTTAAGGTGAAAGTATAAAGTTCTAAGATATGACGGTGTATCTCTAGCAGGGAAAAACGCGGCCGGCGACTAACTGAAATACGTTTGAAAGGGTGGGGTAGGTTTACACACGCTGAGAGGACTGAGAAAAATAGGGTTATATTTCTGGAGAATTCACCTTTCCAATAATTTGAATTTGATGGTATAATGCGAAGAGAGTTTCTGTTGTTAGACATCTTGAATTTAAAGACATAAGCTTTTAATGTTTAGATTTATGAACTATGAATATATCAACTGAAGATGTAAACGATTTGGTATTTATGTAGTAGGAAATTAAGGAATGTTTAAATATAAGTTTGATTGGCAAAATTTAGTATCAATTAAAACATGAAACCTTAATATTTTGGTTGAAAACTAAAATAGTTATTTTATTAGCTTCTTATGTTGGTTATTAAAGTGATTTCAGGAAACTAGAATTTAGAATGTCATGTAGTTTAATATGGTAAACGGACAATTGGAGTGACAGTATTATTCAAGGATTTAATTTAATTTTTTCAATTTCTTTTAGCAGTACATGGCTGGAGTGAGGTTAAGGAACTGGGTTTCTTTTAGAGAGTATATTTGTATTTATATTAAAATTACTTAATCTCAATTGAGGTTAAGTGTATGTCAAATTTTATTTGCGTTTATTTGGAAATTAGGAAAACAGTCTAAATTGTGAAAAGATATCTAGCAACCCCAGTGATAGAACCATATTTGAAAAACATTTTATTTTGAAAATTTTTTAATCGTGAAAATATTTAACAAGTGTTTTAAGATAATTTAAAGGGAGGTGATAAAATTTCTGAAACTAAAAATAAAGGAGACCTATGTGGAATAAATGTCTTCGATATAGGGATAATATCGAAGGGATTGCTGGCACAGACGGTTTGAAACCCTTAATTATGACAAAGAGAAACGGGTTTTCAGAGTAAGTGTTTACTGTAATGTAGTTTGTATTTCAGCCGCTTTATTTATTATTTTTATTTCTTTGTTGTTTTCGTTTCGAATTTTTTCTATTTTCCATAGGAACCCACTCCCGCGCCACTGTAGTTAGCCGATGCACTTTTATATATTTACGGGGTTCCCATCTCTTCAAGGCTAATCAAAATTTATTAAAATAGTGCTCATATTACTCATAACAATTGATAGGATTCAGTCGAAGCGTCATCAGACTAACGATTCAATTCAGAATACACGACAACAATGTGAGGTGACACCCGGAAAAACAGTGTATCAAATAATACAGCTCGCGGAAACCTTATATCTTATATAACAAACCTTTGTAGTAAGTAAGTCGATCTATGGATAAAGCAGCTAAGATCAATAAGGGGGACGTTGTAGCGAGATATAGCTTTTCTGAATAGATGTCAGAACAAAGGAGTTACCTCAAAAGCATTAAAGTAACCTTCCACAAAACAACAACCGCGTAGAAAATAATCTGCGTTTGATAATTTTCTAAAAAAGAGTCATCATAAAAGTCTTGGGTTCTATCCCTTTCGATTAATTTTATTTTTACACAGTCTTCTTGAACATAATTACTTTACTAATTCACTACTGTTAAGATAGAAACGATAATGTCGCATAAAATAAGTTTTGTGCTTATCTTCTAATTTCAACTTAAATGCGTTTCGGGAATCCAACCACTTTACATCATCAGGAAAATTGGACATTTACATTTTGAACTATAGGTGTTACAGCGCAAAGAATTATTAAGAGATTCATAATCTCTTATTAACTTAGTTTTCCAATTTATAACGTACGCCATCTTATTACAAATTAGCATTTACTCGCTATAAGGCTAAAGCGAAAAAGCGTTAAACGAGGTTCTTGTGTTAACAATTTTGGGAAGCTACTGAATTAACAATAAGTTTTAAGGGAGTTAGTGGACAGCTTAAAGTTTTTATTTCTAAAGTTCGTTGGTTGTAAAATATCTTACACATTGGATTTTAAGGTACTTATACTAAAATTAAGTTGCTTTAATATAGTTTTCATAGCTCAAATTTAATTACTAGTATTTTTGAAAGATATTAAATAAGTATAAAGATTTTGTGTATTACATTTTGTATGACATCTGGAGCATAACACAAAAACATCCTGCGTATCATTTTAATAAGCGTCAAATCCCTTTTAGTATTTAATTTTTATATGTAATTTTGTCATAACTTTGTTTTAAATAAGTGGTTTCTTTTGAACGTTTACGTGATTTCTTGTTGCGAATTGTGCGGTTGGCTTACAGCGACCGCGTGAGCGTCATAAGCCAAAAAGAATTACCTTTTTAGAGCGTGGAAGGGGTATGGCCTTTTACCGGTACCTGCGCAGAAGATCTTTCTCTCTCTCGCTCTCTCTCTCTCTCTCTCTCTCTCTCTCTCTCTCTCTCTCTCTCTCTCTCTCTCTCTCTCTACCTCATCCCTTCCATTATCTTTTCTTTACTTTCCCCAAGTATTGTAGTGGAAGTGCATGCAGCGAAATCTTGTGATGGACAAGGATCATCAATGTAGTACCTTCGCGTGGAGCATTGGAAAATCACATGTAAGATGGACAAGGATCGCACTGTGAAACTTTTATTGAAGAAGCTTTTTGATTTTATAATCGTCAGTTCGTACCTCCATTGCATTGCATGTCGGTATTATACGCTTTTAATAATGTGGATTAATCACGTTACCTATGTGTGATTTGTAATGCTAGCTCATGAATTACGCACATATTTGTATATACGAACATATTTATCAATTTTAACTAAGAACCATAGTAAGAAAATATACGAACAATTTTATAAAAGTTAAGAGGTTTAAATTTACTAACAGGACTATTCCATTACATTATTAAAGTAAGCTACCGAAATTAATAGTAAAAAACATTCTTTTATAGCCAGCGATTGAATACCGGAACTTCATCATAGACATACCAAATTTGACAAAAAAAAATTTTCATAACCAATCATTCCACAAACTTGGATGTGACAATATTCACACGTATTGAAACGAACCGAAAACATTGTAAATTATTTAAAAAGACAGAAGCATTCTAACGTCATAAAACTAAATGCCTAGGGGCTATACTCTATGGCCAGATGCAGTAGTAAATATACAGTGTGAAAATACCAATACACAAATTTTCATGCACCAAGAAAACCCTTGATCTATACATCAAAACAACTTGTCCTACAAATCCTGTAAACCAGTACATCGTGTAAACTTATATATACCGTTAAAAAATAATAGAGGTGGTCATTCAAACACAGTAGGTCAGTCAAGCTTTTCAACGAATGTAATTTAATCAACCAACACCATTGTCGAGGTAAGACACGTGTTTAAGTAACACTTTAGTTTTAGGCAAACCCGGAATTCGCTTAATGTTATGTGGCTTGCCGGAGTTTAGGCGAGAGAATCTTAGCCGACGTATTTGTAAGTCCATACAACCGTAGTCTGGATGCTTAAGCGCGCCGGTCAAATAAGGAAACGATTATTCTGGTCGTGGCATGTAGTCCAAAAACACGTTTTTTAAAAAGAAAACCTGTGACTTTTCAAACCATCATAAATAGTAGGAAATGCCACTCGTGGCAGTTACACATTGATTGGGTTATAGGCAATAACACCCGGCTTGCTAACCAAGAAGGAAGCTATAATACTGAAATTTATTCGTGATTTTTAGCAAGCAGTTTAGAAGGTAAGGTTTATTGATCCCAAATATGTACAAGGAAGTATAATCAAGAAATAATTGTGTTAACTTTTAATGAGAAACTCTTGTTTTTCGTGATAAAGATGGTGAACTCACGTTGCTGCGAATGGACAGGCGTTCGGTAATTTTTGTTACACTCAATGTCGCCGAGCTGGGGTGAGTAAAATTCCTTTTAACGAACAAGAAGCATCAACTCGTATGGGAAGTACCTTTTGTTAGAAAAATCCACTGAAAAGTTTTAATTAAACAATATAAGATTCAGCATTTATTTTCTTTTGAATAGCAAATATGAAGGTTTTCCTATTAAGACAAATCTATTTTATTTGGTATAGTTAAAATTGATATGTCAGTTTTTTGTAACCGTTTTCTTGTATTGAATACTCGTTAAGGACAACATTTCTATCTAGCATATGTAAAGATAAAAATCTAGTTTTCCAGGTTTGTTTAAAACAAATTGCACTTATGTTCTTAAGTAAGTTTTATAGTGAGATAATTCTTGATATAGAAGAAATTCAGTAAGACATTAGAATGATTAAAATTTAAACTCAAGACAATTTTGTGAGCCGAATCAAAGATTTCTTATTACAGCATATGATTAATGTATTAAGATATTAAGTAATTTTTATGATAAACTTAGCCTGTTAGTAACTGTGAATTTTTGCCAACTTAATATTTTTCATGATTATTCACCTTAATGCGATCGTATTTATACTGTAAAACATTTTTTTAATTTTTTTTGTACATAGAAGGAAAAAAACAAATTTTATTAAATACTAGTCAAATTTCATAATCGTTTTATTTCTAAAAGTTTAATAAAAGAAATAAGTGATCTATTCATTTTGGTAGAGATAATAAAAAACCAAAGAGATTATGTTACTGCATAACTAAATTCAGGTAGATGTAATTCCCTTAAGGCTTATCAGCGTCTATCCTTAGGATGATAATTTTTTTGAGTTAGATTTATTGACGCAGTGGTTCCCTAGTTTATTTAAAGACAGGTTTAGTTTCAGAAAATATCTCGACCATCTCATGCCTCCGCAGGAATAGACCCCGAGTTTAGACCGAGAGCATCTTTTTTTTTGAAACACCGTTTGGCCCTATTACATTCTCAACAAAGCCCATCCTCAGAAAAGCTATATCTAACGAATAAAAATAAAAACATTACAAGTAATTTAACATTTCAGTAATTTCCTCAATTTGAGGTAACTGGTGAAAAGCGTTCGGATGCGTTTTACAAGCGCGGAATTAAAGAATTTACTGGTGCTTAAGGAAAGTGGTCAGGTAAGTGGACGCTTTCATCACAATCATTGGATTCCAAGGATTACTTTATAACCCTCCATTGTTGACTTGCACAAGGCCACTAGGGCCTTGGAAAAAAGAAAGTGTAAGTCATCGAATTTTTCTCCACCTGCTGCATATTTCAAACTGATAATTAATATTAAAGATGCATTGAAACATTTAGAAATGCTGTAAGGGTATAATTTGTATAGTTAAAATAAAAAAAAATCATCTAATTAATTGCGTTGAAATATCAAAGTTCAAATGTTCCAATTTAATCAATAAATAAAATCAAGTTATGTTTGTATGTACCATTGGTTGTCACATATTCGAGGCGAATAATTGCATACATTCGTTCACCGTCCCATTCTAATTGTTCTTTATGTCCGCACATTAATAAGCAACCCGATCAAGCAACGAGGCACTTTGCAACATCCTACCAAACCGTTAATATGGCTTGCGAGCTTTGTAAGGCTCGGAATATATTAATAGCCTAGTTTAAGCTCAAAATATCGTGTGGTATTGTAATTTAAAGTACATTTACGTATGGTAAGGATGCCTTTATTTAAATTGGTTTGGACAAAATAGTTGGTTATTTTTTGGAATTAACCCGTTCTTAAAAAAGCATCTGTTATATTTAACAAGTCGCTTGAAAGAAAAATTAACCAAGTTGCATCAATTAAAATGGTGAAGTTTAACCTTTTACGTTTGAGGAATCATATTTATGATTTGAAATACTCTTTTTAAGTTGTAATATCGTTTATTCGGTTGTAATGTAATTTAAAATTGATGTTCTTTTGTGAAATAATGTCGTCACATGTTCAACTTTGTCTTTAAAATGGTCAAACGTTAATTTAAAATTGAATGTAAGTATTTTATCTTTTACTTAGATAAAAGTACACATTCCTTTTAGAATTAAAAGAAATCAATTCTGTTTTAAGAAAATCTTGTATGTATGTAAGCCTAGCAGATATGATAGTCTTTTGGTTCAAAGTGTAACTTGTAAAAATAACTGGTTTAAAAAAGTTCTATGATATAAAATCAATTCGTTACTTTTATAGGTGAATGCCATAATGCATTTTTGTGAGAAAAACATTTGTTTAGAAAGAAACTTACTTATTCTGAATAATAGAAAAATCTTATTGAAATTCTTTGGTTATTTTACAGTTCTGAACTGTTTATATTTTCAGTGTAATTAGTGGTGTAACATTTGAAGCTCGAGCAAACACGGGGCAAGTGCGTTTCCAGTACCGCATTCTAATAACGCGTGTTTTTATTTGTTTATTTCCACAGTTAAATTTAAAGTACATAATTTTATAAATAATATTTTCAAGTAGTTAGCTTATTTAAATTTGATTTGAGGGTTTAAAAATTTAAAATAAATAAATAGTGTTGTTATTTGGTTCTAGTCGTTGTTTTGACGTTTAGTGTTTCTTGTATTTTTGCTAAATTTGAAATATAATTTGATGGTTCGAAGTTTAAATAATAAATACACGGTTGTTTACGGTTTATCTTTAATCAAAGTGTTTTTACTGGACCAACGTTTGTGTTCTTTTAGCATCGTAACGCTCAGGTCGTTGTTTTTGAGTTGAGTTTCCCGTTCGTTATTCATTTGTCATTAGCTTTGTTATTATGGTGGTCCACCGTGATGAGGGGCCGTTGTCAAGGAAGAAGAGGGGCGATCGGTCGGTGTCAATTAGGTCGGAGGCTGAGGGCGCTGTTGGCGGGAAACATCATAGGCTCGTCTTGAAGGACGTTAGGTTAGGGACACAGTAGGAGGTTGAGGAGGTAGTGAAGGAGCCTGTGTCTGCGGCGGTCGTGTCTGGGGAGTCGAAGCCTCTTGTGGTGGTTGCGGCACCTGAATTGCCCTCGACTTCGAGGTCCCAGCGTAAGATGTCGACTAGCAGCAACGGCAGCGTTGATGCTAGCGACCTCGATGAGCTGGAACTCTTAAAGTTCAGGGTGAGGAAGGCGCACGCGGCCGTCTACGGGAAGGTGCCGACTACTTTCGCCACTATCGTCGCAGAGGATAAGAAGATAGTTCCGCACGCCGTGAATGATATCCGCGACGTGACGAACAAACTAATAGGTATGGTTAGGGCGCTGCGTCTTTGTTTAGACAACTCTGGGAGAGCTAGTGTTGTTGGGGGAAGTCCTGTGGCGGATTTTGTTGTTTCAGGGGTCCAGGATCTGCGGAGACAGGGAGTGTCGGTGCTGCGCACTTTCTACGCAGCAGCTGCTGCGGGTGTGAAGCTTACGTTTGCCGTTAGGGTCGACACCAAACCAGGCCAGAAAAGCGAAGTTTATAACGACCCTGAAGAAGAAGGTCGACCCAGCACGTGATGGGTTTGTTGTAGTCGGAGCTCAAAAGACGCGTAGGGGCGGTGTAGTATATGAATGCGCGGGTCGTGACGACGCCAAGAAACCGCAGTCAAAGTTGGCGAGCACTGCGAAGAATTAGTAGCGACGACCATCGAGAAGAAGCGTCCACGGGTCGTTCTTCCGGGAGTCGAAGCGGGGACGAAGGCGAAAGAACTGGTGCGGGTGATCGTGAGCCAGAATCACCGCTTCGGAGATTTGAAGCTGGAAGGCCACCTGAGAGAGAAGTTTAGGTTTGGCGGAAAGGGCCCTAGGGATCACTTCACCAACATAGTCTTCGAAGTGACCCCCACACTTCGAAGGCGCATATTAGCTGACGCTGGCGAAGAGTATGGGCCCGGGACCATTTCTCGATGACCCAGTGTTACCGGTGCTACGAGTTCGGTCATAGATCGATGGAGTGCAAAGAGAAGGTACAGTGGTGCTGTAGCTGTGCCGAGGACGGGCACAAATTCAAGAATTACCGGAAGGTAGTCCCCTGCTGTGTGGTTTGTGCAAGGACAAACGACAGAACTGACGGTGGCGCAAAGGTCGATACGCGCCACAACGCCAAGTCGAGTAGATGCCCCCCGATGCTACGGCTGAAGAGCGCAATCACACGGAACATCGATTATAGACCGTGAAGAAAAAGAAAAATTTAAAAGAAGCAAGAAAATTAAATTCGCGCAACTAAATCTCGGGAAAGGCAAAGGGGCAACAAATAACTTCGTAAAGTTATTATGCGAAGAAAATACCGACATCGGGCTTATACAGGAACCGCACCTGTATAGCCACAAAATAACAGGTTTGGGAGGGGGGTTATCGTCTTAAACGCAAATAGCGAACGACCGCGCAGCGGTATAATAATAAACAATGGGACGTGCGCCGGGATGATATTAAACAACTTGTCCAACGGGTTTATAACCAGCGCGGAAATAAAAACAAGGACAAACACGTTCTACGTGATAAGCGCGTACCTTCCACCAGTCGACTCCCGGCGGGAAAATCCTCAAACCGAGGATTTAATAAATCACATCGAAGGCATTTTTCACCAAATTGGAAGGAATAAAAAACTAATAATTGGGGGAGACTTCAATGTTAAGTCACCGTTATGGGGTAGCCCTATAGAAGCCGATAGGGGTTCACAGGTTGCTGATCTTTTAACGGAATGTGATCTTAGTATGATAAACACTAATGATTCACCTACGTTTGAGGGGCATAGAGGCAGCAGTTTTATTGATATTACAGCAGCCTCGCACGAGATGTTAGAAATCATTTGTGATTGGAAATTAAGGTCGGACGAGGAAACGCTTTCTGACCATAAATTAATAAGATGGGACGTTGAAACCAAAACTAGCGCAAAAGAGCAGCTAACTATATTTCCGCGGTTCTGTAATAAAAAAAAATTGGGAATGGTTTGAACAAGAATTTGGCGAAAAGTATCCCTGTGTTCGAAAACGAGCTATATAACTGCCGAGAGGCAGACGAAATAGAAACACTCGCGAAAAATTTAAACGACGCAGTGGTAGACGCGTCATCGTACTCCATGCCGCGAAAGAAAACATTTAAATACAGCGTACCCTGGTGGATCCGGGAACTAACCACCAAGCGGGCAGAAACGCGTAACCTAAGGCGCCGCTATCAACGCGCTTCGGGAGATATAAGAGAACAACGGGGAATAGAATACAATCAAAGTTACTGCGAATATAGGACATTAATAGAAGAAACGCAAACACATAAATTCAAAGAATTCTGCACGCGAAACTCACAGAAAAAACCTTGGGGAACCGCATACCGCGTAATAAGGGGTAAACAACAGAAAACCGCGCTCGGTAACATAAGAAAGACAAATGGCGAATATGCGGAAGGTTTTAATACCACGACGGAATATTTATTAAAGAAATTCTTCCCATCGAATAATCCCGAGGGGAATGAAGGGGCGCACGATTTAGTACGTCGGGAAGCTGCAGAGGCGCAAGGAACAGGTGCCGATAAGGCAATCCTAGTTCACGAGGTCGTCAGGGCTCTTAGGAGGATGAACCCTAAGACGGCACCAGGGCATGACGTAATCACTTCAGACGCAGCTCTGAGGTCGTGCCTGTTAGCCCCGTGTGTCTTTGTCGGGTTGTTTAATCTTTGTCTAGAAAGGGGCGTCTTTCGGCGTTGCTGGAAGGTCCAGAACGTGAAATTCATACCTAAACCTAAAAAGGCGGATGCGTCAGACCCAAGCAGCTATCGTCCAGTTAGCTTGCTACCGGTGCTGGGGAAAATTTTGGAGCGCGTTATGACTACGCGAGTTGAGCACTTAGTGAGTGATAGCGGCGGTTTTAATAACCGATAGTTCGGTTTTATGGAAAGAAAGTCGACTATCGATGCATTAGAGTTCGTTGTCGTGGAAATTAAACAGGCGAGAGATGCTAAAGCCTACTGTGTTGTTGTTGCTTTGGGCATTTCAAGAGCATTTGATGCTGCCTGGTGGCCATTGATTGTTTGCTAGTTGGAAAATAGGGGTTGTCCCCGAAACTTGATGTCATTGGTCAAGAGTTATTTCTCGGGGCGATTGGCACAGGGTGAAATTCCGGGTGAAGTTTTGTCACGCGAGGTGGATAGAGAATGTCCGCAGGAGTCATGCTCTGGTCCCACATTTTGGAAGTTGTTGTATGAGAGCATCTTTAGGGTCAAGTTGCACACAGGATGCTCAATCGTTGGGTTTGCGGATGATACGCTTTTAATTGTCAGATCGCAATTGTTAATGGATATGCGCACAAAACCGAACGAGGCGCTTAATAAACTACACGAATGGTCCCAGGCGGTAAAATTAAAATTTAACACGGCGAAGTCAGAGGCGCTTTATTTCGGAAAGAAACAGGGACAGCGACCCCCTAGGCAAATGCTGGTAGGGGAGAAAATACCGTTTAAGAAAGCAATTACATACCTCGGCGTAAAGATTGACGATAAGTTAAATTGGAAAGCTCACGTGCAATACGGTAAAAGCAAAGGCTTTCGGATATCACATTTGTCGATGCCGAGGTCTATAATTAAAAGAAAGCTGCGGGAAAAATCAATCCGACAATGGGATGAAAGGTGGAACAACGCTGCCACGGGGGGGTTGACTCACAAATTCATACCGAGCATAGAAGCTAAAGGTAAGATCAAAGTGAAAATCGATCATAAAATGGTGCAACTGATAACAGAGCATGGCGCCGTGAAAGCGTATTTACAAAAATTTGGTTTAACCGACAACGACCGCTGCAAATGCGGCGAGGGCGCAGAAAGCGCAGAGCACGTGCTTTTCGACTGCCCACTCGAGGTGGCAAATCGAGGGTTAGCTGATATGAAATTAGCTATCGCAGGACTAGCATCGCCAAAGAGCCTAGAGGAAGTCAGGGAAGTGGCTAACCATAAGGCGTTCTGGACAGTTTTCAAAGAATTTTCGGGAAGGGTCTCGAGATTAGACGGTGATAACCGCGTGTATATCGGAGGGAGTAGGGAAAATTGAAAATTTTTGATTTTGACTTGGCATGAGAAACGGACATGAGCATGATATAACCAAAACCTGTATAAAAAAATTCTAAAAAAATAAATAAATAAAAAAAAAAATAAAATAAATAAAATAAAAAAACAATGAAAAGCAAAAACAAAAGCAAAAATCAATCACCAAAATCTAATATGCACGACAAACACCACACCACTAAAACAATCACTGTCCCACCTTATACGCGCGGAAAAATCGGAACCGGGAATAAACTAAAACAAATAAATAACAACAAAATAAATCAGTAAACCCTAATTAACTTAAATCGTCAAATAAATAAAGAAAATAAAATAGAGTAAAACCGCGCATCCTCCTAGGACTTAAAAGTGATAGTGATTGTGATCCCTCTAGAACGTTTAGTGCATACCAGAACTTTAACAGTGCATCATCTCCCTTTAGCAGTAAGATACCAATAGACGTAAGAAGACGACCAGATCTTCGGATGCTTGGGAAATTTATATACAAGAAAGGATTAAAATTGTGGCGGCTGTAGTCGCATAAGTATTGACTTGAAATTAATAAGGAGATTTTGAAATAATCTAACGAGCATGTTTTGTGGGTAATGGCGCTAGCCATCATAATGCTTATGCGAGTGCAACTGATAATTTGGGCGATGGTTTTGCTAATTTATGAACTGTTGCATGCTTTTGCTTATTTAGATATTTATTAATTTATTTTTATATTTATTTTATGTTTATTTATATACTTACATTATATTTATACTTATTTTATATTTATATTTATATTTTTGCCTGTATTTTTGTTCTGTGGCTTGATTTTATTTGCTAGACGTTTTGTCGCCAATTTTTGGTGGCAGTATATATAGGAAAGAAGATTATACTTATAATATGTCAGTTAGGGAATGATAGGGAACGCTAGGGATAAATTTAGGATGAAATTTGAACAAATACTTAGACCAGGGATATAGACATAGAACAGGCAGAATAGCTGGATTCACTATTAAACATTTGGCGAATGCTTAGAAAATTTGAATCTATTTTTAATATTAGCTAGCTAAATTTGGATAGTTTTAAGACGACCCTTCAGGTCGAACCGGTAAGCAAAGCTGGCAGCTGCTATCCGGTGTTACGGATCCCTCCCCATTCATTTTTGCTTGTATCTTGTGGATCGGGCTAACTCCAGAATCAACGCTAGGGATACCATTCTTTAAACCCCATTTTTAGTTTCAGTTTGTTAAATTTTTATTTAATATTGATTAACCTGAAGTTAGATTAAATTTTGGAGCACGTTTACTTTTCGCGTTTAAACCCAATGTAGTACCTTCGGGTGGAGCATTGGGGACGTGGCCGCAAGCATAGCGGCCCTTAGTTACATTATAATGTAAAACTTGGGTAAACATTATTCCTATAACAATGTTTTACATCGCTGGAATAAAGATATATAAGTTAAAGAAAACTGCACAAAATAAAATTTATTTCTGAATTTTATTATTATACAAAAAGGATACGGCGAAGCACAGGCACAAACAGAAGTACATCCTTTCGTCGAAAATCTGATATTTCGATGCAATTTAAAACGATGTGTCATATCTGGGGGTATTAATTTTACAGCTTTGTCACAAACAATAAACGTAAAAAATGTCAAACTGAAATACCTATGGAACCAGTTTAACCCTTGTGTACCTTTATTTTTTATTATCTGCGGAAATATAATCAACAGCTATAATCTATGCGCAGTCAAGTTGATGTATGCAAACAAATTTCAATATGTAAGTAATAGCCTGGAAAACAGGGTTTAATTTCTCGTCTCGAAAATGAACCCCTATAAATCATGAAAATTGAGGGTATAAGAGCCGTGGCATTGCAAGCATTTAGGGCGAGTGTATGATGCTTAATTTGTATATTAAATGGCTCCTTTCCGAGTACGCCTGAATTTCTGCCCCCATACTAGGGTTATTTGTTCATTTTTATTAGTGCATTAATAGGTATTATTTTATACACAAATTTTCTGGCAACGTGACGCTTATAGAGCACTGAATTGCGAATGTGCCATTAGATTGAGCTTGAAAAGGACATTAAGCGTCTAGTCGCATCAGAATATCAAATCCATAATGTTTGCTGTGCAATGCGGCATTTCGCTGCACCATGTGAATTTGACACCTAAGCTCTTTAAATATAGTGACAACAATTTTAAATACCTCATTATTGATAAAAATTATGATCTCCTTTGCATCCAGGTTACGTTCGGATATAACTAATCATAAAATAAGTGACATGTCATAATACATCAGGTTAATGATCTATGTGACTTCTCAGAATTGTTGAAAAGAACTATACATCTGTTAATGTTCTAACCTAGTACAAATTGAACGTCTTTTTTACATGAGTAAGCAGCGCGGCCTGAAGAGAACCAACACCATCACACAGCTTTTTGAATCTCGCCTTTCCCTCCTTACATTCTACTACTGCAGCTGGATCCAAAGGAGATGAGATCACTTTCTTATGTTTAAAGTATATGCGTGGTCGATTTATAAATATTTTTGAGGTTACAGCTACCTACTTTAATGCAATTTTATTTCTGATGGATTTTGATCTTGGAAACAATTCTTTACCCCACACTAAAATCGAGAAATCTTCCTCGCAATTCTAAGTTTGTGCGTGCGTGCGTACGCCACCTTCTAACGTCTTATCAATCAGGTGATCGCTTTGGACCTGGAACCATTCTGCTTCGCCTACTTCTATGATATCATCAATGCCACACCTAGTTTATTCTCGTCTCTTACATGCTGGCTTTACTCTTCGTCAAGACAAGTGTCATTTCTGCCTTGCTAAGCTCCGATACATTGTTAACCGGGATGGTCTCCATGTTGACCCGATAAAGTTTCGGCAATCCTTAACGTCCCTCCTTCTTCCACTGTTACCGCAGTCCGTCAACTGATTGGCATGGACAGTTGGTAACGTCGTTTCATTCAGAATTTTGTCACTCTCACAGCTCCGCTTTCTAACCTGACCCGCAAAAACATCCCTTTCCCCTGGACCCCCGATTGTCAATCTGCCCACCTTTCCCTTAAACAACACTTAATTTCTGCCCCCATCCTTTCCTGTCCTGACTTACCCTACCCTTCACCATCCAAACTGACGCCTCCCACTTCGCTCTGGCTGCCATTCTTAGCCAATCCCATCCCGACGGCGAAAAGTCGTAAGCTATATCAGTCGGTCACACACCAAACCTGAGCGCAACTACTCAGTTACTGAGAGGGAATGTCTGGCGGTGATGTGGGCGATTGAGAAGTTTTGTCCATACGTAGAGGGTTCCCATTTTTCCGTTATCACCAATCACCGCTCCCTCTTTTGGCTCAATAAACTCCAAAGTCCTTCCAGTCACTTAGCCCGTTGGTCCCTTTGCCTCCAGCAAAATTACTTTGCCATTATTCACCGTAAAGGCAAAGATCATGTTGTTCCTGATGCCCTTTCTCGTTTTGTTCCGGTTCTTGAACCAATTTCTATTTCCACAGTCACCTCTCTCGAAGTCTTCCTTCCTACTGCGAATCACGGGTACAACGTCATGCTCCGAAAATTTTTTAACGCCGTTACACGTTATCCTTCCTGGTCCGTGGTGGTCAACGTCCTTTTGAGTCGACACAAAACTTCTAGCGCTGCCGATTCTCTGGACGATTGTCGTACCTTCTAAACAGCGTAAAAATCTGATATCCCTCCATCACGATCCTCCTACTTCCGGCCATTGTGGCGTGACCAAAACTTGCGCTCGTCTCCTTCAAAAATACTACTGGCCCTGTCTTAGCACTGACGTTGCTCGTTACATCCGACCATGTCTGATTTGTGCTGCTCACAAAGTTGAACAGTTACCTCCTCCTGGTTTCTTCTCTCCTAAGGCCAAACTATCCTATCTCTGGCAAGTCCTTTCCTGCGACATAGTAGATCCTCTTCCTCGTTCCACTCGTGGTCACTCCTATATTATTGTAGTGTCTGCTTATTTTACTAAGTTTTTCCTTTCCTTTCCTTTACGGACAGCCACTGCACAGTCCGTCACCAAAGTCCTCAAAGAACATGTCTTCCTTATTTTCGGTGTCCCGCAATATCTTATCACAGATAACGGTGTTCAACTCCGTAGCCATCAGCTTGCTTCCTTGTGTGCCCGTTATCACTCCAAAATCTTTTTCACCATCCGTTACCATCCCCAAGCCAATCCTGCTGAACGGGTTAACTGTGTCCTCAAAATCATGATTGCTTCCTACGTGCGCGGCGACTAACGTTATTGGGTTGTAAACCTCCCAAAAATTTATTGTGCAATCCGCTCCTCCAAACACGAAATCATAGGCTGCACTCCGTTCTTTGTTCCGGCGATAATTTTGGACAGTTGTCCGAAATAAACGACATGTACATTCCTGATGCCGAACATTCTTCACCCGATCCCGACCACTTTAAGAATATCCGTTCCAACATTCTCAAAAAACTTTCTGCCGATAATCGAAAAATTCACGTTACGATTTCGCTTTACTTGTCTATTTTGCTAGGTTTTATTTCGTTTTCTTGCTTTTTCCTACCCCGTGTGGGTCCGGGAATAGAATAGCCCCACGGTACGACCTGCCTGTCGTAAGAGGCGACTGCAGCGGTCTAACACATACACACACGCACACACACACACACACCTTATACACGTCTGATCTATACCTACATACTACATACACACACATACACCCAGACACTTCATAAACACACAGTTCTAGTTGGTTCTCCTACCTTTCGTTTTCTTTTTGTACTCCTTAAACCCGTGTGGGTCAAGGAATAGAATAGTCCCTATAGAAGGACCTGCCTGTCGTAAGAGGCGACTACAGCTATCCAATACAACACATACATACACGCACACTTTATACACGTACAACACATACACATATTTCTTACACACCCACACACACACGCACACACCTTGCTACGTACCTAGACGTAGCTGGAAGAAAAGTAATTACCAGGCTAACTATCAAACGCGGAGAGTGGGGGGATTCGCCTAAATATTAAAAAGAAACCAAAAAAACACATCGCCCGCTATTGTCTATTGACACAAAAATAAACAAGCAAACAGAAAATAAATTAAGCGTTAGTATTTTACAGCAACCAATTATATTATACCGATAATTTAGAAATCTAGATACGAAGTGCGCATCTCGTATTTACACAAAATAAAATTAATCTGTAGCAGATAAAAACTGTGAGAGCTTTTGTCAAGTGTTTTTAAAATTTTACCTAATACTTTTTGTAAAATAACTAGTCAATAACGCGAATAAACGTATGCGTTCTTTTGACAAGCATGTTTAAAAATAGTACATCGCACCTATAGAGCGATAGTATCAATAAGCGGCCACAAACAATAGTTCTACTATATCACGTTTCTACATCAAACGTCGATACGAAATATCCCATTGACACACACAAAAGAAAACGAGTTGCATACCTGTAGGTGTCCAGATACTTAACTCGCAACCCGTCGGGGGTGAGTCGACACAGCAACGCCATGGTAGTCAGGATCTATTTATCACGCTACCATAATTGTAGCCGTGGTATACGGACAAAAGTAGTTGGTCTACAGACAAAAGCAGTTGTTCTACATAAAGAAAGAACCCATTTGGCCTCCAGCTAAAAAAAAACGAATGCACGCAAGACACCCCCTAGTTGTCGAACAGAAACACGTGCATCGCTTTGGAAATACGGTGACGAATAAATGTAGAAAATATTTCGACGTAGTAGCTGTGGAATCACATTCAATAACGGTTCAAACAACACGGAGTCAAACTGCAAATCCTAACTTATCGAAGCGCGGCAGAACTGGAAAACGCGGCTTATATCGGATAGTGCGCGACCTTATTTCAACAAGTTGCTATATTGGAACAATAGAAAACCATTATACGGCGGTCGTATGGAATACCAAGATAGCGGGTACCTAACAGGATACAACTATTTAATTGTAGCATAGACTTGTCGTTTCGAAATAAATAAGTTCACAATGAAAATTTGTAGCAAGCGTACTTGCAAACAGGAAGTTGTCGAAGAATTTAAGAGAATGCGGAATACCTATTACAAGGCATAGACTATTTAATTTATGGAATAAATTTTCGTTGTAGAAGAAAAAGAGATTTGAGTTAAGGAATTTATTCGAGAGCGTATTTATTATTAATTATGTTAATCGGGCTTATACTGAACAGGTACACTATATAGGGGGTTGTTGAGGAATTTAGGGATTGAAACGGAGTTTATTCGAACGAGTAATGAATGAACAAGGGAGAAAAATAGTGTAATTACTTTATAAGAAAAATAAACGTAACAACCTACTCATACAAACTACACTGGGATTTTGTTTTATTTTCTTTCGTACAATTCTTGTGTTTTTTGGTTTTGTACTTGGTGCTTGGTGTTATACTTTTGGTTTTTCTTCTTTTTTTCTCGTTCTTTTCGTTCCACATTCCTCTCCTTTTTCTTGTTGTTGGTCTTCTTTGCTGTCGGTTCCTAAACGAATGGTGTTTCGTCCATCCGCTTCTGTGATAGGTGCTTTCTAGTCCGTTTTTCTTTCTTCGGAAGCCACTAGATCTGCAAGCCCTATATACACGCTTTCCCCTTTTTCTATTGTTTTCTCCACTATCACTCTCAGAGCTAAAATAGCCTCTCGTGTTGCACTGTTTCGCCTAACCCAAATTGGTCTTCTCCTAGTATTTTTTCAGCTCGTTTTTTCATTCGTCTTTGTACAATTTTAGTTAATATTTTTAAGACGTGTGCTGTCAAACTTATTGTTTAAAATTTTTCACATCTATCCGCGCCTCTTTTTTTTTATAGTTACTATGATGCTACGTTTGAAATCTTTAGGTATCTCGCCTGTCTCATACACATAGCTTACAAGTTGGAAAAGACTAGGGATGGACACGAACCGAACAGGTTCGAGGTTCGGTTCGAGGTTCGGTTCGATTTTTCGAACCGAACCGAACCGAACCGGACATTTTATTTTCGAACCGAACCTCGAACCGAACCGGCAAATTTTTCGAACCGAACCGAACCTTGAGCTAGGTTCGGTTCGAAAGGTTCGATTTTTTAAATAAAAATTTAGTTTAAAAATTTAATTTTCACTAAGAATATGTTAATCTTAATTTCTCCCAAATGCACATTTTAAAAATCTCTAGTCGCAAGCATATAAGAAAGAGAACAAGTTTTTAATGTATATGGTCATCGAGTTTTAAGCCAATAGGTAAAAAACGTAATGGGCAATAAATTTTGTCATGGAGGCACGCTTGTAGATAAAAAAATTCTAGATTAGTTCCATTTGTTTAATGCTCCTTATTTCAAATTGTTGTTTGTTTATAACTAGTATTAGATATTGGAGAAACTCGAAATGATTTTGAAAACTTGGTTTTAAAAACAAGCTTATTTTATTTAATGAACAGAAGTCGTGTCGCAAAACTATCTTACACATATACAAGCCGACGTCACGGTCTAGAGACTACAGAAGTTTTCAGAATAAACGAAACAATTTCATTCTTAATTAATATTGGGTTTGAAAGTAGCAACTACTAAATACAAAAACTACATTAAACATTTAAATTGTTGTAGTTGAACGCACTAGTTGTTTAAAATATCAAAATGTCGAACCGGTTCGGTTCGGTTCGAGGTTCGGTTCGTTTTTTTCGAACCGAACCGAACCGAACCGGAATATATTTTTTCGAACCGCCTCGAACCGAACCGGACTAAAAAGTTTTCGAACCGAACCGAACCTAAGGCAAGATTCGGTTCCGTTCGGTTCGAATCCATCACTAGAAAAGACCTTCAGTTACTGCTTGTCCAGCGGTTTTACGGGGTTTTTGCTTGCATCTTATGTGTACCCGGCGCTTTACCGTTTTTCAGACCCTTTAATGCTAATTCAAACTCATCTTTAAGTATAGGATATTTCAAGTCGTCATTTTCAATGTCTGATTCCTGTTCTAATGCTGTTAGTTCTTCTCCTGCATATAAATTCCCTATATATTTTTGCCATCTACCCACTTTCACTACATTTTCTTTAATGACTTTTCCTTCCGCGTCGCTTACATTTTTACTATACGGTTTTATATCCCTAAAATTGATTCTAATTAGTTTGTATGCTGTCTTTCCTATTTCCATCTTAGTTTGTTCCTCTTTGCACTTTTCATGAATCCATTGTTCTTTAGCTTTCTTGCATTTGCGAATTTTTTACCATTTTATGGCTTTGTACATCTGTTTTCCTGTTTCGTCTGATTTATTTTTGTATCTTCGTCTTTCTTCTATTAAATTCAGGATATTCTTTGTTATCCATGGTTTCTTATTTTCTTTCTGTGTATACCTCAGAATATCTCTGGCCGCCATGTCTAGGCTGTATTTAACGTTATTTCATTCTGTTTCTACTTCCTTAGTACCAAATATTTTCCAGATATCTTTCAGCAATTCACTTGACTTTTTTTCGCATCTTTCTTGAATATCTTTATCTTTTAATTTCTCTAAGTCAAAGTTCCTTTTCCGTTTCTTTTTTCAAATTTTTAAATTCAAGTCATTATTACGATGTTGTGGTCGGTGTCTATATCTGCTTCTGGGTAGCTTCCACAGTTTTTTACTTGTTTCGTAAACCGTTGTCTAACAAGAATGTAATCTATTTAATATCTTCCTATATCTCCTCGCATCTTCCACTTATACCGTCTTCTAGCATGATGTTGAAATAATGTGTTTGCAATAATTAAGTTGTTTTTGTCGCAAAATTGTACCAGTCTGTTTACCCTGTCGTTTCTCGTGCCTAAACCAAATAAACCTACTACTGCTCCTTCCCTACCCTCACCAACCACTGCATTAAAATCCCCTGTAATTATTAGATTTTCATGTCCTTTTACGTAGCGTAATGTCTTCGATATCTTTGTAGATCGCTTCTACCTCCTTGTTACTGTAGCTAGAGGTGAGCATGTAAACTTGTACTATTACTGTGTTTACCGGTTTAAATTCTAATCTAACTATGAGTACTCTTTCGTTCTTTTGTAAGTAATTTTTACACAGTATCCTATCTTTTTCTGCACGACTATGCCCACACCCAAATTTCCTTCCTCTGCTCCTGTATGAATTACCCTGAGGTATCCACTTCAAAAATCCCCCGTCTCTGGCTACCGAACTTCGCTGATCCCTACTATGTTTAGTGCTAACCTATTCATTTTGAATACACGCACATGCACACGCACACGCATACGCGCACGCACACGCACACGCACAGGCGCACGCACACGCACGCGCAAACGCACGCCCACGCACACGCACACGCACGCGCGAGCATACACACACACACACACACGTTGTCGATAAAATCGAATGTCTTCTATAATAACTATAGCGGGTTTACACTTCTTAGATTCCAATATTGTTCTACGAATATTTTATATGGTTCTGAGGCGAACCTATGGCGGGCTTACACTTGCCAAATACGAATACTGTTTAACCAAGATTGTATATGGTTCTGAGGTAACCCTATGGCGGGTTTACACCTGTCAGATACCAATGCTGTTTTATGAGGCTGCTAATATGCTTATTGTTATGTAATTAGTTATTGTATGTATGAATAGAAATCATGTATGCAGGCTGTATTTTATGTTAATATCGTAAGGAAAACCCAGTAAAAACTTGCAATTCTACGTAGATATTGGGGGCATTTGATTTTCATTTGTAATTTCCTTTAACAATGGAATCCATTGTTTACTAAAAGTCACGGATTTGGTTGCTACGCAGTATAACGGGGTTGTTATTGTTATATAATTTGAAAGGGGTTCTGCTCGATTCAATCAACAGATGTTATTTTGTGTTAAGCATATAATGAACGTAAAAAAATATACAGAAAGGTAAAACAAACAAACTTAAACATTTATGTAAAATCACTGATCTGATTATAACAGTTCACGGCGCGCTCTTAACCGGCTGGCGTATATTGATGGACTCTGACGACTTACTACTGATAAGGGACGCTCGGCCTTGTTCTGTCTAGCACGTACACTATGCGCAGGGGCGGACTCATTGTATTTGTTACAGCAGTTATTTTTATGTAGGGTTATATAAGCAACGTCTTTGATTTTGAGTTTTGGTGGTTTTATTCTTTGTCAATAATTTTTGCGTCCTCCCATTTTATTTAATGACAGAAGTCCATTGCATGTTGACAAATCATGGATTTTTCAAATTTTCTATTTTGTATATGTTTTATGTTCTTTAATCGAACTTCAAATTGTCTGGAACTTCCCCCATATAAAATTTCCATTATTAAAAGAAGTAACAAATGAAACTCAAATGCTCCCAATATCTAGGTAGCATTGCAAGTTTTCCTGGGTTTCCTTGCAATTTTAACACGAAATACAGCCTACATACGTGATTTTTATTTATACATACAATAACTAATTACACATTAATCAGCATAGCAGCTTCGTAAAACAGCATTGGTATTTTACAAGTGTAAACCTGCCATAAGGTTACCTCAGAACCATATACAATCTTCGTTGTAAACCCGCCTTAGGGTCGCCTCAGAATCATAAAATATTCGTAGAACAACATTGGTATCTGACAAGTGTAAGCCCGCCATATGGTCGCCTCAGAACCATGTTAAAATCTACTCAAGAGGTAGCCTAAATCATTATGAGTATTTCTCCACAAGATAAATATAGAAAAACGGATGCTTAAGTGTTACGGTAACGTATTCGCACACTTTTTTAATAACCATCCTCTCAATCGTATAAATAGAAACATGTTAAAAAAATGTTTTTCAATCCTCAACTTATTAAATTTATATGAAATTTAACTATTTAAAAATTAATCAGCTGATTTTACGTTAAGCGTATTGGGTAACTCAAAGTCGCTCCCAGGGCGCAACACACATTAAAGGCACTCATTCGTCAAAACTTTAAAATTGTAATTTAATTTTTTCAAACTAAATATATCAAACATTGATAAAGTCATCTTCAATTTATGCCATAAATGTCAAACTTGAAATTTCTATTATTTTGACAACGATCCTAGGTCATGGATAGAAACGTAACTAAAGACGATTTTAACAACTATGAGTGGTTTGATTTCCGAAAAACTCAAGAAAATACAAAATAAACCACAACAAACATACAGGGAGTATGATGTAATTGACGTCATTTACCTAATCGTATCCTAACGACATTATCGCCTTAACTCGTTTTGTAAAACGCTTACATTTCCTTTCTTATCGTTTCCTTGATATCCAATGTTTTTAATTGATACACGTTTCTTCGTTAGGAAGTTTAAATTTTCATCGCTTTTGCCGATATGCTATCGTATGTTTGTTTATTGAATGAAAATGAAATTAAATAGTTTCTACGCGGCTTTTATTAAAATGAAAATTACGGTTAAGTTATAATCATTGAGTAGTTTTATAACAAAGGTAAAAACCGTTATTTTTATCCTTAAACATTATTTCTTCATCATTAAGTTTATGTGATAAGAATGAAAAACTTTTCAATCACGGACCTTATGCATTTAAGCTTTATATGCTAAGTTTTTTCCCAAATGCACCTCTCCACAAATTAGTACTTACATAAATGAAATTTTTTTTGTATTTGCCCAAGTTTAAGGCATTGGATGTTTACGACATGTTGTTATATGAGCTCTCGATGACCTCTAATCACATCATCATATATATATATATATATATATATATATATATTGCTGTGAATCTTCTCTTATCTCTAGGTACTGGCCCTTTAAAAAAAGACATTCGAGCCCCACAGTTTGGGCGTCAAGAATGCTGTGATACCTTTTAAATCACCTGGTCCGTTGATTCCTTCTGTTAATCGCCTCGGCTGCTCTTCTAGATAACTTCCATTCTCAATCATAAAATTAAACAACACATTCCTACCACAAACATCAACGTTAACTCTATTTACATCAATATTCAGACTACATTAAATTTTCAAATTAAATTTGAACATAAAATTCAGTTTTAAAAGAATTTCCGGATTAATTTTATTATCATTTTGCTGTGCATCCAAAATTAAAGTCCTTGTTGGATGCCTACTAATTAATATAACAATATAAGCAGACCGGAGTCTGAGTATAAAGGAGTATCTACCACCCCTTTACGTTAATTAACCAGGTTTGTCTAATTGAGCTCAAAGACCTACCCAAAGTTTCATCCTATTCCCGAACATCAAAACAAAATACCCTTTTACTTAAACAAGCAAATTTCATCTTAAAATTAAATTTTTATGGTTAGAAAAATTCCACTAATGTCCATTTAAAGTAAATCAATTATAAAGTCATTCAATACACACAAAAAAATGTCAAACAAAATAGTACAATTTACCTGAAGGTTATTGTCCTCGTAGCTTCAGTGTAATCGTCCCTTTTGTAAATCACACCATTCCAACCGGATTCTATTTACAGCTTCAAGTTGTCAACGCTTTAAAAATGTTCTCTATCACCATTAATTTAAAGTTGTTTCTAGGCTTTTCCGGAACTCATCTGTGTATATCTGCCTCTGGTTCAGTGGATGCAGACACATTTACGAACCATTTAGTCATTAACACCCCCCCAAAATAGCAAAGAAATTCATACTTCCTTTTACCAATATTACCAATATACGCCAAAACTGCCTACTTTTGGGTATACATTTGTCGTTGTAAATTTTACTAATTGGTACCGTGATAATAAACTTTTATTACCTTGTATCTAAGTGCACTGAAGTACATTCATGTTAGCACGTAAAATAACCAACTATCTTGAGTCACTAAAATATACTAGCACACTTTAAATTATTTAATCAAACTAAAAAGCACTGTTTAAAATCAAGTCGCGGATGCACGAGCTTTTAACGCATCGAATCGTCGAAAGTCTCAGAGTCTAAGAGAGAGAAACACATATTCCCGCCTGTATATATAGCGAATAGCCGACACGTCGCTTTGTTCCCTAAAGCGGGTAATTCCAACGAATTCCTCATTCTACGTTCCCAGTCTGTAGCCTGCACGTCGATTTTTATGAATTTAGTCCTCACCCCATTGAGATCTCAGAAAATTTCAACACGGCTCGCAAAGTTGTCCGAGAAAAACTAATTACTTTTATACAGAAATTGTTGTTCTACCTCTGATATATGCATCCTATTTCCAACCAATCGCAACCCCCTGACGTTGTTTAAATCCCGCCTTTTAAAATATGTGTCTTTGCTTGACGCATTTTCTCTTTCCTTCTCTAACCTGTTCGTATTGGTGCAACTTGACACTCTTCATTATCGATTATATTTTAGTCCACGCGGACTGTTATCTTGGTTTAATAAACCCGTATCGCACATTCTCGTAAATACTAAGTCCCGGTTTCTCCAAGATTCTTTGAAACATTAATTATTTGCCAAATTTACGCAGAATGAGCTTTTTTTAAAAATACGCAGGTGTTCTGTATTTCCTGCTAAAGCATCTGATCGTTTCCAATATCCTTAGAATCAATATGTTTATCCAAACAAATTAACTTGAAATTGCCTTTTAAAAACACGCAGGTGTTTTCAAACGTAACATTTTAAATACCCTTCTACGATTTGCATTTTATTGGGTTTTACAAGTTTTCTATGCTTATTATATGTTACTAACGGTTTAATTAACTCTAATTAAATTGATTTCTATCCTTTCATTTTAGCGAATACAAATTATTATCCGTACGTTTTGTTTAATACCAGTTATTTAAAATAGAGTTCATTAATATAAATTTTGCACGTAATTTCCATTTGTTTAGGAATAATTAAATTATCCACTGCGCTTTTCAATACTGCTTCTTTTGATGTAAAGCGTCTTATAGATAATTTAAATTTCTTACTTTTACTGAAACGACCGAGTTTATTTATGCTTCAAGACTTTAATAAAGCGTATTATTTAATGAAATTCCTTATACACGGTAATTAAAATTATTTGATTTGATTATTTAATTTTCTACCCTGGTCTAAATATGAGTATTTTCCCCCTATTTGAATACAAATAATCCCACTTATTTGAATGCAAATATCAAATATTTAGACTGCCAAAAAATCTTTACAAAATTTTGCCTATCTCTCTCTATCCTTATCTATCTAACTTACCTACTTTGTCTCCAATCAAAAAAAAATATTTACACCTATCCTATATCCCTATCCTATTCCTAACTCTCACCTACTTCTATAAACTGAAATTATCCCTAACTTCATCCTACTTATCCATCTAATCCTATATACATCCTATATACCTATCCTATTCCTAACTTTTAACTAATCTTCACTATACTTTACTTCCCCCTACCTAATCCTATATGCCTATCCTACTCTTACTCTATTCCTAACTCTCCACTAATCTTATATAAAATATCTATACTTAACCTATCTTATTATCTTCCTACATTTACTCTTTATCCTCATCCAAAACATATTCCTAATTATCTCCCATATGTGTCCTATATCTAGCTTTATTTTCTATAACCACTTACTTCTACTCTTCTATCTACACCTATTCTATCCCTATCCTATTTAAATCTAACTCTCTTCTTGACCCTCCATGTCTTTCTTCTTACCATCCTAATACTCTTCATCCCTATCTCTCCCCCTTCTATATCTATACTTAACATCTCTATTATCTCACATACAATAAACTTATCATCCCTCTTATCCTGACTCTTAAATATCACTTCTTCTTCAGTCCCTACACTTGTCTGTTTCTTATTTATTATTGTTTCCCTATCTGCCGACAAACCAAACGATACTACTTTACAATTATCGATTTTTCCCTCTATGGAAAATCCTATGTACCTTCTAGAATTTTTGTGTAATGGAATCCGCCAGAATGAATTCCTTAAATCTACTTGATTAAAAACAAACTTGCCATCGTTACTTAATTTCGTCTTCACCTGCTCCTGATATGCTGCTTCTACCCCCACTACTTCTGCATGTTTTTGTATTAAAGCTTGAACCTCTACTTTCCTATCCTCTGGACATCTTATCGTGTTGATCTGTTTTACTTCATCATCCTCTACCTCTACTACATTAATACTAAACCCAGTGTCATCCTCTGTGACTTCATAACTGCCTTTCCATGGCACTACCCTATCCTTAATCCTTATTACCTTCCTTTCCATATCTATCAAAACCCTAACTTCATCATACAGTCAACACCTAAAATGCTCTGAAACTTCAGTCCAGGTACAATTACAAACTCCTGTTCACAGCTTAAACCTCCTATATCTATCCTAAGCACCACAACACTATTTACTACAGCAAACTTCTTTTTATTTGGAGCTACTAAATGGCTACGTTTTATAGGCATAATTCTATCACAAACCTTATCCCTAATTTTGCTGACGAATTCCTCCGATATTAAACTCGCCTCTGCCCCTGTATCAAGTAATACTTCTACATTATTTTCAAAAATTTCTAAATTAATAATTGGCAAACATAATTTTTCTACAGTTTCTGGCTCTACTTCCTCCTCAATTTTGAAAAATTCACGTGGATGTTCGTATACATTTACACAGAAATCTAGTGGTCTGTCACGTTCTAAAAATCCTGTCCCATCCTGTTTTCCGTGCTTGGTCCTGGTTGTCCTTCTACAACCTGTGCGTACGTCCTCCTCGTGTTAATATCCGTGTCCCTGTCTCTATTCGGTGTGCTGGTCACAGTCCTGTTTACTTCCGGTAAACTGTTCTGTCTCGTGTAACTAGGTCTTGGCGTCGGTCCCCTAGTCGCACTATTGCTCCTGTATTCCTGTCCTCGTCGTTCCCAATTCGGTCGAAAATTTCTGTTGTAGTCAGGCCGTCTCGGATAATTCGGTGTCCTGTTGTCAAACCTAACTGTGTTAACGTTTCGTTCTCGTATCTCTCTTGTCCGTCCTACACATACATCGTCATATCTCTGTAAATACTCTAAAAATGTCTCCCGTTCTGTGATGTTTTGTAAGGCCACGTGTTGTCTAATTTCCAGTTCAAAATGTCGTGATAGGTACTTGATAATCTGTCTGTCCGTCAATGGTGGATTCAGTTGTTTGGCCACACTGTACTTGCGGATGGCATATTGCTCCTAGAACCTGCAAACTCTCCCTTAAATTTTCCTGTAATCAAGTCGTCCCTAATCTGATCCTGTTTGTGATCACTCCAGTAATGTTGTAAAATTTGTTTTCAAAGTCCTGATACGTGTCTATGTCCTGTCCTACTAAATTGTACCATGCTTCCGCGTTGTCCTTTAATAAAGCCTTTATCGTATTTAGTTTAGTCTGTTCGTCAAATAAATTTCCCACTAGATTTCTTACACTATTAATAAAAATTTGTGGATTTACCCTGTTATCACCATAAAACTTCATGTGTTGGTCCAATGATACTCCACCTGTATAAAATCTGGGACCTTCCCCCGTTAAATTTGACATGTTGTATTTAATACTACTAACTTCGCGTTCTACCCTGCCTAACTGATCCCTACATGAGTCCGTTACTTCAGTCAGTTTTACGTTTCTTTCTTCTTCACAGAAAATGCGTACTTCGGACCTTAAATGTCCCATTTCCTGTCGAAGACCTGTAATATCACGCTCATTTTTTCAACCCTATTTTCAACTTCCCCATCTTTATGGTAAGACTATTTTTAAACTCTGTAAATTCTTTAGTCGACTGCTCAATTTTCCCGCTTATCTGCTCTAATTTTTGGTTGGACTCCTCCCTAGCTCTATTAGATTCATCGCTTAGCAGCTCTAATTTTCTGTTAGACTCCTCCATCGCTCTATTCGATTCTTCCCTAGCTAATCGCATTTCCTCTAACATTCTCATCATTAACTCATTTCCTGTTTCTCCTGATTCCGTCCTCGACTGATCTCTACTGCCTCCAGCTTCTTCCATTTTCGAAATTTTCTCACACAATGCACTATCGTCACTTCCAATTTCCACTCCTTGACTCCTTAACCACTCCTTTCTCTGCATACGTTCAAATCACTCACACACACTCTAAAATACTCTTAAATTTATACACACACAGAAACTCTCTCTCTCAGATCGCCAGTTTCCTGGAATAAAATAACAAAATTTTTATTTGGAACTCGAGCCCTCACGTTGTGGTCGCCAAAGTGCTGTGAATCTTCTCTTATCTCTAGGTACTGGCCCTTTAAAAAGACATTAACGTTATTTCATTCTGTTTCTACTTCCTTAGTACCAAATATTTTCCAGATATCTTTCAGCAATAAACTTGACTTTTTTTCGCATCTTTCTTGAATATCTTTATCTTTTAATTTCTCTAAGTCAAAGTTCCTTTTCCGTTTCTTTTTTCAAATTTTTAAATTCAAGTCATTATTACGATGTTGTGGTCGGTGTCTATATCTGCTTCTGGGGCTTCCACAGTTTTTACTTGTTTCGTAAACCGTTGTCTAACAAGAATGTAATCTATTTAATATCTTCCTATATCTCCTCGCATCTTCCACTTATACCGTCTTCTAGCATGATGTTGAAATAATGTGTTTGCAATAATTAAGTTGTTTTTGTCGCAAAATTGTACCAGTCTGTTTACCCTGTCGTTTCTCGTGCCTAAACCAAATAAACCTACTACTGCTCCTTCCCTACCCTCACCAACCACTGCATTAAAATCCCCTGTAATTATTAGATTTTCATGTCCTTTTACGTAGCGTAATGTCTTCGATATCTTTGTAGATCGCTTCTACCTCCTTGTTACTGTAGCTAGAGGTGAGCATGTAAACTTGTACTATTACTGTGTTTACCGGTTTAAATTCTAATCTAACTATGAGTACTCTTTCGTTCTTTTGTAAGTAATTTTTACACAGTATCCTATCTTTTTCCGCACGACTATGCCCACACCCAAATTTCCTTCCTCTGCTCCTGTATGAATTACCCAGAGGTATCCACTTCAAAAATCCCCCGTCTCTGGCTACCGAACTTCGCTGATCCCTACTATGTTTAGTGCTAACCTATTCATTTTGAATACACGCACATGCACACGCACACGCACACGCATACGCGCACGCACACGCACACGCACAGGCGCACGCACACGCACGCGCAAACGCACGCCCACGCACACGCACACGCACGCGCGAGCATACACACACACACACACGTTGTCGATAAAATCGAATGTCTTCTATAATAACTATAGCGGGTTTACACTTCTTAGATTCCAATATTGTTCTACGAATATTTTATATGGTTCTGAGGCGAACCTATGGCGGGCTTACACTTGCCAAATACGAATACTGTTTAACCAAGATTGTATATGGTTCTGAGGTAACCCTATGGCGGGTTTACACCTGTCAGATACCAATGCTGTTTTATGAGGCTGCTAATATGCTTATTGTTATGTAATTAGTTATTGTATGTATGAATAGAAATCATGTATGCAGGCTGTATTTTATGTTAATATCGTAAGGAAAACCCAGTAAAAACTTGCAATTCTACGTAGATATTGGGGGCATTTGATTTTCATTTGTAATTTCCTTTAACAATGGAATCCATTGTTTACTAAAAGTCACGGATTTGGTTGCTACGCAGTATAACGGGGTTGTTATTGTTATATAATTTGAAAGGGGTTCTGCTCGATTCAATCAACAGATGTTATTTTGTGTTAAGCATATAATGAACGTAAAAAAATATACAGAAAGGTAAAACAAACAAACTTAAACATTTATGTAAAATCACTGATCTGATTATAACAGTTCACGGCGCGCTCTTAACCGGCTGGCGTATATTGATAGACTCTGACGACTTACTACTGATAAGGGACGCTCGGCCTTGTTCTGTCTAGCACGTACACTATGCGCAGGGGCGGACTCATTGTATTTGTTACAGCAGTTATTTTTATGTAGGGTTATATAAGCAACGTCTTTGATTTTGAGTTTTTGGTGGTTTTATTCTTTGTCAATAATTTTTGCGTCCTCCCATTTTATTTAATGACAGAAGTCCATTGCATGTTGACAAATCATGGATTTTTGAAATTTTCTATTTTGTATATGTTTTATGTTCTTTAATCGAACTTCAAATTGTCTGGAACTTCCCCCATATAAAATTTCCATTATTAAAAGAAGTAACAAATGAAACTCAAATGCTCCCAATATCTAGGTAGCATTGCAAGTTTTCCTGGGTTTCCTTGCAATTTTAACACGAAATACAGCCTACATACGTGATTTTTATTTATACATACAATAACTAATTACACATTAATCAGCATAGCAGCTTCGTAAAACAGCATTGGTATTTTACAAGTGTAAACCTGCCATAAGGTTACCTCAGAACCATATACAATCTTCGTTGTAAACCCGCCTTAGGGTCGCCTCAGAATCATAAAATATTCGTAGAACAACATTGGTATCTGACAAGTGTAAGCCCGCCATATGGTCGCCTCAGAACCATGTTAAAATCTACTCAAGAGGTAGCCTAAATCATTATGAGTATTTCTCCACAAGATAAATATAGAAAAACGGATGCTTAAGTGTTACGGTAACGTATTCGCACACTTTTTTAATAACCATCCTCTCAATCGTATAAATAGAAACATGTTAAAAAATGTTTTCAATCCTCAACTTATTAAATTTATATGAAATTTAACTATTTAAAATTAATCAGCTGATTTTACGTTAAGCGTATTGGGTAACTCAAAGTCGCTCCCAGGGCGCAACACACATTAAAGGCACTCATTCGTCAAAACTTTAAAATTGTAATTTAATTTTTTCAAACTAAATATATCAAACATTGATAAAGTCATCTTCAATTTATGCCATAAATGTCAAACTTGAAATTTCTATTATTTTGACAACGATCCTAGGTCATGGATAGAAACGTAACTAAAGACGATTTTAACAACTATGAGTGGTTTGATTTCCGAAAAAACTCAAGAAAAATACAAAATAAACCACAACAAACATACAGGGAGTATGATGTAATTGACGTCATTTACCTAATCGTATCCTAACGACATTATCGCCTTAACTCGTTTTGTAAAACGCTTACATTTCCTTTCTTATCGTTTCCTTGATATCCAATGTTTTTAATTGATACACGTTTCTTCGTTAGGAAGTTTAAATTTTCATCGCTTTTGCCGATATGCTATCGTATGTTTGTTTATTGAATGAAAATGAAATTAAATAGTTTCTACGCGGCTTTTATTAAAATGAAAATTACGGTTAAGTTATAATCATTGAGTAGTTTTATAACAAAGGTAAAAACCGTTATTTTTATCCTTAAACATTATTTCTTCATCATTAAGTTTATGTGATAAGAATGAAAAACTTTTCAATCACGGACCTTATGCATTTAAGCTTTATATGCTAAGTTTTTTCCCAAATGCACCTCTCCACAAATTAGTACTTACATAAATGAAATTTTTTTTGTATTTGCCCAAGTTTAAGGCATTGGATGTTTACGACATGTTGTTATATGAGCTCTCGATGACCTCTAATCACATCATCATATATATATATATATATATATATATATTGCTATGATAGGGGGTGATTTGGGGGTGTATTGAGTCATAATGGTTACCCAATACATGTAAATAGTACTAGACGTTAGAAAACCGCATTTATTTAGCATTAAAAATACTTAATTTGTATATTATTCAAAGAACAAAACATTTAACGCCCTGTATAAGGCTCGCAATTGATTTTAATTAATGCTGAGTAGCATATCATTCAACAATACACACACATGCAGCAAAAGAAATAACTCTACACGCAATCAAACTTGTCCTAAACCAAAAATGTTCATAAATTATAAATTAATACGCGTTAAACGCAGGAAAAACCTAGGAAAATCATAATCCAATTCACATTGAACGAGTGATAACAAAAGCAGATAGCATAGTCTTAATAAGAAACGCATCCTTCAAAATAAATACACTTCAGAAACACAAAAAGATAAACCGAAATATGTTAATTTACGTCACTTTGTCTACGTGATTTTCTACATGAAGTTAATGCATATCCCAAAATATTATCTTGACAAACAGTGCCATAAGTGAAATTACGTGCCTAAACGAATTAGAAATTCCTGTAACAACATCAAAAACAGACGCTATAAATTAAATACAAACCAGAACGTACGAGTACCTACGTGATCAAAGGACCGTTTCTATAAGGCAATAACAGTGATGAACCTGTAAAAGCCCGAGAATATTCAAAACAACAGATGGTTGGTCATACACTTTGAACAACAGTTCAGATAAACCAATGAATTTTAAAGGAGGCGTAGGGTATCTAATGTGAGAGGGTTTGATAAGCGGACAGTCTTACTTTAAACCACGTACAAACTGCATCAGTGATACTTAATAATTTACGCGAATTAATTATAGTGAAAATATATGAGAAAAAGCTAGATATTTATTAATTGATTTAGGTTAAATATTAATAATTCGGGGCTCTAAGTAAGGAAACTCTAAGAACGATTTTAAGGATAAATCTAAAGCAACTCTAAAGAAATTGTAAAGAAACTCTAAAGAAACTCTAAGAAACTCTAAGAAACTCTAAAGAAATTCAAAGGAAAATTCTAAGTAAATCTAAGTGCATAAATCTAAGAATAAATCTAAGAACATTTCGACGTTATGAAAAGTTAAGGCAGATCACATTCAACGCGGTAGAACTTGGAGACTCAACTAAAAGCAATATTTCAGAATAGTCCCGAATAAGGTCGTGCCAAAAAGAATGCTTGGGATAGGAGTAACGGGCACGTATGAAATGAAAAAAAAAGAAAAACGTAAACAGAGTAATATAGTCGGGAAAGAAGCGATCGGTGTAAGAAACTACTCGGCTCCGGTTAGCGGCTCGCGGTTAGTGGTGTGGGTAAACAATAAGAACTAATTATTTGGAAGGCCCAACAGTAAATCAGCTGGCCACGTGATCCCGTTGCGAAACTTGATCGCCTTGCGTATCATCTGAAAAAAAAAGATATAAAAAAGAGCACAGCGCTACATACTTACAAACGACTGGTTTCTGCAGCAAAGTATGGCTACTTGTCATAAAACAATACATTCCAGAACAATAAAGCAAATAAAGCTTATTAAATTAATACAATACAACAAAATCCAAAACGTATTGCATTTATAAAAGACATTTTAAGTAACATAAAAACACAGAAAGATGAAAAAAAACACTTCATAAAGTAGCGAGCTGCGGTTTTTACATCACTGTAATGATGTCTCAATAAAACAATAAAATTTTATAATTCCAAAGACAAGAAATCTAAACCGCAATCATAAACATAAAACTACATATATAAAATTGCAAACGGTCCTTAAATAAAACAATTTTAATGATAGATATCATTCCACATGAAGATAATTTGAATAAATAGGATTGGCAGCCTACGCCAGTATATAACGAAGTAGTTAAACCTAACTAATCAGCTATGTTTAAATGCTTAGAGTTGGATATTTTATCCGACTTACCTTGATATATTTTGTACACTACAAGATTTATTTGTGAATAAAAAGTACGAGATTAAGATTTATGAGTGCTTATACTAATTTTAAAAAGAAATTTTGGACTCTATTATTTAGTATAAATGAGTGATTATTCAAAAGTATTTTTTTAGTTTTAAAATATTGTCTGTAGCGTAAAACTGTTGTGGCAGTTTTGGAGTCTATTTTTAATATTTAAGGTTTGTGTTGAGAGAAAGCGGTTTCTCTTAGCTGTTACATTTAAATATTGTTTGTAAGAGAAAAGCTGTTGTGGATGTGGTAATTAATATTTGAAAAATAATTTGTAAAAGAATATTTCGTACCATTATAAATTTGATGTTTGATTCTAGTGGTTTTATTTTTGAAGTGAGTTAGCCAAAAATAATTAAACAGCGGGCAAACTCAAACTTTCATATATTCAATTTTTCGTAAAAATTCCTTACAAATAAACCTTATTAATGTGGTAATAAAAATGAACAAACATTAATTACATACACACACAAACTAGTTATGACAAAAGGCATGTGTGCTCGGAAAGCATCTGTCATTTAATATACAAATTAAGTACCATACAGTTCGCCAAATTGCTTACAATATCACTTTCTGGTTACTAAATTTTATAATTTATAGTGGTTTATTTTCACGGAGGGAAATTAAACTACGCTCGCCACGTTATTACTTGAATTCTAAACAGCTAATAAAGAGTGATCCAAATTTAACCCTCACCTTAATTACCGCGGTATTTTTTGTTTTATTAAAGTCAATACTGCCGCTATTAATAGTAGTTTACTGAAACATGTAACATATAACACAGACTATAGTTTGAGCGCATCCTCAGTGCACCTCTGTATCTTGTGTCCGTTCTAGATTTCCTGCGGGCTAAATCTTACTTTATTGCTTAGTTTTGGACGATTCAAAGATATATTCCGAATAATTTTTCTAGATATTGCAGTTTTGGTGGAATTTGTGCCTTTTAATTCCGAAAATTGAAACCATCCCTCGGGATTTATCTAAGCTAACGAGTTATAATTCTTCGACCAGCTTACACCTCATTTCTGGCAAAAAAATTCACCTGAACACAACTTTTCATCTCAAAAAAGTTTCATTTTCTTAATAATCAAATTCGTCTCTTTTAAATCTAAAGTTAATTTATCATTCATCTCTTTAAATTTTCTTTCATTCTATTCTCTTTCTGATTATAAACGTTTCCCCAATCTTGCTAGATTCTTGCCAAACTCTGCTCGTAATTCCTGGGTGTTGCTGTCAGATTTCTTACTAACCTCCTTTATGCATTTCTCGTTCATTTCTTTTATTATTTTGCATTTGTTTGCTCATTTTCTTCATATTCTCACTTATGTATTTGATACTTTTTTCATGTTTTCACTCATTTCCTTAATACTTTACTCATTATTTTCTTCATCTCCTACATGTCTTTATTTATATTCAATAAAAGAGCCATAATTCTAGATTCCTGAGAATTTCTTATTTTTCCACTCTCTCTGCTGTGCCGTTTTTCCTGCTTCTCACTTGTGGGGTCCTCCAAATAAACACTTTCTTGAGATCCTATTTTCAAAGCTTCTGCGCTCAATCCCTCACGAATTTCTTTCATTCTATCAGTCATTATGGAAACCAATAAAATATACTTCACATAAATGTTCCTACAAAATCCAACAATACACAAAACCCTAACTTTTAAGCGGTTTGACCAAGCATCAGGTTAGAACGCCAATAAAGGATGCTGTGAACAAACAATCTTTCAAATAACAATTCCTACATCCACAAAACTGTTCCCTAGTAAATAATATCTAAAATCTAACAAAATATACTAAAATTAGAGTGTAAAGTCTCATAATTAGGATGAACACGCTCTAATTTTAATCTCATTCAACTGTAACTCCTTAATTAAATCTTATGAAAATAACCAACAACTTTTACATTTTTTTGCAAAATAACCAACAATTTTACATTAATTTTCGTTCTCTATTCTCGAATTACTTTTCCAGTGTCAGATAAAATGATTCATTAAAATCTTATTATGTTCAAAATTTGTCAGGATACGCTAAATAGCTCAATATAATCCTTTAAAACCTGATTTAAACGTATCTAATCGGTTAGGTTTAAAGATTTTTTATATAATGGCAAAACCTCACCGCAGACGGCCACTCCTCAAATTATCAACTTGTACACATTCTCTACTCTAATTTGAACTACCAGCACACAAGAATTTTCTTACCATGGAACTTAGCTAATAAATACAAATGTCCTTTTTAAAATTTTAAACAATGTAAATTTGATTTTACCGTGTAAATTATGTTGATCTTTGTTGTTGCTTCTGTTTGGCACGTAGTCATCCATTTATGTCCAAGTATTTCAAATTGTTAATTTTTTCCAATTCAATCCCATGTATGCTTTTATTCAAATTAGAATACTTTATCATGCAGCAACTAATTATCATTTATTTTTGAAACCATTTTAACGTATTTCAAATAATCTTACTTACTCCTGTACATTTAAAACACTTTATCAGTCACTTTTTCAATAAATAATTTCACTACTAAAACTGTACTACGTGATATATTATCATTTATTCTATTGCATCGTGACATTTAAAGAAGGATTGAACAACCATCCTGGTCTTTAACTTTAATTTGGTTATATATGTAGGCTTCCATAATACGTCGGCATCTAGGACTGTCTGGGCTAATCATGAGTCTTGTAATTAGTTGTTTTCCGGAAGTGTGTGATGCAATATTCAAAACTTTGTCGTTTTACGGCTTCATCTTATGCTAATTAATTGAAGTTGTTCTTTATTTTATCAATATTTAAGATTTACGTCTGTAGTTAATCTTATTTTTACTTTATCTATTAACTCGCCTTAATTGGATGTACGTTTACATTCCTTATCTTCGCTTCTTCGGTATTTGATCATTCGCCTTCTGTTCCATTATAGCGCTGGTTCTTTTTAGAAGTTCAATAAACACATTTTTCGATTGAAATACATTTTCCTAGTTTCTATAAATGTCGTCTAATATTTTAAATGAATACGATTTCATGCCAACGTATGTTTGGTATTAAGAAGAAAACGAAGTTAAATATTAAACATAATTGACTACTTTTTGGATGAAGCTCTTTGAAAAACATCCTTCTGCGCTCGAAATATACTATTATTTCTATCGAAGAACACTATTTTCTTTGTTATTGAGCATGATAATTTTTTCAATCACTGGTTTATGCATTTATAATTCAATATGCCGAGTACAGCATTTTAACAAATACACTTCTCTATGAAAATGGATATTTATTAATTCTAGATTTTGCTTAATTTTCTCCAAAATTGCTCGGATTTGCGATCTCTATCTTTATGCAATGATAGATAACCTACTGATAACTCTCTAATCACATCAATATATATATATATATATATATATGTATATATATAGATATGTATATATATAGATATATGTATATATATATATATGTATATATATATGTATATATATATATATATATATATATGTATATATATGTCTATATTTTGCTGTGGATTGCCCGGGGTTGTGCGTCTAATAAAGGACGCTATGATAAATGTTTCTAATTGTCGTTTATCTAATTATTTTTGTTAACCCACTAATCAATAAAACCACTGTAATCATACACAAGATTTATAATGATACAAAATAATCTTCTTACAAATAATTTTTCAATTTAAAATAATGCATCCACAACAACTTTCTCTTAGAAACAATATCTCAACTATAAAATTAAAAATGTGACTTCTCTCAACGCATAATTCATATATACTACATATAGGGTACATGATATCTCTTTATAATTAAAATTATAACACGCATATTCTAAACAAATCTTAAACACGTGATTATTATTCTTAAACGACTCTGTAATTAAATAATTGGAAGCATGTGCTTTCAATTGAAATACTAACGTATTTTTGCTATTAAATGAAAATTCTTCTTAGAATATGCAATTTTACATAAGTTTGATGTAAATTGATACTGAAATATTTTTTAGAATGTTTACGCATTTGAGCAGGATGAAAATTCCTTTATAACATATGCTTTAGTATTTAAATTTATTGAGGGTAATAAATATCTTTATTTTTATTTAAAACACAATTAAACTATCGAATAGTCACGGCTTTCCTGCGTCAAACATATTTGATACATTTTTTACCGGGCATTTAACAAATGTTTTCTATGCAAATAAATATCTAAATAATTTCGCTTTTTATTGAATTTTGTCGAATTTTCTCGCATTTATGAAGTCAGATATTTATTATATAATGGAATATGACTTTTCTATGATTTTCACATGAAAATAATATAAAAACAAGATGGCTGCGAGTGAATAAGCATTAGCAGATCGGTGCAGCAAATGCATAAATTTGACAAGTTGTTTGTTGTGCAGTTATTAATTTTAAACACCAAGGAGTCTTTCGGGTACATAATCAGCTAGTTTTATCAATAACCTAAAAGTGGATTTTTTGCATGTAAGTACGAATCTAAACTTCTCAATATTCATCAAATATTTTGTGTCAATAAATGTCAATATCAATAAATAAAAATAGTCTTTAACCTCATAACTATTCCGCTGTGTTGCTTGCATTGCAGCTCTAAACTAAGACATAAACCTGTTGCGTTATCAAATTGATAACTAACTTTTGTATTGGTTATTGCTTTCTATGTGCAAATATTATCCACGTTACTAATATTTACATCAATCAGAAAATAGATAGTGAGTTGAGTTCATCGATCGGATGCTTTGAAAGTAACTTTTTCTCTGTAATGAAAGCTTTAGAGTCCAAATTAGAAGCGGCACTTAATAAAAATTACGATACAGCAGGTCAAGTCGTGGAGAATAGCACGTTATATAAAGAGTTTGTTAAGTTTAAGTAACGCATTTTGCACTGCTTAAGTAAAATAAAAATAATGTTTTCCGCAGGAATCACAGTACCAATTGCACTTATCCATGTTGTGGATAATCTACAGGAGGTTATGGATAGGAAGCAGATCACTATTTTGGTGCTACTTGATTTTAGCTTGACTTTTGCTAATGTTAACTTTTAAATATTACTCGCAAAGTTAAATATATATAATAAATCTTCTGATGACGCCTTGCTATGGGTTAGATCTCTGTGGCTGAAGAGTGAAGATTTAAAGGCTGAGGTACCCCAAGGCAGCGTCTTGGGGCCGATTATGTTCTCGTAGTACATTCAAGATTTTCCTGAAGTTTTTAAATACTGTAAGTACCACTGTCAACCGGATGACGTTCAAATTTATCTTCATTGCTCACCAATGACATAGTAGACACCCTAAATAAAATTATCATCGAACTTTTTAACATTAAGTCATGGGGTGAGAAAGACCAGTTAACGTTAAATTCGACTAAATGCCAAGCCATTCTGGTTGGCACATTAAAGTTATTACGTTCAATCTAACATACCGCTTTACCATAGATACTTATCAACGACACCGAAATAAAAATTAGCACGACGGAAACAACCTAGGCGTGGTTCTTAATTTAAACCTAAAATGGATAGATAGCACGGTGCAAATATGCAGCAAAGTGTTTAGTTCATTTCGCAATTTGAACAGATTAAAACGTTTTCTTCCTTTTCGTCTAAAGGTCCAACTAGTCCTGTCATTAATTCTGCCATTGTTTATTATGGAGACGTTCTATATCACTATCTACTAATTGCTGTTAACAATCGATTGCAGAAGGCTCAAAGTAGCTGTATTAGATTTATATTTGGCATTAAGCGTTGTGAGCATGTCTCGTGGAACTGTAAACGGTTAGAAAGACTAAAGTTAGAGGAGCGACGACAATTACATCAAGCGTTCATGATGAATAAGCTAGTTCACGAAATTGGTGCTCCTTACCTGGCCTCCAGACCAGAACCTTTATCTAGGGGACTGTACAACATCATAAATGAGAACCGTTTGGCTATTCCATTTCATTGTATTAAAAAGTACCATGCCTCTTTTCTTACTTCTGGTACAATCCTCTAGAATTCCGTACCTATAACTTTAAGAAAGTTGCCGTCTTTTGTTAAATTCCGGGGAGCATATCAGGGGCATCTGCTAGCACGCTACTAATACGTTTTGGAACGCGCGAAAAATAGTGACCCAGTATGTGCGAGTGTGCATGCGCGTGGGGGCGTGTGTGCTGCACCTTTACAGAATTTGCTTGTTAGTAATTTTTACATAAGGGGGTAAACTTATTTGTAAAAGTGGCTCAGTAGCCTAAACTTCGCTAAGTTCACTTCTATTTGTATACTTCATGTATTATAAATAAATAAATAAATAAAGACATATATACATATATATATATATATATATATATAAAGGAAGATCAACTTTATATATATATATATATATATATTACTCATATTTAGACCAGGGTAGAAAATTAATTAATTACACCAAATAATTTTAATCACCGTGTATAAGGAATTTTATTAGATAATACGCTTTATTAAAAAAAAACGTGAAGAATAAAAATTCATTCGTTTCATTAAAAATAAGAGAGTTAAATTATTTACAAGACGCTTGCTATAAAAAGAAGCAGTATTAAAATGCTCAACGGGTAATTTAATTATTCCGAGTAAAGAAACAAATGGAAATTACGTGCAAAATTTATATTAATTGATTCAAGTTTGGGTAATGAGTATTAAACAAAATGTACAGATAATAAGTGAATATTTGATTAGGATTCACTAAAAATTAAAGGGTATTATTTTAATTGGAGTTAATTGAACCATTAGTAACATATAATATGTATAAAAGCTGGTAAAAACCCAATAATATTCAAATCGTAGAAGTGTTATTTAGAAGTATTATGTTTGAACACCTGCGTATTTTTAAATGTTTTATGTTCTGCTTAAATTTGGCAGATAACAAATGGTTACAGAGAATGTTGGAGAAACCGTCGCTTAATATTTACGGGAAATGCTAATAAGGTGGGTTATTTCACAAGTCCACGTGGATTGAAAATAACCGATAATAAATAATATCGATTTGTACCACTCGGAACAGGGTAGATAGAGACGGATAATATGCGCAAGACAGAGACACATATAGTAAAGGCGTGATGTGAGCAACGTCACTGGGTTGCGATTGGTTGAAAATAAGAGGCAAACATGAGAGGTAAAAATAACATTTCTATATAAAAATTAATTAGTTATTCTCAGACGCTGCGAGCCGTGTGTAAATTTCTGAGATTTAACTGGTGCGAGTGCAAATTTAATAAGAACCGACACACGGGCGGTCGAGATGGGAACATAGTAGGCGAAATTCTAGAAACTGGCCGTTTTGGGGACAAAACCGACAGACAGGCTAACCCGTATATATACCCGGGTTAATATGAGTTTCTCTCTCTTAGATTTTCGATTTGATTCAATGCGTTAAACAGTGCTTTAGTTTTCCGATTTTGATTGAATAATTTAAACAGTTTGCTCGTATATTTTGGTGATTTAAAACAGTTTGTTCTTTACGTGCTACAATGAAAGTTATTTAGTGCACTTAGAAAAGAAGATGCAAGGTAATAAAGTCTAGTATCACTGTACCAATTATTCAAATTTGCAACGACAAATGAATACACAAAAGTAGGCAGTTTTGGCGTATAGCGTGAAAGAAGTATAAATTTCTTTGCTATTTTCGGGGGTGTTAATAAATAAATAATTCGTAAACGTGACTGGATCTACAAAACAAGATACAGATATACACAGATGAGTTCCGGAAAAGCACTGAAACAACTTTAGATGAATGGTAGTGTAGAAAGTTTTAAAGACGACCAGTAATCCGAGGACCTAAACATAACCCAGTTGGAATGGTGTGATTAACAGAGGACGATGTACATTGGAGCCACGAGTGCATTAACCTTCAGGTAACTTACGCTTTGTTGTTCGATTTTTGATGTTTTGGTGTGTGTTGAATAACTTTATAATTTATTTACTTAAAATGGACAGTAGTGAAATTGTACTAACAACAAATTTTTAATTTTAAGGTGAAATTTTCTTGTTTAAGTAGAAAGGGGTATTTAGTATTTATGTTCTGGATTATGATGAAAATTTGGGTATGTCTTTGAGCTCAATTAGACGAACCTGGATAATTAACGTAAAGGGGTGGGAGATGCTCCCTTTGTATTCAGACTCAGGTCTGCATATATTGTTATATTAATTAGTAGGCATCCTACATGGACTTTAATTCTGGATGCACATTAAAATGATAATAAATTTAATCTTGAAGTTTTCTGATACTGAAATTTATGCTGAAATTTAATTTTGAAATTTTAATGTATTATGAATATTGATGTAAATAGAGTTAACGTTGATGTTTGTGGTAGGAATGTAATTTTTTTTTATGAATGAGGATGAAAGTTTTAACTAGCAGCCGAGGCGGAAAAGTGTAAAGAGGCGATTAACAGAAGAAAGTCAACGGACCAGTTAAGTTAATAGCTTTTTGTAGGTTTCACAGCATTCTTGGAGCCCAATCTGTGGAGCTCGATTTGAAAACCTTAGTTCCCGGATTTTGGTGGATTCACAGCATTTTTGGCGCCCAATTTGTGAGGCTCGATTCTGATTCATGGATTCACAGCATTCTTGGCGACCCAAAAGTGAGGCTCGAGTTCCAAATAAAATTTTTGTGATTTTATTCCAGGAAACTGGCGATCTGAGAGAGAGAGTTTCTGTGTGTGTATAAATTTAAGAGTATTTTAGAGTGTGTGAGAGTGGTTAGAACGTATGCAGAGAAAAGAGTGGTTAAGGAGTCAAGGAGTGGAAATTGGATGTGACGATAGTGCATTGTGTGAAAAAAATTCGAAAATGGAAGAAGCTGGAGGCAGTAGAGATCAGTCGAGGACGGAATCAGGGGATCAAGGAAACGAGATGATAATGAGAATGCTAGAGAGGATGAGCGATGAATCGAATAGAGCGAGGGAGGGGTCCAACCGAAAATTAGAACAGCTAAGCGAAGAATCGAATAAGAAATTTGACCAATTAAATCAGGAATTAGGGGATAAAATAGAAAAATCGACGAGAGAATTTACAGAATTTAAAAATACTCTTACCGTGAAAATGGGAGAAGTAGAAAGTAGGGTTGATAGAAATGAGAAAAACATTACAGGTCTTCGACAGGAAATGGGAAATTTAAGGTCCGAAGTACGCATTTTCTGTGAAGAAGAAATAAATGTAAATATGACTGAAGTAACGGACTCATGTAGGGATCAGTTAGGCAGGGTAGAACGCGAAGTTAGTAGTATTAAATACAACATATCAAGTTTAACGGGGGATGGTCCCAGATTTTATACAGGTGGAGTATCATTGGACCAACACATGAAGTTTTATGGCGATAACAGGGTAAATCCACAAATTTTTATTAATAGTGTAAGAAATCTAGTGGGAAATTTATTTGACGAACAGACTAAACTGAATACGATAAAGGCTTTATTAAAGGACAATGCGGAAGCATGGTACAATTTAGTAGGACAGGACATAGACACGTATCAGGACTTTGAAAACAAATTTTTACAACACTACTGGAGTGATCACAAACAGGACCAGATTAGGGACGACTTGATTACAGGAAAATTTAAGGGAGAGTTTGCAGGTTCTAGGGAACAATATGCCATTCGAAAGTACAGTGTGGCCAAACAACTGAATCCACCATTGACGGACAGACAGATAATCAAGTACTTATCACGACATTTTGAACTGGAAATTAGACAACACGTGGCCTTACAAAATATCACAGAACGGGACACCTTTTTAGAGTATTTGCAGAGATATGACGATGTATGTGTAGGACGGACAAGAGAAATACGAGAACGAAACATTAACACGGTTAGGTTTGACAACAGGACACAGAATTTTGCGAGACGGCCGGACTACAATAGGAATTTTCGACCGAATTGGGAACGACGAGGACAGGAATACAGAAGTAATAGTGCGACTAGGGGACCGACGTCAAGACCTAGTTATACGAGGCAGAACAGTTTACCGGAAGTAAACACGACTGTGACGAGCACGCCGAATAGAGACAGGGACGTGGATACAAATACAAGGAGGACGTACGCACAGGTTGTAGAAGCACAGCCAGGACCAAGCACTGAAAACAGGACGAGACAGGATTTTTAGAACGCGACAGACCACTAGATTTCGGTGTAAATGTATATGAACATCCACGTGAATTTTTCAAAATTGAGGAGGAAGTAGAGCCAGAAACTGAGGAAAAATTATGTTTGCCAATTGTTAATATAGGAATTTTTGAGAATAATGTAGAAGTATTACTTGATACAGGGGCAGAGGCGAGTTTAATATCGGAGGAATTCGTCAGCAAAATTAGGGATAAGGTTTGTGATAGAATTATGCCTATAAAGCGTAGCCATTTAGTAGCTCCAAATAGAAGGAAGTTTGCTGTAGTGAATAGTGTTGTGGTGCTTAGGATAGATATAGGAGGGTTAAGCTGTGAACAGGAGTTTGTAATTGTACCTGGACTGAAGTTTCAGAGCATTTTAGGTGTTGACTGTATGATGCAGTTAGGGGTTTTAATAGATATGGAAAGGAAGGTAGTAAGGATTAAGGATATGGTAGTGCCATGGAAGGGCAGTTATGAAGTCACAGAGGATGACATGGGGTTGAGTATTAATGTAGTAGAGGTAGAGGATGATGGAGGTAAACAGATCAACACAATAAGATGTCCAGAGGATAGGAGAGTAGAGGTTCAAGCTTTATTACAAAAACATGCAGAATTAGTGGGGGTAGAAGCAAGCACAGCGTTAGGCTATGAGCACATATTGGAAGTGGATAATTCAGAACCGTTCAACGCAAAGGTTTATCCTATTCCAGCAGCATATCGGGAGCAGGTGAAGGCAGAAGTAAATAAAGAGGCACGTAAAATTAACCAATGGACCAAACCGCAATTCCATTGTCCACCATCCATGGACACATTTTTGACGAGGTTAAATGGCAAGTTTCTTTTTAATAAAGTAGATTTAAGGAATTCATTCTGGCTGATTCCATTACACAAGAATTCTAGAAGGTACATAGGATTTTCCGTAGAGAGAAAAATCGAGAATTTTAAAGTAGTATCGTTTGGTTTGTCGGCAGAAAAGAAAATAAGAATAAATAAGAAACAGACAAGTGTAGGGACTGAAGCAGAAGTAATATTTAAGAGTCAGGATAATAGGGATGATAAGTTTATTGTATGTGAGATAATAGGGATGATAAGTATAGATATAGAAGGGGGAGAAATAGGAATGAAGAGTATTAGGATGGTGAGAAGAAAGACTTGGAGGGTCAAGAAGAGAGTTAGATTTAAATAACTTGATGAACAAAGGATAGAGATAGGTGAATTTTAGTATAGATATAGAATAGAGAGCAGAAAGGTGTATAATAGAGTAAAATTTAAATAGGATAGGGATAGAATAGGTGTATATAGAAGAGTAGAAGCAAGTGTTTATAGAAAATAAAGCTAGGTATAGGATAAATATGGGAGATAGTTAGAAATAGGTATATAGGATGAGAATAAAAATTAAATGTAGGAAGGAAATAAGATAGGTTAAGTGTAGAGATTTCTTATAAGATTAGTGGAGAGTTAGGAATAGAATAAGAATAGGATAGGTATATAGGATTAGGTAGGGGGAAGTGAGTATAGTTAAAAGTTAAGAATAGGATAGGTAGTTAGGATGTATATAGGATGTTTATAGAATTAGGTGAGAGTTAGGAAGAGGATAGGGGTATAGGATAGGTGTAAATATTTTTTGGGATTGGATATAAGTTAGGTAAGTTAGATAGATAAGGGTAGAGAGAGATAGGTAATTTTTTTTGTAAAGTTTTTTTGGCAGTCTAAATGCTTTATATTTGCATTCAAATAAGTGGGATTATTTGTATTTAAATAGGGGGAAAATACTCATATTTAGACCAGGGTAGAAAATTAATTAATTACACCAAATAATTTTAATCACCGTGTATAAGGAATTTTATTAGATAATATGCTTTATTAAAAAAAACCGTGAAGAATAAAAATTCATTCGTTTCATTAAAAATAAGGGAGTTAAATTATTTACAAGACGCTTGCTATAAAAAGAAGCAGTATTAAAATGCTCAACGGGTAATTTAATTATTCCGAGTAAAGAAACAAATAGAAATTACGTGCAAAATTTATATTAATTGATTCAAGTTTGGGTAATGAGTATTAAACAAAATGTACAGATAATAATTGAATATTTGATTAGGATTCACTAAAAATTAAAGGGTATTATTTTAATTGGAGTTAATTGAACCATTAGTAACATATAATATGTATAAAAGCTGGTAAAAACCCAATAATATTCAAATCGTAGAAGTGTTATTTAGAAGTATTATGTTTGAACACCTGCGTATTTTTAAATGTTTTATGTTCTGCTTAAATTTGGCAGATAACAAATGGTTACAGAGAATGTTGGAGAAACCGTCGCTTAATATTTACGGGAAATGCTAATAAGGTGGGTTATTTCACAAGTCCACGTGGATTGAAAATAACCGATAATAAATAATATCGATTTGTACCACTCGGAACAGGGTAGATAGAGACGGATAATATGCGCAAGACAGAGACACATATAGTAAAAGGCGTGATGTGAGCAACGTCACTGGGTTGCGATTGGTTGAAAATAAGAGGCAAACATGAGAGGTAAAAATAACATTTCTATATAAAAATTAATTAGTTATTCTCAGACGCTGCGAGCCGTGTGTAAATTTCTGAGATTTAACTGGTGCGAGTGCAAATTTAATAAGAACCGACACACGGGCGGTCGAGATGGGAACATAGTAGGCGAAATTCTAGAAACTGGCCGTTTTGGGGACAAAACCGACAGACAGGCTAACCCGTATATATACCCGGGTTAATATGAGTTTCTCTCTCTTAGATTTTCGATTTGCTCGTATATTTTGGTGATTTAAAACAGTTTGTTTTTTACGTGCTACAATGAAAGTTATTTAGTGCACTTAGAAAAGAAGATGCAAGGTAATAAAGTCTAGTATCACTGTACCAATTATTCAAATTTGCAACGACAAATGAATACACAAAAGTATGCAGTTTTGGCGTATAGCGTGAAAGAAGTATAAATTTCTTTGCTATTTTCGGGGGTGTTAATAAATAAATGATTCGTAAACGTGACTGGATCCACAAAACAAGATACAGATATACACAGATGAGTTCCGGAAAAGCACTGAAACAACTTTAGATGAATGGTAGTGTAGAAAATTTTAAAGGCGACCAGTAATCCGAGGACCTAAACATAACCCAGTTGGAATGGTGTGATTAACAGAGGACGATGCACATTGGAGTCACAAGTGCATTAACCTTCAGGTAACTTACGCTTTGTTGTTCGATTTTTGATGTTTTGGTGTGTGTTGAATAACTTTATAATTTATTTACTTAAAATGCACAGTAGTGAATTTGTACTAACAACAAAATTTTAGTTTTAAGGTGAAATTTTCTTGTTTAAGTAGAAAGGAGTATTTAGTATTTATGTTCTTGATTATGATGAAAATTTGGGTATGTCTTTGAGCTCAATTAGACGAACCTGGTTAATTAAGGTAAAGGGGTGGGAGATGCTCCCTTTGTACTCAGACTCAGGTCTGCATATATTGTTATATTAATTAGTAGGCATCCTACAAGGACTTTAATTCTGGATGCACATTAAAATAATAATAAATTTAATCTTGAAGTTTTCTGATACTGAAATTTATGCTGAAATTTAATTTTGAAATTTTAATGTATTATGAATATTGATGTAAATAGAGTTAACGTTGATGTTTGTGGTAGGAATGTAATTTTTTTTTATGAATGAGGATGAAAGTTTTAACTAGGAGAGCAGCCGAGGCGGAAAAGAGTAAAAAGCGATTAACAGAAGAAAGTCAACGGACCAGTTAAGTTAATAGCTTTTTGTAGGTTTCACAGCATTCTTGGCGCCCAATCTGTGGAGCTCGATTTGAAAACCTTAGTTCCCGGATTTTGGTGGATTCACAGCATTCTATATTACTACTCACGTCAAAAAATTATGGTCTAGCTGTTGTAAATTCATATTATGTAGTTTGAAAAGCGTTAAACGAGTTCAAATACGTAAATATTCGTCCTTGATCAAAAGTTTTAAATAACATTGCGGTTCTACTTGAAACATTATTGAAAATATTCGCAAGTCATTACTTTCCATTTTAATAAGTAACGTGAAATTCAATTTTGAACAATGATACAATTTTACATTGCTCTAATGATGAAATATCAATTAAGTAGCAAGAATCCATAAATTAATGAGCAAATGACAGATATTTATCTTTTACTATAACAGCATGAATGAATAGTCTAATCAATAAAATACTATAAAATGCGATAACACGTTTACCGACCTCATAAGTCAGATAACAGCACGATAAAGAGTAAGTATTTTACATCCATTCATGTAACCACGTCAATTAGCAATCTCATAAATATAAAAGTATAGCCATTTAAGATGAGCTAAACATTTAAAATGAATGAATTTCCTAGTAATTATATCATTAGCTTAGCGAGAAACGTATCAAATCCTCCACAACTTAATGACGTAAAAACAAAGTATAATTGCATTTGACAATTTTGTACATGCATACAAGCTTGTTTTTACAATGTTTAAAGGGATTTTTCTCTTATAAGTTAAGTATATCAAATTACATAAGAATTACGTGTGAAAACCTTTTTTTTTGTAAATGGATAATTTGATTTAAGGACCGTCAGATTTCGGTAAGATTGGCCATTATAAAAAGATTTATTGAACATAACTGACTAGCTACGTTCGAATTTGTTTTAAGAGGGTATTAAAAATTATCCATTGTAATTTCTACAGGTTTGTATATGATAACGAAGGATTTGTGAACAGAAGTACTAATTATAAAAAAGTTTTTATGGACATTATTTTAGTTTAGGTAAGTGATTATCTAGTCGTTATAAAAATCTTTTGACCATAAGATATTCTGACAACATTGGACTGTATCTTTAGATTGTAATGTTTGTATGAAAGTATTTTTTGAGGATATGTTTTGTTAAAGAGAAGCTGTATGTGGATGCAGCAAATGTTATTTGAAAGATTGTTTGCCAACGAATATTTGATGCTATTATAAATTTGGTGTTTGATTTTCGTCGGTTCATTTAATTTAAATTGAGCTAGCAAGGTAATTAGTGCAACGCTTTATATTCATCATCAACTACGTCCCCAGCAACGTTTATTGACGTCCAAAATTGGGCATTTTCAGGATACAAACACGGCAAAATATTTTTGAACAGAATTCAATGGCGTCTATGAAATTTTAAATAGGACGATGGTTTTCAATCTGCAAACATAATCTCACTTTTTTTAAATGTATACCACAGTTTAATATGACCATGAACGAAATGGCATTTTCTTCTGATTACTACATAATAGGAGTTTATAGACTTATTTTCAGTAGTTCTTCCATGATAAATAAATACCAATTTACATATTAATTGACATCAAGAAGTCCTTAGCTTCAAATTTCAAATAAACAAAAATTTAAAAATATGAAAGTATTCAGAAAATCTCCAGCATTTATAAATTTGTTTCATGCCATAATAATTGTAATTTCAATTCGCATCTAGTTCCACAAAACGCTTTTTAAAAATAAAATAAATTGATGCAGCAATTATTAAACATCAAGTTGTAACCTGTTGAAACCCTTCGACTTTATTTCAGCCTTCTATATTATTATTTTAATTTCAGCAATCCATTGTTTCTTGTAGTCTATTTGATCTCGAGCATATGTGCTGTTAAGAAAATAACATACTTTCATTTCTTTGTGTTCACAATTCACAGGTCTGTATTTGCTTTGCATTTTTGGCAATAATTGCCTGTTAGGGCCCCGCCGTTGTTACATGCCGTATTTTAGCGAACCGGAATTTGACGTTAAATTGACAATAATTGCAGTGGTCTTGACACGCGCCCTAGAAATAATTCAATTTCTGTTTTGAACAATATTAACAACTACGTTTTGGAAAATGTGTTTGGTTGTGGTACACAGCACGAGGCAAGGTAACGCCTACTAACTATATCTAACAGGAATTTTGGAGAATATTCCGAGCGGGACCAGTAGGTAATGTTGCTTACCACAATTGCTGGTAAGTGTTTAACCTGTAGATTCTTCCGTCCTGTTAAGATTTATAGGTACTATCTGTTAAGCAATTTCACATCACGCAGATGACCAGTCGAGCAAATACACATTACGCAAAGCCTTTGGTGAGTAGTTCACCACCCCTATTAATTAAAACAAGGAGAAAGCACTTCATTTCGTCAATCGACAGCTGATGCCACTTTTGTCCCAAAACCAAGCGAACTATAGCGTAACTTGCAGTCCCGCCACGATAGAAAGGAGCGAGTGCAACCCTTTCGAAGCTGCATTGAGAATGTCAGCTAAGTATCATGATTTTCAAATTCTGTTAATCGTAAGCATATTCGTTGCTCGTATTTGCCAAATTTCCAGATGTAACGTCCCTAGTTTTCAGCGGTTACAGTAACTAATTTTAATTTATGTTCCTTTATAGTTTGAGTAACTGTATAGGTCAATGTGTGGAGTGCAATTCATTCGACTTTTTCAAATCTTTCGTGGATATCTTTATCTTTAGGTTCTTAAAGTCAAAATGTCTTTTTCCAGTCTTTTCTCAAATTTTTAAATTTAAGAGTGGCCTTCATAATTACGATGTTGTGGTCACTGTCTATATCTGCTTCTAGATAGCTTCAATAGTCTTTTACTTGTTCCTAAACCGTTGACTAATGTAATCTATTTGATATCTTCCTATATCCCCTGGCATCTTCCACGTGTATCTTTTTCTAGCATAATGTTGAAATAACATGTTTGTGATGGTTAAATTGTTTTTGTCGCAAAATTCTACCCACCTATTTCCCCTGTTGTTTCTCGTGCCTAAACCGAATAAATCTACTACCGCTCCTTCGCTAACCACACCTACCAATGCATTAAAATCCCCCGTAATTATTAAATTTTCATGTCCTTTTTAGTATATGAAAGACATGTACCCGTCAATGGAAAATTTTATGGATGTGGTTTTTAGTCACTTAATAATATTGAAATCATCCCTGGTAGTAGACCTTGTAAGTGTCAGACCATAGTAGTTTGTTTAAAATTTCTAAAGAAGTTCGCGCTAATTTACATTTAGCATATGAGAGATCTAGTCGTTCTTACAATCTTACGAGAAAAGAAATTTCTTTTCAACTTGGTGATAGAGTATGGAGAGTTAACAAAGTCCTCTCTCATGCTGCTGACAAGTTTATGGTTAAGCTAGCACCTACATTTGCATTAAGTATTGTCCGAAAGAAAATTGGTAATATTGCGTGTGGATTAGAAAATGAAGATGGTTCAAAAGCTGGTCGTTGGCACGTTAAAAATTTGAAGCCCTTCCACACAATAGACCCATCCTTAGACAATGTTATGTTTGGTTTTTGATTTGTATAAAAATCTTCTGATTTATTAATAGAAATGTTATGTATACTGTCGTTATTATTATGTTTTTGTTGTAAGAAGTCTAGACTAGTGAACCCCAAAAATTTTTACGTGAGTTTTGATTTGAACGAAAATTTTTTTTGTTCGTCGAAAATAATTAGCCCTCATCGTCTACTTTTGGTATTCATTCAAACAGTATCCTTCAGATGTATTGTAGCACTAACTACATGATCAATTGTTTGTGGTAATTGTTACTCACCCTGTAGAGTAATAATACTGTGATTTTGTTTAGAATTATTTTGTTAATTCAAAATATTTTGTAGTATCCCTAATTGTCACCCCTATAAGGTGTACAAATGTAATTATAATGTATAACGGTACAACTAAAATTAGTACTGCTAGATATACGTCTGTATGACTTATATTACGTTTTTTGTTGGTAAGTTTTTTGACGTATTTGCCGCGAACAAAAAAAAATTGTTTAAGTTTTGAACATGTGAATGTATATTTACATGATTTTGTTGTTTGGATAGAAAATGTTTTTTTTCGTTTAAAAATGGTTCGTGAATCTCACTTCACTTTTGTATATAAAAGCTGATAGAGTTTATAGTAATTCTTTATGTTACGTTGGTGTTAGAATAAGCCAATGGTATGGAATTATGTATATTTTGAGTGCTAAACTCTTAATTATGATATTACAAGATTTTGATTTACCCGATTTGTGACTTCCATATTTTGACTCCATTTTTGAACGTGTTGTACACGAAGGTAGAAGCGCACTCCTCATTTTCTTAATGTTTAGAAATCATATCTACAATCGATGCCCATCCCAGTATTGTATATTATTAGGTTTAGTTTTGTATTTTTGATTAGCGTAAAAATGTTTTAATTTTTTATTTTTCGTTTTGAAGCTTTTCCGTAATTGTTAAGCACCAAAAATTTGTGTTGGCAAAAAGAAAACTTTTTGGTTCTAACAATATTATTTTCACATTACCACAAGTTTTCCTTTTGGAAAGAGGCTGTGAAGCATTTTTATTTTATTAATGCATAAAGTAGTTTACAAAACGTTAAATTTGATAGTTATTGGTATTTTACCATGTATATTGTCAGTATTAAGTTTTAATTGCTAAAAGCAAAATTTGTTTTCATAACATTTGTTATTCCTTTTCTTTAGAATTGTAATAGCATTAAAAAGCCACTTTCAAAATTATTTATTGACAGAAATGGTCGTTTTGCTATAATAGACCTATTCTTATTTAGTTATAACTGGTATAATCAAACCTGCACCTGCCTGTCGAGATAGATAGCTTTTCCATAAACGGTCGGTCGTATTTGAACCATACGTGAACAACACATCTTTCAGAATTAATAAGTTGCAATGCGACCTGCGCATTGCTCTTTAAGGTATTTCTGTTAGTCCTCGTCAATGGGTGTTATGAAATAGACAGTATGGTTTGTAAAATCTATGTGTATTAACTTTGTTACGTTTATTTCCAGCATAAATTGTTTACAATAAGTTTCTAGTCAAATCCCTTTAGCGTTAAAACCGAAAATTTAATTCAGTAAATTAAAATAACCAGGTTCGTTTTTATTTCATTTATTTGTTTGTATAAATTCAATTTTATTGTTACTTCCGCTAATTAATAATAGATATCATTTCTAAAAAATTCCCCAACGTAAAGTTTACACTAAACAGGCGATAACGGTGTTCTAAATATTCAATAATTGCGGTCTAACGTATTTTCCCTTCGAAAGAATTTGTCGAAATTATTTCAATAAACTCCGGTTTTCCAGTTTTGAAGCCTTAACACCAATAATACTGTAACGCGCTACTACTACCGCGTTTCTTTAATTTAAAACAAGTAATAATAATGGTCTTTATTACTCACTGTTCACAAGTCTAATTAACAGTATATGCCTTATTTATAGATGTTTTCAGTCCACTTAACAATGAAGCACTATTACACTAATGAATTTACAAGCACTAATATCTTCTTAAACTAACTTCTTTACCCTAGGTCCAATAACCACACTAACACAACTATTTGTTTATACACTTCTATTTATTTATGTATACTGCAAGCTGCATGCACATTAGACACAGCATATCATTTATGTATATATTCTAAAAACTCAACTACGTTTACTTTACAACGATATAATTTATATTAGACATTCAAGAATAGACTAACTCTTACATTCATAAGCGGCCTTATATATACACTGCATTAAGATATGACTCATTATCTAGAACTTTGTAGAAGGATTCTCGAATGCTGAAGAATACGCTGTGCCCCGGGCGTTTGTATGTTTGACGGGTTGCCTAATAGTGGATCGCAACAATACGTTAAGCTCGGATCGCTAGTTGAACAGAGTTAAGATTCACTTTCGTTTCGAATAGCAAAACGAAAACACCTATTCGGGCTTTCGTCGTTTTCGTTTCGTTTGTTTTGATGTAAATTTTGTGCACACATTGTGTGGTAGGTTTTGTTGGTTTTAATAAAAAGATACTTTTCGGCAACATTACATTAATTTTATTTGTAATTGCTTTAGCTTCTTCCGGCGGTTTTAAAGCTGCGAGGAAGGGTCGTCGCTAGTAGTAATGTGAGGCCAAATGTGGTGTGTAGAGGTGCAGACCCCCTACCCGTTGCTGTGGACCAGCTCCTGCTTTAACCCCGACGTCAACAACGACATGAGTGAGTATTTACTTCACTTCTCGCTTTAGATTTTATTGTTTATTCTCCTGCGTTTCTAAAGTTAATTCTTCGATATATATAAAAAAAAATTATTGAACGATTTGGATATTTATTGCCCCCATACGGATGCAGTACTACGTGGTTTTAACTAACTAAAAATATGTGAAAATGGTTTCCTACTTGCTAGCGCATTTGAAAGCGTTGTTGCCTTTATTATTTTCAGACTAGTTTTTTTTTTTAATAAATATTTATTAGTAGGATGGTATTTATTGTGACCATGCTACATATTTAATTTTAGGCTTACGATGATTATTTAGAGCTGTGGCTTTTAGGGTTGCGTTGGGTTTTTTTGTTGTAAGTAAATAAGGTAAGGGGGTGGATACCTAAAAATTACAGCTCGGCTTTTTTTAGAAGTAATTTTTGTTGTTGTCCTTGGGTAGGTATGTATAACTGTTAATCATGAAGTGCTAATTTTTGTTCTGGGTACTCTTGTGCTTTTGTACATAATTTTTTTTTGTGTTTAATTATAAGTTTCATTTTTGGTATGTTATGTTTTGAACGTGAATGGGTGTGAATGTGCGAGTATATATAATTTTTCTTTCTCTATTTCAGGCCTCTCTTAAATTATTTTGTTTGGTTGTATGTATAAACCTCGCCCACTCGCCGAATGAGCCCGGTCAATCCCTGCTCTTTTGGGGGTTTTTTTGTGAATACGTCGCTGAACGTAGCAACTTATATCTAAATTGATTTTAAATATTATAACACAACAATTATTGTACGATTTATTTTACTACAGCTTAAAGATTACATCAACGTAATAACTGTGTAATTATGTAATATTTCGAAATGATGGATATAGAACTCTTCGATTGACAATTTGCATGCATATACATTAACGCAGTTTATGTCTTACTTGTTGCCTGAACAACAGCTGTTCATATAGAAGCCATGTTGTTGATATGATTTCATCAATAAGAAGACACTGTTAATCAGGTTAAATCGTTACAGTTTGGTAACACAATTTTGTTATTTAGAATTAATGTCATATTCCTCGGTAAGTCGAATTTTTATTTATATAAATACCACCATTTTGGATTTTTATGTTTATTAAGTTTTCACTATATCAATTACTGCTATCGACAAAAATATACAGGTGCGCTTTTGTGAACATAATTATAACAGCAATCATACTTTAAACAAAATTCCCACGTTGATGAAATTTCGATTAAATTAAATGCTAATGTAGAATACCTTATTTAAAATCTGTTTTAATATCATATGTGACTATCTAGTAGACAAATTAAAAATTAAAATTCAATATAAAATATTTTAAAGAATTCATAAAATCTATTAAACTTTATGTGTACATCCTACTCGGATCTGAATATGATAAAATTTATCAAATACAATGATTGTCATTATTATAGAACATAACAATTTGACATAAATTTCACCTTCGGCAAAGATAATATAAGAAAATTAATTTTGTCAATTGTAAATATCTGCAACTCGAAGAAAATAATCTTTATTTAAATAGATGTACATACATTACCTTCTTCAGACTTTTTACTAATTCATTAACGTAACAAATTATTAAGAAAGTAATTTCTTGATAACATTTCTGATTTAAAAGTATATATTTGAGAACTCTAGTAAACATAATACAATGTGAAAAACAAGTAGTGCATATTGATGAGTTTATATAATATTACAATATTACATACACTCATATTTATTGATATAGGCACATATTTCATGCTCAGATACGATCTGATACATATTTGATATATAATTACTTTTTCGTTTAGAAAAAATATTGCATAAAAATAGCAATCTTAGCCTTTGTGCTCTGGGTGTATATAATCGTTAGTAAGCTTCCTAGATTCTCTTTAGTCACACTGTCTCGCTTATGTTAAATCTTTGAGTTTAGTGGTTCCTGACATTTCCGTATTTATAGGAACCCCCCTGTTAACCTCATCCTGCTGAAGTTACAGTTCGGAGTTGGTTCTGAAGTCTCCAGGAGTACTTATGGTTATTACGGATAAAACAACATCTATGGTTAAACTTCTTAGAGAAATTTAGGTGGTTCGGTTCTTAGCACCCCCATTAACATCTTGTACAGCGACTTCGCTGTTAGTATTTTATCTTTACTGTTTCACCGATAGCAATAAAAATGAATTAGATAGTGTTTGGTTTCACTGAAATAAAATATGCGAACCACATCAACATTATTAAAATAGTTACACCATTTTATAAAAAATAAGTAACAAACCATGTGTCTATACCATAAAGAACGACAAATTGTTCAATGAGGAATGGTGTTGAAATATGATTTCTCATACATCTTAACACTTTGTTGATAATTAGACAGTAGCAAGTAGTGGTTGTCGAAGTTTAATAAAGTGAAGTTTGATAGATTTAATTAAAAATACCATTCTTTGTATTTATTTTATTACAGCGTTCCGATATATTTTTCCTATGGGTTTTTACATCCTCTTATAGGAATCTCCGTTTCAGTTATCTATAATTAGGATGTAGTTGCGTCCATGTTTATAGATTCCTTAGTTTTTCTATACTCACGGCCACGCTCTGTTCTTCTGCAGGTTAAACTCCAGCTAAACTAAAATCTTTTAGGGAATTTCTTTTATCTATTAGCCTTTTGACAGCTAATTTTGCGCGATTATTTTTAGTAATAGGACGTAACATTCATTAGTTAAAATGTACAAATTTCCGAAACAAATACATCAAGAAGATAGGGACCATCAAAAAGAATTCACATCAATTTCAATGTCATTTTGTGCAATAAACTGTTGATAAAAAGTTTAATCTATGTTTGTAATTATAAATTGGTAAATTAAATCTAAGCAAACGAGGTCGACTTTAAATATACGTTTTAAATCACTTGTCTACTTTTAGTGGCTGCCGACTCATCGGTAAACTCTTCAACTTATATATAGTAGCAATTTAAAACAGCCGATAAGTTAAGTAATATTATGATGCGTAATTTAGAAATCGTTATGCAACGCAATGCGTAGTTGTAGTTGTATGTATAAAGTAAATTGCAAACCAAAATACGGTATCAGAAGAATAGGAACATTTCCAGCCTATAATTAAAATACGGCTTCGGTTAATGAGAAAATATTTATTTGATATGTTTTTGATGTAACTAAATTGGGCTGTTACATAAATAAACAGGTAACACTTCAATGACCTAAATATTTAAATGAATTGAAGCCCAATGGATTGTTACCTAACGTATCGTAGATTATATAACTAAATTTTCTAATCAAATTTCATTAAAATACTCACATGATGCGAGGTCCTGCAGTTGTTGAAACTCTGCAGGAGAAAGCTTATCCCACTGCAGCGCCATCTCTAGCAGAGCTGCTCCTTCGCCTGAAACAAATAAAAAGTACGTAAATATTTTTGTTTTACTTTGTAAAATATTCTTTCACAAAGACATTCAAAACCATTATCTTGCGGCACAAGCAGCTAATTAATGAGCTTTCGTTACTTCTGAATAATTACTTCTCCTTTATTTTAGAAAACAAGGCGATGCTAATTTATGATCTTAAAATTCGTCGTGCGGTACAACCAAGAAGCAAGTAAAAATACCGATGGAGATGAGTAGAAAAACATTAAAGCTTAGTGTCAGTTTGATTAAAGTTCAGTTTACTGTTTGGAGGTTATATGTCACGCTTCGAACGTGGTTTTGCTCTTATGAGCTTATATAAAGAGTTGGAAAGTTCTAGAGTGCCGTGTTGTACGTCTTCCTATTTAACTTGATAAACTTTCAAGTACCTGCCTGCCTTTTGTAGTGCTTGAATCCACTCACTTCTAAGTTTCCCCTAATTTATATAACCTTTAAATTTACGGTAGTGTACTTTCAATACCAAAGTTTAGCAAAGTTTGCCATTTATTTTGTTTTGTTGAATACACCATAAATTTCTAAGTTCTGTTCCACGCAACACAATTTTTCCAAAATCTGGAAAGAGGATTATAACTTATTCCGGGAAAAGAATTATTTATGCAGTCTGAGAAAAGTTTTAATTTTATTTAAACGCTATTTCACTGTTCTAAATATTTAAACTTAAACAGATAAGAACAAATAGACGAATTATGTGTTTCTTTTGATTATTTCTCCAACAATCCTACTTCGTTCAATTTGTTAAACTTACATAGAACAGCAGGAGCTTACGCCAATTAGGTTTTAGTTTTCTTAAAGGTCGCAAATAGCAATAGCACAATCATACAAAGTGTTTAAAAGATGCCTTGGATATTTAGCGAGCTCTGAATAAATTATCCTTTAATTTAATTCAATGTGGTTGTATATGCTCAGAATTTAAAACAATAGACCGGAAAATGGTAACTTAATTTTTGAATTTCATCCTGATGTAGGTGGGTGACTACCACAAAAATCCTTTTCTAATACAAGTTGTTAAAAAAATGCAGTCTTCCGAGATAGGGGTCTATTCCTGGGTAGGACAATCAGAAATAGTCGTGGGTCTTCAAAAGCTATACTTCTTACGACACTATATAGATCAAAAGTAGAACAACACTAAAACGGCCGCCATCAAATCCTGGGTTTATAAAAACAGAAGATGTGCTCTAAGGGAGAAATTGGAAAGTATCAGAGAAGAATAATGCTTGCGCTGTATAAACATAGTTATCAAAATGGAGTGCGTGGCATTTATAATAAAACAATATAGTTAGAGCAAAGAAAGGGCATAAGAGACGCGTCTTAGTACCTTGTAATTGCAAAAGTAACAGCTTATAAAATTATTTCCTGTATTAAAATATCACTATTATCAAACCTGATAGGAAACACTGTAAAAAGTAATTATCAATAAACCACCATTTATATCTTACCTATTTAGCAATATAGATTATGTTTGTCTACATTTGGACGCATTTGTCCAAAGAAAACAGTAAATTTAGCTTAAATTATTCATTTAATAGACTGTATTCTCCTTATTTTCAGTTATAGTGGAATAGATTCGTTATAAAGTTACTTTTACACCACATAAGTTACAAGGTCCTTTAGTATGCAGACCTGTATAATTTGGGCTCTCAAGATTATTGACACATCTACTAGCAGTTTAAATTTTAGGTTAAGAAAATACTTAATTTCCAGTATCAAACCATAATAATAATTACTTACCGAAAGAAGCAAACTAGTTTAATTCTTGAAATTACTTAAAACTGAAACTGACCTCGTGGAAATTCGAATTGCGCGTTTTCTAAACTTCAAAACGAGCGAAAAGCCTCATTTAACGCTTACTTTGAATCGCCAAACAATTTTGAAGTTTACTAGACAACAAAGAAGCCTGTGTTTAAAATCAAAGAAAATGGCTTTATTAGAAATTTTCCAAAACTACAAAATGTCTAGAATTGAACCTTATGCAGCTTTTGTACACTTTGAACGACTCTGTATTCAACTTTATTTCGTCAACCACAAACCAAAAATAATGACGTAAATCAGGACGCGGAGTCATAAGAACTAGCCTCGTGGTAATGAATTCTTAGAAATATCCGAGAAAAATAACGCTGAAATTAAATTAAATTACACAATAAACCTAATACTATTACCTGACCACCAAAAAGAGAGCTTGATTTGCACGGATCTTAAAATGGCGATTCGCAAATGCATGCTGTTCACTTCTAGATTCGGAACCGAAACCTATGCCGTCCGACTTCACCTAGCAAGCGCGCTCGTCTTACGTACAATTGTAAATATTTGCAACGAACATTATAAGCAGCGCCTCCGTTATATTTTAAATAATACAGACCAATTGGATAATACTGAACTAAGAGGAATACAAAATCAAGAATTGTTCTTGAAAAAACAACTAGACACTAATTAGTGAAGCGAAAAATCTACGCCTTTTAAATCTTCAAGTAATATGTTACAAGATTTCCTGGTAAAATATATATTATATTAAAATGTTATTTTTCATAGGTTTACCTTTGTATACCATTTTAACACGTTGGCGTTACGTTAAATAAAAATTAATTAAGGAGAAAATTATCCAAGCGGATAAAATTATTATTGATGTACTTGTAATGAACGTGTTAAAAAGCAATAAATTTGTCAATAAATGAAATTTACCGAACGATTAAACCAAAAAGCATAGTTTTTTTTCGTGGGATGCATACTCAACGTAACTCGGGCCAAGAATATTTCAAAATTACAAAAGGTAAACAGAATATTTATAACCGAACTTTCAATTTGTTGTTGAATAAGTCGAAGTAATAACAAAAATTGTTAAAGATCTTCCCACCAGTAATTCAAATATAGCAATTTATATAAATTTTAGCAAATAAGGCCAAAATAATGTTCAGTGAATCGTGCAACTGATATTACCAAGAACGACAATATTATAAGAATATTCAGACAATGTAGTTCATTACTTAACCACAAAGATGCCTATTTAAGAAAACTCATAAATATCAAGTTATAAATAATTTAATCAGATCATTCAACACAAAGTAAAATATTTTCAATGTATTTATTCAGACTGCTAAAAAGAAATAACCGTGGGATGTTGACTCCTACATGGTGAAAAATATGGATTCACGCCTGATTCACGTGACTGTACATATGAAATAGGGGTTAAATCACTAACTTAAGAACAGCCATTGCAGAAAATATTCCTCATGATTTTAGCAAAATTCACTGGCTTCCTTCAGCATGCGAGCGGAGCCAATAAAATTTTGCCACAGTCTGAATAAAGGAATCAGGAGCGCCGACGAGATTAGTTGTGGCTATCACGAGACTTGACGACCGACTCGCCTTAACTAGCGCGAACCATTCAGACCCGCTCGCGCGGAGAGAGGAATGCCCGAATGGGGACAGATATGGCGCGTACATACCGCCCACCTAAAATTAAGAAAAAATTTTACAAAAAAAACGAAATATAATTAGAGCTAGGCATTTCCTCCTAGCCGCAGAGTACGGTTAACCCGCCGATACTCGGGTGGAGGATAAGAAAACAAGAGAAAGAAAACAACTAAAAGAGTGACTAAAATCGTAAAAAAATTAAAAATATCCTAACGAAAATTTGAGCATTACTTTTCTAAAGGAAGGGGAAGAATTTTATTCACGGGACGAACGAAGGTACCACGAGACGTTTTTACTGAAACAACACGAGTAACTCCGTCGCGACCGGGAAATAGCTTTTCGATACGGCCTAGCGGCCATGACAAAGGCGAGGTATTTATTCCTAGGAGAAAAACCATATGACCCACCTTCAAGTCGTTATCCAAGGAACGGTTCCACTTTGTCCGCTGCGTGAGTGTGAGTAAATATTCGTTCGACCACCGACGCCAGAAAGATTGAGTGATTTGACATAAGCGTTGCCAACGTGAATGTAATTTGATACTCTCGGGAAGCGTGATTTCTGGCAAACTCAGAATTGGACCCCTATCAGAAAATGACCAGGGGTTAGGTAATCAGGGCTATCAGTAGCGTCCGAGGGTAGAAAGCTAGAGATCGGCTATTCAACACGGCTTCGATACGAGCAAATATAGTTGTGAGCTCCTCAAATGTGAGGACCTGTTGACCGATAGTTCGCAGTAATAAGGCTTTTGCGGATTTTACGCAAGCTTCCCAAATGCCACCAAAATTAGGTGCATATGGGGGGTTAAATTGCCACTTAACTTGAAGAACAGCCATTGCAGAAAATATTTCCTCATGATTTTGACGCAAAAATTCACTGGCTTCCTTCAGCATGCGAGCGGAGCCAATAAAATTTTTGCCACAGTCTGAATAAATGGAATCAGGAGCGCCGCGACGAGAAACAAAACGATTAAAGGATGCCATAAAGGCGTTTGTAGAAAGTTCAGAAACCAGCTCTAAATGCACAGCTCTGGTGCACATGCAAACAAAGGCACATAGATAAGATTTTCGATTAGAAGAATTTCGATTTAACGAAGCTTTCGTTAAAAAGGGGCCAGCAAAATCAATTCCGACGTGAGCAAATGCGCGAGTTAATTGTACACGAGAAGGAGGCAGATCGGACATTATTGGCTGAGGGGGCTTAGCGTTTAATCTAAAACAGGACAAACAATGGTAAATAGTTTGCCGAACTAAAGAGCGCAGACCAAAATCCAATAAGTTCGGAGAATAAGAGAATGTGTCATAGAGGGCCTGAATGTAACGATAAAAGGTGATAATGTTTGCAAATTAATTTAGATAAGTTCGCCCGTTTAGGCAATAATAGAGGATGCTTGCTAGTATAGGGCAACTGAGAATGTTTCAAGCGACCGCCCACCCTAAACAAGCCTTGGGAATCAATAAAGGGCGATAACTTTCTAAACGAGAGGAAGATTCTTATTTTTTCATATAATAATAATTCGAAGTAAAAACTGACGTTGAGTCAACCTTACACAAGTCATCAGACCATTTCGGAATTCGTCGCAGGAAATGGGGCCTAACATTTTTTCTCGGGGGTGGCGACAATTGTGAATAAACCGATTCACATATGCCATGCTGTATTGCAAATGAGATAAACAAGAGAGTCGCTCCATAAAATCACAAAATTCATTTTGTTGTGTAGCGATAAGCGAGACAGGAATTTGTTTCAATTCGGGAACTTCCCCTATAGGAAGGAAAGAGCTGTTGAGGTTGATAAAATCGTAATTGAAATTGCACGAACCATGCCACCACAATTCGTTGTGCAATAGTTGAAGTGGAGAACAACCTCTTGAAGCCACGTCTGCGGGATTATTTTCCCCGCAAATATGACGCCACTGAGAAATAGTAGTATATTCCAGAATTTGGCTAACTCGATTTCCCACAAATGGCTTGAGCAAATATGAAGGAGTCTGTAGCCAGGTTAGTACTACTTGTCAGACAATGTAGTTCATTACTTAACCACAAAGATGCCTATTTAAGAAAACTCATAAATATCAAGTTATAAATAATTTAATCAGATCATTCAACACAAAGTAAAAATATTTTCAATGTATTTATTCAGACTGCTGAAAAAATGAAATAACCGTGGGCATGTGACTCCTACATGGTGAAAAAATATGGATTCACGCCTGATTCACGTGACTGTACATATGAAATAGGAATGTTATTTGATAACATACCCCCATCAAACTTATGAAAGGTAGCAAGAACACGATGAATGCTAGTCAATGGATAGAAAATTGTGAATTAATTAATCGTAAACCATAAACCAGAATACATGTCGAAGTGACCGTTGAGACGTTAGTAGAGTACATCTATTTGGTTACGAAGTAACAAACGGGAGAGAACGTGGTAAGATTTGCGGTTTTTGGGCAGAACCCAACAACGTTTAGAATTGGGACGGATTGGTTATAAAGCAGTAGAGATGGGACATAAGAAACCTGTTACGTATGTCCCCCAAAATATACAGTAAGTGATTCACAGAAAATTCGATAAAATACTCGCGCTAAAAATTTCGTTTCGGTAAAACACCAAAAACCTCGACCGTAATAACAAAAGGTTTGATTTCTGACTAACTTAGTAGGATGTGTGGTGTAAATGTTTGACGAGGATTCCAGAAGACTATCAGGTATGAAATATAATTTTGATCCAGAAATTCCTTGGACGCTACCTAATCTTGCAGGGTTGGTAGGAAAAAGCTCTAAAGTGAATAACAGGGAGATGAGTAAATCGCAAATCAGGAAAGGTATTCTGGCTTAGAAATATACCTGAAAATTTATTAAAGCAAAGAGTAGTTTAAACCTATAACAAACCTGAAACTTAAAAACACGTAGACGTTTCTAAAACTCCTATTTGCAAAATCTTTACAGAATTCTATACGACAATTCAAAATATACAGCACAGTCTCAAGCAAGTATTAAAAAGTCAATATCGTAAATCTACTATCTAAAAACTTAATCTAAACACAAACGTACTTTAAGTACGTTCAGTCCATACATTTAATTCTAAGTTAATGCACTAACCTCCAATACAGTATAGTTCCAACAGTTTTAATTTTAACCGGATGACTGATTATTGTTTCAATAACGGCAGATATGAGCTTCATCTATCTCAACATAATACTTCCAACGCAAGGGTTGAATTTCTGGAAACCAATGTGCCCCTAAAATTGAAACTGACTCACTTGGTAGGGAATTATCTGAACATAATTTAGCTACCCTACCTTGCTCGATAACTTCTAGTCAAGGTAATGGATCTATCAAAGTGGAATGTTGATGACTCGGATGTTACAAACGAGGACCCTTATGAAAAATGAATCTAATCCTTTTAAAATCATTTGAGGCATTCTTGGCAAACTTCCGACAGACGAATCGAGCGTATAAAAATGGACATGCTTCGTGTCGTTTTTTCCCTACCTAACCTCGGTGGCGTAATTGAAAAAAGCATGGTCCGCGAAAGATCAAGATACAGGTTTGAGTCTTGTCCAAGACCTTATATTTTCCATCTTTCAATTACTAGCTCCACAACAATAAATTAATTTATCTATCTATCTATCTATCAATGAGAAGCGTCTACGCCGCAAAATCACATAATAATAACGGGTTATTTCCCCTAAACTTTGTCGAGAAACTTTGATCACGTTAATATGGGTAAATAGCCTACATCTAACACTATATTACACAACTATGTATAATATTCAAAAATTAGTTATTACAAATCTCTACAATTACTTAGAATCTTAATCAAGCGATTTGAATCGTAATAAATAAACTAGTGATACTTATTCAAGCCATTGCTCGAACTGTAAGTCCATGATTTACTGTACACCTACCTCTGATAACCTCACTCCATATTAATCATCATCATTAGGTCTTCAGTCCCGGAACTGGTTAGACGCGTACCATCATTGTTTCCTATTCTGAATAACCTACAGATTTCCCTGAAATTTGCACAGTCTGCATCTATAACTATCTGATCTAGGTCTACATCTACCTCTTTTTTCCTATCTCCGCTTGCAATATATCCCATACTATTCCCCAAAAATGACTTAGAACGTATTCTGCCCTTCTATTTCTCTTATCTTTTTCCCCAGATATCCTTGTTCCCCTACTATTTCTATAACCTATTTGTTATTATCTTTGTCTGTCCATGCTATCGTCTTCATACATCTGAAGCACAGCATTTCAAAAGGCTGCTACCGTTTTTCTGTCTGCGTTTCAGACTGCCCGTATTTCATAGGCATACTGTGCTGTGCTCCACACATATGCTTTCAACAATTTTCTTCTTGTTCTATGTTTGTTGTCTTTCCTCACAGGCGCTGTTCCTTCTTGTTAGATGTAGTTTAATCACCTTCTATTGTTTTATAATTATATACCCTATTTCTCCGACCTTCAGTGGTTGTGAAGGGAGGTAAGCAGCCTGGGGCTGTGAAGTTCCTCCAACACTTAACCATATACCGGTTTAATATATTTTCCAATATATCTTTTCGCACAGACATTATTAGTTGCAGATATTTCGCAACCACCAACTAGTTGTTTATACTAATCATCAGATTTATCTGCGCTTATTTTTTCGTCATTAGGTTTTCCGTCTCAAAACTGGTTGAACACGTACTTGCACTTATTTATATTCTGAGCTAGCCTACCTAGTTCCCTGAAATTCTTACACAACATGTGTATACACCTCGTTCCCCTTCTATTGTTTTCTAATTTTATGCCCTATTTCACCGAGATTCAGTGAAGGGTGTTAAGCAACCTGTGGCTACCAAGATCTCCCAACACTTAGACATTTGCCGAAGTAATGGTTTTCCAGTAAATCCTTTCACACATTTAACATTATTCGAGAATATTGCCCAACCAATTCTTGTAGTTACTTATAATAATCATCATGTTTAAGCAGTTATTTTTTCATCATTAGTTTATCCATCTTGGGATTGGTTGGATGCGTACCTCCATTGATTTCTATTCTGGGCTAGCCTACACATCTCCCTAAAACCCCTACAGCCTACATCTTTTACTATCTGTGTGCAGTAGTCTAACCTAGGTCTGCCTCTTCTTCTCTTTTTCCTATCTCTGCTTCTAATATATTCCGCACTATTCCTCATGCCGTAGTATGTGGCCTATCATCATACCCCTTTTACCATTTTAATATTACTAACGGCGGGAATCCCTAGTACGCTGAAGACCCAAACGTTGAACACATGTACTCGTAATTGCGTTTATTTGAGATCCAGAATCAAAACGCACCTTACGGGTTGTAAATCCTGGTTTATATCTAAAATAAGAGCCTGCACTGTTGCCAACAGCACAGTATAATTTTCATGAGAATTCGAAACATTACAAGCCGAAACTATTTCGGGTGCTATTGCAGTAGAGGATTTTCCGAATTTTGCACCACCTCGTTGGGCAGGGGTTTATGCAACAAAGTATGGTGATATGAGGAATGGCAAACTTTACATTTACCTTCAGAATTGCAACCTCGAGTATGATTACCCAAGCATTTAAAGCACAAATTTAAAGTTTTAATAGTGGAATAACGATCGGCAATATTAGTGCATGGAATGTTGAACAACCATAAATTTTATGAGCTTTACCACAGCACGGGCATGAAACTCGGATAGCTTTAGCCGTAGCGGCATTTTGCGAACTTTTCATTAAGAGGACTGATTGAAGTTGGACTTGAAACGAGGATGCGCATTAGGTTTAATAACCCTATCTTTTTTCATATCGTCATAAAGCTCAGAGGTTTTGCTTTGCAACGATAAAAAATCGAAGAGCTGAGAACAAGTAGGAACTTCGGAACCTACTTTTAGATCAAAAGCATTTTGCGTTTTGAACTCAAGATTACGGTAACACAACGAAAATAGTATAAAGTCGGCCAAATCTTCGACTTTATCCGCCGCCTTCAATGTGTTAACAGCGTTAAAATGAATATTGATGAAGTTTGAGAGAGATCCAGATGATTTAAATTGTAATATTTTATTTAAATAATAGTTAGTAATTCTACGGGGTGAGTTATAGCGTTCTTCTAGCTTATCAAAAGCTTGTTGGTACAAATCAGCCTGAAGGGCTAGATCCGAAATTAGAGCGAGAGCTTCACCCTTAAGATAGCTACGCAAATAGTGATATTTACGAATTAGCGGAATTTGTTCGATTTCATGAACCAGACTCTTGTAAAGCGAAATGAAATTTTGCCAGTTTTCTACACATCCATCAAAGGGGGTTATACTTAGAGGTTTTAAATAACTTACAGAAGTTTGAGAGGGATTAGTTGAAGTATCATCAACCGATTTTGATGCATTTTGTTTGATATCTAAATACCGCGTACGAATAACGTCTAACAGATTGTCAAACGAAGAACTTTGAGTTTTAATCTCATCCTTTTCGTCAACAACCGAATTATAGGTTAAAATTTTATCGTAGACAACATCTAGTTGTTGTTCAATACTTTGCATACGTAGATATCTCGCTTCTACGGCAGCTAAACGGGTTGCAGTACGAACATAATCGGCAATTTCGGTTAAGCGCGCGAAATAGTCTTCAAGTTTTTTCTTTAAAATATCACCTTCTGCCATAATTAAGAACTTTATGAATAAATTAACAATAGTTAAGTAAACTAACGTACGTATTAAAGGACGGCTTGTTTGTAAACAAACAAATTCTGAATGGAGTGCAATGATCTTGATATTGAAATATGGTAACAATAATCTAATTGCAATGAACTTGAACTCGAAAGAATGCACGTGCGATTTAACAACAAATTGAAACGTACAGATAACACTTTCAAATCGTTTCTATTATCAAGTACTAAATGATTTACGAATTTGTGAATTAATAAAGACCTACGTTTGTATGCCTTTGAATCGATGAGGCGAGAAAGAGAGAACGATATAAACGTAGTTCTAGATCCGGTCGATGGAGCAAATGTTTTGTTATCGAATACCCGTTTTCCGTAACGGGATACAAATAGAACCACCTTGAGTGCAAAAGGCCGTAAACAAGGGGTTCCGAGATAGAGCGTGGACTGTAATTATTAAGGGTTGAGGGTGAGAACAATTTATAGGAGTAGAATCATACAAAGGCATAAAAACACTTACCGAAAGTTTCTTGGGCACTTGAGAGGCACTAAACACTGAAACTACCGCTTTTGGCCAAGGGTTGAAGGAAAGGTGGTAGACAGGAAAGGAAGAGTCCAATGCCGAATTGGTGGAAGAGAGCGGATTTATTTTTATTAGTTGTGGCTATCACGAGACTTGACGACCGACTCGCCTTAACTAGCGCGAACCATTCAGACCCGCTCGCGCGGAGAGAGGGAATGCCCCGAATGGGGACAGATATGGCGCGTACATGTATACTGCAAGCTGCATGCACATTAGACACAGCATATCATTTATGTATATATTCTAAAAACTCAACTACGTTTACTTTACAACGATATAATTTATATTAGACATTCAAGAATAGACTAACTCTTACATTCATAAGCGGCCTTATATATACCCTGCATTAAGATATGACTCATTATCTAGAACTTTGTAGAAGGATTCTCGAATGCTGAAGAATACGCTGTGCCCCGGGCGTTTGTATGTTTGACGGGTTGCCTAATAGTGGATCGCAACAATACGTTAAGCTCGGATCGCTAGTTGAACAGAGTTAAGATTCACTTTCGTTTCGAATAGCAAAACGAAAACACCTATTCGGGCTTTCGTCGTTTTCGTTTCGTTTGTTTTGATGTAAATTTTGTGCACACATTGTGTGGTAGGTTTTGTTGGTTTTAATAAAAAGATACTTTTCGGCAACATTACATTAATTTTATTTGTAATTGCTTTAGCTTCTTCCGGCGGTTTTAAAGCTGCGAGGAAGGGTCGTCGCTAGTAGTAATGTGAGGCCAAATGTGGTGTGTGAGGTGCAGACCCCTACCCGTTGCTGTGGACCAGCTCCTGCTTTAACCCCGACGTCAACAACGACATGAGTGAGTATTTACTTCACTTCTCGCTTTAGATTTTATTGTTTATTCTCCTGCGTTTCTAAAGTTAATTCTTCGATATATATAAAAAAAAATTATTGAACGATTTGGATATTTATTGCCCCCATACGGATGCAGTACTACGTGGTTTTAACTAACTAAAAATATGTGAAAATGGTTTCCTTTGCTAGCGCATTTGAAAGCGTTGTTGCCTTTATTATTTTCAGACTAGTTTTTTTTTTAAATAAATATTTATTAGTAGGATGGTATTTATTGTGACCATGCTGCATATTTAATTTTAGGCTTACGATGATTATTTAGAGCTGTGGCTTTTAGGGTTGCGTTGGGTTTTTTTTTGTAAGTAAATAAGGTAAGGGGGTGGATACCTAAAATTACAGCTCGGCTTTTTTAGAAGTAATTTTGTTGTTGTCCTTGGGTAGGTATGTATAACTGTTAATCATGAAGTGCTAATTTTGTTCTGGGTACTCTTGTGCTTTTGTACATAATTTTTTTTTGTGTTTAATTATAAGTTTCATTTTTGGTATGTTATGTTTTGAACGTGAATGGGTGTGAATGTGCGAGTATATATAATTTTTCTTTCTCTATTTCAGGCCTCTCTTAAATTATTTTGTTTGGTTGTATGTATAAACCCCGCCCACTCGCCGAATGAGCCCGGTCAATCCCTGCTCTTTTGGGTTTTTTTTTGTGAATACGTCGCTGAACGTAGCAAATTATATCTAAATTGATTTTAAATATTATAACACAACAATTATTGTACAATTTATTTTACTAGAGCATAAAGATTATATCAACGTAATAACTTTGTAATTATGTGATATTTCGAAATGATGGATACAGAACTCTTCGATTGACAATTTGCATGCATATACATTAACGCAGTTTCTGTCTTACTTGTTGCCTGAACAACAGCTGTTCATATAGAAGTCATGTTGTTGATATGATTTCATCAATAAAAAGACACTGTTAATCAGGTTAAATCGTTACAGTTTGGTAACACAATTTTGTTATTTAGAATTAATGTCACATTCCTCGGTAAGGCGAATTTATATAAATCCCACCATTTTGGATTTTTATGTTTATTATGTTTTCACTATATCAATTACTGCTATCGACAAAAATATACAGGTGCGCTTTTGTGAACATAATTATAACAGCAATCATTCTTTAAACAAAATTCCTACGCTGATGAAATTTCGATTAAATTAAATGCTAATGTAGAATACCTTATTTAAAATCTGTTTTAATATCATATGTGACTACCTAGTAGACAAATTAAAAATTCAAATTCAATATAAAATATTTTAAAGAATTCATAAAATCTATTAAACTTTATGTGTACATCCTACTCAGATCTGAATATGATAAAATTTATCAAATACAATGATTGTCATTATTATAGAACATAACAATTTGACATAAATTCCACCTTCGGCAAAGAAAATATAAGAAAATTAATTTTGTCAATTGTAAATATCTGCAACTCGAAGAACATAATCTTTATTTAAATAGACGTACATACATTACCTTCTTCAGACTTTTTACTAATTCATTAACGTAGCAAATTATTAAGAAAGTAATTCCTTGATAACATTTCTCATTTAATAGTATATATTCGAAAACTTTAGTAAACATAATACAATGTGAAAAACAAGTAGTGCATATTGATGAGCTTCTATAGTATTACAATATTACAATATTACGTACACTCATATTTATTGATATAGGCACATATTTCGTGCTCAGATACAAATGACGATCTGATACGTATTTAATATATAATTACTTTTTCTTCCACAGAAAATATTGCATGAAATAGAAATCTTAGCTTTTGTGATTTGAGTGTGTATAGTTGTTATTAAGATTCCTACGCTTTCTTTAGTGACACTGTCTCGCTTATGTTAAATCTTTGAGTTCAGTGGCGCCTGATATTTCCGTATTTATAGGAACCCCCCTGTTATCCTTATTCCGCTGAAATTAGAGTTCAGAATTGGTTCGGAAATCTTCAGAAGTACTTGTGGTTAGTACGGATAAAACAACATCTATGTGGTTAAACTTCTGAGGGAAATTTAGGTGGTTCGGTTCTTATCACCCCCAATTAACATCTTGTACAGCGACTTCGCTGTTAGAATTTAACCTTGCTGTTTCACCCATAGCAGTAAAAATAAATCAGATGGTGTTTGGTCTCGCTGAAGTAAAATATGTGAACCACATCAACATTTTTAAAATAGTTACACCATCTTATAAAAAATCAGTATCGAAGCATTTGTCTATACCATAAACAACGACAAATTGTTCAATGAGGACGGTGTTGAAACATGATTTCTCATACATCTTACTTTTTGTTAATAATTAGACAGTAGCAAGTAGTGGTTGTCGAAGTTTAATAAAGTGTATTTTGTATTTATTTTATTACAGCTTTCCGGTATATTTTTCCTATGGGTTTTTACATCTTCTCATAGGAATCTTCGTTTCAGTTATCTATAATTAGGATGTAGTTGCGTCCATGTTTATAGATTCCTTAGTTTTTCCATACTCATGGTCTAGCTCTGTTCTTCCGCGGGTTAAACTCCAGCTAAACTACAATCTTTTAGGGAGCTTCCATTATCTATTAGCCGTTTGACATCTAATTTTGCGCTACTATTTTCATTCACAGGAGCCCCCTCAATATTGCCAAGAGTGCCTTTAGTAATAGAACGTAACATTCATTAGTTAAAATGTACAAACTTCCGAAACAAATACATCAAGAAGATAGGGACCATCAAAAAGAATTCACATCAATTTCAATGTCATTTTGTGCAATAAACTGTTGATAAAAAGTTTAATCTATGTTTGTAATTATAAATTGGTAAATTAAATCTAAGCAAACGAGGTCGACTTTAAATATACGTTTTAAATCACTTGTCTACTTTTAGTGGCTGCCGACTCATCGGTAAACTCTTCAACTTATATATAGTAGCAATTTAAAACAGCCGATAAGTTAAGTAATATTATGATGCGTAATTTAGAAATCGTTATGCAACGCAATGCGTAGTTGTAGTTGTATGTATAAAGTAAATTGCAAACCAAAATACGGTATCAGAAGAATAGGAACATTTCCAGCCTATAATTAAAATACGGCTTCGGTTAATGAGAAAATATTTATTTGATATGTTTTTGATGTAACTAAATTGGGCTGTTACATAAATAAACAGGTAACACTTCAATGACCTAAATATTTAAATGAATTGAAGCCCAATGGATTGTTACCTAACGTATCGTCGATTATATAACTAAATTTTCTAATCAAATTTCATTAAAATACTCACATGATGCGAGGTCCTGCAGTTGTTGAAACTCTGCAGGAGAAAGCTTATCCCACTGCAGCGCCATCTCTAGCAGAGCTGCTCCTTCGTCTGAAACAAATAAAAAGTACGTAAATATTTTTGTTTTACTTTGTAAAAATATTCTTTCACAAAGACATTCAAAAACCATTATCTTGCGGCACAAGCAGCTAATTAATGAGCTTTCGTTACTTCTGAATAATTACTTCTCCTTTATTTTAGAAAACAAGGCGATGCTAATTTATGATCTTAAAATTCGTCGTGCGGTACAACCAAGAAGCAAGTAAAAATACAGATGGAGATGAGTAGAAAAACATTAAAGCTTAGTGTCAGTTTGATTAAAGTTCAGTTTACTGTTTGGAGGTTATATGTCACGCTTCGAACGTGGTTTTGCTCTTATGAGCTTATATAAAGAGTTGGAAAGTTCTAGAGTGCCGTGTTGTACGTCTTCCTATTTAACTTGATAAACTTTCAAGTACCTGCCTGCCTTTTGTAGTGCTTGAATCCACTCACTTCTAAGTTTCCCCTAATTTATATAACCTTTAAATTTACGGTAGTGTACTTTCAATACCAAAGTTTAGCAAAGTTTGCCATTTATTTTGTTTTGTTGAATACACCATAAATTTCTAAGTTCTGTTCCACGCAACACAATTTTTCCAAAATCTGGAAAGAGGATTATAACTTATTCCGGGAAAAGAATTATTTATGCAGTCTGAGAAAAGTTTTAATTTTATTTAAACGCTATTTCACTGTTCTAAATATTTAAACTTAAACAGATAAGAACAAATAGACGAATTATGTGTTTCTTTTGATTATTTCTCCAACAATCCTACTTCGTTCAATTTGTTAAACTTACATAGAACAGCAGGAGCTTACGCCAATTAGGTTTTAGTTTTCTTAAAGGTCGCAAATAGCAATAGCACAATCATACAAAGTGTTTAAAAGATGCCTTGGATATTTAGCGAGCTCTGAATAAATTATCCTTTAATTTAATTCAATGTGGTTGTATAAGCTCAGAATTTAAAACAATAGACCGGAAAATGGTAACTTAATTTTTGAATTTCATCCTGATGTAGGTGGGTGACAACCACAAAAATCCTTTTCTAATACAAGTTGTTAAAAAAAATGCAGTCTTCCGAGATAGGGGTCTATTCCTGGGTAGGACAATCAGAAATAGTCGTGGGTCTTCAAAAGCTATACTTCTTACGACACTATATAGATCAAAAGTAGAACAACACTAAAACGGCCGCCATCAAATCCTGGGTTTATAAAAACAGAAGATGTGCTCTAAGGAGAAATTGGAAAGTATCAGAGAAGAATAATGCTTGCGCTGTATAAACATAGTTATCAAAATGGAGTGCGTGGCATTTATAATAAAACAATATAGTTAGAGCAAAGAAAGGGCATAAGAGACGCGTCTTAGTACCTTGTAATTGCAAAAGTAACAGCTTATAAAATTATTTCCTGTATTAAAATATCACTATTATCAAACCTGATAGGAAACACTGTAAAAAGTAATTATCAATAAACCACCATTTATATCTTACCTATTTAGCAATATAGATTATGTTTGTCTACATTTGGACGCATTTGTCCAAAGAAAACAGTAAATTTAGCTTAAATTATTCATTTAATAGACTGTATTCTCCTTATTTTCAGTTATAGTGGAATAGATTCGTTATAAAGTTACTTTTTACACCACATAAGTTACAAGGTCCTTTAGTATGCAGACCTGTATAATTTGGGCTCTCAAGATTATTGACACATCTACTAGCAGTTTAAATTTTAGGTTAAGAAAATACTTAATTTCCAGTATCAAACCATAATAATAATTTACTTAGCCTGAGAAGCAAGCAAACTAGTTTAACTTACTAAAATTACTTAAAATATAACATAGATACCTTCCGTGGAAATTCGAATTGCGCGTTTTCTAAACTTCAAAACGAGCAGAACAAACCCTCATTTAATCGCTTACTTTGAATCGCCAAACAATTTTTGAAAGTTTACTAGAAAACACAAAGAAGCCATGTGTTTAAAATCAAACGAAAATGGCCTTTTATAGAAATTTTCCAAAACTACAAAATGTCTAGAAATTGAATCCTTTATGCAGCTTTTCTTTACACTTTGAAGACGTCTTGTTAATCGAATTTATTTTCGTCAACCACAAACCAATAAATCGAAATGACGTAAATCAGGACGCCATAAATCTCTATAAGGAACTAGCTTAGTGGTACTATAATCTTCTTAAAACTATCCGTAGAAAAATAACGCTGTAAATTAAATTAAATTACACAATAAACCTAATACTATTACCTGACCACCGAAAACAGAGAGCTTGATTTGCACGGGATCTTAAAATGGCGATTCGCAAATCGCATGCTGCGTTCCCTTCTAATTCAGGAACCGAAACCATATGCCGTCCGACTTGACATACCAGCGAAGCGACCTCGTCTTACTGCCAATTGTAAATATTTGAAACAACCATTCAATAAAGCATGCGCCTCCGTTATTTATTTTAAATAATACTCGACTCCTAATTGGATAATACTGCAAACGCTTGGATAGTAAATAATATTAAGGAATTGTTCTCTGAATAAAACAACTAGTACACTAATTGTAGTGAAGCAAAGAATCTACGCCTATTTATAGATCTCGTCAGAGAGATATGTTACAAGATTTCCTGGTAAATATATATATTATTTCAAAATGTTATTTTTCATAGTTTAGCGTTTTGTTATACCATTTGTAACACGTTGGCGTTACGTTAAATAAAAATCTAATTAAAAGGAGAAAATTAATCTCAAGCGGATAAAATTATTATTGATGTATCTTGTAATGAATAGTGTTAATAAAGCAATAAATTTTTTGTTCTAATAAATGAAATTTACATCATACGATTAAAGCCACAAAAGCATAGTTTTTGTTTCTGTGGGATGCATACTCGAACGTAACTCGGGTCCATAGAATATTTCAAAATTACAAAAGGGGTAAACAGAATATTTATAACCGTAACTTTAAGATAGCTTTTAGAATAATTACGAGTATATAACAGCAAAATTATTAATATGCATTTTCCATACCATAATTATTTCAAATATAGCAAAACTTTATATAAATTTTAGTAAAATAAGGTAAAATTAATGTTACAGTGCCACACGTGCAACTATATTACCAAGTAAATCTAGACAATATTATAAGAATATTCAGACAATGTAGTTCATTACTTAACCACAAAGATGCCTATTTAAGAAAACTCATAAATATCAAGTTATAAATAATTTAATCAGATCATTCAACACAAAGTAAAAATATTTTCAATGTATTTATTCAGACTGCTGAAAAAATGAAATAACCGTGGGCATGTGACTCCTACATGGTGAAAAAATATGGATTCACGCCTGATTCACGTGACTGTACATATGAAATAGGAATGTTATTTGATAACATACCCCCATCAAACTTATGAAAGGTAGCAAGAACACGATGAATGCTAGTCAATGGATAAAATTGTGAATTAATTAATCGTAAACCATAAACCAGAATACATGTCGAAGTGACCGTTGAGACGTTAGTAGAGTACATCTATTTGGTTACGAAGTAACAAACGGGAGAGAACGTGGTAAGATTTGCGGTTTTTGGGCAGAACCCAACAACGTTTAGAATTGGGACGGATTGGTTATAAAGCAGTAGAGATGGGACATAAGAAACCTGTTACGTATGTCCCCCAAAATATACAGTAAGTGATTCACAGAAAATTCGATAAAATACTGCGCTAAAAATTTCGTTTCGGTAAAACACCAAAAACCTCGACCGTAATAACAGAAGGTTTGATTTCTGACTAACTTAGTAGGATGTGTGGTGTAAATGTTTGACGAGGATTCCAGAAGACTATCAGGTATGAAATATAATTTTGATCCAGAAATTCCTTGGACGCTACCTAATCTTGCAAGGTTGGTAGGAAAAAGCTCTAAAGTGAATAACAGGGAGATGAGTAAATCGCAAATCAGGAGAGGTATTCTGGCTTAGAAATATACCTGAAAATTTATTAAAGCAAGAGTAGTTTAAACCTATAACAAACCTGAAACTTAAAAACACGTAGACGTTTCTAAAACTCCTATTTGCAAAATCTTTACAGAATTCTATACGACAATTCAAAATATACAGCACAGTCTCAAGCAAGTATTAAAAGTCAATATCGTAAATCTACTATCTAAAAACTTAATCTAAACACAAACGTACTTTAAGTACGTTCAGTCCATACATTTAATTCTAAGTTAATGCACTAACCTCCAATCCAGTATAGTTCCAACAGTTTTAATTTTAACCGGATGACTGATTATTGTTTCAATAACGGCAGATATGAGCTTCATCTATCTCAACATAATACTTCCAACGCAAGGGTTGAATTTCTGGAAACCAATGTGCCCCTAAAATTGAAACTGACTCACTTGGTAGAGAATTATCTGAACATAATTTAGCTACCCTACCTTGCTCGATAACTTCTAGTCAAGGTAATGGATCTATCAAAGTGGAATGTTGATGACTCGGATGTTACAAACGAGGACCCTTATGAAAATGAATCTAATCCTTTTAAAATCATTTGAGGCATTCTTGGCAAACTTCCGACAGACGAATCGAGCGTATAAAATGGACATGCTTCGTGTCGTTTTTCCTACCTAACCTCGGTGGCGTAATTGAAAAAGCATGGTCCGCGAAAGATCAAGATACAGGTTTGAGTCTTGTCCAAGACCTTATATTTTCCATCTTTCAATTACTAGCTCTACAACAATAAATTAATTTATCTATCTATCTATCTATCAATGAGAAGCGTCTACGCCGCAAAATCACATAATAATAACGGGTTATTTCCCCTAAACTTTGTCGAGAAACTTTGATCACGTTAATATGGGTAAATAGCCTACATCTAACACTATATTACACAACTATGTATAATATTCAAAAATTAGTTATTACAAATCTCTACAATTACTTAGAATCTTAATCAAGCGATTTGAATCGTAATAAATAAACTAGTGATACTTATTCAAGCCATTGCTCGAACTGTAAGTCCATGATTTACTGTACACCTACCTCTGATAACCTCACTCCATATTAATCATCATCATTAGGTCTTCAGTCCCGGAACTGGTTAGACGCGTACCATCATTGTTTCCTATTCTGAATAACCTACAGATTTCCCTGAAATTTGCACAGTCTGCATCTATAACTATCTGATCTAGGTCTACATCTACCTCTTTTTTCCTATCTCCGCTTGTAATATATCCCATACTATTCCCCAAAAATGACTTAGAACGTATTCTGCCCTTCTATTTCTCTTATCTTTTTCCCCAGATATCCTTGTTCCCCTACTATTTCTATAACCTATTTGTTATTATCTTTGTCTGTCCATGCTATCGTCTTCATACATCTGAAGCACAGCATTTCAAAAGGCTGCTACCGTTTTCTGTCTGCGTTTCAGACTGCCCGTATTTCATAGGCATACTGTGCTGTGCTCACACATATGCTTTCAACAATTTTCTTCTTGTTCTATGTTTGTTGTCTTTCCTCACAGGCGCTGTTCCTTCTTGTTAGATGTAGTTTAATCACCTTCTATTGTTTTATAATTATATACCCTATTTCTCCGACCTTCAGTGGTTGTGAAGGAGGTAAGCAGCCTGGGGCTGTGAAGTTCCTCCAACACTTAACCATATACCGGTTTAATATATTTTCCAATATATCTTTTCGCACAGACATTATTAGTTGCAGATATTTCGCAACCACCAACTAGTTGTTTATACTAATCATCAGATTTATCTGCGCTTATTTTTTCGTCATTAGGTTTTCCGTCTCAAAACTGGTTGAACACGTACTTGCACTTATTTATATTCTGAGCTAGCCTACCTAGTTCCCTGAAATTCTCACACAACATGTGTATACACCTCGTTCCCCTTCTATTGTTTTCTAATTTTATGCCCTATTTCACCGAGATTCAGTGAAGGGGGTTAAGCAACCTGTGGCTACCAAGATCCCCCAACACTTAGACATTTGCCGAAGTAATGGTTTTCCAGTAAATCCTTTCACACATTTAACATTATTCGAGAATATTGCCCAACCAATTCTTGTAGTTACTTATAATAATCATCATGTTTAAGCAGTTATTTTCTCTACTTTTAGGGGAATTATCAAAACTTTTCACAGCATGTGCGAGAAAATATAGTGGCCATCAGCTGACGCTTGCTTCATTACTGTAGAGTACACAAGGTGCTTGCATTCTAGGAATGTTAAGAGGTTGATTTGTATTCATTATTGATTATTTATTGCTGTAAGCTTTGTTCACTTATTGGTCAAAGTTTGGCGATGGTATCTAAATGTACTATTGTAAATATGTATCTTCTTGTCTTTATGTTTAAGTACCATCTAGTTGGGTCGAGCTAGTGAGCGTCAATTTAGTAATAATTAGGTGAGATTCTGACGATATTTATAGTTATGTTTATGCACCACGTATATTTACTTTAATTATTTACACTTACTGGTGTATTTAGAATTTAAAACTGCTCTACGTATGTCATAATATTTTCCATATATTATCCAGTTCAATTGACGCAATCTGAATTTGTTGTGTTATTGTGCTTTAACCGATATGTAATTGCAATTAATTAGATGTTTGTTGTGCCAATGTGGAATGTTAATAATTACATTTGTTAAATGTTGTTGTTATGCTAAAATATACTGCAATACTTAAGGGATCCATAACAGCATACTTCTTTAGTTTGATTGTTACTTAGATATAATTAATAATTAATATCAGTGCGTAAGGGGTGAGGAATTCAAATGTTCGTCTTTAATCCAGCAGTTTAGTATTGTTTGTTATCTAAATTCATAGAAGGTACTTATTAGAAATATATTTTGCACGTGTTTCTGTGTTTAATTATTATTTTAGGTACACATGTTCTAAAAAGTGCAAATTAGGTCGGGTATCCCGTTATTTCGTTCTTTTGATCACCCCAATCGTCGACTGTATTAGCGTGGCATTTATTTTTCTTTCCTTTGTTTTTTTTTGTTACACATAATTCGGGTCAGTATTCCGTTACTAATTCAAATCTTTTTCTACTGTCCAATTCGCCTTATGGGTAACAAATTCTGGCACACCAATGTGAGACTTCGACTTTTTGTTTTGTACATTTTCGTCCCGATAATAATTTTTGTTATGTCCGTTTTATTGGTTCTTTTCCTTTACATGAGGTTTTCTGTAAATTTTTATTTCACGCCAAATTATCGGAACTGTTTTTCATCGATAATTTTAGTGCTCGTTCACAGAGAAGGTTGAAAACCCTGGCGCCCAAATTTTCATTTGTTCTCTCTATTTTTGTCTATCATTTTTGTACTTTTCGTTGACTTTAACTTATTTACTTTTTTTGTAGTTCCTTGATTGTTCTAGTTCATAATGTAACATTGACAGATTTACGTTAACCAACTACGAAAAATGCGCTTCAGTACGAACTCGATTTGCGAGGTTTTGATTTGGAGGCTAATGTGGACGAGTTATGTAAATCCTTGCAGAGTGCTAGCCATCTGGAACGGAAAGAACTTTCTTTTGCTTCTGTAGAATTCAATTTTGCTTCCAAACAGGAAAGAGTTATACCTTCTATCCGAGAGCTACATTTTGTACTCTGTTCTTACTTGTCTTTATGTTTAAGTACCATCTAGTTGGGTCGAGCTAGTGAGCGTCAATTTAGTAATAATTAGGTGAGATTCTCTATTTAGTTTCACAGCCGTACAGTGCTGTGCTCCACACATATGTTTTAAGCAATCTTTTCCTTGTTTCTATGTTTGTGGTCTTTGAGCACAGTAGTTGCCTTTTCTTGTTAAATGTAGCACGACCTTGTGCTAATCTTTGTTTTATATCTTTTAGCTTTTCCCATCTTGCGTTATTTGGCTTCCTAGGTAGCAGAAATCCTTAACCTCTTGTAAGTTCGTGTTACATACTTGTATTCTTGTTTTTGATTTATTTTCCAACCTTTGCATACTAGAACTTTAGTTTTAGTTTTGTTAATTTTCATACCATATCATCTGTTAGAACCGTTTCCATTTCATTAAGAGCAGCTTTTAACTCTTTATGCTAAGTCTTAATACCGCTATATCATCTGCAAATCTAAGCATATCAATTTTTGTCCCTGCATAGTTATTCCAAATGTCTTCCTGCATTTGACAGTATTCATTGCCTCTTCTATGTACAAGTTAAAATTCAATGGGGATAGGGCACATCCCTGTCTCACCCCTTTCCTAATGTTTACTTGCTACGTTCCTGCTCTAATTCTATTACTGCTGTTTGCTCTTTGTATAAGCTATGTACTATTCGTCTATCCTTATAACTCATTCCAATCTTTTGAGTATTTCAAACATTTTTTCCATTACATTGTCGAATGCTTTTTCCAGATCTACAAACCCTATATACACGCTTTCCTTTTTCTATTGCTTTCTCCATTATCACTCTCAGAGCTAAAATAGCCTCCTGTGTTTCGCCTAAACCCAAATTGGTCTTCTCTAGTATTTCTTCCGCCCGTTTTCCATTCGTCTTTGCACAATTCTAGTTAACTCCAAATTTTCATTTGCTGTCAAACTTATTGTTCGAAAATTTTCATTCTATCCGCCCTTTCTTTTTGGTATAGTTACTATGATGCTACGTTTGAAATCTTTGGGTATCTCGCCTGTCTCATACATATAGCTTACAAGTTGGAAGAGACCTTCTGTTACTGTTGTCCAGCGGCTTTTAGAGTTTCTGCTTGCACCTTATCTGTACCAGTTACCTTACCATTTTTAGACTCTTTAATGCTAATTCAAACTCTTCTATAAGTATAGGATATTCCAAGTCATCATTTTCAATGTCTGATTCCTTTCTAATGCAGTTAGTTCCTCTCTGCATATAAATTCTATATATCTTGCCATCTACCCACTTTCTAACATTTTCTATGATGACGTTTCCTTGTGCATCCCTTATATTTTGCTATACGGTTTTATATCCTAAAATTCATTCTAATTAATTTGTATGCTTCGGTCTGTCTTTCCTATTTCCATCTTCGTTTGTATCTCTTTGCATTTTCATCAATCCATTGTTCTTTAGCTTTCCTGCATTTTCGAATAATTTCCCATTTTATGGCTTTGTATCTCTGTTTTCCTGTTTCGTCTGATTTATTTGTATTTTCGTCTTTCTTCTATTAAATTCAGGATATCCTTTGTTATCCATGGTTTCTTATTTTCTTTTTGTATACCCCAGAATATCTCTGGCCGCCATGTCTAGGCTGGATTTAATGTTATTCCATTCTGTTTCTACTTCCTTAGTATCAGATATTTTTCCGATATCTTTGAGCAATTCATTTGACTTTTTTTCGAATCTTTCTTGAATATTTTTATCTTTTAGTTTCTCTAAGTACAAATGCCGTTTTTCGTTTCTTTTTTTCACATTCTTAAATTTAAGTGCGGCCTTCATAATTACGATATTGTGGTCAGTATCTATATCTGCTTCTGGGTAGCTTCTACAGTCTTTTACTTGATTCCTAAACCGTTGTCTAACAAGAATGTAATCTATTTGATATCTTCCTATATCTCCTGACATCTTCCACGTATATCGTCTTGTAGCATGATGTTGAAATAACGTGTTTGTGATGATTAAATTGTTCTTGTCGCAAAATTCTACCAGCCTATTTCCCCTGTCGTTTCTCGTGCCTAAACCAAATAAACCTACTACCGCTCCTTCCCTACCCTCACTTACCACGCCATTAAAATCCCCCGTAATTATTAAGTTTTCATGTCCTTTTACGTATCTTAATATGTCTTCGATATCTTTGTAGATGGCTTCTACCTCTTCGTCACTGTAGCTAGAGGTGGGCATGTATACTTGTATTATTACTGTGTTTACCGGTTTAGATTCTAATCTAACCATGAGTACTCTTTCGTTCTTTTGTAAGTAATTTTCTACACAGTATCCTATCTTTTTCCGCATAATTATACCCACACTCAAATTTCCTTCCTCTGCCCCTGTATGAATTACCCTGAAGTCTCCACTCCAAAAATCCCCCGCCTCTGGCCACCGAACTTTGCTAATCCCTACTATGTCTAGTGATAACCTATTCATTTCGATTTTTAGGTTCTCTAGCTTACCTACTTGCTTCATACTTCTAAAATTCCACGCTCCGACTCGCAGAATGTTCCTGACTCTTATTTTTAACTTTTCGATCGCATCTTCCGAAGTAGTCCCCTCCCGGAGATCCGAATGGGGGACTATTTTAACTCCGGAATCTTTTACCCCAGAGAATGCCATCATGTTTGTTACAATTTAAGTACGCTGTGTACTTGGGAGATAATGTGGTGGTTTTCCGTTGCCTTCCACATCGCGGTAGTGTGTCTTAGACTGCCATACCGACCCCTATGGTCTCTGCCAATCTAAGTACCGAAAGAGCCGCTGCCCTCTTTCGGGGACCTGTCTTAGTCTGGTTCCTCACTAACGACCCTACTACTTTGGTTGGACCTGTAGTTTGTCTCTTTAGCTCATTAGAACACGCAAGCCATTTCACCTGTTCTAGTAATTTAGAACTTCGGCAAGGTGCAGGTCCATTCGAAATGGTCCAGATTGATATTAAAAGTAATTCGTATGCTATCTTTCTTTAACATATTGTGAAACAAGATTTATGGTTATATGAAATATAACTATACCTTTGAGAGTAAGTTTAAAAATTAATTTTTTAAGTCAATTCTGTCAAATACTTCTTTATCGTTTTGATTTATTGAATGTGGCGTTGCTACCAAACAACACGTATATATCGTATAATTTTTAAAGGTTTGTAACACTTTCTTGGCGTGACGGGCTTATTTGAATAATTAAACATAGGGGATTTTCAATCCTAAATTGGAAGTCATTTTTCATCGCAATTTAGCTAGTAAATAGGTTTGCCATAACTCATTCTAATTGGGGTTTTGAGGTCCCAGGATTGAGCGAGGAATTTTAAAAATAGTTTAAACATGTTTATTGTATATTTTTTGTGAATGGAATGTTAAAATAGACGTCCTCCCACGCCCGAAGTAGTGTACGTCATTGCTTCAGTGAATGAAAGCGATAATATAGGAGAGTGGATATTACAAGTTGATGTGAGCGAACGCCATGATCGGTGAGATTACCTTGTGTTACCTTACTGAACGAACAAAGTGACCAATTAATGCGGGAATGCAGTGAAGTACTTGCTAAACCCCTTTGCCTTTCCTTCATCTCATTATTTTGAGTGTTCCTGGTTAGCAACAACCTTTGTTGCGAATCTGCCGATAAATAGGCCATTGGCCCAAGTAAGACCCTGACGTGCGTTCAGAAAACAATACGCGTAAATACAAGGATTTAGTAATTTGGACTCCACTCTAACTAAACTACTCAACTGATTACAAAGTAAGTAATTTCTTTGATGTACATTTTTACCTTTCAATCTTTTATTGAAAATCTGTGCAAAGTTACGCCTTCTGTATAAGCATGCTCAGAACTAAAATACGTTTACCTGTAATAGATTACAATAAGGTATAACTAATGTATCATTATTTATATAACTTTCTATAAGTAGTGCTTAATGTTACCGAATTGAAACGATGTACTTGATATATCCTTTTGCAAGTCGGCGTTTGGTAACTCATATCAAATATGAGATTGACTACAATTTATTATTAAGTAATTAAAAGTAGCGATCGCTATAAAAATGAATAATATTGACAAAGCTGTTTATTATAGAGGTCGTCAATCTTAAATGGAACCGGAAAATAGCCCATTCTCCAAAGGGTGTATTTCTATACGATTTTATTAAACATGCTATTGACTAATCCTGATGCACGCGAATACGGTTGATGACGTAGATGCATTCTTTCGTGATTTCTACTATACTAAGAAAACTTGACGGTCGACTATAAAGTACCCAATAGTAATACAAAAATTTCCTGCTATATACCATATGGTTGATTAACAAATTTAAGTAATTCGTCCTAATATAAAACACGTCATATAATTTACTTATATCATAAGTCTAATGATTTAACCAGGAATAATGTTACCACGTTAATTTTCTTTCATGCTTCTATATATAGTTAGTTCCAAAAACTTTATCACACTTCACTAAAAAGTCCTGGAAGGGTTTGCGCACTCAAGACACGTTGATTTATTTAGTTTATTTAGATATATACACATGTAGGTACTCTAAACGACAAGCAAAAAGTGAAATAAGATATTCAGTAACCAAACTTGTTAAGTTCCATTTCGTACTTGCAACTTTTCTTAGCTTATTGATTTAAAGACCATTTCAGTTTCTACTTATTTAAATATACGCGTTCGCTACACTTCTATTATTTGTAGTTTGTAATAACTCAGGTTACCAATTTTGCTAGTCCTTTTATTTATTCACGAGTTCGCTTTTAATATATTATACTTTCTGGTTCCTTATCTAGGAGTGTGTTTGTTGATCAAGAATTCCCTGAATAAATTTTAAAATCGCTTTTGGATCTTTTGTGACCATATTTTCTAGAGTTGGTTTTGGAATTAAGTTTTTTAATAATGCGTTATTAAACGTTTTTTTGATAAAGTGTATTTCGTGTCCATTATAAATCAAACCCGTAAGTTAAATTATAAATGGCGACTTACTTCTTCAACTGCGGTACTATTAATTAACTGTAAAACCAACCAGGCAGTTAGAAAGAAATATCTTTATGCTGTTGTCAAGTCGACGCACAAGTTATGTTGCGGTGCCATTAAAGCACACACACGGTTGTTATAAATTTTTTTATATAATGCGTAAAATCGTTATAAAATATGCTATTACAAAATCGAAATTCAGTTATCAATTGATTTCAAAAATATGTTATATGTTTTAATATTAACAATTCATGTTTCCTTTTGGTGAAACCGTTCTCTACTTTTAGGGGAATTATCAAAACTTTTCACAGCATGTGCGAGAAAATATAGTGGCCATCAGCTGACGCTTGCTTCATTACTGTAGAGTACACAAGGTGCTTGCATTCTAGGAATGTTAAGAGGTTGATTTGTATTCATTATTGATTATTTATTGCTGTAAGCTTTGTTCACTTATTGGTCAAAGTTTGGCGATGGTATCTAAATGTACTATTGTAAATATGTATCTTCTTGTCTTTATGTTTAAGTACCATCTAGTTGGGTCGAGCTAGTGAGCGTCAATTTAGTAATAATTAGGTGAGATTCTGACGATATTTATAGTTATGTTTATGCACCACGTATATTTACTTTAATTATTTACACTTACTGGTGTATTTAGAATTTAAAACTGCTCTACGTATGTCATAATATTTTCCATATATTATCCAGTTCAATTGACGCAATCTGAATTTGTTGTGTTATTGTGCTTTAACCGATATGTAATTGCAATTAATTCGATGTTTGTTGTGCCAATGTGGAATGTTAATAATTACATTTGTTAAATGTTGTTGTTATGCTAAAATATACTGCAATACTTAAGGGATCCATAACAGCATACTTCTTTAGTTTGATTGTTACTTAGATATAATTAATAATTAATATCAGTGCGTAAGGGGTGAGGAATTCAAATGTTCGTCTTTAATCCAGCAGTTTAGTATTGTTTGTTATCTAAATTCATAGAAGGTACTTATTAGAAATATATTTTGCACGTGTTTCTGTGTTTAATTATTATTTTAGGTACACATGTTCTAAAAAGTGCAAATTAGGTCGGGTATCCCGTTATTTCGTTCTTTTGATCACCCCAATCGTCGACTGTATTAGCGTGGCATTTATTTTTCTTTCCTTTGTTTTTTGTTACACATAATTCGGGTCAGTATTCCGTTACTAATTCAAATCTTTTTCTACTGTCCAATTCGCCTTATGGGTAACAAATTCTGGCACACCAATGTGAGACTTCGACTTTTTGTTTTGTACATTTTCGTCCCGATAATAATTTTTGTTATGTCCGTTTTATTGGTTCTTTTCCTTTACATGAGGTTTTCTGTAAATTTTTATTTCACGCCAAATTATCGGAACTGTTTTTCATCGATAATTTTAGTGCTCGTTCACAGAGAAGGTTGAAAACCCTGGCGCCCAAATTTTCATTTGTTCTCTCTATTTTTGTCTATCATTTTTTGTACTTTTCGTTGACTTTAACTTATTTACTTCTTTTTTTGTAGTTCCTTGATTGTTCTAGTTCATAATGTAACATTGACAGATTTACGTTAACCAACTACGAAAAAATGCGCTTCAGTACGAACTCGATTTGCGAGGTTTTGATTTGGAGGCTAATGTGGACGAGTTATGTAAATCCTTGCAGAGTGCTAGCCATCTGGAACGGAAAGAACTTTCTTTTGCTTCTGTAGAATTCAATTTTGCTTCCAAACAGGAAAGAGTTATACCTTCTATCCTGAGAGCTACAACAATCTCTCGCTAAGTTTGGTGGTAACAAGTCTTCCCTTACGTTCAAACTGATTAGTTCCCTGTGGCTACACACAGAACACCGTTGCAAAAAGACGTCTTCAACCGTGGTGAAACGTAATCTCCATTCTCAATTATTACTTACTTTGGCCAATTTCCGCAATACTTTCGAGACCAAGATAAAAAAGATTCGTCTTTGTACTACCGAATAGGAGACATACAGGTAGCTACTTCTAAAAGCTTATCAGCTTAAGCCAGATAAAGCTTTACCACTCACCTCCGAATCAAAATTAGACGGTAAGATGTTATGCGGTTTCGCAACATTTTCTACTTTGCCCTGCCTCTCATTATAGTCAACCAGTATCAAAATGGGGTTTGAAATTTTCTAGCGACCCAAATACCATCTCGATTAATAATTTTTTAGAAAGGGTCGAAGTACTCTAAAGCGCTAGACATGTTTCTATGCCTAATTTATTTCAGTCCGCGGAACAAAAAGTGGACTTATCCAAATCGAAATCGTTGTTGTGGTAACGCAGCAATCGTTACAACTTTTCTTACTGTAAGTCATCCACCTAACTGATACAACGTTTTGAACTTCCGTACTATAAACATCGTATGTTTAACGGTATCTTAAAACAAACCCAAAATCTTTCTGACGTTATTGTCGACTACCTAACCTACATGTCTGTCATGTTTTATCGTAATGGTAGTCTACTCGCAAATGTGCTCTTTCGTAGTCTGTTCCCAAATTATCTAACCTACGATGAATTAGTTGCAAAAGTTGGAGGGGAAATGCTTAAATTAAAACAAAAGAAATTTAGGGTTGATTGCTGTGTGCCTTAAACCAAACCCCAAACTGGATAGATTTTTTCTCTTTCTTTTCTTTTTAATCCGATAGGAGTTTTCTGTCTGTTTCTACTGTTTTTCTACTACTTGATTCGTTATTTTGTTTCTTACCCCCACCTTTTAATCTTGCTATGGAGGAATATCTTACGTTCCATTTCGTACTTATAAATTTTCTTGTCTTCTTGGTTTAAAGACCAATTCATTTGCTCTTTATTTAAATATACGGATTTGCTACACTTCCGTTGATCTATTGATACGTTATTAAAAGTTTTCTTGAGAGAGGGTATTTCACGTTTGTGGTACATGAAACGCGTAAGTTAAACTATAAATGGAGACTTCTGCTTCTTCAATGCAGGGTTGTTCATTAACTGTAAACCAAACCACGCAGTCAGAAAGAAATATCTTTCTTGCTGTTGTCAAGTGAACGCACAAGTTGTGTTATGATACCGTTCAAGTGTACACGCGGTTGTTATCATTTTTTTTGATATAATGCCTGAAATTATTATCAAACACTATAACATAATCGAGATACAGTTGTCGACAAATTTCAAAAATATGATTTAGTTTCGTGCTTCGTTTGGTATAACGAATCCTTACTTTTGGAAGACCTACCAAAACCCTTTACGGCCTGCGTAACGAAACATTGTGGCCAATAGCAGACACTTACTTCACTTCTTTGCGGTACATAGGTTACTTGCATTCTAGGAATGCTAAAGATTCGATGAGTAACTGTATTTGACTATTGAATGCTGTAAGCTTAGTTTATTTATTAGTGCTAGTTTGGTGATTGTATCTAAATGTACTATTTTAAATACTTATTTTTTGTTTTATGTTTTAGTAAGTTCTAGTTGAAATGTACTAGCTGGTCGGTGCTAACCTAATAAGTAATTAGGTAAGATTGTGGTTTATGTCCCATGTATGGTTGTTTTCAGAGTTATTTAGGCTTATTGGTATATTTAGATTTTAAAATTGCGTTGTCGTTGTCTTTATGTTTTCCTTGTATTATCGAGTTCAATAGACGCGTTCTAAATTCGTATAGTTATTGTGTTTTAACCGTTGTGTAATTGTAATTTATTAGTTGTTTGCTGTGCCAATGCAAAATGTTATTAATTACGGTGGTTAACTGCCAAGTAGTATTGTTATGCTAAAGTATGCGGCAATATTTAAAGAATGTATAATCTCGTAGCTCTTTTACTTACAAAACACCCTTTAGTTTGTTGTTACTTATATAATATAATTAATATTAAATACTAGTACGCGAGGAGTGAAAAATTCAGATATTCGTCTTTAAACCAGTAGTTTAAAATTGTTTGCCATCTAAATTCGTAGAAGTTACTTATTAGAGATATACTTTACACTTGTTTTTGTGTTTAATTATCATTTTAGGGCGAATTGGATCGCGTGTCCTGTTGTTTCGTTTTTTTGGCCCCTCAATCTCTGACTGTGCTAGCGAGGCATTCATTTTTCTTTCTTTCTCTTCATTCGTTACAATGTAATTCGGGCGAGTATTCCGTTGCTGCTTTCATTTTTTTCTTACTGGCCCGCTGATGTTACGGTTATCAAACTAATTACTAAGCCACTATAAAGCAGATAAGCGACAAGATAATGCCTGATGCCTAAATTTCCAAAGATGTAAGTATAATAAATAAACTTTATAGTTAGTAGTCAAATATATCCAATAGTATGATCAGAGTTTAATTAAGTAACAACCTAGGATCCCAGTACGTATAAGGAAAATGGTAGCACCTCCCCCCCTTTCCAGCCAAAGATACGGAGAGCTACGTCTCTCCTAGATAAAAATCATACTAAGGAAAAAAAAAGAAAACCGCTCGACCAACCTTCAGATAAGATAATGTGAACCAACAAAGGAATACAACAAAAGAAAATCGCTCGATCAACCCCTCTCAAAACCTCCGATCGCTACACACCGTTGCAAAAAGATCTCCCCAACCGTGGTGGAACGCAATCTCCATTCCCAATTATGACTTACTTTGCCCAATTTCCGCAGTACTTTCGAGACTGCGATAAAAGAAATTTCGTCATAGTACGACGGAATACGAGACACACTGGTAGCTACTTCTAGTCTTGCTTACGCTGCAAATGCGGATGCGGATAAAGCTTAGCTACTCACCTCCAAGTCAAAATTAGACGGTGAGACGGAATGAGGTTTTACAATATTTTCTACTTTCCCCCTGCCTCTCATTCTAGCGACAATTATCTTGGTTTATATTTTTTTAAAAAGCGTAGAAGTGCTGTAAAGCGCTTGACATGTTTCTGGGCTTGATTTATTTCAGTCCGCGAAATCGTTGTTGTGGTAACGCAGTAATCGTTGCAACTTTTCTTACTGGAAGTCATTCAGTTTACTGATATAACGTTTTGAACTTCCGGATTATAGACATAGTATGTTTAACGATACAGGTAATCATCATTCACATAAAAACATACACATAGTTTAGCCGGCATTCATCTTCACGTTCTTTATTCGACGACGTTCCAACAAGAAGAAGTACTAGATATTTTATACTGCATCACCTTGCTGACACTGGTCGGTATTGCAGATAACGTTACTTCGCATAAAGCGTTTCTTGTATTAACAACATAAGATGGCGCTATCAGTTTTAGGAATAATATTTAGAACTTTATGTATCAAGGGTTGCGGCCGTTCAGTCAAAGGCGGACGTACCGTAACACTTTACGGTATATAGGTTACTTGCATTCTAGGAATGCTAAGGGTTCGAGGAGTAACCATTGTTGACTATTAAATGCTGTAAACTTAGTTCATTTATTGGTGTTAGTTTGGTGATTGTATCTAAATGCACTATTTTAAATACTTATTTTTTGTCTTTATGTTTTAGTAGCTTCTAGTTGGGCCGGGTTAGTCGGTGCTAACCTAGTAAGTAATTAGGTAAGATTCTGGTTTGTCCTATGTATAGTAGTTTTTAGAGTTATTTAGGCTTAATGGTATATTTAGAATTTAAAATTGCTTTACCGTTGTCGTTATGCTTTCCTTGCACTATCGAGTTCAATAGACGCGTTTTGAATTCGTATAGTTATTGTGTTTCAATCGTTGTGTAATTGTAATTTATTAGTTGTTTCTTATGTAATGCAAAATGTAATTAATTACGGTGATTAACTGCCACGTAATATTGTTATGCTAAAGTATGCGGCAATATTTAAAGAATGTATAATGTCGTAGCTTTTTTGCTTATAGAACACCCTTTAGTTTGATTGTTACTTAGATGTAATTAATATTTAATACTAGTACGCCAGGAGTGAAAAATTCAGATATTCGTCTTTAAACCAGCAGTTTAAAATTTTTTGTTATCTAAATTCATAGAAGTTACTTATTAGAGATATACTTTACATCTGTTTTTGTGTTTAATTATCTTTTGAGTTACAGATGGTCTAAAAAGGGCGAATTGTTTGGTTTTTTTGACCTCCCAATCTCTGACTGTGCTAGCGAGGCCTTCATTTTTCTTTCTTTCCCTTCTTTCGTTACATGTAATTCGGGCGAGCATTCCGTTACTACTTTCATTCTTTTCTTACTGGCCCGCTCATCTTACGGTTAACAAACTAATTACTAAGCCACGATAAAGCAGATAAGCGGCAAGACAACGAATAATTATATATTCCATGTCTTAAACTCATAAAGCACCTGCAGTATTATAATATGTAGTGCATAACGGAAAGTTTAGGGTTTTGTTTAACAAACGCCTATCAGCTTAAATGTCTTGAAGCTTTAAAAGAAATTATTATTCGTGGTATTCATTGCGATGGAAAAGCGGGACCACGAAGCTATAGCATTAAGAATAATTGTTACCATACATCTCGAAAAATCAAAATAATTTTGTAAATACAAATTTGTTTATTAACGAAAAGCAACGCTGTATAATGTAGGCTTTCTTTCGTCATCAGGATTAGGTTATCAATCTTTCAAAAGGTTTTATGATCCACATCTTGTCCTAATGATGCCTCTTACGAATGTGGGTGAAACGTGACTTCATTAATATGTTGTATATGGTCCTAAGTCGGAACACGTATTAATAGTTAAATTGCAGCTATTTTAGTGGAGCGTTTTCTGGACATGATTGGTGGCAACCTTATATACCATGCGTTATTGAAGTATTCCTTTTCCTTCCACATAATTGTTCTTACAAATATTCTATGCGATCTAGTCGACGTGCTTTAGTCTTCGCTGATATATACCTCTTGTTCTACGTTTCTTACCTTCTATAACGAATTGCACAAAACTTGTATACCGTAACATAAACCCTTCTAAGCTTTCACTTATTTTCTGCATAGCATTTGATAAGATCTAAGTGTAGACGTTTTTAAAACTGTTTCATTTCCAACCCTATATGTTCAACTAACTACCATTATCCTTGGATAACACTACCGTTCTGAAACTTCTAACCTCCTAACTTCCATTTTGCTTAATGCCCAGTTTCGCACTCATATAGCGCCAAGCTTGCAACGGGTTTTTAAAATTTCGTTTTGTAGTATCTAAAGCTATACAAAACTTGATCACGTCTTACACCTCAAAGGTTTTCCTTCCTTGAGATATTCTACCATTTACATCCCTTTTACTTCTATTACCATTCGTGATTCAAGTTCCTAAGTTGCAAAACTCTGTTATTTCTTCTAATCTTTCTGATCCTAGCTTTAATCTCATCTCTCTACTGCTATTTCGTTTACAATATCCCGTTATATTCGCTTTGATACTATTTATTTTCAGGCCTAAGTTTCTGTCTAATAGTTTGGTTCGTTTAGTCTTATTTCTATTTCTTATCTGTTTCTACTAAGTTAGCTAAATCATCCGCATTCCTCAGCATTTGATCTTCTTTTTGAATTATAGAACTTATCTCTTCTATTACGTTTATTTTATTTATTGCTTCCACCTCGTACAATATAAATAAGAAGCGTAATAAAACACACCTCTGTCTGACAACCGAACCAATTTATGATTCTGATACCTGAGGACGCGCCGTTTTGGACCTCCGCACCCACCTTCAGCAACGGCCTTTGACGTTATCGTGCTCATAGTTAGTACTGAGCAAGCGAGAGTTCCGTAAGGACCGCGGGATAATAAACTCCTCCTTATTATCATGTTTTCGTCTACCAAAATAAATCAAATAGGTCAAACTCCACTTCCTATCCACCTACCCTAGACCTAGATAACAATCAGTAAGTGAGTGTTGTGCTACTAGAAGTTAAGTTTGGGGTAAATGATTTGAAACCATTTCTCTCTGTGTCGTCACTATATGACAACCCTTTTACGGTCCATTACAACCCCTCTCAGCTGCCCTCATAAATTTGATAAGGCGACAACATAAAGTTTGGTTCCTAATCGTTCCGCATGTTAAAATTTTCGGTTAAATACGTTTGTAATTTATTGCTAGAAAATAAATTCAATTCAATTATCTCAAAGGTAAACGTGTTGAATTGAGGAAACCAATAATTCAAGTTCAACATTCTTGTTATCTCACATGTCATTTGGTTATAGTAAAAATTCCATATAATAGTGTTGGTTTACAATTTAATCATTTGAATCGGGCTTGTTTATTTACTATTGTTTATATTTACATTTTGCTTACTCGCGAAAACGGCAAAAACATAGTACTAAAAAATAAACTTGAAGATTTGTATTCGGAGCTAACGAAAATCTCAAATTATGTAAAAACAGCTACTGTTGCTCGGTTACCAGCTCTGGAAGCAAAATACGCTCACATGCAGTCTATGGAAAATAAATTTGTTCAACTCTATAACGATATCTGGATAGGAAAAAGATAGAAGGATATAGGAAGACCTAGACCAAACTATATTAGTCAAATTATTAGAAATTTAGGTTGTGAAGGGTATGTAGAGCTTTTTAGATTAGCACAGAATAGAAAAGAAGTTAGAGCTGCGTCAAACCAACCTTAAGTAAGGTCGAAAACAAAATGATGATGATGATGATGATGATGTTTACAATTCGACTGTCAACGTAAAAAATCAAATAAACGCTAATATGCCCTCATTTAATGATGTTTTTGATGTTATACGTACCAAATATTTCGAAATCAAAAGCGGATCATCTAAACCCCTTCAGAGCGGCCCTGCGAACTCTTCATCGTGTAGCTAATTGAAACCTCTTCAAATCTCCCTTTTGATGGGTCGATTGATCAGTGAACAAACTTCATTTCTCTCTATAGGAGCCTCGCCCATGAAATCGACCAGATTACTGTTATGCAAAAATATCATCACTTGCTTAACGCTTTGAAAAGATCGGCATTAGCGCTTATTTCGGATTTAGCTATTGACTCAGAGTTGTATGGTCAAGCTTTTAAGAATCTGAAATCCCGCTATAATTCTCCTAAAAGAATTACCAGTTATTATTTAAACAAGGTATTGCAGTTTAAAGGCGTTGAATCCACATCAAATTTTATAAATGTTCATTTCAATGCAGTTAATACTCTAAAAACCTCTGCTAAAGATGAGAATCTAGCTGAAGTTCTGCTGTTTTCTTTGTATTACCGCAATCTTGATTTTAAAATGCAAAATGCTTTTGATTTGCAGGTGAGTTCTGCCATTCCTAGTTGTACGGAATTATTTGATTTTCTCACTTTGCAGAGTAAAACTTCGGAACTTCATGAGGATATTAAAAGTTTTAAACTTGATTCTAATCAATGCCTGATTGTCAAGAATATCTCTTCGGTATCTAAGAGCAAACGCGATCTAAAGGGTTGTCCGTATTGTGGTAACGATTATAAAATTTATGGATGTGCTAATTTTTAAGCTCTGGATGTTTCTGGTCGGTTCTTCTCCATAAAGAAATTAGCGCGTTGTTTCAAATGTCTGGGAAATCATACCCAGGGATGCAAATCCGATGTGTTTCGAGTGGTCACCAGATTCTATTACATAAAGCGATTGATGCTGCATCTTTAGTCGACACGTCTAATTCTGTTGATGCAGGTACTTTCCATGATATAGTCCCCACGTGTAATGTTTCAAGTTCCACAAAAACTTATACTGTACTTTTAGGTACAATACAAGCTCTAGCATTGAGTAATAACGGCGATTTTCAACGAGTGCGCTGTGATTTGGATTCTGGATCACAAATTAATGCGATTTCTAATTCATGTCCGCAGCGTTTACGTCTTCGACGTATTCGCGATTGCCATCAAGTGGTCAGGGTTTCTAATGCAGTAATAAATTCGAAAGGGGTCGTTATTTGCACTAACTATTCTAACCATCAATTTAATTTTCAAGCCTCTTTATTTCCTAAGATTATGGGAAATGTTCCAGGTTGTACGCTACCCCTCCAAGTGTACGATAAATTTAAAATTCTGAAACTAGCGGATAAGGATTTTTACAAATCTCTTCAAGTGGATATCTTATTAGGTGCCGAAATATGTTCCCAAGTTCTGTTTTCTAAACATGCAGGTCAAATACCAGGAAATCCTTCAGCCATTCAGACCATGTTTGGTTATGTACTTTTAGGGCAAGTTTCGACACTAAATAATTTAGTTAAGGTTCCTCCACTTTTTATAACGTCTACTTCTATTGAGAATGAAATTAAAACATTCTGGGAACTAGAAGATATGCATATCCCTTCTCAAATCTACCCGGAGAATCTTTACTGTGAATTACATGTTCTCGAAACACACATGCGTGACGAAATGGGTCGTTATGTAGTATCCCTCCCTTTTAAGACCAATGACGAGCCTTTGGGGACAAATCGCTCGATAGCTTATAAAAGCTACCTCAACTTAGCAAATCGTTTGTCGCGAAATACACCACATCAACAAAGTTATAACGAAGAGTATCTGGCTTTGGAGCATATGACCATCTCTGGAACTTCTGCTTATTATACGTTATCCCATCATGCTGTGTATAAACTCATAAGCGGTACTACCAAGCTGCGGGTAGTATTCAATGGTCCTGCTCCTGATTATACAGGAATATCCCTAAATGAAAGGTTATGTGCGGATCCCAAGCTACAACGGGGTCTTCCGGAAATAATTTGTTCTTTTCGGTCACATGCGGTAGCTGTTTCTGCGGAATTCGTATGATGTACCGTCAAATTCTACTTCAACCGTTCAATTGCAAATATCAACACAAATTCTGGCGTGTTCAAAAGTATGAACTTAAAACTCTGACGTATGGTCTCTCTTCTTCTGCATTTCTTGCTCAGCGGGTACTTCAACAATTAGTTTCTGACGAAGGCAGTTCATATCCGCTGGCAGCATGGGCTCTTATGCATCACACCTATATGAATAATGTGCTTTCAGGTGGAGAATCGTTAGAATCCGATGAGAAACTTCAACCGGAGCTCATAAATTTTCTTGCTGTGGGGTAATTTTCATTACGTAAATGGTCCAGTAATAAATTAGATATACTACAAGATTTTCCAGAAACTGAGCTAGAAGCCTCTTTAACATTTTCTGATGATATTAGCGGCCCCAAAATTTTAGGATTGGTTTGGAACCCTTCCTTGCATATATTTACTTACCACGTAATTCCGCTTTAAGGCACTTCCTTTCCACCTACCCTAGACCTAGATAACAATCAGTAAGTGAGTGTTGTGCTACCAGAAGCCAAGTTAGGGGTAAGTGATTTGAAATCATTTCTCTCTCTGGGTGGGCACTATATGACAACCCTCTACACCTATATTTTACAGTCAATTACAACCCCTCTAAGTTGCCCTCATAAATTCGGTAAGACGGCAACACCAATTTGTCTTATAATCTATTCCCACTTCCCTTAGAATTCTAAACAATGAATTTCAATTTACAATGTAATAAGCCTTGACCTTATCTATACAGCCTATTGCAGTTTTCCTACTTTTATCGACTCGTGTAATACTAATTAACAAGATACAGTCTTTTTTGGAATGATCTCTTGGGTTGAGACTATTTGGGCATTTTTCTATTTCAATTTTCGAAGATATTTAATCTTAGCTAGCGATCTATTATTTTTGAAGTGGATGTTGTGACACGTAGTTCCGAAGTATTGAGCTAGCGATAAGGTTTTCGTTTTTTCTTATTGCGTTTTTATGTTGTTCCTTCTTAACACTAATTCTTCTGTTTGTCTGCCCAATGTAAGATTTGCTGCAGTCTGAGCATGGTGTTTTATAGCCTCATTGGTCTTCTAGTAGAATCTGGTGGTCGTTGGGAATCCTCGAAATTGCGCTGATTTTTCTATGAATGTTAATGAGGTAGTTATTTTGTGTTTCTGTAAAACATTGCTGATTCTATATTTTGTCTCTTTAATGAATGGTAAGTACTCCGTAGATAGTAATGACTATGCTTCTAGTTTAGGTTTGTTATCGGTTAGTGACCTTTAAATGGTTTAGTGTCCGTTTCCATTCATTAGAAGTGCTTCTAGTAGCTTTCGTATTTTCTCTTGTTTATTTGTGTCGTCTGGTAGTCTTTGGCTTCGTGTAGCTAAGGTTTTCACAACAGAGCGAGGTTGTGTCGGGTGATTATTTAACTTGGCGTTTAAGCATCTATTCGCGTGAGTTGGCTTTCTGTAGCCCGTATGGTTAAGTTGTTCGTTGTCCCTTTTCTTCACTAATACATCCGGAAACGGCAATTGATTATTCTCTTCAAGTTCCATAGTAATTTTTATTTTCTGATGTATATCGTTCGGGTGTTCTGGAACACCATTAAGTTGTTCTCTTCCACGTGTCTAAATCGCAAAGGTTTTGTTAACATATATTAGCCATTTGGGTTTATATATTGCAGTTTCGATTGCACGCGCCTGTAACGTTCGGTTTAATTCAACGTTTAGTATTGTATAGTTTACTTTAGCGAGCATATTAAACATGCCAATTTGTGATAAAGGACAGTCAAGTAAACTGTACACTTTTTCAAAATTGCGAAGAAGGCTAGAAAGTGACAGGAAGGGATTGTCAAATTTATTAAAAGTGTCGAGTCGCGTTTTACGTTTGGGGTGTGTTTTAATTAATCTTTTGTAGGTCCACTCTAACATCCGATGTTATATACCGTCATTGTTATGCCTATAAGATGCCAATTCATAGTGGGAGTTTATTTGGATGAAAGAAAAGTGACCTCAGATTACATTTGCCGTACGCTGTAATCAACCTATTTAGTCGGGAACCTGATGAATTAACACACACCTATGATAAAGTTAGTTGGGCTGTTGCATTATACCGACATCCACTCTCCTCGCTGTGTCTATAGTGACCTGATTCACCCCACAAACCCTTCAAGGTAAGCGTTGCACTGTAGTAGTTACTAAGTGACCAAACTAGTTCGCACGCTGGTATTGGAATATTTTACCCTGAACTATAGAATGTTCTTTTGCATCTACCGTCAGTGAAGCTAAAAGTAGATAGTGTGTTTCGCCCCGTATTTACCCTACTTTCACGGTAGTCAACCGTGTAAAACAGAAAGCCGCTTGTGTGCGCATTGTATATCGATTAGTCCGTAAAATTTTAAAGCTGCGATACTTTTCCAAATTGTACAACTTGTTTCGTAACGTAAGACTGTACCAGTTGTAGCGCCTAGATAGTTCAAGTAGACTTACGTCTACCGTCCACATTGTTACCGGAGGTTTGCATGCACCCGGTGTAACACGCGTGATATTTCGGGCTATAATCTACACTCTTTTGGTCGTCAAACCTAAGAACCCGTACTGCCGTGAGGCCCAGGTGCATTCAACCCTACCCCCATCTTAGAAATAATTGTACTCACAAGTATATCTTTGGTAGCCCTGGCCAGAGCGAACTTCCACCTAGTTGTTACTTTTGGTTAGTTAGCATAATTAATCTGATCGTAGTTGTGGCGTACTCAATATACGCCGTACCTACATTTGCTTATATACACCTTTGTTTATGTTACTTACTGTACTTAATTAATGTGTTCTTTTCAGCCATGTGTTTGTAAATAGAGTTAAGAGTATAATCCAGGTGCATTATTCTGTTGTAGTATTTTGCGTGAGTAGGGTGAATCAGTACATTCTACACCGTGAGTTTTCTTTGCTTTCATATTTTCTTATTATAACAAGTGCAGGGGTGTTTGCTCGACCAGTAACGAGACCCCGATTATACCTAACACAGTGACATTACTGGTGGTGCCCACCTAATTTTGCCGTCATACCCGATTTTTGGCATACTACCAAGTTTACGCCCCATTGTAATTGTCATCTTAGGGCATTTAGCAATCCCGACCTACGACTTTTATCATACCCACCCCTCACCGGCTAGAGCTAGGCCGCGCACGGATTCCGATCCGTCCCCTGGTGTCGTAGTGCTGAATTGGCCCGTAACACGCCTCAGTCTCTTCCGTGAATAAATTAGCTAACACTGGTGATAATGATGATCCCATTGGTGCTCGTTCAACTTGCCTGTAACGTTGCTTGATGAAGATAAATATGTGTTGTTAGGACAATGCTGTGTTAAGTCGTTGATATAGTCTTCAATGTTGTAGTTCTCTTTCAAAAATATCAGTGTATACTTGATTAGCACGTTGGTAAACTATGATACCGCATGAAAGCTCACTAGTAGATGTTGTGCTTGGACTTTTTCGATATTCAGTAGTTGGATAAAATGTTCAGCATCCTTAACGTATGATGCTGCCATTTCAGCACGTATGACACCGTAGCTTCAACTGCTGTAACGCTAATCCTATTGAACTCACAATTGATCGTAGTGGTTCTCCTTCTTTGTGGATTTTGGGAAGACCATATAGTTTTAGGCACCCTGATGACTTTTCTTGTGGAATTAGTTGATCTCGTTCCTCAATGTTTATAGGACTTTTCCTGATTTTCGTTTTTGTGATGTTGTAGAATCGGTGTTGATAGGTTGGTAAGCTTCGTCATTAAATAGAGCGTTTATTTTGGTGTAGTAGTCTTCTGCATCCAATACTACTGGTATGTTCCCTTTATCCGCCGGTAGAATAATATCTTCATTCCGTCGTATACTTTTCAGCGGAAGCCGTTTTTCCTTTGTAAGTTCGTCTTTGGAGCATAAGAAGTTGTTAAGGTATTGGAAACATCTTGACGTATCAGCCGTATCGTTGTTGAGCTTGTGAATTGCTCTTTCTATGCAACCTGAGATATTCCTTTCTGATTGTTTAACGATGCGTAGACTAATTGCTGATTTCTATGCCTGTGGCAGTGTTTGGGAATCATCCCTTGTGTTGAGACTATTTGGGCGTTTTTCTACAATAGCTTCTCGAATTATTTTCAAAGTGTAGTGTTCAATCTTAGTTAGCGGATCAATGACACGGAGCTGCACCAGAAATCAAGCTAGTGTATCAGCTAGTGTATCTTCTAAGTAGTATTTTAGTAGGACAGAAGAACTCTTCTTCAATCACTGTTCAACTTGTAGAGCCTAAGATGGAAACAGTCGGTTATGTGGAATAATACCCGAAAAGTTGCCGAAGCAGACAACGACCGCGTATACTTGAACTTGGATATACTGAACGGACATCAGAGTCATTTAGGCTAACTTAGAGCTGAAATTATTTTTTAAAGACAAGGGAAGCTAACGTCGATTTCCAAATAGACTTTCTGGCCAATGCTACAATTGTAAATTATGCCCAAGGGGTTGGGGGTATTACTTGACTGAGCTTGTTCAATTTCTCAGGTAGTATTATCCTAGCACTTTAGCATCAGGGCATGAAACGCTTGACCTCTCTGAGTGTTTCATTCCCTTGTGGGTTAGAGAAGTAGAGACGAACGTTGGCATTTAGCGGCATTTGCAGTATTGTTTCTTTTAGGGTGTAGCGACTTTCTTTTAGTTTTTACTTCTTATGTTTTACTTTTTTAATTTTTTTTTACTTTATGAACTGACGAACAGTTGCCGTAGCACTGAAACTAAATTGACATAAGAGTTATTAGAGAGTAAGTTTTTTTGAAACTTTTTTATTTGTAGGGGTGTAAAGCGTTGCGTACGCTAGCTATAAATAGGCAAAAAATTTTAGTAAATTGAAATAGACAAAGTAAGATGTGGACGTACCTTGTATAACAGATTTCACGAATAGTTAATCTTAATTAAACAGGATAATTCAAATTTTATTTCTACAGTGGGATAAATCATAGTAGTTACACCCCGAGAGAAGAAAATGAATTAGTTATTTGGGAACAGAAAATAAAAAAACATTAAAATATAGTAATAGGAGCGAGTAGTAAGAAGAACTAGAAGTTGAATGTTGAAAAAAAACGCAGCTTATGTTCAAGATGTGACGATCTTCCGCAGGAAAAATATGAAATATGCGGGGGGCGGATTGAGGTTAAAGTGCACTTGCAAGTAAGGAATAGATTCACACACGCGGAAGGCATGGATATAATGTTGTGACAACCGAGGTTATAAAGGGGTCAGAACTTGGAAAGTTTATCCTTCCATTAATATGGATTTTGTATTGTGTTGTGTTTAGAAAGTTCTTTTTCGAGGATGAATTAAAACAGTTAGGAATATGTGAACTTTTTATGGTTATACTCATAACTATGATGTGAATTTTAAAACTAAGTTGTAAGTGGTTAGTATTTGTATAATAAAAAATTAATCAAAGTGAACGTCATTATTTTATTGAACTAAATTAGCGGCGGTGTTAGTGCATATTGATTTTAGAAATAAGCTTTATTAGTGAAAATATTGTTGGTTAAACAGTGACAAGTTAGTATTTCTTTTATGAATATTGGAATGGTTAATGGAAAGTTGGAATTTAATCTTTTCTATGTTTGTTGTTGAAGGTATCTGAAAAAATTTAACTTTAGAATGTCATATAATGTAATATGGGTAAGGAAAAGTTGGAAAAATAGTATTATTAATGTATTTAATTTAGTGTTTGTTCTTTAGTATTTTTTGTAGTAAGACCTAGCCAAAGTGAGGATATAATACTACGCTTGTCAACCATATTTGTATGTACATCGCCATTATTTAATGTCAATAGAGAATAACTTAAAGTTGAATTTTATTTGCATTTATTTTTGAACTAGAATAAAAATAGAGTCATTGTAAGAGAATATCCAGCTACCTCAGTGATTGAGTTGTATTTGGAAAAGGAATTTTATTTTTAAATTTCTTTAATTATGACAATAATTAATGAGTATTTTTGCGATATTTTAGAGAAAGATAACGTGTAATGGGATAGAACTTAGAAAACCTAAAGCAAATAAGACCTATGCGGAATAACTATCTCGCGTGTAGAGTTAGTACAGAAGGAATTGCTGAGACAGACAGATTGGAGCCCCTCCATTATGACAGTAGAAAAAGTCTTTGGGGGTAAATAAATATTCTAACGAAGAGCGATGTACGTTTTTTTCACAAGAAGAAGTGAATTTCCGTGGTGCATCAGTAACTTCTTTTGCGCTTATCAATAATAGTAAGATTCTCTTTTTAGCACTGTGACGTAGGACCAATGTTTACCTACGTGAGGCTAAATTGTTTTTTATGTAGGCCCGATTGTTCTTTAGCGTATGCCCAACTGCTCTGGTCTGTAGACCCCTGTTACAGTGATATTCGCAGCGCTAAAGAGCTGGCTACCGTTGTGACGCTGCATCTGGGCACAAGAATCCAGACGTTTAGCTGATTCACCTCTATGGAAGCAAAGGGCTCACGATAAGTATCTCGGCACATGGAGGTATGTTGCGATAGTTTTTTTATATATCATGAGCATCTTTTTTCTTACTTTTGCTGTTTGCGCGTCGCTAGTTCTTCTTGTTACTCTTTTTGAATGCTTACTAGAATTTGTTCTGCAGTTAATACTTCTAACTTAACATTCTTATTTTACGAGAAAGTATAAGCATTGCTTTTTTACGACTGATAAATTTTACATGTTAAACGACGAAATGCGCACTTTGTACGTCAAATCTTAAAGTTATCCGTGAAATATAATAATTTATTTATTCTTTTTGTTTAAAATAGAAATTTTTATTTTTATTATAAATAGAAAATCGATGGCGATGTACTTTTCTTGTCTATGTGAATCACCCCACTCTCCGCATTTATAAATAGCCCAGTATTTCTAAATTTTTTATTTTTTATACGTGATCGTGATTTATGAGGGTCCTTACTTTATTGTCCTTTCTGACATTTGCGTTTTAACCTTACACGTTCATAATTCTTAACAAGAAAATATAATCAGCCAGAATACAAGTTGTGAATCACTTACAAGTTACTACACTCTGCACCCTTAACTTGTAGATATTCAACAGGTTATGGGCTCAGCTGCATGTCTTCTACCATGTATCTTGAAGTCAACCCGAAAGTTATTCAACTCGGCAAGTTTGCCCGGCAAGGTAAACTGCCGCTCGCTGTAACAAGCTCGCCGTCAAGAAGTAGTTTATTTGCTGTTTGAAGCACACGTCTTTAATCTCGGTGATGACTGGTAACACTACACAAGCTTTCAAAACTATTCGGCGACTGCTGACTGCTTTACGAACAATGGATATGGACAAATTGAGAAAAACCGCTTTGCAGGGTAAAAAAAATTGAACCTAATGGAAAACAGACATGGTACTATTATTAACGTCTCCATAATACCGTTCAAGTTTCCTACAATAGCAAGGTTCCTGTTCTCGTAGAAAGTGGTAATCAAACAGCTTTTCAAAAGCTGAAAAATTAGTATGAGGAAAATGATTTTACTGCTCAAATTGGCGATTTGAACGTCAGTTAATTCGGATCTAAAGACCATGCTATCTACTTGTGAATCTGCTTACCAAATGTGGGATAAACACCTTCATCCTGTCATTCCACAATATGAAAATTTGTTCGAACACAAAAACGAGTGTGTTAAATGGAAAATAGTGAATAACAATATCGAATCAGATAACGTTGGGTAGGCTTAGATAGGTGTAAATAAACCAAGCATTTATGTATTTATAAGTACCCTATAAATAGAAATCAATAATTTATTTAAAACGCCTCAATATAATTAGATTGGGATAAAATTACATATTATAATGTAGCTTTAATTTGTATACATTAATTTAGTACTAGGACAACAATTAAGATCGATGACAAGGTCAAAAATTGTGTACAAAGGTTTATAGTGTTAAAGACTTTCAGTATAAGCAAGGAATATTTATTTAATACAACATAAGCTAAAGTTTTCAACGAACGTTACAAGGTTTAATATTTGTAAACACGTTAAAACAGTCAAGGATTTCATAGAACAGAAATTGGGGTAAATGAACGATTCTTGTAAAGCTAGTTTACGTTGAGAATATAATTCGAGGTAAATTGTGAACGGAAAAATAGAAGGCTAACAGCAACGGTCGACTAGTTGAAAACAGATCAACAAAATTAGGAAACAGACAATATTTAAAACGTAACAGAGGCAGATGAAAGATATCAGGTGTTTAAGTGACACACATTTTCAATTGCGTGTCAGACAAGTATACTTTAAAAGCAATAAGCGGAACGAAGATGCAACATGTTTGTGCAAGGAATCGATTTTTCAAGGCACACATAAAAAATGGTGAAAAAACCGTGAACAATATTGTAATAAAGGGGCTACAAGCGAGACAGAAAACACGGGACAGAAAGAGATACCAGAAAGGCAGAAATATCGTAGACACTTTAGATAGGAAAGCAAGACATGGCTAAGAGATGTTATTATGAGGGCGCAAGAGAGATAATTAGATGAACACGCACACGATAGGCGTGATTGACAAAAAATGGGAAATTTCAAAGGATATTTAGACGGTTGGCAGGTGTGGAAAGTTTTTCGCGGTAATGAAGTGTTTGTATTGACGATTTCTGAGTTTTGAAAGACCGTTGTGTTTATGTGCAGGTGTAATTTGTGGAATTGAGTGGCCGTTTGCAAATTTAAAAGAAATGGATAACAAAAATACAGGCAACTGAAGTAGGCCTGTGGTTATATAAGCGATGATGGAGGCGGCATTAGCTCTTTTTTATTTTTCCAAGTCTACAAAAAGATCATCTTAGCTTCAATCCGTGTGACAAGTGCAGTCCGACATAAGACTTACAAGTTGTAATAATTGAAGCAGGATGACTTGTTAGTAGAGAACTTTTGCATATTGAACGAGGGTGTTTGTTTCACATTGCGTAGAAGAAGAGGTGATGTTTGGTTTTAGAGCGGCAGCGATTGTTGATGATTTGGATGAACAAAGAGTTTGAGATGGAATTGCTGTTCACAATGGAAGGCGTCTATGTAGAGTGATCCGGGTACGTGCAGTTATTTTGGAGAGCATCTACAGAGGTGGTGATCAGAAAGCGTGTACTCTCTAGGTAATGTTTTTTTTGTGAAAGCTGTTGTGCTGGTGTTGATTTATTTAAACTATTAGTGATTTCAGTTTTATTTGGTGAAAATATTTATGAACTAAAAATTAATTTATGGATATATGTAAAGGACAATTTTTTATTATAAATCAGGGTGTAAATGCTTGTATATTATTTTACTGATGTAAGAGGTAAACGGGTCTTTTGATAATTTTGCAGTGCTAAAATTTGTGCACAGAAATATAAAAAGGTTTATACTGAGATTACCATAGACTAAGGGAAAATAAATTAAGGTTCCAGGATAGACCCATCTACTTTAAACTGACATAATGAAATCTAGAGGAGCATAAAATCGGGGGGGTATTAAGTTGATTTCTTTTAATACCGAGTAGGGTTATAAAAATGTTTAACGTGGATACATATTATAAATATTGAGATTGTGTGAATTTATTATTTATGTTGTCAGAATAAAAAGGTTGTATGTTTTTGTGGAATTATTTTTAATTTTTTTATCAACTATCAAGGTTGTTGAGAGGATGAGTAGCTGTGGTGAGTATCCCTAAAGAAGCAGTGAACAGAGCTAGCCGTGGAATGTCAGTTTGAAAAGCATATTCAGAAGGTACTCAACCAAAACATTTCGTAACCAAAGCTTGGACTCAAAAATTTATTTAGGTGGAAATTTTGTGAAGTTTTTTTTTATTATTTTCAGCAAGTATTATAGCAGTTCAAATAGGGGTACGATTTAATACAAGAATACAGTGCAATTTTATGTCGATCCAACAGTGGAGCTTCTTCCTAAGGTAAATACAGGGCGTCCGAATAGTGGGACTCATAAGAAAGACTGCATTTTTATGACAGCCCAACTGTGGGGCATGAAGAAATCACCAAGGTTCCCGAGAAACCAGAACAATATATATATTTAAAGTTATCACGCAGGAAGCAATTGAATGAAATGAAGTTTTGAAAATTATAATGGATGTTATTTTATTCTGTTCAAAAAAATAACATTGCACTTAGGGATACAAATGAAATAATTACGAAGTCAGAAAACGGGAAGTAAAAAAAGAACTTGAAAGAATAGAAAATGATTTATCAAACCCTGAAACTGTACCAAACGTAAAAAGTATACTGCAATAAATTAATTAAAAAATTTTTTGTCTCTCTCTGTGTAGAATAAATTTTGCAATGCATCGACCGAACAAATAAAACTTTGTAGTAAATGGATATATCTATAGAGCATCGATTAAAATTAATCAATAGTCTATGTTTTGATTTACAAGAACTAAGGGACACAGGTTTTGAAGAAATTTTTGCAGATACTAGAAAAATCGTTTCCACAACGAACACGGATTTTAAATTTTCTCAAAGCCATAGTAGGCAAGGTAAAAAACAAAATAGCGTGAATCATGAAGATTTGTTAAGAACGCAAATGTACAACGTTTTTGATGTTCTTCTGGCATATACAAATTGGCGTTATGAACAAATAAATATTAGATATGACGTATTGTTTCTTGTTTAGCTGATCTCTAGATACAGTGAGCGTAGTAGATTTGCAAAAGACGCTAGCAGACCTGTTTAGACAATATGGGAAAAATTTGAATTGTGACGAAGTCAGTTATGAAATTGAAAGTTTTAAATTTCAAGTTCAATGGCTAATTGAAAAGCTGAAATTGCAACTCCGCTAGATGTATTCATGACTTTGAATTAGTTGAGTCATATCAAAATATCGAAGTTGTTCTATGAATATATTTGACTTTTAATTTCGACTGCTTCGTGTGAGAAGAGTTTCAGCAACTTAAAGTTAATTGAAAATCACTTAAGATCAACCTTAGTTCAAGAGAAATAAATTCAATCTTTCAATAAAATCCAATGAGTATAATCTTGCTCAAAATATCAACTGTGATGAATTGATAACCGAATTTGCCGAACGAAGGCAAGAAGGGTATAATTAAACTTTAAATTAAAGAAAAATTAAATATTACAAATTATTAGAACAATTCAAACAACTACAGTAAGAAATAGAGACTATTTTTTTTGTACGTGTGTTATACTAATCATATATTTTATTCCTTTCCAATTATAGAGTTAGTCTGAAGGAGTGGCCCACACCCAAAGGGCAAAGTTAGGAGCACGTCCTTCCCGCCTAAAAGAAAAACAAGAAAAATACATATAAATTTTAAAATTATTCGTAGAAATCAGTGGAAACATAACTTGCTACAAATGTTGAATCTCCTCTGGTTGTACTCCTAGTTAAAACTATTATTTTTGGGGAATAAATAGCTTTATTTAATTCATAAAATTTAGTGTAATGGGGCGAAGTGTTAAGGTTTTTCCTAGGTCCTCAAGAAAGCTAGCTACGACCCTAAGAAGGGTTCGGCAATTGTTTCATAGTACAGCCAAAGTACTAACCTGTACGTACACAAATAATCTTTGAATTCGCTCTTCTAAAAAATTTACATTTCTTTTAAAATTATAACCTTTTATCTAAAGAAGCAACATTTTAATTATCGTGAGGAACTAATTCTCTCGCAGTTTTATATACAAGGGAAATGTTGGGCATATGCAGAAGACGCAATAACGCTTCTGAAATTGCGTTATCATAAAATGTGTTCGACGTTTTGAACGGCGTTGTAAACTCGCTTGATATACGAGAATGTTGTGCTCAAATGTAAGTTCTGTTTTCGAACTTATTTGGCTGATGGGTGTAGCGGTTTTATATTTTATGGCATATGCCTTTCAGGTAAGATATTGAAGTGGCAGATAAAATATAGAATTTTTATCGCATGCTACGATCGTAAGTAATGTTTAACATAAACTTGGATACTTCACAAGCATGTTGAGCATTAATCATTCGGTGCTGCATTTTAATGATATTGCTTGTAACTTCTCAATTAATTGGCTCAACTGAATTCCAGATTACCAAAAAAGATCCTATATTGTAATTCGGTCTGAGTGAAATGAAGTGCAAATGATGAAATTCTAAATAAAATCTAGAATCGTCTACACAAACTATAACGCTGTCACGTTATTTTAAAGTGATCATAAAGGTTAAACATGTATTTGTAAAATGCGGGGACAGAAGCTTATAATACACCCTGTATAAACTTTGGGATCAGAAGCATTTAGAATAATTAAAAATGTAAATGGGTGCAATTCTCATTTTAATATAAGAGATTTGTATATAATTACATACAATGTAGGGCACTCATCTTTCTATAAATTCAACTAGACATAATTACTTAGTAGTACAGAATTTGAATAATGAAAGGTTAAATTACCTAAAACTGGAGCTCGATTAATTTTAAGTATGTTAGTGTAGAAAATTAAAATTAAAACATTTTTCAATGATTAATTAGGATGTGCATGGTATTTCTAGGTTTTACATGTGGTGTAGTACTGTAATGACCCTGTTCTGAGTCACCGGCGCGACAATGGACAGTGGTCACTAACTAATATCTGGTATGATTACTACAGCGGTCTAGACGTTGCTAGATCTACCGGCTTTATTGAGCGGATCTAGGTCTGCCGACGTGCTCTGTGACAAGAGGAGACTAAGGTGAAGGAAGGTACAAAGGTGCCGACAGTGGGCACGACAAATCTTATACCGGGGTTATGGCCGCTCTCGTGATCCCATATATGCGCAGTATATCTACTTTCAAATCAGTATATGACTTATCCCCTGGCTTTTTTGATAGTGTTGTGATTTTAGCTAATAATTACTCTAGCTAACTAGCGGATAAGTTTGCTACTAACAATCGATGTCGAGTTTGTTCGGATCGTATACCGTGAGCTGCGAATGAAGCTTCCTTTCGTAGAAACCATAGTTCCGGCGTTGCTCTCCAGCACTCCGTTAATCCAATTTGGCTCTTGACTGTTTCGACGGAGGTTGATGCATGTGCGTGCTGTTCGTTAGTTTCCATGTTCGTCGGTTTACTAATGTAGTGACTGTTATTCTTGTGTCGAGTCTGTAGTTACCAATGTATAGTGACTGCGTGTATTTCTTAGTCGGGGTGATCAATGTGTTGACAGAGTTTAAATGGTATTTGATAGCCGTTGTCGTGGTCGTTGAGGTAGTGACCGTGATGACTTCGGTTATGTGATCTACTTGGTCGCGATCACCAATGTGATGGCGTGTTCTTTTCTGTCGGAGTTGGAATTATCCTTGCGATGTGTTCTCTGTTTGGATCATTAATTTGTTAACCGTCGGGTTGCGCGCTTTACTTCGTTGCGCCCGCCAATGTATTGAGCGCGCGTCTTTGGTGTTCTTCGCTTGTCGCGGTCACCAATGTAATGACCCTGTCCTAAGTCATCGACGTGGATAGTGGTCACTAACTAATATCTGGTATGAACTACAGTTGTCTAGCCGTTGCTAGACCTACCAGTTCCATTGCGCGGGTCTGGGTCAACCGACGTGCTCTGTGACAAGAGGAGACTAAGATGGGTGAAAGAAGGTTTAAATGCGCCGACAGTGGGCACAGCAAACCTTATACCGGGGTTATGGGCGTCAGCAATGGGCATGACACCGGGCGATGCTGACTGTCGGCTATGGGTACGGCAGTGGTAATAGCTGGCTTTGGGCGCAGCGAGAAAAGAGAGTAGACGCCGCCTATGGGCAAGACGTTTATGGGTTCGGAGCACCCGATATGTGCACGATGCGGTAGGGGCACAGTAGTAAAAGAGTCTTTAACCTTTCAGAGCGAGTCGGCAAAACAGACTGATCTCTTTCTCTCTTGCAAAAACGCGATGATTATATCGCTGCTTGGCCGACTCGATTTGTGTATTTAGTAACCAAAAAGCGGTATGACATGTGGTAGGAATATAATTAACTCATAACTACTTGAAATGTCACGTTGACGTTGGTAAATTGTCAATACAGTACCACTTAAGAGGTAAATAACAAGTTGATATGCTGAAGCAGCTAAGGAATGCGGAAAGGAGAGCTACATTAGCCGACGTTGTTATTTATTGTTGTTACCATATCCAGAAATTTCATTTAGAATGTACCTACCAATATTCGAAAAACTTAGGAAAATCAGTATGAGAATAACAGTATTAATTTTTCTTTTAAAGTTTTTTTTTAATTTAGCAATACCTGACGAGTCTGATGTTAGGAAATTAAAATTTTTTAAAAATATCTGTATTCCTATGATAATTATTCAGTGTTAATAGAAGTTAGTTGTAGGTTTAATTTCATTTGAATTTGTTGATACAATAGACAAAATACACAAAATTTGTGAAAGGATATCTAGTTACGGCATTGATAAAGTTGTATTTGGGAAAGGCACTTTATTTAAAGAATTTGCTTAATTTGATGTGTATTTTTAAGTGGCAAGATAGGTGTACAGTATGTCGTAAAAATTAAAAGTATAACTTCCTACTGACTAGTTCTCACGAACATAAGCTGGTTTAATGCCAATTTGATTTTGATCAACATCATAATTTAATTAAGGGCAGCTATGCTTGCGGTCACGTCCCTAATGTTCCACCCGAAGGTACTACATTGGGTTTAAACGCGAAAAATATAAACGTGCTTCTAATTATTCTAACTTCAAAATTAACACATCCTAAATAAAAATCTAACAACTGGAACAAAAACTAAAAATAGGATTTGATTGATGGTATCCCTAGCGTTGACTTTGGAGTGTGCCCGATCAACAAGACACAAACAGAATGAATGGGGAGGGATCCCTAATGCCGGATAGCAGCTGCCAGCTCTATCCAATTCTAGCTAGCTAATTTAAAATGGATTCAAATTTTTTAAGAATACGCCAAATATATTAATAGTGAATCCAGCTAATGAATTTTGATCAACAGCAGCAACTCTTCAAAATCTTCGATAAGGTAGTATATTATATAATAGCATAGTTTGAACGAGGAGCTCTAAATGCTTTAATACCGACAGCAAACATGACACGCACTTGGGCGATGAAGTGCCTTATTGTAAAAGCACCACACGAAAGTCTCTAACGTATAGGTTGCTACGTCCACTGTTGGAAGGATTTGTTTGAGTTAGGCACAAGCCAACGAAGGGCAATGAAATTAAATTATAGCAACGCTCAATGACAATAGTGAGAATTAATTTAAATAATTAATCGAATTAAACTGCAATCATAAGTTTTAGTTATACCGAAATAAATCGTCACGAATAGAAGGTTTGCAATGTTTGTAAACGCAGATTTATTACTTAAAATATCAACAAACCACTTGCTGTGGTAACGTCACAGGTTAATGGAATGAACAATACCTGCTTTTATAACCGCAAACAAACATTGACCGTCGACTTATACACAGATAACGCTTGCACGTTGGAAAAATTTATTAAAACAAGAAAGAAATCTCTGTTCAAAATTACCGTTAAAACTAACATCCGAATGCTTGTAACGAACAAAAATGTACTCGCTTCGATGCTATTTTAGAGCTAGGCGCATGGTTTGTTAGTTGATTTGTTTTAAATACAATAAAATGCACAGAATTCAAGAAATGATAACGAAATAATCACGTACACGCAGTTAGTTCGCGTTAAAGCTGAAACAAACCAATATTAAGGAAATGAGAGGAAGAAGTATTGGTTTTACTGAACGCTTTACACAGACGGAATCAGAGCACGATTTTACTATGTAAGTGATAAACTTTAACAAAGTTATTGTTGGAGTGTATTAGTACCGTCACTAACGACTGTCGTTGTGACACCACCAGGCGGTTAACGACGCGAAGCGCATAATCGCGAATTAATACGAACAGATTAAAAGGTGCGAACATGGGAATTAGAATAATATTCTTCCTGCAAGGTTCTCTTACAAAGGAAAAATTTCTCTGAAAGGCTTTTCTACTACTTCTGAAACAGCCCCTGATGGGCGTTATATCCTTTCTATTCTGTTCAAGAAAGACTCTTCTATCCTGAGGGCTACTTGGCACACAGCTTTCAAAAGATTCAACTCACTTAAGATGCGATTATAATTAAATCCAGAATTCAACAAATTATACATTTTCTTTATGCAGAAATATTAATACCTTGGACATATGACATCTTCCAACCTTAATTATAAAGACCGAGTTGTATATCTTTTTCACCATTGTGTGTTTAAAGAGGAAAGGCCCATTGCCAAACTTTGATTTGTGTTTGACTGTTCTTCTAAGACAAACAGTGATTATTCGTTAAACAGTATTCATTAAAACTTTAAATCCCAAAACCCAAGTGCCGTGTGCGCTATTCTCCAGACATCTCTTTGAACATCTGTCGGGGTTTTTATATTTGCCAGAGCAGTCAAGGCTGATTTGCTATCGCTAATGATAGAGTACCCAATTGTGCCCGAGTGTTTGATAACGTACTCTATAGCTTCCCTTATAGCTACCAACTCGCACTGGAAGATTGTGCTCCTATCCGTACAGCTTCTTCCACAACAAATGCAGTCGCACTGGAGTAAGGAATATGTATCTAAATTTCAACGGCGCCAAAAATAGCGTTCCAACGGCTTCGAACTTCAAGAGAGTGCCTAAATGTTGATTAAAGAAGATAACATCTCTGTGTTACAGTGGCGTCTCAGACACATGAATCTCAATTCTGGTTCGGATAGTGTAAATCGCGTCGTATCAATAAAAACTACAGCGGGAGTTATTCGCCGTTCGTTCTGCAAAATCTGTTCTCTTTCTATTAATACTGAATAGATAAAATTTTTCAAAATTTTGCTAGTGTTCATTAGTACTTAGTTGTAGTAGTAGTTGTTAATGATGCGCGCGACGCAGTCGCTCAAGATTCCAAGTTATATTCAAGTCATACTGGCACTACACTTGTTCCGGAATACTCGATGTGAATACAACGTTTCATAGTACTTCATGTAGTCTTCATTTAAAATTTTACTAGTAAATTTGTCCCAGTCCATCTATCATAAATGCTTCAGTACAATACTATTCTCTAAGTCTTATATCAAGGGATATGGATTTCCGTTGTCCATGGTTAAGTTGATCCAACGAGTTCAATTCTTTCAATGAATATGGGTGCAGAAGAGTAAAGCTTATCGAAGTAAGGACAGCACTTTCCTATTTTAAACATATAAGAAATACTTCAATTACAAATTGAAACAATATATCGTATACAATGTGAGTTGGGTATATAAACCATGCGATCCGATCATTAGTTCAGTCGAAGTATTGATCCATAATTAAAGTGAACCGAGTTGTAATAAATGTACTGTTATTGCCGCGTTAGTGTAGTAAACAAAGTTAGTAATTATTATTAGTGGATTTCAATATTATAAAGTATTTTCTGTGGATAATTGTGAATAGCAAGACTTATATTGAATTAAATAAAGAACAATAAATTGAAAATTGTTACAATAGAAAGAAATAACCTATTAAGTAGCACTAATTCTACAGATATTTTTCTTGAACTTTTAAATAAATTTTTTGTACACACCATGGTTTTTAGCTACAGCAGTAATCTATTCTCAGGTTAAAAATGCCATAGTATTCATTTACGGAAATAACTCAAAGCATTACGTATTTTTCAGTTAATAAGTAATATAGGAGTGCAAATATTGATTAGTGCTATATAAAAAGTATTAAAACGATTCTTGTAGGACTACTATACTAAACAGCAAGATCTACAGGTCTAAGATTTCTACGTTATAACAAATCTTCAAATGCTATTGTTTACTATATAATTATTCAACACATGTTATCTACACAAGACTCTGGGTTTGAAAAACTTACTACAATCTTCGAGAACAACCGATAGTCTAGAAACCCTATCTTGATCCATATCGACTTGAAGGGTTGACATCTTCTGAAAAAAATCTTATGCTTAATCACACGTTCAAATTAATGTAATATATACCACATATATAAGGTAAGATACTAATTACACGTAGGTTAGAAAGCGCTAACTAATTTAAAAAAACGGAATCAATTCAAACTAAAAACAGTAGAAAACATGATTATCTGATATAAGAGCTAAAATACAAAAATTATATTGTATTAAAATTAGAAATATTTAAATGTAATCTAATATCATTTGCTATTTATATAGGGTGGCACAAGAAAATGGGAAATTTTGAGGTAACTCTTACAATTGTAATAAAAATGAATTTACAAGTTTCATTGTTGAAAACAAAATGAAATTACATGCCATTAAGTGTTCTAAACAAAAATCGGTTTCTAAAAGTAATGTCTATAAGATGATGGCATTCAAACGTATGCATTTCTGAAAGCGAATACTAAGATTTTGCATGTCATTTAGAAACACTTTCCTGGGAATTGCAGTAATTCTTCTCAAATCCTCGTTTGAAACTCTAGGATTGTCGTTGGGCGTATGGTGTACACTTTGCTTTTGAGGTGATCCCACAAGAAAAACTTGCACTCAGACAAATCTGACGATGCTGGGGACCAAGGAATGTCGCCAAACTTTAAAATTATGTGCTTTCCAAACGGCTGTCAAACGGTCGGCATTGACGCTCTGGCCGTATGGACCGTGGCTCCAACTTAGTAAAACCAAGGTTTATAAAGATTGCGAAAGCTTTGAAGTTGTTTTGCTACAAAAGTATTGAGCATAATTACATATCGTTCAGATCTACTGCCCCCTACATTTGATTTTTCCAATGCTCCACCCGAAGGTACTACATTGATCAGATCTACTGCCGCTAGATTCTCTCTCTCATCTTCAAAGAGGTAAGGGTCAATCACGTCCAGCAAACTGTAGCCTTTTGGCTGTGTGATGGTCATTCGTTCAATTGACGAGGGGTTTCAGTTGCTCAATATCTGCAATTCAGCTTGCTTACACACCTATTGATATGGAAATGATTTTTATCCGACATGAAAAAATTATAAACTCGAATTCGTCATTAATCTTTTGGATCATTTCCTCCACAGAATCGCTTTCGCGAAACGTAGTCTGACGCTTTCAGTTCCTGTACAACATGAATTTTGTAAGGCCGAAGCTTCAAATCGCTGTGGAGTATTCGGCGGACAATTATTCGGGTTTTGTTAAATACTGCTGCGTGTTCCAATACTGTTCATTGTAAGCTCTTTCCAATTGAGACCCGAACTTCTTCAATGTCTCTGTGGTTCGTTGAGTACCTTGACCTTTTGTTTCCTTTTTAGAGCTGAAATTGGCACCTTGAAATTCTTAACTTAGGTATAGATAAAGTGGCAAGTAAAAAGGCAGGCATGACGTCCTAAGTTGTAATGACATCGGAATTCTCGTTGAGCAGCAGTGTCACTGTCTCCATTCTTGTATAACGACTTCAGAACAAAAGTACGTTGTGAACCGACCCACTGGTCAATGGTTATTAAATGGCAAGTAATTGTACACTAAAGAATATTACTCCCACATGTCATTGACTGCTCAGGACTTCCACCACTACTTTCAAAATCTCCCGTTTTCAATACTACATCATTTTATTTAAACCGCGAAAACAAACATCTTTAGCTTCACATAATATAATCTATGAAATAATAGCTTTAAAATCCGACATTAAAAATTCCACACTCCCCGATTTTTTAGGGTTCACATCTTTCGCATTCAATCATTAAAACACAATTTAAATTTGAAAATACAATACTTCTGATTCAATTTTTTTAATTTTTCTGTTTTACTAGGAACATAAGTATATTCTTACACAAAATAATTGCTACTCTACAATTCAGCATGTAAGTAAGCGCGTTTATCATTTAGATCGACAATAAATACTTCTCGTTTGGTCAGTTACTGTATGTTTGGGTAAACTCAAAATTTTGTTGTATTACTATTTTTTAATTTTCCATAGTTCAAAAACGGTTAACCGAGATTTCATGTAAGTAAATAATAAAAATTAATTTCGAGTATTCTCAATTCGGTTAGTTTAAATCCGCCGATCAGGTTAAAAAATAATAAACTCAATTTCTCGTCCCCCTCCAGAACTTTGATATTTTAAAAAATCAGTTAATTTATGTTTACGTTATCTAGAATATATAAAACTTAAATACATGTCGCAGATTTTTTTCGAATTAAACGGGTTGAGCGATTGAACAGATTGATTGAAAAATAAACCACTGCTTCGATAAAATGAAGGGCATTGATTGAAACCTATTCCTATTACATAATCAGCATAACAAAAGGAATCTTCGTTGCCACTTATCACTACTTGTCTCATTTTGTTTGTAATACAGTAGTTATTTAACAAAATTAATTATTCTTATAGAAATCTGTATTCCAAAAAAATCTTTACAGTTGCAAATTAAAATAACAACCATGTAACGAACAATTAAGTTATTAATTTTATTCAAAAAATAATATTCGAATCTACATACATGTGATATAATTTAAAAACTACATTCCTAAACTGGAAGGCTTCGTAACTAAATCTAAATACTTCTGTTGTAACATTTAAAATTTCTAACAATATTTTTTGTCAACATTACCGCTATAAATTCGCTATTTTAGTTTTTACTTAACAACGTTTTATTCTATTATTGATTCTAGTACTCTTGTATATTTAATAACCCAACAAATTTTTAAGGCACACTACAATTTCATTCGAAATTACAACCTGCAACGTATTATGTGATTCCAGCTGATAACATATTTACAAACCATGTTCGCACGCTCCTTTAGTTATAACATCTAAGATATACCGAGTTTGATCGTCTATTCGTGACAGGTAGTTACTTTTCATTTTCTTGTTAAAGTGAATGGTCGCTTGCTGTTATCAGTCGGGCAAGATGGCGCCAGAAATTAAGTTTTCCTGGCAAAAACGTCGGAATAAAAAAGGCAGATAATAAAGAGTTATCTGAAGCAACTCGAGTGCCAATTATAACGCTATCTTTGCAACGGTTTGTGTGAATGTGAAATTAATTAAATTTTATAATGGAATTTATTACAGTGCAACTTAGTTTATGCTCAAGCTTATTTTTACTTTCATGGAACCCAATTAATATAAATTGTATGCTGTTATATTGCACAAAATTGGATTTCCCTTACGCATTTAAGAACGCCATGAATTGTTGGTTGACCGACGGGTGGTTAAAGGTAAACAGGTCATTTGCCGCCATTGGTAAGACCATTTAATTTTTTAAGATTATGCTGCGTTTTGCGATGACCCATTCCGTACATATGTAGTAATTTCTTGAAAGGTTGTAAATTACCTCATATTGCTGTATGGAATCAACTAATTGATCGTTCGTGAATAATTTTGTGAGATACTTTGTTAAAAGGTTTATTCCTTTTCTAAATTCGTAATGTTTATAATTTATTAAACAATTTTATATAATGAATTATGTCCTCAAATTTATAAATTATTCGTAAACTTTGCCGACTTCATAAAGAAAAAAAGTATTATGTACAGATAAGTCATTGTCACTTGTTAGTTACAAAGTCAAGTTCAATATTCAATTTTAGTGATACTATTTATCTTGTTTACTTCAAATTATGTCAAGATGTTCTCTTAACAAAGCCCAATACCAGAAAGGTGAAGGTTAAACTGAAATTAAATATTTAATAATTTTGTTGAAAGTTGAGTAATTTTAAAGGAATGTAAAGTCTTTCGTAGCGCTCCCCAGACTATTAATTATTAAAATAAATATTGTAACATAAAGTCACAAATCATATTAAGACTTAGTAGTCATTAAAGCTTAAAATTTTGTTTTACTTCCTCTGTGTAAAACATGGAAACTACATTAATAAGAATTTTGTTTTTAATAATTTACATTTATAATGGCTTTTAATTTGTCTTAAAAAGGAATATAGAATTATTGTTGACTTCAGTATATTATTGAAAAATTATTAAATTTCCCCAAAAGTGCTAAGGTAGTTGAAAAATTTCACTCGATATGAATGCATATAATGATACATTGAAAACTAATTGAAACTAAAATATAGATTTCGTGTCCATACAAGATTATAATGTAACAAATACGATTTTCTGCTTTTTTAAAAATACACTTCGTTCCATACATCTATTTAATAAATATTAAATTGCAATAGAAATAATATATTACGAATTCATACATAGGACCCCATCTACATATAAATAGCCAAAGTAAAATTCTAGAACTCTTCTATTTGTATGTATCTTGATACAATATCCCCTTCCTGCACGTAGATAGGATAAGCAACGTAGCATCGTGGTCATGCTCCATTTTGATATCAGCATGTAATCCGAATACAAGTGTTAACGTAGGCCTGCAGGTTTTTTTGATAAAACATGCCGTCCCAGAGAGAAGTAAGGTGGTGTCAACGGATACCATGGCTTCATTTTTAGTTGTAGCATCGACCTAAGATAGTCATAAATACATTTCTGCGGCAAGTACCAAATATTACAGTACGCAAGTATTAAGTTTCAAGTTTTAAGTTTCAAGTTTTAAAGTTTCAAGTATTAAAGTACCAAGTATTACAGTACGCAAGTATTAAGTTTCAAGTTTTAAGGTTTCAAGTATTAAAGTAATAAGAAATATTAAAAATCAAGTATTACGCGAGCTTTAATCAAGTAATAAGTATTCAATATCAAATATTAAGTATCGAGTATTAACATGTGATTTATCAATTTGTGGAACGATGGAATCTTCGTTTATAATTATTATGGAACACAGAAGCCCTTTTAGTTGTTAACTGTTTGGAAACTGGTTGAGCTGTAGATGCAGTTTTAATTGTTGCTAGGCGAGATGGTGGAAATTTCCACATACCCCTGTGTCAGCTGCGCGCAACCACATTTGTAAATACGTAGATGTATAAAAAAATTCGGCCGCCAAGCAGATCTTTAGCGGTGAGTCATCCTCCATTTTATAACTGTATTCATTTCAAGGAACAATCATTTACGATGTGCAAATAATTTTTGAAGATTCTGAATATGTTTATTTAAAGTGATACTCGATATTTATGTGAAAGATTTATGGTCATTTAAATTGACACACTTAATATTTAGTTTAAAATTTAATATTTGAATAATGCATAAATGTCCCTATTATTTTCAAGGTATTTCTATAAGATAATTTTGAAGTTACAAGGTTAAATTTTCAGATAATACAAGATCGTCGTTCCCATTCCTGATAGCAGAGTCAAAAGTAAGTTTTTTTTTATGTTGCTCGCCTTAAGCTTTTTTTGTCTCCGAAGATTTTCGTATCTAATCTTCGGATAGATTCTTATTATAACATTCATTAAGATACGGTGGCGTCCAATAAATTTCTTTGTTTATCGTATACCATCTTACGAACCTAGCTCATAGTTCTGCCCTAAGTTGAAGAAGCTTAGCTGGCTGGAAGATCTCTTTAGAGGGACCTTTTTCTCTCAAAGCCATTTAACATCCTTTTTATCCTGGGCTTAAACGTCAAACAGGAACCCCTCGTAATCTATCGAGGCTCTGCCGCCTATAAGGTAGAGTAGACATACTATTTACCTTTTGAGGAATTTAGTATGTAACAATAAGATATAAATGGTATCTATGTTGGTAGTGTTTATGTTTCAGAGCCGTCCTAGAACTTCAGCAGTCCATTTAAAAAGACCACCAGAATTAAGTAACATATTTGTGGTAATCAAACTTTGTATTTAAAGAGGTTAGTGATAATTTAGGTTTCCAAATTTCCTTTTCTTGCAAGTTGATTCAGTCTGTTGTATTATAAAAAAAATTTAGGTGGCGTCCATTATTTTATTTTCAAACGCTAATAAACCCACTGACCCAATCTCATGCGACCCCGTTTCAAAATCCAGTTAGCTAAAAGTCCGTCAAAAGTTTTTTTTTCTAAAAGCCATTTTCCATCTTACTTTACCATGGGTTTGCTTTTATATAAGAATTCTCGAACGGTTAAATAAAACTCCATACTTGATTTTTAATAGCTACACTGTCACCACCAACGTAGGACAAGATTGCTTACACTGTAGCGGTATGCAACTGACCAATAAGCACGCGACATAAAAATAAATAGCATCTACGCTTAAAACACCTCTTAAACAATATTGGACTCATCCGAGACCCCTCGAAATACATAATAGAACGTACAATACAATCAAACTCAGGATATAAAAGGAGCTCCAAACACTAGAGCAAGTTACTTCTTAATTGTTCTCTTTTTATAGTAGTCTCCAAACTTCTTGGAGAGAACTTAAAAATAGTGCAAGACGGAAATCACCAAGCTCCTATTACACTAAGGGTTTTTTTTCGTATTATTTCGTTGTGATCACCAAATCTAACAGGACGAAATGAAGTAAACTTTTATAACCACACTACGGACGCAGAATCCCACCATAATACAGCTTGAATCCGTTACACCTCCAAAGCCATCAAAACCCACCTCTTAGAGAACGTTACGCTAACATGCACGCCAAGATTGGAAACATTCGTTCCAATTTCTACCAACCAAAGACGTCACCCATATGCCAGCATCTCCGTCTACCAGCCGCAGGGTACCGAAGCATGGAAATCCTATCCCAGTCACCGCCGCTAGGTTCCACATTGCATTCAACTTAACGACGGACATCATCCTCTACACAACGATCCAGGTCTTCGTCGTGAAGCAAATTCTTCATAGAAACCCATTCTGCAACTTTACAAACTAAAGGTTTCTAGTGATTAAAGGCATTTGCAAGAACTACGTACACAAAAACTTTTGTGAATAGTTTTCTTGCGCATCATGCCTTTAATGTATAATTAGTTCGTGTTTTTCAAACTTCTAAATAAATGTTATCTCTGGGGACCCCAGACATACCAGAACAGCACACTTCCTTTAAGCGAAAATTGAATAAACAGAAAGCTACATAAACCTACAACAGTAAAAGCTCTGAAGTAAGAAAGAAGGTAAGATAACGTTACCTAATACTTCATCTTTTTCCACATGTTTAATCGTTCTTTTAAGTTTTGCTGAACATTTTTCCCTGCTTTCACTTTCTTCCATTTTTTTTCCTATCAATTCTTGTGAAGAGAAAAATATACTGACGTAAAATAAGTAATTGAAACAGTTAATTTTGTTAATAGAAGCCTTATTAAGCATCACGCTGAATATGTTTAATCAAATTTCCTGTTTAATTATTAAAGAATCGTCTTGTATATCTTCCTCATTTGATACATTTTAAAGTTATAATATAATCATATCGAAAAATTTCATATTTGCATCATTTAGAAATAATATATTAAACGCTATTAAACTGGTGTAATACTTCATTGATCTACATGTGTTTTTGCAGAATTTTTAATTATCGAAAAGCCGCTACGTCTAGTGAATCAGACTGAGCGCAAACTAGCGTGGATCATGACGTTTTTAATAAATTTGATATCGAAAAACTTTCTTGATCTAATATCATTTTTGTTCGAGATTGTACAGTGTAATTTGCAAAAGGTATAAAAACTTTGTCATCTTGTCCGGGAAGTAATAACTAGTCACATGAATGTAAGAGTAATATTCTAACTGGTTACAATATTACAACATATTTAGGTTTTAATAAAATAAATGATTAGTAATAGTTTCTAAGCAGCAATTTTAAAATTGTTAGCAAGAGAAATCGGTTTTTCTTAAAAGCTGGTGTAAAGAGGATCATATTTTAAACTACATCCAGACAAGGATACAACCCACGATTCTTTATTCTGGGTATTATACATACATCAGTCAAATTCAAGTACGTTTATATCTTTGAAAACTTAAAAATATATATCTATGCCGTACGAAACAGTTTTATTATTACCTATTGGCGATAAATAAAATGTGACATCATATGATATCATAAAATACTCAAACTTAAATCCAAATGAAAAAAATTTCATAAATTGGAAAACAAGTTTGCTACTAACCAACAAGTACACCTAACTGAACCGATTCCGACTTTAAAGATAGAAATGCTTATTACTACAAGTGACGTTTTATTCAAAGTATTGTATAATTTTAGTAAAAACCGGTACGCTTCGACCATGTTCCCAATGTTCCACCCGTAGGTACTGCATTTGGTTTTAACGCGAATGATTACGTGCTTCATATAGATCTGATTTCAAAAATAATTAATCGTTAAATATAATTTATAAACTAAAACTAAAGTTAGGGTTTAAATAATGGTACCCAAAGCGTTGACTTCTTGGAGTGTGTCTGATCAACAAAACACTAGCAAAAAGTAAGGGGGAGGGGTGTAATGCCGGATAGCAGGATCGTCCGCTCTAATCCAAGTAATTTATTCTAACTTCGGCTTATTTGTCCTTAACGTCCACTATCGTTCCCTAATTAACTTATTCTAATTTCAATCTTCCTTCCTATAGATACTACGCCCAAACACAGGCAAAAACAACAAATTATATATATGTACAATACGGGTATAAAATATAAGTATATAATTATCTAAATAAAATATTAAGCATATAACAGTGCATAGAATACCAAAAAAGCAGTCCGTAAATTATCAGGTGCACTGGCATAAGCACAATGTTGGTTAGCGCAATCACATTAAAACGTGTTCGTTCAAAATTAACTGCAAAATTTACTTATAGTATAAATCAATGTTTATACGAATACAGCCGCCACAATATTCATAAATACCTCTAATATAAATGTTTCGAGTATTCGAAGATTTGTTCGTCTACTTATTCCTAAGGGGAGATGAATATGCACTCTTAAAGTCCTGTGGGTGTGCACTAAATGTCCTGGTGATCAATCACTATCATTTTTAAGTCCTGTGGGGATGCGCGGTTTCATTCTAATTCAACTTCTTAGTTCAACTGATTTATTTTATTAGTTTAAGTTAATAGGAAATCTGATTTAGTTTTGTTATCTATTAACCCGGTTTATAGTTTTAATTTAATATCCAATCTTTTTTCGGCGAGTTTTAGGTAATAGAGCGACTGATTTAATATGAAATTCAACACGCATATTTAGATACTTGAGTGTTCTGTTTTGTTTTTGTTTCCTTTTTTTTTTATTTTTGTAATTTAAGTTATATCGCGTCACAAAATGAATTATATGTCAAGTCCCTCCTACTTCAAACTATAAGCCCCACCCTCCTCGTTAACACTCTATTCTAGGCTGCCTAGAAAGCGTTCTGGTTAACCACTCCATAGACTTCTTCCAAGCTCTTGGGCCATTCTAACCCCTCGACAGCTAGTTTCCTGTTCGCCAATCCTCTGTTAACCATCTCGAGTGGGCAGCTAGCTAGTATGTGCTCGGCGCTCTCTGCGTCCTCGCCGCATTTGCAGCGTTCGTACAATCTGAATATTTGCAGGTAGGTTTCAGTGTCCCGTGTCCTATTACTAGCTGCACCATCTTATGATAGAGCGTCGCCTCCATCTTATCTCTAGGTTCAATGCTCAATATAAATTCATGTGTCAGCTTGTCCGTGGCAGCGTTGTTCCATCTCTGTTCCGACTGTTGAGTTCACCTTTCCCGCACCTTTTTTCTTAATTAACCATTTCTGCACCGATGAATACGATGTAAGAAACTCCTCTGTTACGGCCTATTTAGTCAGTTCATGTGCTCCATCGTTTAATTGGTTGACGTCATGCGACTTAACCCAATAAAACTTCAAATCCCGAAACCCAAGTGCCGTGTGCGTTATTCTCCAGACATCTCCTTAAACATCTGTCGAGGTTTTCATATTTACCAGAGCAATCAAGACCGATTTGCTATCGCTAATGATAGAGTACTCATTTGTGCCTGAGTGTTTGATAAAGTACTCTATAAATTCCCTTATAGCTACCAACTCGCCACTGGAAGATTGTACTTCTGCTTATACACCACGAACGCCGCTCCTGCATGCCCATTGACCATTCGCAAGTCGTCCGTATAAACCCTTATCCCCGTTGCGTTTTCATTGCTTTCGACAAACTTGAGCCCTTGACAATTTTTTTATTGTGTGTATCGCAAACTGGTCAACGCTATTTTTTGGATACACCAGTGCTGTTGCCTATTCATTTATTTGCTTCTCTTCTCATCAGATTTTATCAAGCTATAATAGCTATAATCTGTCTATATATTATTAAATCGTAAACTGTCAACTACGGGAAATGAATAACCTCCGCTTACTACATCCAATATAATATATAATAAATACCGTTAGTCTTTGACTTGCAGCACACTTGGTTGACAAAATATCGAAAAAAAATTAGGTTTAAATCAAATATAGCTAGTAATTGACACAAATTTTTAATATCCGGAAAACTTCTATGTACGTTCATTCATACCCCTATCCAAAAAAAATTTGGACTTTAGAAACTTTGAAAGTTGAGACTTCGTCCGGTTCATATGACAGGAACCACTAGATAGAATTTTATGAAGTTTTCCGAATACTAAAGATATGAGTCGATTACTAGCTTTATTCGATTTTGGCCTAAATTTTTTTCGATATTTTGTCAACCAAGTCCGCTGCAAGTCAAAGACTAACGGTATGTATTATATATTATATTTAATGTGGCAAGCGGAGGCTATATTCATTTCCCGTAGTAGAAAGTTTATGATTTAATAAGGAATAGACAGGTTATAGCTGTTATGTACAAGAAAAACAAAATTTGATGAGGAGAGAAGTAAACAAACGAAAAGGCAACAGTATTGGTGTAAAGTCAATGCCTATTCGTTGAGGGTCACAAATAAAGATGTAACTTGGGTACAGTTAAATTGTATTAATGAGGACACAATAGAAAATATAAAATTTCTATCTTACCGTGTCTTTGTTCTTACCTGGTCAGCTCGCCTATTCATTGCTGATAAATATACAACCCTAACATCTCACACGAGAGTCACAAAAATTCCTTTTAAAATTGTTGGGACATTTTACCTATCCTTGTATTACCTCGGTTGTCATTGTAGTTGACCAACGACGCTGGGCAAAAATTTTTAAAAAAGGTCAAAACGTTTCGAGCTCCCACTCAAAACTGCTGGGAATTATCCTTTGACAAATAATTTTTATAAAACTAAAATCTCATTCTAGCTTAATTTACTGTATAATATTTAAATAGCCTATTAGATTACAAAAAAAAAAATTATACTTGCAGTTGTTATCGTATAGCGCTTATAAAAATATCATTTCCATTGTAATTAACGTCATTGGATATTTCATGGTTCCACTTCAAATCTCCATTTATAATCAATCTTAAAGTTGAATATTAGTTCGCAAAGTGTATTTATTTTTAATCGATTAAAATCAGCAGTTGATCATGTACCAAAATTATTTATATCAATGTGATAAATTTTTGTTGTACTTTATCAAATAATTATGCTTCATATATCCTATGTTACTTGTGGAACGCCGACAGAATAAATTACAAATTACTCGAAACGTATATGTTGCATGTCGTAAAATGAGTTAAAGAATGAGTCTTTACTCGAAACTTAGATGTTGCTTGACGTTGGAATGAATAACTCCCTTCCCATTAAATCTCGTACTTATGTAATAAAATTCTACCATTCCATTCTAGATTACATTCCTGAAGATTAGTCACGGCATGATGCAATATTCCACCGCGATTTCGCTGTTTATCTCCAATTAATTGCGTTCAGTATAATCTACAGCTATTGTAAAGCGTTTTCCATTCTTTATTAATGCATTAATACCTAGCCGTTGTGATCTCTCTTTTAGAATTATTAATATGGTTCTTATCTATTTTATAGCTTTTCCGATAATAGCGCTTCCTCAAATTAGAGCGTTTATTCATCGATAGAAAATAATTGGCCTATTTAATAGCTTTTAGAATATTTCTAGAAAAAAATGACGTACTCTTTTTTTAAATAACGCAAATGCTCGAACTTTCTGGACTATTGATCTTCCCATAAATAAAGTAAAACTTGTTTACGTGTTTTTAAACAATTTTTACACACGAAAAATATGATTTGCTTTATAAATTTGTAAAATTGATATTTTTAAATGCATTCTACAGTAAATGCAAGGAAAAATTGTTAAAATGTATTTTTCGAGAGAATAGAATAATTATTTACATACGGCCAAAAATAAATGCTTTTATTTTCACGTATTTAAAAATTAGGCTTCGCTTTTATGCTGTATTTAAAATAAAAACTAACTTTATGGTATCTCTCAGGAGCAACTATTTACACACGGCTGAAGTAAATTAACATTCCCTCTGAAAGTTGTTTCAAAAAGTCCAACTACTGTGCAAAATTGATCTATACATTTCTTATAAATCAATATCAAATCATTTAAGTAGTATACTTCCATTTTGAATTGCAATTAATTTTCAAGCGTTTGATGAAACTTTAATCATAAAATTGTTTTTAATTTGTATTCAGTTATCAATTTTAGTATATTTTAAATAATCATTAGCTGCCAAATATTGTCCATTTTATAAATGAAATTAATCACGTAACATATCTAGACTACGAATAATGGCATGTTTGCGTCGACGTTTCTACTATACTGAACTGCTTATTGTTTCACGCATTGGTTTTAATAGACCATGCTCTCTCTACCATCATCCATCTGTTACGTTTTTACAACCCACTGAATGTTATGGAAAAGCATCCAATATATTTGATATAGAACATATTCTTCTTACGTCAACTTTTTGGTACCTTCTTGTAGTTTCTGATCTATTGTGGAAAACCAATACGTTCAATATTCGATATACTTCGATTCAATGGCTTAAATTTCTAAATAATTAAAATTAATTAGATTAAGACGTTTTCACATAGAAATACAATCTTTTTTTTATTAATATACGTAAAAATTGTTGAAGAATATTTTAAAATGCGATTCCTTGGTTATTTAATGAAAATATGCTTTTAGAATGTTTAGAAATGCAATCCTAGTTATTAAATGTAAATAAATATTCTTTACAATGTAGCCTTACGCATTAGACGTAACTGTATGATAGTTACGATCTTTTTATTATTAAATATAAATAAAATTTCTTCTATAATTACGCTTTCATGCGTCACACATAACTATATATATAGAAAATATATGTGAACCAAAATTCTTATACAAAAATAAACAAGATCTTTTTAATATACTTCATAACAATGGCTATCCAAAATCAATATTAAAGAAACTTTTATATACAAACACAATAAAAATCCCTATTCAACAAAACGAAATTGTCAACACAAAATACAAACAATTACCATACATCAAAAATTTAACACCACTAATTTCTAAAATATTAAAAAAACCTAACATCTGTATAGCTTACACATACGATAAATCGATTCGAAATTTATTCACAAAATTAAAAGACCCCACTAATCCACTTCTACGCGGCAACCTAGTTTACAAAATCACATGCAGTTGCAAAAAAACATACATAGGACAGACTTCACAATGGTTAAGAAATAGAATTACCCAACACCGTAGCGATGCAAAAATTGAAAAAACTTATTGTGCTCTTGCTTCTCATCTACATTCTACCAAACATACAGCCAATTTCAATGAAATCACCATATTAACAGAAGACAATAACCACAAAAGACGTTTATTTTTAGAATCTTACAACATAATACAAGACAGTAATTGCATCAACAACAAACAGGACATCAATAACCTCAGTACAGTTTACTCACAACTATATAACATCACCAAAATAGACAACCATTCATAAAACCAATTTACTAATTTACCTCAACGTTTCAAAATATATTTAAATCAACACACCACACCTTACTATATACCCCACACAATCGAAACATCACATCCATAATTAACAAATCTACTACTTATACAGTTTCTACAAGTTACCTTATTTACACATTTATTTTTATGTTAATGTCAATGTCAAATATTTTCTATTCAAGCTGTGTATGAATAATACTTTATAATTTGAATACTGTTATTATCTTTATACTTTTAGCTCTTTGAAAAAGATTTTAAATAAATCGAAACGTCAGAAACCAGCAAATGAATATTTAATAAAAAAAATCCGAACGAAAATATCCCAAGAAATTAAAATATCAACTTATCCATATATTTACGTTCGCTAAAAAAGAATCTATATATATATATATATATATATATATATATATATATATTGTAATGTAAAAAGGGGGGGGGGGTACAAGGCTTCTAAGAGTAGATTTGTGTTAAAAAAGGGTGTATGCCAAACGACATAATTCATATATAAGATCCAGTAATTCAAAAACTATATTTTGCCGTACTTTACATATGCTAAAGTATTTACCATTTTAGTTTGAAACGTATGTGCCAAAAGGTAAACAAGATGACTTAATGACGTTGATACAATGCACGGTACTCAAGGTTTTATACTAAGTTGAAATTTTATAAGCCATTGAAAGTACATTTGCCGTCGGAAAACCGGACGCGTCTACGGATATCTACAATCAACCAAGCGTCCAGGTCTTGTGTGAATTATTTTGGCTTTTCATTTAAGTAGAATCAACTTTTGGACGAATTGTAAATTCAAAATTATAAGTGAATAGTAATATCAAAGATATAATTGGAGAATTGTGAAGTGTTTAGGACCAATGGTAGAAATTAAGATTGTATGTAAAGACTATAGTTAAGGTATTTGTGACACTAGAGAAAAGAAAAGTTGTTATTGGATAGTTTTATGCTTTTAAAATGTGATTAAGTAAGCTAGTTTTGTTGTGCTTATTGCCTAGCGAAGTAAATAAGGGGATTCTATTTCGACTACTTTTAGTAAAAAGACGTGTTTTGCAAACCTGCGTTAAAGTTGTATAAATATTTGGATAAAATAAATGTTTTTTTGAGTTTAAATAGTATGATTATTAAAGTGAATGTATAAAAGCGACGATAATTGAAGAATATTTAGAGTGTTTATAGTGCGACGGGAAGCAACGGATATTTAATTAGATTTGAGTGAGATTGGTATTGGAATTGGAACGATTTTGGTTAAAAGGCAGTAGGAGATTCGAGTGGTTATACAAAGCGACGGCGACGCAACGACGATATTTATAATTTTGGAGTGATTTGGATAAAGATTAAAGGCAGTAGGACATAGAGTGGACATTGAAGATATAGCAGGGCATAGATTGAATTGGAACAGGACGGCAGGATAGATTTGGGATTGAGTACGGAAAGGCGAAAGGATCACTTGGAGCACGAAGAAAGAAAATAGGAGAGCAGCATATTACGGGGGAAGATTCAACGCAGAAACCAAGGGAACACGGAAAGATTAACGCAGGGGAAGTAAATACTACGGTTTATTCAAAATTCTAAAATTAGGGTAAATTATTTCAGATTTGGGGTCAGCAAAATTATATTAAGACACCTGGAGGCGATACGCAAGTACATCAGTGATTGTGAATCCTTGTAAAGGCGCGTACGGCGAATAAGAACTTGAGCCAGCAACATTTAAAGAAGGCATCAGCTCTGTATAATTCAGGTGAGTACCGTGTAATATCTTAAAACGTCAAACACAAGTCAGAAATTGTACACATAAATTAATTTGGCACCAAGCAACATTGATCAGTAAAATTTGGCATACACAGTAAATAATTCCATATAAAAGTGGTAAAACAAACGAGTGTGCAGTTTGGTTGGGCAGTGCACATCTACTCACGATTGAACCCACGGTGAGTAGGTGAACGCCCTGAGATAAAGGTTTCATATAGTCGAGGCATAAAATATAGTAAACAGTTTTAAATAGATAACCAACCAAACTTTGCTAAAACACATCATATAGGAATCATTCATTGAATACTAAAATTAGGGGCGACGACAAAAGTCGTGTATCAGAATTTATAAATAAATAAAAGTAAAATTAAATTATATTATATAAAAAAATAAATATTAGGGCGAAGGGGTGGAGTAATAAGCAGCAGAAGAATGTATATATATATATATATATATATATGATGTTAAAAGAGATTAAATGTAGGTTGAATTTTATTTGAGTTTATTTAGGAACTAGGTAAGGTCAGCTAATCATAAAAGATGTCCAGCTACCCCAGTGATAGAATAGTATTTTGAAGAGGCATTTTATTTTTAAAATTTAATTAGTTTGACAAAATTTTAGAAAGTATTTTAAGATATTTGAAAAAATACGACGTACTATGGGAAAAATTTAAGAATGCAAAGCAAGGGAGATCTATGCGGAATAACTGTTTAGCGTGTTGGAAAAGTATCAAAAGGGGTTGCTGTAACAGACAGCTTGGCGCCCCTCGATCATGACAAGTTAAAAAAGCATTCTAGGGTAAGTGATTCTGTAGCATATATGTATTGCAGCCATTTTATTTGTTATTTTTATTCCTTTATAGTTTTTATTTTGAATTTTTCTATCTTTTATTAAAATTTCTTCCATAGGCGTTCACTCCCGGACCGCTGCAGTTAGACGACACACCCTTATATTGTTACGGAAACTACGCCCCTTCAGGACAACACTAAATTTATTAACTGAACGCTCATTTTACCCGTATTAAGCAATTGATCCTATAAGTATAAAAGCTAATTATTTTATAATCCTGTAAATTCAATTAATTAAAAAAAATATATAAATGTAAGCACACTAGGAGCAATAGATACGAAATGAAGCCTTCTGCATTTCTGCTATAACAAATTTTAATCAACCTCGAACATAGCTTTTACCTTGAATAAAACATCTGCTGTTAGAGTTGCATTTGCACTATTAGGTGTAAAAAGCTTTAGTCAATAATGTCACTCAAATGATACCCAAACGGATTACAATGCAAGCAAAATTTAAACGCTGAAGTTTAAAAGTGTTTCTGCATGCTTTGTTTCTCGGTTTATTTATTAGTAAGCGTTCTTATAATCTTCTCTATCCTGGCTTCCAAAGATAATTCTTCATGAAACATTAAAGTTCTAAATGCAGTGCAGCATTAGTGACTAAAAAAAGTGTGGTTAATATAAATCAGTAGTTATGTATCTCGCATACATGCAGCTTAACTCGCGACATAATTTCCGCTTAATATTACGCTAGTTCACGCTAATGACATTATGAGTAACATATTATTTGATTATCATGGGCGAAGCCATCAAATGCAAATGGGACCTTTGTAATATGTGTTTGCTATAATTGATTGCTGTACTAATAGTATTAAATATACTGTATTTAGGATATTCAGACTACAATGATTGCCATCCCCTTCTAAATATGTAAGCGATTATTTAGCTGCTACAAATAAACATATAGAATATTTTTGTTCCAGTGCAATTAATGTTGGATTTACGTAAATTTAACTGCCACTGTTGAAAATAATTAGCATTAAAACCCCTCATTAACATTAGTTAAGTTCCCCAGTCATCAAAAATCGTCCACCACCTTGAATTTCAGCAATTTTTGGAAAAGAAAACTTTTATAAGTGAAAACGGTACTATTCATCGAAAAATTTGAAGAGATGGAAGTTGAAGAGATGAAAGTTGAAAAAATTAAAAAAAATTATAAAATTGCGAGCTACTAGTAGGCAACCCATCAAACACACAAAAACGCCGCAAGCACTGTTTATTCTCAATGGACCGGGAAGCTTCTAGTAATTACTGGAGGATGAGTCATATCTTTAATTCAGGGTATATATAAGACCGCTTATGAATGTAAGAAGTTAGTCTATACTAGAATGTCTAATATAAATTATATCGTTGTAAAGTAAAAGTAGTGGAGCTTTTGGAAGCCCATGAGTATACATAAATGTTATATGGTGTGTCTAATGTATATGCAGCTTGTAGTATACATAAATAGATAGAAGTGTATAATAAATAAATAGTTGTGTTAGTGTTATTAATGGACCTATGGTAAATAAGTTAGTTTAAGAAGATATTAGTGCTTGTAAATTCATTAGTGCGATAGTGCTTTATTGTTAATTGGACTGAAAACATCTATAAATAAGGCATATACTGTTAATTAGACTTGTGAACAGTGAGTAATAAAGACTCTTGTTATTACTTGTTTTAAATTAGAGAAACGCGGTAGTAGTAGCCCGCTTCAATACCATAAGAAGTGTTTCAGTATTATAACATGACCCCAGAAAATCTAACTGTTGAAGTACCCTGCTAAAAATTCAGTTTCGGTAAAGTACCGAATACTTCGACTGTACTAACAAAAATTCTTGCCGACTAACTCAGTGGGACGGGTGGTGTAATGGTTTAAACAGGGCCCTGAAATGCTATCGTGTGCGAAATATGTCTTAACTGGGAGGTATCTTTGACGCCACCTAACTTCGAGCGTGGAATGTCAGAAGTATTAGGCTAAAGAACTTGAAAATTGAAATGGATAAGCTAGCATTAGACATATAGTGCCACCAAGCAAACATAGGACTTTGGAGGTGTGTCCTTGGTGTCACTGCCTGCTAAGAAGTACACTCAAAGTAAAAAGTTTCATTTGACAAATTGAAATATTTGTAAGGTTAGGTTATTAATATTCAACATTAATGGCATCATTGTATTTTGTAATCTTTAATAATTTTAAACGATTTAATTAACAATGACATGACATAACACACACCATGGAATTTTTAATTTGCTTAAAAATGCTTTGTTCCCGCAGTGTACTTTAAAACAAATCGCTTTCTGATTGCTTCCATATGTTGTTGGAAATTAGTTCACATACTTTCCGGGTCCTATGTTTGCTTGGTGGCACTGTAGTATGGATCAGCGAAGTTCGGTGGCCAGAGGTGACGGATTTGTTCAGCGGAGACTTGAAGGTAATTCATATAGGATCAGAGGAAGGAAATTGAGGTTTGCGGTTAGTTATTTAAAAACGATAGAACGCTGTGTAGAAAGCTACTTACAAAAGAACGAAAGGGTACTCATGGTTAGATTAGAATCTACACTACAAATACAGTAGTAATACAGGTACAGTGAGGAAGAAATAGAAGTGATCTACAAACATATCGAAGACATACCAAGATGCGTAAAACGATATGAAAATTTAATAATTACAAGGGATTTTATTGCAATGGTAGGTGAGGGCGGTAAGGAACGGTAGTAGGTTTATTTGGTTTAGGCACGAGAAACGACAGGGGAAATAGACTGGTAGAATTTTTCGACGTGGAAGATGCCAAGAGATATAGGAAGATATCAAGTAAATCATATTCTTGTTAGACAACGGTTTAGGAATCAAGTAAAGGTCTGTAAAATATACTCAAAGGCAGATATAGATACTGACCACAATATTGTAATTATGGAACCAGAGCTTAAATTTAAAAATTAATGAAAAGACGAACGGAAAAAAACATTTTGATTTTGAGAAACTAAAAGATTAAGATATCTACGATAGATTTGAAAAAAGTCAAATGAATTGATGAAAGATATCGAGAAAGTTTCTGATACTAAGGAAGTAGAAACAGAATGGAATAATATTAAATCCGGCTTAGGCGCAGCGGCTACACATATTCTGGGCTATATATAAGGAAAATAAGAAACCATGGATAATAACAAAGAATATCCTAAATTTAATAGAATGTAGCTTTGCCTATAGGACATAAAAAAAGACGGGACGGAGTTCGTCACTTATGACTTTGTCCCCGTAACACTCTACGATGCAAGTTAACAAAACACTGGTGAGCCAACTGAATCTCGCTTCAGCTAGATCACTCACACCAGTATTAAAAATTCAGAGAACATGAGATACTTACAACAATATCTTCAGGGTTGGTTCGACCTGTTTTGCTTAGCAATACTGAATAATTGGATATAATTTTGTTTATTGAAGTGTCAATCAGTCTACCAAATAAAACGATTGATGTCGGTTAACCAAGCTATATTAAATCATCATCAAATTTTTATATATATGTACAAAAAAATTTATGATTCCCTAAAGGGAAAATATTTACAATTGCTATATATAAAATATTTACATGAAAGCATTGATTGAACAAGCCGTAGCAATTAAATGTTACAAAATTATAACCGGTGATGGTAAGGAGCTCTATACCAAAACACGGTGTACTTATGTATTATTAAATTTCAATTCCAGTAGTGCATGGGTTTGACTTTAAATAACACTGCAATCATGCAAGAATGCAAGAATTCTAAACAGAATCTACTTATAAAAATTTTAATTGATTTTGTTAATTTAGGGTTAGAAAATGTAATTATGTTTAATAATAAAGAAACAAAGGTATGAGCATTAAATGTTGATTATTTAAAATGACTACTAAAAGATTAGTTTACTAAAAATTTTCAGGCTAAACTACAATTATGAATAACCTCAAAGACTAAGAAAATGAACTTGACACTATTGTAACGTTATTGAACTAGATTAACGTTATCAATAAATACCTGCAGTTTACGTTTCAACGAAAACAAACATCTGGCGGCCACACATACGTCACTTGACTGGATCCTTGGAGGCCCCGCTGAAGGGGTTCATAAACCTGACGGTTTATGAAATTTAGCCAAAATTATAGACGTCCTGAAATGTGGTAGATCCGCTGCAGCTAATACTATCTTCTTAGATACGTGGAGATTCGCCGGACTCCGAGAGTTTAACCATAGGAATGAAAGAACATCAGCTTCTTCAAGTCATTTACCGTGTTACATAGTGAGTAAAATAATAATTCTTGATATTAGCAGAGATCGTCTTCTTGCTAGAGATCCTGCGTGTAATTTTACATACGGTTCGATCAATCCTTTTATTATAGTTCCGTGATCAAATAATCAAGTTATAATAGGAGTATTAATTGTAGCTAAAAATTTGTAGACGCTCTAGCAAATTTTTAATTAATATACTCAGTATACTCACCCCTAGCTTGCATCAAACATCAATCCGATTAACAACTATTATTTGCGTCGCACACTTTTCCACTCAAAAGTTAGTTTTGCAATAATGTGCTTGCAGTCAACCATCTTGATTAATAGTTTAATTCGAAAAGGAAAGGTTCGGGATCCGATCGAATCGAGGAGCATCAAATAGCCACTCTCGACCCCCTTCTACTATTGGTTCGTTCCGTAACGCATACCTTTAGATTATAACCACAATAGATTCACTGACAGAGTGAACCGGGTTTAATTTAAATCATATATAATATAGATACGCGAGCAGAGTACATTGGGTTGCCTAGCGTTATTTGTATCAGGAATTTATCCTGTTACAAGAAGAAAGACGAAAATACAAAAATAGTCCTGACGAAGCAAGAAAACAGATGCAAAGCCATAAAATGGGAAATTATTCGCAAATGCAGGAAATCTAAAAAAACAATAGATTGAAGAAAAGTGCAAAGATGTACAAACTAAATGAAAACATGAAAAAGAGACAAAGCATACAAATTAATTGGAATGAATTTTAGGGATATAAAATGTTATTGCAAAAATATGAGAGGCGTAGAAGGAGACATCATTATAGAAAATGTACAGAAAGTAGTTAGATGACAAGAATATATAGGGCAGGAAATAGCAGCATCATCATCATTGGGTCTTCAGTCCTGAAACTGGTTAGACGCGTACCATCATTGTTTCCTATTCTGAACTAACCTACAGATTTCCCCGAAATTTGCACAGTCTGCATCTATCACTATCTGATCTAGGTCTACATCCACCTCTTTTTTCCTATCTCTGCTTGTCATATATCTCATACTATTCCCCAGAAATGCCTTAGAACGTATTCTGCCCTTCTATTTCTCATATTTTTTCCCCAAAGATATCCTTGTTCCCTTACTGTTTCTCTAACCTATTTGTTATTACCTTTGTCTGTCCATCCTCAAACATCTGAAGCACGGCATTTCAAAGGCCGCTACTGTTCTTCTGTCTGCTTTTCAGACTGCTCGTATTTCGTAGGCATATTGTCTGTGCTGTGCTCCACACATACGCTTTCAACAACTTTTTGTTCTATGTTTGTTGTTTTTTATCATAGGCGCCGTTCTTTCTTGTTAAATGCAGTTCGGTCACCTTCTATTGTTTTACAATTATATACCCTATTTCTCCGACATTCAGTGGTTGCGAAGGGGGGTAAGCAGCCTGTGGCTGCCAAGTTCCCCCAACACTTGAACATTTACTGATTTAATATTTTTACCAATATGTCTTTTCGCACAGTCAACATTAGTTGCAGATATTTCACAACAAACAACTAGTTGTTTATAATAATCATCAGATTTGTCTGTGCTTATTTTTTCGTCATTGGGTTTCCCGTCTCAAAACTGGTTGGACATGTACCTGCACTTATTTCTTTTCTAAACTAACCTACATGGTTCCCTGAGATTCTCACACAGCAATACAGCTCAGTTCCCCTTATATTGTTTTCTAATATTATGCCCTATTTCACAGAGATTTATTGAAGGGGGTTAAGCAACCTGTGGCTGCCCAGATCCCCCAACACTTAGACATTTGCCGAAATAATAGTTTTCCAGTAAATGCTTTCACGCAATTACCATAATTCAAGAATATTGCCCATCCAATGCTTGTAGTTGCTTATAATAAATATCATGTTTAAGTGCATCTACTTTCTTCGTCATTAATTTATCCATCTTGGGACTGGTTGGATGCGTACCTCCATTGATTTCTCTTCTGAGCTAGCCTACACATTTCCCTGAAACTCGTACAGCCTACATCTTTCATTATCTGTGTGCAGTAGTCTAACCTAGGTCTACCTCTTCTTCTCTTTTTTCCTATCTCTGCTTCTAGTATATTCCGCACTATTCCTTCATGCTGTAGTATGTGGCCTATCATCCTATCTCTCCTATTTTTTACCGTTTTCCACATATTTCTTTCTTCCCCTACCATTTTTAGTACCTTTTCGTTCTTAACTTTGTCTGTCCATGATATCTTCATCATACGTTTCTTGCACCACATTTCAAAGGCTTCTACCTTTTTCTTGTCCGCTTCTCCCACTGTCCAGGCTTCACAGCCATACAGTGCTGTGCTCCACACATATGTTTTGAGCAATCTTTTCCTTGTTTCTATGTTTGTGGTCTTTGAGCACCGTAGTTGCTTTTTCTTGTTAAATGTAGCACGACCTTGTGCTAATCTTTGTTTTATATCTTTTGTGCTTTTCCCATCTTGCGTTATTTGGCTTCCTAGGTAGCAGAAATCCTTAACCTCTTGCAAGTTCGTGTTACATATTTGTATTCTTGTTTTTGATTTATTTTTTCCTCCATTGCATACTAGTACTTTAGTTTTACTTTTGTTAATTTTCATACCGTATCTCTCTGTTAAAACCGTCTCCATTTCATTGAGAGCAGCTTCTAACTCTTACTTGCTAGATGCTAATACCGCTATATCATCTTCAAATCTAAGCATATCAATTTTTTGTCCCTGCATAGTAATTCCAAATGTCTTCCTGCATTTGACAGTATTCATTGCCTCCTTAATGTACAAGTTAAAAATTAGTGGGGATAGGGAACATCCCTGTCTTACCCCTTTCCTGATGTTTACTTCTCTACGTTCCTGCTCTAATTCTATTACTCCTGTTTGCTCTTTGTATAAGCTATGTACTATCCGTCTATCCCTATAACTCATTCCAATCTTTTTGAGTATTTCGAACATTTTTTTCCATTTTACATTGTCAAATGCTTTTTCCAGATCTACAAACCCTATATACACGCTTTCCTCTTTTTCTATTGTTTTCTCCATTATCACCCTCAGAGCTAAGATAGCCTCCCGTGTTCCCCTGTTTCGCCTAAACCCAAATTGGTCTTCTCCTAGTATTTCTTCAGCCCGTTTTTCCATTCGTCTTTGTACAATTCTAGTTAATATTTTTGATACGTGTGCTGTCAAGCTTATTGTTCGAAAATTTTCACATTTATCTGCGCCTTTCTTTTTTGGTATAGTTACTATGATGTTATGTTTGAAATCTTTGGGTATCTCGCCTGTCTCATACATATAGCTTACAAATTGGAAGAGACGTTCTGTTACTGCTTGACCAGCGGCTTTTAGAGTCTCCGCTTGCACCTTATCTATACCCGGCACCTTACCATTTTTCAGACCCTTTAATGCTATTTCAAATTCATCTCTAAGTATAGGATATCCCAAGTCATCATTTTCAATGTCTGATTCCTTTTCTAATGCAGTTAGTTCCTCTCCTTCTCCTGCATATAAATTCCCTATATATTCTTGCCATCTACCCATTTTCTCTACATTTTCTATAATGACATTTCCTCCCGCGTACCTTATATTTTTGCTATACGGTTCTATATCCCTAAAATTGATTCTAATTAGTTTGTATGCTTTATCTGTTTTTCCTACTTCCATCTTAGTTTGTACCTCTTTGCACTTTTCATCAATCCATTGTTCTTTAGCTTTCCTGCATTTTCGAATAATTTCCCATTTTATGGCTTTGTATCTCTGTTCTCCTGTTTCGTCTGATTTATTTTTGTATTTTCGTCTTTCTTCTATTAAATTCAGGATATCCTTTGTTATCCATGGTTTCTTATTTACTTTTTGTGTATACCCCAGAATATCTCTGGCCGCCATGTCAAGGCTAGATTTAATGTTATTCCATTCTGTTTCTACTTCCTTAGTATCAGATATTTTCCTGATATCTTTGAGCAATTCATTTGACCTTTTGGAATCTTTCTTGAATATCTTTCTCTTTTAGTTTCTGTAAGTCCAAGTGCCTTTTTCCGTTTCTTTTTTTCAATTTTTTAAATTTAAGTGCGGCCTTCATAATTACGGTGTTGTGGTCAGTGTCTATATCTGCTTCTGGGTAGCTTCTACAGTCTTTTACTTGATTCCTATACCGTTGTCTAGCAAGAATGTAATCTATTTGATATCTTCCTATATCTCCTGGCATCTTCCACGTATATCGTCTTCTAGCATGATGTTGAAATAATGTGTTTGTAATGATTAAATTGTTCTTGTCTCAAAATTCTACCAGCCTATTTCCTCTGTCGTTTCTAGTGCCTAAACCAAATAAACCTACTATCGCTCCTTCCCTACCTTCACCTACTACTGCATTAAAATCCCCCGTAATTATTAAATTTTCATGTCCTTTACGAGTCTTAATATGTCTTCGATATCTTTGTAGATTGCTTCTACCTCTTCGTCACTGTAGCTAGAGGTGGGCATGTATACTTGTATTATTACTGTGTTTACCGGTTTAGATTCTAATCTAACCATGAGCACTCTTTCATTCTTTTGTAAGTAATTTTCTACACAGGATACTATCTTTTTCCGCATAACTATCCCCACACCCAAATTTCCTGCCTCGGCTCCTGTATGAATTACCCTGAAGTCTCCACTCCAAAAATCCCCCGCCTCTGGCCACCGAACTTCGCTGATCCCTACTATGTCTAATGATAACCTGTTCATTTCGATTTTTAGGTTCTCTAGCTTACCCACTTGCTTCATAGTTCTAACATTCCACGCTCCGATTCGCAAAATGTTCCCGACTCTTACTCTTAACTTTCCGATCGCATCCTCCGAAGTAGTCCCCTCCCGGAGATCCGAATGGGGGACTATTTTAACTCCGGAATCTTTTACCCCAGAGAATGCCATCATTTTATTATAATTTAGGTACGCTGTGTACTTGGGAAGTAATGAGGTGGTTTCCCGTTGCCTTCCACATCGCGGTAGTGTGTCATAGACTGCCATACCGACCCCTATGGTCTCTGCCAATCTAAGTACCGAAAGAGCCGCTGCCCTCTTTCGGGGACCTGTCTTAGTCTGGTTCCTCACTATCGACCCTACTACTTTGATTGGACCTGTAGTTTGGCTCGTTAGCTCATTAGAACACGCAAGCCATTTCACCTGTTCTAGTAATCTAGAACTTCGACAAGGTGCAGGTCCATTCGAAATGGGAAATAGCAGCACTAGAACAGTAATCAGACATTGAAAGGAATGACCTGGGATACCTTATAATTAGAGATGAATTTAAATTAGCAATAAAGGATTCGAAAAGCAGAAACTCTAAAAGCCGCAAGACAAGCAGTAACAACGTCTCTTTCAACTTGTAAGCAATATATATAAGACAGGCGAGATACCCAAAGATTTTAAACGGAACATCATACTCACTATGTAACGATTTTTTTACGCTGTTACATTTTGCCTATTAATCTAAAATAATACCGTAATAATATAAAAATATAATTTATAAATTTTTGATCACTAAAAATAATTCATAAAGTTTACAATAGCATATGCGCTCCTCCCCTTTATAGGTCTAAGTTCCTACTATAAATTTTGTCAAGTTGTCATTTCGTGTCACTTTTCTATCAGCGTCTGAACAGGTAAGCTGCTATCAGCGGCATAGAAAGTCAAGATGATAGACAGGCACGTGGCCTGTAACACAGTCCGCAAGAAAAGAGAATGGTTTTAACCTTCGAGCCGGAAAGTGGTTCTTGGCGGTTATAGCGTGCAGATTTCATTTTGTGTTCCACCTGTAGCTGCTCAATCGATTCCTGCTGACCGAAGATTTAGAGGTTCCCCCATCATTAAAACATGCAATATTATGCAGTTAATATCATACAGTTAAAATCAAGGAAGTAAGCAATATCATGGAATTATATCACGGATTTCGTTAATATCGTAATTGCCGTATTTAATGCTGAAGAAAAAAATTTAGTTTGAGATTTGAAATACAAGAATTTATAGGATGTACTTTAGGAGGAATTGGTTTGGTTAAATAATGTTTTGTTCAGAAGATTTCTCATAGTTCCAGCGATAAATTCGTTCGTAATAATGTGTTCCTAATTGTGCATCGCAGATGGTTATGGACTATCCCACATCTGATGTCATAGTTCAATTTTTTTTGGTCGTACTGTACTTCGACACGTGAGCGATATTTATTCTTTAATCACATTTATAATGATTTAAACGTAATACGAAAGGTAGAAGGTTGAAGCCTTACCTTGATTAAAGCAACTTAAAAATTATTTAGTAAAAGAAAGATTCTGTAATAAATTTGTAACCTTGCATAATTTTTAAAGATGACTATGCAGTTTGCTAATCATAATTATTTCACAAACAGATAGCGCTAACTAAACTGAAAAAGTTGTTAGTGACATATAATGTCAAAAAATATTTAGCTGTCCAATTTAAATATCACATGTTATTTTACGCTAATTTAAAAATATATTTAATAATTTTGAGGTCATGTACTTTGACTCTTAAACAACGTGATGAATTCTTTTTATACATATTAAGTAAGACTACATGCTATTTTATGAGAACTTAAATAATTAAATTTTATTGTGAAGTCAACGTAGTACTACACATGGCTAAAAGATTAATATATGTAATATGAATTATTAAGAGAGCTCAAACTTTTTAGAAAATTTATTATGAAATATTCAATTTAGAGATCTTTATGTTTTTTGAATACAAAACCTTATTAATTTTCTGTTCTATAAAAAATTTTTAGTTGAAAAAGATTATGTTAAAACAAATCAAGGAATTTAGTCAAATAGAATCCATTTTTTCCTATCTCTTTTATTATTCAAAATACAAGTAAAACTTATAGGTCATTCATGAGCAGACATTGTGTCTAATGATAACAAATACCCTGGGTGTATATTTTTGGAACTTAAATTCTATTATATTATTTTTGGTAAATATTTTTAAGGACACAAACAGTGTCCATGTTGTGCATTTGTTTATTCACAGGTTAAGTCGAGACATCTGTGCGACATCTGGTAATTGAGATTTTGGTAAGTGCTTTACAAAGGTGAAATTCAGGTTTTGTGGCTATATTAGTGGTGTAGATATAAGGTTTCCGCATTCCCCTAATACAAGCACGGATAATTTTTGTAGGTTGTTGTATTGAAAAATACGGTGGCGCTCATTATCTATATTTTTGGTCATCTGACAACCCATGACCCAAGCTCATGATCTACCCAGGGCTAACACTCTACTAGCCGTTTACATCTAAAGAGTTTTTCTTTTCCTCAAGCCGTTTTCCATCCAACTTTACCTTGGGCTTTCATTGTTAGTAAGAAATTCTCGACATTGTGATATCAGGTAAGGGTTTATGATATATAATGGTGCAATTTGTTATCTGATATTTACGAAGGTAATTTTTTGTTTTCAACTATACCAAAAAAGAGGGGCGCGAATAGATGTGAAAATTTTCGAACAATAAGTTTCACAGCACACGTGTCAAAAATATTAACTAGAATTGTACAAAGACGGATGTAAAAATGTGCTGAAGAAATATTTAGAAAAGATCAATTTGGGTTTGTAGATCTGGAAAAATGTTTTAAATACTCAAAAAGATTGGATTAAATTTTAGGGATATCTGCGTAGTACATAGCTTATAAAAAGAGCAAATAGCGGTAATAAAATTAGAGCAGAAACGTAGAGAAGTAAATATTGGCAAAAAGGTTAGACAGGGATGTATCCTACCACTAATTTTTTAACTTGTACATCGAAAAGGCAATGAATGCTGTCGAATGCATGAAAACAGTTGATATTATTTTGCAGGGATGCAGGATTGATATGCTTAGCTTTGCAGATGATATAGCGGTATTAGCATCTAGCAAGGAACAATTAGAAGCAGCTCTTAATGAAATGGAAACAGTTCTAACAGAGAGATACGGTATGAAAATTAACAAAAATAAAACTAAAGTCTAAGTATGTAAAAGAGAGAGAAATAAATCAAAAAGTTGAATACGAACAGGAAACGAGAACTTACAAGTAGTTAAGGATTTCTGCTACTTAAAAAGTCAAAAACATTTCACAAGAAAAAGCAACTACTGCATTAGAAGACAACAAATATAGAAACAAGGAAGAGGTTGCTGAAAGCATATACGTGGAGCACATCACTGTGCGACTGTGAAACTTGGACAGTAGGAGAAGCAGACAGGAAAAAGATAGAAGGCTTTGAAATGTGGTGCTGCAGACGTATGACGACGATATCATGGACAGACGACGTTAAAAACAAAGAAGTTCTAGAAATGGTAAGGAAAGAAAGAAAAATATTGAAAATAGAAAATAATAGGAGAGATAGGATGATAGGTCACACACTAAAGAATGAGGGAGTAGATTGAACGCAAAGATCAGAAAAAGGAGAAACAGAGGTAAACCTAGATTAGACTATTTCACACAGATAGTCAAAGATGTAGGCTGTGGTAATTTCAGGGAAATGTATAGGCTAGCTCAGAATATAAATCAATGGAAGTACACGTCCAACCAGTTCGAAGACGGAAAACTTAATGACGAAAAAAATAATTGTACTTAAACTTGATGATTATTATAAGCAACTGCAGGTGTTGGTTTTGCAATATTCTCAACTAATGCTAATTATGCGTAAGGATTTACTGGAAAACTATTAGTTCAGCAAACGTCTATGGGATCTTGGTAGCTGCAGGTTACTTAATCCCCTTCAGATACCACTGAATATCGGTGATATAGGGTATATATTTAGAAAACAATAGAAGGGGAACCGAGCTGTGCCTAACAAGATAGAGCAGTGGCATGTTCAAAACAACAAACATAGAAACTAGAAGAAAATTGTTGAAATCGTATGTGTGGAGCATAGTACTGTACGGTTATGAAATGGGCATAGTAGGTGAGGGTGACAGAAAAAGGTAGAAACCTTTTGAAATGTTGTGCTTCAGATGCATGATGATGATAGCATGAACAGCCAAAGTTAATGATAAAGAGAATCTAGAAATAGCAAGGGGAACAAAGATTTCTGAGGAGAATGAAAAACTATGACACGTTCTAAAACATTTGGGGAATAGTGCGGGATATACGGGATAAAAAGAGAGGTAGAGGTAGACACAGGTTATAGTATTGCACATAGGTAGTCAAAGATGTAGGATGTGAGTATTTTAGTGAAATTTGAATGACAAATTAGAATAGGAAACAATGGAGGTACGCATCTAACCAGTTCCAGGACTGAAGACCTAATGATGAGGATGTAGAATAGTGTTCAATAACAGGACTGACGATCATTGCGCATTTCTATTCAAATTATAAACTTATAACCACAAAGATAATCGTTTTATTTCTGTTTAATACATATTGGAACTCAAATCAAGGTTTGTAAATTATTTAAAAAAAATATATGAGCAAAATATAACTGTAAACATTCGTTGAGAAATCGTGTCATTTCTTCAGTAAGTTTTAGGTTTATGAGATAGCAGTACATATATTTATGTATGCATCCTAAATATAAGCTTTAGAAATTTTAGTTGAATGAAGTACATGTAATAGACATAGTTTTAATTATCACAAAAGGAAACGACAGATATATTCTAAAACTATGTAATAAACCACACGCTGTGCAAGGAGAATATATAAGTGTAGGGTTACAGAGACAACAACGATTTCATATAGTAGATTACAGTGTATGCATTTATATGACTTCAAATGAGCCCTTGAGAATGAAAGTGGCTGAAGTCACATTTTTCCTGTTCTGAGATTTTTAATGGTTTCCAAAAAGTGTTTTTAAAAAATGCAGTAAATAAATACAACAATTTTTATTTCTGATTTTTTCTCACAGACAAATTGTTAATCTCATACAAAAATTATATTTTTAAAATTTATACTGTAACCATGGATACCTAAGGGCCTAAGTGACTTAAGCCACTTTCATCCCAAGTACGTGGTGGATGAAATAAGTTAGTATTACTTTCAAGACAACACAATTATTTCTATTTAACAACAAAAACTGATACAAAGTCTAAGTCAAATACACTGTAGTTAAGATATAGAGTTAAATTGTCTTTCAGTTCATTATTTTAATCTCCACTGACTTCGTCTTCGACTGAATTCTCAATGAACGGCAGAGGTCTAATGTCTTCCCCATCAGTAGCATCACTCTTCAAATTTTGGAAAAAGTTGTGGTACACTGGAGGGATAAACTGAAGTAGATCCATCATATCACGCTTTTTCAGTGGCGCAACAGGTATTATTCCCTCATAAAGTTTAATTAGTGGAGCGTTTTTAGGAGATGTTGGCCTACCTTTTCTGCCTGTCGGTTTGATGTCCAAAAAACAAACTCAATGTCAGCGTTCAGTGTTTTTTTATAGTTTATTTTATAAGGACTTCCTTTTTCTAGTCTAATCCATTGAATTTTCAGCCAATTTACAGAATGTTTTCCTGTATTTTTCTTCCTTCTGCTAATGTTTTTCTCTAAATTTGCTGTTGAAATAAAGTCTTCGCTGTTCATTTCACATACAATAAACTTTTTCTTATTTCTGCAGCTTACCATAATGTTCTTCCAATCTTACGAACGTAAATTGTTTTATTTTTGGCTGCTAACGCTACACTGTCAAAATCAGAATCGTTCGGTAAGAACAAATGTCCAGAAGCTAAAAATTTCTGATCAAGTGTTTCGTTGTCCACGCCATCACTCTAAATGAATCTCATAAGGGCAAGAACCGTTTTGATGTTTCGGTTCCGCCCTCAACAGGAATCGCTGAAGATTGTTACTTTTTTCTTGCCATTAGCTTGAACTTTCAAATGTTTTATCAAACATGAAGAAATTTCCTGTAAACCTCTTCCAGCTACTGTTTCATTACATGTGTAGAAAACCCCACAGTTTTTGGCCAAGTCATGAACGCCAAAGTTATAGCAATACAACTTCCTTTTGCAGTATGCATCAGAGACTGTTAAGACTGTAAAAGGCAATGTTTTTTGTAGATCTATACTGCAGGTATAGAGTTCTTCATTTTCTTTGGCAAAAACAGCATCATTCTTTAAGGAGTCCCTGGCGAGCTCTGCTTTCCTCAGATGCAATTCGTGACTTCTCTTTAAATTTTCTTTTTCCAAATCACTTAAATCTGGGTTAGATATTTTTATTTTAAAAATATCGCAGGACTCACACTTGTCTTTTCTTGGAGTGTAAAAGTGAATACTGAATTTAATATTAAAAATGTACCTGTGAAATGTTCTTTGACAGGTTCTTTCTCATTTTCTTGCCATTTCTAAACGTATAATTTGACGAAGATTCAGTGATGAGGATTGTGATTCCTAGTATAGTAGCCTCCTTAGAGAGGAAATGATTCAATGTGTTGTTTTACAAAGTTTACGTCTTTGTCAGATATTTTCCTTGAAGGGCAGCCCTTTTTACCCCTTAAATCATTGTCTACCATCATTGGTACTTTTTAGAACCCGAGCCAGTCTTCCTTCTGATATTTTAAATGTGTTGAAGAAATATTTTTACACACAATTATAGAAACGTCATTGTCAGATTTCAAAACATACTTATATGCAGAGGACCTCTTCACCCCTTCTTTCTTTCTTGGCTTTCTTTGTTTAACTGTATTTTCTTTTATTAATCCACAAAGATAGGTATTTTGTCTTACGAAATTTTTCATTTTCTGAAATGATTCAAATAATGAACTTCTTTTTTCTGTTCTGACTTTTTCATTGCACTTAAATTTACAGGCACACAGAGAATCATCAAATGTCTTCCCTTTAACGACGACACCTTTTTTGGCAACGTATCGTTGGCCCGAATTTCTAGCCAGTTTTGCTTTATTTTAGTTGTATTCGTTAGGATTTCTGGTTCTTTTTTTGGTTCTGTTTATGTTGGGAGGCCCATCTTCCAAGGCTTCCGTATCGCTTGATTCTGAACCAGATGAGTAGGTAACAAGTGCAGGTTGGGCTTCGTTTGGCATATTATTGACAGCACTAGATCCCCTGGCTAATTTGATCTAGTGTTAGAATTGGTAAAAGGTGATGTTTGACTTGGAAGATTGTTAGGCCTAACAGGTAGAAGTCTAACTCAAGGTATATTATTCTCAGATGTATTTGGATCAAAGTCTGGATGCTCAATTTCATCGTCAACGTATTCCGAGAAATCTGAATCGTCACTTAGCACTTGAAATCTATTCTTCAAGTGAAAAGACATTCTGATTTTTTAATTAAATGCCCTACAATATAAAAATCATAAGAAGTACTCAATTTAATTTAATATTATTAAACCTAAACCTAACTGAAATGCATCTCAAACAGCACTATTTCCACGCAATTCTAATGAATTATAACAATGTTATGATTAATAAAATTCACTACTTTCACTGTTGCAACAAACTTTGCTCAAACACTTTCACTGACAACTATTTAAAAAAGCACAAAACTGTCTTAAAGATAGTTTAGCAAACTGGACACCATCAAAACAACAACAAACACTGACTTATGCCACTGTCATTCTGAACTAAACAGCTATTCTGTTAGACTACAAAACTTGTACCGCTACTAGTGGCGTGTTTTGGTACAATTGACTTAGATCACTTTCATTTTGAACAGAACTACCACATGTGTAACAAAATATGGCTTCAACTAAATTTTTAAAATTACCGACTTATGCCACTTTTATTCTCAGCGCCTCAAATAAGAAATAAAAATATAGGCTTACGTAAATTACATGGTAACACGAATCTTACGCGTGTTATTTTATCATATACTCAATAGCAAAATTGTGCAATAACATGAAAGCTGCCAAAAGCACACTAAGTAAAAAGGGAATTGAAGGACAGTAATTACATATGACTGAGATTTAATTGGAATTAATTGTAAACCGGCAATATAGTAACATCATGATGTAGAGCTACGCGTGAATAGAACAGCGGAATTTAGGGTTAATAGAAGTGAGTTTTTATATGAGAATTACATATAATGTAAAAGTAAAAGCGATTATGAATGTACGGTAGCTCCAAGAAAAATATGAACGTATTGCCAATGGGAATAAACGGCGATCGACATGTAAAATGAAATACATCTGCAAGTGGTAGGGTATGTTCATAAACACTAAATCGCGGATATAATGTCGTAGTAGCTTGGTTAGTCATCATTTTATTCAATTGGAACTTTGTGGCGTGTTCAATTAGGGAGTTGCTGTGTTTGGATATCTATAAGAAATAATGAGAGGAACAATACTGATGGTTGTCGGAAATCCTGGAATAAAAAAACTTGAGTACCCTTATAAACTTATATGTAACGTTTTAAGCGCAATGTTACGGATTTTTTAATGTCAATTGTGTATATTTTGCTCCTAAAACATTAATTAACTGAAAATAATTATTTAGTTGGATTAATTGGGGATATGGAATGTCAGATCCATTAGTGAAATTTAGGGTAAGAAAGGTATCAAATTTAGTAGTTTAGGAATGGGCAGTGACAAGATACAGAAAAGGTTGGGATTTACCGCTTTTGTATTAAAGGAAACCCGTTGCAAATATTTTGGAATTGATGAGCGTCTTACAACTAAATATGAAAGCAGGAAAAATTTGAACTGGCGAATAGTTTTGTAAAAGGTTTGGGGTTAGTTAGTTAGTAAAGAAATGACATCAAAAGCGTTGCTGTGAAAGACGGTTTTGAGCCCCTCGATTTTGACAGTAGGAGAAACTCTTCAGGGTAAGTGTTAACGTAATGTAGAATTTCTGCATTTAAGCCTTTTTATTTATTATTTTTGTATTTCTTTATTTTTCTTTATTTTCGTTTCCCATTCATCCTTAGAAACCACTCCTGCACCACTGTAGTTAGCGGATGCACCTTTATATGTTACAGTGTTTCCGTCTCTTCGGGGCAAATCAAAATTAATTCATTGAACGCTTATTTCACTCGTAACAAAGGCTGGAACTATCACCTTTACATTAGATGTGATAAACGCCAATATAGCACTACTATACAATTCTGCCTTCATTACAAGTATACATAAACATCCTTAAACAAAAATTAAAAATCGAATATAGTACAATTACTTAAAATAATGGAAAACGTTTACGGCCAATAAAATTACTATCTAAATTCTTAATCTAATAATAAGAACGTACTGTGGGTACGTTTATAAATTTCATGCAATTAATTAATAATGCTCATTCATTTACAGTAACTACAGGTTATACTTTCAGGAAGGTGCCCCTAAAATTAAAAGCAACCAATCTGTTAGGATATTATCGTAACTTTATTTTCTAAATGCAGTCAGTTCGATACATATTCTTCAAGGTTTCCTAACCTACTCAAGTTGCATGTTAATTCACTGAATGATAATTATGAAGTACTCTATCTAAAAAATTCTTTCCCACGTAAAACAATTCGAGATATCTTCGATAGAATTCAGACAGATGATTTAAGGCTGAAAATTAAAATTACTTTGTGTCACTTTTTCTATACAAAATATATATGTAAGATTAATTTACGGAAATCTTTTTGTACACTCAGAGGAAGGAATTTTTAATTTTTTTGACTCGGCAAAAAATCACGTGTTGAATGTCTTTCTGCTCAGACTATAAGGTCATAGGTGCCAGTGTGATACATTATTAATCAAAGCAAACGAATCTATAAACCGTAATAATTATAGAATACAAAGTGGTTTTGCTGATATCTTTTACAAGCTTTAAAGCCGTCATAATGAATTTTAGAACCTTCGAGTAGATCAAGAATGCATGTAACCTAAAAATTATATTCGTAAAGTAAATAACGTAACCCTTATGGTGGGATTTACCAATACAAAAACTATTAAAATAAAATATGATTATAAACATTTTAAAGGAATGTCACACATTCTGGAATTTTTTTAAATTATTGTAAATTGAGCAAATCGAGAAAATACCACCAAGATGCAGTTATTCCAATTTATTTCAGTTTAATAAACAAGCAACATTAACATATATCTTTGTTTTAATCAAGAAACGTTGTAATAGTCTTATGCAAATATTTTATTAAACTACCCTCTGGACTTACACCAATAACAAACTTAACACTAATACTATTCAAAACAAAAGAATTCAAAACCTACTTGTGCGTAAAGATTGCGAAAGATTGCGAAATTCGAAGGACCTTTTAATATGTTTGTGATTCAACACAATGTGTAATGACATATGGTTATCGGCAGTATGGCTTTCAAATTTATATCAAAAATTATAGTACAAATGTAACAAGTACAAATTCTTAATTGGTTATAACAAAACGAACATACCTCCAGTAGTTTTCTGAGCAGGTACGGTACACTGAAAACGGCGATGATTAAGCGGTTTGGTTCACTTGAAATCACGCACTTCAGCCATATGGAGCAGCTGCACTTGTTGTTGCTTGAAGTTCAAAATTCCGAATACGAATGATAACAAATGCCAAATCGTCTTCTTCTCTTCTGATTGGAGATAATTCGGCATATTTACGACAATTGGCGATTGTAATGCACCAATTTCAAAATAGTTTATTAACAACTGGAGTTGTTTAAAAACGCGAAATAAATTGTGTTTTATTTTAAAATAAATAAAACGGGAATACGAACCACCTACTTTCACAATATTTAGGCCAAAAGACACAATCATTAACCAAATTTTAATTGACAAGTAAATTGTCATTACTAAATTATGTCATGAAAGTTAACCACGGTGTTTTTGTCATCATATAATCTAAAACTGAGCTACAATCAACAAAAATTTGTTTGCTATCACAAGAGATATTGTTACGATTACCACATAAGTTTGAACAGGGAGTATTCGGCTTTATACGTGTGCATAATTTATTACATTCTAACTTGCTATTGCCGTATATCACGTGTGTATGTCCCCATTTTGAATTTGACTTGCTGATGGATACTGATTAGGATTGTAAGATTCTGATCTAATCTCTTCTCTTAATATTTTGGCGTTAAGCTGAATAATATATGCACATTCTTCTTCTAATGTAAATATTGTCTCCTTCCATGTACCTTTACTTATATTCTTAGTACTACCGCTAAAGCATACCATGTAAGTTTGTCCATGTCCGTCAACAATAAGTATTTCATTATTGTAACGTTCATTTAATTTCTTATGAAGATGTCCTTTATTGCAAACCTGAGATATATAGCTCACAAACTTTTGGAATTTTCGTATAGGTTATTCAACGAAGATGACCACACATAATATTTGGTTTCATTGCAATATTTTAATGTTTTGTTCATGCTGATAAAATAGTTTCCAAGGTTGGCCCTTCCGCATTTTTGTTACCAGTTGTGGCTACGGTGAAACTTGAGTAAGGGTCTATATGATAGTGTAACAGTAATTAAGAAATATATGGTACATTCTGGAAAGAACGCTTATTCGACTTTTGTTAAAGCATCCTCATATCTGCATAGCGATAAGAAAAGATGATTGACAGATATGCGTTACAAAAGTGTTCTCGAATAGTTGAATGACGCAAATGCTGGATATTTCTTTTTTCTCGAATAAAGGATTAGAGCATATATGTGTGAACCCCGTTGCGACAGTGTAGTTTTAATTAATTAATAAACGTTTAATGTACATAAATTAATGTAAAGATAAATTTACTAATGCAATATAAATACGGCAGGTAAATAAACTACAAGTAAAATTAGTGTCATAATAGTGTTGATTCGTCGTATTTAGACAATTGAATTGGTGTCTACAAATAGTGATTAAACTAGTGTTAATGTAAATAAGATTGAAAATATTTATGATTGTTGTGAAGAATAATTATTAGATTCACTTTTTACTGGAAACAAAGAACAAATAGAGAATGCGTACAATACCTTGCTTCACAAGTTAGTAAATCGCACCCTGTGTCAATTCTTGATCTCACTTCTCCATGGCATTCATTATTTCTTTTATTGCAATATCGCAAGAGGGGTTTTTAATTAAGATAAACAAGAAAACCTTTTTCTATGAGTAACTCTTTTGTCACATTCTTCACCACTTAAGTGCAAAGACGCCTTTTCTAAGTTAATTTTCAATTTCTTTTTTGTGTAGTTGTGCCTTCATTTTTTATGTAAAATTACTTGAACAATATATAAAAAACACTCCATTTTGCCGTCATCCCTAGCTCTGCTGACTTTAATAACTATTGGATTTACTTCTTTTTCTTTTACAGCTACTATCTCCTGTTCAAAGAAAAGTTCATTGCATATAATGCAGTTCGACATATCTAAAAACAAGTTTAGCACTTTAACAAGTTAGTTTGTGGATTCCACTTTTTAACCTCAAGAATATAAAAACACTCAAAAACGTAAAAGCATTCTCGAAACTGTTCCAGAAGCTGCTGATTCCACAACCAAAATACATCAAGGCATAAATTTGTTCTGACCGCGATGATATCCAGCTATGTAAATATGACTATTTTAAATTGGTTTTGTATTTTCAAAGCTAATAATAAAGTAGTAATTCGTTTTTACGGTTTTGTCGTTTTTAGTAACATAACCAAACTTTTGCATATATTTAAATGGATAATTTGCATTAAGAAACATACAATACTGTTAACAAGTATTACTTCTCTACTGATTCTGCTTAGACGTTGTTACGTCTCATTTGGCTCCACAACGATTTTATTTTAGTAATTAATCATAATGGATGTCTAATCATTAATTTAGGATATGTTGCGCATGGTTGTGTAAAATAGTTTTCGCATCTAGAAGCATTATTATTGTAATTTACCAGAAAATAGATCGTGTAACTATCCTCGGGGCTTTTTAGAATCACTTTTATTACTAAATAATGCGGTTTTGACTTCCCAGCACTGCTCGGGGAATTAATTATAATTATTATTATATATCATGCGCGGCGTAAACATTTTCTCGGGCTTCGAAAGAAATATATGTCGCTCTTTTGACCAATGAGAACGCGATACGTACAAGGAGTGGTGAGCAGTTAAGAAAAACAACGTCGGACGTGAACCATTCTTTTGGTAACTATCTTACCTTGAAGACAAGTCGTTACTGCTTCATAAAGTTATATGGTGGAGTTTATTCGTCAAATTCCCATACCTCCTAAGATTTATCCTATGTTTGTCTTGTTCCTTTTATGTTGTAGGTACAACACACTGCACCAAGGAATCTGTTATAGAAGAGGGTTCAGATGTATGACCCTATTTATATAGTGGGAATTTAGCGGGTACGCCGTGACAATTTATTTCATTTGTTGTTGTTTTTATTCGCTATTGTATCAGCGACTAGGAAGTATATGAAACATTCTGGAAAATACGCTTATTCGGTTTTTACTAAAGAGGCTCATAGCTGTCTAGTTATAAGAAAGAATGATTCACAGGTTTCATAATCGTAACACAATCATATCTGTCTAGCGATAAGAATGGATGATTGAAATGTACCGTATTATAATAGGGTTCTTCTTGAATGTTTGATGACTTACAATTTAGATTTCTCTGTATTTTTCCTGAATAAATGATTATTGTATATAAGTACCAACCCTTTTGCGATAAATCAGTATTAGTTTGGATTCCATCCTAGTAAACTTTCGATGTAGATAAATTAAGGTAAATATAAATGCGCTTACGTCATGTAAATGTGTTAGATAAGTAAATTACCAGTACAATTAATGCTACAGTACTGCTTAATTCAACGTATTAAAGTAGTACCTACAAATAGTGATTAAGCTATTGCTATTACTATACTTTTATTTATTGGAAATAAAGTTCAATATACAATTAGAGAATTCGTTACATTATTCAATAAAATTTGTATACAAGCATATTATGTTCATGCACAATTTTCTTATTTCGCCTTATTTTTAGGTTGTTCGAAAAATAATTTTCTAAAACTTGAAAAGTTGACGACGGTTTCTTGTTTGTGGTGTCTTTTCATGCATCTCATACACCAATGCATTGTGTAAAACCAGGTAAGTGCGGCCCTCCAAAACCTCTTTTTCAATCGTTTATGACACGCTGTCCCAGGGGGTTTGTGATGCCCTCCATAGTAAATTCATTGTTTAACCGCAATAGCATAAAGATTTTAGGAAAATACCTAATTTGTGTATCAAAAGCATACCAATTCTGTTTAACACACGACGGGAGCTCCAATGTAAAGGATTTATATTGCATATCAACTATATTGGTTAATTCAGAAATGATACTTTTACAGATGTGAATAGAAACCAGAAGATCTATTTAATTGCTTGATGATAAAATGCAGGCAAACCTTGCAGTCAATTTATTGTCCTGCTTTTAGATCAACTAGGCGAAGAAACGCTTAAAAAGGCAAATCTAGCATGCTCCGAATTAGAATAATTGAAATTTTGCAGCGTGAAACAGAATACATATCAATCTTTCAAGAATAATAGGAAAAATGTCATCGACAACTGCCTACCAATTACAAACTGAAAGAAACGGTATAGATTGAGTTTCCATCATTTTGATTTGAATTTTATTTTGCAAACGCGTGTTTATAGCTTTGCATTATTTCAGTTTTGTAATACTGAGTTACATAGGACCAATTGCATGTTGAGATTTGAGGTATAACATGTATTTTGTTCATTTTGTTTTGTACATGATTGACATTTGACATTTTACAGCAAAATCGAAACGTTCGGCGTTAGCAAAAATTTATATACAAGAGAAGTTATGCTGCAAAATAAAGTATAGCTACGCTTCGACTTTCCCTTCTTGGTGTTACAAACAAACATAGCTTTCTTGACTGTGATGGTCATGACATGGTGTTTACATTTATGAAATTAACACCGAACCAGTTATTTGAACCTAAGCAATTTTTCATATTCTATACAGATCTGGTAGTTAGATAGAAGTTAGAAGTGATCAAATTGTAATTAATTTTTTGTTGAAATCATCTCAGCAAGCTGTTAGCAACGTAAGGCAAACTAATGGGCAGGAGATGGTGAGGGAACTTTGTATTCATGCCTCCGGTCATTTTATTTTACATGAGCTTTTCTTTAGAGAAAGGCCTAAAGACAATACTTCCTAGTCAGAACTAACCACTTTGATCTGGTAGTTAATTATATTTAACTTCAGGCAATAATAATATTTATCTGCATTAAATTAAATAAGACTGAACATTTATCAATAATTAAACTAATACTCTAAACCTACTGGAAAATGTTTACAAACCTATAGACACATTTAGTTGAGTAAAAAAGTTACTAGGACATGCAGCATATGAACTTGCTACGGGTAAGATTGAACTTTTAATTGATTTGCCAAATTCATAAGTACACTGTCGCAGAAAATCGTCCCTAATAATGTATGTAAATTATTAAAGAGCAAATACCTGTACTGGCTGTAATTACTTCGACTCATCTTTATTTATTGGAAGGACTGCTCGGGATTGAAACTAGAATTTCCGGAAAAGTTAGTTCATATCAGATATTGCAGGATTATATTAAGCTATATTAAATACTGAATTGTGAATATACTTTTATTTAGAACCCTATTATAGTATAAACGATATTTCACGAGAAATATCGTTAAATATTTATTAGTGAACAGCAAGGAGTAGAAACAGTCCGTCGTGCGTCGATATCACAAAACAATATACATACGTCGCCCATATACATTGTTAACACGTATTTCGCTCGCCACTGCTACGCTAATACTCTCGCGGCAGGGTGGGGCGTAGGTCATTATTCACAGGTACGTAGCAGCTTGTTGGGCGGCGCAAGACCGTATCTCACATCCGGAAGTCCTAAACTGGATACGTCACGACATCCTCAACATTTTGTATATCCTCGTGTTTGTCTAGATCTTCTACAAAGTGATCGTCCTCATCTGGTAGAGATGCCCATCGTTTCATATACTCCTAACATGAGCTAATTTTTTGTGATCCCTCATAGTTGCCTTCCTTTTCACGTCTAAAGATTGATTTTGCTCCACTTTAATTACCTTGAAGTACCCAAAAATTTCGACTTAAATTTTGAATCGGGTTCTATTCACGCCCGTTTTATAGCAACTAATTCTCTTTCTTTATAAACTTCAGCCCTTTTTTCTATTGTAATTCTATGACTTTATATTTTCGTTTTAAACCCCTAGAATATTTTTCTTAGCTTCATTTCGTAGCTCGTCTCTGTCTTTAGCAAACTGATTTATGTATTCCTCTTCGAGCATTTCTTTTAGACGCGCATCTTTTGAACATTTTACTTTCACGCCGGTAAGCAATTCAAAAGGTGTCACTCCAATTGAACGCTGATATGTAGAATTATCTTGTACTTTAGTAACCCATTTGTACCATGTCGTAGGATCATCTTCAGACAAATTAGGTTATCATAGGGATGATAGTCTCATTCATCCTTTCTATTTGACAACTCGGTCTTGGAGGACCAGTAGTAATTGAAATATGCTTTCTTGTTGAGAGTAGTCTTCAAACTCATTGGACGTAAAAGAGCTTCCTTTGTATGATATGATTTTACTGAAATTACCAAAAACTTGTTTTTGCAATTCCAATTTGGTAACTACTTCGGTCGAGGTCTTGCTTTTTTCAGAGTGTAACCATACAAATTTTGTGAAACCATCAATAACTGCGAAAATATGTTTGTACTGTTTACTTGACTATTCCAAGAGATCCATGTGATCGACGTGATATCCGTCTAACGATACTCTTTGTGTGATGGGATTTAGGACCCATCTTTTTCCCTTTCCTTTTGTTACCCAATATACAGGTGACACAGTTAGTAATAACATTATCAATTTTAGTTTGCAACCTATGAATACAGAGAACTAATTGAGAAAGAATATTAATTCTTTCTCAATTACTTCTCTGCTTTTGTAGCACCAAAGTACCTTTATCATGCGAATTTTTTATCACTTCTAAATACATCCTATTAGGTATTAAGTGCAACTCCTAACTATCCTTAAACATATAGAATATTACTTTTTTGAGAATATCTGTTATATTCGCTACGAGAACCTAAGATTTCTTTAATAGGTTTCAATTCGTCATCTTCGTTTTGTGCCTTTCTTACTCTAAACATTAAAGAATTTTCGATCATCATAACGGGATATCGGCGTAGTGAATCGACGTGCCTTATACTGCTTCCAGTTCTGTGCTCGATAACGTACTCAAAATTTTCTAACATCATTACCCACCAGCTTCAGGTGGGAGCAATTCCTCTTTATTAATAGTGTTAGTAAATGCGTCACAGCCTATTACAATCTTAAATTTTTGACCAACAAAATAAGCACGAAATTTTTTAGCTTCAACAACCGCTAATGCTTAAAGTTCGTAGCTAGAATACTTTCGTCTATATCCCTCATTTTAGGACTCCTATAATATACAGGGTGTATCTTATTATCAAAAGGAAGTTTTTGCATAAGAACAGCACCAAATCCATCAGTGCTAGCATCAGTATATACTTCAATTTCATCCTGTGGTCTATAAATTTCAAGCACAAGATTGCTACCCCAATACTTGTTTAAGTTGTTGTACGGCAAATATCTCTCTTTTTCACCGAAATGGAAAGTTCGTTCTTTTTTCAGCATATCGGTTAATGGGTTAGCTAATCTTTATTAATTCTGAATAAATTTCCTAAAATATCCGGTAAAACCAAGGAAGCTTTGTACGTCTTTATCTGTTTTTAACTCCAGAAACTTCATCACAGCAGATGTTTTTAATGATCTAGGGTATATCTTGCCATTTTCAATAATATGATCAAGAAACTCAACACGTCGAAGAAGCAACTGACATTTTTTAAAGTTTACATCCAGCCTATATAATCGCTTTCATTTCCGACAGGAATTATTAAATCGTCCATGTAAGGTAAAACAATTCTTCTTTCATAAGATCTCCAAAGACAGCATTTACGAATCTCTGAAAAACCGCAGCTGAATTACACAAACCGAACGGCGATTTACAAAAACAATATTATCCTTAGTGCGTCACAAATAAAGTGTACTTTTGACTTCGCTCTTCGATGGGGACATGCAAAATCCATTTTTCAGGTCTATTGTCGAGCGAGTATATGGTTGCATCTTGTAATCTATCTAAAATGTCTTGTATCAGTGGCAGAGGAAAACGATTTTTTATAATGAATTTATTATTGCCTCTATAGTCAATACGCAGTCTTAGTGTGCCGTCTTTTTTCTTTGCTAAAATTACTGGACTTGTATATTCGAACCCTCATGGTTTCACTATTCCATCACAAATCCATTCTTGTACTTGAATAACGACTATTTCCCGTTGTGGAAAAGGTAAACGTCTAGGCCGACAAAAGACTGACTCATCAGTTGAAACAGTAATCCTCATCTCAACTTCAATTGATTTAGATTTCACTGGACGGTAATTTCGAATCAAATTTAAAACGTCCGTTGTCGCTTTTTTACTGGACTCACTACTGATGTTTATGGAATCATACCCCCCCTCTTCAACTAATATATGCGTAACCTCAGCAATATCTTCTTGCTCTTCAGGTTTTATGATTTTTATTTGCCGTTTTTGATCAAAACACTGGCATCATTTAACAGCCCTTGGCCAATAATGATATCGACATCTATATCGCTTTGAATAAAATATATATTCGTTGAAAAGTCTTAATTTGTCTATTTCAACTTTGTAACAATTCCAGCCCAATGGCTGTATCGAATTTCCACTAAATCCTTTTAATAATTTAAATGATTCGTTCAATACATGTTTGCCTAATTTATTATACAAAGACTTGCTTGCAACACTACCTACTAGGTGTACCAATTAAAGCGTTACAGAAATGACCATTTACGGAAACGAATTTCTGATAAACACTTTCGTTTTCATTCGTAATTATGCGCATACGCGTCTCTAAATTTGACTTAAAACAATCTGTCGCCTTATACCCAAAATTGTAGCACTTAAAATATTTAAGACTCTTAGACTTGTGCTCACAATCAACTGAACGATGACCAAGGTTACCATAATTGTAACATTTTATTTTTATTAATGTTTTGCTTCTCTTATTATTATCACCAGTATTTTTATTTTTATCAGATAATTTTGGAAGCGAGTTACGTATCAGGCCTTGGAAGCTGTCTTTTTAAAAACTTCTTCCACTTTTTCGTAACAATATTTATTTACTTAAACAGAAATTACAGTTGAATTTTGACAAACTGGTTTATAAAACTCTAAGTCAAAATAAAATAATTAATTGAACTAATATTGTGAGTAGCATAAGCAAACTGCAAAGTTAAAGCTGAAATACTTTGGGGCTCCCGGGATATTTATGTTGTCTTTACCCCTCACAATTCTGTGGGAACTTGCAAAGCTCATGTCTACTTATTCTTAATTCTATTCATTAATACATTGTAACAAACTTACTTTCTAGGTAATCACGGTATCTTAACCGTCTGTGACCTACCACCTGCAGTATCACTATCGTCTGGAATACATTGTATTGCATCCGTTCTCATGAGCTGTTAATAACCTTTTTATATCTATCCTTAAATTACATTGTTGTACTTGATTTAATAATTTCGTAATGATTTCTAACAATTTCCTATTAAATTCTATTTTATAATAAATAGATAAATTGGGGGATACATAACTAGTGTTTAAACTTCTTTTGCTTGCAATTTTTAATATCTTCATACACAACCAATTTTTCTTTAAATTAATTAAAAATTTTTATTAACCCCATTGTCTAGAATACCATCAATACAATATTGTATTATGGATTCGACTTCTAAATTTTCCTCTGACGCAATCTTGTTCATCACCAAAAGGTATTCACGAACCGTTTTGTGTTTCTTTATCGTTCGTTTAACAAGTGTACTATGAATATCGACACTCGTAACTTTTAGCGCAAATTCTTTTTTAATGCCCGTTTTAGTTTCAACCAAGTATTTAAGTTCACCTTTGCCTTGTACGAATAACTTTGCTCATTCCGTCAAACTCCTTTTAGCATACTAGAACGTTTGCGATTCGTCTAATCCTAAAAGCTGGGCAGCTTCGTCACAATCTGCTATCCACCTTTTTCAGAAAATGATGGTATCGCTTCTTCGATGTCACGAAATGATAACAAAAAGCGTAGTTTTGTTAATTCCATAGTTCGATTCGCGTCATCTACATTGTTAGCGTTAGAAGTTTCTTTTTTCCAGTCACTACTAGGATTTAGTCATGCGGATCCTCAATATCGTCTTCATCATGAAAAACGAATCACATAGGGACCTGCAAATAGAAACTACAGTTTCGTTTATAGACCAGTCACCGTCTAATTTTAATATGTCACAGGCTAAAGCTAATCTGCCCGCAGTAACAGTTCTTAACATTTACGCGGTTTTAATTTTGTATTCGGCAGAGTCAATTTCAAAGTCAAAACCGGTAAAGTTTCTTAATCTACTTCGGCTACTGTGATCACTATCATTATTAAAAACAATTCTATGTACAGCGCGAATTGCTTGTACCGAAGAATTTATTTATTTTCTTTGCAATAATCCGATTATCGTTCAAACAAGCCCTTCATAAATTGCAACAATAAAGTTTTGAACGTACTTGGATACTGCCTTCGTTTATGTAAACAGTATTATTTCCTGACCTCAATTGCAGTGAAAAGTGGGAACGCCAACCTTACGTATGGTATGCAGCTAATCCTTGGGTCTTCAAACTTGATGCTTTTTTTCGTCAAGTGCGCCAACAAACATAAACAACCATGCTCCACCGCACGCTAGTTAATAATACATTAACCTCAAAAGCAAAACACACCAATACCGTCTCGCGTCTGTTTGTTAATACACGCACTTGTTATTTAAAACACTAACACGTTCATGTCAACTTTGTCGTAAACAATAACACTCATACACCATCTGTGCTTCAATTTTAACCAATTGTTTTTTGATTGTACGATTCACTTACACATTTGTTTCGTATAATTTAACTTTCTATAAACGTGTGACCAAATTATAAGATTTTGAAATTATAGGATATCATTTACTCTGTCCTGGACGAACGAGCCCCTAGGTAGTGGAATTATATTAAGTTATATTAAACACTGAGTTGTAAATATACTTTTATTTATAACCCTATTATAGTATAAACGATATTTTACAAGAAATGTCATTAAACATAAGGGAGATTTTAAACCTTTTATTTAACGGACAAATCGCGTTATCAGTTATTGTACTCATGCGCAGTAGTGAAAAATTAACCGAATCGGTTATTAGGCGATAGCGTGTTAAGTTACTTACGTACGAACAACGTTCGCTTAATAACGGATGGTGTTGGAAACAGGTTTGCCAGCTTATGTAATGTTGTGTTTGTAATTAAATATCAAAACTAAACAAAAATAGCTTTACTACTTATGAATATCCCTATTAGTGGAAATGTATACTGTTTATACGCTTTTAATTACTTTAAATGCAATATTTGTAAAAACCAGGGAAGCAGATCAATGAATTTCGTACCCCTGCGCTCTAACTACGAAAAGTTTGTCTGTATGTATCAGAAGAGAGTCTAACCATATTTTTTAAATAATACGTATTTAATGAATATGAATATAGGTGCATTGTACTCATATCCTTAAAATACAATAATTTAGTTGTTTTTTTTTTGGTTTATTTTGATCTCGCTAAACAAGATACTATGGACCACAGTGCTAGAAAACGGTTACGATTTACTGACCATGATGATAATACCTTTTTAAGCAAGGTTTTGGGGCAGGACCCCATTCAAAATCAAGTTCTGTGGGCAGTTATTTAAGAAAACATGCAGTCTGCGACAAAAAAGAATTTTTCTATAAGAACTCTTAAAAAGGATTTAGAATTGATAATAAAATTATGCTTGAAGTAATATAAAAATTTACGAAGCCTTAAAGTATAATGAATATGTGTAGGTCTATAAATTTTTGGCATAATTAAATTATCAAAAATTAGCGTGCCATGATCATAATATCTGCAAAATTGCTTTTATTAGGTTGAGTAAGATACTATTTAGACAAATATACCCAGGATAAGAAAGAAGTAAGTTGTAATTTTTTATGCGTTTTATAGATCGGGAATAAAAGTGGCATACTCGACGAAGGATTTTCTATGCCAATCTATTCACGAGGTGATGTGTAATCAGGATAAAGAAAAACAAGCAAAAAAAAATTGTAATCTTTTACGAATGTTAGGTATAGAGGTTCGTGACCAATGTGCTGCCACTTCAAATGATTCTCAAGAAAAGTATGAACTCACGTTTAGTTGCGATTGTAAGTATGTAATAGCCGTATAACGTTTGTTTTTGCTTTATGACTTGTCACAGAAGCGGTTGACCTCGAGATGTTGACCCTGGCTAGCGACAACCCTCCTGGATACACGTAGATTCTGGTATAGTTTCGTTGTCTCGCTATTACCTGTTTAGAAAGAATGAACCAACTCGCAGCCTATTTTATATGGGTTTAATAAAATAATTTTATAAAATAATGTAACAGTAGAAACAAATGCACAATACTCGGCGTGCCGTAAAATACAATCACAGCGAGGTTAAACGACAACCCTTATAGATATACCCATACAGCGTTACTATTCGCAAATGAACAAAATTCTAACTACTCAAACTTATCTGTTACAGTAATCCAACAATGAACGAATTTCACAAATGCTGTCACTACCACATCGATTAAAACTACTAATTAATTCGTAACTCACTCAGTTTACAAATCAACAATCATTAATACACGACCGGAGGACACGTGCCTAGATAACACAACCGCACGGCATCGCATCCTTAACTCGACTGACTTATACCTAAAAGACCCTAATATACAAAAGTATTCATATTTTTAAGGGCGGGCCAGTACAGCCGCATGACCAATTTTAAACCTGTATTATTAGCACCAACCAAGAATCCTCTACATTTGAGGCGTGAAGAGAACATTTTATTACAAGATCACAATTATCGTTCAAATGACAAACTTGAACAAGTTGCAGATAAGGGTAATAAGGTGTTTTTTATTAAATCTAAAAAAATGTTTGATATCGCTTACATTACTCCAGATTCGGCTGATTTAGAATTAAACAAATTTCTTTAATTAAATCTTAAAATAATGTTTAGAATATTATAATGGTTCATGTTTTAGTTCCAAATTCAGAAAACATAGCAGATCCAGAACCCATAGTTGCAGCAAGTATGTCTCATACACCTAAATCATCTAGAGTGCAAGGTAATGACTAATGAACATTCTTCTGCTAGGCAAAGAACAAGCAAAGCATTGGAATAAAGTCATGGACAAGTAAAATGAAGCCATTGATTAATTTTCTTTTACTCAAATGATACAGCTAGAAGCGTTTTTGGAAATTTACTCGGATCACTTAAACTAGTAACTGTGACGTTCCTTAACTAAGAGTTACTAACCTACCCGTGTTCGTTGACCCAAGGTTAGCTACCAGAATCAGTGATCAGTGTTGTCCGACTGTTCAGGCAAGGTCAAAAGTAAACTGATTACTTTTGACCCTGCCTGAACGGCAGCGTAACACTGATCACTAATTCTTGTAGTTAACCTTGCGCAACCGACACGGGTAAGTGAGTTATATACCTCAAGATTCGCATTTTTGCTGATTTAGAATTAAACAAATTTCTTTAATTAAATTGTAAAATAATGTTTTGAATATTATAATGGTTCATGTTTTAGTTCCAAATTCAGAAAACACAGCAGATCCAGAACCCATAGTTGCAGCAAGTATGTCTCATACACCTAAATCATTCAGAGTGCTAGGTAATGACTAATGAACATTCTTCTGATAGGCAAAGAACAAGCAAAGCATTGGAATAAAGTCATGGACAAGTAAAATGAAGCCATTGATTAATTTTCTTTTACTCAAATCATACAGCTAGAAGCGTTTTCGGAAATTTACTCGGATCACTTAAACTAGTAACTGTGACGTTCCTTAACTAAGAGTTACTAACCTACCAGTGTTCGTTGACCCAAGGTTAGCTACCAGGATCAGTGATCAGTGTTGTCCGACTGTTCAGGCAAGGTCAAAAGTAAACTGATTATTTTTGACCCTGCCTGAACGGCAGCGTAACACTGATCACTAATCCTGGTAGCTAACCTTGCGTCAGTACTAACGGGTAAGTGAGTTAAATAACTCAAGATTCGCTTTTTTGCCTTACTGAACAAAATACAGTTTCTAAGTTTTCTATGTTACTTTTTTCTAGCCTCATTTAAATGTAATTTAATCTAACCATGTTTCTTATCCTCTAGGTCCAACAAGATCCAGAAAAAGAAAAATTAATGTACAAAGGCAGGGACTGGCCTATTTAGAGGCGTATGACTATAAACAAAAAGAAATTAAAAAAAAGGAACTAGAATTGTAAGAAAGAAGATTGTCCATGGAGGAAAGAAAAATAGCTCTTGCAGAAAAGCAAACAAGAATTGCCGAGTTGGAATTCAAAAAGTTATTTGAATTATACGAAAAAAAAACTTAATTTTGAAATTGAACAAACAAGAGACTTAGCAAAAATTATCGACAGTCAAGACATGCTAATTAATTTTATTATCAGTAAAAAGTAAACATTTCTAATTAAAAGTAAATTTTATTCTTTTCTAATGTTTTTTTTTTCATTAAAACATTAAACTTATGAACCAGCCACAAACGTATACTGGCCACCTATCTAACTTGTTCGCACTTGACTAATTTTTAGAGAACTAATAGCTTATATATATCAAAACATGAGGGTAGATGCTATATTGTCAGAACTTTTTATTTCTAAAATCTAAGCGTTATATTATTCCAAAATTTATAAAATTGATTTTAAAACACATTTTTGTATCTCCTTATTTCTAAACAACAAAAGCCGAGATTTTGAAGTGGATTCAATTCTTTGCACTTATATAATATGTGTCCATTAACACTCCTAATGGATTACGAATTAAGGTATATTTTGAGGTAAACAGGTTCTATATTAAAATACATAGAAGTCTGATTTCCATACAAGCGACTGTGGCAATTTGTTAGGATTGTGGCAGTCTTGTACATAGCTTCAATATTCTGCAATAAACTTATTTGGTTCTTTTTAAAGTCTAAAAATGCAAATTTAACAATTATTTTACTGAAACTTCATTCTACAGCTTTTCTTACTACAGACATTGAAGCATTAAAAGTTTGCTCATCTTGATTAATGCCATTGCCAGGATATGGACACAAGAGTAATTCTCTGATGCCATATGCCTGGTCACCATAGATTACATATTTACGTCCATCAGAAAATCTGGCTTTAGCTTCTAATTGCTGATAAAAACCAGATTCTCTAAAAATTCCTGCATCATGCCTTCTTCCTCTAAAAGCCCCAAACTTACTTGTGTAACTACGGATTGGTACTTTACAAGTGTACGCGTTTGTGACCCCAATAATAATTTTGTTGTTGAACTGAAGGACGGCTCATGGGCCTGACTGTGCCATCAATGAAACCCCAACAATTGGCCACTTTTGCATCTTGGGCGGCAATTACCTAGAATATAACTTTGCTTATTGAAATAAATATTCTCGTCTTGATTCACGTACATCTGCATAATATTGAAGTCTACTTTGATTTAACCAGGTATGGCTATTTAGATCCTCTAAATGGTGCCTAAATTCATTATATATGTGTGTATTCACATAGTTTATTACTTCCGAAAAGGCTGAAGAAGATCTTTGAAAAACATGTTCCAAATAGCTGAGACGATTAGGATATGTTTGAGTCTAATATTTTCTTTTAATCGGACTACCTTGCAGATGCAGATAAATTTCAGTTTATTCGCCGTTATCCACGTCTACCATACTAGACCAAATGTAATTAAGGCATTTCTTATTTGTAGGTTGTGCAATTTTTCGTAATTCCACTTCAGGGTGGAGGTGTGACTAACTACAAAAATCCTTTCCTAAAAGAAGTTGTTAAAGGAAAGACAGGTTTCGAACGTAGCTCTTGGTCTGAGATATGGCCGTGGGTTTTTAGTAGAAACAAAGATTCAGACAACACAGAACAAAACTAAGTTGGGCGCCATCAAGTTCTAGGCTCATAGCAAATAAGATGTACTCTAAGAAAGAACTTAGAAACCTTCAGAGAAAAATATCGCATTCGCTATTAAACACTGTTATCAAAAAAGAGTGCGTAGCACCTGTAATAAACATAAGAGGCGTGCTTTTACTACCTTGCTATTGCAAGAAAACAACATTTAAACGCTTCCTGTGAATAAAATATTTCTGTTATCAAACCACACTATTGTAGCTACTTGAGGTCTACTATAAAACAAGACTACAAAAGAGTTTGTCGTTTTAAACTTTCGCTAATATAAATACCAAGTGCATGGTAGTACTGACCAAACCGGATAGAAAGCACGGTAAAAATGACTACTAATAGATCAGCATTAATATCCCTTCTCTCTAGGAATGTAGCTTAAAGAATTGTAGTCTAAGTTACTCATTTTGGACGTATTTGTCCAAAATAAAACAGTAGATTAGTTTGTCATTCGTTTAATAAATCTGTATTCCTTTTTGTCTAATAATTTAAATTACAAAGTATAAACCAAATACTCACAAGAAAATCTAAGCTTTAAAAAGCGACAGGAAGTATCTCTTCAAAGTAAACAATTCATTAAAATTTAGCTCAAATTGCTACACTAAATCATAACCAAAGTATTCTTCATAATTTACTAAAGTTTTGGGTATTAACTTTTAATAATAATTCACATACCCTGTGCAATACAAACGAGTTTTAAGTAACAAATGTTATTTGAAGCGAATTCTTATTGTAATCATAATTTAAACCAATATTTTTTAGATGAACGTGCCTGTGTAATTGTAACATTGACTTCCTTTTCAAACATCAAGACGCACAAGCCGTAGGAAATATGTATAAAGCTAATCCCTTACCTTAAATTATTAAATCAGTGTTGAAAAGTAACAAGGTCACGCAACGAACCCATATGATCCGTAACGAAACAAGCAAACTCTTTTACAGAAAATTCTGGAACTACAAATTATCAAGAAATTGAATAATCACGCCATTTTTCCTTCTTCGTAAAAATAATTTCTTAACTAGATTTAATATTTGTCTTGCACAAACTAATAAACGGAAAGGACCTAATGTAAGAAACAATATTTGTCCATGATGATGAGACCTCGTGACTGTGTAATCGTCTAAAGATTATGCTTAAGACCGCTGCAATTGAATCAAATTAGAATAACGTATTAAATACTTTTACCTGATTACCGTTAACAGAAAACTTAAACCTTACAGTACTTTCATATTTAAACATTAAAAAAATTAAACAGCGATGCACATATCACTCGATCTGTTTTTCTCAAAACCCATGTTCCTTCTTCCTACAACCGAGAGCAAATGTTTGCCAACTTAACGATCAAACTAAACGACCACATGTTGCTTGTCATATTGAGCATGGTTCAAACAACCATTCTTAAAGCAGGGGCCTTTACTATTCATTTTAAATAAAACTCGCCTCCTAATTGGATTATATTTCAAATGACTGAATAGTAATTAATATTAAAGAATTAATTACTATATTAAATAATCGGTACACTAAGTGTAGTAAACCAAAGAATCTGCATATTTATAAATCACGTCTGAAAAATATGCTGCAAGGTTTATCTATGTATTTACAACCTTTCTGGATTTTATTTTCTTAACTAGCCAGAAAAATTAACATTATCTATTTGGCGAAGACCAGCACACTACGATCTCTGAAAAATAATTCTTTTTGTTTGCTTACCCCCGATATTCACTTCATTATATTTTAGCTTAAGTGATTTTATGCAATAATAAAACTGGTTAGTCAACTGCTTTCCACTCACGATTTTAATTTTTTCGTCTTGTGGTTCTATTGTTTTGTCTTGTTTGGTCTGACAGTTGTGTCATGACTCTTTTTGTAGGTGATACACAATTCATTCTATCGGCTGTCTACTGGCAAAGTAGGATGCAGCGTTGTCACCTTAATAGTTTACCGCTTTATACGAACACAACGAAAGATTATAACTGGTATATATGATTGATTAGTACCACAGTGTTTATAGAGATAAATATAAATTTCAATTCTTTTGCAATTTTAGTCTCTAGTATAACTACACCTTCGTATTTGTACGGCGTCAATTTCTAAACTTTGGCGTAACACGCTTTCGTTTCAAACAGTGTCCGTCACTCACAGAACAAAAGGTACAAATTACATTTTACACTCCAATCTCAAACGCCACGGGCTCCTTTATGGATCTGAATTACAGAGAATAATGCAAAGCTACAAAACCTTTTTTGCTAAAAATATGTAGACTTCAAAATGATCGAAATTCGCTTTATCGCTTTTCTTTCACTTGCAATTGGTAGGCAGTTTCCAATAAAATTTATATAATTTATGCAAAACTGATATGTAGTCTGTTTCACAATGGTTATTTCTATTATAATTTGGTTTGTATGGATTCGCTCTTGTAGTGTGCTTCCGTTTAGTTCGTATTAAACGCAGCGCAAAAAATATACTCTAAGAGACGTTTGCCACCATTTTATTACCAGGCTACGTCTTATCTTAATACTTATACTATGCATTGCTGTAAAATCGATTTAGAAAGATTTTAGGCACACCCATGTGATGCTGGAAGTTATGAGCAATTTTGCTCTCCCTCCATCCAACTAAAAACAAAAAATAACGAGAAAAGCAAATATACTATATTTAATATAATTTACAATTTCAATAATTCTTATACAATATACACAATTAGAAGTTTTGGTAGATTCGTCTCTTAAATCTCCTTAAGTTATGTTATGATTTGAAAGGCAAACATATAAGCTTATCCTGAAGTGTCATAGCCGTTTTTCACCATCATTCTTTATAACTCATTGACAGTCATGACACCTAGCTTGAGAAGGAACAGGACCAAAATGCGTTTTCTTACCAGATCTACTATGAGCGCGCAAGTTAAAATTTTTATTGTGTCCAACGGGCATAATGTACAAGGTCTACGTGGATTTTAAAAAAAAATGTTAGTTCTGACAAATTCAACAAAATAGTTCCCATGTTCTGAATATTAGTCAATAATGTAAGACGTTCTTCGGTCAAATAGATTAAAATTCTGGCAAGCATAATTCGGCCATTTTAACTAATGATGAATTGAACGACATGCTTAATGGTTAGAGAACTAAGGATGAACATTACAAAAGTATGCATATATAGTTCAACTACTAAAGATTTAAAAACTACAACATAAACAGCAGGACAAGAAATATATATGCATTATTTTTGTATATGTCAAAATTAAACTTCTTACTTTTTCCAACGAAATTCCTATAACATGAAATTATCTTCAAAAAGGTCAAAATTAGATATATCACAACCATTGAGAAAACTTATCAGTTTCCTAGTACTTCGTGTCTTTAATTAAAAAGTAAAAATAATACGTTAACAATTTTTGCATAATGACAACCTATCCTTCTATTCTTACTATTTTTTTTCCACATATGCTTTTAACAATTTTCTCCTTGTTTCTATGTTTGTTGTCTTCGAACATAGCCGCTGCTCATTCTTGTTAGATGCAGTTCGGTTCCCCTTCTATCGTTACACAAATATATACCATATTTCCCTAATATTCAGTGGTATGTGAAGGGGGTTAAGCAGTCTGCGACTACCAAGATCCCCCAACACTTGAGCATTTGCCGAATTAATAGTTTTCCAATATATCCTTTCGAACAAGATTTATCGTCTTGAAACTGGCTGAACGCGTACGTCCACTTATCCTTATTCTGAGCTAGCCTTCACAGTTTCCTGAAATTTCCACAGCCTAGATACATCTCGGTTCCCTTTCTGTTGTTTTCTAATTATATGTCATATTTTACAGAGATTCAGTAGTATGTAAAGGGGGTTAAGCAGCGTGTGGCTGCCAAGATTCCCCAACACTTGAACATTCGCCGAATTATTAGTTTTCCGGCAAATGCTTTCGCACAATTCACACTAGTAAAGAATATTGCAAAACTAATATCTGTAGTTGCTTATAATAATTATCAGGTTTAACTACAATTATTTTTTTTTTTCGTCACTAGGTATTTCTCTCTTGGAACTGATTGGACGTGTATCTCCATTGACTTTTCTGAGCTAGTCTACACATTTTCCCGAAATTCCCACAGCCTACATCTTTAACTATCTGTGTTCAATATTCCAACCTAGGTCTATCTCTATCTCTTTTTTTTTCCTATCTCTGCTTCTAATATATTCCACACTATTCCCTCATGCCTTAGTATGTGGCCAATCATCCTATCTCTCCTATTTTTTTACTGTTTTTAACATATTTCTTTCTTTCCCTACCATTTCTAGCACATCTTTGTTCTTAACTTTGTCCATGATGTCTTCATCATAAGTCTGTAGAACCACGTTCCAAAGGCTTCTGTCTTTCTCCTGTCCGTTTCTGCTACTGTCCGAGTTTCACAGCCGTACAGTACTGTACTCCACACATATGTTTTAAGCAATATCTTACTTGTTTCTATGTTTCTTGTCTTCGAACATCGTAGTTACTTTTTCGTGTTAAATGTAGCATGAGCTAGTACTAATCTTCGTATTATATATTGTGCGCTCTTCCCATCTCGTTTATTAGGCTTCCTAGGTAGCAGAAATCCTTAACCTATTACAAGTTCTCGTTACCTATTTGTATTCTTGTTTTTGATTTATTTTCCCATCTTTTGCATACTAGTACTTATGTTTTATTTTTGTTAATTTTCATACCCGTATTTCGCTGTTAGAACTGTTTCCATTTCATTAAGAGCAGCTTCCTTGCTAGATGCAAATCTAAGCATATCAATCTTTTGTCCCATAATAATAATTCCAAATGCCTTCCTGCATTTGACAGTATTCATTGCCTTTTCAATGTACAAGTTAAAAATTAATGGAGATAGGGCACATCCTAATATTTACTTCTCTATGTTCCTGCTCTAATTCTATTACCACTGTTTGCTCTTTGTATAAACTATGTATTAACCGTCTATCCCTAAAACTTATTCCAATCTTTTTGAGTATTTCAAACATTTTTTCCATTTTATATTAACAAATCCTTTTTTCAGATCTACAAACCCTGTATACACGCTTTCTCTTTTATCAATTGTTTTTTCCATCATCACCCTCAGAGCTAAAATAGCCTCCCGTGTTCCCTGGTTTTGCCAAAGCCCAAACTGATCTTCTCCTAATATTTTTTCAGCTCGTTTTTCCATTCGTCTTTGTACAATTCTAGTTAGTATTTTTGACACGTGCGCTGTCAAATTTATTGTTCGAAAATTTTCACATCTATCCGCGCCTCTCTTTTTTGGTATAGTGACTATGATGCAACGTTTGAAATCTTTAGATATGTAGCTTGTTTCATACATATAGCTTACAAGTTGGAAGAGACATTCTGTTACTGTTTGTCCAGCGGCTTTTAGAATTTATGGTTGCACCTTATCTCTACCCGGTGCTTTACCACTTTTCGGATCCTTTTATTGATAATTCAAATTTTAGCTATCCTGCATTTTCGAATAATTTCCCATTTTATGGCTTTGTATCTCTGTTTTCCTGTTTCGTCTGATTTATTTTTGTATTTTCGTCTTTCCTCTATTAAATTCAAAATATCCTTTGTTATCTATGATTTCTTATTTTCTTTTTGCATATACCCCAGAATACCTCTGACTGCCATGTCTAAATTGAATTTAATGTTATTCCATTCTGTTTCTACTTCCGCAGCATCAGAAATTTTCCCGATATCTTTCAACAATTCATTTGACTTTTTTTCAAATCTTTCGTGAATATCTTAAGTCAAAGTGTCTTTTTCCGTTCCTTTTTTTCAGATTTTTAAATTTAAGAACGGCTTTCATAATTACGATTTTGTGGTCAGTGTACATATCTGCTTATGGGTAGCTTCTACAGCCTCTTACTTGATTTCTAAGCTGTCGTCTAACAAGAATGTATTCTATTTGATATCTTCCTATGTAAGGTGACGGCGTACTGCAGTTCACCTTATGTAACGAGAACACAACGGTGTTTTACCAATATTTCCTTTTATATTAAAATAAACAGGAGACGAGATTTGAGTATCTTTATTGCGGTACGAACACAAGAATACTGAATACAGACATTTACAGCCACCGCATGGTGGGGTGAAAGAGCAAAACTGGCACGCAGGCCGTCTCATTTCCTAGCTATAACGGTACATTAAAAGAATGTACTAACATACTACCAAGGTACAATTTATTGTCATGATGGGACGTAACATGCCGCCTCCCTTGAAATTACTAATTTCAAAAGGCTAAATAAAGGATAAGCTACACTAATTTTACACTCTAACAAATGTATTATGTAATACAAGCTGTTTCAATTTAAACATAAACGTTTTTTTTTTGCATTAAGCTAACTACATTAGGCTGCGCATTAGTCATTAGTCAATATCGATTGGTAGCGCACACAATTTCACAGTAGGTCTTTTTATTATGCCACTTGACGTACGCACACTAACTACCCGCACCTCACCATCAACCCCTGGATGCACTTCAGTTATACGGCCTATCCTCCACATACGCGATGGCAAATTGTCTTCCGAGATGATAACTAACTGATCTGGACTGGAGCCAAAGGAAAACCTTGAGAAATCTTCCATTTTTGACGTTTTTGCAACACCTGAAGGTACTCTCCTTTCCATTTCAACCAAAAATCCTGCTGGATGCGCTGCACGTATTGCCATCGTGATAGTTTATTAATAGATTCCATTGTTAAGTTCACTTCTGGAACTGCCATTAAATTGTCACCAATTAAAAAATGCCCCGGCGTCAGATAGTCAAAGTCGTTTGCGTCCTGCGAAAGAGGTACTAATGGACGAGAATTGAGTACACTTTCGACTTCAATTAATAAAGTATATAACTGAATAAAGGTTAAATTAGCATTTGACGCAACCTTATAAATATGCCTTTTAAAGGACTTTACGGCGGCTTCCCAAAGACCACCTAAATGGGGCCCCCTAGGGACATTAAAACGAAAGTTCATATTATGGGAAGTAGCTTCTCTTTCGATGGCGTTCTGAAATCTTCAATTTTTTAGAAAATCTACGATTTCACGCAGTTCATTGGCTGCACCCAGATAATTAGTCCCGTTATCGCAAAATATTTCGAATGGAACCCCACGTCTGCCAACAAATCTTTTAAGCGCTGCAATAAACGCTTCCGTGGTTAAATTTTCTACAATTTCGCAATGAACAGCCTTTGTTGCCATGCATACAAACACACAGCCGTACGATTTAATTATTTTCCGAGATTTACGTGTACCTTCCTTGATAAAGAAGGGTCCAAAATAATCTGTACCTACACTTGAGAATGGTCTATTGTTACCTTGTATACGACACGCAGGTAAATCAGACATTTTTGGTTGTGATGTTAAAGGATTATGTCGAAAACAAAGCACGCATCTCCGTACAATTTTTCTAACAACATTTTTACCTGACAGAGGCCAGTATTTTAATCTAGTAGCGGCTAACGTACCTTGAGTACCGCTATGTAAACTAGCTTTATAAGCCCGAGAGACAATTGCATCACAAAGTAAGCTCTTTGCAAGCAATATTGGATGTTTATTATCAAATTGCATACTCGAATGACGCAAGCGCCCTCCTACGCGTAATATCCCGTTTTCATCCAGAAATGGATTTAACGACAATAACCTTGACTTAGTATTCAGCCCTTGAGAACTTTGCAACTGGTCAATCTCTTTACTAAAAGAAATTCTTTGGTCAATCTTTAACAATGCAGTTTCCGCTTCATTGAGCTCCTTTACCGACAATTCTGAGGTATCCCTTTTTAATTTATTTTTACAGTTAAAAATAAACCTTTTACAGGTAGCAATTAAACGAACTAATTTAGTAATGGACGAATATTTTAAGAAAATGCACTGTGCAAATTCACGCAACTCATTAACGTCACAATCGCTAATCCCAACAGTAAATACTTTAGCCTCTGGCACATCTACCTGGCATTTTATTGAATTAAATAATTTCGGTTTAAAATCAGCGTGATTTGGAAATGCAGGACCTCGCCACCACAAATTGTTTTTTATTAAATCAGCAGGGTATTGTCCCTAGAAATAATATCTGCAGGGTTGTTGAATGTGTCAACGTGATACCATGATTCCGATTTTGATATATTTTGAATTTCTGTTATTCGATTCGCTACGAAAGATTTCCAACGACTAGGACATGATTTAATCCAACACAGAGCAATGGTTGAATCTGTATAATAATTAATCACCGAAAATTTCATATTGGACGAACTTAGCACTTTTTCGACTAATTCAGCCAATAATGAAGCAGCACATAATTCCAATCGTGGTAAACTTATTGTTTTAAGAGGGGCTACTCTTGATTTTGCGCATAAAATTCCGCAATTAATACTATTGTTGGACATAATTTCTCTAACAAAAACACAAGCTCCGTATGCTCGCTCACTAGCATCGGCGAAACCGTGTAATTCAATACGTGAATTGTTCCCAAAAACAAGTTCGCGAGGAATGTTAATATTTGAAATGTCGTTCAATTGAGAACTAAATTCTTTCCAACGAGTGTGAAGCTCATTTGGGACGGTTTCATCCCAACCGGTTTTAATTTTCCACAACTCTTGCATAATTAATTTGGAAATTGTAATAATGGGACCGAGCAATCCAAGTGGATCAAATAATTTTGAGATGTGACTTAAAATCATACGCTTTGTGACACGCGATTCCTTGCAATCTAATCGTGTTTTATATAGTATCGCATCTTTTGTAGGGCACCATAAAACACCCAAAGTTTTCAAACTGTCACCCTCATTACACGGAATAATTAGATTTTGTTGATCAGATTCTATATTTTTCAATAGATTACCGTTATTGGAATTCCACTTTCGTAGTGGAAACCCTCCCGAGTCTAAAACGTTTATTATTTTGTTGCGCAATTGCAACAATTCAGCTTCATTATTACCGCCAGTAATTAAATCATCCATGTAAAAGTCATTGGTTATCGTCCTATATAAATTTGGATCAGAACTTGCATACGGTAATGCAAGCTCAAACAAACATTTTGTTGCAATAAACGACGCAGGTCGTGTACCATACGTGAGCGTTTTTAATTCGAATATCTTGACTTCCTCATCTGAAGAAAAGCGAAATAATATTCTTTGATACGGCGTGTCTTCAGGATTAATCAGAATCTGCCTATACATTTTGTTATATCCGAGCACAAAACAAATTTATAAAATCGAAATCGAGTAAGAATGCTGAAAAGATCGTTTTGTAATACCGGACCTAGCATTAGAATATCGTTTAGTGAAACATTTGTTGACGATTTGCAGGATGCATAAAAAACAATACGAATTTTAGATGTAAGGCTTTCGTCCTTGAAGACCGCATGGTGAGGCATATAATAACCCTCGCCCGAGCAGGTACTTAAGCTCCCTATTTCGGTCATGTGCCCGAGTTTTAAATATTCTGACATAAACCTATCGTAATCCGTTTTAATATCGAGATTTTTTAATAACCTTTTTTCGAGATTTAAATATCGCCGCTTAGCAATTTCTAACGAATTTCCTATTAATTTAGGGTTGGACTTCCATGGTAAAGAAGCAATAAATCGACCTGTGTCATCGCGCTTTATAGTGTTTTGATAATGTAACTCGCAATCTTTCTGTTCTTGAGAATTTTGCGTAGTTTCAGTTACGTGCTCAATTTCCCAAAATTTAGCAATGTTTTTAGAAATTTGTTGCAATGTGTTTAAATTGCATGTCGCAGGGGTGAAAGATTCGATTGGAATGTTACCTGGAACTTGTCCTGAAAATAGCCACCCAAACACAGATTTTTGAAGAGTAATATTTTCATCTAAGAGTCGTATTTGTCCCATGCGCAATAATTTGAAAAATACTTGAGCCCCAATTAAAATATCAATTTTTCGCGAAATATAATATTGTGGGTCCGCAAGCTGCACATGATTTGGTATATTTATGAAATACGGGTCAAACGATTTTGTTGGAAGATCCCCTGAGATTTTATTTAAAACATAACAATCTAAATCGATTGAAAAACTGTTGTGTTTTGATTTGATTCTTGTTTTCGCGAGTACGTTACTGCTGGTTGTTTTATTACTTATGCCGCTAATGGCCAGGTTAGTTTGCACCGTTTTCAGATTCAGTTTTCCTGTTACATCTTCGCGAATTATATTAATTTGGGAAGCCGAGTCGAGTAAGGCCCTTGCATTGCTGTAGGAACTCTTACCGTCCTCGATTTCTACCACACAGGTAGCTAATACAATACTACAAGGATTCTGCACAGCGTGAAGTGAATGTATTTGTTCACTTGAAGTTTGAGGTTCATTATAACGGGATTGTGCTGAGTTAACTTTAGGCTGGTTAGGGTTAATGTTTTCATTTATCGACAGATTGCGACCACTGTCATTATTTGAAGACGTTAAATGCAAAATTGTATTGTGCAATTTTGAACATTTCTTACAGCGAGAAGATTTACAATTTACCCCAAAATGACCAGGTCTTAAGCAATTAAGACACAAACGTTTATTTCGAGCTATTTCTATGCGCGAATCAACCGGAAATTTTAAGAATGCTGAACAATTGCTAGTGAAATGATTGTTTTCAGAACAATAATTACAATTACCTGACTTGTTTAACGTTAAACCACAGGACGCGGACTTGTAATTACCTTGATACGTGGATTTTTTCACTGCAAAATAGTTGTTTTCGCGTGAGCTAATTGCGTTTAATGCATGGCACCTTTGATTTAGAAAATCGCACAGCATTTTGTACGACGGCAAGTTTGAGACTTCTAATTTATTCTCCCATTCGTTTCGTGTTGGCAGCGGAAGTTTGGATGTGATTAAATAAACCAAGATATCGCTCCACTCTTCCACTGGTCTACCCATGGCAGAGAACGTAGATGTTGTGAAGTTGTATCCGTAATGTTACGCAAACCTTGGTACGACTCTTTGTGAAGTACAGGCAATTCAAAAATTGAACGAATGTGAGTGTTAACAATGACGCGTTCGTTTTCGTAGCGATCTTTCAATATTTGTTTAGCGTTTTCATAATTTTGAGGTGTTATTTCAAGGCACTTAATTGTATCCCAAGCCTCATTCTTTAAACTCGTTTTCAAGTACTGTAGTTTTTCGATTGGCGATAAAGAGTCATCAGAATCGATGAGCGAATTAAATGTCTCTCTAAACGAAATCCATTCGTCAAATTTTCCACTGAACGTTGGTATTTGTATATTCGGTAATTTAGCTACACGACTAGCTGATTGCCCAAGTTTTTGTGGCTTTGTTTCAGCAAAAGAATTAAATTTTAGTTGCAATTTTGAAAAGGTTGCATCAATGCATTCCTTTTCCGCGAAGATGTCCTGAAATTCGGAATCAAAATTACTATCGTAAATTTCTTCCAATAATTCCTCAAGCCCATTAATCAATTTAGTACATGTCTGAAATTGTCTTGTAGCTTTATTGCGAGTTTCATCTTTACCTTACTCTCATTTAGATACTGATCTAGCATTGTTAAGCTGCGTTTCAGGTAAGTGCGTTTATTTTTGTATTTCTTAACTTCAGCTTGAAATGTAACCATTTCCTGCTCTTCCATTGTAGAAGTTTAGTTTACCGAGAAATATGTATACAGAAGACCCTTTCTTTGCTGACCAGTTTTGGAGAACAATAGAATAACCTAACGGAACACTCTACTGTTTGCCCAAGTTGGTTGTATTTCGTAAAGATTCTTGCAAGCAATCACCCTTACTGCCACTTACGAGAAGAGGAATGCCTCTTATTATATCCTTAAAACGTGTTTAAAATTGAAAGATGATTGTAAGGGTTGCTTGTCCAGTTTGTAGCAGGTAACTTGTCTACCAAACTTACGATAAAGATGGCACTACTTGAACTTCTGTTACCCGACCGAGATATAAAACTTCGTATACACGCGCGTGATATCTTTAATGTTCAATTAATAACGGTCACTGTAATTAGCGATCCGACTCTACGAAGGACCAAATGTAAGGTGACGGCGTACTGCAGTTCACCTTATGTAACGAGAACACAACGGTGTTTTACCAATATTTCCTTTTATATTAAAATAAACAGGAGACGAGATTTGAGCATCTTTATTGCGGTACGAACACAAGAATACTGAATACAGACATTTACAGCCACCGCATGGTGGGGTGAAAGAGCAAAACTGGCACGCAGGCCGTCTCATTTCCTAGCTATAACGGTACATTAAAAGAATGTACTAACATACTACCAAGGTACAATTTATTGTCATGATGGGACGTAACATGCTATATTCCCTGACATCTTCCACGTTTATCGTCTTCTAAGATAATGTTGAAATAATGTGTTTGTGATGGTTAAATTGTTTTTATCGCAAAAATCTACCAACCTCTTTTCCCTGTGGTATTTCGTGCCTAAACCAAATAAACATGCTACCGCTCCTTCCCTACCCTTACCTACCACTGCATTAAAATCCCCGTAATTATTAAATTTTCATGGTTTCTTACGTATCTTAGTATGTCTTTGATATCTTAGTAGATCGCTTCTACCTACATAATAAGTTGAAAAATCTGTAGAATTCACTAAAGCTATAAAATACCATTTTGAGAAACGGTAAAGCAAGAATCCGTGTACTTTTCAATTCATTTCATTTCCACTTCATTTCGTGCACTTTAATGCAAAACGTGAAATACACTATTTTTAAATCGATAGAACTCCAATTGTTCTAAATTTTCAAAACAGCCAATAAATGAAGTCAAGCCACATTTGCTATAAATAATTAAACAAATAAAACGAATGAACACTCCAATTAGCAAGGCTGTAAGGTTTTAATCCATAAATTAGATAAGATAACCCGCGATATCAAGTATCTTACATTCCTGCTTTAAACTACACTAATTAGCAAACTATTTTACGACTTATAAAGTAAAACTGACGGCAAGAAAATGCATAAATTAACGACATTTTCGACGAAATTACATCAGCTAGTACGAATCAGCTTAAGCAGAAGCGTTGTCGATCTTTCTAGTTGTTAATGACGTAAAAACTGTGATACTATATAAAATCGTAAATAATCAGATACGACAAGCAATGGTCGACTGTCCGTTTACTGATCAACTACAAATTGCAATTAACTTAAATTACATCCAACTTTGCATTAGACGTATAAAAGATTTGTCAAGAACAATGTGTTTTAAAGTTTTCGACGGCCAAAGTCAGTTTAATAGAGTATATGCAAGTACGATAAATTTAAATAAAAAAATAAGACATGGAAAAGCATGGTATGGTTTTCAAATGCTTTTTTGTGGTTATGATTGACAAAATGCCAAACGTAACTGAAAGTTAGGTTTATGTATAGTTATTGTACACGATTTAAATTTGTAAATTTCCCAATTGTCGTCATCGGTCTCGGTAGCGCAATTGGTAAACGCATGGTTCTGGCAACACCAAGATACAGGTTCAAGTCCTGTCCAAGACCTTATATTTTCCATCTTTTAATTACTGGCTCGATTTAAAACGATCATTTGGGCTTTGCATAAAAGTCTAGTTATTATTTCACTTCATTCACTACATATATATATATATATATATATATATATATATATATATATATATATATATTGCTGAGATACGCCTCTGTGTTGGGGAAGCTACATTTTTCCGTGTTAAAGCCTTGCGTTGGGCGATGCTAAATTTGTTGTGATAACATTTGGGGTTGGGATTTTGCAAATTGTATTACTGAAAATGTAATAAGAAATATGAAATTATTCTATTATCTTCCTTTTCTTTGGCTTTGCTTTGCTTGGCTAGCTCAATGGAAATTATACTGTGGAATTTACAAAATGGAATAAAACAGAAGTTTTAAATAACATCTATAAATTAAAAACATTTTTTTTTCATACAAAAGAATTCATAAAACGGTTTGCAGCTTAAATTCAAACAGAAAATAAATCCTACGAGTTACTGAATTATTAAAGTATTTCTTATCCAATCTTTGTTAAAAGGTACACAATCCTATTTAGTTAGTAGCTGGTCAATTTGCCTATCCCTTATTACCACGCTTTGTGTGTTTGGCCAATAACTCTTCACAATAATTTATTAACGCTCAAAATGCTTCGAATTTCGACCTCAAAATTTGATGCAAACTATCTGCTTACACAAAAATTAAATCATTAAGACTAATTTTAGCTTAAATTACAAAATACTTAAATATTTTTATCAGTTTCAAATAAGAGAATCCAAAATTTATACTTGCAGTTCCTATGATCCTACAGCGCATATTAAAAACGCATTTCCAACGTAATTAACGGTATTAAACGCTTCCCATTTCCACCTTAAATCTGCATAAAAAATGCATCTTTTATCTTTAATCAATTAACTTTAGAGTGGCTCTTGTATCGAAGAACGTTCAATCTTCATTATATTTTACAAATCAAATGATGCTTCATCAAATAATTGCATTTGATAACTTTTATGTTTGAAACTACTGTAACGTGATCCTTTTTAACGCACGCCAATGATTAGTTTTTTTGTACAAACTTCTAACCTTCTAATATATGTGATATGCCGCGTTAAAGAATGGCCATTCCCTTCCTCATGAGTGTATATTATGTATTGTCTGATTGTAGAGTCCTTAATATACTAAGTATACTGTGCACTTTTGATTTATATTAAAGCCTCGTGATTGAGATACAAATATATATCATATCGATATTTAGTGTACAACGCGTATTAGTAATAACCTGTGTCGTCCCGTTAAACTACTCAATTTTATAAATTTCATGTTGTAAGCTAATTTACAGCATACTGTCTATATGTTATATGGCTTTAAACAGGATCAAACGCAAATACTGAATGCAATGTTCCATATTGTTAGGTTTAGCAAGGAATGAATCAATAATTGACGATTTCTTCTGTTTATATACAAAATTATCTCAATTCGAGATTTTTCCCAATTCATTTGGAAGCATTAGTCACAAATGATCTAAGAATTTACAAAAATTTGCACTTTTCGCACTTTAGCTATTTAATTAGTATCAATTTTATAATTTATGTTTTATCGTAAAACGTGCTCTTTATCCTTATCTAATGCACGAGTTCAAAGGTCACCTCTCATTCTATCTTATTGAAATGAAGATATAAAAATAATTCCTACCTATTTTTATTGCATTTTAATGTTTTCTTAAGTTCCTCGAACCGGCGTTTATTCATTAATTGATTTATACAATATTTCTTAGTATTTGACGATGAACTTGTCTATTAATAATGTATCCGAGAATTTTAGAATATAGTTTTATTTCGAAGCTCTTAAAACGAAGTTAAATGATATATCGACACACAAGGAAGTCAATTAGTTAATGAAGGGTTTGTTCTTATGCTTTGTAAATGCCAAAAAGTTTGCATGGATTTGTATTGTAATAAATCTAGTTTTTAAAAGCGTTTTAGGGTATCTTTAACAAGAATGAACATTTAAAAATTTATACCCAAAAATATGCTTTAAATTGACACTTCTATGTCATTTACAGCGATTGAAACATGTTACATTGCATCTTTTTGCACAAAAAATTAGTTACATAAATAATTTTAGCTTGCAATTGTTTTGCATACTAATAAAATATGGATTTAATATTTTCAATAACTAACGTACTTATTTTAAAATGAAACACGTTTTACTAAGTAATACACGGAAAAATTAATTGCAATTGCTTTCTTAGGCATTGCGAGTGCAGTAAGATTAAAATGATTTTTACGCGGATGTATTAAATAGTTTTGTGTTTTGAATGAAAACTTGCTTTTTGTTAAGTATTTAAAGCTTTATTTACACATGGTCTTGGAGTTTATATTCGTAATAACGCTAGTGCAATGAATTATGTTTCTTAAGGTATCTTTCAACGATTTATTTATACAAGGTAGAACAATTAAATTTCTGTAAATTTCAATTCTTTCCGTTTATATATCACATATAGGAACCCTCACGTAAGCTCGCTCACTATGGGTATTTTAGAAACCAGTAGAGATACAAATTCGCTTAAATTCCAAAAAGTTGCAAACTTTCAAGAAGTTTTAATAACATGTTTCCGAATGGCGATATTGATAATGGTTCCTGAAATATCATGATAAAACTGAAAAATCATTTTTTTTAAATTTCTCATAACTATTATATTTACAAAGATATTCAATTGAAAATAAGTATAGGAGTATCTTAGTATGTGCATAATTCAAAACTAGCATTAGAATTCAGATGGAGCTTTTGGACTTTCATATACGCCAGGGTTATCACTCTCTCTCTCTCTCACACACACACACACACACACACTCACACACACCACACACACCACACACACATATTCACACGCACTCTCTCTCTCTTTTCCTCACACACACACACACACACACACACTATATATATATATATGTATATATATATATATATATATATATATATATGTTCCTTCGAACTTATATCATTGTAATACCTTCGATTACTTCACTAGATGATTAGAAATTAGTATACTCTGACGAGGCTCCAAGAAAACCCAGCCAGCGGATGATTCTTATATATATATATATATATATATATATATATATATATATATTCTTTTATAATGATCAAATGTAATTGGAGCTCGAGTTATAAAATTTTCAAATTATCCACTTACAGAAAAAAAAATCTACATGCCAAATTTTTATGTAATCTAACCCACTTAAGTAAATGAACACGCATAAATGTCTGAGAAAAGTGTTAAATTTGACTGCTAACTGCCCTTCTCCAACACACTGTGTCTTATATAAAAAGAAAAACGCAGAAATATTTTTTTGCCGCGTGTTGTATATCTCAGATTCGGTGTTGGAAGGACTCTAAGACTCTAGCATCGTACTTAAAATAATGAAGTTTGTGATGGTGGCAAAGATTTGAAACGTCGGATTGAGAATCTGCCAGTATGTGCTTATAGAAGACAAAAAGTGGCCTTAAAAAGTATTTTCAGTGTTTCGGTATCTCACTAAATAAGTACGTAAACAGAAAAAAATATTAAAATCCGATATTTCAATGCTGTTCAGTTATTTCATGAACTGATCAAGATAACTTAGATTTTTTAATGGATTTGCAATTTTCTAAAACTTTCTCCATTTAACTGACTTTGTAGATCTTATAGTTTCTGGAATACCAATGTTGAAAATTGAATTTTAAATATATTGTATAAATTTTATACTGACTGCTCGACTGGGTTGCCGCTCAATTACGGACCGCTCAATAAGGTTACCGCTCAATCGGGGACCGACCCGGGTACTGCTCAAATGGGAACCACTCAATCGGGGTGAAACGTTCAAAAACGAGGTAAATAACATATCTTCTAATACATAAAAAAACTGTTTAGGGTATTGGTGTCGGAACATCTAAAGATTTATTAACTAAAGTGGAGAATATTTTGAAACGTAATAAAAATTTTTATTGAATATCGTGTCTTTATGTGTTATCTATAGTATTTAAACTGGCAAGTAAATAATATAGAAATGTAGAGAAAGTTATCTGAATTCAGACATTAAATATTTGTAAAAAAATGTTTATTTTCTGCTTATTTTCTTGCAAAACCTTGTACAAGCTCTCCACATTACAAAACAACATTGTTGATTTCGTTGTTGGTTTAACGATAAACTGGTGCTTACTATAGTGACGACCTGAAATTTTTCTGACCCATGGGATTTTTCGAAACAAAGCTGTATAAGCTTAGACATATAAAGCTTCCATTTTCAGTCTTGTTGCTTTGAAAGGCCTTACAAATGCGATATAAGTAGCTTAGGATTGTCTATCTAACGATGGGTGGAATCAACGAAGAAACAAAATACAAATAACAATCGCATTTACCTTTTCCATTCCAAAAGCTGCAAGAATAATATATTGTGATCTGAAAACCTTATAATAACATAGGAAACGGTAACATTGTTACATTTAAAATTGAATCCTTTAGTAAAAAGCTTTTAAAGCGGTCTAAGGGAACAACGCAAAATGTCTTTATTCGTGATATGCAACAAAAGAAGACTATTGAAATCAAATACTTGTGTTACAGTCGCACGTATAAAAATTTGTACAAGGTACGTATTTAAACTTTACTTAAGGAGACGTATTCTCTAAAAATGTTTCTCGGCTTTTTTATATAAAGGATTGCTATACTTCGACTAAGTGAAAACCATTTCTTTATCCTCTTACTACAAGGCGGGTCATATCTGACACAATTTATGTTTTCATTTGCAAAATTTACTAAAATGTTCGGAATTTCTTGCATGAATAGACATATACCCAACTAATTCACATTTATTGGTAATACAGTACATCTAAAGTTATTTTCTCAAACTAAAATGTAGACTTGTGTAATGGCAACAGGAGACTTAGCCGATCGAAACATTGCTATTTTGAGAAATAGTTTATGTTTGGAATTTATGTAGTTTGCAACATTCGTGCAATAGTTGTGCATACATTGGTATATACGAAAACAATTATCAACTTTAGCTAGTTTAGGAACCGTAGTAAGAAAAATACCCTTAAAAATTTTATAAACGCTTGGATAATCTACAGTTGAAAATTGCAACTGCATCATGGTGTTAAAATATAATACCGAAATACATAAAAAAACACATTGTACATTCTTTCTCAACCAGCAATTTAAATCGGTACTTTACGATAATTTTACTTTACGAAAATTCGATAAACAACAACACATTTTATTTACCAATCGAAAATATTCTCATGCCTTGCAGCGTTACCAAAAATATTGTAAATTATTTATACAACCAGGAGCTCACAGAATTGAAATGTATAGGAACTACACCCCGATGCAGATGTTGATATTAAATAGTAATCGTGTGAATATTCCATGGCACATATCTTCTCATGCACCGCTAGACCTTAAGCGTACGCTTACGACAATTCCCACGAACTATCTGAATTAGTAAAGCACAAAACCTTCAGGGACATTTTAACTTATATATAGCATCAAATCATATAGTAGGGAGCATTAAAACACCCTCGATCAGTCACGCTTTTCTAACTGTTAGAAAACGACCATCAATAAAAAAAGAGCGATGACAAGCGTTAAGTGATAAAAGTACGGTAGTTTAACTTCAAGTTTGCCATTGAAAAGCTCACCAAAAACACGTTCCCAATCGCGGAATTAAACACAAGTTGAATAATAAAAGATTACTTATTGATAGCAGGAATTTGTCTTGTTTTGAAAAAGGGTACTCAAACCTTGCATTGAACTGAATAGCTGTAACTAACAAACTTTTTGACTTCCTACTTGCTTATGTTTTGTTGACACTGTGCACCTTTAATGCAATAGGATTCAAACTTTTACGTGAATGCACGCTATATACAAGCGAAATGTATTAGAAATAAGCACCACGACTGTGTTCATAATAATTTATGTAAATAGTTAGGTGTATTTAATAATTAAATAAATTTAAGGTGTTCTTTTTTTAGAAATACGCAATTTGGCCAAAATTGGGGTTACAATCTAGTTTATTAATGTTGGCATTGTTTGTTAATACAGATGATTTTAATGTCTGTTAATATAGGTTAAGTGAAAGTCTCGCCATTTTTTTTATTTGCGCTTAGGTTAAAATAGTAGGCAAGTGAGTGTGAGAAGGATTCTATCAGCCTATCAATAAAACTCCGAAATAATTTTGCAGTCGCCTTATAGATTACTCACTATCTATTCAAGGCACAAAGACGAAAGTGTTAGATAGGTTGGCGCTCAACATTTGATGATTGGAGAGATAGCTCAGACACCTTTTCTAGGTAGGTTGCACGTGTTGAAGTTGCACACCCCAAAAGAATTTCTTTTGTTATAATTAGGCTCACCTTTCGACGCTAAACTAGCTGGCATAAACATTTCTGTTACGCTTCAAATCACTAACGTTAAAATTAACTGCAACTAACTTTAGGTGCCAACGTGGGCGCTAATAATTGCTACGGATGAAAATAGCGTTCACGCATTAATTATGCATACATTGGTATATAGATAAAACAAATTAATTTCAGCTAGTTTAGAAACCGTATAGAAGCTCGGATAATTTACAGCTTAAAAAGGGACTGTTTCAATATACGGTTAAATCGGAAACGTTATTGTCCACAATAATATTATTTCGATTAAGATAGAGTTAAAGAAACCTCAATAACCACAAACTCATAAAATGTCATAAATTAATGATTGCTCTCAGAAACCGAAAACATTGAACTGAATCTACTAAAGTTTTAGACGTATACTGTGTATGAGTGGAATGAGTTACTTTAACCAAAGAGGGAGATTAAAAATATAAAGATTGTTTAGAAGTAAGCAAGACAAGTATAAAGTTGTGCGTGAATAACAACGGACGTGTTCAAACAAAGGCCGGTAGGTAACAAGTGTGCTTTTACAGGCCATGGCCCTCAGTCCGGTCGCGAATTGTATCAAACTTTGTTGGGTGAATTGACCAGAAAGTTCAGACACGTTTGTTGCGTGGATTTAAATCGCGATTCAGTTGTGAAGTGAAAGGGTAAAAAGCAAAGTTTCACCTATGAACGTATGTTGGATAAATCATAGGAATGAAGCATCCTATTGTGCATAGGAAATAATAAGTCCATCAGTAGAGTTAATATGGGAACCCTTAAATTTTAAATTGTGAGTACTGTTCAGATTTTTTGTATTTTGTTTGACGCTTGTATATTATGTAAATACGAACTTGTAAGTATAACTACAATTGGTTCGTAGAAAGACGGACTTAGTTATTTAAGTTTAAAATTATTAAAAAGAAGATTAAAACTTTTGAAACATTGAACGTGAAATGTAAGCCTTAATTATCAGATATATTGTTAGTAAATATTTGTGAGTAAATTTTATGTTTTCAATGGACTCAGAATTGTGAAAACAGAAGTTGGAATTGTTCTATGTATTTCTAAGGTAGTTATTTGTAACTTCCAAGTAATTGGGTTTTACTTAACGTCATAAAGCAAATTAGGGATTTAGTACAATTAAATGATAGTATTGCCTTCAGTTTAAAGTTTATTTAGGAGTTCTGTCAATAATACTTGGGCAGAGGAGTATAAATTAAGTTTAGTTTTCTTTTAAATTTAATGGACGTGCAATGATCAATTTTGAAGTTTACGATTAATAAAGTCTAAGATTTGATGGAATTTTATTGACAGTTAGTTATAAGAGAGTTAGGAAGATCATAGCAAAAGGATATCCAGTAACCACCAATGATGAAGTCATATTTGAGAGAAGCCTTTATTTCAAGAAGTTACATTTAAATTGTTTGTATTGGCGTTGTTAGCGATACGGCTAATAATGTGGTAAATTTTTGCAACTGGAAGACACATTTAAAAATATGTTTCAAGTGCAACTGATCGTTTATTCTATGAAAATTTCTTTTATGACACTTATGTAAAAGCATAACCTGGTGGTGATTCGGCTAGAAGATTTCTACCCCATATTTTGCGAACTGGTCCTCAATGTCACTGGTTAGCATCGGTCTGAAAATTTGTTTCACCCTTTCGTTAAAATCCGAGATTGATGCTAAGAGGCCCTAATGGGATACGGCTGCTATATGGTGCGTCCGTACTTCAAGTGTTTGTTACATTCCGTAACGTAAAAAAACAGATGGTGAGTATTGATAATTATATTCTTTCCTGACATCCAGGCCCAGCGATTTTACTTTTGAAAGTTAATTGAGTATCAAAATTTCATCAAAAAACAAAAGGAATAGTTTAATTAGAAATTCAAACCTACTAGAACTTGATGTGTGAATAAATTCTTATTGGTAATTAAATAAACGTTTAACTTGACTAACTATTGATTACGTAAATTTTATGTACCATACTAATATAAACTCAGGTACTGGTGTAAATCGAAGATATCAGATCTGCTCTCTACGATATTGAGGAATAATGTAAATAAATTTTATAAAAGGCCCAAAAATTAATTAGGGGCGATTCTGAAATTTAAATGTCTGCTTATAAGATTTAATTGAAATAGCACCAAGTTTGAACTTAGTAAATTGTTACGATAATACTTCAGTTATAATAAATGTAAATATTCTTGTAACCTATTATTGGTGTCTTAAATTACACAAAGTACTTATGAGTGAGGAATTATCAGTCATAAAATTTTATCTAAAAGGTTTTGAATCTAGCATGAAAATGTCATTCCAATTTTAGCCGCATTTACAGAACAAGATGGTGTATAAAATTTTGGTCCAGCACAACTGTGAACAGAGGTATATTTTTAATATTTTTGATGTGTTACCTAGGGACGCAAATAGTGACCCCTTGCAGGTACAAGGATAGGTGTGTGTCAACAGAGCTTTTGTGCTCAGATGCATTTGTACACTAAGTGTTTTTTTTTCTTTTTCCTATTAGTGCTTTCTCGTTAGAAATAATAATTAACAAAGTAGTGGCGCCTTGGCATTATTCGTTAATATATCCCCCTCCCCTATAGTCTTTTGAAATAACCGCGAAAGTTAGACTTCCAAGTTAGTCCGAAAGTTTCCAAAAATCGTTATTTTAAACGGATTACTTTACAGCTTTTTCGTGGCCTCTGTGAATGTAGAGATGAGTTGTATTTCCTTTGGCAACCACCCCGGGTTCAGTGTTTCAACTTGTAATTTTAAGTTCATCCTATTTCAAAATTATTATAATTACAGTCGAACAGTTTACGGTAACGTCAAACGCTACAATCTGATCAAAACTATATAACCGGCCGAACGTCGGATCAAAACTCGGTCACCTACCTAACCCGGTATCCAACGAAGAGGTAACCCGAAATGACGCAGTCACCCGGTGGCCCGGTCCACTGTAACGCAGATCTAACGAGAAGTATTTGAAAAGTTCCCCGTCCCTTCAAGGCAAATGAAAATTTATAACGTAGCGCTCATTGCCTGTAATTTTTTTCTTAAAAAAATCTCCCTATCAGCGATTTTTAATAGAACATATTTACATAACATACAATAAAAATTTACTGGACTATATCCATTTTATCTCTATGGGATAATTTAGAAAATAAAACTTATAAAAGATTCAAATTGCAATTATTGTTTTCCACAAGAAATATACACATTTTATTGATTTTAAATTTAAAGGAACACATGCTTGAAATAATTTCATTTTACAAAGATAACGGGCGAAAAAGAAAGAAAGGAACGAAATCAGTAACGGAATCCTCACGGTAACAAAGGAATGGAAGAAACAAAGTGAAGGCCACGCTGACATAGTCTAAGATGGGGGGGAGCAAAATAAAAGAACACACAACTAATTCGCCCTGAAAGAAATGATTAGTATATACACCAGATATACATACAGGCAAAACACTAATTTGTCAAATAGAGTAACATACAACACTCAACTAATAACAGAGAAATAAACACAACGGTTATGGGGTTTATTCCAGAATTTTTATACATATTTATAAACCGTAACACACATTAATAAAAAATATCACATATAAATATAAATATTACAAGAATCTTACCTACTTACTTACTACGTTGATTATGACGAGCTCGCCCCAAGAGAATCTATTAAACCTAAGAAATAAAGTGGCTTTAAACATAATCAACAAACGTCCTATAACTAATCAAGTACCACTGCTGTTGGACTACTATCAAGTACACACACAGATATATATATATATATATATATATATATATATATTGCTGTCACAACGGCTAGGCGGATCCGTTGCATAGTGGTATGTGTGTGACTACTACGACCAAGATCACGGGTTCGAATCCCGACACGGTCCGCTAAAAAAATGTTAGGCGAGCATTTTTCACAAAAATACACCCTCGTTCGGATGAAAGGTAAAATGGAAGTCTCCTGTGTGAGTGTTGTTACGCACGTTAAAGATCCCTACCATGCTTGGAACAGCAAGGGTTCGGCAAAATTCCAAATTTTCCAGGTAAAAAAAACTCGCTCGCTGGCCAATGTAGTACCTTCGGGTGGAGCATTGGAAAATCACATGTAATGTCACAACGGCTCGTTTTTGGCGTCACTAAAAAGATGCTATAACAATGCCGCACGTTGTGAACCCACTAAACGAGTACTGTGATAAGACCGGCGTTGGGGCGTTACTAAAAATATGCAGTGATACAGATGCAGCAATTCTAATTTTGCCTGGCTAGCTCAACGGAACTGACTGAGTTTTTCAAAATAAAATCAAGCACAGCAATATTACGAAGCATTTATACAGTATTAAATATTCTCTCTCATACAAAAGCATTTAGAACATATACAACATTGTTTTTTTCAAACACAAAATAATTCCTAAAAAGTATTGATTACAAACAAAAATTGTTGCTTACCTTATTTTAAATTTACAGAATTAAACTTATTCTTTTAAGGCTGGTATACCTGGTTATGATTATTTCCACGCTTGTAAGATTTGTTTTGGCCAGAAAAAATAATTGACAGATAATCTATTAAAAGGTCAGAGTATATCAAACTCCGATCACAAATTTTCCTGGTAAATCACTTTACATAAAATTATTGTATGATTAACACTTATTATTATACCTCACATTAAATATAAATCATTTAAAAATAAATCTAAAAGTGATACTTGAAGAATCCACCAAAACGTTCCTCGTAATAAAATATTTAATTATTTTTAATTGACGTCAAATCAGCTTACAAGATTCTCCATATTAAAATTCTCATTTCAAACAGCAATTACCAAAGTACATTCTGGTTAAATCTTCTTTTCGATTATTTAATAAAATCTTTAAAAGTAGCGTTATCTTGAAGAACTTTCTCTCTTGTAATTAATAATTATCATTTTTTGTTGTACGTTACGTTTAAAACATTGCTTCTTTATTCATTGCAACCTCGCCACTATTAAATTAAAATATGTTTACTGCATATTCAAATACTATTTCCGCATAGCAACCTCCTGCGACTTATCATAACATTTCGCGCTCGTATCAAAATACTCAATAAACTTCTTGAAATCTAATGAATGAATGAATAATTTATTTAGTAAACGCTTCTTTATATACAAATTTATCTGTTCCCAGAAGCTTACTAGAAAAATGTGGAACATTAAGTTGCATGGCTTCCCGGAAAACCAATTAGCGTCTAAAAGAACGACTATTTATTACTTATTTATCTGATTCCAGTTATCCGTGACGCTCTCTATATGTCCTTGTTTCTCATATACTGTTATTGTGGCGTCGCATACTAATGCTAAGATCATAAATTATTTTTATTAGCTATTCCCAAGATTTTGCAAGTTTTTTAATGATCCAAACGCTTCTAGGAATAAAATGTTTATTAATTAAATAGTTTATACGAATTTGACGTATTTTTAAATACCGATGACTCATCCTTTTATGTTCTGGAAAATTCTTTATTTAAAATGAATTTTTGTTATCCAGGCGGTGATTAATATAAACTTTAATTCCTTTTTAATGCAAAAGGGGTTTATATACATGTTGATTGTAGTTTCTTAAATTAAAAGCGTAAAGCTAGTACTGTTTTATGCTATTTACAGCAAATGAAATGTATTAAAAATAATATATCTTAATATATCTTAAAACGATCGATTTTTACGTTTGCGTTTAATGCGTATTAGGGTATCTTTCAATCATTTATTTTTACATATACGACTTACGTTACTTGCTATTTATTTACAATATGCTTAAATCATACAGGGTGATTATTTATAGACGCGTAATTTGCGTTTTTGCATGGCACTTTAATGAATAAAAGTACGCTTGTGTTCTACAGGGTGTAACCATAAATTTACGAAAAATTCAATTTTTCCGGATTCTATTATATTTTGGTAGGATTTATTTTTAGAATTTGGGGTTGGATGACCTCTCGTGACCCCCTATTCACTCAGTTAGCCATCAATATAAAAATTATATCACACATAACTTGCACTAACATCCTTATTTTGATAATAACAGCATTAAATAGTTAATAAAGGTTTGCTCATCAATTTTTTAATACTTCTATGATATATGCAAAACTCACGTACCCTAAAGGAATAAAGCTACCGTGACCTATCAACCATGATACCATTTCCTCATGTAGGCTTTCAAGGGGAATTGGTAACAGCAATATACCCATCTCATTATAAACCAATTTTCGTACAAATGTCAGCCAGATGGAATGTGTTTGAACAACGAAATGAGATTTCCGCGTTAAGGTCAAGTAAGCATTGGTACAAAAATCTAAGAATGTGAGTTAGGATCCGCTTAAAAATATTAAAATTTCTATTAAAGACACATCACACTCCCGTTTCCTACCAGTCAGATAAAAAGAAGGCAAGTTGTCACCCTACTGCTCGGTAAAATTTATAATATTTGTTACAAAAGAAACCATACAAACCAACACAAAATGTATTGAACTAGTCGAACCAATGTATTATAAAATGGTTTTCTGAAGAATAATCGCGGAAACCCTATTATGGAATAGCAACTACTTTGAATATATTCCTAGAACTCAAAGATGACAAATAGGCTTTATCTAATTACAACTAAACTAGGTTATTTAACTACAATAAATTTCGAAAACTTACGTATCATAGGCAGCGCGTATAATTGAGCATTTTTCCTAATGTGAAAGCAAACATTTAGTATAACAGAGTATAGAGTGTAAAATGCAAAAAATAGTCAAACTGTGAAATGCAGCGTAACACCTTATGGCGTATAAAAAGTCGAAAATTTTTAAATCCTTTAGTAGAGTGTAAAACGGATTTCATTTATGTTATATCGAATGAAATACAGCTGCTGCAGCTTGTATACACCAACGTAAATGATGGCATAAAAGAAAGATATTGAATGAATAATCGCTTGGAGAAAAAACGCCCAACATTTATCTAAAAGAAACGAGATATGCAAATGAAATGTCTGTGAGACGCTTAATCTTTTTGATGTTTCCCAGTTCTGCACGTAATTTCGAAAACAGTTTTCTAACTTTAGAAATTAGTGTTCTTAAAAAATAAAATTTTACTGTTTGATGTAGACCAGACTTTTTGCTTGCATATGTAAAATATCACGTGAAGAGGATGAACGCCAACATTTAATCTGATACTCATGAGTAATCAATCTTTTAACCTGTCAAGCTTGACCCAAATCTCCTCTCTAAGAATTAAATAAAAGCATAGAAAGGATTTATTTTCTGAATTAGGTAGTCGTTCTCGAAAATTAAAGTTTTCACTCACCGAAGCGCGTATTTTAAATATAAATTAAGGAATAATATCATTAGCTTTCAATTATAGACTTCAAGCTGTCGATATCACAGTAAACTGTTTAAAAACGTTGTTGTTAGCTAAAAACATTGGAGTACATATCATTTCTAAGTAAATTAAGTTGCTATATATACAGAGCCGAAGCTAGGAGGGGGTATAGAAGAGCAATGATCAACCCTTGAATTACCTATGCCCTACTTTAAAATAGTTATAAAAAATAATTGAAAACTACAGTAAAACAATAACTAAAAAATTCCGCTAGGTTGGTAACACTGCATAGGGGTTGTCACGCTGCCAGATGCCCACGAGCTCGGCACCCTTTGTTTGCATTGCTACTCGTACCTTCTGTAATCCTACGTCTATTTCTCGCCCTATGTCCAGAGATGCTACGGGTTTTACAAGTACCATAGTAATACAGATATTACATTTGTCGCAAATCTATTACTTCATTACTTCTACTAATCTACTATACTTTTGGCAAATTAAGAAACTGTATGCGCCCAGTACTAATTATGTTTTTTCACCAACCTCAGAAAGCCTGTTACATGCCAAAATTTGGCAATGTACATTGTTATAGTGTGTAAATAAATTCCCGCGATTATTTTTAAATAAACTTCTCAATTTCCGTCGTACCCGAGTCGCGCCTGCGCGGAGTGAATGGCGCAAGTGCGCGCGGTGTGATGAGGCGTCATTACGCTTTGAGATCAGAAGCTAATAACATCTACCGGTGTTGCGTATCTGTCTTTTCTCTTTTCAGGTGGTAAGTTCCTTACTTTCTGTCGTTCCTTATACCTGGTTGCTCCTATCGTTCCGCTACGAGGGAAAAGAGGATGGACGCAGAAAATCTGACTCAACAATGGCAAAGCCAACCCACCCAAGAACAACAAGGATCAAGAGATGTTAAGAAACACACGTGAGTACCCATTTTATTTAGTTTGTGCTTAAACTGTAACCATTGTATCACTTTTAAGGGTGTTTGGTATTTGATACAAATGCCGCGTAATTGTACGTTATATTGAACGATTGTGCAATAATATGAAACGCGGGAAACCGTAACAGCCCTAATTGAGTTATTAATCTTAGCGTTATAGCTCAAAGCACAAATTATGGTAAAGTGGCCGAAACTTTAAGCAAACAACATACATTGTGTATATGAGACCGTTTGTTTATTCTCGCAATCAAGTATGTGCAATTGCACCATAATAGCAATAATGTATCGCTACTTGACGATATCCGAGGCATATCCGTTACGTCCATGATTGCGTAGCCTTGAGCGTATTTATTACGCCCCAAATTTGGTTGCAATTATTGCCGTCCAATAGGTAGACCTATTAATGCAAAAGTAAGCCAGGAGCTTATCTGCTTATTTGTTGAAGCCAAAGACACCTACCGCTCGTTTTCAAGAAATGAGAGTGACGTAGGACTAGTTTCTTCTATGTCAAACCAAATTCTGGCGGCAGAGTGCGTACACCTACACCTTTACGGAACACAAGATGGTTATTAGGTAATTAAAGAAAGATATAGAATGCAAATGGAACACTTAGCCCGAAATTAATACACACCTGTTCGATACTGTTCGATAGACGCTAATCAAGTGCCAAGAAGCTTGTTTGTGTACCCCTCAAACAACGCTTTTCATTGGCTAGACACAATAAACGCAATTTGTTCAAAACGTGGGAAAATTCGTGCTTATGCAGAATACAAGCAGTAAATTTGGGGATCTTCACCTCTAGCTTGTGGAAAATTATAACCACAAACTTATATGTAACAACTTAATTAAATTTAGGATGGGAAAAAGTTTTTCCTTTTTGGATTCAAAAATTACCTAATCCTTATATGAAAATGAAGCTTGATGTTAGTTGTTAGTAATGTTAAGTTTGACTAATGCCGAACTGAAGACTGCTCAAAAGAGATACGCATTGCGTATAAACAAATAAACATAAAACGTTATTTTAAGCGCAGCAGTTTTAAAAGATAAAATACTCTAAAAAGTAAGCGCTTAAGTATTTTGCAAATAGAGATTATTTTATTGAGTCATAATGTCCTTAGCTATAGCATGTTTTGGTTTTATTTAAATTTTGTTGCACACTCTAACCTCATACGCCATCTATGCAATCTCTATTGTATTAACACATTCACTGGCCTCAGCGCGCCCAACGCTCAAACTTCCTGTTTGACGCCTCCCTAGCTTCACTTAATATTTCATTTTCTCTAGCCTTCTCATAATCAATTCGCTCCCTTGGTATCCCGATTTCGTCTTCGACTGATCCATACTTTTTCCTACCTCTGCTTCCATTTCCGGTTCCGGTAAATCAAGCAAAGCACTATCACTACTTCCAATCTCAACTCTTGACTCCTCAACTACTCTTTTCTCAACATATGTTCAAAACACCATACTCACACACACACACAACAAAAAAATTTTCCTACGCAATCAAACCTTAATCTCCTGGTCGTCAGTTTTCTGAAATAGATTAAATTATCTGAATTCGAGCCTCACGTTCGGCTCGCCATTAATTCTATGATGCCGCAGCCACCAAAAGGATCTGCTTAAAGTCCCACGGCATGGCCGCCATTAATACTGCGATCTTTCTGCTACTACTAGAGCCTTCATATGAAGCGAATAAACGACTATTGGAAAAAACTGTTTTTATTTAACTTTTGTAACATTTATCTTCTGAAATAGTTTTCTACTGATACCAAGATTATTGCATTTTTAAGATGTGTAGGTTTGACAACGCACACAAATGAGAAACTATTACCTGACGTCAACTTCTTCGGCAATAAAATGCACATTATATATTATCTGAACAAGGAATTATCTGTAGACGAATCTATTGCTCTGTAGCGCTGAAGATTAAAATTCCGACAATATACAAAATAGAAATGCTTTAAATTTGATATAAAGTTGTACGTGCTTTTGGAATCGAATGGGTTATCTCTCAAACTAATTGTATATACGTAGGAAGCGCTGATTCCCAATCATTTGGCTCTTAGTATACTGAAAAAGTAGCTTTATCTTTTCTCCAGCAACACCCGGGTGTAGGGCATTCGATATATATGAACAATTTTTATAAGAGCGTACAATTATTTAAGAGTATATCTGATAGTCAGATATATGTTACAGGAACTTTAATACCAAACTGATAAGGAAATCCTACTAAAAGTACGGCCCAAAAAGTTAATGAAAGGTAAGCCGATTGTTCAAATCAATAGCGAAGGTATTTGTGTCATAGGAAAAAGGATCGCAGAGATATTTTAGCAATTTCTACCGAATTTAATAGTCAGGTGAAGGAGTTACTACAGCACAGTAAAATAATGAAGAAACCAAAAATGATAAACAAATACAATAAATTTATGGTAGTGATAGACCACTGTGACCAAAAATTGTGTGTCCATGTGAACATACGACCTTAATTTGGTGCAACCAACTAGCTGTCTACATATTCCAGACATGTGCAAAAGTAATTCCGTTTGTACAAAAAGAAAACGTACAAACTTTTATGAATTTAGATTAAAAGTTATTGAACAGTCGCTTGGATTCCCCACCGCCAGATCCAATGCATACAATAAAATTTCAGCACCTTCCACCAAAGTACTATCCCAAAGGAAAAAGTAGAAAGGCTACAAGGAGAAGGTGCATTGTTTGTTGCAGTAATGATCAATAGAGAAAGGATTGTGTTTACTATTGCCCTCGGTGTTCCGGTGGTTCCAAACTTTGTCTTACTCCCTGTTTTAGGTTATTTCATCTGAACCGATAATGAGTGGTATTGCTTCTTTGTGTTTTAATATTAAGCGCAACCTGAATTTTCGTTTAGGTTTGTATTTATAACAAGATTTTGTAATTTGGTTGATTGTTCTTGAAATTAAACCCCATTTAGAAATGTTTATTTGACGACGTTTCGAAATAGCACCTAGTTTAGTCATCCAGTTTGCAAAGCCACTTGAAAGTTTGTGATGACTACAGCGAAAATTTAATGGAAGTTCTGAATCGGCAAAGGGAGTTCTTCCGAAATACATATGAAATGTATGAATCACTGTCAATCATAGGTTTCGGCACTGCTGTATGTGAATCTACATTTTCGACATTAACTGCTATCAACCACCCTCAAAGAATATCAATAATTCATGAAAAAAAGCTAGGTTTGGTAATCCTTACACTTCAAACGAGAAGAACGGCAAAAATAGATGAAATAGATGTAGCTCAAACTCTAGAAAAATGTCAAAGTTGAAAACTTCTAAATTATGTATGTTGATCGATACACCTATATCTTTTATTCAGTTTATTCATATATATATATATATATATATATATATATATATATATATATTATCGTCTAAGTTATATGTAAAGAGGAATAGATAAGTCAAGAGAGTAATTTTGTAAGGACCGTGTATATAGAGAGAACAGGAATAAATTATTTACGCTCCAAATTAATTAGTTTTGACTTAAAAACAAACGGATAATAGCATACATTTGTATTAGTAAAGCGAAATGTTAAAGCTGCATAGTGTGGAAGCTTTGTAGTACGTAAAACTCAAGGATAATACGAGTATAATTAGCTTTAATATTCCAAGGTTTAAATCGAGCACATCAAATAATAAGGAAGAGCTTTTGTGAATAAAATCGATAGTGTAAACGCATATATTCATTTAACTAACAAAGCGTTTGTTAAAAACAAATCCTAAGAAATCTACAGGTTAAACAACATGGCAAAGTACAATTTCAAACTGGCAATCGTTCCATAGAAAAGACTGACAGACAAATAAACAATTCAAGAAATCAGAATGAACGTTGAAACATAATTCTTTAGAAATTTGAGCTAACGTTCGAGGCGAAGGGTGAGAAATAAAGCTAGTTTGAAAACAAAGTAGAGACGGGATATAAATAGTATAGGCTAAACGAGGATGACAAATAACAGACGTTGGATAAAACAGCCATTTAAAACACGCGATATAACAGCCATTTAGAACACGCGATAAAACAGCCATTTAAAGCACGCGATAATTTGTAGAGACTAACCACAATATCGATTTTAAGTTGCTGTAGTGGGATTTTAATAAAGACAGTAAATATGAGTTAGACGAGGATAACATAGTTGGATGATGGACCTACGACAGGGGAAAAGGTCTGGATTGGCTGATTGCGAGTGGAGTGAGAGACTTTTCTAGGAGTATTGCGACCGTTGTGCAGGATAATCAGTATTTTCGGACTAAAGCGAAGGTGAATGAGAAATACTGAGTTTTAAACGATCGTTGTATTTTGGATTTTCAGAATCGATTACAGTCGTGATGTTTTTCGATGAAAACAGGGTACAGGAGGTAGGCTTCAAATACACTAGGAGACGTAGTGGGGCTCTCTTACTTCTTCTGTTCACTTCAGACCTATATGGTGTAACATCTAAGGTAAAATTTTGTAAATCGGTGATAGTGCAGTCCGTTTAATTTAAATTAAAAGTGTTTGAAAGCACGAGTAGGTGCTATGTTATAAACGGTGCTGTACGTAAATACGAATAACGAACAAAAGATGTTACTAAGGTAAGCGAGACTAGTTATTTTTTTCTAACGAGGGTGCTGGATGTATGGTAGATTCAGAAGCCGATCAACTTATTTGGACAATTATATAGACAGATGTATTGAAGGCGTCTGCATAGAGTTGGATAACGTGTGGAAATGAGTTTGATGTACGTATAGCAGAGAGAAGTTGGATGGAATGCAACAACAAGATTTGGGTGGACGACATCTTCAGAGGTGATGGTGGAAAAGCTTACACCAGGAAACGAAATTTGTTTCTTTGGTTATTGCTTGAACATTTTGTGCTGTTATTTTGTGCTAGAGTGATTTGATATATTGGGTGTATATTTTATGAATATAAAATCTAATTTGAAGGTTATATGAAAAGACAATTGAATTTATTATGTGAAGGTATAAATAGATGACGTATAATTTTGATGTAAAGAGTAAACGGGTCTTTGGAGTTGAATACAAAGATGCGATTTATTTCTGCATTTAGAATAACAGAGTTTATACTGAGGTCATATACCAGAGTAAATTTCAATTTAGGATTTCAAGATAGGCCAACTTGAACTGTATATAAAAAATGTTGAAATAAATTAAATTCATTAAATTTAAAAGAATTTAATGGTTGATATTGTAAAATTTTATGAAGATGTTTATATCTAATGTTGTAAATACTGAGCTGGTGTGACGTAAAAATTTTGATTTGTGTATATAAAATATTTTTATTTGGTAGTCTAAGTGAGAGAGAGAGAGAACATAGGATGGGTAAGTATCTCTGAAGAAGCTGGAAGCAGAGCTAGCCGTGCTATGCTGATTTAGAGGAGCTTTTCCAGAGATATTGGGATTTTATTTTTCAGAAAATTTTTTATGACGGCTCAATTCGTAAGGGCTCGAAGGTAATCTGAAAACTGCAATATATATTTATGTGAAATACTTGTTTTATTTTATTTAAAAATATATATTACAGTGAATTAAAAAGACTCCGCATTGGGCGCTTCTATTCTTCAATTGACGTCAAATCCCAGTTTACAAAATCTTTATATTATTTACATTTCCATTTCGAAACCAATGTGCATCCTCGATTTGATTATTTAATAAAATTTTAACCAGCTTTTTATATAAAAGCATTTCTCGTCTTTATTGTATATTACAAGATCAAATAATTGCATTTATCAATTTTCACATTTCTGTGCAGGTTACGTTTAACTTTACTTCTTTATTCACTGTTCTATTTTAATTATTAAATCACGATAAGTGTATTGCATACTTCAAAACAATAGCTTTGAAATTCTTTTCTCAAAGTAACATTTTTTGCGATCGAATTTCTGAATGAATTTTTTTTAATAAACGCTTTCGTTTTTACACAAAATTATCTTTCTTTTAAAATATACTAGTGTTAACGTGATTCTATTCCAAATAATACACGTCTATCTGACGTAATCTTCTGGGAATTTCTCATTTGAGCTCAAATCGTCGCATTTTATTACCTCAACGCGTTTCCCTTATTAGTGACGTGCACTGCTCGTCTTTGTTTAACACCCAAGGTTATTGTAGCGCCGCATACTAATCCAGTAATTGTGAAAAGTAATAAATAATGTTATCATATTTTTATCAGTTATTTTAATATTCCGGTGGCTTCCTAAAATAAATTTTTATTATTAATCAGGTGTTTACGTAGTTCTAAGTACAGATGACTCATCCTTTCTATATTCCTAATATTCTAGAAAATTCTTTATTTAAAATAAATTTATGTTATACAAAGGTCAATTTATATGATTATCTTAAAGCTTTGTAATACAAATGAGTTGCATTTTTATAGAAAATATTAGCTCTCACAGTAAAATGTGTTTTAATACACATTAAGATTAATGCGTTTCGTCTTTAACAAGATTAATATAGTTCTGACTATAAATAGAACGAATGTTTTATATGTATCGGGAAATGTAATTTTTTATTATAATTAATGGCTATGTATTTACGCTTGAAATTGATTAATTTTTATAAAGCGTAAGAATCGCACTTAATGCGTTTTTACATTATTTCTTAACGATTAATTATTTTTACTTATACTGATTACATTATTTGCAATGTGATAACAATACGCTTATATTATACAGGGCGATTATTTCTACATACGGAACTTGCGTTTTTGCTTAGCACTTTAATGAATAAAAGTACGCTTGTATTATACAGGGCGTATTCATGAATTTACGGAAGTTTCTATTTTTTCGGATTCTTTTATATTTTGGTGGGATTTATTTCTAGAATTTGGGTTTCAATGACCTTTTGTGACCCCATATCACGTCAATATATTAGACGGAATAATACACAGTTTATACAAAGAGCAAACAGCGGTAATAAACATAGAGTAGCAACGTAAATAGGAAAAAGGGTGAGACAGAGATATGCGCTATCTCCATAATTATTAACTTGTATATCGAAAAGGCAATGAATACTGTCAAGTACAGAGACATTTGGCATTATCATGCATAGAGAAGCGATTGGTATGCTCAGATTTGCAAACGACTTAGCGGTATTAGCATCTAACATGGAAGAGTTAGAGATAGCTCTTAATGAAATGGAAACAGTACTGACATAGAGATACGGTATGAAAATTAATAAAAATAAAACTAAAGTACTAGTATGTAAAGGATGCAAAAATAAATAAAAAACAGAATACAAATAGGAAACGAGAATTTACAACAGGTTAAGGATTCCTGCTACTTAGAAAGCCATATAACGCAAGATGGGAAGGTGTAAAAGATATAAAACAACTATTAGCACAAAGTCGTACTGCATTTGACAAGAAAATAGCATTACAATGTTCGAAGACAGTAAATATGGAAACAAAGAAAAGATTGCTGAAAATTTATGCGTGGAGCACAGTTGTGAAACGTGGTCAGTAGAAGAAGCGGACAGGATAAAGATAGAACCTTTTGAAATGTAGTGCTACAGACGTGTAATGAAGATATCATGGGCTGACATAGTAAAGAAGATGGATGGACTAGAAATGGCCGGAAAAGGAAAAAATAAATGAAAAACTGTAAACAATGGAAGAAACAGAATAGTAAAGTCGTACTGCATTTGACAAAAAAAAACACTATAATGTTCGAAGACAATAAATATGGAAACAAAGAAAAGATTGCTGAAAACATATGTGTGGAGCACAGTTGTGAGATGTAGACAGTAGAAGAAGTGGACAGGATAAAGATAGAGCCCTTTGAAATGTAGTGCTACAGACGTGTAATGAAGATATCATGGACAGACAGAGAAAATAAGATGTATGGACTAGAAATGGCCGGGAAAGGAAGAAATAAGTGGAAAACTGTAAACAATGGGAGAGACAGGATGGTAGGTCACTTTCTAAAACATTAAAAAATAGTGCGGGATATATTAGAAAAAGAGCAATAATAAAAGAGAGATTGATGTAGACGTAGATTAGACTATTGCACACAGATAGTGTTAGACGTAGTCTGCGGGAATTTCATAAAAATGTGTAGATTAACATACAATAGTAAACAATGGAGGTACGCGTCCAAGTAGTTCCAGAACTGAAAATCTAATGATGATGACCATATGATTTTTTTGTCCTCATAGCCACTCTCAAGTATCTCAATCATTTGTGTTATTTTGTTTATATAAAAAATGAAAGTAATAATTTATTTTAAACTTGGATGCCCAGTAATTGGCATACTACTTCAATTTTCTGATGCCGTAGCTCAAATTTTATTTTACCTACGGCCCTGTATATACCTTACTACATTCGTACTCTAAGAATTTTTCAGAATAAATTTTACAAGTTTCTGATATTTAAATATTATCTGTGTAAGACAACAAAGATCTGTTCTTATTAAACTATGCCACGGCACACTTTAGTATTTTATCGTTGAAGAAAACAACGTGTTATTTTATATCTGTTTTTAATATTTATTGATAAACGTTGCAAATTAAGTTTAATAATAATATTTAACTACTATTTTCTCTACGTTACAATGAAACGCGTATGAGTTTACCAGCTTTTGCAAGTTGAATGCGTTAAGGGCGCGATCGCATCCCTCTATTTTCATAACACGAACTAATTTTAAAATAGCCCGTTTGTGGTATAGCTATCGCATGATAGAGGGAACTACTTTGTTTTAACTTTAGTAGTTTAGTGTTCGTTTCAAAGTTAGGCAAATAACGGTTGCTAGGATACGGTACGATGCTGGTTTTTCTCCATTTCTGTAACTATTCATCGTAAATGACCTTCAGCAATTTCGAAGTTGTTGAACAGCAAGCAAAGCGTTAGATATAGTTGAAATCAAATAAAGTCAAGCATGACTCATCGTTGCGCATATGAATAAAACACAGCCACAATATTGTTATGCTACTCTATTACCTGGCGCTTCCCCATCTAAAAAGGATAGCTAGAAAAATATTCGACGGCTGTATAATTCAATGCAACCACTCTGAACGTATGTCCATAAAATATTTCCGTTTGTAATTAATTGTCAAACATTTTTAAGGTTAGGTTAGAATTTGTGCTTTGTTATTTCACTTGCGATTTTCTACGTTTCTTTTAAAGATAATTCTGATATATAACAAACTGTTTTTTTTTAAACTAAGAACCTTCTGCACGTTGAATAGTGTTTGGTCAACACTTATCAAAATGAACACGCTTCGTAACAAACATTTGAACTTTCAAGCTCAGTTGTTGGTGATGAATGTTCTAACATTTTTTGAAAGAGAACGTGATAATCATGGAACCTTGGCCCCATTTGAGTCAGTAATGCAGGTATAATCAAATTTTCAAGTGATATGTTGTGTTTTACCTGTTGCTTATTGTTAGCGAACATCTGAGGCTTGTGGGATAGGACTGAGTTCTCTTCGTTCCATTAAAAAAAGAGGGTTTTAGAAGCCCTAAAAGAAAATAAAGTTCCTGAGTCACCGAGCAAGCACCGAAAATTCAACAGGTCTAAATCGTCTGATGTAGATGGTTTTGTAATAGATGCGGTTAAACGAAAAATTTACGAAATGTATTCCAAATGTAATATAGTTTTCATAACAATTTTATTTAGTGTTTTTTAGTATTATGCTTTTAGGGCTCCATGTAACTGTTAAATCTTTACGACAAGAAATCGTAACCGCTCAAATTTTTAACTTCAGCCAGTCTAGTCTGACGAGACTTCTATCAACAATTGGTTTTTCTTTTAAATTGGACGATGGTAGAAGGGCTGTGCTTGAACAGGAACATATTGCTGCTGCACGAGTGAAGTTTTAAGAGCATATGAAATGTACAAACAATTGTAACTTTATGATCCTGTTTTCTTGGATGAGACGTGGATTTTAGTCGAGGTTCTGTTAAGAAGAGTTGGCATAATGGTTCCAAGCTCAGTGTAAAGAGAAACCTCCTGGAGAAGGAAAACGGTAATTTTTTTAAAGTTAAAATTACATTTAATAGAAATATTTTTATTACAGGTTCATAGTCGTACATGCAGGCAACAAAACTGGATTCAGCCCCAATGCAGCACTTTGCATTCTACAAAATCTCCAAGTGCTGACTATCATGGAGACATGAATGCAGCATTATTTACAAAATGGTTTGAAGAACGTTTAATTCCTAATTTAAGCAAACCCAGTGTAATTATTCTAGACAATGCTAAATATCATTGATTACTTGATTAAACACAATGTTATTTGCGGCAGTCACACGTTAAAAAGGGAACTATTATCATTAATTAAAAAACATCCACAACCAAAAATTTATGAAATAGATACCCTAGCAGAAATGTACGGACACAAAGTTTTGCGGCTACCTCCGTATCACTGCGAGTTTAATCCTATAGAGTTGGTATGGGCGAACTGTAAAAAATCTTACAATAAAAATGTTGGACGGCTTAACCAACTTTATAATGACACAAATGTCAACTTGATATAGCAAGAATCTTTGCAAAGAATAGATGGGTCATATTGGCAAAAATGTATCACACATGCAGAAAAATGTATGATGGAATGGTGGGCTATAGTACAGCAGTTTGATGTTGTCGAACCTTTAATTATCAAAGTGGGTGATACAAATAGTGATAGCAGTGGCTGTAATACTGATCAGAATAACCAGTATTACCTACACGGTAATTTTAGTTGGTTTTGTTAGCACGAGACCAACACAATACACAAGTGTATGGTAACGGTCATCAAATTGCATTATTTATTGTGCAATATTTATGTTAACAAATTATTAATGTTTAGTGATTGATGTTTAACCATTCATGGCCTGCTAGAGTTTTTATACAAGAAATTTAGATTTAAGTTTCATTGTCATTATTATTTGTGCAATAAATTTATATCGACTCGTTTACAGAAAACTTGTTTGCTTTCAAAAGTTAAAAAAAAGGATACAATCATTACATCAATACCACTAACGTGACACTTTAAATCGGCCAAGTGTGTTGGCTACCACAAGGAAAGGTCCAGGGGGGTGGGGTTGGTGTGTACGTAAGGAAGGAACTTAAATGTCAGGTTATTTTGTTTGGTTTGCAACTGACTCGTATACTTGAATATATTTTGGATAATGTTTAAATTAAATCGCAAAACTTTTACTGAAGGCACAGTATACAGATCCCCAAACTCTAATTCGCTTAGTTGTGTTGATGAACTAGATAATATATTATCTTATTTAGCACCATTGATGGATAATATAATATGTTTAGGTGATGTCAATGTGAATCTTTTCAATTTATGTAATATTATCACACACTGCATTGATTCTTATGGATTCATCCAAGTAATAAACGAACCTACGCGCATAGTAAATAACAGCAGTACTCTTTATTGATTCCATATATTTATCAAGTGATGAATTATTTGTTCGTGCAGGTACTATTGATGCTGATATTGTTTCGGATCACAGAGAAAATTAGAGATTGTGTTAAGGATAAGATAAAATTCATAATTAACAATACCTCTTCCATTAGTTAGTTCTTCAAGAAATTTCTGTTTAATACTTGACGATGATCTACGCTTTAAGTCACATGTTGCAAGGTTAATAAAAAGGTCGTATATAGCACTTAAACAACTATATGCTTGTCGGTCTATACTAACCTTACAATTGAAAAAGCTGTTGTCGGAAGCTAGTTTTGTCATTATTTAACTATTGTGATTTTATATATGGTCCAAACATTGATAGCACTTCTATGACACAAATACAAAGGATTCAAAATACTTGTTGTCGTTTAGTTTTTGGACTAAAAAAATTTGATCATGTATCGCATAAGATAAAAGAGTTGCACTGGTTAAATATGGATAACTGCAGGAAACATCATTTGTTATGTTTTGTTCATAAAATAATTATAAATGACTTCAGAGGATATTGCTAAAATATTAACGACACGCTCCAAAGTGCATTGCATCAATATTAGACACACTAAAACTTTAACAATTCTCAAGAAACTGACTGCTATGTTTCAGAGAAGATTCATCTATAATGCTGTTTCTACTTATAATGCAATTCCAGATGGATATAAAAATCTTTTTTACTTTTACTACATTCAAGATTCAAATCAGGGCGCATATTTTGGATAAGTAGTAACATAGCCTAATTGTATATTTTCAATTTTGTGTAATTATTCATTTGCTTCACTCATTTTCCTTGTAGAGATATGTAGTGGTTTATGCAGGTTAAGTGTACGATAGTGTATGACTAAACTTTGCCTGTATGGACCTACAAACATGCCTTATATACTAATATTTAATGTAATATTAACAACAATAAAGTCAATTTCAATTCGAAAGCTGTTCGTATATTTATTACTAAACGTTTATCTATTGACCTTAAAATGTGTGGTTTAAAAATATTATTTACAAATGCCTGTTATTCACTTCTTTTCACCAATAGTTTTATATCATTTACATTGCTACGTATTGTGTAAAACAGTGTTCCTTTTAAGTTTTGGTTGCTAATGACTTACTGTTCAAAAATACCTATATACACATTGTAAATATTACAACAATTGAACCTATTTTAATTTCTTAGTTATTCATTAAAAATAAAACATTTGTAATAATTTTGTTTTAATAAAGCACACTTTACAGGTAACAACTCAAAGTTTTTGTATTGGAAATATATTTTTCGATATTAGCATTTGATGAAAATATTAACCGAAGACCCCAAATATTCTATTAGTTTGAAATATTTATTGAAATAAACGTTTAGTCGTTTTTGACAGAGTCGATTTAATGTAACAAAATAGCTATTTTTTGACAAAATAAACCAAAAAGGAATTCTTTTATGGTTTATTTCTAATGCCTAAAGTTAGGTCTAGTTTCGTAAATTGTTTAATTCTAAATAAACTTTTCCATTTTTATTTTTAATTTAGCCTAAAATATATTTCATAATTAGTGGGAGTTTTGAAGTTTATTGTTTATTATAATTCTTTTTTGCCGGCAGCACAATTTGAGAAAATTTCATTATCACATCTATTTGACGTTACATTTGGACTTTGTATGACCAAAAAATGACGGAAATCTGCTACGTGGGGATAAAGAATGGGAACACTAATAAGTTGCCTATATATTTAAAGCTGATTTTGACACTTTTCAAATGGAGAATATAATTACCATTGCAAACCCCTGGTGAAGATACACAAGACAATGAACGTTCCCAAAGTGAAGTGTAAAATGATGTAAGAAAAATTATCGTTTTTTTGAGAACGTCCTCCCCCAGATCGTTCAAATTTGTAAATCATTTTGCCGAGTACCAAACTCTCAACCTATTTTGTAACAAAATGTATCCTATTTTCCTGCGATGGTTCCACTAAGATATTTTAATAAACATTACTCTTGCTAACATGATGCAATATTTTGCTTATATTGAATATTGTAGAGTATCTAGTTACGTTTTGGGATACGGCACACTACCCTTTCTTTTAAAAACTATTATAACATAGTATAAGCTTCACAAAGTAACACTGGTGTAATAATTTACTTATCGCTTGTAAACATAAACATGAAAGTTTACAAACAACCATGGATGTTGAGGTTATGTCATTTTTGGCTTCATAAATATACGCAATTAATCCAATCATTATTATATTACACTTATCAAATGGTAATTCACCATATATTATTAGTTTACTTCATTTCAATGCGACAAAAACAAAGTCCAAAATAATTCAATTTGAAATATTCTGGTTTTAAACCTTATTCTACACATCATTAACAGTGCCATCTTCGGAGGAAGTCGTGAACAATTTCTATTAAAATGGCGTACAATTAATGTAATAATTCAATAAAATCCATTCAGTACACTACGGCTATCATGATCAATATTTTTGAAATTTTTTTTAACAGAACGATTATATATGTATTCTGCTATCCAACGAATGTTTTTTTTTATACACAAATTGATTATGTTAGATGTAGTAACTAAAATAAAGTAAGTGAATTTTTACCATTACTTTTAACAGCTATTTCTTGCTTATTACTGCACTTTAGAAAAAAAAGCAAACCTTCGTTAGAAAGTTCAAAGTTTTGTGAGTCAATTGTGAAGTTACATTTTGCATATTTTCAATCCAACAAAAGTTATTTACCAAACAGAATAACCTGTTTTTTGATGGATTTTAGGCAGCCAACCATACATCCGATCGCGCCCTTAATATGAATGTTGGTAAAGAGGGCGCTCTTAAAGTGAATAATGTTTATTGCCTGTACGGTAATCCATAGAGAAAGTAGTTGAGTAATTAGTATTAAACTTTATTATCAGAGATGTTCTGCAAAAGACGAATGGGGTCGTGTGTTCTGTTGTTTCGTTCTTTAGATCTTCTATCTCCGACTGTGTTTAGCGCGGCATTCATATTTTTCCTCTTTCTCTCCCTTCCATTGTTATACAAAATTCATGCGAGCACTCCATTACTGATTTTGTTCTTTTCTTACTGGTCCACTCGTCTTATGGGTAACATATAGTACGGTTCGTTTTGTAACTCTCAAAATAAGTGTTAAAAAATAGGTCTAACGTTTTTGGTAGGACCAAATTCTCAAATGTTGTTGGCTAAATCGAGAGATTGAACAATATCTAAAGCTTAAGACAACTATACTTCCATTTACGAAACATAAAACCTCTTGATCGCAAGATCTTAGTTAGGCTTTATCAAGAGTTTCACAACTACTGAGCAAGTCATCACAGCACATATTCCTATAAATAATTTTTGCAATGTTAGGATAACCATTTTTGTATTGTTCGGCCAATTCTAATATGCGTCTGATGGTGGGAAAGCTATAGTCCTCTCTAAATAAGTACAATACGTAACTCATAGATTTCAATAGGTAAAAAAGGTTTTCAACCATGACAGAGTAGTACATTTTCGTGCAATCACTTATTAGAATGTTCTTCAGGCGCCTAAATCTCAATAAGATTGAAAAAAGATCATGTTATAAAACAGGACAGTTAAGCTGAACGTCATTAAGCAAAATAGCAGTAGAAGTTAAAAACAACTCGTATCTTAATAGTAAGATTGAATCCTTGTAGATGGCATGATGTGGTATGAAATATTGAAAAGGTGCATTATCTGAATAGGTTGACTTGGTCATGGAGCCCATTTAATTTTAACTTCATGTTCCATCATAAATTCTAATTATAAAGATTTGATTACCCTATAGTAGAAGACAAAGAATACTATTATAGTAAGCCTGCTTATCGTAAAAGGCGATTAAGAGGCGCAGCAAGGGGCAGCAGCCTTGCTGGCTAAAAGATATTGGAGGAGAGTGGGTTGGTCTCGGGCGATCCTATATAATTTATAGGTTGTTAGGGGTTAGCCGTGACGGATACGGCTGTTTGCTAAAATCTTTAAAAACTGCGTTTGTGGTAAGATATGGGAACCTACCACAATATTTCCCAAGTATGCGTGGCCTAAAATACGAAATATGTATGATGGAGAGCTCACAAGTAAAATTCTTGTCCGGAGGTAAAATACCCCTTCATTCGGATCTCCGGGAGGGGCTACTTGGGACTCGTCATCGTAAGAATATAAAACAACAGTTCGATTTAGTGATAGAGACTTGGAATGTAAGGTCATTACTTAGAGTAGATAAGTTAACGAATTTATTAGTCGAAATGAGGAAAGGAACGCTGTACATTTTAGGTATTAGTGAGGTGAGATGGACAGATAGTAATGACTTTTGGAAAGATAATTATAGAATAATTTCAACTTCTTCAACTAGTGGACAGGCAGGGGTAGGAATAGTGTTAGGTAAAAGATTAGGACGTAAAGTTAAAGAGTACTACAATTTAGTGATAGAATTATTATGGTTAGATTGAGTACAAAACCCACCGACACTGTTTTAGTACAGGTTTGCACACCAACACCTTAGTACGAGGATGAGGAAATAGAAAAGGTATACGAGGATATAAATTGTATAGTGAGAAAAGTAAAAGGAGATGAGAATTTAATAGTTATGGGCGATTTTAATGCGTCAGTGGGAGAAGGTAGTGAGGGAAAATGGTAGGAAAACTTGGGTATGGCAGACGAAATGATAGCGGAGAAAGATTAGTTGAGTTTTGCCAGAAACAGATTAGTAACTGTAAACACCCTATTCGAACAACATATTAGGAGAAGATATACCTGAAAAGCGCCAGGTGATAGGGCTAGATACCAAATAGATTATATTTTAGTTAAACAAAGATTTAGAAACCAAGTTAAAAACTGTCGTAGTTTTCCTGGGGCTAACATAGATAGCGATCAAAACTTGGTTAAAATGAAGTGTAAGCTAAAATTTAAAAAATTGAGAAAAGTTAAAAGAGAGGGATCGGATGTAGGTAAGCTTAATGATAGTGAGGTAAAAGAGGAATATAAACAAGTATTAGATAATAAGATCAAAGAGATAGATATAGGAGGGAACGTAGAAAATAGATGTAAAAAATAAAAAAGGCTGTACGTGATACAGCAACACAGGCTATAGGTAAGAAAAAAATAGAAGCGAGAAAACCCTGGGTAACAAAGGAGATATTAGGTTTAATATAGAATAGAAGAAAGCTTAAACCTTTCAGAGAATTGGATAGTGAAAGTAAACAAAAATATAATACAGTTAGAAATAAGATAGTATATGAGTGTAGAAAAGCTAGAAATAAATGGATGGAGGAGAATTGTAAGAGAATACAAGATGATTTGAGAGTAGGTAAGACAGACAGGGCTTACAGGGCAGTTAAAAAGTTTTTCGGGGAAGATAGGAAAAAATATAATGGTATTAAAGACGAGAATAATGAGCTTCTAATAAATAAAGTTGAGGTAGCAGATAGACAAAAAAGATATTTAGAAGATTTACATAAAGGAGACAATGTGGATGAGTTAGAGAACGACCAAGAAGAGGATGTAAAAATAGGGTTCTCAATATTAAGAGAGGAATTTAATAGAGCTGTTAGGGATCTTAAACAAAATAAAGCGCCAGGGATAGGCGATATACCCACAGAATTAGTAAAATATGAAAGTCAAAAAACTTTAGACAGATTATATGAACTAGTAAAAGTAATATATGACACAGGTGAGGTTCCAATAGATTTTGAAAAAAATATTATTATCCCAATCCCAAAGTCAGGAGCTGATAGGTGTGAGAATTTTAGAACGGTTAGCTTAAATTCTCACGCTTCTAAAATATTAACAATAATAATTAAAAATAGAGTAGAAGCTTTGACTGAGAATTATTTAGGCGAAGACCAGTATGGTTTACGTAAAGACAGAGAGACTAGAAAACCGATACGAATAATTAGGGTAATTATCGAAAAAGGGTTACAAAAAATAAAAGACTCATTTCGCGTTTGTAGATTTAGAAAAAGCGGTTGATAGGGTTAATTGGATTGTTATGTTCAGGGTTTTGCAAAAATAGGAATCTCGCATAGGGATAGAAAAATTATTTACAGTCTATATAAACACCAAAGATTTGATGAAATAGAAAAGAAAGCTAAGATTAGAAATGGTGTTAGACAAGGCAGTATACTATCACCCTTGATTTTTAATGTATATATTGAGGAAGCTTTAAACTTAGCTAGCGAGAGAAAAGAGATAGGTATTAGTGTACAGGGAGAGAAAATAGACATGTAACGTTTTGCAGATGATATTGCCATTATAGCAGAGTCTAGAAAAGAGTTAGGACAGTTTTTAAATATTTTAGATGAAATACTACAGAGTAACTGTAATAATAGAATTAACTCAGGAAAGACAAAGATAATGACAAGTGAGTCACAGCCTAGTTCTAACCCAAAATTATAAATAGGTAATACCGAGTTAGAGGAAATAGATTAATTTTGGTATTTAGGTAGTATAATTACAAAGGATGTACGTAGCAGAAGGGATATAGTAGCTAGAATAGCTCAAGCTAGAAAAATGTTTTTAAAAAAGAAAAACTTACTGATAGCTAATAGTATTAGTTTAGATAATAGAAAAAGTTTCTTGAAGTCGTACGTATAGAGCGTTCTACTATATGGTAGTGAGACTTGGACAATTAAAGAAGTAGATAAGAAAAATATAGAAGCTTTTGAAACTTGGTGTTATAAAAGAATGTTAAAGATTAGTTGGACAGATAGAGTAACAAACGAGGAAGTTTATTGAAGGATAGATGAGGAACCCTGTATGTGGAAACAATTGAAGGTTAGAAGAGATGGAATGATAGGGCACCAGTTAAGACATGAGGGGCTATTTAGTAAAGTCTTAGATTACAGACTACCAAATAAAAATAGAGTAGGAAGGCCTATGCAAAGCTATATTAGTCAAGTTATTAGAGATTTAAGTTGTGTAGGGTGTGTAGACCTTTTTAGACTAACTCAGAATAGAAAAGAATTTAGAGCTGCGTCAAATCGACCTTAAGTAAGTTCGAATACAAAACAAAAAGTAATAAAAATCAGTTAACTAATTGTCACCATGACATAACTCACAATTAGTTAACGGTCTGGCATGTTGGCAGCGATTCGCTGCTTAAGCTTTACCATAACATATAATTTAACACTTTTCCTTTTTTGGAGGGGATAACCAGGTAATATTTCATTTCCTTATAAATGGAAATCATGTAAACGTGTTGGAGTTCTTAAACAACCATTAGGTTGCTAATATCTATGTAGAGTTAGGTAGATAGGAAAAAGATAGAAGAGTATAGGAAGACCTAGACCAAGCTATATTAGTCAAATTATTAGAAATTTAGGTTGTTAAGGGTATGTAGAACTTTTAGATTAGCACACAATAGAAAAGAAGTTAGAGATGCGTCAAACCGACTTTAATTAAGGTCGAAAACAAAATGATGATGATTTGTTATCAGAGTGTGTTTTGCATATTTCCTTTTGTGTTTGATAGATAAGATACGAGAGACAATAAATGTAAACAGTAAATATAGACAAAGGATGAGTTGCAAAGCAACGAGATTAAGAATGAAAAATTAAATTGTATTGACCTTATACTGCAATTTATAAGATAGAAATGCCGATTTATTTACTCCTTGAAAGTATTGAATCAAAAATGTAATGTGATGCACTGATAGTCCATTGTTGGAATTTAACACGCGAACACTACAATAGCGATTTTTATAGATATCCTAGTATGCCACAGCTAATCTTCGATGTTAGACAAATTCCCTAGTCGGTTAGCCCGGTTGATAAGGATTAAGAGGGAAAATAGGGAAACAGATCAATCTATTACAACAGTTTGGGAAGGAAAATGTGATCTTAGATTAACAGGTTGGCAGAATAAGGATGTCTAATTAACATGGTAACGAAATACTCCAAATAGGTGATGTGTAGGAGCAGATGTTTGATAGGTATTATAGAGTGTAAACTAGTATGGAGGGCAACAAATATGTAATATTAGTAATCGGAAAATCATGTAAAGCTTCAGTGTTACCCAAAAATATTATATTCGAAAATGGCTTCCAGTTCTGCTCTCAAAGCTTTATATATCAAATTGGTTTTTTATCTAACCGCATACGGTTCGTTATTATATTTATAACAGTTTACTCAAAAGCATTACAAAATACATATAGATATTTAATGAAATTCAACACATCACCTTTTCTTTATTTAAAAAGGAGCATGAGGCTGAATGAGTATTCGGTTCTTTGTGCGTTTACTATTAACGCGAATTTTGTGTCTGCACTTTATTCAAATAATTTGCTTGTACCGCAATAGTGACTAAAGAAATGGGTATTTTACACTTAGATTTGTAGTGTCTCTCGAATAATTAATTTAAGTTGTTAATTGATCACTATATCGTTCAGTATTGCATTATTTAATTCATCAAATGTAAGCCAGGTGTTTTCAAAAACAACGCTGCACGTTTTATGGATTTACTAAGTGAATGACATTTAGCCTTATACTTTGGATTATAAAACTTTTTTGAATCTAATTTAAGAAAAGTAAGACATAATCTTTAATTGTTTTTGGTCGGCTTCCAGTAAACTAACTGCGGCAGTTAATGAATTTTTATGTAGTGAATTACTGTATATATTTTAATCACACAAATGTAAATACATGAGAATATTAGGATCAAGAGTAATGTTGATTTACATACTTTAATATCTCACTTTTTGTTTACTAATATTTATAAAAAATTTAGCATTAATAGGTTATCTAATAAATATAATTTTTGTTAAGTGAAATCTTAAGTTAACAACGACAAATGATTTCTTTTTGGATTCTATTGCTGACTTTGATTGAAATGTTTTCCCGAGATTATTTAAAGTTTAACGAAATATATCTTCATGCAAATAGATAAAAGAGAATTAAAGAGTGTAGTTTAGGTTATATGCTCGTTCCAGTTTGGATTTTATGGTGAGTTCAGCAAATATTGTTTTGTACGAAACGCAAAAGGTGTTCTTAGATTTCTTATAGATTTTCCTTGTGTTTAATTTCAGGTGCTTTCGAAAGAACTTCGTAACGGTTTCTGTTCATAGCAACCTTATGTAAGAAACATCCAATTTATTTACTTTGATCCTATTTCCTACAGTGGCTTATGTACACTTCTCCAAGAATGTTTATAGCTTTCTAGTTTATATAAAGATACAACAGCGTTATTGTCGTATATCACTTATATCCAACCCATCTTAGGGTATTACTCGGTTTTGAAGCACATGCATCTGCATGAAGCTTCCCCTTCACGTAACCTGCTTAACATAGCAATATTTCTACAGAGAAAATGCAGAACCATTTCAAAAATTAATTCTTAAATATAATTTTGTATTTGCTTTACGTCTATACGTCCGAGTGGCGCATTTGCTTAGTGGCATCGGCGATCAAAGTAGAAAAATTACAAGTTAGAATCCTATCCGGGACCTTATATATTCCATCTTTCAATTACTAGCTCGATTCAAAATGATCATATAGGTTTTGCATAGAAGTCTAAGTTATTATTTCACTGCATTAACAAATACAACATTAAAAACAAACTTGCTTGTGCAGTTACTAATATACACACCCGCGAACACGCACGCATGCACGTACGTACGCGCGCGTGCACGCGCGTACGCACACACACACATATACTGATGTGATAATGATATCACGAGAGGTCATTGAACACCTAAATTCTATGAAAAATTACCACCAAAGAGTAGAAAAACGGGAGAAATTAAAATTTCCCAGCATTTAATTTTTCCACCCTGTATAAAACATAAGCTATTCAATTAGCACATAAAATAATATTCCCAATTTTAAAACAATTTAATTTCGTCCTTGTATAAATAATTATTCTGTAAATATAAAAAATAACCTCGATTTTAAGGTATCTTCTTCAAGATATGCGAATCTAAAATCAATACCACAATAGGTGTTGATTATTGAAAACGTAATACACTGCATTTACTGAAAGGTAAATTGCAATAAATATTATTAACTTAATGCATCCGCGTTAAAACAAGGCATATTTTCCGTGTGTAAATATTCGTTAGAACACGTTTCATATACCGTAAAGACAAATCTTGTTGCATTTATAAAGCATAACAACGAAGTCCTCATTAAAATACTAGATCATTTTCCGTGTGTAGGTATATCATTTAAAATAAAAATAAAATACATTCATTTTTGTTAAAAATAGTTTATGCGTTTTAAAATAAAATGCATCTTTCTTACAAGGAAACTAATTTCGCATTAATTCCAGAAATTTCGAATATTTAACAAAAGAATACGTCCTTTACCAGACATGTTCTAAAAGCCATTAAATAAACTGATTATTTTGTATCAATGGATGAACACCCCAAACCGAAGAAACGTTACTATCGGAGAAGGCCATAAAACTGAGATAACGCGGTTTAATAGCTCTACGTATTACAGAGAGAAGGAGACAGCGACCATGACTTAGTTTATTAGCAAAGGGTGGTAGACGCTTTTCGAGAAGCATAAATCATACCGACCCCACTTATTTGGCTTATTAAAACCCGACATCTTCATAATTATTACATCATCCGGGATGGATCATGCCTTGAAATAAATCTCGAATCGAATGGAAAACATGACGTAGTTAGAATTTTTGTATATAAACTAAGTAGTTAAGAATGAGGATTCATTCATCGGTCATTCATCATAATGTGGGGCAACATGTGAGATTCGAGCAAAGTTCCATTCTTTAAAGTATTTTACGACATATAACGTTTTGAGTAAATAGTAATCTATTTTGTTGACGTTCCACAAGCAACATAGAACTTTGTATAATTATGAAGTATAATGAAGATTTATTACAATAATATAAATAATCTTGGTGTATCACACCTGTCGATTTTAATCGATTAAAAATAAATGGACTTTGCAAACTGGTATTTTAACGTCAAATGAAAATTTGAAATAATACCGAGAACTATTTAATGCCGTTAATTAAGTTCGAAATGAGATTTTGATATGCGCTATTTGACAATAACAACAGCAAATATAACTTTTCTTGCAACCTATAAGGATATTTGAATATCAGCCCTTAAGCTAAAATAAATTTTTAATTTTATAAAAACGATCTGTTAAGAAGATAATTAATATCCAGCAAATTTTGAGGTCAGAGTTCAAAACATTTTGATTTTTACTAAATTATCCGTGCCACATTGTTGGCCAATTACACTGACAGCAGGGGAAATAAAAAGGATAAGGAATTATGACGAACATGTTAAAGAAAATTCTAACGAGAATTTTAAAAAGAACTTTAGTAACTCACAGAGAAGACGTTTGTGTTCTGTAATTATTAACAAGGACAGAGGTGAGGATTATTTTAATAATTAAGCGATTAAGGTGTATAAGTTTAATCTGTAAACTGTTTATAAGCAATATTTAGATTTGTTGAATGTAAGAGATTCTTTAGATAATTTGTATAAAAGAAAAATGACTTTAATTGCATATACGTTTCTTAAAATTTCGGTGTTTCATTTTATTTTTGTAAATTCGACAGCATAATTTCTGTTGAACTAACCGGGCAAGAAGAAAGACACGGTAAGAAAGTAATTTCATGTTTGCATTCTCATCAATACAATTCACTGTACTCAAGTTAGAGCATTAATTCGTGGGTTCTCCAAGTATTAGGCGGGTCACAGCAAAATTAGCGCCAACTTACGCAAGGAGATCTATTCACAGCAAAATTAGCGGCGCCCCAACTTAGGGCTCGATTAAATTGTCTGAAAATTACAGTTTCTTGTCTCGTACGATTTTGTGGACGTTTTCTCTTTATAATATTTGATTGATTTCTAATATGTCTGATAGAATAAAAGAAATTCGTGAAAGTCTGGGAGCTGTGAGAGTATAAATTGGTTCTCAGAAAGGTGCTCATATGCAAGAAACGAAAAAGGGGAATCCAAAGGTCAAGAAGGAACAGAATGTAGGAGAGACTCAGGAATAAAAAATGACAACTCTTTTATTAAATTTAAATCAAAGCATGCTGGAACAAAAAGATAATATAAGACAAATGAGTGAAAAGAATGAGAAAGGTATAAAGGAAATAAGAGAGAATATGTAGGAACAAAGAGACGAATGAAATGAATGAAGGAAATGAGTGAAACGTTTGATAAAAATACTCAGCGGAATGTAGAGAGAATATAGCAAAATTGGGGGAACGTTTAAGATTAGAAAGTGACAAGAATCAAAAGATATTTAAAGAGATGAATGAAAAACTAACTTCGGCCTTAAACGAAACTAACAAAACCATCTAGAAAATGAAATTAAAGCAAAAGCGGTACAGATTTTAGAGGACATAAATGTCGTTAAAGAAAACATTGTTCAAATAAATGCGATTCAAGACCCAGTGAGAAGGAAACGAATGGAAAAATTAAAATTTTATATCAAAAGATAAACAAAATCGAGGAAAGTTTTCAAATGGGATTTAAAACATATAGAAATGATTTGGAAAACTTAGAAAAAAGGGTTAAAAATATTCGTATTGGGAAACCTATGCGACGGAGTCCAACTAGTGTTACGTTGACATATTCGAAATTTTATGAGAATTATAAACTTAAGATATTTTTAAATGACGTAATGCAAGGGAGTTGGGCTAAACAAACCAAGTTGAATATTGTGAGGTCCATGTTAAAAAGAAGTGCAGAGATTTGGTTTGGGTTGATTGAAAGTGAGTTGAGCTTTTTTAAACATTTCGGGATTAAATTTTTAAAACACTTCTAGGGAGACAACTAGTAATTTAAGGCTGGCGATAATTTACTTATGGGCAAGTATAGCAGTGATTCAGGCATGACAAGAGGGTTATATGCTATAAAGAAATTTAATGTTGCTAAACAACTTGATCCTCTTTTAAAGGGCAAGCAAATTAAAATATATATTCGCAGGACACTTCGAAACGGAAATAAGGCAATGCATCGCCTTACAAAACATAGTAGATAGAGATGTATTTGTGGAGTATCTTTAACTATATGATAAAATGAATCAACCAAGGACGATGGAGAACAGACCTTGCATGTGATTTCCAATGCTTCACCCGACGGTACTATATTGGCCAGGAAACGAGTTTTTTTTTACCTGGAAAATTTGGAATTTTGACGAACCCTTGCTGTGCCAATCAAGGTAGGGATCTTTAACGTGTGTAACAACACTCACACACGGGACCTCCATTTTACCTCTCATCCGAACGAGGGTGTACTTTGTGAAAAATGCTCGCCTAACATTTTTCAAGCGGACCGTGTCGGGATTCGAATCCGATGAAGAGAACAGACCAAGGGGCCTGTCCATGAATGCATTTAAGTTTCAAAGAAATACTGGACAAGAAATCTGAAAGGGAGAATACCCAGAGAAATAATCGGAGTTGAGGAAATGCCATCAGGAAAGACGGGGGAAAAGAGAACAGTGAATCCTATACCATTGAGAATAAAGCCGTAACCCAAGGAAGGGCAAATGCTACAAATTTATAAAGAGATGGCATGAACAATAACAATGATAATAGTAAGACATACGCGGATATACTAAATCAACCTGGAACGTCAAGTAGACAGCATTTTTAGAAACAGACAAATCAAACGACAAAACTATAAAAATTAATGATTATGAACATGCGCGTAAATTTATAAAACTTGATTTGTAAAATGATTTACTACCTATAATAAAATTACAAGTAGAAGGAAATGAGATTAAATTACTTGTAGACACAGGAGCTGAAGCAACATTAGAAAGTGAAGATTTTATAAAAGATAATTCAGAGGAGTTAATGCAGAAAGTTATACCTATTAAAAGAAAGAATTAAGGATCGCTGAATAACAAGTAGTTTGCAATAATCAACAGTATTATAGTTCTGGAAGTTAAGCTAGGAGGAATTGAAGTTGAACAAAAATTTTTAATAGTGCCAGGATTAAGACTTGATGCCATTTTATTAGCAAGATGAATGGGATAATAGCTACAGAGAATAAAGTAATAATTATGGGGGGATGAAAAGATTAAATAAAACGAGGAAGGATATATGTGCGGACTACTGTAATAATTAAGCAATCGTTAGGTAAGATTTTCTGTCTAAGCTGAAGCCGTATACTATTCATAAGCACTATTTAGATTTGTTGGATGTAAAAGATTCCTTTAGATAATGTGTATAAAAAAATGGTTTTGAATACATATGTTTCTTAAAATTTCCGTGTTTCATTTCATTTTCGTAAACTCCACAGCATAATTTTTGTTGAGCTGGCCAGGCAAGAAGAAGGGCGCGGTAAGATAGTAATTTCATTGTTGCATCCTCATTAATACAATTCGCTGTACTCAAGTCAAAGCATTAATTCGTCGGTTCTCCAAGTATTAGGCGGATCACAACAAAATTAGCGCTGACCTACCCGAGGCGGCTAATTCACGGCAATATATATTACTGTGACAACGCCGCACGTTGAAGAGTCACTAAAAGAATTCTGTGACAACGCGTCACTTTGATGCGACGCTAAATAAATGCTGTGATACCGATACTGCAAATTGTAAAATTTGAAATTGTTAACTTACCTTCCTTTCTAACTTTGCCTTGCTAGCTCAATGGAATTAAGGAGTTTATAAAATGAAATCAAACAGCAATATCATAAAGCATTTATGCAGCCTCAAATATTTTCATACAAAACCATATAGAACATATACAACATCATTTCTTTCAAACATAAACTTATTCTTAATAAGTATTTAATTATCTTAAAAATGTTTCTCACCTTATGTTGCTTACAATTTACAGAACTAAAATCTCTTTACTTGTGGATAGTTTGCCTGACTTTGATTCTCATGCTTGTAAGGTTTGTTTGGCCAAAAAAATTCTTTACAGATAATGTATTAAAAATGTCAAGAGTGTTTCGAACTCTGAGCACAAAGTTCCTAGTAAATATACCCTTACAAAAAAAAATTATATAATTAAAACCTACTCTGACTTAAATTAAATGACAAAATTCAAATATCAGTTACAAATATTGTTTTAAAAAATCTACAAAGCGCTTTTTGGATTTGTAATCAACAGTATTAAATATCTTCGGCTTCTATTCTTTAATTGACGTCAAATCCCAGTTTAAAAAATCATGCATAAAATCTCTATTTGGAAACATCAGTCTTTAAGGGCATCTTCAATTTAATTATTTAAATTAATTTCTAAGTAGCGTTGTATCGAAGAAATTTCTGTTTTCATTATGTATTTTACAAAACCAAATAACTGTATTTAGCAATTTTCATATTTAAGTGCAAGTTACGTTTAACTTTATCACTTCTCTATTCATTGTAATATCTAATTATTAAATTACTGTATGCTTACCGCATACTTCAAATAACGTCTTCGCGACTTAAAATTAATAGAATCAAATTTCTTTACATGTTGCTTGGTTGATGCAGATTTAATAAATAAATTTTTATAAAAATTTTCGTTTATATACAATTTATCTATATTCCAATACGTTCGAGCTTCGTATGGAATTCCATTTCAAGGAACACGCGGGTTACGTTTAAAATTTACTTCTTCGTTCGCTGTTACATGGTATTTATTAATTACGATTTGCATATTGCATACTTTAAAACAATCTCTTCCAAAGTAGCATCTTTGCGATCAAATTTATGAATAAACCTCTTTAATAAAAGTCCCCGTTTATATACAAAAATATCTCTTTTCTAGAATGTACTAGTATCTAAGTGATTCCATTCAAAAAACCGGTCGCCTATCTGATGCAAGTTTTAAAGGAATTCTTCGTTTTATTACCTCATTAGCATGATCCACTTATTATTCACGTGCACGGTCCGTCATACTCTAACACATATAACGCTATCGTGGTGTCGCAAACTAATGCGAAATATAATCAATAATTCTTATTTATTTTTATTACATTGTATGGGTTTTTAATGTTCCGACTGCTTCTTGGAATAAATGTTACTTTATTAAATAAGTCATTTACGTAGTTCTAAGTACATATGACTCATCCTTTCTCTATTTCTAATATTCTAGAAAACTCTTTACTTAAAATAAATTTATGTAATACAAAAGTCAATTTAAAGCTTTATAATAAATGAGTTGCATTTATATAGAAAATATTTGCTTTCACGGTAAAATATGTTTTATTACTCATTAAGGTTAAAGCGTTTCGTTTTTAACAAGATTGATACAGTTTTTACACTAAATGCGCAAAGCTAGCACTATCCTATGCCATATACAGCAAATGAAGAGTATATTTATATGCATAAAAAATCTATTGATAATTAATAAGTGAAAATAAATGGCTTGGTATTTATTTTAGAGTGATCGATATACATTCGCATTTAGTGCGCTTTAAGGTATCTTAAAAATAATTATTTTTACATATACGACTTACATTATTTGCCATGTATTTACAGTACGTTCATCTCATACAAGGCGATTATCTATACACACGCAATTGCAATTTTGCTTGGCACTTTAATGAATAAAAGTACGCTTGTATCATACAGGGCGTAACTATAAATTTACGGAAATTTCTATTTTTTCCAGATTCTTTTATATCTTGGTGGGATTTATTTGTAGAATTTAGGTTTCAATGAGCTCGGACTTTTATGCAAAACCTAAATTATTGTTTCTATTCGAGTCAGTAATTGAAAGTTAGATAGTATAAAGTTCTGGAATACGAATTAATAGAATTGTTAAAAATATCAATTTTTAGCTATACTTTGAAAACAAAATCTAATTTCACCATGGTATTGATTTCAAAAAGTTATCCCATAACTGCCCAAATAATTTTATTTATCTTTAATAATACCCAAGTTACCCATTCACAATATCAAATTTGGGACACACCGTACTGTTTAAGAACGGGGCCTAGTTTTCAAAACAAATTTCAGGTAATAAATTGATTATGCATGCATAACCGGCCAGATATTTCTATTTTTCGCACGATATTTAACTGAGCGCGTAATATTAATTTTATCACAGCGTGAAACGAAAATGTTAAGTTCTAGGATTCACATGACACTAAATTAAGGCTGTTTAATTTGTTTTCACTCTGCTTTCTATGCAAGCTTAGAGATTTTCATAGTTGCCCTTGTTTTAGTAAATTCCTTGGCTTATAAACTGAGAAGTTACCATTATCTTCATATTTCAGGAACAGTTGTTGAGAAATGACACCATCATGAGCTTAAGTGGATCGTTTAATTGCGTACTTTATACTATAATAAGTGAGATACGACGTAGTATGTTCTCTAAGTGCCCCAATTATATACGAGCACTAGTGACATCAAGTTTGACGTAGTTCTGTGGAATAATAGCTGTATGGTAACTTGCAGTACATTATTCAGATGAAGGAGACTTCAGAACACAGAAAATATACATTGAATAGCCTTAAGATGCATGAGGTGAATCTAATAATGATGCTTGAATTTGCAATAGCTCGATTTAGGCTCTGCAATAAAGCGTAAGCTATAATTTCATCATATTAACTAATAACATTGTATCATAAATGAACTTCAGCCACCGTAATATTTGCAATATACACACACGCGCGCGCGCACCCACGCACACACGCGCGCACGCACGCACGCACGCATGCACGCACACACACACGCGCGCGCGCACACATACACACACAGACATAAAACCTTAAAAAATAAAATAAAGTTAGCTAAAAATATGAGTATCTACAAACTTAATTTCATCATCGGTATGGCGTCGTCGCATTTTAGAAAATCTATCAATAATAGAGTTGACATCTACGTTAATTTCCCTGTGAATATTTAATAATGCTAGGTCATCTAATCCTTCATTGTTCATTGTAGATCTAACAAAGTTTTCAGTCGTTTAAGAGTGGAAAACAATAACAAACAAAAAATAAAAGGTAATTTGGTTGGAATAGAATTTATACCGGGACATCAGAAAGAATAAAAAGAAGTTTAGAATCACACAATATACAAATAGTACACAAACCCAATAATTATTCAAAAATCTTTTTCACTAATTTAAAATCGACAATAGAACAAAAGAAAAAACACATACCATTTATAAAATAAATTGCTTTGATTGCTCTGGTGTATACATAGGTAATTCCAAGCAGTACCTCCATAAGCGCATTTACAAACATAAATTATCCATTAAAACAAATAATAAAAAATGCACGGCTTTAACAGCCGACTCAATAGATAAACTGCATCAATTTGATTTTAACAATGTGAAGATATTGGATAGGGAGTTAAATGACAATAGAAGAAATTATTTAGAAACCATACACATACAAAAAACCCTCATTCAATTAATTTAAAAAACGATCAAGAAAACTTTATACAATATTACCATAATTTAATATTTTGAATTTATATTGCACCCATATATAGATATCCTTTTGTTTATTAAGTAAATATTTAAATGTAGCAGTTCATACAGTATTAGATAATAAGTTATTAAATGATAACATATCATCTAAATTGTTCATTCATTTTAGAAACAATAAAATAAAACATTATAAATTTCAAAGTATGTGTGTGAGGTTTTTGTTTTTGTTATTGACATAACCTCACTTAAAATTGTTGTGAAGTTTTACTCATGAATTTCCTGGTATGCTTTTATTTATAAAATAATATTTTTAGAATAATTTTGAAAATGGTTAACGAAACCGAAACGCGTCAGATGTAGAGAATAAAAGTTACAAGCTTTATACTGTATTAATGTTTTGATTAAAAAAGTTTTTACTGATAAAGATCCAAGAATCTGTCTGAATATATTATAACATATGATCAAGAAAATAAAATTATAATTAATATATATATATATATATATATATATATATATATATATATATATATATATATATATATTGCTATGAAAATAGGGTCACAAGGGTAGTATACTTTATGTAAACAACTTCAAAATCAAGGAAACTAAACATTTTAATCATAAAAAGTACACAATTCGTTAATTATGCAAAAAGCAGATATCAAACACACTGTATAAAATCTACAACTAACTCTAATCAATGAACGGAAGCTCAGTGCTCAATAATTTAACCACGTTTAGTAAAATAAATAACTCTAGACGAATCCAATTCATTTTAAAAACAGTAATACATTCAGAAACTTTGAATAAATTCAAATTAGGAGTATCTAAAGTCAAACAAGCATGAAACGAATCTTTTTTAAACTCGACACATTAATGTTTGAAAATAATCATGCGTTCTCACAATAAATGGTCTTGCAAAACAAACATTTCAGAACGTAAAAAGTCGATAAACGCATCTAATTTACGTCATCTGTTAAAGAATCCCATTATAAAATTTGCCTACGTGATCTTTTAAGAATAAACTCAACAAATTCGAATAAAATCCAGCATATGCGGAAAACAAAATATAGAACTATACGATTTGGCGTACGTGCAAGATTAAATGTAATAGTTAATATATTCCCATACAAAATACGAATACATGATATTGGAAGGTACAAAGTACCATAGCCAACAAACTCCATAATGTAAAGCTTTGATGCGTACATGATTTGGGAGCATTTCAACGAAATATAGAATAGATAGCTCCATGTAAAATCCGAAGGCTTACATGATGAAATAAGTGCAACGCCTCAACAAAGATAATGCGCGGTCAGGCCAATGGCAGCACGTGGAAGGGCTTGCCTTTATATATTACACCAAGCGGTTAATGGTCAGTTTCGCAATAACTGAAGCACAAACTGTACTAGTCTGAAAATCAATAATTAAGAATTTCAAGTTCAAGTGCACGTTCAAATATACAAGTGTAATAGGATTTTCGCCGTCGACATAAGACGTAAGTCCAAATTTTAATTAGGGTAAACATAATCTTTAGCATTCATTATCATAGGGCTCTAATGAATCTAAGGAATCTAAGAAATCTACTAAAAATAAACTGAGATATTTACAAAGCGATTTAATAATCAATTCACGAAACAAATTCAATAAGAAATCTAACGTTAAAATCCAATACTACAAGTAACAGATATAATAAAGGGAAAAACTTTGAATCACGTTTAGCTGAAAGCAACCCAAGGTCACTGGTGAACAGCACGTAGCGGCAGGTCAAAAGATTGGGGTGTACGCAGAGCTACACATTCGAACCAGAAATCAACCTATCAACTTAGAAGAATATCAGGTTAGCGATCATAGTTAATTAATAGCATAACTTATTTTTTTTAAATTTAAAATTTGCATGTACTTAGATATTTATGTTAAGGGTCATCAAAAATTCTGATTGATGTGTAGTAATTACGAAGAGCCATTGAACGTTCAACGAGGCTTCCAATATAATGCAGATTTATTCTTGCTGGCTTTATATATTTTTAAAAGGGTTTTAATTTGGTCATGAACAGATCTATATTTTTACTTTAATTCAAAGATTTTAAATAGTAAATAATATAACGATGGTTGTGGAACTGCAAATTATACATATTTCTTGGTTTATTATACAAAATTTTGGTTATTCAGTTTATCTTATTTAGGTATGAAGTGTTAGAGGAAAAAGGGGGTACAAAAAAAATCTGTTACCGTATAGTCGTGCACTCTGTGTGGGTTTGAACTAAGCTAGTCGAGGCATAAACCTAATTGTGTGAAATTTAAAATTTATTTTAGCTTATTTAGGAACACAGAGCAGTGGTGAACAGCAGGCAACCGAGCGTTAATCGAAGGGCGGCAATATCATAGCAATTATCTTTAATACGACCGAAAACTTTAGAGTAATTACGATGAACTTATTTATTGTTATTGCAAGCAACGACGTTTGCATTAACCTTTAAATTTGAAATACTGTCAATCTCCTTTTTATTTATTTTTTTCACAACGCGAGATTTTTTTAGCAGATCATCAAATGATTTAATGCTGTCGCGTGGAAAACGTTCCCGAATTTTCAAATTAAGTAGTCCATAAATCATATCCAACTGAATGGTTGAATTTTATATATTTTGTACTAACTGAGCGATTAGAGCCTTGCCCTACAAATAAAAATATCCCTAGCAAATAATTCCTGATATATTTTGTATGATGGCTTTTTCGTTCCAAAGGTACCACGTAAAAATTGAAGAAATTCATCCCAAGATGTAATCGATTCTTTGCCCCTTGAAACAAACCAAGCTGCGACAAGTTCATCTAACAAAATGTATAATCCACGAATTGCGCTAATATCAGAAATATTTATACAATTTTTAAAAATTTCGATTGCATCAATAAACGCATTTGTATTCGAAACCTTTAAGCCGTCAAATTTCGATTTACAATTAACAAAACTACCTTTCTACAGTATCATTGATGTCTTTGAAAACTTGCTAATAATTCATTAAATTGCACGTCAAACAATGTAATTGATTGAGCCATTTTCTCTTTTGTTCTTTGTATATTATATGTGCACTCACTTACTGTGTTTACCGTTGCTTTGTTCATCTGATAACAACTTGTAGAATCACTAAACCAGTATTATTGATGTTTTTAAAATCACAAAACAAATCAAGGCTAGCACTAGCACTCAACGGAATTCGACCATATGGCTTTATCAGTACACAATTACTAAAAAGTTCTTTTTTCGTAACATTATAACGAATTAAATGTGCACAATTTATTAATTAATCTATAGTGTCGCGACCTGATAAATTAAAATTTAGGAATTTTATTATTCGAAACCGACCGATACGCACGGCTATCAACACATTATACTTAAAACAAAACACTGTATTCACATAGGGCGTCACTGTAAGGAATGGGTAGTGGATTGTTCATCTTTAAGGGTACTTTCATATTGATGTTACAAGTAGAACACATAGGTATGTGCAATACGAAAGTAATCATTTAATAACAGAAGCTAGACAAGCACATAATATGTGTAAACAACGCTTAAAACTAAAGCTGTTAACATTACATGATACCAATTTCGATATCAGCCGCGAGGTGAACATAACAACGCGCTAAAAACAACTCAATTAACCTGTAACTTAGAGGGTGTGATAACAGGCGATGCACATAACACTGATAGCCTTAAATGGTTTGAAATTGTATATTGTCTAAAAATTTATTTAGTGTGTGTTATAACATTTTAAATGATTTAATTCATTAGATCTTGCAGATTGACGATGAAATTAATAGATTATAATTTATTTTTGACAATTAAGTAAGTTCCATTACTCAAATGATAAATAAAATTAATTATTTATAATTTATTAGAACCCTTCTACACGTTGAAGGATAAACGACGTTTATAGGTCCATGATGCATGATCATGGCGTGACACTTCAATATTGAAACGTTATTAGACGTCCAAAAATCACTCCTATATTTACCCAGAACACTGCTGGACGTCGAAATACATATTCTGTTAAAGTATCACATTGAGCACACCAATACAGGATGACATTAGTATTGTGTCATTAAATTTAGGAGATGATAGAGGTTGATTAGGTAAACAAATAACCTATAAGGCATTTACTCTTAGACCGCTTTTAAATGTCCGACCTAGGTCAAGTTAAGTAAAAGTTTTAGGACTGCTGTTTTGTCATATGTTTTTTTAAGAAATAACTTACTTTTGCTATTGTTATTCTAAATCACATCACGCACATAAAATGATTTCACAATAAGTGTTAAAAATTTTCACCGTTTTTGCAAGTTCGTGTGTGGTATAATTTTCGGATTTTCGTATTTTCAAAACGCAATTCGTTACTCTACTAGGCGATAAAAACCTCCAATTATTTAAAATCAATTACAATTAAGTCCCAACACTGCGTTTAAGTGTACTACCTAAGCACGCAGTGGAGCACAACAAAATCAAAAAGGTGAAACACACTTACAACAACTAACCAGGTTACGAGTTATGTAAGAAGAAGTACATTCGACTTAAAGTAGGATATCGTATTCTGCATAAACGCTGAACTGTAACAAACGCGAGACACGGGGTCAAAACCCCAATATACTCGACAACATCGGCATTATGGAATATTATTTTTTTGTTGTGATTATTATCTAAACAGGTGAATTTTGGGGAAAAAAATTAAACTTATTTCAGTAGTAGCTAAAGTGCATTGAGTTATTTTGTTTGACAGCAAAAATGCACTCTATTTTACTAATCCAAGTTTGCTGAAAGTCACAACTTAATTGATAAAATCCAAAAGAGGGTATTCTCGTGTAAAATAATATAATATTAAAAAAATCTTTATAAAATTACAGCAGAGCGCTTTCGGCGTTAGCCATCTTCGGTGCCACTACAAGTAAGCATGCGAAAGTTATATAAATCAAAGTTTACGGTAGGTACTAACTCTCAACTTAAAAATAAATATTCCATCAAACTATTACATTAAATATAGGACATTTTACGTATAAAACTAATAACACATCAATAAAGACCGGTTAAATAATTGATTATTCCAATAAATATGGTCTTACTAAATTTATACAGTCATCTACTGGTTATAGGTTAATTAAATAATTGAAGTAACCCGTGAGTTCTTTAATATTCTCAGATGAAACCAGTGGACTTTAAGGAAGGATTTCCTTAAAATGATGGAACGCAAATATCTTCCTTGGGTAGAGCTTATGAGGATTGGCCGTGGTTCTTTTTACAAAACATTATTTGCTTACTATGGCTTAATTCATACCAAAATAAGAGTTTAGGGAGGGCGCCACCAAGTCATTAAATATTGAACAGAAGTTTTCCCTAAGGGGGACTTGGGAGTCCTTAGAGAGGAAAATCGTGTTAACTGCTTACGCAGGAGCTGTAAAAAATTGAATTAAATTAACAAAGTGAGGACACAAGAGGTATACTATTGCTACCTCATAATAAAAAAGCTGAAAAGATTGATTATGCACACAATTTTATAGACACAAATATCAGGCATCGAATTCTGAAAGAGCAATTAGAGCTTCTTTGTTAAATAAAAGCTACAAATATCATTATCTGGAAGGTATTTATGCCTTTTGTTCCTTGACCTGGTTACACTATTTCTGAACTCACTTGTTTAAAATAAAACAATTAATTAAGAGAATTAAATGGTGATTCTTTAATTAAAAGTTGTTTCGTGATAAAAATTGTATGTACAAAATTTACATTTCAAAAAGGTTAGTATAATTTCTTCTACACAGAGGTAGAACTATAAATTTGAATGAAATATCAAATACGTTAAGCGTTTCTTTTTACTACAAAAATTAATTCAAATCAATACCAAAAATATCAGATCTGTTATTCGGTTTACAAGTGTATATGAAAATATCGAAAATATCTAATAATTCAATGTTCAAAAGCTTTAACTATAATTACACATAAATGAGACTTTAATCAGAACTCAATAGAGTTTCTTAGTTTCGTTAATAATAATAACGGTTACTACATTGCATTTATATTAGCAATAAAAAAATTATCAAAGTTCCTTTCTAGTTTGTTAAACAAAATAATAGTTATAGGTCATCACAAAGTTATTTTTCTGGTGTAGCTTGTATCAAAGTTCGCCAAGTGCGGACGTCATGTAAGAATAATATAAAGCTCTTACCTTGGTTCAACAGGTTTTTGTTTATGTGACAACGTTACATCGTGTTAGAGTAGATGTACATACATACGGTTCTTGGACAAACAAATGACGTCGCCTTCACATGTTACACTGCAAATAACCAGCTGCGTGTGTCTTGTGCCAAACTATATGAGCTTAAAGCGTATTTCCTCTACGCAATAACGGGATAAACCAAAATCCATTCCAACGGTTATCACAAAAATGCAAAACTTTGATGTGCTACTGTATTTAGATCGTTATTAAAACAATTATCTTGCGTTTAATTATCTACATTGTTACTTGTAAATTCATCTTAGCAATTTTAAAAAAAACCATTACTGTTAATTATTGGACGTTTAGATTGAAACAAAAGAATTGCTATCTAAATTAAAGAACATTCCGGTGAAATTTTAAATATACAGTTTCATCGCAAAACATTTTATTAAATCCACGTATTATGGTAAAGTTGAAGGACGTTCATGTTAGACCAAAATTTATTATCGCTACATTGAAGTACTTTCTCGCTAAATTTAGAATATTATCATCAATTTGATAAATGCTCACATTGAATGGTAAACTCGATAATCGTAAACGCAAAGAAAAGATCCATATAATCATACAACACAAAATTTAAACGGGCTAATTTTTATAAAACCAGATAAAACGGGATCAGACTAAACAAAAGAAGATACAAAAAGAGCGCTACAACAAAATTATTTAGTTTGTCTAGGAGATTATATCTATTTGCTTACCATTATTAAAAACACTATATCAAGTGTTTATTACACTTGAGTTTTTACAAAGGCGTAAAGCCACACGCAAATTACTCGCTAGAAGTATGAGGTTCTCCATGATGCCTTCGTGCCAAGTGTTCTAGCCAGAATGACCGTTGACACTTTGCGCAGGAAATATCAAAGGTGTTTGGCATTGAAATGTTTATACAAATAGTTAACGCCTGATGTTAGCAACCAAACTAGCATTTCTGTATTGTGGTTAGACCACATGATCCCAATACGGATATTGATTTAATTGACGACGTTTACTGGTTTAATGGAACAGACAAAAAGATGTATTTAACTAATGATTTATTGGTGCTTTGCAGTGGTCAAAAAAATTGTTACAATGGATTACATCTTGTCTACGTCGTTGACGAAGTCGAAAAGGACAAATTGTTAGATTTCTGTATAATGACAAGTAAGGAGTGCGATCCGAAAAGTGGATCACCGCAGTAAGTTGTTGCGTAAAGAAATTTGCAAACACTATGCTAAACTCGATCAAATTAAATGTAAACTTAAAATATTGTTTGATAGATTAGGAAAGATTTATCGAGAATTACTAAACAATTACCCTTGTCTGCTTTGGTAACAATAAGATTATGATCTTTTCTTCTTAATATATTTTAATACTTTATAATTATGTAAGGCATTTGCCGACATATTATTATGGTTATAATTTTTCGTTTTATGTTGGATGCAAAAAATATCATTTCTCAGAGAAAATTTATTAATATTTGTAGTGATACATTCTATCGCTACGTTTATTTCGATAGGAAACTTTTTTTCTATTTCTATTTCTATTTTCTATTTTAATGTTATTAGTAAAAAGTAAATTTAAGACCCAAACTAAGCAATTGGAGTTCCTTTCCAGTGAAGCTAACTTTGGAAAGATTTTTTTATCCTATCGTGAAAGTTAAAATACTGAGATTGATTTCTAGATCTGTTAATTTGAAAATGTTTTTTGCTTATTAAAGAATTTAGTTTCTTATTTAATTTTTCAAATTTCAAAAGTCTCGAATATTCAACTTCATCATCAACGTCGTTCAAGAATTGTGTGAAAGTTAGAAAATCATAATGTTTAACAATCTATCATACAATATTTTAATTTTACAATTAATTTGATTGAGTTCAGCATACTGTTTGCAAATTTCTTTACTCAACAACTTGCTGCAGTGGTCCACTTGTCGGATTGCACTCCTTACTTGTCATTATACAGAAATCTAACAATTTGTCCTTCTCGACTTCATCAACGACGTAGACAAAATGTAATCCATATTTATTGGAACAATCAATTATTTAACTGGTCTTTATTGATGTGATATTAGTTTTATACGTAAAATGTCCTACATTTAATGTAATAGTTTGATAGAATATTTATTTTTAAGGTGACAGTAAGTAACTACCATCAATTTTTATTTATATAACTTTTGCATGCTTACTTGTAGTGATACCGAAGATGGCTAACGCCGAAAGCGCTTTGCTGTAATTTTATAAAGATTTTTTAAATTGTGTATACTTATTGTACATTGTTCAACAACATTGGTACATTTAATTTAGTTTTCAATCTGCCTTGAGTTTATGTTATTGTACTGTATTCTTACTTTAATTTTTTTCTGTAATTTTATTTTTTGTTGGTTGCGCATACTCACCTAGCTTAATATGAATTATTATAGTGTCTTCATTGGTGTGTATGTGTGTATATGTGAATGAGTCAGAGAGTGTACTGATGGAGGGTTCTTCATAATCGCTGATAGCTTTGCAGATCTGTGTTCGATCGTCTGTGATGTTCGGGAAGAGTTAGATGAGTTACAGTATCTTCCTAGTGTTCCGTCTGCTCATTCACTGCTGTTTCTTGAGCTTTATCAGCATCTCCAAGCATTTAATTGTTGTGTTAATACAGAATCGCCGTTCTCGCATTTTGACTTCTGCTACACATTTTCTTCAACACATGTACACTGCAAGGCGGTTTCATAGACTTGGTTAAAACCTACCTTGCCTAATGCCCTAGTTCATTTGCCGGAGTACAAAATTTTTGGAAATGGCCGAACGGGAAAGGGTGGTGGGGGTGTGGCTATCTATATTAGGACTAATCTTAAGTGCAAGATTGTTGGCCAGTCTCCAAGTAAGTATCATGCTAGACTCGAGGTCTATGACGATCGGTTAAGATATTTGTTGTAGTAGTTTTTCGGCCGCCACATATTGATTATCTAATTGATATCGAGGAGGCTCTATTTGATTTATTAACATCCTATACGGAAATAATACTACTTGGGGACTGGAATGCTAACCCTCTTCAGGACAAGAGTGATGTTCGACAAATGAACACTATTTTCAACACATATAATTTGAGCATCATGCCCTTAAATCCAACTCAATCACCTAGTAACCCCATCACATGAATCGCATACCACCATCCATCATATTTGCGTTTCTAATAGCAATAAAGTTCTTAATTTTGGTCAAATCCCTGTTACAGAGATCTCAAAACATGATCTACTATTTGTTTCCTACTCTATTAAACTACCTACATTTATTTCGGTTTCAAAAAGCTACCGCAATTTTAAAAATACTAATCTACAGTCTCTTAAATCTGCCGCCTGTCTATTGTCATGATACGAAATTGATGCCTTAGATACGGTTAATGAAAAACTTGAAAGGTGCAATGCTTTTGTTAATGTGTATAATTGCCATGCTCCGTATATAACTGTCAAAGTCCTTAGACCAAAGTCTCCATGGATGACTGAACAAATTAAAAATCTGATGCGTCTTAAAGACACTGATTACTCTCATTTTAGGAAAGCGAGGACTGATCAACATTGGGAACGTTACTAGTATTTTAGGAATCGTACCAAGCAGTCGATTAGAAATGAAAATTTGCGTAATTTTTACTCTACCTCGTCAAATTTTAATTCATGAAAATCATGGAGGAAACTAAAATCGTTAGGAATTGGTAAGGACAACCTTACTCCCTCGGTCAATACCTGCTTAGATACTCTTAATAACTTCTCTGCACATTACACGCCATTAGACCTTGTTCACGAAACAATTTCTAGTATCCCAGACTCTATAATAACACACGCTCCTAGATTTGAATTTTCTGAAGTTTCATCCGATATTGTTTTTTAGGGCTATATGTCACATTAAGTCTAATGCCATTAATCCCGATTATATTTCATTTCGTATGTTCCGTCACATAGCCTCGTCTGTAATCGATTTCATCTCCATCATTAATACTTCGTTTCATACAGATACTTTTCCTGACATTTGGAAGGAGGTTTTTATACGTCCTTTACCAAAGAATCCATGTCCATCCGTATAGGGTGATTCAAGGTCAATTAGTATATTACCAACCCTGTCTCTAGCCGATCAGATCACTGCCTACTTGCAAGAAAACTCACTTTACGACACATATCAATATGGTTTTCGTAAAGGGCATAGTACCTGTTTAGCGCTGCTGCGAATGGTAGATATCAGGAACGCCATGGATAACCGACAGGTCACCATTCTTATTCTCATTGATTTTAGACTAGCTTTTAATAGTGTTAATTTTTATATTCTCTGTGCTAAACAATACAAACTAAGTAATTTTTCGAATTAAGCACAATAGAATTATCTGATTATGTAAGGTATGTACCTAGAAATTTTCATTGCCCAACAGCTTAGTTAGAGAAACCAAATAACTAGTATTTGTCGTACAGTCTTTAGTGCATTGCACACTTAGAATCGTTATACACGATTTTTACCAACACACTTAAAACTTCGACTGGTTCAAAGTTTAATCATGCCACACTTTGATTATTGTGATATTATTTATTCAAGTTTATCTTCCGAACTTAGCAATATACTCCAGCGAGCACAAAATTGTTGTATTCGCTTTATACATAACCCCAAAAAACAAGATCATGTAGCTCTATTTTACATTAGCTTGGGATGGCTCAAACTAAACGACAAAAGAACGCTACATATGGCTGTTTTTCTCTACAAACTTTTCTCGACTAATTGTCCATCCTACCTAGTGTTAAAATTTTCTGTTTTATCAAACCGTAGTTATAATACAAGACGCGACGATTTGTTAGCTATCCCGGAACCAGAGTTACCATTTATCGTTTCATATCACTGATGCACTGCTTTGGAATTAAATTCATCTAAGTATCCGCAATGCTCCGACAAGTTATAACTTATAACTTGTCAGGAATCAAAAGATCAACAAAGCCACCAAGGACATGTCATTAACCCCGAGTTGTAGCAACATGAGTCACGCAATAAAGTACGCGCCAAAACAAAGTTCAACGACCTCCTCCTCCACTACAAAAATTAGAACGCAAAGGTCAATGACCCATACTCAACTACGACCGCTTAAGTCGAACGTCAAGATCAATGAACCCGACCGTAGATGTCACCCTAGACCATTACACACGTCAAATCACAAAGGTCAACGACCCCAACATACGTGGGACCCCGGACGTTACATACAAAGGACAAAGAACCCGCACTGTGACATCACTAGGGATCATTGACCTCCTCTGGGAAGCGCTAGAACCCGCACTATATACTACTATCTACAAGTTCTGATTATGGTTTTCGCATATGTAAAGGTAACTAAGTACTATTTCTTGCGTTAATTATGATAACGTTAGAAAATGTGCTCTATTGTTTCCGATATTGTAGTTTAAATCGAGAATTAGCTGGGCTTAAACAAAGTTTGGATTCGTAATACTCTTATTTTTATTTACTGCTTTCATACAAGTATGGCTACACGGTGCAATCACATCAGGAATAGGGTCCATATTATTTTCCCGAAATTTTTTAATTAACAAATTGAATGTGGTTTTAATGATAGTCAAGCTAGCAAGAATACACTTCTAGTTCTAAGTTGCTGCCGTTTTATAAAGCAAATGCCATTCAGAAGCCTAACAAAGGCTGGCTAATGAAAAGGAAACGTGACTAAATAAATTTTATTATCACAGGTCTTTTATAGAGACTTCTTAAGCGTCAACTTAATTAAAAACGAATGTAATTTAGTTTTAAACCCTTTTATATATTTAACGTGTAAATAGAACGGACTCCAGATTACCAATTATTCAAAAGATTCACGGAAGAAATGTGCAGGCTTTTAAGATTTGAGTTAAATGTTTCTGAGTCAGATCTTCGTCCGTTATTTATGGATATTCATTCGTCTGTATAAATAGAAGGGTCTAATGTAATTGAATTCCCTACGTAGTATAGTTTACATTCTTTAATTTGGGATAGATTCATCTTATTTCTGTATTATTGTATAAAAGATTTAGTACCTAATTTTGCGCTTATTTCTATTTGTGGGTGCACCACATCCAAAATGCTGACGCCTGGTAATACACAATTGCATTATACATATTGCTTTGCATGCATTTATGGGAGGATTTATAAATTAATTATAAACTACAACTCACGTATACTTTTGAGTAACTAAACTCGTGGATCAGCTATTTGGTGATAAAAAACATGTCTACTTCTTAAAAATGAAGCCTAGTATATGTGGTCGTTTCTTTAGTTTCCAAAACAAAATGAGGAGAATTCCTTCTTCTGGAAATAGTCTAAAGGTGCACAAAACATTTGGTTGTGATGGTTCCATGCAAGCTAGAGTTGATACTGTCCTCTATGTGTCGATAATAAACTTTGCTGCAAATGCGTTGGATCTTTATTATATGATAATAAAATAAACTAGGCCTCTGGTTAGTAAACATAGAGACAACTTCATTTAACCCCTAAACCGAAACATCGGTCTAAGAAACCTACATTATTACTGTATTTGAAAAAAAGAGATTGTCTGGTGTCCGGTTTTTCGCCTCCAAGGTACCTTGAATCATTTTTCTACATATTCGTTGTTTGTAATAGATCGATTTTTTTATAATTACCGGTATCGGTAACGGGATGTTTCTAGTTTGGTATTGATTTAAAAGATGTGTAAGACCAAGTGTTTCAGATAGCCTAATATTTTCGAATAATTTGAGTAGAAACTGCAAGGTCTATTATAAATGCTTTATTTGTTTTAGGGCACGATAACGTCATCCAACTATACAACAAAAGTTTTTCATGATAGCCTACTTACGCAAGATGTTATCCATTAAAACAATCGAAGGTGGCAGGGTGTTGCAGAGCCCAAGTGGCAAAACTGTAAATTACCATAGGTCAATACCAATAATAAAAGCAGTTTTTCCCGATCTTTGGGGTCCATATGTACTTGTCAGTTGCTGCTCTTCAAATCTAAGTTTGAGAACCATTGCGACCCTGAAACTGTATTTAGAGCGCTATCCAGCCTTTCAAGTGGCTAGCTATCCCTTTTGCTCACGTCATTCAGTCGTCTGTAGATTACACAAAATCTTATTGATCCGTCCTTCTTCTTTACAGGCACAGCAGGCGTTGCCGAAAAGCTATCAAAATGCTCAATCACTTTGCGACCCTCCATACACTAATCGGTTTCTCGGTCACCTAGCGTTTGGCCAGTGTGAGTCTTCTCGATTACTGTCTTAAGCCGGGCATATCCTGTATCGATTCTATGCTTTGCAGTCTTTCTTAATCGACCACCGTCGACCGCGGATACGTCTGAGTACCGCTGGATCAAGTTTATAAGTACTGCCAGTTGTTGTTGTTCTAGACGCTTGCATGGTTAGATGAAAGGTTCTTTCCCGACACCCCGCTACGTGAGCAACCGAAAAACATCACCAACCATTGTATTTTCTTTCGACGCGATATAGTAGTTATTGGTGTTTAAGATCCTAGTAGCTACCATGTCTACCACTTAAATCAGAGCTTTACACACAAACATGCGCTTATCGAAGGATTTGTCGCTAACTGATTCAATAACGCACACAAAGTCCTCCTGAAGGGCACAATTTTAGAGTCCCATCACCACACTTTCTGTTCTTCCAGATAGGATAACAACATCCGTCAGATAAACTCGCACAGACATGTCGTCTGCTTCGCAAAACAGCACTTCTTCATTTCATACTTTCAAGTGCCCTCTTTCATATCTACATGGAATCCGTATTTTTTCAAGATATCCATTTCCAAGATAACTTCTTTGATGCTGTTTACTATTACTATTTTGCATCCAACTCCGATTTCTGTATCTAGCATTCCATGCGTTTGAACTTCCTCACCAGCCACCGTTTGAAAATGCACCATCGCAGATGACACTTTACCACAGTCGTCTACTACAATTGTTTTAACGATTGCCCTAGTGGCTCAGGTATCAACTAAGAATTTCAGCCGTTAAATTCTCAATGTATGTAAATACTTTCTGCATGTTTAGAACGCATCTACCCCTTATGATTTTTAGGCTTCTGCGCTTGCTTTTGGGTTGCTTACACTTAGACCGTATATGTCTAGATTCGCTACAATTCCAACACCTGGATTCCTTTCTCTTTAATTAGTGTTCACGAAGGAACTCGTCCACCTACCTCCTGTGTACTTTTCTAGCCATGCTTCTCTACGGAGCATCTTAACTTGCCATTACCACAATGCGAAGCTTGCTGTGCCATTTCAAGTTTCAAAGCATGATAGTGCATTATTTCCTCTTTTGTTGAGCCAACCGTAGTGTTTACTAGAGCTCCTCATCGCATATCACGTCAACAAGGGTCTATACTGCTAGCTATTCTAGGAAACTGCCCGATGCCATTGGGTAGGTTAGTCCCACCAAGCGAACAATATATACATCAAGCTCTTACAAATTTTTGTTGACCTTTTGATAACGGTTCTGTACTTGAGCGTAGTATACTTGTTATAGATGAGAGGCTCCGTACCTTATTTCCAGTCTTGATGTTAAAGCCCCGTAGCATCGTTGGTCACGGTGTGGTACGGTTTGGAGAAAATTTAAAGCATCAGCTCGTAACGCGATAATCAACGCAGTTGCCCTTTGTTATGTGGTAAGTAAATTAACCCGTATCATGCCTTTTTCAATTACTAGACAACCACTTTCCGTTTCATGTATTTATTAAATTTATTGTATTGATTATAAATGTATATAAAATCCCTCTGTTACCTAAATGCGGTCCTGGTTAATTAATAAATTATTAGTTACATTGTAAGATTAGAATGATTTTCATCGCTCTCAGGGAATGTGATGGGAACACGCGATATTAAAGTTATGAAGCTCTTTATTCCAATCGGCTGTAAGACATAAGCCGATTCGAATAAGCCGATTCCAGGAATAACGAATTTCCTGCGACGATGGGGATAGTTTACATGAACTTAATTTGAATAGTTAGTACCGGAATTAACAAAAACGACTGCGTTTTCGAAGTGCCGTTCTCGTTTGTGTGAATGCGCTTGTCCAAATTATCGTCCCTAGAGCACTACTAAGAATTAGAGGGAGCAACACGATTAGCAATTTCAGAAAACTAGACCGCAAGTTTCCTGAGGAGTGTTCCGTCAGCGGAGACCGAAAGCCGTAAGTGATAATCTTTTATAGTTTTAGATACAAATTTACTTAATTAAACTCTAACAGATAATTAAATAACAGGAAATGCGCAGCACTTTCCATTAAATGTGTGCTGTTTTACTCTGAAGCTAGACATCGGTTTGCTTTCCCCGAAATTCTTAAGTTTTTTGGTATACTGTTGTATAGTAGAAAGTAGGAAAGAAGACATTTACGTCATAGGTGTCCGACTAAATTCACAACATACCTTTAAGATCATTTAATCACTTAACCATGCATATGATAAAGTAGCAATGCGACTACTGGGTGTTTTAAATAAATATATATGTTATAAATTTAGTTCGGCACCTATGAACGTAGCTGTTTTCTTTCTTAGTTTCTACTATATCACTGGCGCTGATGCTTGTACTGTTACCGAATCAACTCTTTCTTCCATGTCCAGTACCTTTTCATTCGCCTTACTAACAATTTTTCTGAAAATTTCACTTCCAGCTCGTGCGGATCATCGAGAAACTTAATTCACAATTTTAACAAACCGCTGAAAAATTTGGTTTCCAGTTTTTTCGTAGATTTTTGTATAAGCTCCTCTGTAAATTGGCTATAATTTTCGTTTAGTTTTGATTCAATCTCTTTCACTTTCTTAAGTTTTGCAGCGATTTCCTGTAATTTTTTTGTAAAAATCGTGTTAGTTTCTTCTAATTTCGGTACGGTCTGGTTCAGTTTCTATGTAAGGTTTGCGGTGATTGATTTTCGTTTCTACTCGTTTACATTTACTTTTGTGGAAGATTCCTCTAACTTCACTGTCAAGCTTACAGCGTTTCAGTGTCCTGTAAATTCGCGGCGATCTGGTTCAAATTTCCTACCAGGATCTGGAAAGCCTGCAGAATTTTCATTTAATTGTTTTTTCATGAATTCCACAAAGTTACCAGCCAAACTCTACGCATCGCTTAATTTCAACTTCTTCTGGAAGGAAGCAATTTTACTATCCATTTGCTGCAGTTGACTACGAGTAATTGGCATGCAAAAATCGTTCAAATATCTTTTTCACTACTTGACACCAGTGTAACGGAAATTCTTTTACAAAACAACAGTTCTTTATCATCAACTGATTACACAAGCCCTTTTAACAATTTGTAGCCAGAGTGAAATTCTAAAAGCATTCACGACAATTTATTTCCAACTAATCGCTAACAGTACAAATACTAACTTACTAAAGCTACTACGCTATCTTTTTAATTACTACATTAATTACTGTATTAATTACTACATCAAAGCAGTATAATTAATTTATATCGATTACTGCAATATTTTATATCACACAGTATGTACCTATTTCACAACTTATAGCTCGAATAAAAATATAATGTTATAATCAAAGCTTTAAATTGAAACTGTACTAACTACTGTTCATGACTGCAAAATATACCTTATCTCGTTGTTCTAGATTATAATGGGAGTGTGCCAGAATTATTCTAAAAATGTCCTATTGTGAGGTTAATAAAACTTTTAAATGCAAGCTCTTGTAACTTATCAATCAAGTTTAACTAGCAAAGTGACTATCAATCATCCTTTGTGTAAGATTCTTTGTGTACGTTCTGATGCCTTATTCTGGTCAAAGGTAAAGCAATGCGGCGTTACAGGATTTTCTTTGAGCATATTCTGTGTAAATTGCTCAGATTGCTCAGGGGAATGTTCTTTCGTTGTTTCCGAATTTTTCGTCATAAAACTTTTCAAAGCGTGCATATCGAGGTTCGATGATTTTGTCAACGTATTGCTTAGTAACGCCTACGAAATTCAAATTCATTAGTCTGTTGATGGAAATGTAATCAACTTATTTTCAGGTTCAACTGAAATTGTTATTCTTTAACTAACCTTTATTTACTTTTACAACTTGCTGCATATAAGACCAACTCCATTAGAGCTTGCGCATATGTGCATTGCTCATAATTTTTAAAAATAAGAATAATTAATTTTAGAACATGCAGCAACACCGATGATAAATATTATGTTCTTAACTAGACTATATACGAAAACGCCTAGATATTGCACTATCTAGTTTAGCAAAAATTAATTTCTCCTGCAATAGTTTAAATATTACTGAAGGAGCGGAAATTCGAACAAGAGCAGTTCGATGCATCTTAAAAAGAAGTAAGTAGTGTTGCTACAAGTTATGGACTACACAAAAACTTTTTTCGTAAATTATCAAAAGCATGTGGAATTTGGTGATGAGATCCGCTATTGAAAGTGAAAAATTCATTGGAGATATTCTCTTTTATAATCTTTAATAATAATAATCTTTTACAATCCAATCTGTCGTTGTTGCTTACTCTGTAGAAAATAAACACATTAGAATTTCCTACCAGACACTTTGAACATTACCATAATTGAACCTATCATAGAACCTGAATGCCTATAAATATTTAAAATTTTTAACAATGCAGAGTGTTCTAGCTATTCAGTGCCTTAATGTAAATTTTAATTACTTTTGATACCTCTAAGAAAGATGTGTTACTCACAATACACGCAATATAAGTGTAAGTTTTTGACCGCATTAATAACGGAAGATACTACTATTAAATATCCTCCTCGATCACCCGATAATTAGTATAACGGATGCCATAATCGGGCAGACTATTTTAAGTTACCTAACTGAGCAGACGTAGTGAAAAGTCAGTACGGATGACGCAATGAAGTCTGCCATTCCTGTTACCATTTCTTTCTCTAAATATCTTATCTGTTCCATGTTTTAGAGTTATAAACAATAGCAACAACTTCATTGCGAATTTGCAGTAAATAAGCCACCGACCCAAAAAAGACCCTGAGGTACATGAGAAAGGACTAATAAATAGTATTTGCCGCGGAGAAATGGTCGTATTACTAGGATGCTCAATTATCTGTATCTGTCTTAACTATCTAGAGTTCACAAGATAAGCTTGACTTGGGGTTTCTACTCCTTGTTGAAATGATATATGATTTATTATTCCTACTTTGTTGTTAGAATTTACTGGGATTTTTATTTTTCTTTCTGTTCGGGGTTCTATCGTGTATTTTTGTTCGATTTGAGTGTTTTAAAATTTAATGGAGATCTTTCCGTATTTTCGTTCTTAGTAAACTTTTATGTCAATGTTGGCTCCTAATTTTCTTAGAAGATCCATTCCGATGAGTCCCTCATATTTGTCGTTAAATTCAAAAATACAAAATTTGTGTTTCATTTTTACATTGAATGTCCTAGATAAGGGTATGTTAGCTACGAATTGGTGTAGTGTCGTTTGATGGGCTGTTTTAATTTTAAATGGCTTACTTTCTACATAATCTAAATAATGTTTCTTCACGGTTCTGGAGCTAATTAAGGTTTTTGAAGATCCGGTATCGATTAATAGTTTAAATTCGGCATGGGGTATTTCTATGTATGGTATTACTATGTGATTTATGTTATTTAAGTTTATTAAGTTTGGTTGTTTATAAATCGGTCTATCTGAAAATTTGAGCACGTGTTTTCTTCGTCGTCCTCTTCGTAAGTTTCGTATTGTTCGTCGCGTTCATAAGTCTACATGGTTTGATTCATGGTTTGTACTGAGCTGAATGTAATTGTTCTGGTCATTGTCAATTTTTTTCTACTTCTTGATGAAGTTTTTCCGATGTAAAATTGCGTTTTGATGAGGGTTTGGTCGGATATGTTATTTTTGTATTTTGTCTGGTGTTACCAGATGAGGTATCCTTGGGTGTTGGTTTGTAATAGTTATTAGGATTGTTATTGTTATTTGTCATTGGTGTATTTCTAATAGGGTTCGCGCGGAATGCTGGTCTTTGTTGATTTGCGTTTTGGCTGAATCTTGGTTGAAATGCGGGTTTGAACGTTGGTTTTGAAAGATGTTTATATGATTATTAAAATTCGTATTGTTAAATTTTGGGTTATTAACTAACGGTTGATTTGTTTATGCGTTGAAGGGTGTAAATTTTTGTTGGGGATTGTTTGTCTCGCGGCCTGCATAGTTTTTATTGGTAATAACTTTTATTTGCGTTGGGGTTGTATAGTCTGTTTCGATAATACATTACATTTTTTTCTTCTATTATCATGTTTATGGCTTCTTCTAGGTTTTGTGAAACGTTGGAATCTGATCTTATCCGATAGTCGTTCTGGTAAGGCGTTTATATGTGTCCAGTGCCATTTCGTCATATATTTTCGTTTTTAAATTACGAATATTTTGATCGGGTTCTTTGATTTTAGGTTTCGTTAGTATTAGACTTCTCACGTCTTTGCATTTCATTCCGAATTGATACGGGGATTGGTTTTGTTCCATTCTGAGGTTTATCAGGTTTCGTACAAGGCATTTTATATTACATTGGTCACCAAAATATGCAATTAGTATGCGTTTAAAGTCCTGCCATTCTTAAGGTCATCTCGGCTGGCAATTAGTGTTAGTGCCCGTCCGGCCGGTTTACTTATTATTAGGCGTAAGAGTAATACATTTATTTCGTTATCTCCGGGTTTATAAACAGTTTTCAAAAATATTTTGAATGTTCCGGTAAAATTCACGAGATGAGATTGCTCTCCAATAAAGATTAATATCGATTCAATGTAAAGTTACATATCTAAACTCATTTTGGTTAAGGGTTGCTTTCACTTTTACTCCGTTTCAAATTTTGTAAAAATTGAAATTTATTTCGCGGTTTGTACTGTTACTTTTGGTTGGGTTTATTAATTTTCAGTTTGAAGTATGTTGAGTTATTTAAAAAATCGTAGTTGCTTATTTGTACTTCGTTACACTGTGCGATAATTAATTCATGAGATTTTTGCTCGATAATGTCTGGTTAATTGTCGTAGTCTTGACTTCGTTTATTTTTATTTCGCGGACGTTAATATTATTGTAAGTTTGCATTCTAAAAGGTTTTCGATGAGAATGAATAAGTTTGCGTTAATTATTTTATTTTGCGTTAGTTAGGACATATTTTATTTTTAATTCTGCTGACTTTATTAAGTCTGTGTTAATTATCTTTTATTCGTGGGTGATTGTAATTTTATATCTGTCTAGGATGTTTTCTCTGTGATTATTGTCTCGTCACCTTGAGTGCAAGTTTTCAGTTAATTACTTTGTTCAATGTTGCCTGTTATAATTAATTCAATGTTACTTTGTCTCGTCACCTTAGGTTTAAATATAAAGTTTGCAAGATATCAGTTTTACCGTTTTGTTGTAATAATTGCTTTTATTATTTATACAATAAGGTTTTATCTCTACTTAAAGATGTAATTCAGTCTCGTGATAACTTTACTTGCGTAAATGCTTTTGTAATTGGAGTTCTTAATACTTTTTTGAAAGGTGTTGTTTTCAGTTAATATGAGAATTAATAGTTTGCGTCTTTAATTCAATAATTACTGCATAAATGTTATGCTTGATAATTGTATTTAGATATATCCGTATTAAAAATTATTCATTTACGCTTAATAAAGTTGTTGCGATGCGCGTCTTTAAATCAATTTTAGCTTTTCAGTAATGTAATTATAAAGTTTGCGATACGCGTTTTTATATGTGTGAATTATAGCTTTTTATTGTGAACGTTTGCTTTTATTCAGTATTTGTACTGGAATAACTCGGTAATTTATGATAATTGTGCTTTGTCTTTCGTACTAAATTAGGTTTGCGTTAGATGAATGATGTTTTATTCACTGATAATTCCGGTCTTATCTTATGCGAAGATTGCGCTATAAGTTTGCACACTTGTTTTTAATTAACAATGGTTCAATGGTTTAGGTTAATAATAGAGGTATGATAGATTGTCAAGTTTTAAATAGCCTTTTCTGTAATTGATTTGTTTGTAAGAAATGCGTTTAAGGTTTCGGTATTGATGGAGTTAATTGCGTTCTGTTTTTAGTTTGCCGTTGCGTTTTCGTATTAATAATTATACGTACTTCGGTTTAATATTAATTTAATAATTTGTGCGTCAGTTATTTTGGTAATAATTGTTTGTATTATTCAGTTCTAAAATTCTCTCGTTTTAAAACAAATTCTCTTTTGCCTTAAAAATCTGTTTAATATAAAGTCTCTTTTGCTGTAAAAATAATCTTTGGTGCTTAATCTATAAGTGAATTATTTTCATTAAATGGCATAAATTTGCAATAATAATACAGTTAAAGCCTGTATATACATAAAGTAAATTTAAAATTTTTTTCTAATACTAGCAAATATCAATTATAGTTTGTAAAAATCAATTTGGTTTTAAGGAATGAACTTACATTAATTTCTTTGATGGTTCCATGGACTTTGTCGATGCTTGGACGTTATCCACGTTGGTTTGGTTTATTGGGTTTGATCGATTTGTGTATCTTGTCCAACTTCTGTTTGGGTTCTGCCAAAATTGCAAACTGAAATTCTTGGTCACCAATCTTCCGATTTTTCGATTCTTAGTGCCCTTTTGACATCCGGACGCTGCGCCAGTTAAGGTTCGGGCCTTGGGAGTTGCGTTTTTAAAAAGCGTTTCCAAAACTTAACAATTTTAATGGTTACAGAAATTAATGTGGAATTTTGACAAACTGATTTTAACTTTAATTCTAAATAAATTAATTAATTGAACTAATGTTGTGAGTCGCGTAAGTAAACTGCAATTCTAAAGCTGAATACTTTGACTGACTGCCGGGTCCTTGAGCTCCCGGGCTTTTTATATGTTCCTACCCCCTCACATGGCTGTGGGAACTTGTACATCACATGTCTGCTTTACTCTTAATTCTATACTTTGTTTCATTGTTACAATCGTATTTTCTAGGTACTTGCGTATATTAACCGTCTGTGACCTGCCACCTCCAGTATCACTATCGTCTCGGATACAAAGTTGCGCATCCGTTCTCATGAACTGTTAATAACCTGTCTGGTTTATCCTTGTATTACATTGTTGCAATTGACTTATAATTTATTTAACAATTTCTAATAATTCCTATTAGATTCTATTATTTAATATATAGGCAAATGGGGGATACATACTCGCGTTGAACTAAAGTACGTTTTGCTGTAATTGTCCTTACCATAAATAAACTTGAGTTACAAGGACCCTAAGGTCATCACCTGCACTGTTCCCATTAAACAATTCTATAAAAATAATACTATTAAAATAGATTTTTAGACCATTTTGTATGAGAAAATTAAATAGAACTTACTGGCCAATTCTGTATGCGAGACAGGTTCAAAATGACAAACTAAGTACCCTACCGAAACAATCCACTATCTCTTAATCAACATTTTCATAATCTTCTCTACCTAATTTAAAACTCAGAACAGGAAACCTATTAATATTTAAATATGTAGGTGTTAAACTTTTTCACAAAACTCTGTACAAACAACCTTTCGTAGAATATACAAGAAAAAGTGAAAGATAAATTTTCCATTTGCATTTTAATTTCTCTAAATCAGCTACGAGCGTTCTTCTGTAAAATGCGCATCCTCTTCGATTCTAAACTTTAATAGTTGTCATACATCTTGTATGTTTCAAGCATTGAAGAAAACGACTTCAACTTACAGACGAGCTCAATGAGTTGTTAACAAGCTGTGTTACGTGATAACTGCAAAGCGTAAACGAGGAAAGTTTAGAAAAGTTTCTGACGGAGGTGAACTTCCTATTCATACTCTCGATTAATTACTGGCACTGTATGTACAACACAGCAACGCTACTAATTAAAATTTTCCTAAAGAAAACTTTGATCCTGTTATTGAGAACATAGAAAGCAACATTGCACTTTAGTCATCACAGAGCGAATTGTATATAAGAAGAAGCGAAAATCTAATCGAATTAATCTACAATCATTATAACCGCTAATACGCCTCGATGTTAAATTTGCATTTTAGAATTCTGATATTTGTAAAAGAAAGGTTATTATAAGTGAATGAGTGTCTTCGTCGCGCTACAAGAATTTACACTTTCAAGAAAGCAAGGGTGTTTTATAATTTATAGTGTTTCCGAGTCCTCGACTATTTGCAGTTAGCTTATCCTGGGGTTAAAACTGCAGGAGCTAAGGATTTATCTGTTTGCGAAAAGGCTTTGTGGTCGTTGTAAGTTACTGTATTGCAGATAGGACTGCTATGAATATAAAAAGTGGATGTCTTAATTTCAAAACGAAGTTCAAATAAAATACTTTTAGGATTCTTCGTACCTATAAATATGTAACAGTACTAAAATTAACTATAATAGAGAAGAATAGTTCTTTAAATTGCACATGATCAGAAAGGGTCAATTATGTTTTTAATATCATCTTTTTAAACTTGCACTTCACAAAATTTCATCCCCAATAAAAACAGCTTCTAACTAAAAAGGAAGATTCAGTTAGTGTGAAAACGAATCAGAAAATTTCTTGCGGTAGTATGATTAAGGTTCACTAACATACATTTGAAATGGATAAGTGCCACATAGTACCTTTTAAAATTTAACACTCATTTTCCCAACCGGAAGCACGTGCGCCCCAGACTTGATTTTTTTTTTAAATAAATTGTTTTAGAATTTTTTGAGACCCAGGATTTAGGGTAGCTATATTTAATTGATTTTTAGTTTAAATGCCGTTGCAAATATCTTTAAAATCGTGCCAAATTGGCCCTTAAACATTGTTTTTAGGTTAATTTTAATGTGCGGAAGTTTCGCGCCATAAATTCAAAAGACTCGGTGCGCGTATTTCCGTTACGTCACAGTGCGTTTGCGCCAGATCGCGCGACGCGAGTGGAGTAGGGACAAGGTGGGGTTTTTCCTGTGCTCTCTGTAACGTTGCTTTTTTGCCTAAACCTTCGAGTAAAGTGGACGTTTGAGGTATCGTATCGTGCCTTTAGCTTTATCTTTGTAGATTCCCTTGCCTAATTATCTTTTGTTTGTCGCCCCTTATACCTGGTTCTCTTTGTCCATTCCCTACATAGGTAGGAGTAATAAATTTGCAGCCGTTGGCCTAACCGCTTCCACGCCGGAGCAGCCCACGACCCTAGACGAACCGGATGTCCATGCTCCGCAAACAGCACCGGAGCAGTTACCATCTTTAATCACTTCGGGATGGAGCCCTGATGGACTTTGATTGAGGCCAACTTTAGCTCAACCCCGCAGGACGTTCGGATTTCTGATGTAAGTAGTCCATTGTTTAATTTGTTCGCTGATATAACCTATTGTCTTAAATTTATATATTTTTCCGTTATTGCGTAATATAATTTGTGCATTGGTGACGTCATTGTCAGATGGGCGCACCAAATCTGTACAAAGGTTAGCGTTACCAACCGCCCGTGACATCGCTTATTTCGCGCTTGCGCGAAGTATTTATCGACGTCTTAACCGTATGAATTCGCTTTTTCATCGCGCTTGCGCGATGTATTTATGAACTTTTTAACTGTAAGAATTCGCTGTTTAAAGCGTAAGAAAATATGAATCACTAAAAAGGGGAGTATTTTTGTAGACTGAGGTGCATATGCACCCCAGTTGGTAGTTAACTGCTATTAAAATTGTGTATGTTACGTGGATATGTATGTATGTACGACTTCTAGTAATTCGCTAATAGTGTGAAACTGCATTCATGTTTCTATGGGCTTCCCAGCTTAGTGCCGGGTAATACCCATTACTGAAATTCTACCTGACCATGTATTTATTTCAGTTTATCTGCATTACTTGTGTTCCACGGTTGGTACTGATTTCTATTAGTGCCTTTTATTTTAAACGCTATGACTGCTGTCTCGAAAATACGTTATCTAAAGAACCTTACCGAAGAGGAGATGTTGATGCTACTGGATAATGATGATCCAGAATTCGACAATTTTCTGCAAGAGAAAGACAGGAACGAAGAAAGTAATTATGTGTCAGTTGATGAAGACGAGCACGATACAATTTCTGGTGATAGTTGAGAGGAAAGAGATTATGAAAGTGAAGGCGCAGTGAATGATAAAGGTACGTATGTAGCTAAAGATGACACTGAATGGTGAAAAATCCAAAAAGATAAGGGTTAAGAGTTCTCAAATAAATGCATTGCATTTTACACCTGGTCTAACGGTCTACAGTTTTGGAATTTCTAGCATCAGGATGCATTTTTGCTGTTTGTTATGGCAGAAATTATAAACCAAAACAAACCGTAAGGCTACCGACTTCTACGAACGATGGAATATCGGCAACACTCTGAAACCATGAACATTTATTCCAACAAGTACTAATGAAATATTTGTCTATTTTGGACTTTTACTTACAATTGGTGCTCTCAAAAGTAGTAAAGAATCTGTCGACATGTAATGGTGTACCGATCAGCTATCATTCCAGTTACTATATCTCGTAATCGCTAGCACGAAGTCGCGATTTCTTCGTTTTGATCATTTCGAAACTAGAGAAGAAGAAAGAAGAGGAAATGACAAATTGGCCGGGATTAGAGAGATATTTGATATATTTATTGCAAAATGTAACGTTAGCTTCATTCCAATTGCCCATATATGCATGGATGAACAACTTGTTCCCTATAGAGGTAGAGCTTCATTCCGTGTCTACATGAGGAGTAATCCTGCAAAATACGGGATCATGATTTGAACCGTGGCAGACTGCGATTCTGCATATCTAATAAATATGTAGGTGTATCTGGATAAGGCTTTGAATATCATTAGGTAAAATTATATGAGTATGAATTGTGTGTATATTTTTTTAGGAAAAATAACTAAGCAACCAGAAAGCAACTAAGGAGAGAGGGTCGTATTAGCCTTAGTAAACGGCTTACCGGCAGGACATGAATAACTACTGATAATATTTTGATGAGTTTGCAACTATCGGCTAAATTTTGGCTGAAGAAAGTAACCGTCGGCGGTACCTTTAGGAAAAATACGGCGTGTATACCAAACCAATTGCTTCCTACACCATATAAATTCTTCTATGTTTGCGTATTCTGGTACCATACGTACCCAAAATAAATAGCAGTAATATTGCTATCGAGCCAATACACGGATGATAAGGTAGGCGAAAAAAATGAAGATTACAAACCTGAAATTATATTGTCATACAACAAAACCAAAAGAGCCGTTGATGTAGGTGATCAGTTTGCTCAACATATTCAATACAAAGGAATACCAGCAGATGGCGCATGACCTTATTTTATCATTTTCTGGATATAGCTGCCATGACTGAATTCAAGATATGAATGTTCACTAATCCCAACTGGAAAGAGAATGATGAAGGTGTACGAAAAATTTCTGTTGCAGTTAGAAAAGGAGAGTAAAAGAAAACATCATTCGTAGTTACAACAACAAATATATACAATATCAACTAAAAGAGCTTATGATACAAGTTGTGCCAGAAGTACAAAGTAACCAACCAACTATGAACACAACAGCAACTACAACAAAGGTACAAGACCATTGTTATCTCTGCTGCAGAAAACATGATAGAAAGACAAGACAACCTGTACTCTCTGCAAAAAGTTTGTTTGTGCGGAACATTCTTCAAAAACATTGTTTTGTAAAAACTGTAATGTTTAACTTGTTAATAAATTTTTGTATTTTATATTTTTGCTAATTAAAGTTTTCGTTCAAGAATAATGACCTTTCTAGATAACCATAGGAGTCCAGTGTCCTTGCAATAACAAAAAATGGTTATTTCAATTTGTTTTAAGCCTTCAAACAATTGGGGCACACCCCACCTTGTAGTTATCGTAAGAAAAATAGGTTGGGAGGATGAGGGTTAAAAATGGGGAAGGTAGTGTAAGTATGGTATCTCACGTTAAGGTATCACTCACTTTCTTCAGTAAAAATACCGAATAACCACCATAGTCATAACTTCAAATCTTTAAAGAAGGTAAGCTTTTAAATTCTCAGAATGCATTTTGACGATCACTACAACTATGCATATGCAGAGGTGTAGGCATTCATAAAAGCTGTTGTGAATACACTACATTTTATTTTCTATTGCTTCACCCGAAGGTACTACATCGGCAAGGAAGCGAGTTTTTTTTACTTGGAAGGAGATCTTTAACGTGCGTGACAATATTCACTCACGGAACATCCATTTTACCACTTATCTAAACGAGAGCATATTTTTGTGAAAAATGCTCGTCTATCATTTTTCAAGTGGATCGCGTCGGGATTCGAACCTGGAATCGTGGGCATAGTAATCACACGAGTAGTATAACTATGGAGAAGCTGGGACAGCCCTTTTTAAAGGGTCATAAATATCTTGTAAAGGGTGTGTGTATTATGGAAAAGAGAAGTATGTATGTGTGAAGGTCATGTATGTGTAGGTGTGTGTGTGTGTTAGTATTAGTTAGGTTTGAGGATAACGATAGTATGGCTATGGAGAAGCTGGCCGGCCCTTTTTAAAAGGATCATAAATATCTTGTAAAGGGTGTGCGTATTATGTAAAAGAGAGGTATGTATGTGCAGGTGTGTGCGTGTAGGGTGTAGGGTATGTGTGGTTTGTCGGTGATGTTAACGTGGAAGTCGTGCCGCCCTCGTGATAAAAGTGTGTGTGTGTAGATATCGATCGGGGGGGCGGTGTTGTTGTCGTTTTATTTTCGAAAAGAAAGGTATGTATCGTTATGTGTATAGGTGTGTAGGGGGGCGTGTTTTAGTCTAAGACGAAATATCGTAAGGGCGCGCAAGTGGTGCGAACGTGTTTTTGTTTTAAGAGCGTGTTTTCGGGATTATCTCATCGGACACGTGCAAGACGTTTCAAGTAATCTTTTAATAATTTGAAAATGTTACGCTCGACGTGTCGTAGGCAATTATGATGAAGTATAAGAAGAATAAGGCTGGGGAAATAACCGCAAGGTTTTTATTACAGGTGTCGATAAGAAAAATTGCGTGCTGCGTTTGTATTTGAAAAAAATTTCTCCCCTACTACGAATAATAGTTTCGTCGTCTTGGTAAAAGAATATCCAAAATATTTTTCTATTTATTATTGTGTAATTATTCGAACGGTAAACATCGTGTGTCGAAAGTGTAAAAATGTCTCAAGCTTCGGACGAATTAAAATTCCAGACGCGCCTACCTCAACGCGTGCAATTTTAAAACAATTGAAAAGTGCTTGCAACGTAGGTCGAAAACGTCACTATGAATCGATGCTGCTAAATCTGAAATGTAATCAGATCGTTTCTAATGCAAAAGCAAGCGTGATAGGGCGATCAGAGGGCAGGTATTAGTAAAAGAATGGATCCGGCGATAATACTAGTGCGAAGGACGACGACGAGGGTTATGCGAACGACGTCGAAGTCGACGATCCTGCTGAAAATTTCGATAGATTAACATCAAAGAAGAATGTCAAAAGACGTAGAACGTCGAACAATATCGTGTGGGTCGATTTGAAATCGGCTTTCGCCCGCAGGATACGTTCGAGTGCTGTGGTCAATTTATATCACATAGATCCCATGCAATTTTAGAAGATGCATTCGCCCTAATAGAGCGACGTTTGAGAAAATGTTTGAGAAAATTCGGATCTCTTAAAATTAATTTCGTGTTTAACGGTGAATACGTAAAGCCCAACGCATCAACATCATCGTCTTCAGAAGCCGTGGATACATCGTCATCATCATCATCGTCGTCATCGCTCAGACATTTTACTACTAAAATTATAAAATTTTAAAATTGAAGACTTTCAAACTCAAGTTAAACCCGAAGCCATTCAGGAATTGAACAATAAACTGGACAAATATACCGAAAAGCAGAGCGGGTTAGCTCTTTCGAGAATATTAAATTTAGGCGTCAATATAAATCATGCAGGAACCTATAGTATGCATTCTTAAGGAAGGGGATAAGAAAATTGTCTACGAGATGATATGTTTATTTTAATAATCATATACGTTTGTAATATAGAAGAATGTTGACGGTCGAGGATCTTACGAAATTACCGCTCGAGTATATCGAGAGGCATGCAAGTAAAGACGTCGCCAGAAATTTCGATAAATTACCGGAGTATTTGCAAAAACAATTATGGACGCATCGCTATTGTTTAGCGCATGGCTTACAATCGTCGTCGCATGCAGATCAGATAGATGGACCTCCTCTGCAAATAAAATCGTGTCCTGAATGCGCATGTTCTACCCCATATGTACGCGCGCACAACAACACATCGCAGCCCTGCAATAAAACCTATGAATGCAATTAAAAATGCTCATTGTTCGAAATGACTCCTAAAGGACCGCCCGCAGCCGTCGCAGCATATCTCGCCTACTCTTTAATATGTAATAATTACCTATACATATTTAAACCGAGCGTGCCCTCCTGGCAAAGAAATCCGGTTCCCGTAGATCCTCCGAATGCATTCGTATGTTTCGAGGTTGTTGAAAATAAAGACGTTTTGGCATTGTCGAAGTCCGAGTCGTCACAACAACAACAACAAATAAGATGCTCTCGCTCTAAAGATTGGAAACGTATGGAATTAATTACCATGCAGCTGCAACAGCAATGGCAGCAGCAGCAACAGAACCATTCGGAAGAGGTTCCCTTATCGCCATCATCAGAGACGTCGTCGTCGTCGTCATCGTCCGCGGTATCGAGAGACCTTTTAATTTATAAAAGTTATCTAGGAGGAGGAGGAGGACGCCTTCAACGACGACGAGAAATAGAAAACGTAGATGGATCCGGCGACGGCAAGGACGGCGACGACGACGACGACGACGGTGCCGAATGGTTGAACAATGGATGCGCGGGCGATTGTGTCGGAGACGGAGTTGGCATCGATTCTTTTCTGATGTTTAAAATAAGATTTAAATATAATAGCAGTTTTACGGAGACCGAATGGTACGTCATGCCATGGAATCATAAACGAATCGCCTTCGAAAGAGAAAGAGAGGCGAGAAAAAAAGATCGAGAATTTGATAGTTCAGATGGTGTATGGACGTATTTAGAACACATCGTACTTATGCAATTAATAGGAGCGTGGGCATACTACATCTATTACAAATATAAAAATAAACTATGCGCGCATGAGCAACATCGTTTGAGCTCGAACGAAAACCTACGCATGCAAAATAATTTTCAGTTCTAACCGGGAGGTATCTTCGTTCAGGGTGTGTATGTGTGCGTGAAATTTTGCACTTAATTAAATAGCAATTATGGTGAAGTATATTCAAGACGAAAATAATCATACAAGTGGTGACGACAGTCAAGTATTTTTAAATAACGATGATGATGACGTAATTTCGTCATCATCATCATCTACGTGCAGTATCTGGATCGCCGCAAGTTTTGTCAGGTATTCATGTTTACGATAACGATCAGGCAATGGATCCTGATATGTAGCACCGAATACCGATTGAATTCCTCCAAGGAGAATGCGCAATGGTGCGCTCACGGTCATGCGATCGAAGTGGGCTTAACCAAACGAAAGAGCAATATGGATTTTAGCCCTGTTATCAGACTTATATGCCCCAACAGATTTTGTAAAGAAGGCGAATTGCAAATGGACGAAAACGAGTGGAAAGATTTGTCGTCTATCAATATCGAACATAAATTTAGAAAATTTTTTTCCAACCGCTCGGATACTGCCACGGTTGCATCTGCAGGCGCTACCGCCGCCTCCGTAGTCGCAGACGTATGGCACTGGAGGCGTGAAATGCATCAGACGATCGACGGATACTTGGAAGTGGAATTTAAAGACGAATACGAGTCCATTCATAGAGTCGAGGTGCAAAAAACTGCTGCGGCTCTCGCCGCATTAGAATCAACAACAACAGGATCCGGATACAATGTTGCGCGAATTTCTATCTCCCGCGAAGAATTTGCAAAAGTGTTTACTCTAGCGCCTCTTATAATGCTCAAATTAGAAATATTGAAAGGACAAGATTTTCAAGAGTTCTACGATAGAAATATAGAGTGCGTCGCCACTTGCCTTCCCGAAGAGTTCGGAGCTTACGCGTATAACAGGTGCAAGAGCAGTAGCGGCGACGGCGACGACGATGGAGGTGAAGGCGGGCCCCTCCTCGAGGATGCTGGACTTTATTCGAACGTGCAGGATCAAATCTTATGTCGAGTCGAGATGATAAGCGAATACGTATTTGGAAATCCATCCCTAAGTACCCTAAACGTTCTTTACGACATCAACAGACTCGGCTTATTAGAAATCACGCGCCATTTCCCTCACGAAATTGTCGATGACGTATTATGTTTATATCAAAAGAATTTAAATGTCGAAATGAAACCTTTGTATTTTAAAGATAGTGTATGATCCTTTTTTTGTAAATAAAATTTATTCTGTATGCAGTTATTTTTTTATATATATATATATATTTAAATTGTTACGTTATTGCAGGAGAGATGTTAGTCAATGTTGGTACACGGGGGTGAAGGGTTGTTCAACAACCTCTTAAATAAATTGCCCTTCGAACTGCACCTTCCTGGTCATAACTTCTGCGGTCCCGGAACCAGGCTACAAGAGCGTTTAAATCGCGGAGACAAAGGTATTAATCCTCTAGACGAAGCGTGCAAGCAGCACGACATCGCGTATTCGCATCACAAAGACGTGGAGCGCAGGCACGAGGCCGACAAGGTCTTGCAAGAAGCGGCTTGGCGGCGAGTCAAGGCCAAAGATTCTAAGTGGTCCGAGAAGCTCGCAGCGTTGGGCGTAACGGCTGCAATGAAAGCGAAACGCAAACTAGGAATGGGAATAGACAAGAAAATGGCCGTGAAACTGGATCGTCGACAGCGAGGAGGACGACGACGACGACAAAACGACGACGTCGAGTACGTCGATGCTCGGGTAAATTCAAAGACAATAACGGTAACGTCGGCAGAAAATGCTCCTTCAGAGGCGGTCTTATAAGTAAAATATCTAAAGAAATCAGAAAACAAAGCATCAAGAGTAAAGGACACGGAGATGCTTCGCATAATCGTCTCATTTCGAGCGCGATGAATGCTGCAAAATTATAGTCAACAGGATGGGAGGTCGTTCGAAAATTAAAGTACCGCGCATAATACCGGTGCCCAAGCAAGGAGGCTTATTGCCTTTGATTCCGATATTTGCGGGTCTTTCGGCGCTCGGAGCACTGGCCGGCGGAGCGTCGAGCGTCGCAAACGCCATCAATTCGGCCAAAATGCAAAGAGGTATTTCGACGAGAACGCGCGTCACAACAGAGCCATGGAAGAGAAAAAGTCGGCAGCGGATTGTATTTAAAGCCTCACAAGAAAGGTAGCGCCTTGTACTTGAAACCTTATCCGGGGATTCAAAAACGGATGACTTCGACGGTGTCGAGGAATGCTAAGCTCGCCACCACCACCACCACCACCCTTACACCTCCCATGCGCGCATTGACCGATCTCGATCTGCACAAATATGCTAAAGGTGTTCCGTATTTTAGAGGCGTGTACATGCGAGACGAGTTGCCGCTAAAAGACGCGACGGAAGCTTAGCACCGCCGTGGCGAAACGAAAGTGGTATTATAAATTTAGACGATGGATCCGGTCCGGGCACGCATTGGGTCGGTTATAAAAAGGGCCAATACGGTGATATACTTCGATAGTTTCGGAGACCTGAGGCCTCCGAGGAAGTCTTAAGATATTTTCACGGTAGCGATATATATTATAACGTGGAAAGGGATCAAGACTTTAACACGATCGTGTGCGGTCATTTAGTGTTGAAATTTTTACATAAAGAACCATAATGCCCTCGAGCGCTACAGTCATGTCTAGGACATTCACGATATTCGGGTATGGAAATACCATCAGCAGCGGTACGCTATACCCACCTGTGAGACTGAACGATGGCGGCACGTACACCTGCGGCTTGGTGGGTCTTTACACGTGCAACACCGTTCGAAATATTTACGAGGGAAATAATAAGTTCTATTACGATAAAGATAAAGAAATCACCATCGACGAGGGATGCTACGAAATAGACGAGCTAAACACGTTCCTGAGAAAAAGATATTGAGTCGGCTAAAGCCAACAAAGAAATTAATTCGTCCGTATCTTTGGACGACGACGGATTGGTCGACGGCTTGTTTTCTTTAAGAGCTAATAATAATACCCTAAAGTGCGAAATAAAATCGAAATACTCCGTAGACTTCACGAAGCGCGGCAACATCGGTCGAATGCTGGGATTTCATGATCGAATTTTAGAGGAAGGTCGTTCGCATACGTCCGATCGCGATGTGGAAATAATTTCGGTATCTAATATTTTCGTAGATACTAACATTACGACGGGAGCGTACCGCAATAACCAACTTTGTCATAGCATTTACGAATTTGGCCTAACCGTGCCCCAGGCTACAGCATAGAACAACAACCCAGCAATATAATTCGTTTCCCTCTGTGCGTGGACGAATTCGATAACATTACGTTGAGACTGGTGGATCATACGGGTGAAGCGGTTAATTTTTCGAAGGATACGTACCTTTGCGTTCGCCTAGAGCTAAGACGCGAATAATAAAATTATTATTAAGTTAAAATGGGCGTCGTTTACGATGACGAGCGTCAGCATCAGCAGCAGCAGCAACAGACGTTAGCCGCAGTCGTCAATATACCTAAGAAAAATCCGCGCGTTGGGCATTGTTATCGTCGTTGCTGCCGAAGTCTTCTTCTTCTTCTTCTTCCTCAAAACAAACCTATATAAAACGCAAAAACGTTCTCGAAATCTGCAGTCGCACGCAAATCATCGTTAGCCATAACGAAATAAAAAGCGGAAGAGGTGTGAAAAAGCGACATCGTATTAAAAGAAGAGGAAGAAGAACCTCGCTCTTAGTCGCGCAGACGCAAGTTTCTTAAAAGCGCTCGGCTACAAGCTTTTGAATACGAGAAAGAAAAAGTACTAGAAATGGCTAAACGTGGCGGTAAAATACGTGGTGATTTTGGTAGTAGCACGAAAATGGTCGCAGATCACATCTCGTCGGTGATTAGTTCTCCTTTGAAGAAATTACGTTTCGACGAGGTGGCCAAATTAGACGTATTCAAAAGGCCTCGCTACGAAGAGACAATTTCGAAAGAAGATTATTATTCGTATTTACCCTTCACGCGAAACACAGACCACAGCGATAGAGTGATTATAGAAATCCAAAATTCCGATGCTATAACCGCAACCTACGACAGTTACATTAATATTAAGGGAACGTTTTCGGTGAAAACCGAAGGTAAACCGTATACGATAACGAACAACGCAATATTATTCTTGTTCGATGAAATACAGTACAAAATGGGAGCACGCATGTGGTCGACGTTTGTAAGCAGTCTGGTATAACGTGCACGATGAAGGGTCTCGCTTCGTATCACAAAAATTCAACGGTTTGAGCAATAGCACCTGGGACCCTCGAGGAGATACAAACGCCGACATTTTTAAGAACGGACGCTTCTCGTGCAATGTGCCTCTAAAGCATATTTTGGATTTTGCGAGGATTATAAACGAGCCGTCGTAAACATGCCGCAAGAGCTTGTTTTAATTAGATCCAAGAGCGACGTCAATTGTTACAAGAGCGACGAAAACGAGCTAACATTTAAAATTACTAAAATATCGTGGGAGGTTCCGCATTTAAAGCTTAGCGATGAATCGAAATTAAATTTATTCCATCATTTGCATAAAAATCCCAGAATTGTGGTTTACTTTTGTCGCTTCACGAGTTACCGTCTTTTCCGTCTTCGAAAATTCACGTTTGGCGTATTAAGAATTCGAACGAATTAGAAAAATCTCGATGGATTCTATTTACTCTTCAGCATGGCAAGTATGATAATGCAAAGCAATCGGCAGTCCAGTTCGATCACTGCAATCTGACAAATTTAAAACTATACCTTAATTCCCAAGAATTTCCACTTCAAGATATGAATTCGGACTTTGTCAATAACGATTATTCCACCCCGTTCATGCACTATTCGAAATTTCTGGAAAACTATTATGCAGGCGCGAGCAATTTGAGCTACGCTCTGTGTTGTTTGAACGACTATCAGCAATTTGGCAATTGTCCCGTGTTCGTGATCGATTGCAGTCGTCAAGAAGAATCTATTAAAAATTCGGCCGTCGATATACGTCTCGAAATCGAATCCAGCAACATTTTCGATCAAACCACTAAAGCATACTGCTTAATTTTGCACGACTCTATATTCGAATACGATCCGTTTACGGAAATCGTTACGCGTCATATTAGCGAATACTAGACATGAAGGTTATTAAACAGAAACAATCTCTACCGGTTGCAAATATGGAACTAACGGTCGAACAGGATGATCCTTATTCCTATTTTGGAACGCGCAAAAGCACGGAGATCTCTTACCGGCCAGCATAAGATGCATCGTATGCGGACCTTCTGCGTGCGGTAAAACAAACCTGATTTTGAGTTTGTTACTGGCACCCAACGGATTGGAATTTGAAAACGTTTACATTTACTCCAAGTCGCTATTTCAGCCCAAATACGATTTTTGAGTCGAGTTTTGAGACCGATCAAGGGACTAGGCTATTACGAATTTAGCGAAAATTCCGAAATAATTTCACCGCAAGATGCTAAGAGTAATTCGATTTTCATTTTCGACGACATTCAATGTCACGAACAAAACGCGATTCGTCAATATTTTTCAATGAGCCGTCATAAGAATATAGACGCGTTCTACCTCAGCCAATCGTATGCAAGAATACCGAAGCATCTTATTCGCGACAATACAAATTTAATTATAGTTTTTTGCAAGACGAAATGAACTTAAGACATATCTATTCGGAGCACATTAATACCGACATGAGCTTCGAAGATTTCAAAAGATGTGCCGTCTAGCGTGGGAAAAAAGACGGCGATGGCAATAAAGCCGGATACGGATTCTTAGTGGTAGACAAAGAAAAAGCCATAAACGAGGGCCGCTACCGTAAAGGATTCGATCATTACATATGTATTTAAAATCACGACGTTCGAGCGAACTTTCATCAACGCAATGTCTGCGGCTGCGATGAGACGAGGACGACGACGACGTCACTCTACGAATTTAAATCGAGCCGTAGTGCAGGCCACTAAAACGATAAGAAAAAGTTTTAGATTTTAAACGAGATCAAAATCGAGCTCAATTAAAATACGGAATGAAGCATGCTCAATTACTAGAACCGTTAAAATCGCTATCAAAATTCTCTGCAAGTAAAAATCCTAATTATATTCGACGTCAGAATGCGGAGCACGAATCTGATAATGTCGGCGACGGTTCAGATGCCTTACTTAAAAAGTATGCCGACATCCTGTCCAAAAGCGAGGATCCCAATATAGACGATACCGGAATCGGCATTCAATACGACGACCTTTCGAATAAATGGTCTATGGGCAATTCAGAGTTAGCTATTGCAGACGACGGATCTACGATTAATATTAGAAATAAAAAATATCCTATTACGGAGGGCTTACTTCGATTGTTAACTTATAAGAAAATCTTTCGAATAAGAAAACGCCTGCTGGCAATCCTTCCGAGCTAGATGTAAAAAATTACATCGATATTTTGAAGAAAACCAATGCATATAATAAACTGTTTCGCAAGGATCTGCCTAAAACGCCCAAATATAAAAATTATATCGTTCCGAATTTAACACCGTCGCCCGTGGCGACTACAATATCTACGCCTCCTCCTCGCCGCAGCATGCTTCGTCGCCGTCACCGTCGTCGTTGTCGTCAAGAGAGATGAATACAGCATCGGCGACTCCTACGATTCCCATGCAATTACGATCCAAAATAACGAATAAAAGAAAGGTCTCGGTATGGATGATTTATCGAAAAAAGACAGCCATCGAGTAATATAAGCAGAATTTGGCGATACAAAAATTCGATAATTCTAATGATGAGATAGAATACGTTCATTGGGACTCGCCGGCCGAGCTGGTGAGCCGGCTTCGTTTGTTGATGGCCGAACGTTCGGCGGGCAACAATAGCTCTCAGAATCAAAACGAATTTCTTTCTATTATATCCGAATTAAAGGAGGCGAAATTAATCGCCTAATAAAATATACACGTTCTATAGAATAGTCTCAGAAATAAAATGGTCGTCGATAAATTTGGAAGAGCGTATGTTGCCAGAGACTCTGGAGGCGGAGGTTTGGTAATACCGCTGCGCGCGGGCCTCCTGGTGTAGGCTTTAAACTAACTCCGGAAGGCGATTTCAACATAGAAAATAGAAAACTTTGCAACGTAGGCAATCCCGTGACCGGAACGGATGCGGTAAATAAACGAAGCGCCTTGGTATTGGACGAGGACGAGAAAATAGTTAACTTGAAGGATTTTAGAATAGTGAATTTGGCCGATCCTAAAAATCAAACGACGGCGTAAACTTAAAATTTTGCAGCGAAGAACTCAATCTGCGTATAGGCAAAGCATTGGAAATATGTTTGACCGCTTCATCTTCGGGAAAACGCATGCTAATAAGAAACTTAAATTTGACGCCAAATCGCGATCCATTGTAAATTTGCACGACCCCGCAGAGCTCGGCGATGCCGTTAACAAGAGATACGTGGACTCGACGTTGTCAGAAAAAGCGCAAAATTTTATGAAACTAACCACGATCGACGACGGTAAGGCCAAGAACTTCGACTCTCGAGGCTTGAGAATTGTCAACATAGGCGAGGCCGAAGATGAGCACGATGCCGTTTCTAAGTTCTATGTGAACGCGAGAATACAAAATCTTATCGAAGGTGTCGCCATTCACCGCGATAACGTGATCATTCGAGATGTATTGCAATCGGTCGTTCAAGTGTTGAACGAAGTTGTTTTAAACACGAACTTCCTGATTTTCAACCACTTGAAATTAGACGGGGTCAAGACGTCTGCTGGAGACGATTTACAATTTCACAAAATTAATACCGACGTTATAAGACACCTGCACGTGTTATTGGAGCAAGATAAAGCCTCGTCGTCTAACTCTCATACTCGTGTCAAACCTTAAAATGCCTAAGAAATATAACGATAAGGAAATACTAGTGGATGAACTGCACAGAGGGGTTAGAATAAATTTTCCACGTCGAAGAACGATCATCAAATCTTATCACGACTTATTCCAAGCCGATATTGCTGAATTTATTCCATATTCGAAATATAATAAAGGGCATAAGTATATTCTACTCGTGATCGATTGCTAGTCGAAATATTTATGGACGAGACCGCTTAAATCCAAGAATGGCCATGAAGTCACATCTGCGATGCGCGAGATTCTAAATTAAATTTAAAGATCGCGGCCGCCTTTACCGAAAAATCTGCAAACAGATAATGGTACAGAATTTTATAACGGCCAATTTGCACGGCTGATGAAGGAATATGGCGATATTAATCATTACTCCACATATAGCTCAATCAAAGCCGCCATCGTAGAACGTGCAATCAGAACGATAAAAACAAACTGTATAAAGCTTTTAGTCTGAGAGGCAAATGGAAGTGGATTGATATAATCGATTCGATTGTATCGAAATACAACGATACGGTGCATTCGGCCACTAAAAGAAAACCCAAAATGTGACCGCGAAAACGCGTCTGAAAGTTTACGATAAATTAAAACTGGCGACTAGAAAACCTCGTTATGCCGTGGACGACTTTGTACGCATTTCAAAATACAGAAGTATTTTTCTAAGGGCTACAATGCAAACTGGAGCGAGGAGACGTTTAAAATATGTAAAGTGTTTCGAGCAAATCCGACTACTTATTTACTCGTCGACATGCATGGCGATCCAGTATTGGGACAGTTCTATGAAGCTGAGCTGCAGAAAACGAGAGTTCCAAATATTTACCTTATCGAGAAAATACTAAGGCGAAAAGGAACCAAAATTCTCGTCAAATGGTTGGGCTTCCAAGAGCCTTCCTGGATTCAAAAAGCTGATCTTATATAGATTGTTACATTTAAAAATAAAACATTTGTTTTTATATTTTTATTATATAAATATGTTACGTTTCAAAAATAAAAATTTGTTTCTTTTTTTGTTGATTTTTTATTATACATTTTTTGATCTTGTAAAAATAAGAAAGATAGAGACGCTACAACTGCGATACTTTGACATGCAGCAGCACTTAAAATGTATTATTTTAGTTTATTTTATACATAATATAAAAAATAAAAATACAATGCAGTTTTTTTATCTTGGCTTGTTACAATATTTTAATTAATTTTTATAATAAATATAAAAATAACAAAATACAATGCTTTTTCTTGATTACAATATAACAAAGAGAGCCTCTACAACGGCGCTTAAAATATATTTTTAAATTAATTTTATACATAATATAAAAATTTAAAAAATACAATGCGGTTTTATAATATAAAAATACAAAAGACAATGCAATTTCTTTCTCGTTACAAGATTTTAATTATTTTTTATAATAAACATGCAATTCACAAAATAAAATATGGTTTTATTCAAAGGTCCTTTATTAGATAGTGCCCATGAGGCAAAGTATCTATTCCGTTAGATAAAATGTATCTTTTATCATCTTGATAACTTAAAGCAATTTTCGTCTGACGTATGGAATATACCTTATGCAAATATGATCGTATGCTATTTTGGTCTCGTTCTATAACTACTTTATTTCGTAACGTATCGAGATAGTGATCGAAACAGATTTGCCGATCGATAATGTACTTTTAACACCCTTAGCCTTCTTTATTATCTCACGGCCTTCTATTTTTAAAGAGTACATTTTCGATCGAAGGCCTACAAAGTGCGTTAAAATACGACCTCTAGTTTCGTCTTTCATAAGACCAATGACTTTTTTATTAATTAAAGGAATTTTATAGATGTTATCGGGATCATAAGCGCTCGTATCAAATTTTTCTAGATTCGTCTTTATACACTCTTCATAGAAATCATTGCACGTCACACTATACAAAAGGCTGTCGGTGTCCATGTAGCATAATTCGCAATTATTTGCAAATTTTGCCTTCATGAAATCGTAGTGAAAATTATATAATTCAATTTTTGATAATTCTAAGATGGCCATACCTATGTAGATAGGTTTGTTGAACTCTATCTCTGTTTTGCTCAATTCGATCGCGACCAGATTTTTGTCAAAAATCGTTGCCGAATGGAAATTTGGTTTGGAAATTAAAGATAGAGCACCATACCGACCGCTCCAATGAGTCACTAATTTTATGACGCGTCTTTTCCTAACATTCTCCATTGTTTTACCAAAATGGAATTGTTTGCAAATTTATATAGATTTTGTGCAAATTCCGTTTTAGCTTCCGTGCGCATTCTTGTATTTAATTCGACAAACGGTCTCAACCAAGGAGACTGACCGAATTCTAAAACCTTATGAACGCGCGTCATAACTACGCCCGCAGATAAATAAACCTGGAGATTTCTGTAATGCACAACGTAGTTGAACTTTTCGTGAGAGTGCACATTAATTTTGAAAATTTCGAGCCCGGAGGCGTGTCCTGTTCTGGGCACATCGGCAACTCTTTCTGAGCGTCGTGAATGTCCGTAGGAAATTCCAAGTCGAATTCGATAATATAACCTTTATCGCTCGTAATGCTCACCGTTGTAACATTAAATTTTAATATTTCTTCAGGCGTTAGCCATTTGAAATCCCGTAAGGTAAATAGCAAGATTCGGCATGACCATAGAGATTATTAATATCTCCGTAAAATAAAATTTATTCGGCTTGGATGGATCATACGTTTGGGGATAATATTTATTATTGGATTCTACATATCGTTTTACGACTTGAGTAAGGCCCCCCCGAATGCCTCTTTCGATCATTAAAAACATGTCGACGTCACAAATTAGTTCTAGCCTGATTTTAGTATATAATAACATGCTAGACCACGACTAGCTCGCCAAAGTCACAAAATTTAAGGGATCCAATTTGTATGTTTCAAGACAATTTTTTCTAAAGTCTTGGAATATATCGCAAAGTAAAGAATGTCGCATTTTAAATATAGGTCCGCGTAGTCTCCTAAATTTTTGCATTTAAAAGTGCTCCATACGGTTTGCGCATGAATATATTCCGATTCTTCAATATGTGATTCATTAAGATTGCTATAAAAACATTCTATAGGAGGAAGATTTTCTTCGCTTAATTTCAAAATGTCATCCAAATACTCGTAGGGAAAAATACCCTTGCGCATTAGCAATTTAATGCGATCCGGGTTTAGCGAGCTAAATTCCTTTTTTAAAACTTTAAAGTCATCGAAAGACAACTCGCATGCTAATTTTTCCAATGACATTGCCATAAAGCGAAAGGAATCTATGAATCTAAACGTCACATTTGCGTCGTTGTATTTTTTAGAAAATGTTATGTATTTTTCATTATTCTTTCTTTTCTAATTAGGATTTTTATTCATAAATCATTCCCTATTTAAATCTTATTATGTACAAAATTTCATAAAATTAGTCTGATAATTTTAACAACCTCCCCATAAAATCGCATTTAAACGTATCTGATCAGTTATGTTTAATAATTTTTTAATATAACTGATAAAACCTACCAAAGATCAGCCACCCTCAAATCAAATTATCCACTTTCACACAAAAATTTGCACACAAAATCTTACATAACTGAACTAACCACTAGAAATGTTTTTTATAAACTTAAGACAATATGATTTTTATTTTACAGTATAAACTATTCTGGACATCCTTTTCCATGTTGTTTAAATTTTTCTATTAGATACCTTAAATATCAAAATTGTATTCCAAATCAATATACCGAAATCGTCCAAATCGTTTAAAATTTACCATTAAATACCATTCCAGTTTCATACGTGCTTTCATTCAAATTAAAACTTTATATTGCAGTAATTCATCATTGTTCGTTTATTTCCCATTTTTTTAAACCATTGTAATTATCTACTTTCTTCAGAGTAACAATAAACACTCAAAGGCGTCGACTCAACTCGTCTGTTTACTATATTACTTGGCTATTAGATATCACTTAATATTAGATTAGCATGGTGTCGTTTAAAATGAGTATTGAATAACTGACCATTAACTGTTTGCTTGATCCTCTTTTAATTGGTTGTATAGGATCAAACACTGCAACGTCACGTATCTAGAATAATCGTCTTAAATCTGTTTTTATTGGATGAAAATTTAGTGGACCGTGCTCTTCATTGGATATGGAATCGTCCAAAATGACACAAACTTGACCGAATGTGAAGTTTTACGACCGGAGACTACCAATTGGTTCCTCTTATCTATGCGTTATCTTATCTTCAAGATTTATTGCTGTAATTCACCTTAATTGAATAAACGTTTAAATTTATCTATTATGGCTTTAAGATTTATGGCTTTCGCTAAATGTTTTACCTTACATTATAGCTTCTAATTTAAACGTTCATTTACTTTTACTATTAATAGAATTTTCTCCGAATTCAACGAACACGTTCTTATGTTTCAATTGAAATACAATTTCCTTGTGAATATTATATAAGTACTTTCGTCAAAAATGCGACTGTACGTTTAGCATTAAAAGGAATACGCGAATGAATATTATAGATGAGGCTTCCTGTAATTTGAATGTACTTTCATAGTATGATATCAAATTCTTTATAAAATATTTGAACACGATCAAACGAAATATTTTAAAATAATTGCAAATTGATGCAATTGAGCAATTTGGCAAAATTTATGGATGAAGAACTGTTTCACAAACTTCTTTCTATTTTGCAGAATATTAATATTTTTATTTAAAAACACGACTGAGTTACGTAGCAAGAATGAAACTCCCTCAATCACAGGTTTATGCATTTTTACTTAATATACTGAGTGTATTTAATAAGTACGTTACTATGAAAATGAATATTTACATAGCTTGAGCTTCTTTCTTAATTTTGTTTTGATTAACGGCGTATATATATATATATATATATATATATATATATATTTACAATCGACATCAGATGTTAACCTTTATATGCTCAAAGGTGGCAGGAGTGTGGAGAGGTTCAAATGGCTTTTCTATAAATTGCCATAGGCTTATGCCAATAGTAAAATCAGTCCTCTCGATTTTTGGGACGCATATGCAATTGATGGTAACCGCGCGTCCGGTCCAAGGTCGAAAGCCACCGCGACGCTAAGAGTATATTCAGGGTGTCGTAAATTATAATTAGTTGGTAAATATTATTTTTCGTCAGGTCATTTAACCGGCGAATGTCAACCCAGAATCTTGTCATCCCGTCCTTCTTCACAAGCGCATAATAGGCGACATCTTAGGGCTGTCGAAGCGTTCGATAACATCTTGCCCTTCCGTTTTTAACCATTTTCACGCCTTCTTCACGCTTAGTTAATGAAAACCTTTTCGGCTATTGCATTATTGGCTAGGCATCCTCCGATTCGATTTTGTGCTTGGCTACCGCTGTTTCTCCCAACTGACTGCCGTCAATCGCAATCACATCTGAATATCGTAAAATCAGGTTTTTAAATTCAGCCAGATGTTGCTGTACAAGATACTGGCACGGTGTTACTAACTGGTTTAATAGTACTCATTGTTGGGCAGCTTCTCAATGATGCTAGTACGTCCCGCCACGAGAACTAGCGAAGAGCACCACCCAAGTGTGGCATTCTTTTTCAATGTGAAATTGTTATTTGCGTTTATGATCCTCACAGGTACAGTGTCCAGCACTTTTGTCAACGCTTTTCCCACGAGTACTCCTCCCCAAGAAATTTATCACAGACGGATTCCCTAGCGCGCATTAAGCTTTTGCGTAGTGCATCATCCAATCGCTTCATCGCCACTCTTTCTTTTTCTTGAGGTAAGAAAACTTTGTGTGTCAAACAAAGCCGCACAAATCCGTCATTTGCATCACCAAATGGTATCTCTTCGTGCCCTGTATATCGCTAAGTTACATAGTGTTCAGTAAGCACAGTATTTCAAAAAAATTGTTAGTGTTTTCAAACTCATAATCGTAAAAACCACAAAACCATCGTTTTAGTTTTGCTAATTACATATGAAAACGTAACTTACGTACATAAATTAATTTAAACCACAAAAGGGTAAAATAAAATGGAATTAAAAAATAAAAGGATGCACGTTCAATTATAATACAAAGTAAACCTAGCTAACTTCAAATCAAGTTCATACAATGCAATAAATCACAGACACTTATTAGCGAAACTCACGAATATCAAGTTTTAGATAATTAATTATATTATTAAACACAAAGTGACAAGATTTCAATGAATCTATTTCAAACTGCAAGAATAACAAAATAACTGCGAGGAACGAAGATTTTGCGTAAGAGTTAACGACTAATTTATGTGATATCACCAAAACCCTCCAAACAAAAGACAAGAGAGGATGAATTATCCGTAAATCCTCAACAAAGTTGCATGTGCAAATAAATGTGAACGGGTAGTCGTAGATTCCTATGTTATGAAGTAACCATAGGGCGTAACGTGGTGTGATCCACGAACTTTTGACAGACCCACAACTGTCACAAATTGGGTCTCAGCATAATTTGGATATAAGCACAGAAATTGCAAATCAATTGACTCCTGGTTTATAATGGAATCCTTCTTTACCTGAAGTCATAAATCATAAGTTATACGTTTACAATTGTTGTTTTGCTTATATTATGGCATTTATGCATTATGTTTGGTTTTCTAAAATATTGATAAACCTAGACAACGAAATACAGCGTAGTGTTAAATTCTTAAATTTATAAGGTTTGTAAATTGTAATTTAACAGCGAATCATTGCGATAGTTAACTAAGAATGAACTGATAAAAATATACCATTTTTTATGTATTTATTTACAAGAATATCCTTAACGCACTGATGTAATATTAATGTAAGTAAATTTAAAATTGTCATATGTGTAATTTTTCACAGGAATGATAAAATTAAAGAACGCTATCATAAAATAGATTAAGGTGACGTAATAAGTTAAAATTTGTTGTTTTATTTACTTGAAAGTGACGGCGTGTGAAAGGGACTTTATTTCAACAAGAAGATAAAGGAAATCAAAACCCCCGGAAGTACTCGTCGTCTAGGGGATTGTCACAAACTGGATTAGAATAGATGAGTTGAAGCCCATAATTTAACAGCGTTGAGTCTCTTAAGATAGGTAGTTGATAACGTAGCTTGAAATTGCACCTAGTGAATTGATACACCAAATTTCTATTTTTTTGGTATTGATTACATAAGGATCCTTCCTCTCCCACATGAATGTATTTAGTCGGTGCTTGTTTTGTTACGGGATTCCCGTCCCTTCTGGGCTATTCCAAATTTAATAGTTTAACGCTTTATTCACCCATAGCACATATTAATTTTCGATACGTGCTTCGGACAAATTAAGAGTACGTTGTATAATAACCATTAATGAAGAATTAAATTACTACTTATAAATATAAGACAAATGACATGAACCTCATACAAATTGTACCCACACAAAACAGAACACGCTAAATATGTTACGAAGGGATAGTTCTATGTAATAAACACTACACTTACATGTATATTAATTCTCGTTCTCTATGCTCGAATTACTTTCCCAATGCCAGGCAAAATTGTTCATTAATAAACACCTATTAAATGCGGTGAAACCTGGTAGCATACTTCAACGATCTTATTTTTTTATTCGATTTAGTAGAAACTTCACCCATCACAAATACAAAAAAAACCTTAATGTACTGAGATGCCCCAACTGATATTATTAATTATAATTGCTATAACGTTTACTAACACAAAATTCGTTCATAAAAAGAGATTACATAATATCCTGTTAAAAATGACAATTATTGCAATGACTGGTACAATACAGCCGTATATGGCTTCCACGTACAGAGGACGTAAAAATATTGCACAAATTTTACTAACGCTATTATATAAATCATTTCTAAAATGTGCACATAGATTACTTAAATTAAGTTTACCTTTTGTCTATCTAGATAATTAAGTTAAGGTACGGTCAATTAATAAATCCATGTATTATGGCATTTGCTACGCTGAAATTACGCATTGTTTTTCTAACTACATCTTAATCCTCTTTTATAACAGTTTTGCAGTGGAGGTCATTAATATATTCTACAACATACTGGAACAAACAGGTACCGTAGGGAATGCAGATAGTGAATCGAAAAGATAAACTTCACCGCATTATGAAGCACTACTATAACCAAAGTGCGATAGCTAAGTGCAGATTGGTTATGGCGGCTGGCTTTTTACTGTCAAAGTCACCACCCTTCTTCGTTACACATTCTGATTGGTCGAAACAAATCTTAGGAAAACGTCTTTAGCGCAAAATACGTAACAATAAAAACTAATTCTTACAAAACCCAAGACATTGCTAGCCACCCATAACCGAATTCTTTTGTGTAAATACCCTACTTGCTTATATAAAAATAATACCGCAATTAATTACTAAATAAAATCGTTATGAAGTCAATTGAAGCATGGTAATGCATTACTAGGTTCAATTATGTAATCTATTTACAGAAGCAATTAATTTATTTACGCATTAATCGCATCTATTTTAACAATTCACGCAATAATTTATATCATAATAGTTCCAATTCATACATCGACTGAATTGATAACTGTGTCATACGTATGTACGCGTAACTAACACAGTTTCCAGAGGCTTCCAGAAACTATCAGGTGGTTTCGAGAATTTAAAAGATTCTTGGATTCTGTGCGCTTTATATTGGTTCTATAAATGTACCTTTGTAGCTGTCAATCAATCGATTATTGGTTCAATGGCTTTACCTATTTCGACTCTAGACTTTTCGGCGCCTTTGATATAATATAAAAATGTTGAGAGATAGTTCGCACTCGTTCGTTACTCGAGAATGGTCACATAAAGCATCATAATTCTTTATAATTGATTGTGGTCAGGTATAGAAATCAAAACTAAAAATATTATTGAAAGTTAACACTTTTTAACTTAAGAGTTCAATATCATGTACAAGAAGAACGAAAGCTTTAAGCGAAATGGAAAAAAAGTACAGCATTTAAATCTGTTGAATAAAAATTAAATGTTTGGACTGCAAACTCGTGTCTATTGCAGCCAGTATACTACTGAAGAGTACAGTAATCCTTACATTGAACTCATTATGAAGGAAATTGGTAACTATCGATTTTATAGCCATTTTAAGCCAAATAACAGTTTTCTGCATTTCTATAACGAGTTAATAATGGGACAAAATTCATCTATCATACGTAATTCAAATTTTATTAGTATTAATTTGCGATTTCATAAAAAACACTTCATTTAACTTAAACGGAAAAGCTTCAAGGGCCATTTATTTTTCCATAATGTCCATTAATTGTAATTACTATTCAAAATCGCCATAATCGTTTTCTGTTCCTATCAAAAGTTTTTGTACGATTAAAACTTCGGTTCATATACTTTTAAGCCCGGAAAGCTAATAACAGAATACTAAAAACTGCGCCATATCCTGGCAGTTATTTTCTACTTCCTATATTTCCAATGTTAATACCCCCTGTGTACAAGCACAAGAGGTCGTTAACAGGCCTTTGCATGAAATTTATCTCCATGAAAACATCAATAAAACGAATTAAGAACTTACGAATGACTAAAAAAATATGTCTTACATATTCAGCTTCAGATATATCGTTTTTGGTACAATCAGTTATGGTGTCTATTTTTGATCTGGGTTTCAGAGCAAAACGGCAATGATGTCAGTATTCTATTGTTTATAGAAGCCCATTGATCTATATTTGTCGACATACAGCCAATCGTGGTAGCTATTTTGTAAGTATTTGTTATATAATGTATATTGTTTCGAACATACTAGTATTTAACTGTTTTTTATTGACTGAATGTACTTACAGATACAGAGAAATCTTAATGTACTCGTAGTAATTTATTACAATATACTGAAATGCCGCCACCAATTGAATTGATGACAATTATTATAAGCTAATCGCTAGGAATGTTTACTGCACTAATGTAGTTCTTAACATGACGATTAACTACTTTCTCAATTCGACTATGTAACTTTATCTGTACACACTTAATTTATTTGAACATCATCATCATTAGGTCTTCAGTCCTGGAACTGGTTAGACGCGTACCATCATTGTTTCCTATTCTGAACTAACCTACAGATTTCCCTGAAATTTGCACAGTCTGCATCTATCACTATCTGATCTAGGTCTACATCTACCTCTTTTTTCCTATCTCTGCTTGTAATATATTCCATACTATTCCCCAAAAATGCCTTAGAACGTATTCCGCCCTTCTATTTCTCTTTTTCCCCAGATATCATTGTTCCCCTACTATTTCTATAATCTATTTGTTATTATCTTTGTCTATCCATGCTATCGTCCTCATACATCTGAAGCACAGCATTTCAAAAGGCTGCTACCCTTTTTCTGTCTGCGTTTCAGACTACCCGTATTTCATAGGCATACTGTGCTGTGCTCCACACATGCTTTCAACAATTTTCTTCTTGATCTATGCTTGTTGTCTTTCCTCATAGACGCTGTTCTTTCTTGTTAGATGCAGTTAGGTCCCCTTCTTTTGTTTTACAGTTATATACCCTATTTCTCCGAGCTTCAGTGGTTGTGAAGGGAGGCGTCGCCGTGGATCAATATAGTAAGCGTAAGACTACGGATCCCAAGGTCCAGGGTTCAAATCCCGACACGGCCGAATTCTTGAAAAATGAAAGGTGAGCATTTTTCACAAAAATTACGCCCTCTTTCGGATGAGAGGTTAAATGGAGGTCCCGTGTGTGAGTGTTGTCACGCACGTTAAAGATCCCTATCTTGCCTGGAACGGCAAGGGTTCGGCAAAATTCTAAATTTCCAGAAAACAAAAATCTCGCCTCCTGGCCAATGTAGTACCTACGGGTGGAGCATTGGAAATGTAAATGAACGGTTGTGAAGGGAGGAAAGCAGCCTGTGGCTGCCAAGTACCCCCAACACTTAACCATTTACCGATTTATTATATTTTCCAATATACCTTTTCGCACAGTCAACATTAGTTGCAGATATTTCGCAACCAACAACTAGTTGTGTATACAGCTCGTTCCCCTTCTATTGTTTTCTAATTTTTTGCCCTATTTCACCGAGATTCAGTGAAGGGGGTTAAGCAACCTGTGGTTACCAAGATCCCCCAACACTTAGACATTTGCCGAAATAATGGTTTTCCAGTAAATCCTTTCACACACTTAACATTGTTCGAGAATATTGCCCAACCAATTCTTGTAGTTACGTATAATAATCATCATGTTTAAGTATAATTATTTTTTCCGTCATTAGTTTATTCATCTTGGGATTAGTTGGATGCGTACCTCCATTGATTTCTATTTTGGGCTAGCCCACACATTTCCCTGAAACTCCTACAGCCTACATCTTTTACTATCTGTGTGCAGTAGTCTAACCTAGGTCTGCCTCTTCTTCTTTTTTTTCCTATCTCTGCTTCTAATATGTTCCGCACTATTCCCTCATGCCGTAGTATGTGGCCTATCATCCTATCTCTCCTATTTTTTACCGTTTTCCACATATTTCTTTCTTCCCCTGCCATTTTTAGTACCTCTTTGTTCTTAACTTTGTCTGTCCATGATATCTTCATCATACGTCTGTAGCACCACATTTCAAAGGTTTCTACCTTTTTCTTGTCCGCTTCTCCTACTGTCCAGGCTTCACAGCCGTACAGTGCTGTGCTCCACACATATGTTTTAAGCAATCTTTTCCTTGTTTCTATGTTTGTGGTCTTTGAGCACAGTAGTTGCTTTTTCTTGTTAAATGTAGCACGACCTTGTGCTAATCTTTGTTTTATATCTTTTGTGCTTTTCCCATCTTGCGTTATTTGGCTTCCCAGGTAGCAGAAATCCTTAACCTCTTGTAAGTTCGTGTTACACACTTGTATTCTTGTTTTTGATTTATTTTCCCCACCTTTGAAAACTAGAACTTTAGTTTTAGTTTTGTTAATTTTCATACCGTATCTCTCTGTTAGAACCGTTTCCATTTCATTAAGAGCAGCTTCTAACTCTTCCATGTTAGATGCTAATACTGCTATATCATCTGCAAATCTAAGCATATCAATTTTTTGTCTCTGCATAGTAATTTCAAATGTCTTCCTGCATTTGACAGTATTCATTGCCTCTTCTATGTACAAGTAAAAAATCAATGGGGATAGGGCACATCCCTGTCTCACCCTTTTCCTAATGTTTACTTTTCTACGTTCCTGCTCTAATTCTATTACTGCTGTTTGCTCTTTGTATAAGCTATGTACTATTTGTCTATCCCTCTCTAACTCATTCCAATCTTTTTGAGTATTTCGAACATTTTTTTCCAATTTACATTGTCGAATGCTTTTTCCAGATCTACAAACCCTATATACATGCTTTCCCCTTTTTCTATTGTTTTCTCCATTATCACTCTCAGAGCTAAAATAGCCTTCCGTGTTCCCCTGTTTCGCCTAAACCCAAATTGGTCTTCTCCTAGTATTTCTTCAGCTCGTTTTTCCATTCGTCTTTGCACAATTCTAGTTAATATTTTTGACACGTGTGCTGTCAAACTTATTGTTCGAAAATTTTCACATCTATCCGCGTCTTTCTTTTTTGGTATAGTTACTATGATGCTACGTTTGAAATCTTTGAGTATCTCGCCTGTCTCATACATATAGCTTACAAGTTGGAAGAGACGTTCTGTTACTGCTTGTCCAGCGGTTTTTAGAGTTTCTGCTTGCACCTTATCTGTACCCGGCGCCTTACCATTTTTCAGACTCTTTAATGCTAATTCAAACTCGTCTCGAAGTATAGGATATCCCAAGTCATCATTTTCAATGTCTGATTCCTGTTCTAATGCAGTTAGTTCCTCTCCTGCATATAAATTCCCTATATATTCTTGCCATCTACTCACTTTCTCTACGTTTTCTATAATGACGTTTCCTTGTGCGTCGCTTATATTTTTGCTATACGGTTTTATATCCCTAAAATTCATTCTAATTAATTTGTATGCTTCGTCTGTCTTTCCTATTTCCATCTTAGTTTGTACCTCCTTGCACTTTTCATCAATCCATTGTTCTTTAGCTTTCCTGCATTTTCGAATAATTTCTCATTTTATGGCTTTGTATCTCTGTTTTCCTGTTTCGTCTGATTTATTTTTGTATTTTCGTCTTTCTTCTATTAAATTCACGATATCCTTTGTTATCCATGGTTTCTTATTTTCTTTTTGTGTATACCCCAGAATATCTCTGGCCGCCATGTCTAGGCTGGATTTAATGTTATTCCATTCTGTTTCTACTTCTTTAGTTGCAGATATTTTCCCGATATCATTCAGCAATTCATTTGACTTTTTTTCAAATCTTACTTGAATATCTTTATCTTTTAGTTTCTCTAAGTCCAAGTGCCTTTTTCCGTTCCTTTTTTTCAGATTTTTAAATTTAAGTGCGGCCTTCATAATTACGATGTTGTGGTCAGTATCTATATCTGCTTCTGGGTAGCTTCTACAGTCTTTTACTTGATTCCTAAACCGTTGTCTAACAAGAATATAATCTATTTGATATCTTCCTATATCTCCTGGCATCTTCCATGTATATCGTCTTCTAGCATGATGTTGAAATAATGTGTTTGTGATGATTAAATTGTTCTTGTCGCAAAATTCTACCAGCCTATTTCCCCTGTCGTTTCTCGTGCCTAAACCAAATAAACCTACTACCGCTCCTTCCTTCCCCTCACCTACCACGGCATTAAAATCCCCCGTAATTATTAAATTTTCACGTCCTTTTACGTATCTTAATATGTCTTCGATATCTTTGTAGATGGCTTCTACCTCTTCGTCACTTTAGCTAGAGGTGGGCATGTATATTGTATTATTACTGTGTTTGCCGGTTTAGATTCTAATCTAACCATGAGTACTCTTTCGTTCTTTTGTAAGTAATTTTCTACACAGTATCCTATCTTTTTCCGCATAACTATCCCCACACCCAAATTTCCTTCCTCTGCTCCTGTAAGAATTACCCTGAAGTCTCCACTCCAAAAATCTCCCGCCTCTGGCCACCGAACTTCGCTGATCCCTACTATGTCTAGTGATAAGCTATTCATTTCGATTTTTAGGTTCTCTAGCTTACCTACTTGCTTCATACTTCTAACATTCCACGCTCCGACTCGCAGAATGTTCCCGACTCTAATTTTTAACTTTCCGATCGCATCCTCCGAAGTAGTCCCCTCCCGGAAATCCGAATGGGGGACTATTTTAACTCCGGAATCTTTTACCCCAGAGAATGCCATCATGTTTGTAACAATTTAAGTACGCTGTGTACTTGGGAGATAATGTGGTGGTTTCCCGTTGCCTTCCACATCGCGGTAGTGTGTCTTAGACTGCCATACCGACCTCTATGGTCTCTGCCAATCTAAGTACCGAAAGAGCCGCTGCCCTCTTTCGAAGACCTGTCTTAGTCTGGTTCCTCACTAATGACCCTACTACTTTGGTTGGACCTGTAGTTTGACTCTTTAGCTCATTAGAACACGCAAGCCATTTCACCTGTTCTAGTAATTTAGAACTTCGGCAAGGTGCAGGTCCATTCGAAATTTATTTGCACACTAAAGATATTTTTTTAACGTTCTATTCAACTTACATCTTAGTCACGACTTCACCTTTTGATTAACACTGATTGTTCTGTCGTTTTTTATGATTTATATAAGCTAACAAAATAGGATCCAGAAAATATCAAAAACGTTCGCCAATTTTCTTGTATGCTTTAAAGTGCACCCTTGCAACTGCCAATCAATCTATTGTTGGTTTAATGACATTGCCCTTTTCTATTCTAGACTCTTCGGTGATTTTGTTTCAATAAATAAGATCTGTATGTAGTGTATAAAACATTCAATTTTGGAAACTTTTGTGATATGTTCAAATCAACAATAGCAGCATTAGTATTAATTAAATATGCAGAGGATAAATTATGATTTTTGTCGTTAATTTAGATTAAACAGAGACACCGTTTTTTTTCTTTTTTGCTCTCCCAATAAACTCGCATGTATTTATTTTAGAATTGTTATAAACGTATCAGATATTCAGAAACGATTTAAAAGATGTGAGTTTGGTAATGATAAGCTCTCACCAATACAAGTTTGTTGTGTAACGGTGAACTACCGCGACATGGCACTAGATCTGGTAGTTAGCAATAGTCGCAGTTGGGAGTGGGAAACTAAATAAAACACAAGAAAACAATTCATCCCGCTTAAATAACAAGGCTGTTTTTTGATGTTTCCTTTATTTAAGTAGTCCTAACTGTAAGTTTTTCTTCTTCCTTCGGTACTACAATTTAGAAATAGTAATAGTTTAAGACAAGCTTGCAATAAGGGCGCAATTTAAGGCCCGTACACAGGTACTCTATTACAAAGCACTAGCAGTGCGCCACGGTACAGCCAATACTAGAAGTAATTTAATCATTAGCTGAAATTGATCAACTCGTAAAACTCAAATCTAAACGTTATTCTAGGATGGACAGAAAGTTTTACAAACAAGATACCACAAACATATGCGCAAGACTTTAAAGATAGCTACTGTCTAAACAAGAAAAGTTTGTAAGATAATGGTTAGGAACAATCCACATCTACGTGTGTACACCATAATAAGTATATAATATTTGTTTCAAAAAGAAATCAATGTAACGCCACCTTGACGAACATTAATAATGATACACTTGATATACGCATTGCTGGTGCACTATTAACGACAAAAAAATTAGTATGATGTCGTATGGGAAACAAACAATGAAAATAGTAATCAGTACACTGTATGTCCACTTACGTTAGGTATTTCTATTAAGAGTTAGAGTAAATTTGTTAGTACAAAATTGTACAAGTGGAAATCGTAAAAAGTTTAGTAGTCCATTGTGTGCTAGTATTAGGTGAGATCTTCAAACACTATCTGCGTTCTCCTACTCCACCATGAATCACACGCGTTGATGGTAGTCATCATCTCTTGGAAGCAACAGTGGTACTTAGAATTTTACAGAAGTCGATAGCACAAACGTTCAATTAACGTATAATTTCGGTATAGCCTAAGCGGCGGAATACTCCTCGCGGTCCTAGTGGTCCGGTTTTCTCAAATTTCCGCTGTCTTACTGCCACTAATTCTCAGAAGTGCCCTAGAAAAAGGTAATAAAGGAGAAACGATAATTTGACTGAACATTGACACAAACGATAGCGGTATTTAAAAAATGCAGTCACCTTTTCAATTCCGGTACTAGGTGTTTAATTTAGGTACATGTTAATTATCCCCATAGCACCGATGTTTATTCGTCACTCCTGCGATTGACTTATTCGAATCGACTGATGTATTACAATCAATCGGAATAGAGAACTTCATCATGCCAATAACGCGTGATTACACTACATTCCCCGAGAGCAATTAAATTTTGCAGGATATCTTAACGTATTTATGCATATTAAAATCATTCTAACTTACAATTTTACTAATAATTTATAAAATAACCAGGACCAGATTTAGCAAACAAAGAGAATTCCTTTAATTTTATACTCAATACAGTAAATTTAATAAATATAAGAAATGGAAGCTGGTAATGCAGTAATTGAAAAATCATGTAACTAGTTAATTCACATAACACAACAGTCTAGATAAGCAAAAATCGAAATTTGTAATATCAATAAGAACTTGGGAAAGTGGGGTCCCTAACTTAACCTAATATAATTTAGAATAAACGTCAATAGTGGTACCGTTATATTTAATTATTTACAGAAAAGATCGAAATATTAAAGTAGAAATTGTGAACATAACAATTGACTAGATGAGATTTGCGACAAGAGAATGTTATACTTGAAGATTTAAACTAATAATAATCCAAGCCTTCTGAAAGATAATTTTATTTTCTCTTTCAATACAAAATGGCAACCGATACCCAAGTTTATAAACAAGAAACACATTCAAGGCATTTACTAGCTGCACGAAAAGATAGAAATATACCCTTTTATACGGCACTTAAGTAAGTACTTCAAACAAGTACAAATTGGAATACGGGTGTGAATCCTGTCCCGAACATTATATTTTCTTTCTCCTAAATATTGCTCTATTTGAAATAATCCTATAAGCTTTGCATGAAGGCCTTAGGTATAATTTTATCTCGTCAAATAATATTGTGGTACTAAAATTCAACTTGCTTTGTGCAAAAAAACCTTTATATTTGTGTTTAATAGTTCTCTTTAGCTATTTATTTGACTACCGTTACTAATCTATACTTGACGTCAAGCAGTTACCAGATATAAATGAGTAAGACGCCAAACGTAATTGCAAGTTAGTTTAAGATTAATTGTGTACGCAATTTAAATCGCTTCATTTTTCCAATTAAATTACTTGTCTGAGTAGCTGAATTAATTAGCGCATCCACGTGGAAATTAGACTGCTATTGGTTCCAATCCTGTTCACGATCTCATTTTTTTCTGCCACAATTACTAACTCTATGTGGCAAGCATAAAAATTTCGGTTTTGAATAAAAGCCTAAGTTGTAATTTCATCTTATTACTAATACCGTTTTATTAGAAATGATATTGTACTGTATATACAATACTATCTGCCCATGAGACATATCAGTTTGCGATTCTTAAAAAATGTTGAACAAAAACATTACAAGTACGAAATAAAATAGCCGTGTAGAATATTCTATTCTTATATGAAAATTTATATGCTAACAAGGTTCACTAAAACACAATTTCAAAAGAAGGCATTCTCACTCTGGAGAAGATAAGACGCAGTGTCATTAATCAAATCAACAACCTTACAAACAATACAAAACACTTCTAAGAATAATTTAATTGGGATATTATCATGCTTAAGTTTACAATTTTTGAGAACCATTTCAACAAACATCACATTTAAGGTTTTGAGTAAATTTCAATGCGGTAAAAAGGAACATATTTGTCGGTACCAATTTCAAAGAAACATAAAATTAAAAATTTGTTCACTGAACACCCTAATAAAAAGATCATGTTAACAGAAACATTAAAGCGACTAGTTCTCAGATAACAAATCAGCGATTACGTTGAAATCTGGAGAACAAGAACTTTTAATAATCCAAATATCAGTATACAGGTAGTTGTATCGAGCAAAATAGATTTTATAATTGGAGAATTGATAACAACGCAAAATTATAATCTAGACTTTTGTGCAAAATCCGGATCACCATTTCAATTTCAGCTAGTAGTTGAGAAAATAAAAGGGAATGAACAGGATTTGAACTTGTAACCTTCCGATTAGTATTCAGATTCCTCAACCACCTTGGGATTGTTCGATATGGTTAACCAGAGTCCCAATCGCAGTTGAAACTTAGGATGATATAATATTAGTCACATTCGCGAATTGAATTTACCCAGCTATGGAATTAAATTAAGTCATGTCAGCTCAACTGGACGGCGCATCTGAAAATCAAGCAAAAGGTCTTCACATAGTCCAAAAAGTGTTACTTTTACCAATTCATTCATCCTAGTTTAAAGATGCCTGACTTATAAACAACTATTGTAGTGTAGTTACTAATTATTTTGCAGTCATTCAAATTTAGGGCTCCTCTAATATACACGAAATTATTATTGTTAACTACTTGCAGCAAATAAATTTATGATGAAAACAAACGTTGTTTTATAAAATCTTATTGAAAGGTGCCGGAGGTAGTACTATTTTGAAAGTATCCTAATAAAAGCGGATGTGTAGAGTTCCATCCGATAACATTGTAGACCTGTTCTATAGTACCTTCAGAGTAGCGTGTCATTAGCACGACTAAGCCATTCGTAATCAAATTGCTCTTAAGTTTTGTTTTTAAAAGCCTAATTAAAAACAAGTAATAGCTTACACTGAGACCAGGGATTGTAATGACTTGACTGTAGTTATGTACTTGGCCACACTCGCTCTTCATTACTAAACTTTTAGGGACTGAAAGCGTTTCACAATTTTTTTATTCCTCACCAAAGTCTTTCCAGCTCTTTCCCTTGTTAAGACTTTTGGAAGAACCATCTCCAAGAACACTGTTTTAAGACAATAAAGAGTATTAAAAGGCTGTAACCACAAGCTGAAAGCAATCCAATTTCTAAGTTACATAACTATTGTGAAGAACTGAATCAATGTTTCAGGCATTGTAGCTTCATTAAAGGATTATTTTAAGGTAGACAACTTAGATTGCAAACTTACGTGCAATTTTGACCCCAGAAAATCTAAACGGTAATCCACAGAGGAACTCAGTGGAGTATCTCGCTAAAAATCTGTTTCGGTAAAATACCAAAAATACCGACTTTACTAACAAGAATAGTTGCCGACTAACTCAGTGCAACGGGTGGTGTATATGTTTGAAGAGGGTACCTGACGCTATCGTGTATGAAATGTGTATTAATCGGGAAGTATCTTGAGTTCCACCTAATTTCGAAATACGGGAATTTCTAGGAAAAACCTCAGGAGAAACAACAAAAACAAAGATCAGGACAGTGATTCTAGCCTAAAATTCACCAGTGGAATAATTAAGTACATTAATACTAAAACAAACCTACAACATACATTAACAATAAGAACACTAATGTACCTATTTGAAACTGCTAGCTGAGAAGAAAGTTTCCAAATTCAAATGCTAAATTACATAAGTTACAATCACGTCTCTAGGTAATTGCAATATAATTTATTACAATACTAGAACAAATATCCTTGCATTAGTTGTGAAAAACACTAATATAAAAAAAGTTGTTACTCTGTTACACAATTATATTTTAAACTCAATTACAATCATGCTTTCATCACAAGTGCATAATAGAATTAAAAACCACGTATATTACAAAATAACTTAAATGGAAAACGTTTTCGGCGAATAAAATTACTTTCTACGTTCTGAACCTAAAACACGAACGTACTGTGGGTCCGTTTGTAAGTTTACGCAATTCATTAAAAATATTCATTTATTTACAATTACAGTAGGCTATAGTTTCAAACATTTAATAATAAATACCTGACGAGTGATTTTTGATTGCTGCTAACTCAAACGCAGCTAAAAGCCATTATCTCCTACTAAAGTAACATCTTAAATATTTACATGGTCAAAACGAAGTGCTTAACCAAAACGCTTTCCCTCCATAAAATGATTCTAGATATTTTCGGTGAAATTCGGAGAAATGAATTAAAACTTCAAATTGAAATTACTTCTTTCTATCATATGTGATATTATCTTTCTTCAAACCTTTAACTAGACCCAAAGGAAAGAACTTTTCATTTTTGAACCAATATTAATCTAGCGCGTGAAAGTTCTTCGTACTACGATGATGACGTCATAGAAGCCAAAAATACATCATTAATTGAAACAAATGAGTCATAACACGGTAATAATTTAAAGTACAAAGTAGCCATGATATTATTTCTAACCATTAAAACAGCCATAATGTATTTTACAGCCTTTGAGTACGAACAATATAAGATACAAAAATAGTCCTACCTTGGGTCAAGAATGCGTGTTACATAGAAATTATATTTCTTAAGAAACTAACCGTGACTCTACTGGTGGGATTTACTAATACAGAAACTATTAAAATGCAATATGATTATAACTATTTCAAAGGAATGTCAGACGTTAAATGACGGGATTGTGAAAAAATAATTCTTATTTGTATATTCAGGCAGCTCTTAAATAAGTAAGATAACAGAACTAAATCCTTTCCAGTTGATTACCTGCTTTGCCATGTTACGGTCCATGAAACTGTATTCTATTACTGTATAACCAGTATCGAAACACAAATGTCAACAGTAGAGGTATTAAGATAACGTTTTGCATAATAAAACTGCTATTTTTATTGGCTGGAAAGATAATGCCAACGTTCCCCTAAAATTAAAAGCAGATACTTGTTATCGACTACTTTGCAAAATATTAACTATCTACAGGATGTACTATGCTGACCTTCTAGACAAAGTAAAAGTTTGCATTATTAAAAAGAAACAACAGTCCCACAAAAAGAGATACTCTTTTACCCTAACAGTTCACTCACTCATACAACCGGTAGCATTGTTCGGGAAAAAATGGAAAAATTTTAATTACAGATTGTGTGCCATCAATGTTATTTACTAGCTCTATCCCTTTTCGAATTCACATATTCCCAAAATCCAAACTGCTTCGCGCCGTAAAGACATTTAAGACAAAGGGAAAAGTTATTTGTACAGCAATACAGTATCCAGACTACCTTGATGCTGTTGATTATAAAAAGCTGAAGCCAAAAAATTATTGAAAAATAAAAAATATATGTATTCATTCTAGTATTTCACGCTCAAGATTCATCTTCTATCAAATCATGCCATACAATGGTCTCCTTAACAAAAAGTATACAAACCCTTTTGCTCCACAGTTGAATTTGGCAGCCTGATTTATAATCGGCGAAAAATTATCGTAACAATATTAAAGTGGTATATCGAACATTCTGGAGATTACACTTATTCTGTTTTTTATTAAAGCGATCTCATACCTGTTTAGTGGTAAGAAAGGATGATTTATAGGTATAGTAATATAATCATATCTGTCTAGCAATCAGAATGGTAATTATTATTGTAATACGATATCGAAAGTTTGATAACTCACATTCTAAATTTCTCTGTATTTTTCTCGAACAAAGAATTATTGTATACAAATACAAACCCCGTTGCGATAAATCAGTATTAGTTTAAGTTCCGTCCTAATAAACATTCGAGGTACATAAATTAATATAAATATAAATTTGATTACGTGATATAAATGTGTTAGATAAATAAATTAGCAGTAAGATTATTGCTACAATAGTGTTTAATTCATCGTATTCAGAAGATTTAAGTTAGTGTCCACAAATAGGGATTGAGTAACTGCTAGTGTAGACAATACGGCAAATGTTTGAGATTGTGAAGACTTGTATGTATTGAAAATAAAGGCAAAAGTACATTTACAGAACTTGTTACACCGGTGCCAGGTGCGAGATAGTAGTGAAAAGGTATTTGAACAATTTTTTTTAAGTGCTAGTAAATGTGGCCAACAAGAGAAAATCGAGAGCAACATTCTTTCTTTTTCGAGAGACTCCGTATCTGGCATGGAGAAAAACTCTGCGAACCTAACATCGAAATTAACAAAAATTCCACGGAATTACATGAAAATGTGAAAGCTGTTGAACATTTGAGAGAGTAGTTTATAAAAGAAAATACTAAATCCGTGGAAAAACTGAAAACTAAACTTTCAAAAAGCCTCTAAACACTGGAAACCAAATTTTTCAGCGTTTTGCAGAAATTAGAAACAGTTTTCAAATCATTTATTAGAGAGCTCGCGTAAGCTGCGAGCGAGATTACAGAAAAATTGTTAGAAAACGCGAAAAATGAAAGAAAATGTGCGGAAGGTGGTAAAATGGATTAATTCTCTAATAGTACCAGCACCAACCCCAGTGATACAACAGCACGTTTCAGAATTTTAAAGTTTCAAGGAAAACAAACCGTCGCCATCGAAGTTCAAAGTAAAACCACATACCTTCAATTGATAGTCGCCTTGGGCGACGCATTTTAAACAACTTGGGGTTGCCGCGACAGCTAGCGGTTAAAAAGACTGCAAGAAGCAACTGCATTAATAGTTGGACTACGGAGTAAAGCTTTGAGTACCCCAAAAATTATACCAGATTATAATCAAAGAAACTACGGGACCTTATCATTAAGGCTGAAAACGAAGTACGACAATTCTCGCTTACAAGTATATCACGCTCATGTAATGAACCGTTACCAGAAGGCCAACAAAAATTTACAAGAGTTCTTGCGCATCCAACAGCACCGGACAGTTTCTTAGAACAGCTCGCGGTACAGACCTTTATCGATGGAATATAAGAAAATGAGGTACATCAAGCATTAAGTCTGACCCGACTTAAGACCCTGGATGATGTATTGGCTTATGCTTTGGAGTTTTGAAGCAGCAAAGAAGGCATCGCATCATAGCAATGGCAAAGTTAGATGCTCTATGGAAGAACAGCGAGAAGAAAGAATGAAGTAAATAATTCGACGTGTTCATCGTGACCAGCGAGCAAAGGGAAAAGGACCGAAATGGTGGAATTGTGGAAAATTTGACCTTATCCAGCGGCAGAGCTGACAATTCAAGAGAGTACAAGACAATCCGGAAGGACAGGTCGTGAGATGTATACAAAAGCTACTACAAGAGTTACCATTTTGATACTAAACATCGATACCACAGATGCGTTGCCTCGACGACCTTGCCCTGAGGATTGTAGACATAGTTTACGGCTGGGGACAATATGCGATCTCTCTGTCGTATAACCGTGACTAACGACTTAGGCGTCATCATTCATTGGAAAATTAGAAGGGAGCGTCCGTCGTAGCAAACTGTTAGGCACAGTAGTACTCCTTGAAGTTAGAGGACAATTCTTAGTGCAATCCCTAAAAAGGAAAACATGTGCGAGTTTGCTTCAAATGGTGGTGGTTTTAAGAAATCTACATAATAGACCGCTGGAGGTGCACTTAGGCGTCAAGAAAATTCTAGTGAAGTCCCTTAGAAGATTTTACTGGGTAGGCTGCAAGGAAGACGTCAGAAAAAGGTGCAGGAAGTGTGAGCTATGTGCGCTGTTTTATAACCCGAAATCGCTCATTAAGCGATGGAACATTGGTATACCATATGAGAGAGTGGCAATTGACATTGCAGGTCGATTTCCCGAAACCTACTCTGGAAATAAATACATCTTGGTGGCCATAGAATACTTTACAAAATGAACTAAAGCGTATGCCATAACCAACCAGGAAGCAGCAAGCGTCGCCAACGTATTAATGAATGAGCTTTTTTCCATTTTGAAATACCTATGAAGCTGCACGCTGGCAAAGGCAGAAATTTCGAGTCGGTGCTATTTTAAAATGTTTGCCAGTTGCTAGAGATGAGAAAGATCAGAACGTCACCATTGCCTCCTCAATCAAATGGTATGGTAGAACGCATGAACCGCACCTTGGGATAGTATGTCTCCAAGGTAGTCTCTGGACATCAAAGCTACCGGGACCAACATATACATTCATTTTTATTGGCCTCCAAATCTACGGTTAACGAGAGTACTGGACAAACTCGCATGCACTATGCCGTGTCGCAAGATACGTTTACCATGTGACTTTGTGTTTGGTATAAAGCCGAGATATGACGTTGTAGGTGAAAATTTATGTTGAGCGACTTAAGAGAAAAATGCTTGACATCAATGGAGACGTAGAAAGGAATATTTAGATTGCGAGCAACCGGATGAAGACCAGGCATGATATCAAGACGCAAGAATCTGGTTTTTAAACAGGAAACCGCGTATGCTTGTACAATCCCAGACGAAGAGCTGGATTGTAGCCCAAATTACAAAGAAATTGGGAAGGTCGTTACAAAGTACTAAAACGAATCAACGATGTAGTATACAGGATTGGACAATAGTGGTGCACATTAACAGACTTACGCTATACAACAGTGAGGACTACAACAAAATCGAAGGGCATGATAAAATGAGGTGAGTACGAAACCAAAAAGATTAACCCAGACCAGGTCCAAATTATGAATGGTTTGTGTCCGTGTAAAGGGGTACCGACAAGGCGAGGTTTGGGACTACCAATGAGGCCAACAAGGATCTATTTAATGTGCCGTCAAAATATTCTTAGACATTGCGTAGCGGCGGATCTCAATATGACGTAGGAAATAATATTTAGATAAAGAATAGGTAAGGTATCAAAGCGCAAGAGTCTGGTTTTTAAATAGTACACCGCGTATGTTTGTACAATCACAAACAAAGACGTGGATTGTCGCCAAATTTACAAAGATATTGGAACGGTCCGTAAGGAGTAGTGAAACGAAATCAACAATGTAGCATATATAATACTTATGCCCCCAAAAGTCAGAAAATTAATGGTAGATATGAGTAGACTGGCGCATTACGACAGTAACGATTACAATGCCAGAAAATGATAAAGTGAGGTAAGGAACACAAACTAAGGGTTAGTCCAAATTGTGAAGAGTTCATGTCCGTGTACAGCGGTACCGACAATGTGATGTTTGGGAATACCGAAACGGCCAATGGGGATCTCTTTGATGTGCCGTTGAAATACTTTTTTGCACACTGCGTAGCCGCAAATCTCTATATGATCTCGAGGGATTGCTACGATGTTCAAAATGTCCTAGGACAAAACATGTTTAAGAGGGCGGTCAGTGCAACAATAATTAAGAAGTATGTATATCACTCTGGAAATTGCGCTCATTCGATTTATATACTAACGCAGTTTCACACCTGTTTAGCGATAAGAATTAGTAATTCATAAGTATCGTATTGCACTCCTGTCTGTCTAACGATGAAAGGGATGATTAATTGTAATACAACATGGCTGTTGTCGAAAGTTTGATAACTCAAATTCTAAATTTCTCTGTATTTTCTTAAACAAAACTGTTGTATATAAGCGCGAACCTCGTTGCGATAGATCAATATCCGTTTGAATTCCATCCTAATAAACGTTCAATGTACATATGAAAGTAAATATAAACTCGCTTACGTGATATAAATGTGATATATAAATTACTAGTAAGATTAAGGCTACAGTAGTGCTTAATTCGACGTACTTAGCTTAAATTAGTGCCTAGAAATAGTGTTTAAGCTAGTGCTAATATAAACAAAACTTAGTAAATATTTGAGTGTGTGAAGAATAATTATTAGACTTGCTTTTATTTCCAAGGACAATTAAAGAACTCGTTGCATTATCCTTATGTTAATACTTTGTTATTCGTCAAAACGACGCAACTTTCAATTTAACCTTTTCAGACTTTCTATGACGAATTATACACCAATTTGTTGGGCTTACCTTTTACGAAATAAAATACCGGTTGTTTATGAACAACTTATCTGTCTAAGACAGTCAAAACTTTCATAGTTGCAGATTTTGATTACAACCCGCTTTTGTAAAACAAAACACTACATAAACACTTCGTTAGCACACAATTTCCGTTTAAATAAATGCGTTCTACTTTCTTAATCTAAAAGCTGAAGTTGAGCAAGGCAAGAAATACTATAAGTTTGTCAAATCGATTTTCTTGAACTAATAGAAAAAGATTGCAGTTTCTCATGTTTCCCTAACTGTAATGTAAAGCCATTAAAAGTTTTTTATAATCTAACTTGAAAGCAGATGCTATCTCGTAGGCGTCATGTTCAAATCGCACACAAACTGCCAAGCTTTTTAAACAAAATTGATGAGGCGTCCTTGTAATAAATTTTTCTTGTGGAAACACTTTGTGCATGTGGCTTTAAATTGAAGTAACAAAACGAATTTACAGTTAAAAATAAAACTTGATCTAAAACAAGTGTTAAAAAACAAGCGTTGCAATGTAAATTGTATTGATTTTGGAAGTTTATGGAAAGGCTATATTTTCCTGTACGATTTTTATTATATTGTATACATTCTATTCAGTACAATCTATTAATAACATCTGAATGAAAGCCATTCATCTGTCACTTGTATTTATCTCTATTCTAATACGATTTAATGATATTTTAATGGTATCGTTTTGAATTATCCACGTGGAAATTTGGCTCCAAACATGATTATTTATAAATTGAAAGATTTACTGTTTATGGGGATATTGAGAAAAGGAAAGTTTGAGACGAGAGGGTTGTGTGATTAAAAATTGATAAGGTTTTCAAGTTGGATTACTGGATTAGCAAAAAACAGGAGCTTTTATATATTACGTCTATAAACACTTTGACTTAATAAAATTAACCGTAATATCAACACCACTTTCTCTCAATTATGTAACGAAATTCTATTGCTTAATTTTACGAAATACCTAACGATGTAATGTATTTTAATGGCGTGGCCTAATTCAAGCCTTAAATAGCTTTGAAGCTTTCAACGTATAGGATTTCCGGAAACTAATAAGACTAAAGAACTATTTTAAACCCTAAGGAAAGAATAAACAAACACGATATTTAGATAGATGCGCTGGTAAAAGTAAGAAAATTGGGGCCGAGTGGAAAAAGGTTTGCAGTTTTTATTTACTTGCCGATTGTTACGTTTTTTTCGTGGCAGCCACGTTGGGTTCCAAATTTATATGTTACGTAATTCGTGGCCGTGCGTAACGCAAAGAAAATCAAAGAAATGACCGGGCTCAATCGGAGATTAGGGGGGGTTGTAGAAAGCAGACTGACATATAATGTATGCGGCGATAAGGAGTTAGTGACAATACCTGCAAGAAAATTAGTTAAGCACACCTGAAAAAAAACAATAAGCATAACAGCAATGAAACGTCTAAGTTATTCAGTACTTTGTAGAATGTAAATAAAACTGTTTAGATAAACTATATAATATAATCACGATAAAAGCAGTACAAAAATTTTTAATACAAAATGAGGTAATATTGGGGAGTAGCAGAAACGTTTCCTCACACACCAATTAAACATAAATCAGACAAAATGTTAATAAAAGATAAATAGGTAAGACACAATTGATATGAGTAATTCAGTAGTATTGGTTGTTTTTTTTCTTTCTTTTTCTTTTCTTAATAGCAGGCAAGTCTATTGTAAAAGGTATCAGAACGACGAAGACATGGCAAAACAACGGATAGATATTTAAAGTAATAACAAGTAGGAAATAGTTCAACTTACAAAAAGTCCTTCAGCAACGCTTCCTTGCAACGGAAGTGTGAGATTCACGATGTCCTACGCTAACGAAGCACTTCACCCTGGACTGTGAGGGTGTTGATGGAACTTACTTACACTTTACACTAATCACACCTACGTATTTCACTAGAGTTAGCAGCAGACATTATCATGCTGATGGAACTATGTCACATTGATAAATTTCTTGTTAATTCCATTTCCTGAGAAAATAATTTCGAAATATTTTGTAACACAAATCGAGAAAAAAAAATTGTAATAAAAATTTAGAATCACGGGCCTTCAAAGCACGATGTAATGCATTAAACTAACAGTAACGTGAGGTGTTTTATTTGCTACCTATGGTAACAAAGAAAAATCGAATGCTTTTGAATAACGAAATTCGCGCAAACAATGATCTATTGTAGATTCTCTGTGGTTAGAAAATACAGAAACTACAGTATCAACTGTCTTTACATGTGAATGAGATACATGTTTATAAGAAGCAACCTTTTTTTTTCTACTAAACCTGCTACAACTGTATCATCATTGTTTTTTTTTCTTTTAGAAACACTCAAGCTTAAAACTGTATTTGGATAATCCAAAGTATGCACTACTCTGATAAAAAGGACCACGAAGACTAGATCGCACACACAGTTCAAATATAAAAAGACAAATCAACAAAAAAACACAATCAATAAAGCAACGCGTATCACTAAGTCAATGTTCCGTAAAACGCACGTGCAGGTCGAGTACAACAAGTTCTACTACTTTTATTTCCAACAAAAAAGCAACAAAAAACCATTAGTAGAGTAACGCGCATCGCTAAAACCGTCCGTCAATGACCTTACAACCGCACTTCACAAGAAAAACAACTAAAATCGTGCCGCGCTTGTTCAGGAACAATACGAAAATTAGTCCCGCATTCATTCTCACTATTGTCAAAAGCACAAAGAAGCAGTATTTTTAACGTACTTAATATATCGGAACAAAGAACAAAACTCTACTCCTCATCTGTTTATTCAACTCGTTCTATTACAACTTCTTATCGTCTCTTATCTAGACTTGTATATCCACCTAAGCAACAAAATTTATACGAACGGCAAGACAAGGACAATGCAATCCACTCATTATAATACGCACTCGCCTAAGGAGTTAATAAATATTAAATATAGAAATAGTAATTTGTAGAAATGTATTTATGAATTAAGTATAGCGTAAAATATTAAATTACAAAAATGCCCGTTACACGATTTTCTTAGGGTTTGCGACTTTTTCATTCTGTTTTGTGTCATTCGTCCTGTCTAGTAACTGTGTCTCTAGGTTTAGTTAAAGCGAATTTTTTGTTATTTTGCAAACACAATTTCATAAATTTTATTTACAATTATTATCGTACATGCAGGACTTGTATGATGACGCCAAAAACATTAAATGTACAAGGTTGGATTCTACAGATTATGACACACTATTTGTCGAGCTTTATTGACAGTTCGACAGTGTGGTTTTGATGAATATTTAACCTGAAATCATGGTTGATCTGGAGCGTAAAAAGTTACCCGTATTAGATTTCTGTATAACTCGATCGGTTTACAACGTTTTCGTAAAAACTATAGAGCGCTATCTTTAAACGCAGCTATTTTTCCCACCTCTAATAAAGTGTTTTAAAAGAATACTGTATAAAGTTTAGAAATACGTATCCTAATTATTAATTCATACAGATTTGAGTGATGAGCATTGGTTGACTTTATTTAATTTCAGCAATACTCATTATTCTGTAGGTGTATATGAATTCATAATTTAACACCTATCCGGTAATACATTTGTTACGCATTTAAAAATACGTTTAATAATAGTACTCATCATTCGGTAGGTGTATATGAATTCATAATCAACCACCTTTAACCAATCTGGAACATCCAGGTCATGGATTATGATCATAATCCAAAACCTCTGACCAATCAGTACAAACCTTCATTTTTCATAATCCGCGAGGTATAATTTTCGTATTATGAAAAGTAGGCGGTTATACGAGCTACGTATCTCCCAAACCATATATGTACAAATAAATAGAAATTATTAGGAATTATAAAGAAACTTAAGTTATATGCAACATTGTAAATTCAAGCATAAATCAGAAAGGTTATTGAAAGTTCACAAACAAGTTCTGAAAACGGATGTAATACATTGTAATCGAGACGTAAGTGATACTGCAGGTGCAGGTCACAGACGGTTAAGAAACAGCAATTACTTAGAAATAGGATTGTTAAATTGTATAATGAATAGAATAAAGAAATAAGCAGACATGAGCTCTGCAAGTTTCCACAGACATGTGAGGGGCAGGGACAACATAAATACCCCGGGAGCCCCAGATCAGTCAGTCAGTCTTGAGTATGTCAGCTTTTACATTGTTGTTTGCTTAGGCTACTCGCCCTAATGTTAATTCAATTATTATTTTATTTCGACTTAGAATAATTATATCAGATCGTCAAAATTCCATATTTAAATCTGTTTAAGAAATAAATTTGTTACAAAAAGTTTTGGAAGAAGTTTTTAAAAAGACAGCTCCCAAGATCCGAAACGTAACTGGCGCAGCCAGTAGGATGCAGAAAGACACAACGAATCCAAAAATCGGAGAACTGGTGACCAAGAATTTCAATTCCCAATCTGGAAGAACCAAAACATAGTTGGACAAGCTACAAAAATCGACCGAGCCCAACCAAACAAATGTGGACGAGGTACAACAATCGACCGAGCCCAAACAAACAAAACGTGGACAAGGTACAAAAATCGATCGAGGCCACAGCCAGAAAACAAATAACATCGACGATAAAAATTATGTAGGTTCATTTATCCTAAACCAATTTATTCTTTACAAATTCATTGATATTAGCTAGTAAAAAAAATATTTTTATTATTATGTATGTACAGATTTATTTTATTATCGCAATTTGCCATTTATTAAAAGAATCTACTTATTTACTACGAAAATTTATTTTAAACAAGAGATCACTCATTAGATCACTCATAACTAACAGTAAACTACCCTTTGATGTAACGGAAACCAACATACTTTTATTTGAAAAATAGCCATAGTAAAAGGTTATGCAAAGAATCATGAAATTACGTTTTTAATAGAAATCTCCATTGTACAGAGTAACAATTATAATTATTATTATTTATTTGCTTTCCTCATGAAAGTTGCTAGCCAGTATTAAGTTATTATTCCTAAAACCAAATTCCTTTCCATAAATGAACTTAGGTATGGCTTCACGAATAAAAATTGCAAAGAAGTGGCACCCAGCCAATATTTACGTCAATCATTAACGACGACAGCTATTCAAACAGATAACTCTTTTGTAATCATTACGAGAATTGCGAGCAAAACTAGTACAAATTACAAACATGAAAATTCGAAAAGTCACGAACAACAAATGGATTGCTGTATTTCTGCAAGAGCAATAGCAACCACCCATTGCAACCAAGACAAAAACAGTCTAACCTTAATTGGAAGCAAGGTAATCACAATAAAAAGATTGCTATTTAAAATTACAAAGCGAAATTATTCGAGTATACCAAAAGCAAAAACGAAGAAATTCGCAAATCTACCCGAACTACAGTACAGGATTACACAACCCGAAGACGACGAAATCAGCAAGAAATGCAACTAGAACATCTAGACCTAGATGACCTCAACCAAGCCGTAAAGTTAATGGACAGTTATAAAAAACATTTAAATCAAGTGTAAGTGCCAAAACTACACTAGGATAATATCAGTGTTTGGACAATTTTATTGATCTTTGTAATAATTTTATTAACTATGTATTTATTGTACAAGATATGTCTTAGATATAGAAACTAAGAAACGAAGTTTAGAAATAAGAACAAAGAAACAAAGGTGAATAAAGAAATCATAAAAGATCCCTTAGGAACAATAAGTTCTAAAAATTAAGTAAAACCCTTAATTTTCATCTACGTCTAGAGGAGTTACCTATTCCCCAAATCAATAGATATGTATAATTAAATAGAATCATTAAAACTTAAGTTATATGCAACACTTTATAATATTACAAAAGGTTAATGGAAGTTCATAAACCAGACATGAGAACGGTATGAATACATTGTATTTCAGATATAAATTGACACTGCAGGTGCAGGTCACAATAGATTGTAAGAAACTTATTGTTAGAATTAAGATTGTTACTTTGTATTATATAAATGAATAAAGAAAATAGCAGACATGAGCTATGCAGTTCCCACAAGCAATGTGAGGGGCAGGGACAGCATAAATACCCTCTCGAGCTCAATAGTAAGTCTCGAGCTTCACAACTTTAACATTGTTGGTTGTTGATGCTACTCAATTTTGTTTAATTAATTTAATTAGTGAAAAGTAATTTTGATTGTTAAAAGCGTCAACGAATATAACGCAACCATTTGTTAATTTCCATTGTAATTTCTGTTTCAAATAAATTTGTTAGAAGAGTTTTTGGGGAAGCTTTTTTAAAAAAAAGCCGCTTCAAGAGACCCAAAATCTCACTCACGCTGCTCATAAAATTATTACTGTTGAGATGGGAGACAATGTGTTAATGAGGACGTATGATTTATCATCATTGAAAAGTAATTATATACGTAAGTTATTTCTTTTATATCGTGGTCCTTGAACCGTAGAGACGAAGGTCAATCTAGTTCCATATCAAATAATTGTAGATTTTCCTGGAGCCTTGCTCGGCACTCAAAATGTATATAATCAAAAAGTTATAAATTTCCGATACATGTCTAATGAAATTGATATTGATATGGGGTACGAAGCGATTTCTAAGTGTGATAGTACTGAAGGGAAGTTAGTGCTAGGTTAAAACAAAAATATTTCAATGGTGTTTTGTGCATGTTTTCGCTTGGGGGGTGATGTAGCAAGTTCGTTCCTGTCGGGTTAGTAGACGCGTTGTAATGTACGACACGAGGAGGAAAGAGTGCGGCCTCCGGTACCGGGTGTAGTTTGCTAGAGCTTTCAATAAACTAGATTAAAAAAATCCTAATATCGTAGTTATATCTCAATATATGTATTTTTACTGCATTTGATACCTGTAAGTAATGGAATTAATGATTTCTGCTTTTCAAACTAAGGGAACTCACTAAATTTGAAAACGCTATGCTTATTGTATGTGACAATGTGTGTCAATTGGACCTTTTTAGACTTTCCAGTGAGATCATACACCGATTTATTGTGCTTACCCCCTACAAAATAAAATATCGGATGTTTATGAAAAGTTATTTCTCTAAGATAGTTAAAGACCTTTAAAATTGCAGATTTTGATCATAACGCACTTTCGCAACGGAAAATACTATACACAGATCCTTCGCTTAGCACACAGTTTCCGCATGAATAAATGTGTTCTATTTTCTCAATGAGACAGTTGGAGTTGAAACGGGCCATGGAAGTACTACGAGTTTATTGAATCGATTGTCTTGAACTAATAGAAAAACGCTGTAGTTCTTCATGTTTCCCTATCTGTAATGTAAAATCATTAAAAGTTTTCCATAATCCAACTTGAAAGCAGATGCCGAGAGATGCTATCTCGTAGGCGTAATTTTTAAATCGCACACAAACTGCCAAGCTTTTTAAACAAAATTGATGAGGCGCCCTTGTCACAAATTTTTCCCGTGGAAACACTTTGTGAATGCAGTTTTAAATTAAAGTAACGAAGGGAATTACAGTTAAAAATAAAACATTATCTAAAAAAAGTGTTAAGTAGCAAACGTTGCAATGTAAACTGTATTGATTCCCGGAACTTATGGGACGGATATATCTTCCTGTACGATTTCTATTATATCGTGTTATGTTTGGGATAGTTTTGGAACACATCTAGTTTTAAGTTGGCGGTTACCAAAAAACGAAACAGTGGAGAGTGTCGAAAGACACTATTAGATATCAAGTTTGCGAGTCATTGCGTGAACGTTAACTGTCCTAAAGTAATCATAATATGATATATTCTACATATTTCCCTCTTATTAGAATGCGCAAAGTGTAACTGGCGACGAGTCCAGATTCAAACAACGCGAGTGCTAGTCAGTCACAAAAACGTGGGGTCGATGACTTCAAAACAAAGCGTCTTTAAATTCAGTTCAAGTGCAATTGCTTTACATCGTGGTTGCAACAAGAATAAATATATCTTTAAGTGGATCTATTGAGCAGTTTAATCATAAAGCGTCGGATATAATCTCTTATTTAGAAAGAACGGAATGACTTTTCATTTGTAATGTCATACAAGATAACAACAAGACCGCTTTTACTAACGCTGAAAGGGAACGAAAGATATAATGTGTTGAAGGATTTACTGGCACTTGAATTATCAAGTACCAAGTCGTTTGCTGAATTAAGATTCTTCGATCATTACAGCCCGAAAAGGTTAGTAATTGCACAACGCTGTAAATTTTATAATGCAGTGCAAGAGCAGAGACAGGACAAAACATCTGTAACTAATTAAAAAACATTTCACAATATTGTAACTTTTGTCGGTTTTTGTCGGAGTTTGAGAGACCGGCTAGTGAGTGGTGTGCGGTCGTATGGCATAAAACGGAAACTGTTTGTAGTATAACTAACCTGGACCTACTAGACCGGACGATGCTTCACTAAATCAACCATGTTATGATTGCTATGGTAATCTCTTGAATGTCATAATTCCTGTTTTTGTGTTAAGTTCTATATTGAATAGGGCCTTATATTATAAAGGTATTTACTAGTACAATTTATTCGATATAGTTTTCAATCTTGGTATTGATACAATTAAAATATATATTACATGGATCTAAAATTATTAAGAACTGAACGCTTTGATTGTGAACCCAGCACGAAAAAAGCTGCGCTCGCTTGGTTGCATTAACACAAGACTTACACTAACTATACGAAGAACATTAAAGCAAATGAAGAACAAAAATTGGAAATGCTGATCAACTACGTTTCCCCGAATGTATACTCTTACATTAATGAGTGTACCTCGTACGATAAAGCTATAAAACTATTACTGTCTTTATACGACAAGCCAAAGAACGAATTTTACTATCGCCATATGTTTGCTACTCGCACGCAATAACCGTCTAAGGCGATATATGAGTATCTCCAACAGCTGAAACTACTGAGCAAAGATTGCAAATTCGGAGCTGTTGATGCAAACACTCACCGTGACGAATACGTTAGAGACTCCTCTATTAGGTGTTTATCGAGTTCACAGATCCGGCAGAGACTATTGGAAAATAACAAGATAACTCTCGAAGATGCATCTACGCTATCAAAGTTACTTGAACTGGCCCAGGTACAATCACTATCGTATAAAACTAATGTGCAACCATTGACCACTGGAGTCTCACGAGTTAAACAAACGCCCTCTAAAACTTAGCCCACTGAATCGGTCAATGAAGAATGCGTGGCTCTTAGAACGAATCCGAAGGCGAATCAAAACTGTTACTTCTGCGGTTACAATAAATACTCTTGTTTTAAATGTCCAGTCAGGTACGCCACTTGCGAATCTTGCAAAAAGCGTTTAACTAAAGTTTATCTAAAGCTGCCACTACGGTACTTATCAATGAATCCGCCGTAAACGCATTTGTAGACACCGGAAGCTTGGCGAGTTTTATTCAGTATGCCATAGTGGACACGATAGGCATCGAAAGAATTTCAAGTACGGGTGAAGTCTTGATGGCCATCACCTCATTACGTTCAAAGATCCTTGGCCGTTGCGAGGTTAACTTAACCATTTCTGGTCAGTCACAAAAGAACATTAAACTATCTATATTGTCTACCTTATGTACGGATGTCATAGTCGGCCACGATGTCTTGCAGTTACATTCTAGCGTATCTGTTACTTTTGGAGGTGAAGGACAGCCGATAGCCTTTTGCAACTTGGGAGCCGCTGAAGCGCCGCAAACAGAACTGTTTAAGTTTATGTCGGCCGACAGTCTTCCCATAGCAACCAAATCTAGAAGACACTGCGATGACGACCATAAATATATTGCTGAAGAAATTAACAAGTTGATTACTGAAGGAATAATTGAGCCAAGTAATTCGCCCTGACGTGCGCATTTTCTCAACCTTATTGGCCGAAAGAAACGCATGGTAGTGGATTATTCTATGAATATTATTAGGTTTACTGAACTTTACACTTACCCGTTTCCAAAGATTGAAGAAGTAGTCAACAAAGTGGCTACGCACAAATTCTGCAGCGTTATAGACTTTAAGACTGCATGGTATCAAATTCTGATGTCAAAAACGGATAGACTGTATACTGCCTTTGAAGCTAATGGCAAGCTATATCAATTTTGTCGTGTCCCATTTGGTGTCACGAACGAAGGGGTGGCTTTTTAACGCGCATTAGACTGAGTAATAGCAACTGAAGGTCTTCAAGATGTATATGCTTAGATCGATGACCCTACGGTGTATGCTAATACACTAGACGAGCACAAGGACAATCTAGCACGATTCAAAGCTGCTATAACAAAGTGTGGTTTTACCATAAACGAAGACAAAAGCAAGTACTCGTTAACAAGTATCAATCTTCTTGACTATTTGATTTCGTATCAAATTATTAAACCTGACCTTGGCAGACAGAAACCATTGTTAGACTTGTCACTCCAGAAAGACCGCCGGTCTTTAAGAAGAGCTGTAGGAATGCTGGCTCACTACTTCAGATGGATCCCGCCATTCTCTAGAAAAATCATACCGTAGTCAAATCTTGTTCAACTCCAATTGATTCTTTCCTACCATTCACTGTAGAAACAGACGCGTCTGACACGGCCATAGCAGACCTTATCTCAGTGTAATAAACCTGTGGCATTCTTTTCCAGACCTTTTAACGATAGCGAGAAGCGCCACTCTTTGGTAGAAAAAAGGCCTGTGCAATAGTCGAGGCGGTGCGTAAGTGGAAGCAGTTCTTAATGGGCCGACATTTTACTGTCATTAAAAGTTGGTCAGATTCATGTTTGATGTTAAACACTATGGAAAGATAAAGAATGAAAAAATATTGCCATAGAAACTAGAACTCGCCTGTTTTGTTATGACATCAGATACCGAGCGGGGGAAGAAAATATTTCAGCCCCATAGAAGAAGTAAGGCATGTAACATCGTCGTGTAGAGTATGCACTGAAATAAAACCAAAATTTCACAAGAACGAAGGAAAACTGGTGAAAGCCACGTCACCCTTTGAAAAATTAAGCATGGATTTCAAGAGTCCTCTAGCTTCGTCCTTGTACCTGAAGTAGAGAACGAACCCCAGACATTCTAAGAAACGAGGAACCTAACTCTACCACCAAACCTTCTTGTGGACGCCCCTAACTCGCTCGAGGAAGGCAAGCCTCCGGCTAATAATGATAGTACTAGAAGTTCGTCTGCAGGCCGACGTTCTCCGGTATGGCATGGTGACTACTTCTTAGGCGGGATGAATGTAGTATAACTAACCTGGACCTACTAGACCGGACGATGTTTAATTAAATCAACCATGTTATCATTACTATGATAATCTAAAGTGCCTCTAGCATCATTGGTAGATAATTCACACTTGGCCACAAACAACATACGCTTGCCGGCAATTCCATTAATAAATTTTAATGGGAAAATTGAAGATTTTGAATCTATTACAATGCATTTCGGAGTTTAATTGATTCAAATCAAAAACTTTCTCCTACTGAAAAGTTCTATTTTTTGGTAAACAGTTTAGATGACAAATCTAAACAACTCGTTAAACATTTATCGGTCTGTGACGCAAATTACGGAATAACCCTAAAAATTATTATCGATCGCTATGAAAATAAAAGATTAATTGTTACAAATTATTTAAATTGCATGGAAAAGGCTCCCAAATTGAATTGTGCGACGTCCGATAGTTTGAGGTCTTTATTACATGTTTTCGTTGAAAGCTACAGCGCTTTAAAAACTTTTGAAAATGTCGATCTGTTTGATTTTGTTCTTTTCAATTGGCTATTACAAAGGTTAGATTCAGACACCGCCAAACGTTTCGAAATGCAGAATACTAGTGAAATACCACGTTTTGAAGAATTAAGAGCGTTCTTAGATCAATCGTGTAAGGCTTTAGAGATAAATGATTTGATGTCTCAAAAAGCACCTAAAACCGTCAACTTTGCGACTAAAAGTAAAAGTGAGCCTTCAACTTGGAATAGACAAAATTCAACTCGTGGGACGTTTGTATCTACGACGTCACCTAACAAATGCATAGTGTGTAATGACTCGCACTTGATTTATGGTTGCAAAAAGTTCCTTGGTAAATCCAGTCAGGAACGATTTGATTTCGTTAAAAAGAATAATCTCTGTTTAAATTGTTTGTGTAGTTCGCATCGTGTCAAAAATTGCCAGTCAAAGGTTGTTTGTAAAAAATGTCGTAAACTACACCACACATTGTTGCATTTTGAGAATGCAAATACTTCTCCTACTACATCAGCAGATCATACACAAGCTTCTTCGTTGTCGATGCAGAGGGCTGAAGTTAGTTCATTCTTTTCTCGTTCAGTTGCTAATGCAACAACTTTGTTAGCTACTGCTCAGGTAGCGATTATCGATGGTTTTGGAAAACTACAAACCGTTAGGGCACTCTTAGATAATGGGAGTATGTCAAATTTCATGACAGAAAAGTGTCGTCAAAGGCTTTTTTTGCAGAAGCATAAAAGCTTAGCAAAAGTACAAGGTTTGGGCTTGAATGCGTCTACTATCAGTGGTAGCTTATCGTGTCGTATTCATTCTTGTAATCAGGCTGAAACTCAATCCAATTTCAATTTAGAATTTTTTGTTTTACAGGAAATATGTGGTCAACTACCGGCAACACCTTTATCAAAACGCCATTGGAATCATATCGATGGATTACAATTAGCTGATAAAAGGTTTTTTAAACCTGCGAAAATTGATTTGTTGTTAGGAGCAGACATTTTCGCACAAATTTTGTTAAATGAATCTCGGATCGGCCAACCAGACGAACCGGTGGCCATTCGCACCAAATTTGGTTGGATTGTGACTGGAAAAGTAAGTTGTTCAGAAACTATTTCTACTTCGTTGTGTGCTTATGTGGAACCAATAGAAGACACGCTACTTCGTTTTTGGGAGCTGGAAAGTGTTCCTGCTCAGGTACAAGAAAATGCAAAAAACGTATTGTGTGAAAAGACGTTTGTCGAAACTTATTCTAGAAACGATGCAGGTCGGTTTATGGTTTCATTGCCTTTTAAAGGACCAGAACCAATCTTTACTTATTCTCGTGCAATCGCTTTACGTCGGTTTTTGGGGTTGGAAAGACGTTTGCAGAATGACTCGCATTTACGAGCGTCATACAATCTTTTCATGCAAGATTACATAAACACAGGGCACATGAGTCCTGTACCTCTTCTTTCGTTGGATAGTAGTCCTGTTTATTACATTCCGCATCATGCGGTAATAAAGCCAGAGAGCACAACAACTAAATTAAGAGTTGTGTTCGATGCAAGTGCAAAAACCTCAGACGGTATTTCACTAAAAGACACGTTGTTACAGGGAAAATCACTACAAAAGGATATTTTTGAACTTCTATTGCAGTTTCGGATTCACAACATTGCTTTCACGGCGGATACCAAACAAATGTATCGCCAGATCGAGATTATACCAGAACATCGAGATTTCCAACGTATTTTGTGGAGATTTGATTCAACGGATCCTCTTGTTGATTACCGATTGAACACCGTTACTTATAGGATAAAGGCTTCTCCTTTTCTTGCTCTTCGTACCATCCAAGAATTAGCCAGATTGGAAGCGGTTCGTTACCAACGCGCTTCACTTGTTTTATCGTCCAACTCATATGTAGATGACATCATCAGTGGTTGTGAAACTGTCGAAGAAGCCAACTTGCTAGTTCAAGAACTGACTGAATTATGTAAGCTTGGTGGTTTTGAACTTAGAAAATGGAATAGTAATTCCACCCTTGTCTTGTCAAATATACCCAGTTCACAAATCGAACAACCACCGCTGACGTTTAGTCAAGAACAAATTCCGCTAGTAAAGGTGTTAGGACTCAAATGGTGTTCCGATTTAGACATTTTTTCATACGATATACAAATTAGTGAGCGTCCTTGTACAAAAAGGAACGTTCTCTCGACGTTAGCAAGAATTTTCGATCCCCTAGGTTTCTTAACTCCTGTTACATTTTTTATTAAACATTTCGTTCAGCGTTTATGGACTTTGAGAATCAATTGGGACGTCCAGCCTCCCGAAAAACTTATTCGTCAATGGGACAAGTATTTGTTGCAACTTCCATTCTTATCCGAGTTGAAAATTTCTCGTCAGTTGATTTGTAAAGACTTAAAGAGGATCGAGTTACACGCCTTTTGCGATGCCTCAGAAGCAGGTTATGCATCTGTTGCTTATTTTCGTTGTTTTGACAAAAATGATAATATTTTCGTGTATTTTGTTTGTGCAAAAAGTAAAGTTGCGCCCATAAACAAGGTTTCGTTGCCACGGTTAGAGTTGCGCGCAGCAGTTCTACTCGCAAATCTCGTAGAGTATGTGAAGAAAACATATTTCAAGTTAGAATTTACTAGCATCTTTGCTTGGTCGGATTCTACAATAACACTTTCATGGTTAAAATCGCCATCTAATAAATGGAAAACTTTGGTCGCAAATAGAATTGCACATGTTCAATCGCTGGTTGCGCCCTCTAATTGGAAGCATGTCAAATCACAAGACAACCCTGCCGATTGTGCCTCTAGAGGCCTTTCTGCAACTGAACTTATCAATCACCCGCTATGGTGGGCGGGTCCTGTGTGGTTAAAATTACCTTTGGAAGAATGGCCTAAACAACCATTTCTTGATAATTCATCATCAGAATTGTCACAAAGTTCTGCCGAAGCAAAAGTCGTGTTGATTGCCATCGAACCCTCGGATCACGTTTTGACTTCTTTGTTAGATACATTCTCCGATTTGCAAAAGATTTTAAAAATAATTAGTCACTGCCGCCGTTTTGTGTTCAACCTCAAATCACCTAATGGAAAATTAACTGGTGCGATTACCCTTCGAGAAAGAACATCAGCGTTAGAATTGTTAGTGAAACATGTTCAAAACGGTGCATTTGCGGAAGCTTTGGAAAAATTGAAAAAGGGACATTTAGTTAGCAAACAACTCCGTTCTCTTACTCCATTCGTAGATTACCAGGGACTCCTCAGGGTGGGCGGTCGGTTAAAACATTCGGGCATCTCACATGATGCAAAATATCCTTTACTTCTCCCTCGGCTCCATCGTCTAACAACTCTTATTGTACAGGATTGCCATATTAAAAATTTACATTGTGGTAATCGTACAACCCAGTCATTATTACAACAGCATTTTTGGATTTTGTCTGCTAGGAGAGCCATAAGACAGTGTCTACGTGCATGTATTCCTTGTTTTAGGGTCAATCCTACTTTTATTGTGCCGTCTATGGGAGATTTACCTACTCCGCGAGTGACTCCTGGAAAAGCATTTCGTCATACTGGCGTAGATTTTGGGGGCCCTTTTTCCATAACAATGGGCCGGGTTCGAGGAGCCAAAACCTTAAAGGCATATATTTGTCTCTTTGTTTGTTTCAGCACTAAGGCAGTGCATTTGAAATTGGTTTCAGATTTGTCGTCAGAAGCATTTTTAGCCGCTTTCCGTCGATTTATTTCTAGACGCGGAAGGTGTATCCACATGTACAGCGACTGTGGTACCAACTTTGTAGGTGCTGAAGCCAAAATTCGTGAACTGTTAGAACAATCCGGACACTCAGAAAACATTGAGTGGTCGTTCAACCCCCCTTCTGCTCCGCACTTCGGTGGGCTATGGGAGGCGGGAATTAAATCTGTCAAAACTCACCTATCTCGGGTAGTTGGTGAGCAAAAATTGACTTATGAAGAATTTAATACGGTTATAGTGCAAATTGAAGCACTTTTAAACTCCCGTCCATTAGGTCCGCTTAATTCGGATCCTAACGATTTATCTTGTTTGACCCCAAGTCATTTTTTAACCATCGAAGCTATTTCTGTCATTCCAGATACGGACGTTACTGAGGAACCGATTAATCGTTTAGATCGTTGGCAACTAGTTCAGCGGTTACATCAAAGTTTCTGGAAGCGATGGCAATCAGAGTACCTTCATATGCTTCAGCAAAAATCAAAATGGTTTGCTTCAGGGGAATCACTAAAGCTTAATGGCTTAGTGTTGATTCAGGAACCCAATTCTCCGCCTCTTCAATGGAGATTGGGTAGAATCATTCAACTACATACTGGTAAAGATAACGTTGTTCGCGTTGCAACTGTGAGAACGGCACATGGGACTCTTAAAAGACCTGTGCTAAAGCTTTGCCCTTTGCCCTTGGAACAATAATTGTTGGTGTATTTGTGCAACAAGCTCATAGGGTTAGATATTATATAGCTATTTAGTCTAGTTCCTTATAAGTTAGTTAGTATAGTTCATATTAGTTGTTTACTTTGTTAAAAATAAAGTTATATTTATTTTGGTGGGCGGGATGTTCGGGCTCCTGTCCCTCTCTTCTTGATCATTGTTAACCCCTTCCTGTGACAATCATGAAAAGACTTAAAACCAGCAGCCGACGAGGGTGTTGTTGTTGTCATGTTTGAACCACCGGAAGTGACAGACCAGTTTCGTGTCGTGAGTGCTCATTGACAATAATATAGTGCCGTTAAGCTCGCTGTACAGTTAACCTAATTACAGTCCACATTACTATTAGAGGAGTTCAAAGTAAGTGGTTATGTTAAGAAATGCATGATACATTCTTTGATCCAACAGTTACTAAACGAAATATATTTTGCTGTTGTGCATGTAAATAGTTTTCTCTTACGGATGTGTTTAAAAGAGGTGTACAAATTTTAATCAGTAGTTTGTTGTTGGAATTTAATGTAATAACATATATTTTATTTCTTGTATTTACGGTGGAATTATAAAATCGTTTCTAAAAGGAGCTTTTGTAACTACCGAAATATATGTGGCGCAGTTCCGGTAAAATATTCTGAGCAAATTTTATCAAAAAATTTTGGTCAGCTTCAACTGTTTACGGAATACCGATTTGAAAATTTAGTAGTATCCGTGAGAAACCGCACTCGTTGGAGAGCCCTTCTAGCAATCGAATAAGCCATTCCCTGTGGACCAACATTCTGGTAACAGAATCACTACCTACACCGCGTAGCAGACCCACGAAATTTTAGAAAGGCGAAGGCTATGATGAAATGATTAGTTGCAATATGCAAGTAATTACGTTTTTAAAACTTCTAATCTGTTAATATGTGCATAAAATATTTTATGTCGAATGAAATGTTAATTGATAACTTGAAAAACCTTCGACTATTAGACTCAAAATACAATTACAATAAATAAAGAAATAATAATGGAACAATTCAAAATCAAATATCTAAAATGCGTGCCAAATTTCGATGATAACACAAATGATTTAAGCGAATTAATTTTTTTCGCAGAAAGTGTAATAAACTTATTCATTGATCCACCAAATACTTATCAAAGTTTAAATCTATTTTAAATAAATTAACAAGTCAAGCCAATATCGCTGTTAATATACAACATGGCGACAATTGGGCAGAATTGAAGAATACTCCCCTAAAAGTTTTAGCGGTCAAAGAGATTATACTTGTCTAGTTCGCGATTTGGTGTTACTACAGCAGGGTAGTGATAAGCTTTTGGTATTTTACGAAAATTGTATACAAATCTTAAATTTGTTATGTTCCTTTGTAATTGCAAATGAAAGGAATGAAAGCGTAAGAACGAGAATTTTTTACTAAGCTAGCGTTAAAGTCATTTCTTTATGACTTAAGAGAACCTTTGAGTAGTAGTATCCTACAAAGAGTCTTGCGGTTTGTTACAGAAGAAGACAAGGTCAGGTGTTTTCAAAAGGACCAAGCATTGCATTACACGGGTAAATTTGTATTAATCTACAATAATAATAAATACGGGCAACCACCACCTAATTATAATAAAAGTATTTTCCCTTCGCAGCCTTTAAGCATCAAACCTTGTTCAAATCTTACGCCACGGAAATTCTCTACAAATGCCCATACCTTTGAAAAGTCATATAAGCAAACTTACCAAGTCAAGCATTCAGAGACGTTTCTAAGCCAAACCCAAATTTTTAACCCACTAATCCAGCAACTCCTATCTCTACTTTGACTAAACAATCCTTATACAAAACCCTTTTACTATGTACCCAAACGATTTACCTGTGAAGGATTATACAATTGATAATCTTAAGAAAGTCAACCGGTAAACAAAACTTTGCATCAACAGGATGGTATCGTTTTCAATATGGAAGAATAGAAAAATAATGATGAAAATCAAAATTTTCAGAAGGTTTCAATGCGGGACGGGATAACATAATTGTTGTAAAATACAACTAGCCATCTGTTCATCTACCAAATTGCTCATTAGGGATATTATGGTTTACCCAAGCATTAATACTTTAGACCCATATTTAATTAATGTAGAGCAGTGTGCTTAGGATTGATGTTTTTGAAATATATGTCAAAGTGAAGTGATGAATAATTTGTTGTTTAATTAATGCTCTTATGAAATAATAATAAACTAAAGTTGAACCAGTGATGGAAATGCACCCCAAAATCCCTTCCTTTGAGGGGTCACTAAATAAAAATAAATTTAGTGCGCTACTGTGTCAGTCGATAGTTAGTTCTACTACAATAATTTATTTCAATATATTTATTCTATACCTTCATTATTATTGAAATAAATCCTTCCCAAACAGAATCTATCTCTTTTAATTGATACGGGAGCTATCTCCCCCTTTATTAAACCCTAAATAGTAACCAAATACTAGTCAGAAAAAGTAGAATACGACCGAATTACAATTTCAAATTGTTTTAATAAATCCTGACAAGATTTTTCTGTTTTAATCGCCAATTCTAAAATTTTCAGTAACATAGTAACCCCACGAAAATGCTTGAATTTTACTTGTTTAAGTTCCACAGAATTTTTTTGAATTAATAGATGTGAATAACATCGATGGACAACATTCTACATCACGAATAAAATTAAGCATTCAATACGAACCGCGAATGAAATTCCAGTCTATTCTAAAACTTATCGATACTCCTTTGTTCACAAGCAAATTGACAAAACATCAAATTGACAAAATGTTAAAATCCAAAATTATTGTGGTGCAGCCCCAGTTGGCAATCCCAAAAAAATTGGACGCTTCGGACAAGCAAAAATGGTGCATAGTAATCGTCGACGATAAGTATTCCCTACCGGATTTTAATGATTTACTGGACAAAAATGATTGATTCTTTCTCAAAGTATGCTCAGGCTCACCACATTCATGTTATTAACTTCACGAGGTCATAAAAAATTTAATTAAATTCTTTTGTCATCATGGATCCTTCAGAATTGCACGTGATTTAGGTACCCAATTTAAAAATAATATTTTACAAGAAGTGTTAAAAATGCATAAAATAGATATACAATTTATTTCATCAGGGAACCCAAAGTCGGGCGATATTATAGAACAGTTTCGTCCACCTTGCCGAAACACCTTAGAATTTTACACAAAATGCACCACTCCGAGGACATGAAAACCTAAATGTTATACGCCATATTAAGCTACACTAACTCAGTTCATTCAGTAACTAGATTAAAACCAGTTGATGTAATCCATGGTCGCATATCAAACGACAACACCTTATATATAGATTTAACGGCTCAAATAACATCTTCGTATGTAGATTCCCATAAACAAAAAATCAAATTCCCTTATCAAGCCGTAAACAAAAAATCAATTTAAAACAAAAATAAAGTGATACATAAACTAAATAACGCTTTACTAGTAAGCAAATCAGTAAGACTAAAAATACCTGTAAATATATGTAAAAGATGTTCAGAGATTTCGAATAGTGTTTACTATAGCAAACACCTACTTCGATCCCAAAGGGTAATAATTACAACAATTGTGAAACCATTTTAATGTACATCAAACAACCGGATGCCAATCCGAACACGTAACGGTCACCTCGCCGCAATTATTTAATATTGAGGAAACGAATTGATAGACATTGATAAGCCCTCATCGACAGAAAATCTCGATCGACTGCAAAACCCAAGACGAAGTAAAAGTTATAATTGGTAAAAACTTAATTATTATTTTAAGTGATTGCTAAATTACGGTCAACACGAAAACTATGCGTTATAAAGAAACTGAAGAGACCTATATAATGACGTTCTTTGAAATCGATATCGCGGAGTTGACTGTTCATAATTCGCTTCTCTTCAGTAGAAAAATGTTAATTTGGATGAACTCGGAGAAGCATATAGCAAATTTCTCTACAGTAGCTTCCAACTGGAACCTTAACCTGAAATAACTTATCATAATTATATAATTTATTGTATTATTGGTACCGTTCTCAGAATTGTTCTGTTACTCTATTATAAAAAATTATATAATATACTGAAGCGGGCTACTGCTACCGCGTTTCTTTAAATTAAAAACAAGTAATAACAATAGTCTTTATTACTCACTGTTCCCAAGTTTAATAAAACAGTATATGCCTTATTTATAGATGTTTTCAGTCCACTTAACAATGAAGCACTATTACACTAATGAATTTACAAGCACTAATATCTTCTTAAACTAACTTCTTTACCATAGGTCCATTAACAACACTAACACAACTATTTATTTATACACTAGTAGGGTAAAATCAAGAAACCCAGGCCCTCATTTCCTCCAGAATCCTCATTTCCTCACTCATCTGGACCAAAAGTTTTCTTCGACTAACCATTTTTCATCTTTCGAGATAAATATCTTAAATTTTTCATCTTTCGAGATAAATATATCTTAATTTTTCATCTTTTGAGATAAATGAGCATCCACATTTCCTCCCACGTGATAAACCTATTTTTAAGATTTTTACTGCTAACATTCTGGACCAAAAGTTTTCTTCGACTAGCCATTTTTTTATCTTTCGAGATAAACCTACCTTGTTTGGTATCAATTAATATTAGATTTTCTCAGCTACCCAAATCTCTAAGAATTTTTCAGATATCATCACCCCAAGGAGCTACCCCAATTTTAAGATTTCTTACCTGTAGCGACTTTTGAGCGTTCTTATAAAATTTTTTAGTCATGCGATACATCTTGTTAGCTTAGAATTTTATGCAGAATTCGAATCTGCAAACAGATTTGAAATCGGACCACGCCCTGCAAAGTTATACTTTAAGCTCTTTTGCTCGTATATATTTAACTCCATTTTTAAAACCTTTTCGCTACCCAAGGTATATGCTTTAACCAACACAAAAATTAAGAACACAAAAGTTTAATAATTTATTTATCCAATTTACAGTTTAATAAACTATTACAATTTTTACAAAGTATAGCATTATTTCCTGTGTGTAGCCGAAAGTTTAACCTGTAACAAAAAAAAGATTAATGGGTTGTTTAAAATAGAGGTGTAACAAAAGAGATTAATGTAAAAAGAGGAGACGTGTTTTCAGTCAATAAGACATATTGTTGTTAACAATATGTTTTACCGTCCAGCGACACCACGTGGAGGTAAACACATGCCGCCGGGAACAAAGGAAATTTAATTAAAAGCAGAAAGTTTTGTTCAAAACGCTACTGTAAAATATATAGAGCAAATAAATTATTCCCTGAATGTGTTTTCAATTGCAATAACTGACTATACAATCACAATTTAAATTACACTTTATTTAACTAAGTTACTTTAAACAAGAAATTACCGCATCCAAAATTCCAATGCATGCTTAACAATAATGTAGAAATGGCAAGGTCGACTTTTGATGTCCAATGTAATGTGTTTTAAATATCTAAAAGAAAGCGCATTTTGCTGGTATGAAATCTATGGAATTTCTCCTGTAATGAAAGAAGAATGCATTCGTAATTGAAAATGCGTGCTACAACTTGAGGACAAACTAATTGCTTTACAATTATGTTACGTAAAGTGAAAGTAGCCTTTCTTTTTATTAATTAGCAGCTATGTGATTTGAAAAATACAATAGATATGCTCAATGCCACCCATTAGAAAATTCCCGGTTTATTAATCATACAATGAGCGCTCTATTTTGGCCTCGATTGGGGAAAATACAAACCTCATTTAGTAGTATAATTAACGGATTTCAAACGTATATAACGCGGTGTAATTAGAAAAATTCTATTAGTTTCACACGCTTTGTGTAAAGCCCTCGAAATTTTAAACAATCGTTTCGTGTAGTTCTTTTGTGGAAAGTTTTGAAGGTTTAAGGGTAAGTATTATTAAAATATTATTAAAGTAGAACTGAATTTATTTGCAAACACCAATTATTATGTATTCTGTTATTGGTTCTTATTTGTATTTTAAAACATTAATTTTTCCAAAGTAATGCGCTGTTTTACAGATATACTTTTCCAAATTTTAAAGGTATGCTTTTGCTAGAATAAAAACAATTCTGACAAAATATTTTATTAAAAATTTAATACATTAAACAAAAGACCTCAATAACAATACGTTTTCTTTAGAACAGCTTAAATTATTCAAACAATGGTTTAAACAGTGATTGTACCTATTACCGAATCTTCTTAATTCTTTGAGCTTTGGAAGTGAGAAAACACTTTCCATGTTTAAAATGTTGTTTGATAAATATTTTGAGAGTAACTGCCTTTTCTGTTCGCCTTTAACATAGATTGTAGCATTGGGTGGTATGACTTCTTTCAGCAAATCGCCTACATTTGTATATCCACTTGTGGACTGTCCATCCCAGCTAAGCCCATGGATTCTTTGCTTTAACCACTGAACTTGCTTTTGAAATCATCACTTAGGGTGTTATACTCCACAGCCATGTCCAGTATCTCATGCCATATTATATTATTCGCTACATCCAAAATGGCAATCTCCTTGCAATAGAAATCACTAGTTTTGTATTGATATCCTTGTAAATCGATTATGAAACACATGCTTCCTGCTTCAAATAACAGATGGGAATGGGGTTCTAAGCAAATCTCCCCGTATATCCAGTTAAGGGACTTTACTCCCTCCTTTATGATTTTTTCATCCAGGTAATTATCTGGATGATACTAAAGCAAGTCTGTTTTCTTAATCCAACTTTTACCATCCCCAACCACGACACTAATAATTCGCGCCCGTGCTTCCGTTTCCGTAAAACTTTTTCCACTAAGTACGTGTCGGGTGCTGCTGTGAGCTGAATTTCATCACCGTAAAAGCACCTAGAATTGGCCGACCTTCCAAATCTTGTAGCAGATAGGTTGTCGGTCTCGTTTTTGTACTTTAACAATTTTGAATAGTTCTGTACTCCAGTTTGGGTGAAATCCTCGATCGAATACTGCTTTATATTTTGATATACGCACAATGTCTCCAACCTTATACAACTTCTTGCGACTTTTAGAAACGCTGTTAGCGGTGTAAAGTTTTATTCTTTCCGGATGTTCTTCTGCCTCCATAGGTGTCATGTTAATAGCCCGATGCGGTGTATTATTGTATTCTTCCATAACCTTAGGCAAAATATTCACCCATTTATGACTGCCTTGCAAGTAAAATCTTCTGTACAATTTGTTTTTGATTGTTCTAATCAACCGCTCAACCATACCAGCTTTGATTGCGGAATACGTAGAGTAATGGTTTATCTTATATTTTTGCATAAGATTTTAAAACAGCGGTTGTAGTACTCTTTCCCAAAATCCGTTTGTAGATTGATTTTACGTTATTTTCTCCTTGCAGCATTTTGTCCAATATTTTTTCATAGCATTTGTGACTTCTGATCCAGTTTTATTTTTAAAGGTTCAGCTAAAGCATATTTTGTGAAACAGTCCACTGCTATTATAATATATTTGTACCCATTGTTCACACGCGAGTAAGGCTGCATTTCGCACAAGTCCGATTGGATAAGATCACGTTTCACATGTTTCAGATTTGTATGACGACGCTGAAAATTTTTCTTGCAGGTTTAAATAATTCCTTAACGATGATTTCTTTACTCATTTTGCTTAACACTGTTGCTAAACTAATAGGGTTATCTTTATCCAATTGCACCTTTGACATAAACTGAAGCTTTGGTTTGTAGTATTTGTTTTTTATAGCTGCTGGTGACGCTTCGTAAATTGATGCTATTGCAAGACCGAGCTCCTTCTCATTTGTCTCGGAAGTTGCAGTCAAATTAATAAAAAACTGTATAAACGTTTTAAAGTCAGATACAAGCTTATCCAATTTTTCATTTACATACTGTTTATTAACTGCATCAGATGGCTCAACTGGTTGAGCAAGCATTGCGATACGCTGGTTTCTTGCATTGAAGGCTTTATCTTTACGCTGTATATCATCAGAACTTTTTAGACAGTATGTAAAGGCTTGATTCACGAGCTTGATTACAGATTTCTTATTAACACAATCACTATCTTCTTTAGGATCCATTACATCCACTAGCCTTCTTTTACGAAAACTAATTGTTTCTTCTCCAGACTTGAATACTATAGTACTCCTCTGATTAACACAATCACCATCTTCTTTCGGGTCTGATGAATTCACTAACCTTCTTTGCTGCATATCGTACCCATCACCATCCAACGTTAGCACAAATCCTCGACCTGGAGGACCGCGCCGAATATCAGCATCTTTACGCTCTGAACGTCCGAAGCGGTCGATAGGCATTTTAAAACTGTGTAATTATTTACTGAGCTCACTGTATTATACCTTCTTCTCTCAACTCTTCTATTATGGACACCATCTCGTTAATGTTTTCCTCGCTTGTATTTCCAGCTCGGTTGGATGCGTTCAACAATCTCAGCCGATCTACAAGTTCATGTACATTATTCCAGTAGACATATTGCACCGGCTTTGAATTTAAACTTTTGTAAAACCGATTAGAAAAGCCTAAACCCGCTCCCTTGACTGTTTTCTTCTCTTTGGCTGTTTTCTTTCAGGATTCCTCCGAAATTCGGTGAGATATTTTTGCACATATTTGTTAAACTTTTGTTATTTGTTGGGAACCCGCTTAAATCGTGCACCGCAAATGGGTTAAACTTTCTTCTCAAAATCGACGCAGATTTGATCATTTCCAAGTAATTCGGCAAATCTTCATGCAAATTGAAATCGCCATCTTCGGGGCTGATGTCTTTGTAAACCAGCAGGTTGTATAAACCATTCGTACCTGGATATATCACATTATTTAATGTTATATCGCTAGTTTCCGGGTTAATTACCAATACACTTTTCCACAAACTCCATGTATCGGTTTCCGCATTATACTTTACTCCATAAATTGATTTGTCAATATTTTCGTCCTCGTCTCTAGCTAACACATCCGCATAGTAAAGATGGAACGGTTCTTCTGGAACGAGTTGTTTAATTTTCTTTATAGGTACGTCCATGTTTTCAACTTTAACCTTTGTTGTAGGTGTGGGAATTTTTTCGGTGATCGATTGCAACTTGGAAGCGGTTATTTCCAAGGGATCAATCAATTGTTTGTGCATCTCTTTGAATTTTTGCTGAGATGTAGCGTCTCCCTTTTTGTACGCTACAAACTTTTTTCGTACAGCATCCTGCATAAGATGAAGACTGCGTTTATTCGCAATAAAATTGTTAACGTCCGTCATCATGAAACTTTGGATGAGAACTAGCGGTTTTTGAATAATGTCAAATATTTATATACTCGTCGAAATTCCTCCGATACCGCCCCTTATCCAAATCAAAATCTTTCACAACAGTTATAAAATTATGTTTTGAGTCACCCCAACACTGTAAACACATTTCTTTAAATTTCGGATATGTCATGTCACCACTTATATGATCCGAAAAGATATGGCGAAGGTTTGTATCATCCTGTTTCCATAATGCGATTACATTGGCGTTATCTCTGAGTCTATGTTTTAAGGCACTAGCGTAAGTTTGACATAGATAGAACGAATCTATTGCTTTATGTCGGCCGAACGAGAAAAATTGAGTGATTTTACTTTGCTCGTTTGCAGGTATATCATCGAAAACCATAATTGAATCTTCTTTGGTATCTCCGGGTTCGATCAAATCATCGCAATTTTCAAACTCATGGTAACCAATTTCTTCTTTTAATGGTGTAAAACGTTTCTTAACAATTCGTATTTCGGTTGATACAAACTCTTCGAAAATACATAGACATTTTGAAATCTAAGACCGTTCTCGTGCAAGATCAGAGATATTAAAGCGTTGGTCTTCCCACAACTCGATGGTCCCACGAATATAGCTCGTATGTTAGACGGGAACAAAGGACCATGTTTACCATCCTCTTGCACTAGCAATAGCAAAGTTATCATAATTCTGTATAGGTATTTTAACTTCTTGTATAGCATCACCCGTGTCTCTCACATTTTCCGACCTAGGAGCACCATTCTTCTTTTGAGGTTTACGGTGATCCAAATGCCTGCTTAACGTTCTTCTGGGTATACCATATAACCTACTTGCAGAGTTAACACTAATACCCTTTTGTATTTCACTAACTGCTTTCTCTAAAGATTCCTTGGTGTACATCTTTCAAATATAAGTTTAAACTGATTCAAATTGAAAATAATATTCCTTATATACCAGCATGGGCAGGGGTGTGCACGCGCAGGGGTGCGCATGGGCAGGGGTGCGCGCGCGCAGGGGTGCGCATGGGCACAGGTGTGCTTAGGTGTACACCGGAGTACGTGAGAAACTGTCTTGGATCACCAAAAAAAATCTTATTAATATTAAAACAACATAGATTTTATACAATTTTATTAAAAATATATATACAAAATATTTAATTGTGAATAAATCTATTAACAATTTCCGTAAACGGATTATATTCAAACATAGAGTCATGTATAATTAAAGCATAAGCCTTCATCGACGGTTCAAAATTTCTTGAAGCTTCTAATTCCATTCTTACATCAACCGTTGCATCCTTGATGCTTTCAAATTGATGACGACAGTCGATTACAAAGACAGGTGATTCCTTAAACCTGTTGTAGTCCATTAAACATTTATTTGAGGATTTGTTCGGGTAGTATTTTTCCATAAAAGATGCATAAGACAGGTACGCTGGCAAGTAGTCATTCTGCTCGAAGTCCAAATTTAATCGACCTTGAGGGAACATCTGAGAGTTTAAAACACTTTGACATTGGTTATATTGGCATTCGTAAAGCTTGTAGCATTTTCTTCTTTCTTATCATATTTTCCATTTTGCAGCGCTAGTAATATCCACCGAGCCTTCTCTGTTTCATTCGATACTTTAATTCTCCATACTTGCGACTTTGATTGTGTTAGAGACGGTAATTCGTGTAGTTCCCATTTTCTGAATGCAACCATTATAGATGATTGATTTTGCATTTCCGAAAGCAGCGACGCCTTGGCAAAGTCGCTTAATGTTATATGCGGGACCTCCCATGAAATACGTTGTATTTTAAACGTTACTGTATTTCCAATCGACTTGTAGCAATTTACGTCCGACTTGGATCTGATTAAAATCAGCTCTTGAGGCATGTTGACGATAGTTTTCTTGTAATCTTCAAAAACCCAAAATGGTTTTAGCGGTATAGCACAACTAAACCGTCCATCTTGGAATATGGTATCGGGTTTCCACCCGGTATGTGTAATAGATTTTGTTTCTGATTCTTCCATGGATACTAAACCTTTAATAGTTCTTGTAATTCCAGGGATTCGACAGACATCTATTATTTGATTATTACCCAATTTGTATTGAATTTCCTCAAACAGAAAATATGGTGCATTTCTAGTAAATTCGTAAGCTTTAGGGTCTGGTTCTGCTGCTCTAATCGGGTCTCCAGTTGTTGACGCTTCCTTAATGCTTTCCGTAGGCTTATAGGTACCCTTTATAAATATAAAACTTTCATGAGGGTATGTGATGTTATCACTGCTCTGGATTTCAATTGAAATTCTATCGTTGTTTTCTGCTTCAATGTAAAGGAAGATATGTATAATAATCTTCCTTTATTATGGTCTCGTCTAATTTATAACCTCCAAACACATCCAATTTGGGCACGTCCTCATACTTAAGCCTTCCAAGTTTAACGTTTTCATCACCGTGGAGATCTAAGCTGCGTTTACTTCTGCCTCCCATCATTTATAACTTTTAATCCCAAAGATTTTAAGAAACGTATTTCTTCTGCTGTAAGTCTCTCAACAACTTGACGCTTTGACGTCGTATTCACTTCTAATCGTCTGGGGGTGTTGTAGCATGCTTTATATACAAAATCGATAGGCATTTTCAGCTACTTTTTATTTCCAGTCTCACACAGGTGTATGTTTCCGGTGAAAAGTTTACCAATTCACCCAAATGATCGACTAGTCTGATTGTAATATTATCAATTTCTGTCACGCTCAGCGGATAATATATGATGTGGTTAGGTTCCTTTTCCAGATTATACCCGGGTGGTACAGATAGACTGAATTCGAATATGCTGTGCGTAAGAAAATTGTTTCTGAATGATCCGCTGGTGATATTGGTTTCCACAAAATGTTTGAGACCGATATTATGTTCACTTGCTGATTAGCGATATGTACGGTATCTGCAGCCAATTTGCGGTTGGTAAACCCCAAGATGCTTCCAATATTGTTTTACGGTTTGCCCCAAAATCAATCGGTATACTGCTTCGTATAGAACACTTTAATGTATTATTGTTGGCACTCAGTTTAAAATATTTTCAATGTTCTCGTTGATGTCCGGCTTCTGACTGAACCATTTTTGAAGACGTCCTGTATATATGCATTTATTTCTTCTAATTCGTATGATCCGGGTTCAATGGTTATTCTGCGATGCTCTGGATCGTTAAAGTATAATATGTTGTTTCCCAGGTGTATGTTTTGCACAGTGTTACAAGTGTACAATCCCACCAGACCCAAAGCATATTCACCGTCTTGTTTCAATTTAATTGGTGGGTAAATGGATCCTGTCGATATGACATTACCATACCCGAACACGCTCACTGTTTTAGCCATTGTCACTAAGAAACTTTAACACTAAATGTCCACAATTGTATGTGTTGTAAGTCTGCTCCGGTGCACTGTTGTAGTAAATTTTACAACCTCGAAAATATCTCTTTACTTCTTCCGGCGGTCTCAAGTCTCCAAACGAATCGTAGTAATACACGCTATTTCCACGTTTTCGGTACCCCACCCAATGTGTACCCGAACCTTTGGTGGTATCCAAATTAATCACTCCCGATTCGTTGACACGCTGTGTAATCTTCTGTAACTGATCTCTAGAAAAGACACCACGAAAATGAGGAATGTTAGATGCGTGTTTCCTTATATCTACATCGGTAAGAGCTCTTCGAGGTAACTTGCTTAGTTTTTGATACTTTTTACAAATGCCACGCCCCTGTTTGTACGGTTTCAAGAATAATGCTGTGCCTTTTTTGTATGGTTTTAGAAACATTCCATTTCCTTTTTTCCCAACGGTAATGGCCTCCATAGATCTGTTGTGTCGTTCGCTCTCCTTAAGCTGTTCGTTGGCTGTCTTGACATCATTTACTGCTTTAGCTATCCCGCAGCACCACCTGTTAGTGCTCCTAGAGCACTTAGTCCAGCGAATATCGGAATCAATGGTAGAAAACCTCCTTTCTGTGGAACGGGTATAATACGTGGGACTTTAATTTTGTTTCTCCCACCGGCTCCTTTTATGATTTTTTTACCAATTAGAATACCAACATCTAACAGCTTTTTCAAGTTGTCGGAACCAACTCGGTCTATTGCGGATCGTATTTTCTTCAAAATCCACCTTTAAAACTTATTTTCTTCTTTAAACCCATACCCATTTTCTCTTCGCTTTCATAGCGTTTGTCACAAACCAAGCTGCGGCTCTTTCCCCAAACTTTGCGTTTTTAGACTTAACTCTCCCCCAGGCTTCTTCTTCTAAAATTTTATCTGCACGGTGTCTGGCTGGAAGATCGTCGGGGTACTTGGAGTATGCAATGTCGTGGTCTTTACACAATTTATCTAATTCGTTTATTCCAGGATCACCTCTTGCTAAGCGTTCATCCAACTTTGTACCAGGACCGCAGTACTGATAACCTGGAATATGCAGCTCAAACGGTAACCTGTTTATAGCGCTGTTGATTAAACCCTCTCCAGAACAGATAATCATGTGTTTACTCAAAAAAATCTCAAACTATACTAAATAAATAAACAACAACGAGTCTATTTATACTTTTTTCAAAAAAATTTACAATATATTTACAATAACAATACATTTATATCCATGTCTCTTGAGCCGTCTTTTATAAAATACTCTTTCTAGTTATCACCATAACCAGAATCTTCAGATTCCGACAAATTTAAACGTCTAAACATTTCCACTAATGTTCTGTACGCATCACATCTTGCACAAATATATCCGGAAAACATATAACCAGCTCCAATGCATTTAGTGCGCTCTGATTCAATTCGTTGTAGAATAAAATATTGCCAATTCGAACTTCGCCTTCAATCAAGATTTTAATTCGTTTCTCCCTTCAGTCAGAGTATTAAACCGATCACAATCATTTAAATTAGAATTAGCAACAAACCCTACTAATTCGCTGTATAATGCTGGGAAGTCACGACTTTCCAACTGCTTAAGTTGATACTCAAACAACTCTCGCATATGGAATAGTTTACGGCACTCCAATTCGTTTATAACTATCGAGCTATTACCCATTATTATTTTTAACTGGAACGTTTCGTTCTCGGTTGATCCAGACACTGGTGACAGAGTGATAAAGAACGAACCTCCTAGTTGTATGTGTAGATCTTCCGTTTCGAGTGCACCATTTAATCGAGTGTTTAGCACGTCACGAGAAAATACATTGATTTGAAATTCCACTTGAAAATTTGTAAATGCTAACCAATTTTCGTATGTCAATTCCAGAACATGGCGACCACAATATTTCTTGCTACACACCAATCGTAATACGGGTTTTATTCTCTGGTTTATAACAAACCCAATTTCCACATTATGAGGGTGTTCACCCAATTCACTTAAACTATACGTAAACTTATTAATCAGATTTTCGGTATACGAAACTTGTGCATCATTAACACCTGCAGACTCCATTGCTTTGCACTGATTTCACTGAGATGACTGAGAAGGATGATCTGCATAGCATCCTTTTAAATGTTTCAGGGTTGTTGTTGCGCATGCGTAAATTGTTCTCGGATAATTATACATGTGAGTGCGTAAGCAAGAAGCTAATTGATTTTACCGACGTGAATAGACTGGTTTGGAATGTTACTCAAGGTTAAACGACGCTGGGTTTTTAAAAGTAAACTAGCTAATTATACCAACAGGGTATAAAAGCATGGTACGAGGCAATATATATTCAGTTTCTGTTTAGTCTTTGACTAGTTACAACTGTTAAAAGTCTTTGACCAGTTTTAATTTCTTTATAGAAAATGGCTTCCTTTGTCTGCAACGTCTGCGGGGCTTCCTTCTCGAGAAGCGATAATTTAAAACGCCACCAGCTCCAGCAGCATGAGTTGGTATCAAATGAGAAGCCCGGCTTGTTTACCTGCGATGTGTGCCCGGCATCCTTCTCGCGGAGGACAACTTGAAACGGCACAAGGATGCCAAGCATGGTGTGGTTGTCCCGTTGCAGGTTCATCCGGGGTCAAGCGACCTGCTGCACCAACAGTTGAGGAACCTGCCCCAAGAAGTCGCGAAGATGTGAAGATGTGGTGTGGATGTGGCTAACATGGCAGCCCACCAGCGCTCCAACACTCACAAGACTAATACAAGTCGTGTCTTGGATGGAGGTGTAGAGGTTGTAGCCACCGCTTTTAAAACAAGAGTAGCTACATACAGAATTAAAAATGCTAATACTAGTGGTATGTATTTTTTATAAGTATTTTGTGTTTGCTTAGTTTGTATTTTTAGGTCTATTGGATTTTCTATGCGAGCAGAAAAAGAGGTTCATAGTCTTAGTCGGGGAACAGCTGGCTATACACACCTCCCTCAAGGTTAATTGCGAGTTGTTTGGTGGCTACACCAAGATGGCTGCGGTAGAGGGTGTAGAGGATGTTAAATCCTTTAACACCAAAAATGTTGTGGTCACCTCCTCCAGTGACCTGGGAGCGGTCTACAACACCTTTGTGGAGAGGATGTCGGCTAAGTCGGACGAGTTCCAAGAACGAGATTCTGGTTAGTTTCTACAATTATTAATTTTTTTCTAATTTTTAAATTTTAGGATGGACTCTGAAACAGGCGTTGTACTTGGAGGTAAATGTTAACAAGTACCAACCAATGCGCGGATCCTCCTACATCGAGCTTCCCAAATGGGTTCGAGACAAGTGTGCGGTGGTTAACATCCAAAATAACGATGATGCATGTTTTGCGTGGTGTGTTGTGGCAGCCCTACACCCCGTTAACGAGCACACTTATCGTGTATCGAGCTACCCGCATTACAGCACGGTACTCGACGTAACAGGAGTACTGTTCCCGATGCCCATAAAGGACATTCCCAGGTTTGAGGAGCAGAACGACATCAGCATCAACGTCTTTGGGGTAGAAGGCAAGTCCATCGTTGGACCGCTACATTTCACCACTAATAAAAGGGTTCGGCATGTGAACCTACTATACATTCAGGATGGATGCAAGTCCCACTACTGTTGGATCAAGGATTTGGGGAAGCTAGTGGGTAAGCAGCTATCTCATGACCACACCCGTAAATGGATTTGCGATGGATGCTTGGTGTTCTTCCCATCCGAAGACAAATTACGACAACACTCGAACAAGACTGCAACGTGGTTGCGACAAAGATGCCGAACCACTTTAACAACATCCTCGAGTTTACGAGCGTGCACAAGCAAATGCGGGTACCGTTCGTGATTTATGCTGACTTCGAAAGTGTGTTGAAGCCTATTAGCTCTGCAGTTCCGGATCCCACCTCTTCCTTCACCAACAGCACACAACACCACGAACCCTTCAGTTTTGCATACTATATCAAATGTTCATACGATGACTCGTTTAACAAGTTTGACCTGTACAGGGACCTGAAGCTGCTAAAGTGTTTATGGAAAAGTTGAAGGAGGAGGCCTGCAGATTAGGTAAAATCTTAAAACCAACGTTCCGATGGCACCGCTTGAACCTCTGGAGGAGTTGTTATTCCACATGGTTGACGATTGCGGCATCTGCAGGAAACCTTTGGGTGATGATCGAGTGAGGGATCACTGCCACCTAACAGGAAAGTTCCGCTTCGCAGCACATCGCCAATGCAACGTTCAATACCGGATGCCAAATTTCATACCGGTCATATTCCACAATTTAAGTGGGTATGATTCCCATTTTATTGTGAAAGAGTTGGGCTGCGATAAAGAACGTGTAGAGGTGATCCCCAACAATAAGGAGCGGTTCGTATCGTTCACAAAGTATGTGAGGTTATATGGCGAAGAACCAGATGTAGAAGAAGAAGATGATGAAACCGATAATTCCACAGTTCAGCTGCGTTTCATAGATTCGCTTCGTTTTATGACATCATCGTTGGATAAGTTGACGAAGAATTTAGAACCTCAACAGTTTGTTGAGATCCAAAATTTTTCTCAGACGACAGACTGCGTAGTTTGCTGACAAGGAAAGGTGTTTTCCCGTATTCATACATTTCCGGTGTAAGTGTATTGAATGAAACCTCTTTGCCCGCAAAACATGCTTTCTTCAACGACTTATCTTCTACGGCTATTAGCGATGTGGATTATAAACATGCGCAGAAGGTGTGGAGGAGTTCCACATACGAAACTTGGGTGAATACAGCGATCTGTATTTAAAGAGCGATGTTCTACTGTTGGCAGACGTTTTGAAAATTTCAGAAACGTTTGTCTAATACGTACAATCTCGACCCGGCCCAGTACGTGACAGCTCCTTCTCTCGCCTTTGATGCAATGCTGAAACACACTGAGGTGAAGCTGGAGTTATTAACCGATGTTGATATGCATCATTTTGTAAAGAAAGGGATTAGAGGTGGTCTCACTCAGTGTAGTCATCGGTATGCTCGTGCCAACAACAAGTATATGGAGGAGTACAACCCAGTGAACCCTCCATGTACTTGACATACCTCGATGCCAACAACCTATATGGATGGGCTATGAGTCAACCACTTCCACACGGGTTTTTCAGGTGGTTAAACATCGATCAGGTTAACCACCTAAAAGATAACATTTTGAATATCCCCATTACGCACAATATGGGGTACATCCTAGAGGTTGATCTGCACTACCCACAACAGCTTCAGGATCTGCATAACGACTTGCCTTTCTGTCCCGAGACCATGGTTCCACCAACACCGTCTTCTAGGACTCAAGCTACTCACCACACTTTTGATAAGAAGAAATATGTAATCCATTACCGAACACTTCAACAGGCTCTGCGCAATGGTCTACAATTAACTACAGTTCACCGTGTGTTGGAGTTCGAGCAATCACCGTGGCTCAAACCTTACATAGATTTAAACACGTCTCTCCGTACTTCTGCCACTAACGCGTTTGAAAAGACTTTTCAAACTTATGAACAATGCGGTTTTGGTAAAACTATGGAGAACGTGGACAAACGTGTTGATGTAAAGATTGTGTCGCGGTGGGAGCACGAGGGACAAAAGTTGTGCGCGAGTGGACTAATAGCTAAACCTAACTTTAACAGTAGTTTAGTGCTAGGGGAGGATTTGGTTATTATACAGATGGATAGGGTAAAAGTCACTTACAACAAACCCATATATGCAGGTTTTTCGATTCTAGATATTTCAAAGACCCTCATGTATGATTTTCATTATAACACCATGAAACATTTGTATGGAGCTAAACTCTCACTACTTTATACAGACACTGACTCTTTAGTGTATAGTATAGAAACAAAAGACTTGTATAGTGATATTAGTGCAAACATTAACAATTTCGACACTAGTGACTACCCTCGAGACAACAAATACAATATGCCTCTTGTGAACAAAAAGATTCCCGGCAAGTTCAAAGACGAGTTCAACGGCGACTTGGTGTTACAATTTGTTGGAACTCGCGCAAAATCCTATTGCATTGTAGGAGAAAAGGATATTGTGAAAAAAATTAAGGGTGTTAGTCGTAGTGTGGTGGCTGGGATTAGTGTGGATAGTTTTAAGGACATTGTGCATAATAATTCTGGTGCCCTCATGAATACGATGGTATCAATCCGGAGTAAGAAACACCAACTTTATACACAGCTTATTAATAAAATCAGTTTATCGGGCGCAGATGACAAGCGTTACGTCATCCCCGGAAGCATATCAACCTACGCATGGGGCATAAGGATATAGGTTAAGTTGTTTATATTTTATTGTGTATATATAGTATGTAAGTTAGTTATAAGCATATCTACCCTCCCCCATCCTTAATAATTCCTTTCTTCCCGGCGGCATGTGTTTACCTCCACGTGGTGTCGCTGGACGGTAAAACATATTGTTAACGACAATATGTCTTATTGACTGAAAACACGTCTCCTCTTTTTTTTTACATTAATCTCATTTTGTTACAGGTCTATTTAAACAACCTATTAATTTCTTTTTTGTTACAGGTTAAACTTTCGGCTACACACAGGAAATAATGTTATACTTTGTAAAAATTGTAATAGTTTATTAAACTGTAAATTGGATAAATAAATTATTAAACTTTTGTGTTCTTAATTTTTGTGTTGGTTAAAGCATATACCTTGGGTAGCGAAAAAGGTTTTAAAAAATGGAGTTAAATATATACGAGCAAAAGAGCTTAAAGTATAACTTTGCAGGGCGTGGTCCGATTTCAAATCTGTTTGCAGATTCTGCATAAAATTCTAAGCTAACAAGATGTATCGCATGACTAAAAAAATTTTATAAGAACGCTCAAAAGTCGCTACAGGTAAGAAATCTTAAAATTGGGGTAGCTCCCTTGGGGGTGATGATATCTGAAAAATTCTTAGAGATTTGGGTAGCTGAGAAAAATCTAATATTAATTGATACCAAACAAGGTAGGTTTATCTCGAAAGATAAAAAAAATGGCTAGTCGAAGAAAACTTTTTGGTCCAGAATGTTAGCAGTAAAAAATCTTAAAAATAGGTTTATCACGTGGGAGGAAATGTGGATGCTCATTTATCTCAAAAGATGAAAAATTAAGATATATTTATCTCGAAAGATGAAAAATGGCTAGACAAAGAAAACTTTTTGGTCCAGATGAGTGAGGAAATGAGGGATTCTGGAGGAAATGAGGGCCTGGGTTTCTTGATTTTACCCTACTTACACTTCTATTTATTTATGTATACTACAAGCTGCATGTACATTAGACACAGCATATAACATTTATGTATATTCTTGAACTCCTAAAAGCTCAACTACGTTTACTGTACACGATATAATTTATATTAGACATTCAAGTGTAGACTAACTCTTACATTCATAAGCGGTCTTACATATACCCTGAATTAAAGATATGACTCATTATCTAGTATTTTCTAGAAGAATTCTCGAATCCTGAAGAATATGCTGTGCTTCGGAAGTTTGTATGTTTGACGGGTTGCCTAATAGTGGATCGCAACAATACGAAGGATGTTAAAAAATAACTCAACAAGGAAGCCAGAGATATTTCCATGAGTCAAATTTTATCACAGCCTGAAATTTAAAACTCGCACGGGACGAATTATATTAGACAATTACAAAGGCGTAGAAGAGCCACAAAAAATCGCTCTACTTATTTTAGTTCAATTTCGAGTTCGATGTAGAAATTGAGTTAAATATCGACTTCGATGTCGAAATTTATATAAATTTCGGCGTCGATGTCGAAATTTAGTTAAATTTCGACTTCGATCTCGAAATACCAACAAGAATAAACTTCTGACTAAATTGACTAAATTTAATAAATTTCGAGATCAAGTCGAAATTTAACTAAATTTCGATATCGAAGTCGAAATTTAACTGAATTTCTACATCGAAGTCGATATTTACGTATATTTCGAGATGGAAGTCGAAATTTAACTAAATTTCGAGATCGAAGTCGATATTTACGTATATTTCGAGATGGAAGTCGAAATTTAACTAAATTTCGAGATCGAAGTTGAAATTTAACTAAATTTCGAGATCGAAGTCAAAATTTAACTAAATTTCGACATCGAAGTCGAAAATTAACTAAATTTCGACATCGAAGTCGAAATTTAACTGAATTTCTACATCGAAGTCGATATTTACGTATATTTCGAGATGGAAGTCGAAATTTAACTAAATTTCGAGATCGAAGTCGATATTTACGTATATTTCGAGATGGAAGTCGAAATTTAACTAAATTTCGAGATCGAAGTCGAAATTTAACTAAATTTCAAGATCGAAGTCAAAATTTAACTAAATTTCAACATCGAAGTCGAAATTTAACTACATTTCGACATCAAAGTCGAAATTTAATTAAAATAAGTGAGCGATTTTTTATGTCCCTTCTACGCCTTCGTAGGACAATTAATAGGAAACTGTGTTATACTTGTTACTAGACAAATCATATTTCGTAAGTGTGCATGTGAATGGTTTTCTCTAGCGGATGTGTTTATAAGAGGTGTAAATCAGTAGTCTGTAGTTGGAATTTAATGCAATAACATATACTCTATTGATTGTATTTACGGTAGAATTATAAAATCGTTTTTAAAAGGAGGTTTTGTAACTGTCGAAATATAAGTAGCCCTAGGGTCGATAAATTAGAAGAAGAAGAAAGTCAGTCGAGTGATGAAGAAGACTTCTGGTTTTAAGATTTTTATCATCATTAGAACCAGGTTGGATTGAACCAGAAAAAGTCGAACTAGCAATAGAAGATAAAAAATACAATTTGAAATTGATTGCGGAACATGTCGTTCAGTAATGCACGTTAATGATTTTTGTAAATATGTATCAGATTTAAATTGATATCCAGTAAATTATAATATAAGAGTTCTTACTGATTAGGTCACAAACCCAGGTGAAACAGATGTTTTTGTTAAACATAAAATAAAATAGTCAATGTTCCATTAGTAGTGTTAAAAAGTAGTCATAATGTGTACCGTTGTTAGGTAGGAATTGTCTAAATGTATTAAATCCAGATGGAGATAAAAAATTAATTTTAATAATGAGTCACAGGTCAATGTTCAACTAGAAACCAAATCGAGAAATCTTGTCGGTTGTTGGCGGAAACTCTAAATTTAAAAGTCTTATAAGTAAATTTAATGAAAATCTTGTGGTCCTCCTAGAGTCGAAACTCGTAGAACGTAGAAGGTTTTTAAAATGTTTTAGTGAGCAGCCAGAATTGTGCATTAGCAATTTGAAATAGCATTAAAATTGAAAGAGGCGAGCACAACCAGTATTTCATAGAGCATATGATATGCCTTTTGCTTTGAAAGAAAAAGTAGAATTAGAAATGTTAGTAATGGCAGAGTGCGGCATAATAAAAGTAGTCAAATTTAGTAAGTGGGCCATTTCGATTGTCGTGGTTCCAAAGAGAAATTCTGATGAGATAAAAACTTGCGTAGATTTTAAGAAAAAATTACACCTTAGACTGCGATCATTGTGTATTACCATTACCGGGGAATACTTTTGCATGCCTTAGCGGTCATAGATATTTCACCGTTATAGATTTAAAGAGATCTTATCGACAATTGAAAGTTTGTAAAAAGTCACAAAGAAAGTTGATTATAAATACTCACTCGGGCCTTGCTTATATGAGATTATCTTATGGAATTAGTTCGGCATCGGGAAACTTCTAGGTGATGAATAGAATATTTTAACAGCGTTAAATAAGACTAGCTATCTTGACAATATCTTAATTTTTGGGTCACCACATTACAAGAATGTTACGAAAATGAAAAAAACGTTTTTGAAAGGCTTGATGCGTTTAATGTCAAAGTGAAGGCAAAAGAATGTAGAATCTTTGAAAATAAAGTGTAATTATTAGGTCATGTCATTGACATTAATGGCATCCACCCTACTGATAGAAAATCCGTGCAATTAAAAATACACCGGTACCTAAAACATTAACTGAATTAAAAGCCTATTTTCGGTGAGTGAACTATTGTAGAAAACATATTGTCTACGAAATGAAAACCCTTATACAATTTATGTTAGTCCGGTGGTAATTTTTCTCAAAGTTGGTCAAAAGATTGCGAAAATACCTTCCAAGCAAGCAAAGATTGTCTAACATCAGGTAGTGTGTTGACGAATTACAACCCGAAACTTCCTACTTATGTTACACGTGAGGCTAGCAGTTACGGTGCTGAATGTGTCCTTAATCATAAAATAAATTACCTAGAAGCTTGTATTATTTGCATCTAGTACGTTGTCGAGTACTTAAGAAACGTAAAGTAATTTGGAGCGTGAAGCCTTAGCAATAATATTTGCATTACAAAAATTTCATAAACACTTATATGGTCGTCAATTCATTTTGATAACGGATTATCCGGTTGATACATACAATTAATTTTTGGCAAGGATATAGGCATTTAAATGTAGGCGGCAGCGAGAATTACACATTGGACACTTACACTTTTGGGGTAACAGTATGATATTCAATATAAAAAAGGAGACATCTATCAGCCATGCCGATGGGTTTCCTCGCTTACCGTGCAATGATATATTATAAATTCAGGATTTTTTGTAATCGTTTAATTTAATTAATGAAATTTCGTTGAATGCAGAAAATATTGCACGTGCAGTACAAAGAGGTCCGCTACTTATTAAAGTAACAGATTATACTCTCTCGTTTGGCCTGAAACCGTTACGACGAAAATCCGAGGCCATATTTTAAAAGGCGTAGTAAGCTATCAGTTGAATAGAACTTCATTCTTCTTGAAAATAAAGTAATTATACTAAAAATAGTACAAGATGAAATCTTAAGGTTGTTTCATGAATGCTCATGTAAAATATAAAATGCTCATGCAGTTGGTGGTAGCCTAGCATGAATATAGATATAGAGAAATTTATTGCATTATGTAATGTTTGGCAACAAATTCAAAATTTTACAACGAGCAACAATACAGTGTTACCTTGGGATAACGCTCCGTTTAATTTTTATAGAGTATACATAGATTTTTTCATAAAACACCAATTTGTTTTTTTTTTAATATTAGTAGACCAAAAATCTAGATAGTTAGAATTTAAACTAGAGAAAAATGGTACTAAAGCAGCTGAAACTATAGCTAGATTAAAAAATATCTTTTTTGTATTTGGTTTACCGATAGAATTAGTGTCCGATAATGGACAACCTTTTAATTCAAATGAATTTATATCTTTCTATCAAGCAAAAGGCATTAAACCAGTTAGAAAATCTCCTTACCGCCCACAGAGTAACGGGGCGGCAAAACGTGGTGTTCATACCATAAAAAAAGAATTGAAAAGCTATGTTTTCTCAAAAAAGTGAAGCAATATCGGAGAAAGGTATTTTAACAATATTACAAAATTTTTTGTTTCCATATCCAAACACACCATCAACAGTAACAGAAATCTTACAGGCCGAAAGCTTCTTAAAAATGAGACCAAGAACAGGATTTGACTTGATAAAGCCGACCTGCCATAACAAAAATAAAAGTGTTAAAAATTGGCTTCGAGAGAGCGCAGCTTAAATTGTACAAAGTAAATGAAAATGTTTTGGTTAATGATAAACAAACCAAGTTATGGCAAACAGGAATCATCAAGAAAGTTTTAAGTTTCTGTATGTACCTGGTACAAATTGAGAATAATCTTAAAATTGTCCCATCAGATTCGTATAAGTGCTTATGAGTTACACATACCGTAGGATTATAATATGCAAACTGAAGTTGTAGACAAACGCAATGAAGTGCCAAGTGCTAGTGTGTCACCAAGTGTTAAGGTAACTGAAAATGTAATCACACCAAAAGCTATGCCCACAATTGGTTGTTCACCTGATTCAATTCATGCCAACGAAGTGAAAAGTAAGTCTGGAACAATTGTGGATCCAATTTTAGTTCCTAGTGCCACTAGCTCTCAGTTAAGCAAGAACTTAAGTTTAGCTTCTTCACGTTTTGACAGAGTTATTAAGCCACCTAGAAAACTAGATTTTTTAAAAAGAAATAAGAAAAAAATGTAATGTTTAAGGTAGTTTTGGAGCAACCTAGCTTTAAGATGGCGGTTATCAAAAAACAAAACATTGGAGAGTGTCGAGAGACACTATGAAATGTCAGGTTAGTGAGTCAATCTACGAACATCATTAACAGTCGTAAAATAATCATTAATTGTTATTCTACGCGTTTGCATTTTATTAGAATACACAACACACTGTATAGATTCAACTCAAAATAATATACTAATATCAACTGAATGAAAGCCATTAGTCTATCTTTTGCTTTTATTGCTATTCTAATACTATCTTACAAAATTTTCACTTTCTATTGAGATAGATCGGTTAATTAAAGTAGCCCGTGGGTTCTTTAATATCCCCAAATGGAACCAGTGAACTTTATGAAAAAATTTCCTTAAAATGATGGAACGCAAATATCTTCCGACTATGCTAGGGGTCTATTCCTTGGGTAGAGCTTATGGGGATTAGTCGTGGTTCTTTTTACAAAACATTATTTGCTTACTATGACTTGATTCGTATCAAAACAGGGGTTTAGGGAGGGCGCCACCAAGTCATCAAGTTTTAAACACAGGGTTTCCCTAATGGGGACTTGGAAGTCTTTAGAGAGGAATATCGTATTAACTGCTAACGCAGAAGCTGTAAAGAAAATTTAATTAAATTAACAAAGTGAGGACACAAGAGGTATTCTCTTGCTACCTCGTATAAAAAACTGAAAAGATTAATTATGCACACAATTTTATGAACACACATTTTAGGCTTCAAATTCTGAAAGGGTTACTAAAGCTTCTTGTTCAATTGGAGTTACCACTTTATGCCATTTGTTCATATACCTGGTTACACTATTTCTGAACTCACTTGTTCAAAATAAAACAATTAATTAAGAGAAATTAAATGTTCATTCTTTAATTAAAAGTTGTTTCGTCATAAAAAATTGTATGTATAAAATTCACGTTTAAAAAAGAGAATACAAATTTCATCTACCCTGAGGTAGGATTATGAATTCGAAAGAAATATTAAAAACTTTAAGTGTTTTTTTACTACAAAATTTAACTCAAATCTATACCAAAAATACCAGATCTGTTATTCGGTTTACACATATACATATGAAAATATCTAAATTGTCTACTAATTCAATGTTCAAAACCTGTAATTAAAATTATGCATAAATGAAACTTTAGTCACAACTCTATGGATTTGCTTAATTTCATTAATAATAATAACTGTTATTACACTGCATTTATATTGGCAATAAAAACTTATCAAAGTCCTTTCTAGTTTGTTAAACAGAATAATAGTACTAATAGTCATTGTAAAGTTATTTTCTGGTGCAGCCTTGTATCAAAGTTCGCCAAGTGCAAACGTGATGTAAGAATAATACAAATTTCTTACCTCGTGTCAACAGGTGTTGTTTGTGTGATGGTACTACATCATATGTAAACAGATGTTTATACATACGGTCCTTGGGCAAACAATTGACGTCGCCTCCACATGTTGTACAGCAAATAATCAGCTGCGTGATCCTTTTACCTGACCATATGAGCTTAAAGCGTGCTTCCTATACGCACCAAAGGGACAAACCATAATCCATAACAACGGTTATTGCCAATACGCACCAAACTTCGATGTACTACGATATGTAGATCGTTACCAAAATAATTATCCTCGTGTAGTTGTCTACATAGTTATTTGTAAATTTATACTTGCAATTTCAAAAAGACCATTATTATTAATTATCGGACGTTAGATTCAAACCATAAAATTTCTATCTACTTTGCAGAACATTTCTTTAAAATTTAAACATACAGTTTCATCGCAGAAGTTTTCATTAAATCCAACTACTATAGTAAAGTTGAAGGACGGTCATGCTAGACCAATATTTTCTTATCGCTACATTGACGTGATTGAACTATAAACTCGATACTCGTAGATGCAAATAAAGCACCAATATCATCTTGAAATACAACATTTAAACGGCCTAATTTTTATAAAACCAGATAAAACGAAATCATTCCAACAAATGAATATACGAAGGAGTTTTCCAATGAATATACAAAACGATAATTTAAAAGGTATTCATAGGAATTTGCAGAAAAATTTGTAAAAGAAATATTTAAATGAATATTTTATCGTAGTGTGTAAAAGAAATATTTAAGTGAATATTTTATCGTAGTGTATAAGAGCGCTACAACAAAATTATTTAGCTTGTCTAGTAAATTATTTTTAATTGCTTACCATTATTAAAAATCACTAATGCAATTGTCCATTACACTTGAGTTCTTCTACTACGGCGTAAAGCCACACGCAAATTACTTGCTAAAACCTTTAGGTTTCCCATGGTAACTTCGTGACAAGTGTTCTAGCTAAAGTGGCCGCTGGCACATTGTGCACGACATAGGAAAGCTGTTTGGCCTTGATATATTTATACTAATATTTAACGCCTGATGTTAGCAACCAAACTAGCATCTCTGTATTGCGGTTAGACTACATGATTCCAATACAGATATTTATTTAATTGACGATGTTTACTGGTATAATGGACTAGACAAAAGGTGTATAAAACTAATAATTTATTGGTGTTCTGCAGTGGTCAAAAAAACTGTTTCAACTATATAACGATATTTTAATAGTATAGCTTTGGATTATCCACGTGTAAATATTGCTCCAAACGTGATTACTTCTAAATTAAGAGATTTACTGTTTAATGGGATATTGAGAAAAGGAAAAGTTTGCGACGAAAGGGTACTCTAAATAAAAATGGATAAAGCTTTTAAGTTGAAATAGTATAAACGAGCGTTTTTATATATTACGTCTATAGGCGCTTTGCCCTTAATAAAATTAACTTTAGTATCAAAACGCATTTTCTCGCAATGATATATCAAAATTCTATTGCTTAATTTTACCATACGCCTTTCTATGTAATATTTTTTTATGACGTAACCTAATTTGAAACTCAAATAGCATTGAAGCTGTCAGGAGACTGAAATTTCCACTACTAATAAGACCCGAAAACTATTCTAAACCCTGAGGAAAAAATAAGCAAGCACGTTATTTAGATAAATGGACTGGACAAGAGTAAGAAAAGTGCGGCTGCCAGGCAACAGATTTGTTGTTTTTATTTATATGTGGAGTTCCTTAGGGTTTGCGATTTTTTTTGTTATTTTGTCGCACATTGGTGTTCATTACTATGTTTAGGTTAGCTAAAGTTATATCTCGAGTACAACTCATTTGTTTCGTTCCATTTTGATTATTGTTATCTTCAGGGAATTAATATCATAAGTGTGTATGCAATATACACAAAATTAGTGTTAGTACTGACTCTCTCTCACCTGCAAACTTTTACATATAGATGGCACGAGAAAATTGTTATAGGAAATCCAGTTGTTACTAAAGCTCATCGCTGACCTATGCGGCGCTGTATGCAGAAGCACGGAGAAAAACGTCGCATTATTTTAATTTCATATACTTTAAATGTACCAGCGCTCACTTAAGCGAAGCAAAGCGGCGCAAGGTACAGAGGTTGCATAAGAAAGATCTTTTCTTACTAATGCGCCCCGCTGCACGGCAAAGTGCGGAGGAAACCTGTAACGTTAGCGCATTTATTATGCATACATCGGTATAGAAGAAAATATTTATCAATTTTTAGCAAGTTTAGGAACCGTAGTAAAAAAATAACCGAGCAATTTTATAGAAGATGGGTGATATACAATTTACTAATAGCGCTATTACATCATAATATTAAAGTAAGATACCTACTGAAATAAATGGTAAAGTATTTAGTACGTTCTTTCACAACCAGTAATTAAAAACCGGGACATCACTATAAACATACCAAATGCGACAAACATCAACGTATTTTCTATAACGAACGTGGAGTCAAAAATATTCTCATGCATTGCAAAGTTGCCGAACTCATTATAAATTACTTGCCGGACAGAAGCTCATGAAATATAATAGTTTAAATGCACAAAGACCAAACTCAATGGCGCAGATATGGTAGTGGTAAAAATACGGATATACATGTTCCTTTGACCCCAACCGTAAGGTTAGTGCAAGTCGCGTTAACTCTGGAACATTTTAACTTATATATACTATAAAATCATAATAGTAGGGATCATTCAAGTACAATCGATTAGTTATGCTTTTCTAGCGGCTAGGATTCAATTGACTATCACAAAATCGAGCGATGACAAATGTTAAGTAATTAAAAATAAACTATTTTAAATTCGGATTTGCAAGTGAAAAGCTTCCAAACGCGTTCGTAAGCGCGAAATGAAATAAACTACTGTCGCTGAGTGAAAGTCAGCTAAATTAATGAAACCTTTCATCAACATTAGTTAGATTAAAGAATTACTTATTGACGCCAGAAGTTTGTCGTGCTGTGAAAAAGGGCGATTGAACCTTGCATTCTAACCAGAAAGCTGATGGAAAATGATCTTCTTCTTACGCAATGCAGATCTCTTTTCACGAATATTTTTATCCAGTTGGTCTAGAAGTTTAGCGTAATATTCACAGTTTATTGTTTGGCCCTTGGGAAGATATTCAATTAGTAGGACACCAAAAAACTGATGCCATAACTTTTCCAGCCGACTTTACGGACATTACTTTCTTTGGTGGTGGAGAACTCCTATGTCTCCATTGTTTAAATTGTTGATTGGTGTCAGGGGTATAATAGTGAACCCAAGTTTCATCTGTCGTAACAAATCGTCGGACGAAATCGGTTTTATTGGAGTTAGGCGGTCTAAACTTTGTTGGCAAATTCTCTTCCCCTGAAGGTTTTGATCAATTGTCAATATGTGCGGCACCCATCTTGCCAAAAGCTTTTTCATACCTAATTCCGCAGTTATGATATGATATGCTCTTTCATCTGAGATACCTGAATCCTTAGCAATTTTGGAGACCCTTAATCGACGATCCTGCGTAACCATATCATTAACTTTTTGGACGATTTCAGGCGTGGTGGCAGTTTTTGGTCGTCCGCTGCGCGGGTCATCTTCTAAGCTCTCACGACCACGTTTAAATTCCGTCACCCACTTGTGCACAGTTGTAAATGATGAAGCGAAGTCTTGTAATGTATCCTGCATATCTTTATGTAATTCTGTTGCTTTCCAACTCTTTTTTACAAAATATTTGACAACAGCGCGCGTTTCAGTTTTATCCGTTTTGAAAAACTCACAAAACTAACTTTACTTCATTTAGCACCAAATTAATACTACTTGATAGAATAATGTCAAGTTTAACATCTGCACACTAAATAGTTGGATCCATCAATTGCATATATCAAACTGGTGCTGTCATTTGTGCTCCATTTTGCAAACTTTTCAAACCACCCTCGTATATAAAAATTATACAGCTGATTTCACGTTAAGTGTATTGGCTACCTCAAAGTCGCTCCAAGGGCACAACACAAATTGAAGGTACTCATTCTTCTAAACTTTAAAATTTTCATCTAATGTATTCAAATCAAATATATCAAACATTAATAAATCAAAGTCATCTTCAATTTATGTCATAAATGTCAAACTTGAAATTTCTATTATTTTGAAAACGATCCTAGGTCATCGATCGAAGCGTAAATAAGGACAACTTTAACAACTATGAGTGGTTTAATTTCCAAAGAAGAACAAGAAAAAACCAATAACTTGTTTTGTATTGTAGTGAATTTTGCTGTGAAATCCTTCAAATGTCTCTATCTATGAATTTCTTCACTCTTAAAACCGCACTTGATACTTTTAGATTGAACTGAAAACACTGATACATCCTTTTTTATAAATTTCTCACTCCTCCATTGCGCAACCCAGGGTCGTTAAGATTTTCAAAGACCTATCTATACCTGACTGTCTTATTTATTCGGTCAGATACTTTTTTAACTCACACGTCGCAAGTTAGTTGTATGTATTAGTAAGTTACTAGTTAGCGCTTGAAATAAGCGGACATGTTTTACGGAGCTCCCGCTTCAACAGCAAACAAGTTTTTAAATATGGTTTTTATTATATTTCATTATTTGAAGCTTTGTCATTTATTGTGTTTAATTTTATTATTGTGTATCATTAATTTTAATGCAAAAGGCAGTGACATAAAATCAAAACAATAATTTAAACCGAATAAATAAATAAATTGCGTTTTAGCTTAAAATTTTAACTAAAATCCGCGTTTAAAAATAAACTAAATTAAATTTCGGGATAATAAGCCAAAAACTAATAAACAAACAACATAAAATAATTTTGAAAATAATTTAAAAGGCGTTTTTAATAAGTCTACAGAAAAAAAAACATGTAAATTGTGTAAAAACCACGTAAAATCGTCAAATACATACGGGAAAATTTTGTAGTGTGCGTGTAATAAAATAACAAATTAACAACCAAAATCTAGGACCTTTTGAACTAAACAACTAGCTTAAAAATCGTAAATTTTGAAATAATTTAAATAGAAATAGTCCATATTTTAAATACACGCGTACTTAAACATTCTTAAAATCAAGTTTTAGTGTAATTAGTGGCGTAGTACTTGAATCTCGTACCAGGCACCGAGTATACACTGGATAATTGCGTTTCTGGTACCGCATTCCGATAGTGCGTGTTTTGTTTGTTTATTTTAATATTTAAAATTAAAGGGCAGTATTTAATAAATTTGATTTTTAAAAGTAATTAACTTGTGTATATTTAGAATTTGATTTTTTGGTTTAAAAAATTTAAATAAATAAATACAGTGTTGTTTACAGTTCATTTCTAATCGAATTATTTTTATTGGGCTAGCGATTTTATTTGGTCGTAGTTGTTATTTTTACATTTAGTGTTGATCGTATTTTTGTTAAATTTGAAATTTAATTGAAGTTTGAAGTTTAATTAAATAAATAAATACAGGACTGCGCACGGTTATCTTTTACCAAAGTATTTTTATTGGACCAACGTTTGTATTCTTTTAGCGTTGCAACGATCAGGTGGTTTTTTGGGTTGCGTTTTTCGTTGGCTATTCTTTTGTCCTTAGCTTTATCAGCATGTTGGTCCACCGTGACGAGGAGCTGTTGCCGAAAAAGAGAGGGGTGATCGGTCGCAGTTAGCTAGGTTGGAGACTGAGGGCGCTCTTGCGAGGAGAAAGCTTAAGGTCGTTTTAAAGAACGTCATGATAGGGACTCAGAAGTAGTTTGAGGGCTTAAAAACGAGCCTGTGTCTGTAGCGGTCGTGTCGGACGGGTCGGGGCCTCCATCGGTGGTTGCGGCGCCTAAATTGCCTTCTACTTGAAGGCGCCAGCGCAAGACGTCGACTAGCAGCAAGGGTAGCGTTGCCGCTAGTGAGCTCGATGAGCTGGAGTACTTGAAGTTTAGGGTGAGAAAAGCGCACGCGGTCATCTACGGGAAGGTACCGACGACCTCTGCTACTATCGTCGTGGAAAACAGGAAAGCGATTCGGCACGCCGCGGATGATATCCGCGACGTGACGAATCAACTTATAGGAATGATGAGAGCGTTGCGGATACGTTCAGGTGATTCCGGGAAAGCTAGTGTTGTCGGGAGAATTTCAGCAGCGGATTATGTTGTTTCGGGGGTTCAAGGTCTGCAAAGCCAGGCAGCGTCGGCGCCGCGTGGGTCCTACGCAGCAGCTGCAGCAGGAGTGAGGCCTGCGTTTGCCGTCAGGGTCAACGCCAAACCTGGCAAGACGAACGACGCTGAAGCGAAAGGTCGATCCAGCACGTGATGGGTTCTTTGTAGTCGAAGCTCGAAGAATGCGCAGCAGCAGTGTAGTAGTTGAGTGCGCGGGTCGTGAAGACGCTAAGAAACTGCAGTCGAAGGTCAACGGGCACTGCGAAGAATTAATAGCAAAGACCATCGAGAAAAAGCGTCCACGGGTCGTTTTTCCTGGGGTTGAAGCGCGTTTGAAGGCGGAAGAACTGGTGCGGTTGATTGCGAACCAGAATCCCCGCTTCGGCGGTTTGAAGCTGGAAGACCACCTGAGAGAAAAGTTTAGGTTTGGCGGAAATAGCCGTAGGGATCCCTTCGCCAACGTAGTCTTTGAAGTAACCCCCACATTTCAAAGACTTTTATTAGCTGACGCTATCAACCTCACGTGGCGAAGAGTATGGGCCCGGGACCACTTCTCCATGACCCAGTGCTATAGGTGCTACGAGTACGACCATAGATCGATGGAGTGCAGGGAGAAGGTACAGTGGTGCGATAACTGTGCCGAAGTCGGTCACGAGATCAAGGATTGCCGGAAGGCAGTCTTCTGCTGTGTGGTTTGCGCTAGGGCAAACGACAGAACTGGCGGCGGCGCGAAGGCCGATATGCGCCACGACGCCAAGTTGGGTAGATGCCCCACGATGCTGAGACTAAAGAACGCAATCACACAAAACATGGATTATGGACCGTGAAGAACAATAAAGATTTAAAAGAAGCAAGAAAATTAAATTCGCCGCACCTGTATAGCCACAAAATAAAACGTCTTGGGAGGGGGTTACCGTCTTAAACGCAAATAGTAAACGACCGCGCAGCGGAATAATAATAAATAAAGGGACGTGCGCCGGGATAATATAAAATAATTAATTATTAAATAATTAAATTTTACCGCCTTGGAAATAAAAACCGGGTCAAACACGTTCTACGTAATAAGCGGATATCTTCCGGCAGTCCACTGCCGGCGGGAAAATCCTCAAACCGAGGATTTAATAAATCACGTAGAAGGCGTCTTTCGAAAAATTGGTAGAAATAAAAAGTTAATAATCGGGGTAGACTTTAATGCCAAGTCGCCTTTATGGGCTAGCCCTTTCGAAGACAATAGGGGCTCACAGGTTGCCGATCTTTTGACGGAGTAAGATCTTAGTGTAATAAACACTAATGATTCACCTACGTTTAAGGGGCATAGAGTCAGCAGTTTAATAGATATTACTGCAGCCTCACACGAGATGTTAGAGTTGATTTGTAACTGGGAATTGAGGTTGGACAAGGTAACGCTCTCTGATCATAAATTAATTACGTGGGATATTGAAACCAAAGCAAGCGCAAACGAGCAGGTAACTATATTTCCGCGGTTTTGTAATAAAAAAGCTAAATGGGAGCGGTTTAAAGAAAACTTTGGCGAAAGCATCCCCGCGCTCGAGAACGAGCTATTAAACTGCCGAGAGACCGTTCAAATAGAAAGACGCGCGAAAAAATTAAACGACGCAGTAGGAGACACGTCGTCTTACTCCAAGCCGCGAAAGAAAACATTTAAAGACAGCGTACCCTGGTGGACCCGGGTACTAACCATCAAGCGGGCAGAAACGCGTAACCTAAGGCGCCGATATCAACGCGCCTCGGGAGAAATAAAAGAACAACGAAGAATTGAATATGATCAAAGCAACCGCGAATATAAAATATTAATAGAAGAAACGCGAACGAATAAATTTAAAGAATTTTGCACGGGAAGCTCCGAGAAGAAACCCTGGAGAACCGCATACCGCGTAATAAGGGGTAAACAACAAAAAATCGCGCTCGGAAACATAAGAAAAACAAAGGGCGAATACATGGAAGGTTTTAAAATCACGGCAAAATACCTGCTACCGAAATTCTTCCCATCGGATAATCCCGAAGAGGATGAGGGGTCGCACGATTTAGTACGTCGGGAAACTACAGAGGCGCAAGGGACAGGTACCGATAATGCAATTTAAGTCATAAAAACTTTTAGGAGGGTGAACCCTAAGAAGGGACCGGGGCATGGCGGAATCACTTCAGATGCAGCTCTTGAGGCGTGCCTGTTAGCCCCGCGTGTCTTTGTCGGGCTATTTAATCTTTGTTTAGAAAGGGGCGTATTTCCCCGTTGCTGAAAAGTCCAGAACGTGAAATTTATACCTAAATCCAAAAAGGCGGATGCGTCAGACCCGGGCAGCTATCGTCCAATTAGCTTGCTACCGATGCTTGGGAAAGCTTTGGATCGCGTTATGACTACGCGAGCTGAGCACTTAGTACAAGACAGCGGCGGTTTTAATAACCGACAGTTCGGTTTTATGGAGCGAAAGTCGACTATCGACGCATTATAGTTCGTTGTCGCGGAAATTAAGCAGGCGAGAGATGCAAAGAAGCATTGTGTCGTTGTTGCTTTGGACATTTCAGGAGCATTTTATGCTTCCTGGTGGCCATTGATTGTTTGCGAATTGGAAAGTAGGGATTGTCCGCGAAACTTGATGTCTTTGTCTTTGGTCAAAAGTTATTTCTCGGAGCGATTGACACATGTTGAAATTCCGGGTGAAATTTTGTCGCGCGAAGTGGAAAGGGGATGCCCGCAGGGATCATGCTGTAGTTCCATATTTTGGAAGTTGTTGTATGAGAGCATTTTTAGGGTCAGGTTGCCCGCATGATGCTCAATTGTTGGGTTTGCGGATGATACACTTTTAATAGTCAGATCGTGATTACTAATGGATATGCGCACAAAAACGAACGAGGCGCTTAATAAATTACACGAATGGTCGCAGCAGGCAAAGTTAAAATTTAACACATTCAAATCAGAAGCGCTTTATTTCAGGGCGAAACCTGGACAGAGACCCCTAGGCTAGAGCTAGGAGGGGAGAAAGTCCTGTTTAAGGATGTTATCACATACCTCGGCGTCAAGATCGACAATAAATTAAATTAGTAAGTGCACGTACAATACGTATAAAGTACGGGCAGCGAAATATCAAATAAAATGATGGCGGTGGCGAAAATAAATTGGGATTTCAGGGGCGAATCGTTTAAGACAGTTTATGCCAGAGCAATAGAGCCGGCGATGCTGTACGCAGCATCCGTTTGGGCGGAGGGTTCTAAAGTAAGAGAAACTCGACAGCTGACGAGCGTGCAACGCATAACCGTGCTCAAGGCGGCGAGGGCGTACAGGACCACCTCCACGGAGGCGGTCCTGGTAATCAATAGAACTCTCCTTATCGAATATGTTGTTAGGGAAATCAGAGATAGGAAAATAGTTAATACAGGGAAAGAACAAAAAATTGTAGAGAGTATGAATCTTGCAAATAGAGAAGCTGAGACGAAAATCGTCGTGTCAGAGATAGGGCACCCGGCCGATGTTAGAGGTATCAAATTTGTTGAAAGTGATGTGGACGCGGTAAGGATCAGGATTTACACAGACGGATCGCGTATGGACGATGGGCAAGCAGGCGCGGCGTTTGTCGTATAAAATGACCAAAGGGAAGTGTTTCGGTTTCAGACCAAACTCGCGAATTGGAGCACTATCTTCCAGTGCGAATTGGTTGTTATACGGGAAGCTATCGATTATGTGATAAATCACACGGGTAGAAACGTGTATTACATCATCAGCGATAGTAAATCAGCGCTGACGGCCCTAACAAATATGAACACCTCGGCAGACCACCAAGCGGACGTCTGGAGAGTAGCACATACGGCGCTCCGGTTTCGACATTTAAAGTTCTGTTAGATTAGATCGCACGATGATAACATAGGATATGATAGGGCTTCCGGATATCGTACACGTCGATACCGAGGTCTCGGATCAAAAGAAAGCTGCGGAAAAGATCAATACAACAATGGGAAGAGAGGTGGAACAACGCTGCCACGGGCAGGTTGACACATAAATTCATACAGAGTATAGTAACTAGAGATAAGATCGAGGTGAAGCTCGACCATAAAATGGTGCAGCTAATAACAGGACATTGTGCCTTGAAGGCGTATTTGCAAAGATTCGGTTTAACCGACAATGACCGCTGCGATTGCGATAAGATCGCAGAGCACGTGCTCTTCGACTGCCCGCTCGAGGTAGCAAATCGAGAGTTGGTTGATGGGAAGTTAGCTATAGTAGGGCTAGCATGATTAAAGAGCCTAGGGGAAGTCGGGGAAGTGGCTAACCAGAAGGAGTTCTGGACAGCCTTAAAAGAATATGCGGGAAGGGTCGCGAGATTGATGGTGATAACCGCGCATAAATCGGTGGCGAAGTGCGGGCGGAGGGAAGATTAGAAAACTAGGATTTGACATGGCACGATATATGAGCACGATTTAAAACCTGTTAAATAAAAAGAAATTAAAAATAAAAAAACGGAAAAAACAAAATTAAAAAAAATTAAAAGCAAAAATCATTAACCAAAAATCTATTATGCACGACAAGCTCCCAGACCACTGAAACAATTACTGTCTCAGCTTAAACGCTCGGAGTATCAGGAATAAATCAAACGTAAATAAATAATAACAAACTAAATAAAAAAAACATCATTAATTTGAATCAGTGAAATAAATAAAGAAATAAAATAGAGTAAAACCGCGCATCCCCCAGGACTTTTAAAATGATAGTGATTGTGAACCCCCCAGAACGTTTAGTGCATACCCACCAAGACTTTAACAGTGCATATCCATCTCCCATTAGCAGTAAGATATCAATATACGTAAGAAGACAACCAGATCTTCGGATACTGGGGAAATTTATATACAAGGTAGGAATAAATCGTGGCGGCTGTACTCGCATAAGCGTTGACTTGTATTAATAAGAAGATTTTGAAATAATTTAACGAGCACGTTTTTGTGTGTTATGGCGCTAGTCATCCTAATGCTTATGCGAGTGCAACTGATAATTTGGGCGACGCTATTGCTAATTTATGCACCGGTTACATGCTTTTGCTTATTTAGATATTTATTTATTTATTTTGTTTATTTATATATTTATAATATATTTATATTTATTTTAGTATTTATATTTTTGCCTGCATGTATTGTTTTGTAGCTTGATTTAATTTGTTTGACGTTATACCGCCTATTTTTCGGACGCAGTATCTATCGGAAAGAAGAATGTTATTATAATATGTCAAGTTAAGGAACGATAGGGAACGTTAGGGACGAATATAGAATTGACTTAGAATAAAATACTTAGACCAGGGAGCAATTTGTAATTTTATAGAGTAGGCAAAATAGCTGGATTCACTATTAAAATATTTGGCGAATGCTTAGAAAATTTGAATCCATTTTTTGTAAATTAGCTAGCTAGATTTAGATAGATTTAAGACAACCCTTCAGGTCGCACCGTTAAGCAGAGCTGGCAACTGCTGTCCGGTATTTCGGATCCCTCCCCCTTTCATTTTGCTTGTGTCTTGTTGATCGGACACACTCCAAAGTCAACGCTAGGGATACCATTATTCAAACCTTATTTTTAGTTTTGTATCAGTTTGTTAGATTTTTATTTAGAATCGATTAATTTTGAAGTTAGATTACATTTGAAGCACGTTAAATTTCCCGTTTAACCCAATGTAGTACCTTAGGGTGAAGCATTGGCGACGTCGTCGCATTTATAGCGGACCTTATTCACATTATAATCTATGTATCAGTAACTATGTAGTACCTTCGGGTGGAGCATTGGGGACGTGGCCGCAAGTATAGCGGCCCTTATTCAAATTATAATGTATGTATCAGTAGACAGTTCCGTTGCGTAGTTGGTGTGTGTGTCACTACTACGCCCAAGGTCCCGGATTCGAATCCCAAAAAGGTCCGCTTGAAAAATGTTAGGCGAGCATTTTTCACAAAAATACGCCCTCGTTCGGACGAGAGGTAAAATGGAGGTCCGCTGTGTGAGTTTTGTCACGCACGTTCAAGATCCCTACCTTGCTTGGAACAGCAAGAGTGCGGCAATATTCAAAATTTTCTAAGTAAAAAACTCGCTTCTTGGCCAATGTAGTACCTTCGAGTGGAGCAAGGGAAGATCAAATGTAGAGTGTATGTATCAGTGAAAATTTTCGCTTAGTTTGTCCTTGTTTTGAAGTTATATAAAAACCTTCAATTGAATCAAGCAATATTATTAAACCATGAATGTATTTTGGACATTCTCATATCTATTCCCGAACTTAAGTAAATAAATACACAACGCTTTAAATCCACATTTTTCATACTAATTAGATCACTCTAAAATTAGTCATGCAAGTATATTTTACAGCATCAATGAAGATTTTTTAGAGTACCTATTTGAAAAAGTGTTACATTGTATTACTAATTTTGATGTACAGTTGCCAACATTTTTCAACAGGTGTTTGGCTAAAAACTTCTTAAAGAGTAATGAAGCAAAACTGATTTCAATGCGGTAGCAGTTTTGAATAAAGCATAAGCGATTTATAAATAGAAATTACTTTAGTTCTTTAGCAAGTTGTATTTGTAAACTGTTTCTGAAATTTTCCAGATGCGCTGAATTACAATTTATGATTATCAGTATTGAAGAAAAATTATTTTTAGAGAAATCCCTTCCATGAAGGTAAACTGAAATATTTAGGCACATCTTGTCAGACTCTTGAAAAGCATTTTCTCTGTATTCTCATTTATACTCCGGAAATATGAAATTTCACTTTTGTAGATAAAACTATTACATAATGGTTTTCGGGTCATCATAATTCAAGTGACGTCAAACAATGAATATTTGTTTAACGGAAAATATAATGCATACACCACTTAAGGCCACCAACCAATAAAATTGGCAAAAGTCCCTGGGCATGTTATCGAATTGATGAGATAAATAAACGAATTGTAATCTGATTTTGACCTCGTTACTCTACTCCTATGTTTACTTAATTTGAAAAACAAATTTGAATGTTACATTGGTAATTGTTAAAATAGCATTCCGAAGCTAAATTTAATTTAAGTTAAAATCTTGTAGATGCTCGTTCTTTTTTATTAAGCATTCCTTGGGCTTTTGATGAAAATTCTAATATAAAATTTAACTTCGCTTAAAGTTTTTCAATTTTTTTTACCAGACCATAGTATTAATGCATTCGTTTATATTTGTATAAAAACAGTACGGGGCTTTAGAAATGTAGAGTATCTTACAAACGTATTAAATCACTCGTACTTATTTTGGGAGAGCTTTTTTCTTTAGATAGTTATCCAAACCCGGTGGAGTGGAAAGCTTTTATAGCCCAAGTGTGGGACTCTCCTGTCGGCAAACCCACTAAAACCACTACCCCTGACGGGTGCGCCTGCCAAACGGCTCAGTCGCACTGCAGCCTAAAAGGCTTATTGTGCTGACCCTGGTTAAATATTATGCCCAATCTGCAAAGCCTGCACGCTGAATTATAGAGTACAGGTCACTTGATGAAACGGTATCGACTTCCTTCGGGTCTAACTTTGGTCGCCCGAATAGACGCTTCCTCGTTCTACCCAACGCCTCGCATCTGCATAGCACACGCATTGCAGTCTTCGGTTCCTCTAAGTAGAGTCTGCATTCAAGGTCTCCGTTAGATTTTTTCATCCTCTGGAGGTGAACCTTGACAGAAGTGTGTCCTGTCAGGAACCCAATAGTGATTCTAAATTGTTCCCTGCTTAAGGTCAGCAGCTCCTGGGTTCTGTTTTTGTAAGGCCCCTTTACCAGCGCCTTGCTATGTGTTAGTCCTGGTCTGTTCTACCAGTCTCTTTGGTGTTGGTTGCACATCCATTCGCTAATATAGCTACGGATGGCAGCTTTTGTGACTCCCAAGGCCGGTTCGGGACCGATAAATGGCCCTTGCGCCCCCTGTATTTCGAGTTCATCTGCAATTTCATTTCCCTTGAGACCTTGATGGCCTGGCACCCACTGTAATGTAACAGAGTTTTGTTGTGCCAGTCCATTAAGTGCCTCAATACATTCCCATACCAGTCTAGATGGCACTTTCTGACTTGTTAGAGCCTTGAGTGCCGCCTGGCTGTCAGACACAATATAGATATGTCTTTTAGTAAAGGCACCCCTTATACTTTCCCGCAGACTTTACAGTATGCTGTATATTTCCGTTTGAAAAACGGTAGCGTTTGCCCCTAAGGGCTTTCCCCGAAGAGTCCAGATCCGGACTCGGTCTAGCCCTTAGAGCCGTCCGTGTACCAGACCATGCTGCCCGAAGGTAATCTACCCTTCGTTTTTTCTCGCCCCACATCCTGGGTAACAGTCTTGAAGAGTGTACCCAGCAAATACCGGGGAGTCATTTGGTCCGAACGCATATCGAACAGATGCCCCCAATTTCTCCCAAGCAATCTCGTATGCTCCGTACTTTCAATAATCCTAGACTGAAGGTTCTTAAGTCTGTATAGTCCAAGCTTTACCTCCCCCACCACCACCAAGTGTAGTGGGGGAAGACTAAGGAGAGTCTCCATAGCAGCAGTGGGCGTAGAACACATCGCCCCTGTAATACTTAGACAGGCCCGTCTCTGGATCCTGCCCAACTTCATCCTGCTGTTTAATTGTTTAGCCTTGGGCCACCATACAAAGGCTGCATATGTTATTGCTGTTCTGACCACCCTAGTGTACAACCAATATACCATGTTTGGTTTTAGCCACAGGATTTGCCACAAGTGCGTCTAACTATTGCTAAGGAGGTTTCCGCATTGCGTACGATATTATCGATCTGCAAGTTCCATGTGGGTTTGGAGTCCAGAGTGACTCCCAAGCACACCACTTCGCCTGCCAGGCCGATTTTGTTACCGTTAAGGTAGAGGGGTGTTATGCCTGCAATCTTCTTTCTCCGGGTGAAAGGTACTAAGGTGGACTTTTGGGGTTGACTCGAAGGCCTTCCCGCGTTGCCCACATCTCTATTATTTTCAGGGCTTCCTGCATTCGGTCCCTGATAATATTGTTATATTTACCCTCCACTAGGACTGCCAAATCATTAGCATATCCCAGCGGAGTAAACCTTTCTCTGTTCAGCTCCCAGAACAGTCCATCTATGACTAGGTTCCACAACAAGGGAGACAAAACTCTCCCCTGCGGGAATCCCCTTGCCACCCGGACTGCCATGGTATAACCAAGCAGTTCTGTGACTGCCACCCTTCCACTTAACATGCAGTCTATCCACCTGCAGCAGGTTTCCTCTATCCCAACTGATCTAGTGACCGTCGAGATGGAGCTGAAGGATGTGTTATCAAAGGCTCTTTCGATGTCCAAAAAGGCACATCGAAGGATTTCTTTGTTAGCTAGAGTCTTTTTAGCCCTGGAAACCAGCTGGTGAACAGCTGACTCTGTTGAAAGTCCTGTTCTAAAAGCAAACTAATTCGGGTGTAATGGGTTAGTTGCCAAAACACTCCAATTTTACATTGGTAATTGTTAAAATAGCATTCCGAAGCTAAATTTAATTTAAGTTAAAATCTTGTAGATGTTAGTTCTTTTTTATTAAGCATTCCTTGGACTTTTGATGAAAATTCTCGATGCACACATCAAATCTGATATAAAATTTAACTTCGCTTAAAGTTTTTGAATTTTTCTACCAGACCATAGTATTAATGCATTCGTTTATATTTGTATAAAAACAGTACGTTGATTTAGAAATGTTGGGTATCTTAAAAACGTAATAAATCACTCGTACTTGTTTTGGGACAGTATAAAATATTAAAACGTTTATTATCTAAAAAAATAAGCTGAACAACATAGCATTCAATTTCAAAATGACGCCCATAAAAAGTGGTTGACTATGGTTTCTTGAAAAGTATCGCAAATTATGTCAATTTTATTGCCATATTCATATTCCTCGTAAAAATGCTCCAAATACCAAAAATTATGGAAATACTTTTTTAACATCTAGAAGATATGTAGAAAATACTAAAAAAGTAATTTTCAGTTTTTCCCAAAATATTTCAAGAATCGTTGAAGATGACTAAGTTCTGAAAACTAATTTGGAGAGAGTTCAAAATACCGCAACTTTTTTGTAATTTAACTAAATCTATATATGTTCATCATCATTAGGTCTTCAATCTTGGTCTTAGTATCAGAAATTTTCCCGATAGCTTTCAGCAATTCATTTGACCTTTTTTCGAATCTTTCTTGAATATTTTTATCTTTTAGTTTCTTTAAGTCAAAGTGCCTTTTTCCGTTCCTTTTTTTCAAATTTTTAAATTTAAGTGCAGCTTTCAGAACTACGATGTTGTGGTGAGTGTCTATATCTGCTTCTGGGTAACTTCTACAGTCATTTACTTGATTCCTAGACCGCTGTCTAACAAGAATGTAATCTATTTGATATCTTCCTATATCTCATGGCATCTTCCACGTATATCGTCTTCTAGCATGATGTTATTTGTGATGATTAAATTGTTCTTGTCGCAAAATTTTACCAGCCTATTTCTCCTGTCGTTTCAAGTGCCTAAACCAAATAAACCTACTACTGCTCCTTCCCTACCCTCACCTACCACTGCATTAAAATCACCCGTAGTTATTAAATTTTTATGTCCTTTTACGTATCTTAATATGTCTTCGATATCTTTGCAGATCGCTTCTACCTCTTCATCACTGTAGCTAGAGGTGGGCATGTATACTTGTATTATTACTGTGTTTAGATTCTAATCTAACCATGAGTACTCTTTCGTTCTTTTGTAAGTAATTTTCTACACAGTATCCTACCTTTTTTCGCATAACTATCCCGACGCCCAAATTTCCTTCCTCTGCTCCTGTATGAATTACCCTAAAGTCTCCACTCTAAAAATCCCCCGCCTCTGGCCACCAAACTTCGCTGATCCGTACTATGCCCAGTGCTAACCTATTCATTTCGATTTTTAGGTTCTCTAGCTTACCTACCTGCTTCATGCTTCTAACATTCCACGCTCCGACTTGCAGAATGTTCCCGACTTTCCGATCGCATCTTCCGAAGTAGTCCCCTTCCGGAGATCCGAATGGAGGACTATTTTAACTCCAGAATCTTTTACCCCAGAGAATGCCATCATTTTATTATAATTTAGGTACGCTGTGTACTTGGGAGGTAATGCGGTGGTTTCCCGTTACCTTCCACATCGCAGTAGTGTGTCTTAGACTGCTATACCGATCCCTATAGTATCTGCCAATCTAAGTACCGAAAGAGCCGCTGCCCTCTTTCGGGGACCTGTCTTAGTCTGGTTCCTCACTAACGACCCTACTACTTTGGTTGGACCTGTAGTTTGGCTCTTTAGCTCATTAGAACACGCAAGCCATTTCACCTGTTCTAGTAATCTAAAACTTCGGCAAGGTGCATGTCCATTCGAAATGGCTGTATATCTTACAGTTTACAAAATCCCAATGGTGAGCGATTCCAAGTGGGGCATTCTGTAAGTTAATAACCATTATATTGGTATCCTGGCGGAGATCATCCATCTTCTCACCAGATAACGTTAAATTATAAGTGAGGTTGGCGCTCAACATTTGAGAGTTAAGCGACTTTCTAAGTACGCGCACGTGTTGTAATTATACACCCCCTAAAAGAATTCCTTTTGTATTAATAGAATATACCCGTTCATCACCCTAGCTAACCGGTATCATTTTTCTATTACGTTTCCGAAATAAAGTAACTTATAAAAGCACACGAAACAATATGCAAAACGAGCTAGTACAAACATACCTAAACGATGTCATTCGTGGACAACTTTTAGTCGTCAAAAATTCTAGCAAACTCTTGCATGGCTCACTAAATTAAGTAATTAGAGTTAATAAAATATAAGAGATTATTTGCTCACTTTTGTTTGGAAAATGATAAAGATCATAATCGTTTTTTCTCTAACGCGAAAGTGCCGTTGGTTATCCAAAAGTGCTTGCTTGGATCGACTTTATATACTCGTTGATTCAGTGTTGGATTTCCAAAAACAATAACATTAATTAATTCAAGAAATGGCATAGCTTGTATGATTGATCTGTTTGCTAAATCGAACGAAACCAATTTCAAACTAGAAAATAATCAATTAAATTTAATCAATACTAAAAGTATAACATCTGCGTTTGTTGCAAAACCCTTTCGTCACAAACTAAACGCGCACGAGAGAGAGAGAGAGAGAGAGAAAATGGCTTTCAGTTTACAAATTTTTCAAAATTGCAAATATGAGATGAAAGTTTGTAACACGTAACGGCTCTTCATTCTGACCACAGTTAAAAATTTGAAGAATTTTTTTCTTGGATATCCCTAATTGAATATTATACCCTTTTGCCAGTAGAACCACAAAGTTAAATTCCTACTACTAAGGAAGCAATTTATTGAATTATCCATAAATCAGTAATACTTGATAAAAGATATCACAAATTCTGGTTACCAAAACAAATGCCGATTTTATATTTTGCATTATGGATCACTGTACAAAAGCTTTTGATTGTCTTTCCAGTCTTCCTATTTCATACAACGTGGATTTAGATCAGTTATGAGCCAAATCACAAAAGCATTAATGAGACTTTTATTTATTGATTTATTAATGTCTTTATTAAATTACAGCAAATGTAAAATTGCTCTTATTTTCCTCCATACCTCTGATGGTGGTATATTGAATGTTAGATTAGTAACATATTTCTCTTACAAATTCATTTGACTGATAATAATTGCACGCTTAGCAAGTGCCCGTTTGTGATTAAATTGAATTAGACGATTTTGAACGAGATTCTGTTTAAATGCTTTTAAAACTGTTTTCCTTTCTTTAATAGCATCTGCTACCTCATCGTTCCCCATGGAACTGCTTTCTTTAATAGCAACCTCTACCTCATCGTTTTACAATGAAATTGTTGTTCGTTTATTATACTCTTATACCTTACTGAAATGCATTGCCGTGTTACATCGACTATTAAACATGTAATGGATGTTGCTGTAGCTTCAATATCGTCATAAATTTGCAAAGGAAGTAATATGTTAACAAACTTTATACACCCTTCGTTATGCTCCTGCAAGAGAAATACAGGCAAATGATCTGAAAACAAATATTCTTCCAATACATTCCACTGAAATACGTGTGCTAATTGAATCAGTGAGTGCAGAAACAACGTCAGTCACAAATTTCAAATTTTTCAGAAGAGAAAAAGCATAATAACTCCTCCAAATTTTAAAATATTTGAGAACTTTTTTTTCCTTTGTCATAACATGCTTTTATGTTGCTGTTATAAAAAAATTATCTAATTTCCACATAAATGAGGCTCAGGAGAATTAAAACTATGATTTTGACTAATGCTAATTTGGGCAAACTTGGATCGATTTGTGCAATCCTTGCGACCATTGGGTGAAGATGGTGGTCGTTGCATTTTTTTGTAGTATATTGTTAGTTATTTTAATTACTCTCGATAGCAATGAGCGTAACTAAATTCGAAGTCCTTGTGGCAAAAGAGAAATCTACAGTGTTCTGGCTAAGCTAGGGGTACATTCATTGGGTAGAGCTATGAGGAATGGTCGTGGGTTTACGTAAGTTAACTTTAATTTTTTCTAACTTCAAAAACAATAATTGGAACTGACATATTACTACATAAAATGAAGGGGCGCCACCAAGTCCTAGGCTCAAGAATAGCAAGCAGTACCCTAAGGGAGAACTTGGAAACCCTCAGAGAAAAATATCGCATTCACTGCGAATATGCAGGATCTGAAAGAAACGGTATTGTTAAAACAAAAAAGTTGTAAAAATGGTAAAAAGAAAAAGGTTATAATCGCTATCATCAATTTGAATGTAAACACTAAAAAGAGATCTAAAGACCAAACTTCTTGGAAACACTGTTCAATTAATGTATTATTAAGTCACAGCTACTGGTCTCATCTTTTTAATAAAATAGATTTAGGAATTATAGTTTAGTTTCCCTATGTTGGGCGCATTTGCCCAAAATAAAACAGTTTGTTTAACTTAAGTGATTTTCCTTTAATTAATCAGTATTCTCTTTTGATCAATAAGTCGTTTACAAAGAATATACAACAACTACATATAAAAGGTTGTCTAATCTTGTAGACATAGACATCAAATGCAATTTTATATGAAAGCACTATTATTATAACATAGCCTCAAATATATTCCTTGATATTCAGATCTGGATACCTTGGTTCACAGCCATTACTGGTATCTCTAATTCAAAGTTAAGATTATTTATCATGCATAAATATTAGAACTACTTCGTAAATATCATTTTAAAGCACAAAACTTCCTTAATTCCTGTTAGTATGAATTTGTAAATTTAATTGATAAACTTCGTAATTCCAGATAATAAGCTAAATGACAAATCGCATTTCACGCGTAATGCAAACAGTAATGTTACTAGGACTATTATTTCACACAGCAATTTTCATTGCAATCATTATGTAAAGAAACGTTTAGGTTAATGTACTCGTTTAAATATAAATATTGACTTTGTTCACAACTTCGAGGGAAACAGCTGTTCCAGATCATTCATTAAAGCTAATCGCTTACCTTTGATTGTTAAGCGTATGTTGAAACGTCACAAGAAAAATACCTTACTGTCGCCATATATTCTGACTTACGATAACTGAACAAGCAACTTTTTTTACAGGAATTTTGTAAAACGGCCACGGCAAGTTAGATGATCTTGCAAATGTTCATCTTGCGTGGAAATAATTCTTTATTAGAATTAACTCTTGTATTTCACGAACTACCAAACCAAAACGGTCTACACAAGGACGCCTTGTTTATCCTTACAAACTAAACAACAAAACTACTTAACTTCTTAACAGCTTAACATCGGATTCTGAAGAACGCGTTAACAGAGAGAAATAAAATTTTCAAGTGAATTTAGTACGTGAAGACACAAGCTCGTTCGCAATTCGAATATCACTCGATCAGTGTCTTTCATAGTCCATCTTGCTGCTATCTCTACCTAAAGCTTGAGAGCTAATGATAACAAATTTACGATCAAACAAAAGGATCATATATCGCTTGTCATTTTAAGGATAGTTCTAGCAACCATCAGTTAAAGAGAGTCTTTATTAATTATTTTAGATAATACTCGACTTGTAATTGGATAACAAGGTAAATGCCGGAACAGTAATATCGCTTGTCATTTTACGCAGTTCTAGCAACAGTCAGTTAAAGAATGTGTCTTTATTATTTATTTTAAATAATACTCAACTCGTAATTGGATAATAAGGTAAATGACTTAACAGTAATTAATATTAAAGAATTGATTATGGGATTGAATAAGTGTCGCACTAAATATAGTAACCAAAGACTATACGCATTTATGAACGTCAAAAAATACATGCTACAATATGTTAGTTAAAGTGATATTGAGAGCTTGCAGTAAGTAATGGTATATGACATTTAGTGGTATGGTGATTGCAGGACAGTTGTAGTAAATGCGCCTAGTTTCTTTTTACTATTTAAGAATATTGTTGCATAAGGTGGTTTGGACGTGACAGAATACTTGGCGAAGACGATAAAGTATATAATTTTCGTTGGTAGAGTGGTAATAGGATCTTTGCTTCACACTGAAGTGCATTCAGTGTAGTGGTCCTGAAGGCCCCAGTAGCAAGGTGTATACTTTGACCTTGAATGGAGTTCAAAATTTTGAGATCGCTGTTTCTAGCTCCTGTACATATTTCATAGTTAAAGTAGCCTACTAGTAGAAAAGTCTGCGATAGTAGTACAAGAGGTGATCGTGATCGTTGACTTTTCATTGGCAGTTGGGTAAATGTACGTTACAAATTGTAAATATAATAGATTTAAAAAACTGTATTGCAAGTTCCTGAAGGTCGGTTGTTATATCAAGTACTTGTATTAGGGCATGGTCTTATACCAGAATAGCTATACCACGCTTAGCTCTCAACGTGAAAAGAATGTCTTTATGATATCACCTGTAGCTTTTTAGTGGTTGGTTCAAAATGCATTTACTGTAGACAAATGTATATCGGTGATGTTTCGACCACTAGTATTTTTATCTCATTAAGATAGAAAATACGACCATTACAGGATAAAGTAATACATGAAAAGTATTTTAGTTAGAACAAACTTGTCAGAGGTAAGGCCGATGTATTAAGAGTCAGTATTATTCAGATTTTTCTAAACTTTTGTAATGCTGACGCACTAATTGTGCATATATTGGCATATAGGAAAATATTCATCAATTTTCGCTAGTCTAGGAACCGTAGTCAGAAAATTTAGGAACAATTTACAATTTACCAACAAAGCTATTGCATGATATTGTTAAAGTATAATACCAAAAAATAGGAAAGTACGTAGTACATTCTTTCTCAACCAGCTATTAAAACCCGGAACTTTACTATAAACATAGCATATTCGACAAACGCCAACCTATTTGGCATGACTAATTATTTTACAAACTTGGATGTAACAATATTCTCACGTATTGAAAAGAACCGAAATTATAAATTATCTAAAACAGACAGAAGCTCATAAAGCAGATGTTCAATAGTAGATAGTAATCGAGGGATCACCTATCGTTCCCACGTACCGAGAAATTCTTGAACCCTACCGCAAGTTCAGTGCATAACATATAAACCGTGTGAATAGTTGAAATTGGGAAGTTCTCTAAAATAATATACAATCCCATCACGGAGAAAATAATTCAAATAATTCACGCACTTTCATTGAAATCGTTGAATACAAGATCGTAACTTCTGTCAAACCGGTATACAGTAAGTCGCTTAACGCTGAAGTTATAAAATCGGGATTGCTAGTGAAGAAAAGCTCCAGAACACGTAGATAATTGTGGAAATATAGTAATTTACAGTTGCCTGGTGAAATGGTTTAGTCAACGAATGCTTTCAGCCAACAATTATTATTAGACTGACCGTTCAGCGACTTTTCCAGATAGGTACACGTGCTAGAATTGTATACCCTTAAAAGAATTTCTGTTGTTTTCATAGAATTTGCCCCTCGCTACTGTAACTGGCTAGTGCAAACTTTTCTGTTACGTTTCTGTGGTAAGGTAACTTAAAACGGTCATTAGCGTCAATTTCACACGTAACAGCATTATCTGCCGTTTGCTGAGGACAGTTTCATATGGGTCTTCAGGTTCATCAACATCGTATTTTGTTTCTGCGTTACCATTTGCCAACTAAGAGATGAAACTTAAATTTATTATATTTCTGTTATGCCACAATATATTGATATTTTACTTAGGGATTCATGGTCAGGTTTTTCCTGTAAAAACAGGCCAATAGTCATATTATATTTGGGAAGCACTGAATAGAATTTACTCTTAGTTAATTACAATGGTTTCGTGTGCTCACTTCAACTTATTTGCTAACGCATTGTATGCATCAAAAGTGTATTTTTTCAATGTTATAAACTACTTGATTAATTATTTAGTGCACTACAATTTCCACAAATAGTAACAAGTTGGTTAAGATTATTCTGAAATATTTACGAAAGGATTAAACATCAACTGGTGTTTAATTGTATTGATATGAAATACTGAATATCCAGGAAAATCTAATACAAACACCGTAATTTATAACAGCAATGTCAAAAGTTTTCACAAATGTACGCAAGTTATGTATCCCCAAATTGATATATGTATAAAGCAATAGAAATAATTAGGAATTATTAGAAAGTGTTAAAAATGTTAAGTGAAGTGCAACAAAGTAATACAAGGACAATTAATAAAGTTTATTGACAGTTCATGAGAACGGATGCAATACTTTGTATCCGAGACGATAGTGACACTGCAGATGGCAGGTCACAGACGGTCAAGATACCGTGATTACCAAGAAAGTAAGATTGAAACAATGTAACAACGTGTAGAATTAAGAATAAGCAGACATGAGATCTGCAAGTTCCCCAAGCCATGTGAGGGGGTAGGGACATTATAGAAAGCCCAGAAGCTCTAAGGCCCGACAGTCAGTGAAACTATTCAGCTTTAACATTGCAGTTGCTTAGGTTACTCAAAATAGTACATTTTATAGTTATTTTCGACTTAGAGTAATTTAAATCAAGTTTTGTAAAATTCCATAATTAATGTCTGTTTGAAATAAATTTGTTAAGAAGTTTTGGAATTGGTTTTTAAAAACGCAGTTTCCAAGGCCCGAACCTTAACTCGCATAACACACAAAATAATAATAAGAAATGGTTTGAATAAAATATAACTTTTTGTATCTATAACATACTAAATGGAATTAATATTCCGAATAATTAAATTGACAAAAGTTCTATCAAATAGCTTGTTTTGACTAAACATGGGAGCCATTTTAAGCGTAATGCAAACCCATCAAGTTTTCTTAATTTAATATGAAAGCAGATGCTATCTCGTAGGCGTGTGTTCTAATAACGCCAGTCTAATAAGCTTCTTAAGCCAAACTGATGATAATGCTTTTTCTTAAATTTTTGCCTCGAGATATTCATTCGGTGGTCCCAGATTAAAGCGAAATTATAAAACAAGGTTAATGCTATTAAATAGAACTTTGTCTAGGAATAATTCTGTATAAGGCAAGTTCTGCGTAAAACTATATATACTATACTGAGTATTCCAATGAAAAGAAACAACCCTTAATCAATTATTCGTTAAGCAATTTGGAATTTTTGTCGAGGACACATGTTAAATTGGACTTTATCAGAACTACCTCCTATGAGACACACCGTTCACTTTAAAAATTTTGAATAAGAATCGTGTGTCGGTGACGTATCATTTCCAATCTTACAGTCAACTTAAAACGAGTAATGTTAATTGCTAAAGAAAGATAAAAATAATTGCACAAAATAATTACATTTTATTTAAACATATCCTCAAACTCCTTTCCGTTCGCTTCCATGCAGTGGTAAAGTCGTTAAATAAAAGCTTGTTTCCTAAAATGTCGTTATAAGGGTAAACAATTTATATAGACAGGCTTACTGAGTGATATAATTAAAGTATAAAGTTTTCATAAAGTTTGGTTATCTTAGTTTGTTTACAGAATTTAGCATAGCTTTTCTTGATGGCAAAATTTCTCACAAGGACCATGTACTTTATTTTATTTTTTCTAACGAAAATCTCCACATCGTACGCCAACTTTATATTACGTAGTGACTTGATTCAGCGTACGTGAGAAGATCGTCAAAAAGTACTAAATGAACAAGTGCATGCACATAAAATAGGGAACTGAGTTGATAACAATCGCGTTCGTACCGTCACTCTAACGTATCTGCTTCTCACTTTCTTAAAGATAACAACTCCTATAGCCCCACTAAGATTTATTCGTCGGTTGTCACTACTCCGGTATGTGAGAAACCCTTCATTGACGATAAGAGATCGCCATTGCAACCATTCGTTCACTTATTAGTTAAGAAATTGTTACGATCTATTTTATATTTAAAAATGTACTGCCTCATTACGTTAAAAACCATTCAGTTCATTTGAATTTGCGTTTGCAACATTTATATAATTTCAATCCGGGTAGATAGGCAACCAACTTTGCTTGTCTTTCATTAAATTAAGGAGTTCGTTTATCTGTATTCTTATTCCATATCTACACACCTAGTCTTTATTAATTAGGGCGGTCCTGCATGTTATTAGTTGGATCGTGATTTTTGCATTTTAATAATTTAATTTAAACAAATAAAAGGCGTAATTGTTATTTCTTTTGTTATAAATTTGGTACTAATATATTCTTGCATGTTCAAACAGATATCATTTATTAGAGTTTCTAAAATGTTTACATGTATTATTAAGGTTTGCGATAGATTTTTTGTGAGTATTTTTTTATATAAATTTTGATAAGTAACTGTCGGTATTAAAGTACTTTAATTTGAAAACTGGATTTCACATTCCACTCTGTACAACATTCCCGAATGTGCAAGTTGCTCGAGTTTTAAATTGAAACCTAGTTTTTAAAAATAAATTACTTCAATATCAAAAGTTACCCATCGAAATTTAAATAAGAAAATACTCATGGAAAATTCACTGCAACTCTTAGAAATAAAATCAAACATTTTAACAACGCTAATAAATGATATCTATTTGACCATGTAACAATAGATTGGAACCAAATTTATAACAAAAGCAATAACAACTATACCTCCATAACCATAACCATAACGTCTCTTATAATTTTCACAAAAGGCAGGAGCGAAAGTTTTGCAAACTGTACGAATATAGTCACTTATTGATGACAGAATTAAAGGTAAACGCAAATGGAATACCAATATTAGTTTGAACTACGCAATTTGGTGACAAAACAGGGTTAGTAACTACACTGAAAAAAGCAAGAAAGAAATTACTTCAAAAAGTAGTGTAAATGACAAAATGGTAAAGTAGGTTGAAAAACAAACTCACTGGCGGGAATGATGGTCAGCAGCCGAGATGCAAGTGGATGACTGCAGGGTACGTCATCAGCAAATCTATGTAACCCTAGACCAATGAAGATGCACTCTGTGTATCACTTAACTAAAACAAAAATACGCGAAAGCAATCGTTGATGACCTCAGAGCGCCCGACATAAAAAAATGCATAAGTAGATAACCCGTGAAGTTAATAGCATCACCATATTCGGGATAAGAACCCTTAAACAAATGCCGTCACGGCGTCATTAAAAATTTCGAAAACTCCTGTCATGTCAGCGTCTAGAGAAAGCGGAATCCGTAGTTCTCTCTGCTCCTATGTCACATTTTGTAAGCTTTAAGATGCAAATTGTATTCAATAATGATGTTACGTTACAACAGACATAAATTATGTTTATTACTATGTTGACATAAAATTTCCATCTGTCCTAAAACTCTTTTCCACTCGTAGGGGATGAAGGAACACCAAGTAAAGGAACGACACAAGGCAAGATGAAAAAGAACCTACATACCTGAGATACACAAAAAAAACCCACTAGATAATTGTTGCTTCGTCTATCTCTCGTAGCTTAATGGCATCTTTTTACACCACGCGCGCACTCCGCATCACTCTTGCGCAGACGCGACTGCCAGGGACGACGGAAGTTGGCGTATTCATTTAAAAATACGCGGCAATTTACTTATAAATTATAACTAAATCTAAAAATGTACATTGCCAATTTTGGCATGTAACAATCGTAACCAATCCATAAAAGAAAAAAATTTTTAAAAAAGAAAAAACTTTTAGCACGGTAGAAACTTAAGGTCTAGAGCCTTATTTACATATGAACTAACTTACATTCTACTAAATGTTTATTTTAGGCGCCACCTGGTTTTTTCAACTGATAACTCGTCTTGCGATTAACCAGGAAACGGAATGTGTAGTCCCAAGATTATCGAGCTACATCTATAAATGCACACACGAGTCTTAGATGTGGCGCAGTTACAATCAACAGCACAAATTTGTCGGAGACCACAAAACACTATTACAACTAAATACAAATGCGACAAGTCGTCTAACATTTCTACAATAACCTAAAGCTAACTTTACAGTTTTTTGGTGCACACGCACATAAGCATTGCATTTTAACTGTTTCTGATTTGGCAAAAAAATGCCCAAATTTTATAATGCCCGAGAGAGCAAGTTACTATACATTTTACAAATTTTTATATGTTGGTACTCTGGCTTAATAAACAGTACACATCAAAACTTTTAAATGACATGGTTGTGAATTAACAAATTTACCAACAGAATCATCTTACTAATTTCTTACATTTCTAACCTAACAAATTACATTGCTATCATCAGGTTAGCTTCTTCACTCAATACTCAAAATTTCCTACGTCTGATCATAAATACCAAACGTTACGACAACAAAAGAAAGTAAGACAAAGTCTGAAGTTATTACCACAGATAATAGGTAAGATAAATATATTAAGATAAAACTAGATAACAATTGAGGGATCCAAAACGTCGCAGTATGCTAAGGCATGCCACAACTATATACTTTAAAAATATAGGGTAGAATTTTCCAGCTTACTAAGCCATTTTGTCCTTCATCGTAAAGATACAAAAAAGAGTGGTTCCTTAAAGCCGTTACGTAGGAAAGTACTCGTACCCCCTAGAAGAGAGAGATTTGTGTATTAGATAAACGGTACGAGGGACCGGAAAAGGCATGTGGGTGCATTCTTGTACCCGGAGTCGAGTAAGATCGATAAGGCATACTCCTATATACTTACACTCACACATGCACACACTCATGTATACTTGCACTGTTAGCGGCCACGTGCGGCTGACAGCGGCACCGCATGACCTCACGAAAGATTCCCAGAAACGTGATCCAAGTGTCTATGAAAACCCCCCGCACGACCACACGGTAACTAACGGAACTGAAAAGGCAATAGAAATTTAGGAAAGGTAAAAAGAGGGCGGTAGGCATTTTTGGAATGTACTAGTGACACTTCCAGGTAGAAGAGAATAAAGGAAGGGCGCGCATTGAGCAATAGCGATAGAAAAAGGTAGATAGAAAAGCACTACTCAACCAGCCAATGTGGTCAGTAGTCCGGATTGAAGGAAAAATCACTCTTATGTGGTAGACGGATGTTCCAGGACCAGAACAGGTCTACCGAAGGAAGAATAAGGCGGAAACGGAGACAGCGGGATAAGAAAAAAGTAAAGTTTTGGACAAGCGTCCGAGAGAAGGTAGACAGTTGTCCCTGTTAAGCGCAGATCGGTCTGAAGGACCACCTGCTATGTTAATCAGACAAATTTAGACATATAATAAGTTAAAAAAATTACTAAACTCCCGATGAGAACTAGTACGATCATCTTCCTAACGAGCGCATCCACTGCGATAAGAAGATCAGACAAAAAGTTGAAACAACCAACTTAAAAGTACAACTGCAGATACCTTTACACAAAAAACCAAGTGTTCCAAGGTAATTTTCAGAAACGGTAACGCCATAAACACATAGGAATACCTAACTATAAGCAGTTAAATGAAGATACAAACATACTGTCCCAATACACTAAAAACAACCAAGAATTTAATAAGATATCAATAAAAAACGATAGCACCTCACCATGAAGTTATATAAAAAACAAAAAAATGTTTATGTTCTGATGACTTAACAGGAAAAAAACAAGTAATGATATAGAATAAAGCGAGCGACTTAACAGACTTAACAGAAGAAAAACAAGTAATGATATAGAATAAAGCGAGCAACTGTAATAATACAGAAGAAAAACTCATGGAATAGAAACTCCTAGTTTTGCAACTGCGAATATGGACTGTTTCTTACCCCTGGGTACAATTTTTTATTTTATTCCAAAGATCAGTGATATAGCCATCAGGTAAAAAGTCGCGTTTTAAACTAGTAACTAATTCTTCCCAGGTAAAAATCTGGTTTCGTATATTCCTATACCAAACCAAAGCAGAGCCAGAAAATAGTTCCCCCGCTAAGACAAATAAATCTTAGTTTGTACAGTTACAAAAAATTTTAAAATCATTTACGCGGTCTAGGAATGACATTAAAAAAATTTGCGAATTAAAGCTCGAGAAAGAAACACCCCATTTATACACTAGTATAGATTACAGAGACAAGGTACTCGGTTACGAAAAGTTCATATTAAAAAAAACAGGAGGCAAATTTACATCTGAATCTAAGTTAAGTTTTTCAATTAAGAGAACGTCAGATAAGAAAGTTTGCTTAGTTTCATTGGCCTGTTCATCCTTAAGTAATGGTAACAAATCTAAACGTTACTTTAAATGTATTATACGAGATCTAATACGTTTTAATTCTAGGTCTAATGGTGCTGGATTGATTTTATGAACTATATTATTAATATCGTCTAGAGATTGTTTGATCTCAAAGTTATTTTGTGATAAATCTGAAGTTAGTGTACGAGAAATTATTTGTCCGTCAGCTTCTTGTGCTAATACGGCCTTTAATTGCTAACGTCTGTCGTTTTGATTTGACGCAGATTGGATACTGCGTGATTCAAGTTCGAAGATCGTTTCAAGAGACTTAAGATGTGATGGATTCATCATATTACTGTATTTTAGTAAGTAGAGATACTAAGATAAGATTAAGGCAAATAAACGATAATAGTTTTTTAAGTAAATAAATTTTTTCTAAAAAATCCGTAAAAACTATTTAATTATTCAGGTTTACTTTAATAAATACCAGTTACAGATATAATAGTTATACTAAAATTTAGAACAAAAAAAAAGTTTTAGTAATCTAAAGAAATTCAAGTTCGAGATAATTATTTAATCAAATTTAATTTGGTTTTAAAGAATTTTTAAGATATGGGACGACGGAAGTTGGCGTATTCATTTAAAAATACGCGGCACTTTACTTATAAAATATAACTAAATCTAAAAATGTACATTGCTAATTTTGGCATGTAACAACTAAACTCAAGAATATTAATTTTGTTCAATTGATATTAAACTTCTTATCTCTACGAACATACATTATACAGGGTTTCCACAATACAACTTAAGGATTTTGAAGTTAAACATTTTTATTAAATCAAAATCTTAATGTAATGTGTTATACATGAATTTAAAGGTAATATTTTCAAGATTTTATTACAATTTAGTAAATTTTGACGTAGGCTCCATTAGTAGCACGGCACATATCCAAACGAAATACTATCTCTTGTCAAGTCCTGGTTACCATGTCTGGGGGTGACGGTTGACACGCCAGCGAGTATCCGTTGGCTGAGATTGGTTAGATCTCGAGTTTTCGCTGAATATACGACGTTCTCCACATGTCGCCAGAAGAAAAAGTCCGAGGAAGTCAAATCTGAGCTGCTTGGAGGCCAAGGAGTAGGCCCTCTCTTCCAATCCACCAGTTCCGAATGGAGTATTGAGTGCTTCTCGCACACGCAAAATAAGTGAGGCTCTTCGCCATCCTGCTGAAAGTAGACAAAACTCTTCTTCACCTCAATATCATTCAACTGAGAAAAAACATACTCTTCTTACATGTCACAACAGACATCATCAGTTATTGTCTTTTCAATAAAAATGAAAGATCCTATTACTTTATAATGCATAAGGCTTCACCAAACGTTCACTTTGGGTGTCACGACGATACTCAATGAACGAATGAGGCGGCTGCGAACCCCAAATTCTGTAATTGTGTCGAGTCACACCACCGTTTACATAAAAAGTTGCCTCATCGGTAAAAATTACGATTTTTAAAAAGTCGTAATTTTTGTCAATTTTGTCTAGCATATTAATAGAAAGCTGTAATCTCTTATCCTTATCTGGTGGTTTAATTTCATTCAACAGTTGTAACTTGTAAGGAGTTAAACAAAGTCTTTTGGGAACACCTTATGAACAATTGATCTCGGTATCCCCAACTTGAGGCTACGTCGTGTAAAGGATTTTTTAGGGCTTTGTATGCATGAAGTTAGAATTCTATCAAAATTTTCTTTTGGCAGTTGCGGTCTACCAGGCGACTTTTGTTTACACACACTTCCAGTTTATATAAACGCATTTAGCCATTGCCGAATGCTTTTATACGTAAGCGCATCACCACCATAAATGCATTGAAAGTTCCGTCTGTACCGTAACAACCAAACGAGTTTCTACGAGCCAAATGACGCATGAGCTTTTTGTTGTGGATTCTCCATTGCACTGCACTAACTGAGAATGAACTGCATTAACTGAGAACTATATGATATCTGTAGCGACAGGCACACCGAGTTAATATTTGCAATGGTATTGTAAGGTTAACACATCGCCGCGCTGCCACTGTTGCGATAGACACACTGAGTGACACTTTTCTACGCTATCCTGTCAACGCTCTTATTGGAATTTATTTAAAATTAGTATCACTTATTAGAGTTTACTAAACTGTAATCTTGAGAATATTACCTTTAAATTTGTGTAGAGCACATTACAGTAAGATTTTTATTTAATGAAAATATTTAATCTAAACACCCCGGAGTTCTTTCGTGGAAGCCCTGTATAACTATGCGATTATACAAACAAACTTTATATAAACTTGCATTTTTTTTATCCATTACAGATTTTAAGATAGAAGTATTCACAACATGGTACAACATACAACTAGAACTAAGATGGAATAGTCTTAAGGAATCCCCGGCCTTTATTAGAAGAGGTTCAACAGGTGCAACTGTTCTTTCAGAGTCCCTAATATTCGCTTTTGAGACTCTCTGAAAATCGAGACAAAACCACGATCGATTTAGTTTTCCATGAAACGCAGTTGAACAAAACATAAAAGTGACTTAATATATATATATATATATATATATATATATATATATATATATATATAATTTTCTAAAAATGTTGTGGGTTTTAGGTCGGCTGGATTATTTAAGAAAACTCTTTTTTATAAACCTGAGCTGGATTTATTTTAATCCTTTTTCAAAGGTACTACAATAACAGAATTGATAAATAAACATTAAATGATATTGTATACTCACTAAGGCGAGGTTATAATAAATTGGCGATTAACATAAAAGTTATTTTGGTTATAAATCTTCTAAAATGTATATAACAACTTCAAAATACAACAAGAGGTAAAAGTATTATGTAAATAAAATATTGATAATAAATAAAAGTCAAAAGTTTGATAGAAATTGTTATTAAAAGGCAACCTTAAAAAATGTTTATTATAACTATTCTGTGTATATATCTGCATGTAGCACTGTGAGTGTATGTATGTATGTATGTGTGTGTATGTGGGTGCGTTTTTTTTTTTTTTTTTTGTGTGTATGGTGTGTGTGTGTGGTGAGTGTGTGTGTGTGTGTGTGTGTGTGTGTGTGTGTGTTTTTTATTATATTTATTTATTTTAATATTATTAAGAGAAATTCATCTTATAGATCCATTGACAAATTTGTTGCTGTGTGGTTGTTTTTATTTTTGATATTTAGAAGATACGTGTAGATACAATTTAAGTTATTAATATCTGTTCTTTTGTTCATAGTATTTTTTTGCTGGTAGATGTGGCACATTTCTAGAAACTCTCTTTTTGATTTTTTGTCTTCCATCTGTAATATAATTGGATTGATAAAATCTATTTTATGGTTTTTAGTATTTACGTGTATACATAGGGCACAAGCATTTGGTTTTATACGTATATCGCTCTTATGTTGGGTTATTATTATTATTATTATTATTATTCAACAACTAATAATAATTATAATGTTTCAGATTCTTTTGATTTTACCAATTTCATAAATAATTTTCATCTCCCAAACAATTATGTTTTAATAAGCTTAGATGTAGTTTCACTATTTACTAATATTCCAAAACAATTAGTACTAGACAATATCAAAAACATTTGGCATAATATAAAAACGTATGTAATATTCCAAAACAATTATTTTAGATATAATAGAATTCATATTTGATAGTAGTTACTTCAGCTTCAAAATGAATATTATATTCAAACTTTTGGTTGCCCTATGGGATCCAATTTAAGTCCACTATTTGCACAAATTGTAATGGATAGTCTTTTAGATGAAGTAATTAAGAAACTTCCTTTTCAACTACCCTTCATTAAAAAATTTGTTGATGACATAATTACATCTGTACCAGCAAATAAAATTACCGAAACACTTAATACTTTTAACAGTTATCACGAAAAATTCAGTTTACCGTAGAAGTAGAGAATAAAACGCAGTACCATTTTTAGATACGTTACTTATTAGAAATACAAATAATTTTATTTTATTAGATTGGTATCAAAACCAACCAACTCTAGAAGGTACTTAAATTACTTCTCGTATCACTCTTACAAAATAAAAATAAATTTTATTTTAACACTAAAAACAGAATTAAAACAATAAGTCACCATACATTTTATCAAAAAATTTAAACAAACTTTTAATATTTTAATAAAAACAACTATCCTCCAAAATTAATAAAACGTCTTTTATATAACCACACTACAGAAATTACAGATAATAATACACATAACAACACAAATAATAATAATAATAATAAACAAATAGACAGTACAGTTACATTTAAATCTCTTCCATACATTGAACACCTTACACCAAAACTAACTAACGTATTTAACAAATTTAACATAAAAATAACTTCTAAAATACTTTAACCTTAAATTACATTTTCTCTAAAATTAAAGATAAAACTCCTATTTTAAATAAAAGAACATCATATATAAAATCAATTGTCTAGATTGTAATGAGTGTTACGTAGGACAAAGCAAACAAACCCTTAGGCAACGAATAACCCAACATAAGAGCGATATACGTATAAAACCAAATGCTTGTGCCCTATGTATACACGTAAATACTAAAACCATAAAATAGATTTTATCAATCCAATTATATTACAGATGGAAGACAAAAATCAAAAGAGAGTTTCTAGAAATGTGCCACATCTACCAGCAAAAAATACTATGAACAAAAGAACAGATATTAATAACTTAAATTGTATCTACACGTATCTTCTAAATATCAAAATAAAAACAACCACACAGCAACAAATTTGTCAATGGATCTATAAGATGAATTTCTCTTAATAATATTAAAATAAATAAATATAATAAAAAACAACACACACACACACACACACACACACTCACCACACACACACACCATAGACACACAAAAAAAAAAAAAAAAAAACGCACCCACATACACACATACATACATACATACATACACTCACCGTGCTACATGCAGATATATACACAGAATAGTTATAATAAACATTTTTTAAGGTTGCCTTTTAATAACAATTTCTATCAAACTTTTGACTTTTATTTATTATCAATATTTTATTTACATAATACTTTTACCTCTTGTTGTATTTTGAAGTTGTTATATACATTTTAGAAGATTTATAACCAAAATAACTTTTTATGTTAATCGCCAATTTATTATAACCTCGCCTTAGTGAGTATACAATATCATTTAATGTTTATTTATCAATTCTGTTATTGTAGTACCTTTGAAAAGGATTAAAATAAATCCGAAAGCTCAGGTTTATAAAAAAGAGTTTTCTTAAATAATCCAGCCGACCTAAAACCCACAACATTTTTAGAAAATTACAATAAAGGAGGTCGTTATTAGTAATTCATTATATATATATATATATATATATATATATATATATATATATACATATTATTGTGAATGTTTATCTGATGATCACATTAACAACTTCCACATAAAGCGTTGTCTAGTTAAGATCACTTAACCACTCGCAGTGCAGATGTGGCGTTATTATTTTCAAAGATTGATAAATATAATCGCAAATGTATAATTTAGATAAACGTTTGAGATTCAAATTACTAACAAATATCTTTAAATGGTGCTTATACAAGGATTAATTTCAAATACTTGTAATTCCACGGGAAGGTTCTTGAGTTGTTCAAATGGACCTCTTCAACGATAAAACAAAATCGTCTTGCGGACGCTTGCAGTTAATACTTAGAATCCGCTATATGAATATGTATTCTTGTAATACACGACCACATGCGAACAAAACGTTATCCTGTTAGACTGGGAAACCACTGCAAAATATTCGAAGCTCACTGGTGCTATTCTTCACCAATCCTAACGATGATCCTCTGTTCGCTATAACTGGAATCACTCTTCTTAACTGCACTTGGTTGTATAAAACCTTTGTTACTTATTATACGATCCACTCATATTCTTCCACAAATATTAAATTCTTTATATTGCTCCAGTAACACGATGATTAAATAAAAGGGATAAATTTCAAACATATATTCTTTTCTGTTTTTAAAATACAATTACAGATTTCCAAAAAAAAATGTCTTTTTATCAAAAATTTTCAAAATCAACTCTCTTATTATCTCAACACTTATCACCTAGGAGATTGTCTCAAAAATTATCACTTGCCTATTATTTACAAAATGTTTAAGAACTACACTCATTGATCAATTATCATTATGTATACTTCCTATTTTGAACAGCTAGATACTTATTGTGTCACTTATACTACTTATTATTGGTTGACATTCCACAAATCTTAAAATTACTTAATGCTAACTAAACATGCTAAAATAAATTCTCTTACAGGTATTATGGTACATTAATTAATTAATGAAATAGAGTATTCATCAAACAGTTAATATGACATTTACAAATAATCAACCGAAGCTCATTCAGTTCGAATTACATTAGATAAACGTTTTATTGAAGAACAGTTAACCAAAACACTTCTTTTTAATCTCAAACGCTTCACCACCAGTAAATAGCATTTTAGCCTAGTTTAACAAGTAATTATTTATCAATCCTCAGTTTATTGTGTTTTAAATTTAGAAAACATTGATAGGAGTGGTAAATTAATGTGTTTACCCTCAGATATCTTTTAAATCATTTTATAATATTTTAATATATATATATATATATATATATATATATATATATATATATATATATATATATATTCAGAAGAAACTAGTCAAAACCCTCCAACCGTTAAACGTTCTCATTTGTTGAAGACAATGACCGTACATTATCTAGCGCGTGAGAAAATGCGTATTTATTATATAACATACAATACACTATAGATTTTCACCTACCAGTGTATCACAATTTAACAAACGCATTTGCATGCGTAATGACCTACTTAAATAACAATGTGAAATAATTCTTTCAGTTTCAGATTAGAAAATTCCTTATACTTAATATTAAAATAAAGAGTGTGAAGCTATATAGGCGTAAAAATAAAATCATAGCATTAAAAATAAAAAAAAATAAAACGGCTATCCTTTCAGTACAAGAAAATAAAAGTGAGTAACAATCCGATCTTCAGGACACATTATCTGTGCGCGTATAAGTTTTGTTTGCCACTACAACGACCGCACAAAATTGTTTGGTGGGTATGAGGTTAAAATACTTAAAACTAATACATAAAGATAGCATGAGGGACCATAGGAATTGCGATGCAGGCCCTGCATCCCTGCGTCGGTTAAGAAAGGATCAGCTCGCAAGCCAAATTGATAGCAAATTCGTCGTCGACGACTTTAACGTAAACGCAGCGAAAGACAGTGGCGATACAAAGCCGCACGGATGTACGTACACCCAAGGCCCAATGTCGTGAGATATGAACCTTTTAACTTTGCAGCAACTTAAAAGTAAAGAAAAAATTAAAAAATTAAAAATTATAGACGATTATATACGATATTTGGAGCTTTATAGCAATCACGTACAAGAGAGAAAAGGAAGTGCTCGCATTGAGTAACAGCGATAGAAAAAACGGTAGATAACAAAGCACTACTCGACCAGCCAGAGTGTAGTCAGCAGCCCTGAGTGGGGAAGTACCGCTTTTATGTGATGGATGGCGTCTTGGGATTAGAACAGGTCCAACAAAAGAAAAAATAAGGTTCAAACGGAGATGGAAGAATACGAATAAGTAATTTTACGAAACGCTTTTTAGAGAATGGGTAACAAGTAGAGAATACCTCTATTAAAACAAATCGATCTGAGACCACTTGCGACGGTAATGATAAAATAAACGCCCTATGCCAGCACGTCGATAATTAAAAACAACTAAACACTAAATAGGATCTCGGCAGGTCATTTTTCTACCGAGCCCATCCACTGCAATAAGAAAATCAGACAAAAGCAGCACGACTAACTTAAATGAACAAATGCAGTAATTTAAAAAAAAGTAGCGACCCCACAGACAAATAATTGTATGGTCGACAGTTAATTTTCCAATACACCAAAAACAATAAGGAATAGCTTTGAAAATAATAAAGGCGTCAAGTACTCACCTACACGTTCAGGAAAAAAAACACACACAAAAATATACAAGCGTCCCTATAATATCAGAGCAGTCGATAACGAAAGTTAAGATATAGGTAAGTAAAAGTGTGACTATATTTTACATGCATTATTTTTCTAGCTGTTTAAGATTTAAAATGTAACACATGCATATTGTTGCGTCACAAAAATAAATAAGATAAACTCGTACCCGTATTACGGCTTATTTAGAACTATAGGATCTTCTTACGGTTTGTTGAAACGAACACCATGGTTAATTATTTTGGTTGTTAATCTGAAACTTCAAATTTGTAAGAGCCAATCCTTGTTTGTTCCACAGCCATATGTTTCATCAACGGACATTTAATTTATTTTAGAAGGTACATAAAACGTCAACAGAACATTCTTGTACGATAAAAGATAATATTTGAAAGTGGTAAAATTAATGCATAGGCTTAGATAGCCTAGCACAGATAATCAAATACTTCACCAAAGAAATATGTTACTGAAGGATATGCCACCAGATGATATGCTACGGGAGGATATGCTACGGGAGTACCCTAGAAAATAAACGTGTTACAAAAACGAAATATAGCAATACGCCACGAGGAACAGTCTAAAAATTTATCTATAGTCAGCTTACCATTCATTAATATTTTGAACGGATTATTCAGATAGGCTTTCGTCATAAGCATTTTGCTCGTATTCTAAAACGTTATTTATGTATGTTAGGAAGAATAAAAGAAAAGACACCTTTTACATATCAGCTACGACATCATGGCCTTAGAAAGGACATCATTATCGGAAGACGGCATGTGCTCAAAAGACCGTTAGATATGAAGACAAACGAAAATTTGTTCTGGCTTAAAGATAACCACACATTTTAAGAGAGGGACAAAACAAGAAAACTATCCTGAATGACAGATTCATATATACACCAGTTGTGTATTATGCGGTCTTATTTATGTAATAGGAAGCAGTTGGTTAATGTTAGTGGTAAAACGTCTCTAACAAAAAATATAACTAGTGGAGTACCTCAAGGTACAATCTTAGGTCCTCTGCTTTTTTTGCTGTATACAGCTGACTTCGCAAGTAAACTTCGTAATTGTCAATCTAGATTTTACGCTGACGATTCACAAATATATTTCTCATTTAAAATTAATCAGTTACCAGTTGCAAATGCACATATCAATGAAGATCTAAAGGAGCTTTCTGATTTTGGAGCAAATCATTCCTTAGCTATTAACCCTAAGAAATCGGTAGCAATTATTTTGGGCCTGAGAAAACAGGAAGATAGTTGTTGATAACATAAATCTAGTGGTAAATGCCGAAAAAATTGAAATACAAAATCACGTTAAAAACTTAGGACTGACGGTTGACTTTAAACTACGATTTGATTGTCATATAAATAATTTAGTTAAAAGATCATACATAATTCTGCGTAAACTGTATGTTAACAAAGATTCGTTAAATCAAAAGCTTCGTAAAATGCTTTGCGAGTCACTTATTTTGTCTGCATTTGATTATGGTGATGTTGTTTACATTCCCTGTTTAGACTCTATTACTACAGCAAGGGTTCAAAGAATACAGAATGATTGTCTTAGATTTATTTTCAATTTAAGGAAATTCGATCACATTTCTGAATCGCTGCGCCAGTCGGGCTGGTTAAAAATGGAAAACAGGCGGTTACTGCATCTTGCAATCTTTACGCATAAAATTGTAAATTCTCTATCGGCACCAATTTATATAAAAAATTTGCTACTACCGCGTAGCAGTTGTCATTCTGTCCAGGTAAGATCTCGTGACTTGCTGCATGTACAGCGTCACTCAACCACCCTCTTCCAGAGGTCATTCCAGTACACTGCAGTTAAATTATATAATTCAATTGACAACTCCATGAAAACCAAATCGGTATCAAGTTTTAAACTATCATTTAAAAAGTATTTACTTTCAACACAATAAATTCACTGGTCTATACATTTATATATTCTCATTTGTTCTCATACTCTTTAGCAGAAATAAGTGTTGGCTCATAAAGTACCAACTTAATGTTAGTGTTAAACTGTTTGCAGTGGCGTTCACACCAGAATTATAAACATCCGGCTTCTTTTACATGTTTCTATTCTTATTTGTAAATTAATTTTTATTGTATTGTTAGTTGCAGGTTAAGTGGTAGAACAGCCTTTGGCTGAACTTCGCCTGTTATACTACATTTTTTTTTTTGTTATAGAACTTATTAATAATCAATAAAGACGATATTATTATTATTATTATTATTATTATTATTTATAAACATATATATATATATATATATATATATATATATATATATATATAGTGTATTGTTTAATAATACTAAAGGGAATTGTTACACAAATCAAAACTAACTTGTGATTGTAAACGGTATTGATATAAAATTAGGACGAATAATGCTTTTATATTGAAGGAAATGGGATCACAATGCAACATGGCAATGGAACAGTGAATTGACATGTTACAAAGCATTGCAATTAATAGTAAAGTGCTACAAGAAATAGTTACTCGTCAGTTAGATTTCTTGCTAATGTTTAATCGTCTATATGTACGTTCCAAAAAGGAGATTAGGTCAATTTTTGAACTGTATTCCAAGAAAACTAAATTCCATTTAAAGATGTAGTGTGTTTTTCGAATAGACATAGTAGAATGAGTAGTATGTGTTGTAAATAGATCGGTTGCAAGTAGAAATAAGTTAGAGCCTACCTTTAATTTTTTTGAGCACCAGACTTGCTAACTATAATACATCAGAAAAAAAATGGATCCCGTTTGTTGCTAGTCTTCGTTTATTATTAGTTCGAATAAGTCAAAGCCTTGTTTTATATGTATTAAAGGCGATTGCAACGTTTTTAGATCTAATTCAATAGGTAGTAAATCGGTGTTGTGTATTGAATCGTTATTATCATCAAAGCTTTCATTAATTTGTTCAGTATTTTCTTCTAAATTAAAAGGCATAACACAGGTATCACACTGATTAAGCTCTTTGTGGAGAACAAGAGACACCAGAACACACAATCATACACTGTGGTCAAGGACAACAAAACACAAACCCAGAGTCAGAATAATTAAGACACACAGACACGTACAACATCATTAGAGACGAAACTCTATATAACACGCTCAATCGACCGGCACAGACTTACACATAAATGTAAGGAGCAGTATATACAACAGTTACAAAGAACCAGATAGAAGACCAACTGAAGAATTGTCATGTAAATAAAACTTGTAAATTAGAATTAAAACCTAAAATAAGAAAGATCAAATTAGCAAATAAGGACATACTTACTGTAAACAAACCTAAAACACATAGTCAGACACTAGTTGGTAACTTAACAAATCTAACACCTCAAGTTGGAAATGAATGTACCAGAAGCAGGACAGGTCTTGCGCGAGCGTAACCCCGGTTTCCGGCTGCCGCTCGCTCGCTGAACCCTGGGCTCCCAGATTCCGGTTTCCGATGATCAAGAAGCCCAGGGGAAGCACAATAGATGTAAGTTATAAGTGTATAAAGGGGAATGTAGGGTGTAGGGTAATGTGGTTACTAATTTAGTTTAGTTAGGTTCCACACGTACGACCCCCCGATCTCCGGTTGCCGATGGTCGGGGACGTACGTGTGGTAATTGTAGGCAATTCTCCACGCCCTGTCTGGAGAAGAGCAAGTAGTTTAAGTTTTAGAACGTAGGTTAGTTGGTAGAGTAGGGCATGTGGTGCAAGTTAGTATAGGTTAAGGGTAGCAAGAAAAGTAGTTTAGGTCTTCGTATGCAAAAGGTTTGGCGAAAGTAACAAATATTTGAATAGGATAGTGTTTTGCTAACGATAACAATGTATTTCTAAGGTTAAAAGGGGTAGTATTGTATAGTATGGTAGTAATGTATAGTTAGGACATAATACGACTTGCTATATCGTTTTAGAGAGCAAGTTATAGGAATAGTTAGTGTAAATGAAAAAAAAAAGATTAAACTCTTTATTGTTGAAGAAAGTTTTAAGCTATAAGGTTCATTTAGAGAACGTGCCCGCATAATTTGTCTGGAACGCAGTTCGAATAAGCTACCGTTTGACTTAAGGTAAATATAATTAAATATTGATACTGTATATACATATAATAAAATTAGAACAAAAAATAAGTGGAAATTTAATTAAATCACCTAGATGTATTTATTTGTTATTTAAAATGAAATCAAAATATATTTTTCCTCTACGAAAAGGTTTAGTCACTAAATCGTACAGGCAAAGGTGTACATATTTTTAACAAAAATGTAATTTAAAGTATTTATCATAGGAAACAACTGTTAGATACAAGAAATTACTACTAGAGACACTTACCTAATTTTGTGTGTTACTAAAATGAAGTAAAAAAATGTTTTTTCTCATAAAAAATAAAAATGTCAATAACCTCAATTATTAATGAATGACTGTTTAGAAGTGGAGATAGTTACTGGTTTTTCATTATAAAATCACTAAAAAACACTTGTTTATGAATATTTGCTTGTGATTTGCATTCATTTAGAATAAACAATGAATTTAATTAGAAAAACAAGCTTTCAGGCGCCAAGTAAAAATGAGCCATTAGAGAAATTTTATAAATGTGGTTATAATCCCGGTTTTTATAGTTACAGACAAAAACATTGTTTTATTTATTATAGAAAACTCTCAAGCTTTTATTTAAAAGTGAGTGATTGTACAATTTTTTTATAAAATCATAAAAGATGCCTGATGGTTATTAAATAAAGATTTTTAATTAAAAATATGAAAATTTAAATTTAGCTTATGTAGTCAGTATTTCATAATTTGTTTTATTTTAAATAAAGTTCCGAGAGTAAAGCAATATGAGAATCAAGATAAAACTTTGGTAAAATTAAAACAATCAAATCCCCAAACGTTGGGCGCAAGTAAAACAATCTTGGCCGTTGAGCGCCAACACAACGACTTCATCCTTATAGTGGAGGGGAATCGACAGTTTTCCAACTAAGTTAGGGGTCTATTCCTCAGGTAGAGCTTATGAGGAGTGGTCGTGGGCTTCATAACAAAAATATTGTTTTGTATACTGACTCTCAAACAAAAATAAGGGTGCAAAAGAGGCGCCACCAAGTGCTACAATTGATTAAGCACGGGTTACCCTAAGGGAGAACTTGAAAATCCTTAGGGGAAAATATTGCTTTTACTGGGAACACACAGGATCTGAAAGAAAACTATGTTATTATAATAACGAAGAACGCAAGAGATACACACTTGCTACCTTATACTATAAAGAAAAAGAGTGGTTATTAATACCTATAATTTAAACATAAATAGCAAAACGAAATTTAAATATCAAGCTTCTTGAAAGCACTGTTTAGTACTTCTTCATTGTATGACAACCAACCTTATTCTTTATAAAAGGGGATGTACTATCTTTTATCTTATTTATTTCTACCTTTGGACGCACTTGTCCAAAATAAAACAGTTGTTCAATTAAATCAAATGATGGTTCTTTAATTAAATTTGCCTTTTTCAGTGGTAAAATTTATATACAAAAATGTATAATAAAACGTGGTCTAATCGTTTAGACTCTGATATTTAAATATGAGAATTTTGATAATTTCTACTAAGAATCAAAATGTCAACAATGAATTAAATATGACCGTACAGTTTTTAAATACCCAAAATGCACAGATCTGTTTACCTTGGTTTACAAATATTTGTTATATATTCAATGCTAAATAAAATTAGTTCTCATAATTACTTTATGTATTACTGAACTTGAATGAAATACTTTTCCGGATTAAATAAGGAAATTGATAATCTTGATTATTTGTAATAATGTCTAATGTAAGCAATAATTTATAATATAATTAAATCCAAACGATAAAAGTTCTCTCTACTTCCTCGTAAAATAAACAAAAAAACGCTACCATTTTAGTTTCAAATATTCGCCTCTTTGTCAAGTTATTCAGAACAGCTGCTGTCAGGTTATCTCCTTATGCTAACGCTTACCTTAGTACCTGGTTGAACTTTGAAACTTTATTGCAACAAATACCTTGTTGAGACCACATGTGTTAGCTTGCGATTCTTGGACAAACAAGCGACGTCAGCGAACTTTCCACATCTGCATCTTATTACAAAAGCGTAAACTTAAGCTTCTTCTTTTGAACTAATGACAAATTAAATGCATTAGAGCGTATTATACTGGACCATTATAGGGAACCATTTTCATAAACTTGTTGTGCAATTCCTCGAAGTAAATCGAAACATAAAATAAATCCATACAACGAACTATTGAATGTGCATCATTTTCAACTCTTCTTTAACTTATCATAAAGCGAGATTATCTAACGGTAAACTGAGAAATTAGAACGTGATATCTAAACTTGTAAATTTGTAACCTTATAGACTGTGAATTAGCGAGATTAAAAATTGGTAAATCTGTGAGTTTGCAAGATTAAAAATTAAACTACAATAACATTATTTAGTTCACCTTAATACCATTACCATTATCAGAAACAAACAAAGGTCAAGTGCATTCAGCACTTGATTACGCTGCCACGTCTATGGCGACGCGTAGATCGCTATCCCGGACCGTATTGAAACCCATGGTGCTTTTAACTGCCGCGAATGGGCGAGCCAGACTGATGTTTCCGTCGACGAAATGCGCACAAGGCACAAAATCGTCTGACATTGGAAATGTAGTTCAAATAACCAACGTTTACGAATAGAGCCTATATTATTATTATTAATTAATATTTGACTCGTGATTGGTCTATACTGTACTGATCTGAACATTTATTAACGTCGTGAAATTAATTGTTTATTTGAATAAACAATGCAGTGTATTTTATAATTAAAATTATAAGCTTTTATAAGCGTTAAAAAAATGTTATTAAATTAATAAAAACTTATTAAAAAATTATATATATATATATATATATATATATATATATATATAGGAAATATCAAAGTCATGTTTCATAAATCACTAGAATTTTCACTTCAATGGGTACATTTTCAAAAAACAGTCAAAAACCGTAGATAATTAATCACAAAACTACTGCGTTTTTAAAATGCAATAGACAGTTTTTAATATACAAAGAATTGCATCAGTTAATATTTTAATTCAACCTAGCAGTTCACCATTTTGGATTGATAAACTATAACAAAAACCACCAATTTGGCGCCAAAATTGTAACTGTCAATTAATTACAGATAAACGTATTTTAGTTTAACGAGTGGTTATACAGAGTGCGTACACTTGCACAAATTTTAAAGTAGATCCAACATTCTTTGCTCCTTGTAAACCGGCTCTGGTTCTCTACTTGTACGATAATTTCTTTGTTAGGGTCGACGGCGGTTTTTGCAAATTAGCTATGAAGTCGTTGTTGAAACCTGTTATACCTAAATTTTTGAATGTAACTACTCCACCTTATAAGCGGCAGAGTCACCACACAACAGAGGAGGGGTTCCTGTTTAAAGTTAAGCCCAGAGTAAAATGTATGGAAAGCGGCTTTTCGTACACAAGGACCTTCAAATAAGATCTTCCAGCCAGCTAAGCTTTGTCAACTTAGGGCACAGCTATGAGCAGGGGTCGTAGGCTGGTATACGATAAGAAAAGAAAATTTTGGACACCACCGTATCTTACTAATAACTGTAAGATCTAACAATACGAAGATAAAATACGGAAATCTTCGAAAAGTAAAAAACATTTTTTGAACTACTAAAACGTATAAACACTGCAAGTTTGAATTAGAACGATGATCTCGTACTATCTGAAAATATAACCACCTCAAGAAATTCGTAGAACTAGGGCTTCACTAAAGCCTAGTCAAATTATCACAAACAAAAATTCAAAAATTAGCAATTCAAAAATATAACTCTAAAATAAAATGTCTTACCAATAGAATGTTGGTGGCTTTTCTCTCTATACTCATGAATTTTATGAATTTGTTTGTACCAATTGTGAGTAACTATTATCAACTTCAATAGAAATAAGATTTAAAATAACATAATCCATTTTCTATTTGGTTAAAGAAATCTTTTATGCAACTTTATATACACTACTGTTTTTTTGTAATCAAGCTATCAAAGTAATTATACATAATCTCTCATTACTTAAGAGCATTTCAATGTTCTTAATTATTTATTAAAGTTCTTTAAGGAAAATATTTAATTTTTTTAATAATAAGTAACAACTGTTTAATTATTGTTTAATTATCACCTGTTTTGCTTTACAAACAATTATGATATACGATTAGGACTCATTTCATGGAAGATTGAATTTAGATATTTATAAAAATTTATACTTTGAACGAAACATCAAATAGCCCTGTCGTATAAAATAATCTTTGTATACTTTCGAGTAAAAAAACTGGATCATAATATGTGACAAACAAGCGCTAAAATGTCACCTGTTAAGCTACAAACAAGTTCTGGTTTAATCTTTTTGATACTCTGAAACTTATCTTTAAATTTTCTACGTTCTTACGAACATATATACAAATCAAACTGTTAAATATTGAACAAAAAAATATTTATACCAATTTAAACTATTGTATAAATTTACAAAAAACAACCGCTACATTTCCAGTAGTTTCCTTGTTTAGCGAGAACTTAATAAAGAAATCACTCACCACAAAAGTTTGCTTGATCTCTATATAACTCCGGTAGCAATTATTTACCAATCTATTTTAGGATGAACTTTGTACTGTTGCCCATCAATTTTTGTGTACAATTACAACAGATGCGAGTCCTTCACATATGTCTGAATTACGAACTTGATTTCCATTCGAGAATGAACGCTTAAATTTTTGTTTGTTCACAACAAGGGCGCCTTAACATTTCAATTTGAAATACTTAATAACAAAAAAACTTGCACTACAAAAATCAAAAAACATTAATTTACATTCAAAAAGAAAATAATTACATACCGTGATGATGTTACTTCGAAACCATGTAAAACATCTCAAGGGTCGGTTAATCAAAGAAGACTACTGAACAAAAATTTCTCCTGGATTCTCTAGCATATACCCTAGTGATGGCTTCTACTTCAAAGTATAAAGGAATTCTCCTTCTCCAAGCCACGTGCCTGTTGGACTCCGTGACTTCAAACAACTCTACCCAACACGCGTCGAAAAACTGATTACATCCTCTAATTAAAATAGACTGAAGAGTTTTACTACGCGAGCAAGCGCAGTGAACCGAATTCTTGCATCGACACATTTGCAACTATCAGGGCAACCAAAATGCTACATTAAATTTATAAACACAGATGGAGTTCTATATGATAACGAATAAATATTATATTAATGGAATAGAAATATACGCTTCAATACCGTAACGAATATTTGTAAATTAACAATTATAAAAAGGCGTAAATTAATTGGGAACGAAATCGTATTCGTTACACAGCCACTCTCCAAAAAGAAAAAAATCTTGGATAAATAAAAACAAAACCTAAGTATGGAATCAAAGATTTTTTAGATAGTCGTTAGCGCAATAATCTCAACATAATCTACTAACCAAATAACGATAAACAAATATCAACTAACTTAATCCTAGACATTGACGTATGGTCAACTTCATGGAAAAAAACAAAAAGGATCTTTCTTATAACCTACTAAACTAGTAATATGGGCAAGGTGAGGATAAAACGGTTGAGCGAATGAGTGTTATAGTAGCTTACGCGTACTACACGTCCAAAAGAGAGATATGCCCGGGAAGACAAAATAGGCAGGGCATAATCGGTAGGGTCTGACACTCAAACGTTATTCAAGAAAGAAGCAACAACAATAAGCATGCGCACATGCATAGCCATACTGCAACTCGATAACTAAATATCCTATTGACTAAAAGTCCAAAATAGAAATAAACTAAACAAAAAACTACAGACTCATAAATCTAAAAATATTTTGCTTAAGATTCTTAACGTTACAAAACTAATTCTAATTTAAGAATATTTACACACGGACAAATGCTGTTTGAAATAGACTTCGCTAAGTTCTAGGAACTAAAGTGACTTAAAACAGGAATCAAGATTACCTACCAAAAAAATTTTGACAACACCAACCCATCTAAGCATTCCTTAAAATCATCGCTAAAAATAAACAACATAAACCTATATACATATTTTTCAAACCTCAAAAAGGAAGTACTTGTGTGCAGTGTTCTACTTTTCAAAAAAAAATATTCGACAGAACTACATCACTAAACTTTCAACTGAAAAAACGCATAGTCATAATTAGACCACCATATATCATCACTGTACTTTATGACTTCCACTGAAATTCCTAAATTCACAAAGTTTCCAACTTTACTGTTCTATGTCCGCACTATTGTAGACACACCAAAAACTACTCGATTTGACTCAAAGTCAAACACTATCCACTATTTCTTTGGTCAAAACATTCTCTACCCAAAACATAACTGTCTAAGTTCACTTCACGAAAATCTCCAAACAACGCAAGCGACTCTCGCTAACCACTACTCTAAAATTTCTAACATAGTAAAAATCAACATCGCTAACATAACCAACATACTCAACTTCTTCAACATCATTAATGTGCAAGCATTTCTAAAATTACCAACATAATAAACATCAACGTCACTAATATAATCAACAGACTCAACTCCTTCGACATCATCAACGTGCAAGTATTTCTAAAAATTATTAAGGTACTATACCTACACATACTCATTACTACTATTGCCTCAACAAAAAAATATGAACTAACACGAAAGTTCAACTGTTACCCAAACAAAAATTATTCTGAAAATGCTCGACAAGCTTCATACTAAAATTTTTATTTTTTGTGACAAACAGAAATCAATGTCACAATTTACTTTTCTGAAGCGTCATTATCTAAATCTAGATCAGAATATGGTTTTAAATCTTTAACATGCCAACTACTGGCTTTAGAACCATCTGTATTACTCAAGTCCTATACCAAATTCAAAATTTTCTTGCGAACGACACACAAAATAAACTTTGGTGCAAGTTTTGCACTAAATTTCTCACTAGTTTTAGAAAGAACTTTATTAGTTTTCCAAACTTTATCACCCACTCTAAATAAAATATCTTTTCTTCTCAAATTGTATTGTCTGCTTGCACGCTTATAAGCCTGGTGCACTCTCGCACGAACATCCTTAAAAATTTTCCATAACTCTTGTCTGTCTGAAACATACAAAGGACGATTTCCAGGCATAACTTCACAATCATCCGTTGGAAGAATTCCAGCAACATAAAATTTTCCACTGATCGGAACACTACGACCAAAAACTAAAAAATTTGGGGTATAACCAGTTGACTGATGTTTGGCTGAATTTATGACATACTGAATTTGAGGTAACTCTAAGTACCATATGTCATGATCATCTATATACGACCTAATTGCGGTACCAATTGTTCTGTTTGTGCGTTTCACAAAATTATATTGAGGTGCATAAACTGCAGTATAGCATATTTTTTTAATCTCAAATTTTTTACATAAACTCTTAAAAATACGACCTAACAATTGAGAACTATTGTCACAAATAAGAAATTGAGGCACGCCGAAAATTAAAAATAGTTTTTCCTCTATAAAGCGCTCAATCATATGTGCCTTCGCACTACGTAAGGGGTGAAATATTGTGTACTTGGAAAACCAATCACTCACTGCTAATAATGTCTTACTTTGGAACGGGAAAACGGACCCATGAGATTTAAGGCTATAATTTAAAAAGGGAACTTTACCTCTTTTTCTTTGCCGATAGCACCAAGGGGACCAACATTAGACGATTTTTGTTCACCACATACTAAACAATTTTTACAGAACTTCATAACATCCCAATTCATTTTTGGCCAATAATAGTTTTTTTGAATACGGGAAAGAGTTTTTGAAAAACCAAAGTGTTCCGCAACAGAAGGATCGTGATATGATCTGATAACTTCCTCTTGTTATGACTTGAGTACTAAAAATTTCTATTCAATCAAATTTGTTGACAGAGGCAAATTTGAAGGGAGAAATTTAAAAACAAAATTGTTCTCGACTTTCTATTGAGAATAACAATAAATCAGTGTTCTGGTTCATTCTCACTCTATTTATAATCAAACTGTCGAAACAAACAAAAATGCTTCACAACGCATAAATTTGCTAGAATGACGAACTCCTCTACGAGCCTCACCTTGACTAATAAACAAAAAATTACAACATCAACCTCAAAAAAATTACGCAAAAATTACTAGAGAGACAAACTCACCTCGAGTCTCGTCTAGACTTACGTAATGCTGAGCGACCAACTCTTCATGAATCTCGTCTAGACTAACATACTGTTGAGCGACCAACCACGACGACAAGTCTAGTCCAAATAGATCTTAACATGCTGCGTTGCGATGCCCATATAAATCAAAAACTTTGCTATCAGAACAAAAACGTGCCTATGCACAAGAGCAATCGCCAAACGATATAACAACAGTAAAAACTAGTGTACTAAATTATTAAAGCATTATTTCTTATATCGAGAAATTAATCAAACAGCCCTTGTAACTAATGGGGATGGAAGATATGTAACTGTAGGAATAAGTTTACCAACAACTGAGGGAAATTCTGCTGCTACTTCTTTCCGATCACTTAAACTACTGGCTCTGTTAACTTTTTCATATGAATCAGCATCAAGAATAAAAATTGTAGCTAACGTTTTATTTTTAAACAGCACTGCTTCGTCTAAATTTTCTGTAAGAAGTTTAATTCTTTTAACACGACCAACGAGATGAAACAGTCTAGATTGTACTCTTTTAAAAATAGAATCCGCGGCTTTACCATCAAATTCTAACAAAATATTCTTTATTGACTCTAGCGAAGAATCTGTTTCTTTACGCTCCTCTAAAAATGTCACTGTATAACCAAGAAGATTAATTAAGCAACCAGGTTCCTTCACTTCCTTAGCTAAAAGTCTACCTAAAATTTTTCATTTCTCAACAATGGACTTACTGCTTTCTATACCTCTAATGTTTAACTCATACTCTTCTTTATGCAAATACACAATCTGGAAAGTATATGTCATTTTAAAAATTTAAAAAAACTTTTCAAGTCCTAAATTTCTAACACTATTATCAAAAAGTAGGTTCTTCAAAAAAACGTTTAAAAATTAACAACAGCAAGGTAACCTGACAAATTTGTAAATACAGCACTCTCCGCTAAATATACTTGCTTGCCAATTACTAAATTAAATTTCTACTTTGCAGTGTCAATAATTGAAATATCCAATTCGATGCCTCACGTTGGGGTCGCCATAGTGTTACACCTAGTTTTTTGAATGTAACTACCTACCTTATAGGCGGCAGAGTCACCACACAACAGAGGAGGGGTTCCTGTTTAAAGTTAAGCCCATGGTAGAATGTATGGAAAGCGGCTTTTCGTACAAAAGGGCCCTCGAATAAAATCTTCCAGACAGCTAAGTTTCTTTAACTTTGGGCAGAGCTATGAGCAGGGGTCGTAGGCTGGTATACGATAAAAAAATGAAAATTATGGACGCCACAGTATCTTATCTTCGGATTGTTACACATTACAGCCATAATTTTCATTTTTTTATCGTATACCATCCAACAACCCCTGTTTATAGCTCTGCCCTAAGTTGAAGAAACTTAGCTGGTTCGAAGATCTTATTCGAGAGTCCTTTTGTAGAAAAAGCCGCTTTCTATAGATTTTTCACTGGGTTTAACTTTAAACAGCAACCCGTCCTCTGTTATGTGGTGACTCTGCCGCCTATAAGGTGGAGTGGTTACATTCAAAAAATTAGGTGTAACACTATTTTTCTTTTTTTTATTTTGTCTTTTTTTGTTCGCAAATAGCAGGGAAACCGAAATGCTACATTAAATTTATAAACACAGATGCAGTTCTATATGATAACGAATAAATATTATATTAATGGAATAGAAATTTACGCTTTCAATACCGTAAGGGATATTTGTAAATTAACAATTATAAAAAGGCGTAAATTAATTGGGAACAAAATCATATTCGTTACAAACCTACAACAGAAAGAAAGGTCTTTGAGGTGCAAAACGCGATACTAAAGTCCTGAATAGCCTGTAACAAAAGGACTATCAAAAGCTTGTGTTTAGAACATCGCACTATGTGGTTGCGAAACATGGACACGGGACAGAAAGAAGTTTTTCGGCCTGTTGTGTTGAAGACAACGTCCAAGATCAGCTAGACATAAATTAGGCAAGAAAATTATTGTAAATGTTATTAAAAAAAAGCGGCGAATAATGGTAGGTCATATTTTCGGACATGAGAATGGTTGGAACAATAATAGAAAAAATAAGAAGATAAAAGTTCAAACATATAAATCAGAGTAATAAGACGCATGCAAATGAAGTTACAGGGAATTGAAAGAACTAACGCAAGAATAGAAACTGTAAAGAGCTGCGACAAGTGAACCTTAAGAGCTTAACTAAGAGAAAGGGCAGAAATAGAGTGGGAGACGGAGAGGGGGAAAGAGGCTGGACGGTAGAGAACGAGAGAGTTCAGAGAGAAAGAGAGCGAGGGAAGGAGATAAGGAAGGGGCAGGTGTTCAAATTGTACTAGCCTAAACTTATTCGATAAAAAAATTTCACAATTTTTTAAGAAATTCTTTTTTTTGGTTTTTTTGATTCATTTCTATTAAAACTCACTTTACAACTGTTTAATCAAATTATTGATTTGAACAATTGCACATTGTTGCTTTTTCAAACATAACATACAGAACAAATCTAAGTATTTTTCAACTCTATACAAAGTTTATAAATTTTTAAACGCACTACAGACTTAACGAATGGTCATTAAAACTCCCCAGGAGCATTGCAGAAAGCACTTACTAATATTTTATGTTTATTTGTATCAGTGTGAAATATTAAATATCTTGAAATAATCTCCTATTAGCACTACAAATTATCATAACAATACGTATGCTTTTAATACCTTTTCACATTCTGCATACAAAATAACAAGGAACGGCTGCATGAATAAAACAATACTTATTTTTTTATATTCATAACACATAGAATGGAGTTCACGCAAAAAGTAACAAAAGCAACGAAAGTTTTATTGAAATTGACTTGCTTTAACTAAGTGCAGGTTCAAATACAATTCTTTATGCCTTCGTATTCGTAATGCGAAACCATCAAGTTTTCTTAATTTAAAGTGAAAGCAGATGCCATCTCGTAGGCGTATTCAAATAACACAAAGTCTAATAAGCTTTTTAAATCAAATTGATGAGACTGCTTTTTATTAAATTTTTCTTTTAGATATTATGTGGCTCTGGCTTTTAATCAAATCGGAAAACAAACTAAAAATTGGATATTATAAGGTGCTATCCGAATATTCCCGTACAGCATTCAGTGTGGCTGTTGGACATGACTGTACAAGCCAGTGCACAAGCGATCGTGAACATAATACCTAACGAATCAGTGTGTCGAATTGCTTTGGCTCGGGAGGTCGTGCTCGATCTAAGCGTTGTGTTTAGTAATCGGTGTTAACGTTAATTTGCTAATGAGATTATGAATGACAAATTCGAGCAACGAATCTTGCATCGGGTTTTGTTTTGCACGTGGTTAATCGTCAATGCTTCGGGAAGCTTTTGAAGAACACTTTCTAAACAGAATTTGGCTCCTTTTAAGATCGACAGAACTTCACTTGAAGATGATCATCATTCAGAACGCCCTTCCACAGGCAAAAACGGATGAAAGTGTTGCAAAGATTCGACAGGTCGTTCACGAAGACAATCGTCAAACAATCCATCATTCCTTTACACCTGTGGGTTTAATCATGAAAGTTATCCAAAGAACTTTAAGTTTGGGCCCGCGTCGTGTTGCTTTGAAGTTCGTCCCTCGGCTTTTGTTTCTAGAACAGAAATAGCGTCGTTTTGATGTATGCAGGGAACTCAAATAAATGTCTGAAAATACCTTCACTTCCAAGATCATAATCGTTAATAAAAGCTGGTTTTACGGCTTTGATCCAGAAATACAACAGTAGTCGTCACAGTGGAAAATCTAAGGTCACCGAGACCAAAAAGAAAGCGCGATAGGTAAAAAGTGCAACAAGAATCAAGCTCATAGTATTTTTAGGCAGCAAAAGCATCGTCAATCGCGAGTTTCTGCCAGTTGGTGTTAGAGTAAACCCTGATTTTTAAGTATTTTGACGTATTGAGGCGGTTGATAACACATGTGCGACAAAGAAGATCCAAACTGTGGAAAACAAAGACTGGCTGTTGTATCACGATAATGCGTCTGTTCACGCTACTCCGCAAATAATATACTTTTGGCCAAAAACAATATGTCCGCTATCTCACACTCACTATATTCATCAAATTTAGCACCCCGTGACTTTGCTCTATCCCCAGAAGTGAAAATTCACATAAAAAATCACCTCTTTGACGCAGCAGGAGAGACATGCAGAAGAAAACTCTGGAAGTGCTTGAGAGCCTTCAAGTTTGACACTTTTCCAGGCATGAAGCATACCGTGGATGCGTTGTATTGATTCCAGTAGAGAAAATGGAAGCCATTAGTGGCCTTGGCAAGCAAAAATAATCATTGGAACTAGTCGGGAAACTTTCTGATAGCGCCTCGTATATAGCTTTATTAAGATTTGTATGCAGTTCCATACCACTGCATATTATTAAATGTATCTTTCCTATCCAACCAGAACAAAAATTGGCAACCAATGCAATTGGATCGGTTAGTACTTTACACATCGATTACTTAATCCGCGCTATTATGATATTATGATTATTCCGTCATCAATTTTATGACATGTTTGGGCGATTTTTGATTAACCTATATATCTTCACAACCTTTAAACTAGATTCGTAGACCACATTTTTAGACACGATTAGTGATAACCTTGTGATCCTGAACTGACCTTGAATTTCTACTAACTACTAACGACCCACAAGCGGTGCTACTAGTCGATATATTTTAACCTTTGTCGACTTGCACATCTTTTTCTCTGTGCTCTGCTTAAATATATCATCTTTTAAGAGGTTTCATATATAAGCTATGCTACCAATCACAACCATCAATTCATCCATCTGTTCACGCTCAATTCTACCAATACGACAATTCGAAAGTTTCTAGTCACATTCTCTTTCATTTGCCAATAAACAGTGTGCAGAACTATTCACAGGCAGGCTTTCTATAGCTTTTTTCTAATCCCCATCCATTATCCTGTTCATGTAATTACTGTTTTCGTTTAAGGATTTTCTGTCTATGCTATTCTATTTTTTATATCTATTATTATGATTATCTTTTGATATTTTGCCAGCTACCTACATTTAGTGGAAGAATTTATAACATTTGACTTTAGATCATGTTTGGTATAAATTACTATTAGCGTTTTTAAGCAAACCTTATGACAGAATCGTCAGCTTCTTGCGATGAATCAACGCATACCAATCGCATGGTATCGAAATCGTGGTAATCATAATAAAAACGATAATCAAGCAGGTTAAACGTGTGCACAACGATCATCATCATTAAGTCTTCAGTCGTAGAACTGGTTAGACGTATACCTCCATTGTTTTTCTTCTTAGTTAACCTACGCATTTTCTTGAAATTCTGAGAGTCTGCATCTTTCATTATCTACCTCTCTTTTTTCTTAGATCTGCTTGTAATATAGCCCAAACTGTTCCTCAAAAATGGCTTAGAACGTATCCTGTCATTCTGTTTCTTTTTTTTTTTGTTTTTCACAGATATCTTTATTTCTTTATTAATTCTATAACCACTTTTTTATTAACTTTATCTGTCCACGCTATCATCATCATACATCTGAAGCATAACATTCCAAAATGCTTCTTCCTTGTCCTTTCTGCTTCTCCTATTTCAGAGTTCACAGGGTCTTGACCTTTAATAAATTATCCGTGACAGTTGTTGGCCAATTACATTCACGAACGCGGTGATAAAGGATCATCGAATTACACACCTATTAATTAAAAAGAATAGTGTAAATGTTAGCAAAGGTTAGGTAATGAATATTTGAATAATTAAGTAACTCGTAGGAATTATGGTCTGTATAAATTTAAACTGTAAATTGTTTTATAAATTCTTTTGTATGAAAGAAAAATGTTTTTGACTGTATAGATGTTTCTTGAGATTGCTGGTTTTTTTTTCATTTTAAAAATTTCATAACTTTCGCTGAGCTGGCAAGACAAAGTAAAGAAAAAGAAGAAGATAATAATTTCAAATTTAGAATTTGCTGTGCCGTTGTCACAGCATTCTTTTATCAACGACCAACGCGAGGCGTTGTCACAGCACTCTTATAGCGGCATCCTAACCTAGGACTCGATTAAGTCGTCTGAAAATTAGAGTTTCTTGTCTCGTAGGATTTGTTTTTGGAGTTTTTTCTTTGTAATATCTGATTGGTTTTCAGTATGACTGACACGATAAAAAAAAGTTCCCAAGAGTTTGAGAGCTGAGAGAATAAAAATTGGTTCTCGGGAAAGTGTTTATATGAAAGAAGGGTAAAAGGATAATCCAGAGATCAAGAAAGAACAGAGTATAGGAGAGACCCGCAAATTGATAGCTCTCTTATTAAGTCTAAATCAATATATATGTATATAAATATATATATATATATATATATATATATATATATATATATATATATATATATATAAATATTATAGGTAGTTTTTTACACAAGGTAAGTTGATAAATACTAACGTATTGCAATTAATAAGATGAAATAATAACTTAGACCTTTTAAGCAAAGCCCAAATGATCATTTCAAATATATATATATATATATATATATATATAGGCCGGTTTTGGGCGTCGCTAAAAGAGTGCTGTAATACAGATACAGCAAATTGTAAAATTTGAAATTGTTGACTTACCTTCCTTTCTGACTTTACTTTGCCTGGCTAGCTCATCGAAAATGCTAAAGTAAACAAGATAAAATCAATCAGAGCAATATCATAAAGAATCTATACAGTCAAAAATATTTTCTCTCAAACAAAATCATATCGAACATTTGCGGCATAGTTTTTTCAAACATCAAATTATTCCTAACAAGAACCTATAACTTAATTATCAAAATGTCTCTTATCTTATTCAGGTTTAAATCTACAGAACTAAATTTCTTCTCTTATGGATAGTTTTCCTGGCTTTAATTCCCGCGCTTGTAAAGTTTGTTTGGCTAAAAAATCCTTGACAGATAATGTATTAAAAAGATCAAAGTGTTTCAAACTTTGAGCACAAACTTTCCTTGGTAAATACCCTTACAAAAAAATTATTATATAATTAAGACTTATTCTATCTTAAATTAAATGGCAAATACGCAAATATCAGTTACAAACAATATTTTAAAAAGTAATACTTCCAAAAATTCACAAAGCGCTTTTCCAATTAGTAATTACATATCTTCTGCTTTTTGGTTTTATTTTAAATTAACGTCCAAATCCTAGTTTACAAGCTTTTCTTATTATTTACATCTCCGTTTAGAAATCAATGTGCATCCTCGGCTTAATTTTTTAAGTTAATTTTCAAATAGGTTTCTATCTTGAATTTTCCATATTTATTATATTTAATAACTTTTATACTTATAAACAGGCTACGTTTAGCTTTATCATCAACATATTAAGAACGACTTCTTTATTCACTCTTACACTGTAATCATTAAATTACGATATGCATATTACATACTCAAAATAACATCTTCGCAAGGCAACAAGCTCGTAACTTAATCAAAGTAACATTTTCGCGATCGCATTTATGAATGAATCTTTTTAATCAGAGTTCCTGTGTATATACAATGTATCTTGATTATGTCACGCTTTCTACATTGTTCTAGTTTCGTATGGAATCTAGTACACCGCAATGATGTAAGATTTTCGAAAAGAATTCATTAACGTCGACTCGCGTAATTGATTTATAACAGTGACGTGCGCTGTCTGTCATACCCTGTGATATGAAATGCTAGATATGGTTCCAGAAAACCGGACTCCAGATTTCGGTATGTGGTTACAATCCAAAAGATACGGTGCTTGCTATGGTGAGTGTTAATTACTACCTCCATCATCATTGCGTTTTATTACCTTGTTAGTGTTGATTTATGTGCGCTCTCCATCTTACTTTATCTTCTAAGGTTATTGTGTCGCATCGCATCTCTCCTACAGTGATTGCGAAAGCTAATAAATAATTCTTGTTAATTTTATCGGTTTTCAACGTTCCTGCTGTTTCTTGGAATGTCTATTCATTGATTAGGTATTTACGTTGTTCTAAGTACAGATGGCGCATTTTCTATATTCCTCTCGAAAATTCGGAAACATGTTTTATTTAAAATAAATTTATATAATACAAAAGTCAATTTATATTATTAATTTAAAGCTTTATAATGCAAACGATGTGCATTTCTATAGAAAATATTTGCTTTTATGGTAAAACGTGTTTTAATGTACAAAATTAAGATTAAAAATGGGGGATTTAAATACACAAAATTATTTATTTTTGTCCCCAAATGGCTTTGTATTTATTTCAAAGTGATTATTTAAAAACACGGAATTGTGCATTTCGCTGCTGCAGTTTAATTGCTATGTATTTACAATGCTATATTATACTTGGTGATTATTTCTACACACGAAAATACATTTTTTGGCACTTTAACGGCTAAAAAGTACGTGTGTATTACACAGGGTGTAACCATGAATTTTCGGAAATTTCTATTTTTCCAGATTCTTTTATATTTTGGAATTTATTTGTAGAATTTGAGTTTCAATGACCTCTCGTGGCCCCTTATCACGTCAATATATATATATATATATATATATATATATATATATATGCTGTGATGTCCTTTGTTTTCGCTGTCTGTGTATTCTCGATTCTGAATTATATTTCAAATTACTAAAACCAATATGACAAATACAAGTATAATGATTTCACAATGATCTTGTTATAAGCAATTTTTTAAATATAAATATAATGAGTCCACTACATCTCCATCTCATAAACAGTATTCTATATAAAAATATAATTAGTTCACATCTCTTTCTTACATACACATATCTCAATTATTCTCTTAAAATACTACCCTCATAAATATATTTTTCAACATATGATAATCACTCATTAATACATCCTTAATTAACTACTTTTAGAAGCCGTTTAATTTTATATTCATCTCCCTCAAAAACCGTATTAAACGTAACCGAATTCGGTATGTTTATAACATCTTATGGTAGGTAGTAATATTTCCGCAAGTGAACGCATAGTTTTGCTATACATTCTATAAATCGACGTTCTAATGCATTTAAGAATCTGAGGCTATAGACCAATACCTTTGATATGGAATATGCCTTCTATGCATTTTACTATACGATAACTTTTCCATTTAATGGTTTAAATTTTTCTATACTTAAATTAAGACGTTTTTTAATTAGCACGTCCTTTTGTTATTAAACACAATTAAAAATTTTTCTAGGATATATAGATATGCAATTTTGACGTTTAAAGGTTATTTCTATGCATTTGAAAGTAAATTTATGTAAAATACGATCCTTTAATTATAAAATATAACTAAAATGTCTTTTAAAACTAGGCGTTTATGCGTCAAACGTAATTAATACATTTATACAGGGCATTTGACATTGATGTTCCCATATGTAGATCAATGGCTAAATAAAATGCTCTTGTTTCCAATTTTCCCAAATTTTAAAATAAAATCTCTATCATACACTATAATATGACCTTGCTATAACCTTTAATCGCAGTAATATATATGACTATCTGTCTTGAGTAGCGTTTGGTTCCGAGTTGCAAGTAAACTTACTCTCTGAGACTATGTTTGTAAAAATGTTATCTTATTTTTACCATTAATATTTTTATCATTGTCGCAGAGATGAAACCGTTACGAGTGTCCATGTTAATCATAAAGTTGAAGTTAAATCAATGAATGACGCTGCCAGTCCATTGCAATGCATACGCTCACCAGGGTTAAGCTGTAGAAGGTACTGCGCGACAATGGATTCTGGTTACTAGCTTTAATATCTGGTGACTGCTAGATGTTCATAAAGTACAAAAAAAACAAGTAAAAGTGATTTTCTAATAATGATAAACTTACTTAGGTAGCTATTTTTCGAAAAAAGAAGGGATTTACTTTTTCGGCGGACTGAAAGTTAATTATATTTAGTAAATATTGAGAAATTAGGAGTGAACATGCAGACACATTAATTTATTTTATAGGTAGAGTAATATGAATACCTAGAATTTATTGAACAACCCTAGTATACCATAGAGAAACATGCTTTACAATTTTATGAAGAAACATTAACACTCGTTTATGATTTTTGGTTTTATGATGATTTTGAACAAACTAAAGGTGTACACAGCGTTAAAATAAAATTAACAAAACCTTTTAAGTGAAGATATAGTTTTAATAATTCCTTACTAACATTTTCTATTATATCCATCAAAGCCGGTTCACCAAAATCTAGAAAATTATAAAGCTCAATTCATTACAAAAGCTACTTAAAATCCCCTTGAAAAGATTTGCTTTCGTTTAGAAGTATGGCACGTTATTGTTATACATCGTACAAAACGAAGGCAAGCCAAATTTCACTAGCTGCCGGTTTATAAATTATTAAATGTATTACGATTCTATAAATAGCCCTAATGATAAACCTCCTCTGAAATAAACCGAAAAACACCCACAAACAGTAGGTGTTTATTTGTATTAAAGTAAAATACTGACTATCCTGCAATTATCTCATTATCTCCCACCAGCATTACAAATTACCATAACAATATAAAGGCATTTCTCCGTTACTCGTTCTGCATACAAAACTCAGTTTTGTATTCGTAACACACTGAATGGAGTGTACGTCTGGAGAGAAGGAAGTAATAAAAGTTCAATCGATTTAACTTTTTTCACTAGAAAAGCGGAGCATTTCTCATTTTAGTGACCTCCTCAGCGCAATGTGCAGCCAGCAAAATCTTTTCAATCTAACGTAACCGCATATGATATTCAATTGGCTTACACTCTTATTAGCTTTTCAAACAAAATTAAGGAAGCGTGTTTTTATGTCAATTACCAAAATATTATGTAATCACTGAGTTACGCAATCTGCAAAAAACGTATGGGATTGCACCTCTAAGAAAATAATAAGAAAAGATACTTTTTCTCAAAAATACCATTCCATAAAGTGTGAGATTGATACGTTCCAATTTTGTTTTTAAAATTTTTCCCTTGTTAATTCATTACTCGTTCGAATAAACTCCGTTTTAATTCTTAAATTCTTCAACAACTCCCTATATAGTTTACTTGTTACTTCATAAGCCCGTTTTACCATAAATCTGTTAAATACTTCAACATAATTCATAATAAACACACTCCCGAATAAACTCCTCAACTCGAACCCCTTTTTGCTTTTAAAACGAAAATTTATTCTATAAATTAAATAGTTATATCCTGTTTTAGGTACCCGCTATCTTGGTATATCTTGCGATCGCCGTAAAAATATTTTTCTCTGTTGTTCCAAGGTAACGACTGGTTGAAATAAGGTCGCGCACGATCCGATATAAACTCGAGGTTTTCCAGTTATAACGCGCTTAGCTAAGCTAGGAATTGGCAGTTCGAATTCGTGTTCATTGTTGAGTTTGTTTCTGCAGTGTGTGCATCGAAGGGTTTTCTACATTTTATTCGTCACTGTATTTCAAAAAGCGATGCATGTCTTTCTGTTGAACAACTAGGAGGTGTACTGCGTGTATTCGATGAGTTTTCCTCGTGCGTACCCATTCTAATCAGATACTCTTTTTAGCTGGAGGCCAAATGGGTTCTTTCGTTATGTAAAACAACTTCTTTGTTTACGCAGAACGACTACTTTTGTCCGTAGACTACTGCTGCAATTATGGTAGCAGAGTGAATGTATGCTGACGACCATGGCGTTTCTATGCTGACTCAACCTCGACGGCTTGCGAGAAGTATCAGGATACCTACAGGTATGCAACTTGTTTTCTTTTGTGTGCGTCAATGGCATATTCCGTATCAACGGTTGGTGTAGTTACGTGACAAGAAACGTTACCTGATAGAACTATTATTTGTTGCTGCGATCCGATATTATCACTCTACAGGTGCGATGTACTATTTTTAAAGATGCTTGTCAAAAGAACGCACATATTTATTCGCTTTATTAATTAGTTACTTTACAAAAATTATTAGGTAAAAAATTTAAAAACACTTGACAAAAGCTCTCCCAATTTTTATTTGATACTGATTAATTTTATTGTGTGTAAATACGAGATGGCAACTCGTAGCTAAATTTCTAAATTGTCCGTAGAATATAATTGTTGGCTGTAAAATAGTAACGCTTAATTTATTTTCCTTTTGCTTGTTTTACAAAATCCTTTATTTATTTTTATTTGTTAATAGATAATCGTGGGCGATGTACTTTATTTTTTTTTTCTTTTTGGTATGTAGGCAAATCCCTCCACTCTCCGCGGTTGATAGTTAGCCTGGTATCTACTTTTCGTCCGGCTACGTCAAGGTACGTAGCAAGATATCTATAACATTACAATATTGTACTAAACACGTTCGAAGTCATCCCCTTCAACTGTATTGCACCGTTGAAGCATATGTCTCTATACTTTTTAAAGATTCTAGCTTGGTTTCTGAGACTAGACTCTCAATCAAAAACTACTGTAGAATGAACATTTTCTTTAGGGGAAATCCTTGTCTTCATATATATTTTTTAACTCAAAAAAGTTAATCACGCTTATAACAGTTTGATTACCTGTTACTAGTGCGGTAACTTTATGTGCATGCTTTATTATGTGTGCAAGAACGAGGAGCAGCTGCTTTTTGTCATCATATCATGTGTGATTAAGAAGGGATGTGCAATTCTACATGGTAATGCAAAGCGCAGTTCCACGCGTCGTCCTGTTTCTCGTTCTTAGTGTTGTGGTTGGCGATAGATTAACATCGCCATATTTTGTTCTTTTTGGAATTCCAACAAGGTTGTGACCAGTTTGTTTAGTCGGCAATTGAAGTAATTCAAGTCCGGTACGGGATAAGATTTTTCTTGAGCTACCAATTGAATTTCGTTTACAAGGATATAAATTTTTTAGCCACTAAGAAGGAACATACTTTCAAAGCATTCCATTTTATTCAAAAAAACGATCGGATTGAAGATGAACGACAGAAAAGATGGCAATGGGTTAAGGAAAAACAAAGTGAGGCATTCCAGCAACTATGTAATGACCTTAGAACCAACTTAGTTGAGGGGAAAAAGTGTTTACTTTAAGAGATATTTTACACGATTATGAAACCATACAACAAGAAATGTCAATAGATGATAGTGAGATTAGAAACACTAGCGATGACTCTCATGCATTGAAGACATTACGGAGTAAGTTGCAAGAGCATTTTGGAGATGACATTGGTTACCATGCCAGATATCGACGGAACGAATCCCCTATTGTGCTCTTTCCTAAACTGGGAGGAGCCTATGTTGAAGCTGCAATTCATAATTGGGATATTGAATCTGTCGCATTGTCACGGAACCTTGCTAAGCTTCTGAACGACAAATATAAGATCATACCTAGGATTCATTGGCCCTGTAAATTACATGAGCTTGTGACAGGCCGCACTGTAATAATTCGTAGTTATTAATTTAAAGTATGTTATTCCTGTTATATGATAAATTTAAGTGTGTCGGGTAGTAGCGTTTTACATACATTAAGACGTTCGCATCATGTGGACACGGCAGGTGTGTGGGGGTTACGCGGATCGACATATGCAAACAAATGGGGAGTAGAGGTGAAACGTCCTACCGGTAAAGACGTCGGATGATTTTAGTTAAGTTTTGTCGAAGTAGATTTGCAATATGAGTGCCAATCATGCGTGCTTTATGATTGAATAAGATTACGCGTGTGTTATCAGTATAGTATAACTGAAACAAATTCTTGGGGTTGGTTTTTATTATTTAACAATCGTTTATCGTGAAACACGTATCAGGTGACAAACATTACCGTACACAAACGCGAGTTTACGACAGTTGTCAGCTGAATTACAACGGGGTGTTGTTTGCACTCCATAATTAGGTTGAAGGTCGAGTGCTGCGCTGTTAACTTCGGCGCGTGGAGCTGAAGTAAGCCGGCTCATCGTGGGAATTGTGAACGTTCATCACGTCAAAGGAGTGAGTGAAATAAACTTGTGATTTTTTATTGTGCTTGATTTAAACGAGTTATTATCATAACATTATTTGGGGTTCATGGTTTATTGTAATAGGCGTCTAGTATTAGATTATTATTTGATATAACATTATTTCTTGTATTATCAACGAAGAGTTTATTAAATTTGGCAGTTGTCTTTAACTGAAATTCGTGTTTTGTATCAATTATTAGTGTTGTAGGAGAACCCGATAAGTAGAATATTATTTAATATTTATGAACTAAATATTTGGCGCCCTGAGATTACTTAGATTGGTTAGTATTTCTCATTAATCCGGTATAAAGAAAGAAGGTTTATAGCTTGAAGGTGGGAAAAGGACCCGGTCAGTTTCATTTGGCACCCAATCGTTGGGCTAGTTAATCAGTTTTACTTTTATTATATAGTTTTTATGGTTAATTTTAGTCCGTGGCAGAGTACAACAGGAATTCTTGTAACGCGAAATTGTGCAGATGCGCTGGGTTAGAATTAAATAGTTTAGTTAATCGACGATGCCGAATAAAAAGATTAGGAAACGTACAGAAAAGGGTGAGAAGGAATGGGTGATGTTTTAAAACAATTAATTAGTGCTGTAAATAACATGAAGATGAATAGCGCCAGTATGAGGGAATCTTTAGATCAGATCAACCTTAAAGTTTCCGAGTAAATAAATAAATTAAGCCATGATGTAAATATGGTATCTGAGCAGAATAAAATTGCTAGGGATGGTAAACACGTAGTTCACAGGGAAGAAGTAGATTATAAGAATGCCAGTGGCGTATCATACGGGGAAGTTAGTAATAAAAGAGACACTAATTATATAACTTTATGGCGGGATCTGGGGGGTTCGAACTTAAATTTTACACCAGAGGGTACAATGCACCCAATTGTTTATATAAAGAAGTTTAAAAGTATTTTTAAAGAGGCTGGTGTTCCAGCGGCTTACGCAGTTCAGCCCAAGACTGAGGTTCGTTAAAAGAGGAAACTGTAGAAAATTTCTAGGAATTTAAGGTTCTATTTTTAGATCGTTACTGGGGAGTAGAGGAGGAAAGGAAGGTGTTTAACAAAATTAGATTTGGGTCTTACGAACGGGGTTCGAGAGCAGATTATTTTCTGAAGCTTGTTAGAGAGGTAGGATTTCTTACTCATCAGATGACGGAAAAAGAGATTATTTCTATGGTAAAAAATCACTTTTCTACGGAAGTACAGCGGGGAATTATTAATTGCTTTCCACGGACAGTGGACGAAGTTGACAAATATTTGAGAGAAGTAGATATGACGGAGGGAAATCATAGAGGGGGGTCGGATTCAAATTGTCGAGAAAGATCCCAGAATTTTAATCAAGCCAGTGGCGTCCTCACAAACAATAGGTCTAATGGATCTAACGCTAATAATGCAACGGCTAACCGGTCGGATAGCAGGCCGCAACAAAATAATGACCCTGGGGCTAGAGGGGCAAATTCCCGTAATTCCACGGGTAACAAAAATAATGATCAGACATCTACGGTTGCGACGTTATTCAATACTGACGGTCAAAATTTACTGTTGGAAAAAGAAATTGATCTTAAACCAGTTATATGGGCACCGATGGTAAAACTGAATATTGAAACTTTTACGGTTAGAGGGTTAGGTGATTCGGGTAGTCAGGTAACGTGCGTTTCGAAGAAATTTTTAGCAAAAGTTATCGAAGTTAATCCTAAGATTTCGTGTCTTCCATTTGCTTCTATGACCTTGGTAGGAGCGATAGGAAACAAAAATTGCATCGTGAGAGAGCAGGTTTATTTAAAGCTGGAATTTCAGGAATTTGAAATTTCATATCCATGTGTAGTAGTGCCGGGTTTGATAAGGGACATCATTCTGGGCTGTGATTTCTTTATGGACCATGCAATTAAAATAGATTTTTCGAGGAGTTGTTTATCAGGACTGTTTCAGGGTTGTGAAAAGGAAATAGGTTGACTAATGGAACCCAATCCCGATGTGCACTTAACAATTTGCGAAGTGTGGGAAGACGGACCCCAAGAACTTTAACTAAAAAAAGAAATTAAATCGTATGAACCTTCTGAATTAAGGGCAGTAGCCAACCGTGCAGAAGTTTTTTCAGAAAATGAAAAAGATAGCTTGTATGGGTTGTTGATGAATTTTAAAGAGATTTTCTCTGACCAACCGGGTCGCACAATGTTATATCAACATGAAATCGTTTTACATGATTATTCGCCGTTTATGGAAAAATCGTACCCTATCCCTCACGCTTATAAAAGCGAAGTGAAGAGGCAAATTGAGGAAATGGTTGCATGGGATGTTATAGAGCCCATGCAGACCGAATATGTGAGTCCGCTGGTAGTTGTCAAAAAAAGGACAATTTCATAAGAGTTTGTTTAGATGCGAAGTGTCTAAATAAGAGAATGGTGCAAGATAGGGTGATGCCACCGAACCCGGCAGAGTTCTGGTATAATTTTACGAACGGGCAGTATCTAAGTAATATGGTTCTGACAGCCAGCTACTGGCAGATAGGCATCCGGTCTGATCACAAAAATACACCGGTTTTATGTACGAGGAAAACACTTTTGTTTAAAGTTTTGCCATTTGGACTCAGCACTTCAGTTGGGTCATTTATTAGAGGTCTGAGTAAGATACTAGGTCCTGATGTCGAATATTTTGTGATCCCATATGTCGATAACCTTCTCCTTTATTCAAAAAATTTGGAAGACCATTTGAAGCACCTCCGAGTCGTGTTTCGAAAATTCCAGGAAGCGGGGGTAACAATAAAAATTAAAAAATCTAGCTTTGCTCGGAAACGGATTTTGTTTCTTGGCCACTGGATAACAGATGCGGGGTTGGAAATGGATCCGGCTCGGTGAAGAAGTCTTACAGCTTAAAGGTGGGGAAAAGCCTGCCCGTTTCAAGCTAGAAGCAAGAAGTGTTCCAGATGAAATTTACAATCCTGTTGCATTATTAACTAACCCTTCTGCTTCAATAATTAACGGAATTGCAACTGTACCAAACCGGAAACAAACATTTGTACGATTGTTATCAGAAGGAATATTACATTTAATAAATGGAGTGCGCCAACCATTGCAGATAACCTTATCCATGTATGTACACAATTTATCTGACAGTAAAGAATTATTGCAAATCCTAAAGAAGTTCAAGTTAGGAATATCGTACAATGATGTTCTGGATTTATTATATACGTGGCCTCTTGACAAAGGAAATAATCCAAATGATGATAGTACTATTTTACAGTACATTGCACCAAAAATGCCAGGGACTGTAATTATGGACAATGATGACTTCAAGGAAGATGGTCTTAGTGGAAGTGAAACAAGTCACTATACGAATGTAATGATGTTGTGGCGAAGTTCCAATAGAGAAACATCCGTGCCAATCGTTTCAAATGTTCTTTCTATATACCATAAGCTACTGGTCGGAGAGTCTTAAAAATTTTAGTGGTCTAACAGGACTTCACCTGCACTAAATTACGATCAGAACCTGAACCAAAAAGTATGGAGATAAATATTTCTGGCACATATGCAAAGCGCGTAACTGCTCATGCTATAGTTCGAGCGGTTATAGCAGACCAAAAAATTCCATCCTTTACTGGGTATCATTGTGCTCTTGGAAATAATATTGAGAAGTGTGACATATTCTATATAAAATCATATCCACAGCCACCAAACATTGAAGTCGTTATGACAATAATGAACTGGTGCCAACAAGTAGCTATTTCCAAAGAAATTCCTGTTATTCAACTTGTTAGTGATCAATCTGTCTATCAAAGAAGTGTACTGTAAAGATGTGTTAAGATAGTCTACAGTGATAGGTGTTGTTGGAGGATTTCACACTGAAATGTCCTATCTGAATGCATTAGGAAAGAGATATGCAAGCAGTGGTCTAGTTGAGTTAGCCGTAGCTTAAGGAGCAGTGGCTCCTGGCAGCATATAAAAGGTCATGTCTGGTAGACATTACCAACGTGGAATGCGAATGCATAAGCTGTTAGCTGAAACAATTATACGCAGAATGGTAGAAAGACACATGGAAAAAACAAAGTGTAGTAGATGATTTAAATAGGATAGTAGATAATATTACGTCAGAAGAAAATTTAGAAGCATTCCTTGAATCTGCATCGTTCAAAAATCTTACAAGTAAAATGTTTGACGACGCGATTAGTTCAGTTTCCGATATGCCAAGAATTTTGGATTTCTTATGTGACTGATGTTGAAACTTTATTTCAGCATTATCACTGTTTACAAAGCGGAAACAAATTTGAAGAGTACTTAGAAAGCTGCAGAAATATGTTGCCACTAATAGCTGCTTACAATAACATCAATTATGTGCGCTACCTATCGCTGTTTTACTAACGTATGTCAACTCTTCCGGAAATACAGAAAGCAGCATTGTCGGACGTTTACGCAGTCTCTTTGACAGGCAATAGTTACAGTGGACTTTCGCAATACCATGTGATAGAAATGACGATGAACAAAGAATCGAAAAATACAAGGGGAGGTGGATGGATTGAACTTGCCAATGATCACTACTCGTCTATTAACCCGTCCAGTCATTATGATCATGAGAGAAAAACTTCGCAAAATGGTTATGTGGCAGAAACCTGTATACCATCATCCAGAACTAAGCCTTTCTCAGATTAATAAAAACCATAATGTTGTAAATTCTGCTGTGAATGCATTGTTAGAATGGAATGCAGATCCATAGTGTGATGAAAACCTCACGCTCAGATATTTGTGCTCAGGAGAACCAGCAAGTGAAGAAATTACTAGGAGCCTCGTAACAGTCCACATAGATGGCAACGTTATAGTAGAAACAGTCCTAAAACGACTGACTGTAGATAATGCGTTAATGCATGAAAAAATAGCAAAATTATAAAGCAAAACTTTTGCGACGAAAAGTATATTTGTACAGAAAAATCAGAATATTCGAATGATGGTCGATCATGTAGCTATGAAGAATGTCATAAATTAACTTACTGATGAGAATGGTGGTAAAATTACATTAGAACATGTCTTGCAGCACCGCATCACTGAAGTGAGTTTATCTCTATTTACACCAACGGACACTTTTCACAAACGCACAAAATCAGAATTTCTAGCAACCATGAATCGTGTACCTGCATCAGCACCGTCAATGTATAATGCACTTATTGACGCTGGTATGATTTGGCACAAAGTCCCACCAGGTAATACCTGGTTAGATTATGCCCGAACAATGTACAACTTTGTTGTAAATTGTCACCCAGGAGCGACAGTCATTCATTTCATCAACGATGTGTACAATCCAAATCTATTAAAAATAAAGCACAAAAATTCAAGAGCAGCAACGCCGTGCATCATGCATCCCATTTTCAGCAAATGGCGTGCATTCCTGTCAAAGTCAGAAAACAAGCATAGACTTCAAAAATTTCTATTTAATAAACGGAAAACATATATATACCCATAAATATAACAAAGTTCTCTTCACAATAGATCTTGACTGTTATAATTTATCAAGTGGAAAACGGCTGGCATCCTTTTCATGTCCAAATCCAATTGAATCAGACTCTCGAGCTTTCTACCATGCCGCTCGATTGCAAGCTAGCTATTCTGAACATACCGTTGTACTCGATTTTAAAGATACCGATGTTTGGATGATTTCGGGACATGTCAAATATCAAAGCGACCAAATGATATTTATGTTCAAGAAAACTCATAATTCGATAAATTTCTATAACAGTCGTATCCTCTTTGCTGCTGAAGATGTTGCATCTATTGCACTTGCAGCGTATGCCTTCACTGACGTTCATACTGTCGAAAGTCTCTTTGCTTGTGGGAAGTATAGTACTATGAAACTCTTGCAGCCAAGGACATCTCGATTAATATAGGTTTAAAACAGCTTGGTGAGAAGACAGTAGCAGATGAAAAACTTGAAATTTTTAGAAGAATTCACTATCAAAATTATTTACAAGGATTCTTTCTGAAGCCAGGGCTCGCAAATTGAGAAAGTTACGAACTAGTAATTCTTCACGTATCCCACCAGATGAAGATTCCTTCAGACGGCATTGCCTGAGAGCTCATTTGCAGGTAATGATATTGTTATATTCATTATATATACTCATTAATTGTACCTTTTTTAACCAAGACATTTAAGTGGCGTTACGTACGACAAGCTAAAAATTATCTCCAACTGACTTTGGATGGATATATTGAAGTGACGGTATGTTGTATCTCATAAAGAAATACAGCTCCAGCACTACCTTAAAATTTCAAAGTACAATCTAGTTGTCCGAATGAAGGCGAAGATCATGGCGACTTGTAATCCGATTCAGAAAGTGGTTCCTCCTCGAATGATAGTGACTCATCCACTGAAAGTACTGATTCAGAAATTGATAGCTACTGCTTGTTACGTTCATTTTCGTAAATAATTGATTAGTTTATATACAATTCTAACAGCATGTACGAGTTTTAACATGATGTTAAACACAAAACTGGAGTACTTATAACGATGAATTTATTTACTAGATAAAATAGAATAAAAGGACAATAAATATAGTGTTTCAAAATTATGATAACTTTCTTTTAATTATGTTTAAGTTCTAGATATACGAATTATATTGAATTAAAAGGGATTTTAAAATTTTTGTAGCACAATACAGAATTTGTATGCGTTACTGCTAAAGAGGAAAAACAAAACGTTACAAAATACTATCAGTTCCTGTGGCCATTCCGTCACCACTTGCCAAAGATCATATAATGGGAAACATCTGTCGCTAGTTCTACGTTTGTTTATATACCTCATCCTGATCGTCCTACTAGTTCCAAGGCATACTCTTCTCCAGTAAAAGTTTTGGAATAATACTCGTACGGGTAGATCAACTAATGAGTGGAATCAAGATCATTCATTTATTTCTAAGGAACCAAATAATAGCCGTTTTTAACAATTCAGGAGAGTGTTACCAGCATTACGATTCAGATGAGCAACTTATCTCATTCAACCAAAATCGTATTCCACGTAATCATTCTGTTACGTTCATTTTCGTAAATAATTGATTAGTTTATATGCAATAATTTCTAACTTAAATTCCTTTGGCGTTAAACACGAAAATTAATTCCGTAAATTAAAATAACCCTTTCGCGTGTATAAAATTGTATTGTAATTATTAATAAACATCCTATATATGTTACTTGATAAATCTTTCTGCTCATTAGAAAAATAAATATTCTTTCTAAGAATTCCTTAACGTGGAATTTACACCATAATTAGATAGGCGTCTTTCCAAGTATTCAATAATTGATGCTGGTGTATTTCCCTTTTTAAAGAATTCTGCGAAATTGTTTCAATAAATTAGGGTTTCCTGTTTTATTTCCTTGACGACAAGTTTACGTTGAGGTTTGGTGCTTTAACTAAACAAATTTAATATTCACTTTCTGTTCGAATAGCAACAAGAAAACATCCGTCCTGTTTTGCTTCGTTCCGTTTTTCGTTATGCGAATTTATGGCACGCATTATATAGCCTGTTTCCTGCGGGGGACACGTTAATCTCTCGAGCTGTCGTTTCTTCTGGAAATGGGAGGCCAAACGCGTTCTCTCTAGGCGTAGGCCTACCTACTCGCTGACGTGACCAGCGACTGAGTCAACCTCGACGTCAGCAACTCGAGGGTGAGTTTTTCTTTGTATTTGCTTCTTACCAGAACGGCTGGGGTTTTACAGTTCAAATACGGCATTTCTAAATTTAATTCTTATATATGAAAATTATTGAACTATTTTGGTATTTACTGCTCTTTTATTACTGCCTAACTATTTGTTCATAAATTACTAAAAATATACTACTTATTTATGTAAAAACTGTTTAAAGACTTGCTGGCACATTTGAAAATGTTGTTGCTATTATGTTTGTAAATATAGGTTAAGGTTATACTGTAACGAATATATTTTCTGTAGTACTATTTTTGGAAGAATCATATCTATGCATTGTTATTCTGTGATACTTGATTCTTGTATTTGATACTGTTATATCTGAAAGAAACAATTCCACAATGGAACAGGAAATCATAACAGTTTAATTAGCTTAAATGCTTTACCCAGAAATATTTAATAACAATATACACTCAGAAAACATATTTAAAAGAGAATTAGTCGTTTGTGTTGCCTAACCTACAGGCGGATTATATCCTTTCAGTCGTTAAAATTAGGATAGCTCTTGCGTGAATACGGTCACGAGGTGACGCGCAAAGCAGTTGAGCCGTTCTCTACTTGCTCGGTATGAACAACCAAGTCAGCCATTGTATTTGAGAATGTAGTCCAGATTGCATCATATACAGATGGGCTCCCAAGTCCTGCATAAGTGGGGCCTCAGAATAGGCGTGCCGAGATAGGCGCAGGTGAGAGAGCTGGTCGTCTTGGGGGCACGGAAGAGATTGATTCCCATGATTCCGGCAAGGCACGAGACCACGCTTCCTTTAAAATGGTTCGAGTCGGTATTTGTTAACGCGCATGAAGTAACTAGAAATACATGTAAAGAGATTGGGGTAATGTCCGTTTATTAAGAACGCACAGCTTTTGTTCGATGTTTGTTGCAACAAATTAGTAAGCAGATTCCGGAAGAAGTGCATCGCAGTTCGATAATTAGGAGTAACGTCTTCATTAAAAAACAGGTATCAAACCTTTCTTTTGTTATGTTGTCAGACTTTAAAAGTGCTCACATGAAATTTTAATCGAAGGTTGTTTAATTATGCTAAACTTTGTGCACAAATAATAACGTGCAATATATTTGTTAGGAAATACTACTAAGGTAATTTTGTACGGCACGCGGAAGATCCATGTGTTTAAAGTATTGTTTGTGGTTCTAAAGTCCACTTCTCGTTTTTTTAAAAGGTTCGTTACAGATGTCAAATTTTAATAAGGTCATTATACCTAAATAAGTATAAAATTTTATTTATCCAAGTTAGCCGCACGTGATTTAAATTTTTTTATAGAGAAATAAATTAAACTGATATGAAATAAATATAAACCAATAAACAGATCTGTCCATTGGATACCAGAAATCTTGTTTTGAAATATTATTAAAGTTAAGGTCTTGTTATGTCAAGACAGATTTATAAAGAATATAATTTTATTATTTTGTATTAGTAACCATATTTAAAAAAAAAACGATAAGAGAGAAACTATATTAAATTTCATTTTTGGACTCAAGTTTTTTTATTTCATACACAATTAGTTTTAATAAGAATATTTTAAAGAAAATATTTTTTTTTGGAATAATGAAACTAGGCGAATGCTGAAGTAATTTAAAAACACAGATATGCTACAACTGATTTGTTCTGGGTATTCATTATTGATTCAAATATCTTTGGTGTGGTAATCTCAAGATTATCCACCCGTAATTATTAGTATGCCTTTTTATTAAAAAGCACAAACAGTGTCTTTTTAATAGAAAATTTGTTGTATACTTTTTCTTTCAGGGTCATCGAGATTGAAGAGGTTGTAAGTATGCTCCAGAGGTTTCCAGAGGTGTTAGTTCATTAAGTTGTAAGTTTTTTATGGTGCTTATATCCCATGAGTTTCTGTATCTTCTCATAGGAGTATAGAGATTCTTGTGTTGTCCATATAGATACAGTGGCGCTCAATTTCCCTTTTCTTTTTATGTTAGCTTATTGTAGAGTTTATACCATCCCCACGCCCTTTCTCATTGCTCACCCTTGGGGTAATTCCCAGACTTAGCCGCGAACAAGTAAAGCTTCACTTGCATCCAACGAGTGGAGGCTAATAAAAAAGTTGTTTCAATACGTACGATGATCTAGAGCGGTGGTTTATAGGGTTGCGTTTGATTCTTTCTTTTTTTACTAATTACTGTTAGGGGGTAATTACCTAAAAACTACAGCTCGCCATTTTCATGAATAATTTTTTTACTGTGTTCTGTAAATATTTTGTTTAATTATAAGTTCTTTTTTTCCGTTGTATGTTTTGTTCTGAGTATGAATGAGTGTGAATGAGTGAGTGTATATAAATTTTCTTTTCTATTTCAGGTTTATTTTAAATTTATCCATAGGTATAAAACCCCGCCCACTCACCTATTGAGCCCGGTCATACTTACTTACTTCTTTCTTTTTCTTGTTTTTTTTTTAGGTTACGTCAATGTACGTAGCATGCTTTTGTTCTCATTGATATCTTTATTTTCTAATAAAAACATAGTTAATTATTTTAATTGTTGTGATTTGTTTACTTTGAAATGCAAATGGCGATTTTCTCATATTTTGTTTATTTAATACAAATCTATATTTCGAATATGTATGTACTTACAGCGGCGCTTGCCAATATTAAGTGTGGAGGAGATAATCCCTCCACTTATATGCTATACTCAGTAGCAGGATTTCAGACATATTATTGGGGAGAGGGGCAAAACTGAAATTTAAGGAAATAAAGTAAAAATTAATATATATTTATTATACATAAACTGCGTGTTTGGGAGAGCAGTTGCCCACTCTTGCCCCCCTAAATCCCGCCACTGTATACTAAACATTAATGTTATCATATGTCCATATATTTCATTACTGTGTTTTAGTTCAAACAATCTATCGTGGTGAATTATACGTCAGTTTAACCGATCGCGGGTATACTTATTAGTCTCATGTCATTTTTATCTCCATTTATACCAAGAATATGGTCTTGTTCTTTGTTATGTACGAGATCATACGTATTCACCTTTGCAATTGAAGATATTATTCCAACTACATCCAAGCATGGTATTTGCTGTAACTTTGATTGCAGAGAAATCTTCAATTTCTTTTTTGTCATTTTTAAACCTTCGCATACAAGAGTTATTCTTAAGGTGGCAATGAATGAAACCATTAAAACACAAAACAAACCGAGTTAGCTGATGTTTCAGCAGTCTAAAACCGGCTTCGCCAGCTGCATTTGAGTTAATTAGCCTTTTCTGCGTCAAAACTTTAATAAAAAAAAATAGTTTCATACATTATATAACAGGTTACAACCTATGTGCAGTATGTATTTACGATCTCCGACACGTATTGTAATCAATAACGGCCATATTCAATTCTTTTAATTAAAATTCATTGCATCCCAAATAGGCTCTCGAATGCATTGCGAAATATATAATCGTTACTATAATTTTTGGTAAAAGTTCATTAGTTGTACCGAGCAATGAAACCACGACAAAATAAATCTACCGCTGCAGGCTGTATGTCAAAAAAGATTTCACGTTGTTAATGACAAAATAGAGTTTGTAGTATTTATGAAAAACATAAAAACAGCTATTGTATCGTGGGTCGTATGTTCAAATAAACTGAATGTGGGGTATAGAAATAGTGTCTTACGATCTCATTAAACTAAATTTATGAAGCGTTCATGGTTTGAGAACAAATCAGCGAAACGAAATAAAAGCCAAAAATATAATAAAAGTGTAGTCAGAAGTAGGTTCTACAATAAAAGAAGTTTTTCATAAAACAATAACGAGTTTAAGTATGTACATGAGTGTATTGCCAACAAAGATGTTGCTTTTGGGTTTTCATATTATTGTGTAAGAATTTATATATGGTTTTAGTAAATCGGAGTCAATTTATTCAAATAGACCAACAAAACTGACATTCGAGTTACTGAAGAATAACTTCTACCAGAAAACGTTTAATAAATGTTATGAGATAAGCAGTAAAGTGGACTCTACCAAAAAGATACGTAAATATAAAAAATCCAGTGTCCAAAAATATTTTATTAATTTTTGTCCAATGAAACTTGTTACACTTTTTTTGTATACTAATGTAACTACTCTACCTTATAGGCGGCAGAGCCTTTATAAATTATGAGGGGTTCCTGTCTAAGGTTTAAGCCCAGGGTAAAGAGTATGGAAAATGGCTTTGAGTATAATAGGACCCTCTAAAGAGATCTTCCAGCTAAGCTAAGCTAAGTTTCTTCAACTTAGGGCAGAGCTATGAGCTAGGGTCGTAGGATGGTATACGATAATAAAAGAATTTTTAATGGACGCCACCGTATCTTAATAATAGCTATAATGAGAAACAATCCGAAGATAAGATACGGAAATCTTCGAAAAGAAAAAAATCTCCTTAACGAGCAAAACATAGAAATATAATACTTACTTGCGACTCTGCAAACTGGAATTGGAATGACGGTCTCGTTCTATCTGAAAATTTAATTACTTCATAGCATTTTAGAGCTAGGGCTGCATTAGAACTCAGTCACTTTATCACAAAAAAAAATAAATTCCAAAAAGATTAACTAGTTAAGATTATACCTAAAAAAATTTTATCAATACAATACCAATAACCTATCCTACTACACTACAACAATTTTATAAATTTGGTTGTTTGCTTTTATATGAAAATTATTGTCGACTTCAATGAAAGAAAGCTTTAGAACAACTTAGGGCACTTTCTATTGATTTAAAGAACTATATATATATATATATATATATTGTAAAGTAAATATCGGGTAGTAGTCAATTTGGGCGATTAGTAAACTCTTTTAATCAATTCAAGCTTTCGAAAAATTTATTTTCTTCATCAGGAAAACTATAATAAAAGGATTACAAAATTTCTTGGTATATAAATTGCTTACTTACGATTATACAGTCTATTTAATGAATAAGTGGAACATAACAAATATTAGAACAGGCTGCCGAAATTGTTAAAAACATTCCAAACACAATAACTAGTTTATATAATAATTAAAAAATTCAGTGGAAAAAAGATTAAATATTAGTAACAAAGTAATATAAAAGTTATTAATTTAAAATAATTTAGAAAATGTCAAAATATAAAATACTTCTGACATATAAATTATGTCATAAGCAAACATAGATAAAAATAATAATTAAATATAACGAGTCAATCTTGAAGTTAAAAAAAATGTTTAAGTGTAAAAGAAATAAGGCAAATAACTAGTTACTAAGAGATACGATCCTTGTTATTTTTTATAACAGAAATAAGATGCGAGTAGATACTATTAAGATTTTGCGTGTCAGTTTTTTTGTTGAGAGGGTGGTCTTGTAGCGCTATCGCTACCATTTCTAGGAAAATGCGTTTTCTGTAATGGCTTTCCCTGAACATGATTTTAGCATTTGCATAATTGATTGTGTGTCCAGTCTCAAGAGCATGGGACACCAATGCGCAGGTTTTTGCGTATCTGTTAAAGTCACTTTTGTGGGAAGTGATTCTAGATGAAAGCCACCTAGAGGTGTGACCTATATATTGGCCATGACAATTCTTACACGGTATACGGTAAACAACTCCTGATTGTTGTAGTTGGGGGGTATGATCTTTTAATTTGCTGAAAAGCGTCTTTCTTAAAGTCAAGGTAGATTTTTTGGTGAGAGATATCCCTTTGATATCTTTAAGAATATGACAGAATTTAGATGTGAGGTTGTCTATATATGGAAGAGGAATGAAAATTTTTGGAATCGAATTAGCTGCGGGAGTTGTGTTGTGTTTGAGAGTGGGTTGGTTAATGAGAGAAGGGGTGTTGAAAAGCAATTTGTTGAGCAGTGAAATTGGGTAAGAATTTTGACGAAGAAGGTCTCTTAAAATAAATAGGTTTTTGTATTTCAGGGTTCGATGAGAAATTAGTACTATTCTTCTTTTCAAGCTTAAAACGAGGTTTATTTTCATATTAATTGGATGAAAGGAACTACAATTGAGATATCTACCTGAAGAGTTAGGTTTCTTGTACCAATCAGTAATAAGATTATTATTATTATTATTATTAGTAACTAGTTATTTGCCTTATTTCTTTTACACTTAAACATTTTTTTTTTAACTTCAAGATTGACTCGTTATATTTAATTATTATTTTTATCTATGTTTGCTTATGACATAATTTATATGTCAAAAGTATTTTATATTTTGACATTTTCTAAATTATTTTAAATTAATAACTTTTATATTACTTTGTTACTAATATTTAATCTTTTTTCCACTGAATTTTTTAATTATTATATAAACTAGTTATTGTGTTTGGAATGTTTTTAACAATTTCGGCAGCCTGTTCTAATATTTGTTATGTTCCACTTATTCATTAAATAGACTGTATAATCGTAAGTAAGCAATTTATATACCAAGAAATTTTGTAATCCTTTTATTATAGTTTTCCTGATGAAGAAAATAAATTTTTCGAAAGCTTGAATTGATTAAAAGAGTTTACTAATCGCCCAAATTGACTACTACCCGATATTTACTTTACAATATCAAATCTTTATAGTCGAAATCCACCTAAACTTTATATATATATATATATATATATATATATACATCATTTGTACAATTTTATACATATAGAAGTTTTTTATATATCTACCTTTAATAATGTCTAAGAGTAGTCTCATATTATTTGTATGAATTTTGCAAGTGCTAATTTATTATAGTTCTTTAGGAAAATTAATGTGTTTTTAGTAATGTTCTACAACTTGTGTTTGATACCAAAAAAGGATCCTGTTTTGGTTTACATATTATTAATTAAATATATTGACTTTTCATAAACTGCAGAACTTACATTTTTAATTAATTTAATTTCTTGAATCAAATGTCAAATATACTTATGGTCTGAACTAATCTGTATTTCAATTGTGCTGTCAATAAAACTAGATTTTATAATGTAACAAACAATTACGAACGGGTCACGTGCTTAGTTACTAGCACATTTTAGTGTAACCTTTTAAATTCAAATAAAGTTATCTTATAGAAATTTCTTTGCGTTCTTGCAAACATTTATACAATATCTAACTATTATATTCTGAACAGAAAATTACGTGTACCAATTTAAATCACTATATAAAATTTACAAAACATTATTCCTTTTCCAGTAGTGGTTCGGAGAAACAAGAATAGAATTGGAGGCACTCACCCCAAATAATCCTCTAGACATCATCGTTCGCTAACCATCGTGTGCAGTTACAACAACAGGTGCGCGAGGTTCACACGTGTTTGGCATTACAGCTTGACTTCTATACAAAACAACATTGACGGAAAATCCTTCAATACTTCCTAAGATTGCAACACTTGAGAATTTGAACTTTCAATACTTGTGCTTCAATGTTCCATAACAATTAGACTGTGTTACCTTCCATAATTAAAAACACTTTATATATTACGTATCTACATAAAACTTGCGCTGAAAAGAATCGAGAAAATGATTTAAATGCAAAATTGAAATTTATTGGCCTACCGTGACGATGTTTACTCTACGGCTACAATAAATCGATTAAACTATCATTTGGTACTAACGGTATTCGTTGGGACCATGCCGCCTGCCTTTGGGACTGCATGTTTTCAAAACCTGTTGGCCCACCTTGCTACAAACGTGTTTATGCGATCACATCCGTACTTATAATGACGAACTTTAACCACAAAGCAATTTATTACTCAAGCAGCGCAGAACTGGGTTGTTGCATCAACACTTACACAGATAAAAGAAAACCTAAATTCTACTTCAAGTCCATAGACATAGATGGAGTTCTAAGTAACAAATAGATATTATATTGTTGAAATAGGAATTTGATGTTTTCTGTATAGTAAAGAATTATTGTTAAATAAATATTTATAACAAAAGCGTACATTAATGATGCATGTAATCGTATTCGTCACAAACTTATGATTAAGCGATATCACTGAACAACAAATTGTAAATTTTCTTTTAGTTTCCCAAGGTGCGATGGGTGTTTCTTATATTGGTTTTCTCCGCTAATTACCAAACCAGTAAACAGAATATCCAGTCAAAAGTTATTTATATTTTTATAGTAGAACGTTTTTTATGTAACGTTTACATTTATTGTAATACAAATGATGCACGCACATCTCCTCACTACCGAATCTGAAAATTTATTTGCATGTGATTTTCGTGTATGGAATACTTCTGAAGCATTCCCCATAAGATTCCAACAATAATCTGCGAGTATTGTGTGGCTCCACTTCTCTTGGTATCGGTTTTCACAATACCTAATGTCTTGGTGAAACCTTTCACCATGTTCGTCACTCACAGCCCTTAGATTTTCAGGAACAAGTCTAAATGCAAGTGCAAAAAATTAATCTTTATAGATATGCTGCAACCCATATCGCTGTATGCGGAATTAAAGGATTCATAATTTATTCGTAAGTTTTTGTCTCTGTATCTCCCACGAAATTGGTACACACCTCATTAAATGAAACTCATGTAGGTCAATTTCAATTACTTTCGAATCGAATACACTGTACTTTATGTTGACGAATTTGCAGTACATTAAAAATTCTTTCTTTTTATTTTTATCTCGCTTAGTCTGAGAAATTCTTTCTCAGATATTAGAATCTTTTATTTAAAAGTTTGACAACTTTTTTCATCAGTCTCAGTTTTATGTGAAGAGGTAGTGGCAAAACATTCTTTGTATCAGCTGAGCAGAATTTGTAACATTTTTTTCTCCAGCAACAAGATCTTCTCGCATTTTCCAGTCTTTCACAAAGCATTGTTTATTCTTTCCCTGCTGTCCTATTCACATGGAAAACAACAGTACTTAGTGTAACCCAATTGCATTCGTAACAGGGTGCTATGACTTTTAAATTACCACTATTATAAATGTATCCCCCTGGATAAATCTTTCGAGAAAAGAACCATTTTCATTCTCAGATATTAGAATCTTTCACCATCTTTATTTAAACCTTCGACAAAGTTTTTCATTAGTCTCATTTTTATGCGCAGAGGTGATAGCAAACCTTCTTTGTATCGACAAGAGCAGAATTTGTAACATCTTTCTCTCCAGCAACAAGATTTTCTCGCATTTTCCAGTCTTTTACAGCAGTACTTAATGTAACCCAATTGCATTCTTAACAGGGTGCTATGACTTTTAAATTACCACATATTATAAATGTATCCCCCTCGAATAAATTCTACGAGAAAAGAACTGTTTTCTTTTTGCGGCTAATGGCCAATATTTGGGATATCTTTCGACTAGCTATAGTTCTAACTTCTGCGGAGGCCTTCAAGACGTGGTCGTAGGTTCCCATGAATCTATCCCAATAAAAACTTTAAAAGTAAATTAAAAAAAGGTCCTGGTATATAAAAACATATACGCAACGCATACACTGAAGACGCACGTGAAGACCTTCAGTATAAAAAATAGCCTTTAGTGAGTAAAGACCTATCTCCTATAGTAATAAAAAGACGCAGCTTCGGAAGTAAAGTTGTTATGATTAATAAAGCAAAACACAACAAAGACTAAGTATTCTTAAATGTGTTTAAATTTTAAAAATATAAAAAATAAAAAATAAAGAAAACAATAATTTTAGCCACGAAAAATAACGACAGAATAGGCCGAATCACAAACAGAACTTCAAAATGTTCTTACTAACTTGATCTGTTAATATTTTCCATAATCCCTATTTTCGTGAATCATAAATGATTTCACTTACTTTATATTTTGCATGCGTTAACTTCGATAACCACAAATGGCGGAGAAAGTTGACGTGTAAATATGAGCAACTATAAAAAAGCGGAACCTTTCAGTACTTACACGAAATAACTTAAAATAAAGCGGCGGCTGCTGAACGAAAAACTGTCGGCCTTCTGTAAAACTCAAACGTTTAATGCACCATAGCTACGATTCACCAGCCTATTTACAATAATTTTACTGTACAACAGTTCGACAAACGTAAAACAAAATCACTTGAAGGTTAAATCGCGGTAAAACCACCGATTACACTATATAGACGACGGACGAGAATTGACCTAAAAGCTACATCTTATGCGATAATTAAAGTTGAAACTATAATTACAAACGAAACACACCGCCCACTAAAATGCAAGGTATTTTTGAAAGCAAAATAACTACAAAGGGTGAAACGAAATGGAAAGAAAGAAAAGTTGTGTGGTCTTGAAAGTGACTCGATATCGAATATAAAAACCCATAGGAGGCTACGATGTGGTAGGATTTGTCTTCCAACAAGTCATACATTGACTCAAATCTCCACAAATGAACTGTTTACTTGACACAATCCAAAAACGTGAACGAAGGATAAAATCCACCATTTGAACAGCAGCGTAGAAGTATCTCAGATGAACAATGATATACAAATCCGTAAAGTAACTTCTACTAGGTAAAAAAGCGGGTCATTTCCTGTCGGAAGATAAAAGTGCGTGAGATAGGCGACTACAAAAATTCCCTCACTAATAAAGGGGGACAATTGCGATAAGTCTTTTTATAACTGATTCGGACGAGATGATGGCGTCCAACTCATTAGAAAAGTGAGTCTGTTGAGTATATTTAATCAGGGGGTTCAAAGCGCTATGGAACTCGGAGCAGGACAAAGGTCCAGTGTATTTTGCTAACGGATTTTGTATGTTACGAACAAAATGAAGAGTCCAAGCGATAACGCAGATAATAAATTGAAAGGATGAATGACTTTTCAAATGGTTTCAATCAGGAAGGGGATGCGACAGCGAACAAAACAATACAGTGTTCCTCGATGAGAACTTCCGAAGAATTAAAATTTAGAATAAGTGAACGGTAAGTGTCAAAGGAGCGATGCAAGGCACGTGATGCCGCCCACCATAAAGAACAATGACACAAGTCGGAAGTTAGCAAACTACGAGTTTTAACCTCAACAGGACTCTCAGTGGAAGGAATATGATGTCAAGAAACGCGAGAACTGTTTTCCTGAATATAAGAAACTCGATTGGTAACGCATGTTTTCCATCGCTGCGGTAGGAAACGAATTCAAGAACGAATGACTATGGAATCAGATCAACAGAAAATTTTTTCAAATGTATTATGGACATCTAAAATTTTGAGGATTAAGGTTAATTATTTTGAGGCCAAAGCGCCGGCTAACAGTTCGAGCATAGGCAATGAGAGGATACGAATCGTAGCAACTTTGGACTTAGCACCAACTAAGCGATCCTCAACGGAAGAAGAGATAAAAAACGAAAATAAACGACAGCACAATAGCCGTGTTCAGAAGCGTCGGCAAGAAATGAACTTTACACGAAAAAAATTATGACGGAATAGCAAGCGTGGTAAAGTCGGAAAGAAGTGGTAATTTATGCAGATATCTTTCTTACAAGCGCAATATGCCGGAGGAGGGGTATCATCCCAATCTATTTTCAAAGACCATAAACGCTGAATTAAATGTTATACCAAAAAAATTCAGGAGTAACATTCCTATAAAGACGAAAACACGGGCTAAATTGGAAAGTAAGTTGCGCTTGGTACAGAAGGTACATTGTAGCTGAACTAGAAAACACAAAGTATCTGAGATGGGATTCCATTGAAGACCTAGAACTTTCAGAACCTGACTCTCAGGATCCGCAAAGGAGTGAGGTAGTGCGAATTCTTGCAAAGCGGCAAGATTCTTTAGTAATTCCGCACAATTACTAAACCACTTATGAGTAGGGTATAATCAAGGATCCTGTGACCACATTTCCACCAGCATCCACATTTCCACACATCTGTGACCAAAAGTTTTCTTCGACTAACCATTTTCATGCTTTCGAGATAACATATCTTAAATTTTTCGCATCTTTCGAGATAAATGAGCATCCTCATTTCCACACACGACGATAAACCTATTTTTAAGATTTGTTTTACCGCTAACATTCTGCACCAAATCAGTTTTCTTCGACTAGCCATTTTTTAGTCTTTCGCAGCATAAACCTATCTTGTTTGGTATTAACCTTAACATTAGAATTTTCTCAGCTACCCAAATTTCTAAGAATTTTTAGATATCATCATCCCCAGGAGCTACCCTAATTTTAAGATTTCCTTACCTGTAGCGACTTTTGAGCGTTCTTATAAAATTTTTTAGTCATGCGATACATCTTGTAGCTAAAATTTGTAGAATCCAAATCTGCAAACAGATTTGAAATCGACACGCCTCAAGTTACATTACCCTCTGCAGATAAATTTTCCCAATTCCACCCATTAAACCCTTGTTATCAATTATATTAGATTTTTCACTACCCATTCTCTTAATTTCGATTGCATCATCCCCAAGGAGCACCAATTTTAAGATTTTGACCAGATGCTACATTTCTAATCACCCCTTTTAATACTCAACCTTTAACCAAACCGAGCGTATTAACATAAATTACATGCGAAAATTTATTTTATTCGATTTACAGTTTAATAAACTAATTAAATTTTACAAAGATAACATTATTTCCTTGTACCACACAGCGTTAACTAACAAAAAAATTAATGTGTTGTTTAAATGACCTGTAATAAAAGAGATTAATTAAAAAACGGAACGTGTTTTCGGTTAATAAGACATATTATCGTTAATCTAACAATATGTTTTACCGTCAGACACCACGTGGAGGTAAACACATTCAATGTAATGGGTTTTAAAATAAATGGGGAGGTCAACTTTCACGTATCACGCGTGGTTAATAATTAAAGCGTATATAATTTCTAAGTGAATCCCAACAATGTTATTTAAGGAGACGAAATAAAGCAATTAACACAATTAAATTTCTACACACCTATAGTTCGTTAGATAGTATGCTTCACATTCCGACTTGTCTTCTGATAAACCACGATAATGTCTTCCTCCAGAAACCAGGCCCATCGTCAACTGGCGTCTTAGCATCTAGCCAACGTGTAAACTGTACTAACCATTTCTACACCATCGTCGCTAGTAGCGGTAACGTGCATTTTATGTCTGTTGCTTCCAAGTGTGCGGCATATGTATTCTTTTCCATTTCGAAATCGCATACTTTAACATAATTCGTGGTTGTTTCGTACAAGGTCCTTTAACAGCTGGCGGAGCTGAACGTTTAAGGCTTAATGACATACCGTGCTGTTTTCCTTGTGTGCGAAGTTGTCCATTTGTAAAGCGAAACCGCAAGTCCCATTTAAGACTTTCTGCGACGCAACCTGACGTGTTACGTCAACATTTGTCTGGTCCGTTTGAGAGCATTTTTCCGTTAGGAAGCACCCATTCAAAACTTTGAGATCATTTTAGTCAAAACAAAATCCGCACTATAAGACTTGACTTGTAACGACTAACTAAACTAATTTCTCGCGCTTATGTCCTATAGAAAACGAAGGTTTCAAACCAACAAGAAACAACGAAATACCCACGGTCACCATAGCCGACGCAACCATTCCATCGTGTCAGCCCGCACTTAAACAGTCCCTTTCAGCACCACCGTTCACTTTGCACACGCATTATTGCATGCACACCACATTGCCAATACACGACTTTATGTCACCCATAACTTCCGATCAACGAACCAACGACATCGCACCCTTTTTCAACGCAACATTTGTTGACGTCAAACATTCGCAACATTGACGTGTTGCACGTCATGAATAACCACACACGTCATTCTTAGTCCACGAAACCATATTTTCAACCACACCACGCCTCACATTTTACTTTCAACTGGCTTCACTCAGACAGAGCATTTCAATGCGTCAGCCTCTTGAGGCCTATTCAAACGCTTACCCACAAGATCTTTAACATCCAGACTCACATTATTTACCCCATTCCATCTTATCATTAACATTTAGCCCTAGATCAACAGCAGTTCAACCATCTCTAGAACGCACGTCACAGCGAGTTTAAGAGATCACGATCTCATCTAACCATAGAACCGTTTGAGCAGATATGTTCGGAATCGTACACGATAACTCAACCAATGCAATTTAGCGAAACATCATACATTTCACTTACGCAATGCGTTTCACGATTAGAATGACTGTCACTTCCTCGATAAACCACTGCGTATGCAACGTACGTCACCCGACATACGCAGCAGCCGATACCATCCAACACGTGGCGCACATCGCCACCGCCTGCCCCGATCACACAGCACCAGCACCCGCGCATCCGTCACGCACGCGCACGCTTCGTGCCTCACGTTGCAGCCTTTATAACAAGAACAACGTTCATAATAACGTTTATTCCCGACAACAAATAACATAACGCACGCACACATTTAACCACAACACACAGACAGTCCTTTCGCAGTTTGGAGTGGTTTACCTTATTCATATCGCAGCTTTGACAACGATCTTCATCTCCTTTTCAATCAGCTGAATCGCGTTCAGCAACCAACGAGTTTCCGCCCATTTGTCTGAGCCGACGATCCATTCTTCAGCCAGCATCGCACCCACCATATCGCATAGCTGCTGATCGATTCCGTCGGATTGGAAATCTCTCCAGCACGTTCACAGTCCACCACTTTGGAACAATGGTTCAGGTAACGACCCGATCGAAGCACCAGGAACACTTGCGTGGTGCACGCAGACCCGCATTCGTTCGTTCGTCATTTGATAAACACGTTTTAACAACCTCAGCATGACGCATCAATTTTCAAGAAGCCCAAAGAGTCTTTCACCGCAACGCATACCAGAACCCGATGTCCTCGTCATAACACACTCATTCCTCATTTCACAGATCGTTCACATCTCATGACGCGAGCTCGCAGCTCCCAGTCATCTTCCTTTCCACCAGTTCGTCCACCACCAGCGCTGGCATAACGGGTTACTTTCGCAACGGACATCCGTTACCACCGACGCAGCGATTCATCAATCCGAACTCATTTTGAATCATGCGATCAGATACATACCCACCGCTTTACAGACTTGCGTAAGATTTTATTATCTGATCTTCCTCACATCTCCAACACCGAACAGTGCCGATTACATCCTTTTCCGACTCTGATCACCAGCCGTCATTCTCATCACACGCAGCTAGCACACGAGCAGTTATCAGCAGTCCGATTCAGCCATCATTTGGCAGCAGACGCCTTTAGGCATAACCATCATCTTCCAGCTCAAACACTGCACCAGCACCGCGCACACCGCACAGCGTTTCGCAACGCGTACCGCGCAGCAGACGCACGCAACGCAACATCGACAACGCACAGATGACGCCACCAGACGCACACACTGTCACACACGCCATTGCAGAACAGCCATCTACCCACCAGTTTACCGTCAAACCTTTCTTGCCATCATCGTTTGTAACATCATCTCACAATCGTCACATCCACACAAAGAAGACATCCGACCGTTCACTCGTCCAGTTCTCCTTCAACCTTGTTCACAGCGAACAAGATTTGAATTATTACGACGTTCCGATACCTTTATCTTTCGCCCAGAAAACGGACAGTTACCAGCGGAACAAGTCCGATCCAGAACCACCACCACAAATTTTAGATAAACACCGTGCGCAGCAGGCGTCGACGCGCACAACCATCACACTGGTAGTCACCGTCACGCTGCCTCGTACCAACACACACGCAGACCCGCACACCAGTCACGCTCCAACGCCATTTCTGCCACAGTCCCTGAGTACGCTCACCAGACGCGGTGTCACATTGCACACGCACATCGATACTCCCGATTGCCGCACAGCGAGCCAGACCGACATACAGCCGTACGCCAACCGACCATATCACATGGACAGATCCATGACATGACATGACCACACCAATGACCATGACCACATGACCATGACTCACATGACCACACGACACATGACACCATCGACACATGACCAGATCATGACCACATGACTCACATGACGAAATGCATTCTCACGACAGTTTATACCCCAATGCTTACAGTTTAACAGACCATCTGGTGTAGCGAAGCAGGTTAGCAGCGCCGGGCGCTGGCCTAACCTATTAAATTTTCCTTTATCTAACCTAGGTCCACACTTGTTTTTAATGGAAAACTATAAAAGCAATTAGTGTTAATGGGTTTTAATGAGAAAATAACAATTAGTTTACCATGGTACATAGAGCATTCAATGTAAGGGTATTTAATATGGATGAGTCAGCTTTGTCATGGTGGTAATAATGTATGTTCATATTATCGTGTATATCTAACAATATGTTATTACTCAGTAGGACAAGTGGAGCTAAAACATTCAATGTAAAGGCTAATTAAATATGTGATGAGCAACTTCCTAATATGCGTGTTAATATTAGCTGTATATTTTTATTTACTTTTTATAATAACGTAAATCGTCTTCCAAAAAATCGACTCGTCGACGGTTTTTGCGATAGCTAGCCATACGGTTGTTAAACGCTGTACTAACCATTTCTACACCATCGTCGCTAGTAGCGGTAACTGTGCATTTTATGTCTGTTGCTCCAAGTGTGCGGCATAGTATTCTTTTCCATTTCGAAATCGCATACTTTACACATAATTCGTGGTTGTTTCGTACAAGGTCCTTTAACAGCTGGCGGAGCTGAACGTTTGCTTAATGACATACCGTGCTGTTTTCCTTGTGTCGCGTAAGTTGTCCATTTCGTAAAGCGAAACCGCAAGTCCCACAGTTTAAGTACTTTGCTGCGGACGGCAACCGGGACGATGTTACTACACATTTGTTCTGGTGCCGTTGAGCATTTTCCAGGTATAGGAAGCACCGCAAGGTTGCAAAACGTTTGCAGATACCATTTTAGTACAAAACAAAATCCGCACTATAAGACTTGACTTGTAAGCGAACTAACTTATAACTAAAGTTTACTCAGCGTACCTGCTTATGTCCTATAGAATGCAAACCGAAGGTTTCCGAAGAACCGAAGAAGTTGAGGATTCACCGGAGAACTAAATGACGTCATAATCCTGCTCGTCCAATACATTTAGCGCCAATGCATGCACCGTTCGCTCGTCGATGGTGCGAATGCCGTTAGTAGAAACATCGGAAACGTCTTCCATGTTATACGATCGCTGCATATTAAAAATCCAAAAGGGTGGTAGCACACCACACAAATTGGTGCAAGTCGTGCTGTAGAAGATGTGCTACTATAACCAAAAACACTTTAAACCATTACTAAGAAAATACCAACTTGTTGTCTACAGGATACTTACAACAATTTAATTTTAAATAACTTCTACGTCATATTTTAGGTGGGCTTGAATATTTTCCAAATGAATCACCAAGCGAAAGTATATGTAGCAGTATTAAATTAACCATTAATTTCCCATTTTACGACCATGGTTAATTATAGATTAAAATTTAATTTGTGCACGTTCGAGCTTCTCGTAAACTAACATATTTTATAGCAACAATGCGTGTATAATACATGCATACCCTTCCGCGCTACTGCTATTCTTGTAATTGCTAGAAAAGTCACTCTCCTTTTTACTGTTGGACGGCAAGCACCATTTTTTTACTTTCTATAGCACATCGCGCACTTTTCGTCTGATAATTATGCTTCTGTGGCTTTACACTTTCGCATAGCGGTCGGCCGCAGTAATGATTTCTAGAACCGGTAAGTACTCGATATCGTCCAAATAGATTAGATGCTCGATGTCTGTCAACTTCCAATTCCTCGTAAAGGTAGAAAACTCGTCAATCATCCATTAAACTTCGACCCGCTCCTGTTCTGATAATTTACAAACATTTTCAAACGACAATGGCGAAATTTTTAAACCTCCGAGGATCTTTAAGTCGTGATCAATTACACATCCGAGCTACGCGTAAACTAACATATTTTGAGCAACTGTATAATACATGCATACCCTTCTCTGCGCTACTGCTATTCTTGTAGTTGCTTGGAAAAGTCAGTCACCCTTTTACTGCTAGGGCTGCTAAAAACACCATTCATACTTTCTTTATAAGTGTAGCACATCGCGCACTTTTGTGGTTAATTAATTTTGTTTATGTAGGCCTTTACACTTTCGCTTATTTAAACATCTAATACGAGATTAACCACTTTCGATTATTCTAACGGAACCACCATACCCCGCACCGTTCTTTTGAATCCACGATCCTATGGGCTTCCGCACTAACACCTACGTATCTTTCCTACTATTGTTAAACAAAACTACCGGTATCGCCATTGTGGATAAACAGATGTTTGTGGATACGAGAATATGTAACCATATACATTAAAGTCTAAGCTATTTTATTTAGTCCAAGAAAATTATTATTTTCTAATCCACAATAATAATCGCCTTTATAGGTTTAACATTTCTACCATTTCCCAATGACTGGTGCTACGTACATGGAAACTTGCACGCATTGCAACGCAGACGCAACGCATACATCGATCTTCAGCAAATTCACAGCATCCCCACTCCCACAACCTTGCCAACGTTCGAACAGCCAGCAGCACAGCATCCCGCAATCGCAACAACCGCTACGTATTCGCCTCAGCAGTATGTTACACCATCTGCCAAGCATCCACGTCAAACGAGCTCTTCGACCGTCAACCACAGGTTCTCCCATGTTCACACACATCACTGAATTCATGTCACATCGCACGCAATTACACGATCGCTTCATGTTCCACCCAGACGAGCTTGCCAGCGAACACGCATTTGACCATTACCACGATCCGAACTAACTTTTCGCCAGTCAACATCGCCAGTTAGCCACGGAACAGTCGGCCAACCAACACGTCCTTAGCATCACTTGACCTGCCAGCACTGCGTCGCACAACTCAATCAACATGCCGCACGCACAGCGCATAACTGCCAGCCGTCACGCATTCGCCTCAGCACACACTAGCGCCAGTGCCGCACACCGTAGCTCAAGCGTCGCCCACCTTTCGAACACTGCAATCGCAGTTCATCCTCTCAAGCACTGCCATCAACGTCCGATCAGTCACATTCGACGCAACAGCACGACATTACTCACAGACTACGTACCACCGACATACGACATTTGAGCAACTCATACATGACCACGATGACCACTGAGTGCTGACAGCACACTGACATGACGCACATGACCATTCATTCTACATGACCACATCGACCACATTGTGTCATGAATTATGACGCCATTTGATACACATGACGACGAGTTTCATCGATCCCACAGACACCATACCACGCAGTTTTTTAAACAGCTGACGGTTGACAACAGGTTAGCCAGCGCCGGGCGCTGGCCCAACCTATTAAATTTTCCTTTATCTAACCTAGGTCCACACTTGTTTTTAATGGAAAACTCATTAAAAAGCAATTAGTGTTAATGGGTTTTAATGAGAAAACTCATTAAAAGCAATTAGGTCATATGGTCATGTAGGTCATATGGTCATGTGGTCATTGTCGGTCATATGGTCATGTCATGGTCATTGGTCATGTGGTCATATGGTCATGTGGTCATTGGTCATGTGGTCATTGGTCATTGGTCATGTGGTCATAGGTCATGTGGAGCTCAGTTGTGTCATATGGTGGTCATGTATGGTAATGTCTCGAGCAGGGATTAAATTAGTACATAAGGAACCTACATATATCCGGACATATGTTGATGGCAACCCTGCGACCTAGGTCGGATAACAAAATTCTAAACCAAGAAGTAAGTATCGTTCGAATATGACTATTTTCGGTAATATACGCCCCACTCTGTAGAATACATAAGGAACAGATTTTCGTATTCAATTTAGTATTTGACGGTAGCTAGAACGGTAAACATGAGCGTCTCCAAGGTGATTAACGTTTCTCAACTTCTTGGGAATAAAGTGAAACCGACAAATGAGCGATTTGGATTATGGCTGTTGGCAGAAAATATGTGCAACAATAATCTGGTGACAGATATTGGTAATATTTGTTATGTCGAAGGCGAAAAGATGCTGACTGGCGGACTACACACACCAATTACAGAACCATTTTGTGACAATATAATGTTGGTTAAAATTTGCGACCTTTCTGACACCGAACAAGCATCTGCAAACAAACGGATGTTTATCCTAAAAAGAAATTTGTGGTGCATTTAACAGCTATCTACGAAGAAAGTTCAACCGATTTGTTTCGCTAGGCATGGTGTTAAAGCTAAGCTTCCGTTTTCTGGAAAGCAGTAACAAGATGGGCCAGAGAGTAAAAGAAATTATCGGAAAAGAAGACATCGAATGCATTAATAAAAATTCCAAAATCCTATATGTGTTCCATACAAAGTGGAACTAGCAGATGTTAAGTTGGAAACTTTATTGGAGGAACTACCAGATATATTAGACGAAGTCGAAAAGATTATTTCTATCTTTTGACATGGATGTAACCCAAGATTTTGCAGGCATATTTAGCAAGATGGAGATGTGTAATTATTTAACTACAAACCATAACTTTTGCTATAAGGGCGAATACGAAGAAAAGTGTAATATTATAGTTGACAACGATAAAACTGTGGGATTGATTGTTTAACATGGCTAACAACCAATGCAAGAATTAAGATTTACAACAAATTTGTGTGCCAGATAACAAGTCCTGGTGTTAATAAACAACTTGGCAATCATATACTAGATTTTTACGTTGTCCAGATGTACGTTTAAGGGAAACATTTGCGTCTACTTTGGCCAAAGAACATGGTATTACGCGATTGGAAGCGACAATATACAACTGTGCAATTGGAAGCTATGTCAGTGCGGAACGGTGTATAAACCCTTAAAAGACTGTTTAACCTTATTGGAAGATAGTGTTATACTTCCTAAAGGCGCCAATGTACTCGGTACCACTTACCAAAATGTGGAGTAAGCTATCGGACAAGCTACAAAATAGCTGCTGTTTAGTGTATAATAACCTGCTACAGTACGTGTATTGGGGAATGGTAATACAAAGAAATTGACGGGCTTGCAAATTAAGTTGTCCAAAAACCAGAGGAAAGGAAAATTGATAAAGTATGTGCTTTCGGCTTTTAGTTTTAACTATTTACCTGTAAATTATTTGGAGATAGTAGAGGAAGATGTCCAAGATAAAATAAAATCTTACACAAGTGCTACATTAAAGCAGGTAGTACATATTTTACACAATCTGCAACACCATATTCTACAATTCCAAAAGAAATAGTAATTTCGGAACTTGGGATTGATAGATACGCCTAACATTCGTCCAGAGGTTGTACGACAACGCGTAAATATTGGTAGTAAACTCTATCCGTTTACGCTAAAGGAAATTGCCCCATTATGTATACCATACGCTGTAAGTGGAAGGAAAAGACAACTGGAATTAGAGGAAATGGATGCAAAAAGGCGAAAATTGGACTACATGGAAAACACTGCGACAATACGCGATCAATACAAAGATGTGTTAGACAAAGAACATCTTATTAGAGAAAATGAGGAAGAATTAAAAGATTATTTTATGTGCCGATGGACTGACTTAGATACATCTGGTTTCAAGTTGTATGCATTTGCGGTTAGTAAGAAAGACTCTTTAGTTATGTAGGCGTTCTTGCAGAAAAGGATGGTACTAAATCCGTATACTTTTTAAAAGGTTATTCTAAAAACGTATTTATCAAAATGGCAGATAACAAAGACGAACTAAGGAATGCGGGTTTCGTAATCTTTGCGTACACCACACGCAAAGGGGGTCCGTTAAACATTGTATATTTGCCTAGTAAAGAACCTTTCGGATCATTTAAAACCGAGGGTCTTACAACCTATAACAACCATATATTCCCAAAAGTGGTGGACATGCAACTACGCAACAGTCTGTGGGAGAATAAGGATTTTCCTCCAATACCGACAAGAAGAAGTCGATCAAGCTAACAAGATACGTATGCAGGATATAGTGGGAAAGCTGCGATTAAAAGATTGTCACAAGCTGCAAGAATTACACGAAGGAATGGATCTGGTTGTCGGCGGAATCAAAGACTTTAAATATAGAGGCAAACTTCGGTACATTTTACAATTCGAAAACCTAGACGGTCTCTATGTATCAAACTATTGGTTAGAAAAGGAGATAGAGGACTTGGGTATCGATTTAAATTTTAAGCTGCGAATAAAATTAGATAAAATTAAAGCCACCCAAACAAACATAAAGAAAGGACTGTCTTCTGTGTATAACTTTGTATTAAAATTAAGTTTAAATGACCCCATGCTTGGCATTAAATATTTTTAAATTTGTTATGTATAATGTCAGAATAAACATTTTATAATAGTATATAACATTGTTCTTTATTTATAAAAGGCTGTGACGTTACCACGAAATAGCAGTCGCACAGAGAGGGGCGCATGGGCAGCGCGCATGGGCAGGGTGCGTACGCGCAGGGGTGCGCATGGGCGGGGTGTGCATGCGCAGGGGTGCTCATGGGCTGGGATGTGTCTGGGCGTACACGAGGGAAGCGGATGTTAACAGTCACCAAGCATCCAAACCTTTATTTGGATGGTATCGAGTACTTGCCTGCGTATGTATCCGGAGTAAAAGAATACGATTTGCATACGCAGCTTATTAATAAAATTAGTTTATCGAGGAAGATGACAAAAGGTACATCATTCCTAATAGTACAACAATCTACGCATGGGGAGTAAAGATATAAGATAGTTGTTTATAGATTTTGTAAATCTATTGTATATATTAGTTTTAAATTCCATAATTTTTAAGTTCTCGCCCACCTTCCAAATCCTTCCTGCTTCTATCCTGGTTGACAGAGTATACGTGTTATCTCCACGTGGTATTCGCGGGACACGGTTTTAGATTTCTAGGGAGATGGTTAGTTAAAGCATATGTCTTGTAGCGAAAAAGGGTTTTAAAGATGGGTTAAATAAAGATGGGCAAAATTAGTCTTTAAAAGGTATAACTTTGTATGGGTTGGTTCTATTTAAAATTTATTTACAGATTTGGGGTCCCTAGAAAATTTAATATTAGTTGATACCTAGCAAAATATATTTATCTTAAAAGAGTGACTACCCGCGTATAATAAATACAATATAACACTTGTCGATAAAAAAGTTGTAGGAAAATTAAAGACGTATTTAATGGGGGTCCAGTATTAGAATTTGTTGGTAGTAATGTTAAGTCCTACTGTATTGTAGGTGAGAAAGATACGATTAAAAAGATTAAAGAGATCTCACGAAGTGTAGTTAAGTAAAACCGAGGGTCTTACAACCTATAACGAGCATATACCTCAAAAGGAATGGAGCATGCAACTACGCAGCAGTGCGTGGAGAATAAGAATTCTCTAATAAGAAATTAAAGTTTCCATGTACGTAGCACCAGTCATTGGGAAATGGTAGAAATGTTAAACCTATAAAGGCGATTATTAGTTGTGATTAGAAAATAATAATTTTCTTGGACTAAATAAAATAGCTTAGACTAATTAATGTATATGGTTACATATTCTCGTACACATCCACAAACATCTGCTTATATCCACAATGGCGATACCGGTAGTTTTTGTTTAACAAATAGTAGGAAAGATACGTTAGGTGTTAGTGCGGAAGCCCATAGGATCGTTGGATTCAAAAAGAACGGTGCGGTGGGATGTATGGTGGTTCCCGTTAGAATAATCGAAAGTGGTTAATCGCTCGTATTAGATGTTTAAATAAGCGAAAGTGTAAAGGCCTACATAAACAAAAATTAATTAACCAACAAAAAGTGCGCGATGTGCTACACTTATAAAGAAAGTATGAATGGTGTTTTTAGCAGCCCTAGCAGTAAAAGGGTGACTGACTTTTCCAAGCAACTACAAGAATAGCAGTAGCGCAGAGAAGGGGTATGCATGTATTATACAGTTGCTACAAAATATGTTAGTTTACGCGTAGCTCGGATGTGTAATTGATCACGACTTAAAGATCCCTCGGAGGTTTAAAAATTCTCGGCCTATTGTCGTTTGAAAAATGTTTGTAAATTATCAGAACAGGAGCGGGTCGAAGTTTAATGGATGATTGACTGAGTATTTGCTACCTTTACGAGTGAATTGGAAGTTGACAGACATCGAGCATCTAATTTCTATTTGGACGATATCGAGTACTTACCGGTTCTAGAAATCATTACATGCGGCCGACCGCTATGCGAAAGTGTAAAAGCTCACAGAAGCATAATTATCAGACGAAAAGTGCGCGATGTGCTATAGAAAGTATACAAAAAATGGTGCTTTGCCCAGTCCTAACAGTAAAAAGGAGAGTGACTTTTTCTAGCAATTACAAGAATAGCAGTAGCGCAGAGAAGGGGTATGCATGTATTATACAACGCATTGTTGCTATAAAATATGTTAGTTTACGAGAAGCTCGAACGTGCACAAATTAAATTTTAATCTATAATTAACCATGGTCGTAAAAATGGGAAATTAATGGTTAATTTAATACTGCTAAGCATATACTTTCGCTTGGTGATTCATTTGGAAAATATTCAAGCCCACCTAAAATATGACGTAGAAGTTATTTAAAATTAAATTGTTGTAAGTATCCTGTAGACAACAAGTTGGTATTTTCTTAGTAATGGTTTAAAGTGTTTTTGGTTATAGTAGCACTACATCTTCTACAGCACGACTTGCACCCAATTTGTGTGCGTGTGCTACCACCCTTTTGGATTTTTAATATGCATGCGATCTGTATAACATGGAAGACGTTTCCGATGTTTCTACTAACGGCATTCGCACCATCGACGATGCGAACTGGGTGCATGCATTGGCGCTAAATGTATTGGACGAGCAGTAAGGATTATGACGTCATTTAGTTCTCCGGTGAATCCTCAACTTCCTTCGGTGGTCTTCGGAAACCTTCGGTTTGCATTCTATAAGGAACATAAGCAGGTACGCTGGAGTAAACTTTTTAGTTATAAGTTAGTTCGCTTACAAGTCAAGTCTTATAGTGCGGATTTTGTTTTGTACTAAAATGGTATCTGCAAACGTTTTTAAGTGCAACTCTTGCGGTGCTTCCTATACCTGGAAAAATGCTCTCATACGGCACCAGAACAAATGTTGTGACGTAACATCGTCCACGGTTAAGCCGTCCGCAGCAAAGTACTTAAACTGTGGGACTTGCGGTTTCGCTTTTACGATAATGGACAACTTACTGCGACACAAGGAAAAACAGCACGGTATGTCATTAAGCCTTAAACGTTCAGCTCCGCCAGCTGTTAAAGGACCTTGTACGAAACAACCACGAATTATGTGTAAAGTATGCGATTTCGAAATGGAAAAGAATACATATGCCGCACACTTGAGAAGCAACAGACATAAAATGCATCAGTTACCGCTACTAGCGACGATGGTGTAGAAATGGTTAGTACAGCGTTTAACAACCGTATGGCTAGCTATCGCATAAAGAACGCCAGTCTCGACGATTGGGTGCCTGAGTTTCTTTGGAAGCAGAAAGAACGATTTATTCGATTACTTAATAAAAAGAATACAACATATAATCCGGAAAATACGTACGAAGTCTTAAACATCATTCCTAATAGCACAGCAACCTAATTAAGGTAGGTCAGTAAGCAATATTTAATTGCTGTTAATTGACTTGTATTTAGCGTACTTTCCTATTATAATAACCGCATTTGTTTGGAGAAGATATACACGTTTAAAATAAAATTATATACAGCTTTTTAATTATTAACCACGCGATGATTACGTGAAAGTTGACCTCCCATTCTCATATTTAAAACCCATTACATTGAATGTGTTTACTCACGTGGTGTCGCTGGACGGTAAAACATATTGTTAGATTAACGATAATATGTCTTATTAACCGAAAACACGTCTCCTTTTTTTTACATTAATCTCTTTTATTACAGGTCTATTTAAACAACACATTAATCTTTTTTGTTACAGGTTAACCTGCTTGGATTCGGCTACACACAGGAAATAATGTTATACTTTGTAAAATTGTAATTAGTTTATTAAACTGTAAATCGAATAAAATAAATTTTCGCATGCTTAATTTATGTTAATACTGCTACGTGTTTGGTTAAAGGATTGTAGATATTAAAAAGGAGGGTGATTAGAAATTGATCTTGGTACAAAATCTTAAAATTGGGGTAGCTCCTTTAGGGATGATGCAATCTGAAAAATTTAAAGAGATATGGGTAGCTGGAAAAAATCTAATATTAATTAATACCAAACAAGGTAGGTTTATCTCGTGGGTGGAAATGTGGAGAAAGATTTATCTCGCAGAGGGTATATGTGTAACTTTGCAGGGCGTGGTCCGATTTCAAATCTGTTTGCAGATTTGGATTCTACATAAAATTTTAGACTAACAAGATGTATCGCATGACTAAAAAAATTTTATAAGAACGCTCAAAAGTCGCTACAGGTAAGAAATCTTAAAATTAGGGTAGCTCCCTGGGGGATGATGATATCTAAAAAATTCTTAGAAATTTGGGTAGCTGAGAAAATTCTAATGTTAATTAATACCAAACAAGATAGGTTTATCTCGAAAGATAAAAAAATGGCTAGTCGAAGAAAACTATTTGGTGCAGAATGTTAGCGGTAAAAAAAAAAATCTTAAAAATAGGTTTATCTCGTGTGTGGAAATGAGGATGCTCATTTATCTCGAAAGATGAAAAATTTAAGATATTTATCTCGAAAGATGAAAAATGGTTAGTCGAAGAAAACTTTTTGGTCCAGATGTGTGTGGAAATGTGGATGCTGGTGGAAATGTGGTCACAGGATCCTTGATTATACCCTACTCTTATGCAGTTGAAAACCAGCTAGTTTTAAAAGACCGCTTAGTTGATTCTATAAAGCCAATACTGACTCCACCTGAAGCGGTATCATCGATATAGGTATGGTTGCGAAAGGCAAAAGAAGTCAAAAAAAACTAATTTCTTTTGTCCTCAGCCTGCTGCAAAAGAGTGCGTATCCCTAGAAAAGGGGTGCAATATAACCCATAGGTAACGGTATTAAACTTAAAGTTCTGAATAGGCTCAATAGGAGACGCCAAACAATTCGTTGATAATCACGCTGATCAGAATTAACAAGAATTTGTCTATACATCTGAGGAATATCTGCAGTAATAACACAGGAATAAAGACGAAATTGTAACAAAATAGGGGTATATCTCATTAAAGTTTGGACCCAACAAACAAATGATCATTTAAAGAAGATCGAGATAGAGTTTTAGCGGAGGCGTTGAAAACTATACGTAGTATAGTACTTACATTTTATGGTTTCACTACGCACTGATGCGGGATATAATAAGAAAAGTCAGCTTGAAGAGGTTGCATGTTTTTAAAATTTAAATACTTGCACATGAAACAAACGTGTTGTTCATTAATCAAAGGTTGCTTATTTAGTCCATTTTCTAAAGAAACAAAGCGCTGTAGAGCGAGATCACGATTACCGGGTAAGGAAGTTTTTGAATCTTTGAAGGGCAGAGAGACGACAAACCGTCCTTGCTCATTGCGGCAGAGTTTTTCAACTAAGAATTTGTCAAGTGTGAAAGGTGTAGTATCAGAAACCTAATTTCCCATAATTTCGCAATAATAAATTTCAGGGGTGAAAGAGGCTCGGACATACAAAACATGCTAGTGACTTCAGGAGTGTTAAACCTTGGACACGACCATTTAATAAGACTTTAAGAAAAATATCCGCGCCAAGTAATACATCAATAGATCCAGATTGAGCGAAGGGCGGATCAGCCAGTTTGAGATTAGCTAGATAAGCAATATTTTCAGAATAAATAGTAGTAGTAGGTAAATTTTCACAAATTTTGGGAAGTACGACAGCTTCGTAATTAGTAATAGACGAGGAAGCTTTTATGAGTTTGAGCAAAACGGTTATAGCGGCATGCATAACCGCGGAGCGCATCGATCTCAAACCACTAAGGGTTAGAGAATGCGGAGTAGCGCGGAAACCCAAACGTTTCACACTTTTTTGCGAAATAAAAGAAGTCATGCTACCCGAGTTGAGTAAACAACGAAGTTTTTAGAAAGAACCAGAGCAATCAACAATTTTGAGTTGAATGGTGGAGAGTAAAACAACTGAAGGTTTGGCAAGAGAATTCAATAGGATAACATTCGACTTGGACGTACCACTATAGCTAGACGAAATGAACGTTTCCTCAGAAGCAAGAGGAGCGGATGACTTATAGCGGTCCTAAAAATCGGAACTAGTAGCAGATGGAACCGTAGAGGCAGCGGGGACTAAGGATCAAACAAGCCTTGTTCTAGTAACAGTGGCGAGCTTAGATGTAATGCGATAAAAGTGGATTAAAGAATGATGACGTTCATTAGATTGGCGGCAAGAAATAGTGGATACAACTTTGATAGGGGGCGAATTTTTGCAAATAATACATTTAATTACGGAAGTAGCTTGCAGGTAATTCGCAACCGATTCGTATAGGAGCAATTTCGTAATTTTAGAATCACGGTATTTTGTAAATGAGAATTTGTAACAGACAGCATACATATATTTTGTAGAGAAAATAGCAGAGTCTGCAAACCGGATAACGCTTACCTTTCAAGAAATACAACATTTATACTAAATTTAATCTTATTTACGAGTATTAAAAAATTTTGAATGTTGCCTAACCCTTGCTGTTTCAAGCAAGGTAGACATCTTTAACGTGCGTGACAACGCCCACACACAGGACCTACATTTTACCTCTCATCCGAACGATGGCGTATTTTTGTGAAAAATGCTCGCCTAACATTTTTCAAACGGACCATGTCGGGATTCGAACCCGGGACCTTGGGCCTAGTAGTCACACGCATACCAACTACGCCACGGAGCCGACGAGTTTAAAAATCCACTGAAAAAGTTCTTATTTTAGTTTTTTAGGATATTTGTGGAATAATTATGATCGATTACCTAAACAGGTATTAAACTATTACTGGAGATTATTATTCTACATTACTAACCACTTTAAGAGAGAAAATTAAGGAAACAGAACGTGGTTTGTTAAAGAAAGTTGAGCTGTCTTTGCAAGACAGTTCACCTGCATAGCAATAGTGCATTGCCATGAAGTCAATTCGGGATCAATAATTCAAATCACAAGAACACCCACGCTATTCTCCAGATTTACCCCCTCAGACTATTGCTTGTTCCGTCGCTTGATAAAATAATTAAAAATCAATTATCGTGAAACGAAAACGGAAGAGTAGCTATGAAAAGCTGGTTTGCAGGCCAAGACCCTGTTCTTGAAAAGTCTGGATGTATTGCAGAGTTTCTATATTAAATGTGTTACGTATCAGTTCTGGCTTCCGGAAATCTAACCGGTAATCAATATATAAACTCTGTGAAATACTCCGCTAAAATTCTGTTCCGATAAAGTACCGAAAACTTCGATTGTACTAACAAGAATGGTTGCCGACTAAGTACGTAAAATGGGTGGTGTAAGTGTTTGAAGATGGTTCCGGAATGCTCACGTGTGTGAACTACGTCTTAATCGAGAATTATCTTGGACGCCACCTAGTTTCGAAATATGAGGATGTTTAGGGAAACCCCCCGCGAAGAAATAAGAGGATGCCAGAACCCAAGATCAGGAAAGTGATTCTGATCTAAAATTCACTCGAGAAGCAATTAAGTACACTAATGCTAAAACAATCCCAAAACGAACCTTAACAATAAGAACACTTATTATTTAAAACTAAGGCTAACTGAAAAGAAGTTTTCCAAAATCAAATGTTAAATTACCGGAATTTTATCACGCCTCTAAGTAATTGCAATATAGTTTATTACAATAATGCTGGAACTATTACCCTTACGGAAGTTGTAAAAAACGCAAATGTAAAAATGTGCAATCATGTTTGCAACTTTATAACACAATTATGCTATCATCACAAGTACAAGATAAACATTCTTAAGCAAAATTAAAAGTCCATAAATCAAAAATTTCTTAGCTCAGTTAAAAACGTTTTTAACCTAATAACAAGAACGTACTGTAGGTACGTTTATAAATTTATACAATTAAACAGAAAAGAAAATATTCATTCATTTACAGTTGCTGTAGGTTATAGTTTCAAAAATTTGACCGTAAATACCTCGAGTGATTTTTGACAGTAAATAACTCGGAATAAATGAAAAACCAATATCTCTTGGATTCAATTCATTTTAACCAGATCCTACCAGGACTTTGAAAGGGAAACTAGATATTCTTAATTCACATGCTTTTATCCAACATGAAGTGGTCGATTTAATAAGAACCAAAGTGTTTCTAAAACTAAAAGTAACCAACCTAGTAGTGTATGACTCCGAACTTTATTTTATTTCTTCAAGGTTAACTGAGCTACTCAGTTACATGTTATCTGTTTAAATGGTAATGGCGAAGTGTTCTATAAAACAATTACCTTCCTTCCTTATACGATTCGAGATATCTTCGACAGAACTTGGACAGATGAATTAAGATTGCAAATTAAACTTACTTGAGTTGCTTTTCTCTATTTAACATATGTTCCTAGAGAAAGAAACTTTCCATTTTTTGAATCAGCATAAATTTAAAGTGTGAACTTCTGCGTGCCAAGACAATAAGGTTGTAGGCGCCAGCGTTATACATTATTAATCAAAACTGCTCTAATTTAAATGCCAAAGTAGTCAAAAATTATTTCAAACCTCAAAAACCGCCATAATAAATTCGACAACCTTTGAGTATGAACGATATCAGATACAGAAGTAATCCTTCCTTAGATCAGGAAAGCATGTAAGTTAGACATTATATTTCTTAAAGGAAATGACCGTGACCTTATTGATGGGAGTTGCCAATAGAAACGATTAAAATGAAATATGATAAGTATTTGAAAAGAACGTCACAAGTGTAATTAATTTAAGAGGAGACTATATTAAATAATAGAGTATTATAACTTCCAACTTTTAGTTGTTTTAATACTAGGCTAAGAATATATCAATACTTTTCGTATAATCAAATGGTTTGTGTGCTTGAAAACTGTGAACTCTAACACAATTTGAAATTTAAAATTGTAATGATCCCAACTGAGAAGACGTAGCATACAGGTACCTTCAGCATGCTCTTGAATTTAATTTATTCAAAATGTTATGTAATATAGAAATAATCTTACACTAATATTACTACATCACTACACAATTTCAAATTAACGCATTCGATCTTTTCACTTCTAATTATATTCCTTTCGATATTCAGGCAGCGCGTTAGCCTGTAAATTACATATTCAGATTACTCCATTAACACTAACGAATGCGTTTTAACTCGTTAAGAGTATGTTGCTCTCCCCATTAATTTTGTGCTAAAGTTGCACAATATGTATTTATCACAAAACTGCTTTGACCTCGTTAACATGGTGTATAGTTTTATTGTTGTGAGTTTTAGCAATTGCTACAGTTAATTTATACTGTATAAAATAGAATAAGTGTTAGCGAAAAAATGTTGTTGGCGCTGGTTCAGTCACATCATCCTTATATTTGACAGTTAAAAATTGAACATAAAAAGTGTGGTTATATAGCAGAATAATTCATAATTGCTGCGTTGTGTTTGCGAGAAAACTTAAATAATCTTACCTAGTCTAAGGTATATGAGTGTTGTATTTACCATTTAGAAACTTAGATTTTTTACTTTCCCTTTACCCTTAATAAGGAGCCCCTAGATTTACCTAAATTACTAAGATGAATTAGTAATTTCGAATTATTGTGAGGAAGATTTGTTGTGCTTCACGCGTTTCTATACTATTGCGCAATTGTTTAATATAACGTATAATTACGCGGCTAATTCCGCGCCATCTTGTATCACATACCAAATACGTTTAAAGGTGATGCAATAGTCAAATTTTCGTGCACAATGTAAATAAAAACAATTTACTCACTTAAATCGCACCTTGCAGCCAAATCCCAGGGTCCATTAGATTTTGTGGGTCACATCACGCCATGTTAACTTCGAATTTCCAATTCGTCCATTCTAAACTTTATGCTCTCGTAGGGGAACGATAAGGATCCGGGTATAAGGAACGATAAGGCATGGTAAGGAACCTACCACCTGAAAAGAAAAGGCACACCACACAGATAGATGTTCTTGGCTTCAGGTCTCGTAGCTTAATGGCCGCTTCCGACACTATCCGCACCTGCGCATTCTTTTACGCAAACACAACTGTCCAGAATGACGGAAATTGACAAGTTTATTTAAAAATATTCGCGGAAATTTATTTACAAATTAAAAGATGTACAGTGCCAAATTTTGGCATGTAACAGATTCCAAGGCATCAAAAACAGTAACTCAAAATCTTGGTTCACCAATCTTTATTATCTTCCCAACGAGAAAAAATTAAATCATCAGTGACAATAAACGCAAAATGTGAAGATATGTATTACTCAAAAAAGGAAGTATTTTTGGGCCAATATTTGAGCGGAGTTAATTAGTTAAAATATAACTGTAAAGTTAAGTTACATTAAATGTCAACAGATGAAATCAGTTTTCGAATTTTGGTGATTTCGTTTTAATTGATTATAACCTGTACTATATCTTCGAAAACCAGTGTATTTATTGTTTACCGCTATCGTTTACAATTTGAGGTACAAAATATTAATAGATATGTGCTACGTACATTGAAGTAGCCTACAAAAAAACCAAAAAAAAAAGAAAGAAGTATGACGGGGCTCAATCGGTGAGTGAGCGGGGTCTTATACCTATACACAAATTAAAGAGAAACCTGAAATAAATAAAGAGAAATTTATATACACTCACTCATTCACACTCATTCACACTCAGAACAAAACATACAAAGGAAAAAAAGAACTTATAATTAAACAAAATATTTACAGAACACAGTATTCCCAAACCCAACAAAAAATCAATGTCCCCAATTTACATATACATCATGAAAACCCCCAAACAGCCAAAAATAATTACTCATGAAAATAGCGAGCTGTAGTTTTTACGTAATTACCCCCTGATATTATTTAGTAATAAGAACCAAACGCAACCCTAAAAACCACAGCTCTAGATTATCGTAAATATAAACTTAACCTATAGTTACAATTATAATGGTAAGAACGTTTTCGCACATGCCAGCAAGTCTTTAAACCATTTTTACGTTAACAAGTACTGTATTTTTGGTTATTTAAAAACAAATAGTACTGCATTAATATCATGCCAATAAATACCAAAATAGGGCAATAATTTTTGTGTAGATCAATTAAATTTGAAAATGCATGATACTTGAACGGTAAAATCCCAGGCGATCTGGTTCTAAAGTAAGTAGCGAGAAAAAACAAAAAAACTCACTTTTGAGTTGCTGACGTCGCGGTTGAGTCAGTAGCTGGTTCACGTCAGCGAGTAGGTGGGCCTACGCCCAGAAAGAACGCGTTTGGCCTCCCATTACAACAAGAAGCGGCAACTCAAGGGATTAGTGTGTCCCCCGCAGGAAGCTAGAACAATTACGAACAATAAACTAATTTATTGAAGCCGAATAATACCGTTTTATAATAACTCTAAATACTTACCACGCCGCATTGCGTGCACAAAATTCGCATAACGAAAAACGGAACAAAGCAAAACCAAACGGATGTTTTCGTGTTGCTATTCGAACAGAGTGTGAATATTAAATTTGTTTAGCTAAAGTAATCTTGTTGTTAAGGAAATAAAATAGGAAAACCCGAGTTTATTGAAATAATATGCAGCTTTTATTCGATGAATTCTTTTAAGGGGAATACACATAAGCATTAATTATCGGATACTTGGAAAGACGTTCTCGCCTATCTAATTATGGCGTAAATTCCACTTTAAGGAATTCTTAGAAAGGATATTTATTTTTAATGAGCAGAAAGATTTATCAAGTAAAATATATAGGGTATCTATTATTAAATACAATACAGTTTTAAACACGTAAAAGGGTTATTTTAATTTACGGAATTAATTTTCGTGTTTAGCGCCAAAGGGATTTGAGTTAAAAATTTTTGTACACAAATTAACCAACTATTTCCGAAAATGAACGTAACACATCCTCCCCCCCCCCCAGCAAAATTAAAAGGTTGGGGTCGGGAAGCAAAATAATGGGGGTGGGTAGGACCAACAAAAAAACATTCGCTTGGAAACTAAAAGAAAACTCGTTATAAAAAAAAACTAAAGAAAACACTAAAAAAAACCTTAAAACAACTAAAGAGAATTTTCATCCGGCTCGACGTACCAAGGAACCGGACAAAAACCAAAAGTGAAAAGAACATAGGAAAAGGAGAAGAAAAGGTATCAATCATCGAGGACAAAAATGGAATGGCAGGGACACTGAAAAAGTCGTCGAAAGACGGAAATTTCTTGCGAAGAAACAGTAAAGTCTTCAACCTCAAAAGAAGAAAAGGAAGCAGAAAGAAACCCAACAGTGCAACCAGAAAAGGACCCAAAGGTTAAGTCTGAAGTAAATGAAAGGTCAACAAGGGAGAACGAGAGGAAGAGAGGAGGAACGCTGGTAATAGGAACGATGTACCCTCAACTGTGACAGCGAAGTCAACTAAGTCCCGGCTTCTGAAGAAAGAAAAACGGACTAGAAAGCAGCTACCACAGGAGCAGATGAAAGAAACACAAACGGACTAAGAACCGACACCAAATGAGACCAGCAAAAGGATAGGAGAAAGGAAAGTGGAACGAAAGAAACCGAGGAAAATAACGAAAAGAAAAAACCAAAGAGAATAATACCAACACCAAGTACAAAACTCAAAAAAAAACTAAAAATCGTTTCAAAGAAAATAAAACAGAATTCCAGTGTAGTTACGTATGAGTAGGTGTGTGCGTGTGCGTGTGTGTGTGTGTATGTATGTAGGTGTATTATGTGTGTGTGGGTGTGTAAGAAGTGTGTGGGTAGGTGTTGTGCGTGTATAAAATTTACGTGTGTGTATGTGTTTGACAGTTGTAGTTGCCTCTTACGACAGGCAGGTCGTACCATGGGACTATCCTACTCCCGGACCCACACGGGTGAAGAAGAAAAACCCAAGAAGAGAACACAAGAAGGAAGACCAAACAGGAATGAGTGGATGCATGAAGTGTGTGCGTTTATGAATTGTGTGTATGTGTGTATGAAGTCTGTATGTGTATGTGTTGATCCGCTGTAGTCGCCTTTTACGACAGGCAGGTCGTACCGTGGAACTATTCTATTCCCGGACCCACACGAGTGAAGAAGAAAAAACCCAAGAAGAGAACAGAAGAAGGAGAACCAAACAGAAATGAGTGGATGCATAAAGTGTGTGCGTTTATGAAGTGTGTGTATGTGTGTATGAAGTCTGTATGTGTATGTGTTGATCCGCTGTAGTCGCCTTTTACGACAGGCAGGTCGCACCGTGGGACTATTCTATTCCCGGACCCACACGAGTGAAGAAGAAAAAACCCAAGAAGAGAACAGAAGAAGGAGAACCAAACAGAAATGAGTGGATGCATAAAGTGTGTGCGTTTATGGAGTGTGTGTATGTGTGTATGAAGTCTGTATGTGTATGTGTTGGACCGCTGTAGTCGCCTTTTACATCAGGCAGGTCATACTGTGGGACTATTCTATTCTCGGTCCCACACGGGTAAAGAAAAAACAAGAAAACGAAAGAAAACCTAGCAAAACAGGGAAGTAAACGAAATGGTAAGTCCAAAAGTCAAATCCGAGGAACAGCAAAGTCGGCATCAGAATCGGGGGCACGAGGACTAGATATTGGGTTTAAGGCGTTTACGCCGCCAGAAAAAAAATGAAACCAGATCAAGGACATTAGGGTTTCGCCGACCTATATCCTAAGGTTCGGAATCAGTATATACAAATTTCTGCCTCTTAGGGGCAGTTTTCCGCGAACCAGGGACAGCAGGAGGTGTAGCAGTTGTAGCACGCGGTTTAGGAAGTGGCGAGGGCAGTCAAGGAAACTCGAAACGAGTTAAGGAAGAAAATTGTTTGTTGTTAGGATAGGTGGTAAGAAAGTCAACGGTAAGAAAGAAAATATCCTGGGTTTTTAGAATATCCACGGTAGAAAAAGAAAAAGTATTAGCTGTAAGAAAATCATCCTTCCGAAAAGAAACACAAGCGGAGCACCCTTCAGTTACACTTACTAGAGGGACAGAAGTAGATAAAATTTCAACGACATTAGATAAAGGACTAGAAGTATCACAGTTAGGACAGAAAGCAGCATTGGCTGTAGGAATATCAACCCTAGCAAAAGGAGCAGAACCAAGCAGAAGTTCGTCAGCATTAGATAACAGAACATCAGCTAGGATGTCACCAACCTTAGTTAAAACAACAGAAGTAAGTAGCATTTTGTCAGCATGAGAAAAATGAGTAAAAGTAGGTAACGAAACGGGATCAGGTAAAACTTTAACGACAACAGCAACAGGCATCACAACTACGGGTTCCCTAACTTCAACAAGACCTTCTCTATCCGTATTAGAAATTATCTTCACTTCAGCTACAGCTGTTATTGTAGACACGACAGAAATTTCTTGAGTAAAACAATTTAAGAAAGCAAGAACATGTAAAATTTTGACAGCAACAGCAACAGACCTTAAAGATACAGGTTCATGAACTTCGACAGGACCTTCGCTGACTGAATTAGAAGTTATCGTCTCTTCAGCTACCTTTGTGCTTGCAGACACAACAGAAAATCCTTTGGTAGAATTGTTTAAAAAACAAACTTTTGAGAAGCTAGCTGCAAGTCACGAATTCGAAGTATGGGTTTTGCTGGTGGTGGAGGCACAGTTTGGGGTGAGGGTGAATAAGTAGGGCAATCAGAAGGAGAGGTAGAATAGAATGTAGAATTAGAAACGCAGGAAATTTTGTTCGAAGTTATATTTGCCGAAGAAGGGTATGTTTTGCTAGTAGAAGCAGGGCGGCCTGGATGAGGGACAGAAGAAAACGTAGAGTGATAAGCAGAAGAAATTGGGCAGCTAGACGTGAGGGCAGAAATTGAAGGATTATATGAAGAACGATTAGTAGTAGGATGACACTTCGGACAGTTGCGGCGAGAAACTCTCTTATATCCGCAACCATAACAATGGAGTGCTTGAGGACGAGTATAACGTGTCGAAACATGACCAGGTTTTTCGCAATTATAGCATACGACCTGACGAGTAGAAGTAGAACAAGGAGGAAGAACAGTAGTACGTACGGAAGAAGTATAGGATCTACTCGTAGGCGTCGGAGAAATCTTAACAACTAGGTCATGTAAAGCAAAAGTATTTTCCTCAATAGTAGCAAATTTATAAACAAAATTCGGGGGTTCAAAATGTTGAATCAGTAAATTAGACAACGACTTCCAATCAGAAAACCTATGCCGAAAACCACGATACCAAAGTAACGCTTTCGACTCAAACAATTCCACTGCAGACTCATATAACTGCAATTCCGACACATGGTGAGTTCGTCGTGGTTTTTCGACCCGTCTCAAAAAATCATGTACGGTAAGAGTGCTCGGGACACCAGAAAATTTCAAGTTCCACTCCCACACAGGAAGACCTTAGTAGGAAGCCGAAAAAGAACTCATTTTTAGTAATAATAAAAAAGAAATTGGGAGAAAGTAACTAAATAAAGACTAACCGTAACTCCATAGATGCCAAAAAAAATATTGCAAATACAGGACAATCTAAAACATATCCGACGGATAAACTTCAGAAACACCAATGGAAGCGAAACAACAAAATAGAAATTGGAATAGGGTTATAGAATAAAGGAAATTATCGGAGGGAAAAACTAACTCTAGATTCGATGAGAAGAACAAAATATACAGAGAGGAAAGGAAGAAAAAGCAAATCTTGGGCGCCAGCGTTTTCAATGGACTAGGACTATTGGCGAAAACACAAGTCCAATAATCTGAAATTAACCCACCAATAATATTAATCGTAAGGAACGAAACATAAGTAATATCAGACCGAGAAAATGCGGGTCATGCAGGAACTTTGACACTAACAATAATAAACAAAAATTAACTAAAACGAACTCGGAGTTAAAACTAACTAAAATAAAATCGGTGCCAAAGTTACATGAAACAAAATCGCAGCACAAGAAAATTAACAAAAACCAAATCGCAAAAGAAATTAACTAAACAAAATCGCAGCAAAAATTAATTACCAAAAAAAATCGCAGCCCCACGCCAGGGCGTCAATATTTTATGCTACGTACATTGACGTAGCCTACAAAAAAAAACAAAAAAAAAGAAAGAAAGAAGTATGACCGGGCTGAATCGGTGAGTAGGCGGGGTCGTATACCTATAGACAAATTAAAGAAAAATCTGAAATAAATAAAGAGAAATTTATATACACTCACACATTCACACTCAGAACAAAACATACAAAGGAAAAAAAACTTATAATTAAACAAAATATTTACGGAACACAGTATTCCCAAACCCAACAAAAAAATCAATGTCCCTAATTTACATATACATCATGAGAAACCCCCAAACAGCCACAAATAATTACTCATAAAAATATGGCAAGCTGTAGTTTTTAGGTAATTACCCCCTGACATTATTTAGTAAAAAGAACCAAACGCAACCCTAAAAACCACAGCTCTAGATCATCGTAAATATAAACTTAACCTATAGTTACAGTTATAATAGTAAGAACGTTTTCACACATGCCAGCAAGTCTTTAAACAATTTTTACGTTAACAAATAGTGTATTTTTAGTTATTTAAAAACAAATAATACTGCATTAATATAATGCCAATAGATATCAAATGGGGCAATAATTTTCGTGTAGATTAATTAAATTTGAAAATGCATGATACTTGAACGGTAAAATCTCAGGCAATCTGATTCCAAAGTAAGTAGCGAGAGAAAACAAAACTCACCCTCGAGTTGCTGACGTCGGGGTTGAGTCAGTAGTTGGTTCACGTCAGCGAGTAGGTGGGCCTACGCGTTTGGCCTCCCATTACAACAAGAAGCGGCAACTCAGGGGATTAGTGTGTCCCCCGCAGGAAGCTAGAACAATTACAAAAATGAACTAATTTATTGAAGTCGAATAGTACCGTTTTATAATAACTCTAAATACTTACCACGCCGCATTGCGTGCACAAAATTTGCATAACGAAAAACGGAACGAATCAAAACAGGACGGATGTTTTCGTGTTGTTATTCGAACAGAAAGTGAATATTAAATTTGTTTAGCTAAAGCACAGGGCTCAAAGTAATCTTGTTGTTAAGGAAATGAAACAGGAAAACCCGAGTTTATTGAAATAATATGCAGCTTTTATTCGACGAATTCTTTCAAAGGGAAAACACATAAGCATTAATTATCGGATACTTGGAAAGACGTTCTCGCGTGTTTAATTATGGCGTAAATTCCACGTTAAGGAATTCTTAGAAAGAATATTTATTTTTAATGAGCAGAAAGGTTTATCAAGTAAAATATATAGGATATTAATTATTAAAAACAATACAATTTATACATGTGAAAAGGTTATTTCAATTTACGGAATTAATTTTCGTGTTTAGCGTCAAAGTGATTCGAGTTAAAAATTATTGTACATAAACTAACCAATTATTTCCGAAAATGAACGTAATAAATGAATTATGTACTAATTCTTTACGCAGAATTTCTTGTAGCGTTTTACTTTAGTTGACATTAGGAGCTCGTGTCAGGTTGTAGGTCTTGTAAAGAGACGTCTTTCAAATAGTTTAATAGGGTATCTACCGAAAAGAAATACATTCGACCTGTTAATTTTAGCGTGAAATAATGCATAACATTGCTATTTTTAGTACAACAATACAAGTACCAAATAGAATCAAAAGAAACCGATAGCAACACGGAAAAAAGGAAGCTTGGACAGCCCTGATAAATGAATTGAACAGAGGTTGCTGAAACATTGAAAGACATTATTGGCACACAAATAACTGGAGAAGTTGCAACATTTGACTACGATAGAATTGGAGTTGTTAGTCCTGATCATAGTATTTATTTTTTAATTTATGTATATATTTATATATATTTATTAATGCCAAATTGCTTCTTTATAGGCGACGAAGCATCGGCGATTACAGATAAATGTGCAATAGTGGTACCTGATTTAAATAATATGTAAGCAGAAACGAAATATTTTACTAGGTATATAAGAAGATATGTTTTACATATCTTTTACATACGAAAACTGAACCACACAACTCCATTGGTTAAACACATCATTAACGTTTTTCAACATATCCTGCATAGGGAAAGAAAACAGCAGAAATCAGTACACTTAGTACTCACCTCAGCCTAAGAAACTCAACTGGCAGGCTCACCATAGCCTGCTAACATTTTAGCAGTGCTCCCCATACCTGCTTATTTTCCGCCAGTGATGCTACCCAAGGGCCGGCGGCTCACCGCCGCACCTAGGGGCACGTTGCTATAGTTCAATACCGTAAACCACGTATAGGTAGGAAGCTCCTGTAGCCCAACCATCCATACCGTAATTTTTTACATTATTACTTGGCCTCACAAGTAAATCCCGAAAATTACATTTTGCGAAACCTAACACACCCTCTATACTGTGAAGAAATTTCAAAAGAGTGATATTTACAAATATACTATGGTATATTGTAAAATTTTCTACATCTTGAAAAATAACATAAGTTGTGTATTAGTGCAGTGGCAATGTATCCAATCAGGGTCATTTTTTCTAAAAACAGTTGAATATCTCAAAAACTAAAAGGAATAGACAGATATAATTTGATATCAAATTAAAGCTCTTTTTATGGGCTTTTCAAAAATCTAATAATGCATAGGGTGTTCCATTTAAAAAGATACAAGTTTAATATGCCCTGGAATTATAAAACACCCTGTATGCTTCCAAATATTTTTAAAATATGCACTTTAGGCATACCTAATATGCCTCTAAATCTGGTTTACGTAGTTTTTATAATAACGGAGTTTTCGACCGTTTCCACACTAAAAACTCACCTTGTGGATTTATAGGGTACAATGGACGTTAGATAGGTCAGATAATTATTTATGGCAGGGTAACCCATAAATATAAAAATCAATTAGAATTTAAGACGTTTTTCTAAACAATAGTATAAGAATCTACGATGTACATTAAACTTTAGGGTTAACTTTGCGTAGTTGTAACATAACTGTAAATATTAATATTATGTAAGGAACGTAGTTTCGTAAAGCGTAAGGTAAGAATTTGTATTTTTAAAAAAGTAGCTTGTAGGTTTATTAATACGAAAGTTTTCAGTTTCTGTATACAGTAAAAATCAATAATTTAGGAAGGTGCATTGTTTAATTGTATAAAGTGTACATAATTTAGCATAGTGTAGAGCTTTAATAGTGGTTAACCTTGCAAAGATGTAGCGTAAGGTAGGAAAGTGTTGTCGATAAACAACTTATAAACGGCTAAAGGTTCTAAGAAAGAACGTGCAAGCAAACAATTAATTTCTAGCAAAAGTGAACCTTAAAAGTGTTCCTGGTATTAATTTAAAAAAAGGGAAGATATGTTATTTCAAGTATTTCTAGTTAAACGCTCAAGATCGTTATAAACCAACGAACAAGTTTATTTGAGGTAGGGTGTTGAAGGTTGTATACAATAATGGATCGATATTAGATAGAAAGGCCGTGTTTTAACATGTATTAAAATGAGACAAAATTTAAATGTGCATTAACTTTGAACCGACTGGGGGAGACAAGGACTAATATAATGAACATACGAGAAACTGAGATAGTTGGTAGGAATACACGTATAGAAAGAAGATTGATGATACTCGAGAGACGGTAGATATTGTTAGAATATTATTATACTTGTAAACTTGGAAAAAGAGATATAAAATACAGGACAAGGACACAATAAACTGGTAACGGGCATGGAGAAAATAAAAATGGTACAAAATAGAGGAACATTTTTGTAGGTAAGATATAGCGAGGTGTCTGTATATACGTGTATTTGTGAGGCGTGTTTTAGATGCGCGTGTTTGTATCTGTTGACGAGGGACTTCAACAAATTCGACGGCCGTTGTAAATTTTAATTAGATTTAATTAGATTCTCGGAGATGAATCAAGCGACTAGTGAGTTTTGATATTTTATTGAAATCATTTTAACGTACACAAGTTGGTGTACTGAAGAAAAAACAGTTTTAAATTTTTTAAAGATATATCTTGAAAAATCGAAGCACGATGTACTGCAAGTAGAAATTACTTTCTTAATTTGATTGCTGGTGCTTGTTGAGCACTCAAATGGAATAGTGGATAAAAATGGAACGTAGCTGATGTGTGGAGGATTGGAGTTATTGTAGATTGAAGAAATAAAAAGTAGGATAGATGATTGCTATCCCAAATGGTGTGAGTCAACTTGGAGTGATTCCAGTACGTGCAGTCGTTGAGGTAAGCAATGGTTTAATGGCAGATACCTGTTTGTGCTACATTCCAGGTAACTTAATTTTTGTAAAAACATTTCTTTTTGTGATTATTTGGTGTTATATGGTGTGAGTCAACTTGGGGTGATTCCAGTACGTGCAGTCGTTGAGGTAAGCAATGGTTTAATAGCAGATACCTATTTGTGCTACATTCCAGATAACTTAATTTTTGTAAAAACATTTCTTTTTGTGATTATTTGGTGTTATGACATTCTGTGCTATTAGGGGTGTATTTTGGGGAATTCAATGGGCAAAGAAATTAATTATGTAAGAGTTATAATGATTTATTTTAAAGTATGTTGAGGTCAAAATCGTATCATAAAATTGTTGTGTATATTAACTACTTATGTAAAGGGTAAATGGGTATTAAGTGATTTTAAGTGCAAAATAAAGTTTAGCACAAGTACAAAAAGTTTACTATGAGACTCTTATTAGACCAGGATTTTAAAATAAGGTTATGGTTAAACCCAGTTACTTTCAATAATTTTTATATCTAGAAAATGTGTTTTACAAGGAATTATTCTAAAGTGAGGATGGTTATTATGTAATCTATGGAAAAATTAATAATAATAGGAGGAATACTTTTTGGTATAAAATTTTTCTATTGGAATAAATGGTGATAATTTTGTGTAGTCGAATTTTCTTTCTTCAAATATTACGGCAGTAAATTCAGAGAGCCGCTGAGAAACCGTGGTGTATATCCCTGAGAAAGCAGCATTTTAAGCAGTGTAAAAATCTGGAAATTTTGGCGTCCAAAAAAAGTAGCATCTTCAGAGGATAAAATAAGTATTGAATTTGATAAAGAGGAGTTTTTGATTTTCAGGTAGATGTCAGAACAGATACGACGTTCAAATTGTGAGGTACGAATTTGTACTGAGAGAGTTTCAGAGCATTTTTATGGTTTCCAAAGCGTGGGGCTTTTTCCAGCTTGTTTCCAGTAAGATTCGCAGCATTTTTATACGGCCCAACGCTGGCGCTTGAAAAAAAGGATTTTAGAGCAATTTATGGCACCCAAGTTGTTGGGAGTTTTAAATGTTCATTTCACCATATATATATATATATATATATATATATATATATATATATATATATACAGGGTGCCCACAATCTATCTCCGTATATGGGTAACTTTTTATTATAGAAGATACAATGTTGGTTAAATTAGCAAAGTTGAAGAGAAATTTACGAGTAGTATGATGCTTTTTTGAAAACTCACCTAGATGCTCAACTTTTTAGATATTTGAAAAAACTGAAATTTGCCATTTTCTTCAAACGCTAATAACTTTTAACGGTTTAACCTATAGAGAAATAAAACTGCTTGTAAGGTAACTTTTACGTAGAATTCAATAGCGTATATGACAATTTTAATTGGAAATGGGTTTTCAAGCTACAAACATAACCTCACTTTTTAAATGGAAACCATAGTTCAATATAACCCAAATGGAAAGGTTTTCTTTTCTGATTACCCTGATGTAAGGGTTGATGTACTTATTTTCAGTAGTTTCTTCATAATAAAGAAAAACGATTTATTTATTTGCGGACATCAAGGAGTCCATGGATACATATTTTAAATAAACAAAAACAACTGGCATTTGTCAGATATTATTAGTTAAAGTGTTTATTTGCTCTGGGTTGCAAATTTTGTGTAGAAGACTTTTAAATTTATTTGATTATAATAGAGAATGTATACAAACGACGAAAAAATGACATGCTCTTTTGTTACTATGCCTGTAACAGAAATTGTGATGCTGCTGGAGATATGTATTATGAAAGATATTTGGAAAGAAGGCAGCCAGATAAACGATTGTTTTCTAGATTAGAAAACAATTTAAAAGGTTTGGTGCTTTTACAAAACCCAGTACTGATAAAAGAAAATTCAAAACTGATGATGAAGAACGTGTGTTAGCCTACATAAATTTTAAGCCAACAGCGTCCACCGAGAAACTGCAATTGAGTGCGCTACTTCTACAGAAAAAGCTCGCCTAATTTTAAAACAAAACCGCTACAAACCATACAAAACCCATGTTAGCAATACACTGTATCATGGGGATTGTGAGAGAAGACAACAGTTTTGTAGGTGGTTTCTTAATGAAACAAATAATAATCCTGGTTTTAGTCACACTATTATATTTACCGACGAAGCAAAATTTACTAACAAAGGCATGTTTAACAGAAAAAATACAGTTTACAGGAGTCAGGAAAATCCCCATTTAACAGAAGAAAGGCGGGATCAACATCAATTTTCGATAAATGTGTGGTGTGCCATTTTGGTAATAAAATACTTGGGCCTTTCTTCTATAATTATAATTTAAATGGTGTACGCTATTTAAATTTTCTACAAAACGAATTGCAAGAAATGCTCGATAATTTTCCACTTCATTTACTGCAAAACTTATATTATTTTCAGCATGACGGTGCACCTGCTCACAATGCTCAAGCCGTTTCTGAATATCTTGATAATAGTTTTCCAAATTGGATTGGCAATGCAGGTCCTGTTCCATGGCCGGTAAGGTCACCAGAACTATCGCCACTGAATTTTTTTCTTTGGGGTACTGTAAAGGATGTAGTGTATGCTAAAAAATCCAATAACATTGAGCAACTCAAAGATAGTATTACAGCAGCTATTACAAGTATAAAACCACAAACATTAAATAAGGTGCACCAAAACCTAATTAAAAGGTGCGAAATGTGTTTGCAAGCTAATGGAGGTCATTTTGAGCATATGTTAATGTAGGAGTAGGCATATTCGCATTAATTAATTTTTGTTTCCTTTGATTAAGTTATTTGTATTGTATGGATAGTTTATTTTTAAGTATTTTATTTTTCTTAGTTTATAATAAATTTAGTTACAATAAACTTGTGTTTCCATTATTGATTTTTACACATTTTGTTTGTTTGTAATATGTATCCATGGACTCCTTGATGTCCGCAAATAAATAAATCGTTTTTTCTTTATTATGAAGAAACTACTGAAAATAAGTACATCAACCCTTACATCAGTGTAATCAGAAAAGAAAAACCTTTCCATTTGGGTTATATTGAACTATGGTTTCCATTTAAAAAAAAGTGAGGTTATGTTTGTAGCTTAAAAACCCATTTCCAATTAAAATTATCATATACGCTATTGAATTCTACGTAAAAGTTACCTTACAAGCAGTTTTATTTTCTCTATAGGTTAAACCGTTAAAAAGTTATTAGCCTTTGAAGAAAATGGCAAATTTCAGTTTTTTTCAAATATCTAAAAAAGTTGAGCATCTAGGTGAGTTTTCAAAAAAGCATCATACTATTCGTAAATTTCTCTTCAACTTTGCTAATTTAACCAACATTGTATCTTCTATAATAAAAAAGTTACCCATATACGGAGATAGATTGTGGGCACCCTGTATATAACATAACGCTTCATGGATATTGGTCATTCAATAATTCCTAACAAATTGTTCATTCACTTTTAAATAAAATTGCAATTTATATAATTCAGTTTATTACGCGTTTCGGTTTTACACCGTTTTCAAATAAAAAATTTTACAAATTAAATAAATTAAAATGAGTTACAATAATGTGTACATACCAGAAGTCAATATATAAAATTGTTAATTCTTAAAATGATACTTTTTAAACATTTTTTTTTAATGTATAAATATTTTGGTAATAGTAAACTTGTCTCTGTTTCAAGGATGTCACATTTATAAAGGTTTAATATATATTAATTGTTTTACTCTAATGTTTTACATATGCTATTTGTTGAAATGTATTGATAGGAAAAATATGTATCAGAAATGTGTTTGCAAAGTAAAGTAGTATTAGAGAATAAGTTTATTAAGGTCAACAGCAAATTTATTAACAGTGTATTAAATTATGGTATACATGAACAAAATCGTCTTGATCTATTTTATAATTTATAGCATTAGGATCTTTTTGAATTTTTATTGTTTCAATTATGTTTCTGTTTTTATCATTAGTTTCGGAACCTAAAATTTCGGTATTATCAAAATCGAATTTATGTAACTTTTCTATGGCATGTGCAGCCAAAGCGGTGCTCTTTTTATTACCGGTTTTTATTGTGTATTTATGTTCGTAAATACGTTTATGCAAATATTGTTTGGAATTTCCAATGTATACTCCCGGACATTTCGTGCAATTTATTTTATAAATTGTATGGGTTCTGTTTTTTTGTTCTATTGGAGGTTTAAGTTTAGTAAAATTATTCCAAGATGAATTGTTGGGTTTGTGCACAACTTGTATGTTGTATGCTGTTAAACATCTTTTTAAACGTTCTGAAAGCCCCGGGGTATATTTAATTCCAATTTTGTTATCTAGTTGCTGATGTTGTTTGGTATCATCATTGTTATAAATTTTATGAATTTTAGCTCTAATTATTGGTTCCACAAACTTTTTTGGGTAACGATTTTCTCTTAGTAACCTTTTCATCTTGGAATAATTTTACTAAACTTAAACCTCCAATAGAACAAAAAAACAGAACCCATACAATTTATAAAATAAATTGCACGAAATGTCCGGGAGTATACATTGGAAATTCCAAACAATATTTGCATAAACGTATTTACGAACATAAATACACAATAAAAACCGGTAATAAAAAGAGCACCGCTTTGGCTGCACATGCCATAGAAAAGTTACATAAATTCGATTTTGATAATACCGAAATTTTAGGTTCCGAAACTAATGATAAAAAGAGAAACATAATTGAAACAATAAAAATTCAAAAAGATCCTAATGCTATAAATTATAAAATAGATCAATACGATTTTGTTCATGTATACCACAATTTAATACACTGTTAATAAATTTGCTGTTGACCTTAATAAACGTATTCTCTAATACCACTTTACTTTGCAAACACATTTCGGATACATATTTTTCCTATCAATACATTTCAACAAATAGCATATGTAAAACATTAGAGTAAAAAAATTAGTATATATTAAACCTTTATAACTGTGACATCCTTGAAACAGAGACAAGTTTACTATTAACAAAATATTTATACATTAAAAAAAAATGTTTAAAAAGTATCATTTTAAGAATTAACAATTTTATATATTGACTTCTGGTATGTACACATTATTGTAACTCATTTTAATTTATTTAATTTGTAGAAAATTTTATTTGAAAACGGTGTAAAACCGAAACGCGTAATAAATTGAATTATATAAATTGCAATTTTATTTAAAAGTGAATGAACGATTTGTTAGGAATTATTGAATGACCAATATCCATGAAGCGTTATGTTATAAATTAATAAATGGTCAAGAAGCTGCAAATTGATTATACAAATATATGGATTAAGAAAAAACACGAAAGATATTGAAGTATATATATATATATATATATATATATATACACCATAAGGAATTTTATTAGATAATACGCTTTATTAAAACACCGTGGAGAATAAAAATTCATTCGTTTCAGTAAAAATAAGAGATTTAAATCATGTACAAGACGCTTTATATCAAAAGAAACAGTATTAACAAGCTCTACGTGTAATGTATTTATTCCGAGGAAAGAAACAAATGGAAATTACGTGCAAAATTTATATTAATTAACCCTATTTTAAGTAACCGGTATTAAACAAAGTGTACACATAATATTTAATATTTAACTTGTATTCGCTAAAAATGAAAGGATAGAAGTCAATTTTAATTGGAGTTAATTAAACCATTATTAATAATAAGCATAAAAGCCTGTGAAAATCCAAGATTAAAATACCACGGAATAAGGCTCTGAGAATTAATAGTATGTTTGAACACCTGCGTAGTTTAAAAGCTCATTCGGCGTAAATTTTGCAGATAATTAATGGTTCAAATAATCGATAAGAAACCGTCGCATAATAGTTACGAGAAATGCTAAAGGTGGGTTATTTCACACTCCACATGGACTAAAATAATCGATAATAAAGAATATCAATTTGCATCAATAAGAACAGGTTAGATAGAGACAGATAATATGCACAAGACCGAGACACATATAGTAAAAGGCGTGATTTAAGCAACGTCACGAGGGTCACAATTGGTTGAAAATAGGATGCAAATATCAGAGGTAGAAACAACGATTTCTGTATAAAAGTCAATTAGTTATTTCCAGACGTTGCTGCCGTGTTGAAATTTCTGAGATTTAACTGGGGCGAGTACAAAATTCGTAAAACCGACGCGCGAGCTACGGAATGGGAACATAGCAAGCGAAATTCTTTAGAATTGTCCATTTTGGGGACTCGACCGACAGACGGGCTAACTTCTATATATACCCAGGTGAATATGAACAAGCTCTCTTACATCCGCGACTTGATTCAATACGTTAAACAGTGCATTTTAGTTTGATAAAATAATTTAAAGTTTGCTCGTATATTTTGGTGATTCAAAATAGTTTGTTCTTTACGTGCTAACATGAATATACTTTAGTGCACTTAGATACAAGGTAATAAAATTTAGTATTACTGTGCCAATTAGTAAAATTTACAACGACAAATGTATACACAAAAGTAGGCAGTTTTGGCGTATATTGGTGAAAGAAGTATGAATTTCTTTGCTATTTTTCGGGGGTGTTAATAATTAAATGGTTCATGAATGTGTCTGGATCCACAAAACAAGGGTCAGATATACACAGATGAGTTCCGGAAAAGCCCAGAAACAACTTTAGATGAATGGTGATAGAGAAAATTTTAAAAGCGTTGAGAATCAGAAGCCGTAAATATAATCCAGTTGGAATGGTGTGATTAACAAAAGGGACGATGTACATTGAAGCTACGAGTGCAGTAAACTTCAGGTAAATTATACCTTTTTGTTTGAACTTTGATATTTTGGTGTGTGTCGAATAACTTCATGATTGATTTACTTTAAATGGACATTAGTGAAATTGTACTAACAATAAAATTTAAATTTTAAGGTGAAATTTTGCTTGTTTAAGTAGAAAGGGGTATTTAGTATTGATGTTCTGGATTATGATGAAAATTTTTGGGTATGTCTTTGAGCTCAATTAGACGAACCTGGTTAATTAACGTAAAGGGGTGGTAGATGCTCCCTTTGTACTCAGACTCCGGTCTGCATATATTGTTATATTAATTAGTAGGCATCCAACAAGGACTTTAATTCAGGATGCACATTTAAATGATAATAAATGTAATCTTGAAAATTTCTGATACTGAAATTTATGCCAAAATCTAATTTTGAAATTTTAATGTATTGTGAATATTGATGTAAATAGAGTTAACGTTCGTGTTTGTGGTAGGAATGTGTTTGTTTTTTTTTATGAATGAGGATGAAAGTTATCTAGGGGAGCAGCCGAGGCGAGTAACAGAAGAAAGTCAATGGACCAACACAGTTAAGGTAATGAATAGCTTTTTGTAGGATTCACAGCATTCTGGACATCCAATTCGTAGGGGCTCGATTCGAAAAGAGGAGTACCCGGATTTAGGTGGCTTCACAGCATTCTTCACGCCCAATCGTGAGGCTCGAATCTAATAGAGGATTCACAGCATTCTTTGGCGCCCAATTCGTGAGGCTCGATTTTAATACAGGGAAACACAGCAATATATATATATATATATATATATATATATATATATATATAATATCCCAAAATCACTAAAAAGCAATATCATATACAGCATCCCCTGTAGCTGCAATACACAATATATAGGACAATCCAGACAGTGGCTGAAGAACAGAATAATACAACATAAAAGTGACCTAAAATTAAACAAAAAATTATGCGCCCTAACTATACATTTAAATGAATATCAACACCAAGCAGATTTTGACAACACAAAAATATTAGATACAGAAAGTATATACAAAAACAGATTATTTCTAGAAAGTTACCATATCCAAAAACAAATCAATACAATTAATTTAAAAATGACATAGATAACCTACACAAAAGTTATGCATTTTTATTCTCCTTAAATAAAAAGTAATAAACACCATTTAAAATGATTAAAGCAGTCTAAAATAAACACACACACACACACACACACACACACACACACACACACACACACACACACACAAATACATGCACACATACACACATACATTATAATTTATTTTACATGTATAAATAACACACACGCACACGCGCGCGCGCACACACACACACACACCACACATGCATTCAAACAAAGACATTAGAACGTAATATACAACTGTATATAAATGATAATATTTTTATTAATTATAATGTTTCAGTAGATTATCATAATTTTATATAATTTATAAGTATCAACATCTTTAATTTTTTTAATTTTATTTTCTTATTTGTAATTGACACTTCTGTAATTTTTAGTATTAATAACGTAGTTAGTAAAACAAAACAAAACCAACACAAATTTTATTCAACACAAAATTTCATAAACACCAACAGTTTAATAAATGCAAGTATAGATTTAAGAAATTCTCCAAAGATGTTAACTATTTAATTATAGAACTAAGTGTAAGGAAACATACTTTCCGAAACGTCAGTTATTAATAAATGACTTTGGCATTTTGAATAATTTATGACATTTGGACGAAGTAAAACCCAAAATCGAATCTTAATTTAATATTAATAACGTCCAGAAACAAAGAATCTATTATAATATCGAGATGGGCTTTTACCAACATATAAAAAGTAAATTTGGAGAAGATATCTTAAAATCTATGAAGAGAAGGGCTAGTATAACTCTAAAATTGGCAAACATTAACAACAGGTCGTATTTCTTAGGAAGATGCAGAAGAGAAAATGTTGTACCTGACCACATTCAGCCTAGCACAATAAACTGTGACAACCTATTAAACACAAGCAGTGGTAAACTGTTCTATAGAATAAGTAGATTCCAAACTAATATGAAGACCATATCCTATCTTTAGAAATAGAAGTTACTCATTCTAAACAAACACAACTAAAACATGAACTCAGCACTCTAAAAACAAATCTACAAACCTTATTACCTTCCAAATACTTTCAAGATTTCAACAACAGACAGAACTCATTTTACAATAAACGATTTATTCAGATTAGAAAAATCAATGTACAAAAGTTTAATAAAATTAAAAACAACTCAGAAACAAAAAGTCCGCTCTTTTTGGACAATAACAAATGGCTAGTATATATTTCCAATGTAACAATACCATCAGATATCAGCGATTTTTTATCTTTGGGTCCTAAATTCAACCTACCAGTTATCACCAAAGATATTCATATTGGAAAATTACTAGCCAACATTGAAAATATTTTAGAGGCACACGAAGAAAATAATAAAAACAAACTTAGGGCAAAAATCATCAACAAAATTACAAATTTTTTATTGAATCCAAAAAACTCAAATAACATTAGTACTATCTATAAAACTAAATGTAAAGTAAATAGGTTTTTGAAGACACACCCAGAAATAATCATCACCAATGCAGATAAAGGAGCAGTTACCGTTAATATGACACGCACACAATACAACACCTTATCAGAAAAATTATTGAACGATACAACCACTTACAAAAAACTAAACAAAGATCCGACATTCACAATTCAAAAGAATGTTAACGACCACATTAAGTTATTGGAATCTAAAAAGATGATTACAGAACAACAAAAGAAAGAACTCACTCAAAATAATTCCATTGCAGGCAGATACTACGGACTTCCAAAGATACACAAACCCGAATTATCACTTAGACCTATCATCTCATCTATCATGACACCAACATACAACTTAGCTTCATTTCTATCAACAATTTTAAGTAATGCATTCCCCATTGAATCCAGTTACAGTATCAAAGATTCCTTCACATTTGTCGAACGTTATAAACTATATACTATCCCAAACGAATTTATTCTAATAACATTAGATGTCAAGTCTTTATTCACAAACATACCAACAGATTTAGTTATCAACATCTTAAAAGAAAAGTGGAGTACTATTAAAAAACATTGTAAGTTTTCACTTGATCTGTTCATCAGTAGTATATATTTGGTAATTAACAACACACATTTTACATTTCAAAATAATTTTTATCTACAAGTATCTGATACACCCATGGGTTCCCCGATCTCACCAATACTTGCTCAATTAGTAATGGACAATGTTATCGATACCATAAAACCACAGTTACCCTTCAAACTAGAATTCATCGTAAAATACGTAGATGACATAATTTGCTCTATCCCAAAAGACAAAATCGAAGAAACTACTATAGCATTCAACAATTTCCATCCAAAACTTCAGTTTACTACAGAAACAGAAACCAACAGAAAACTAAGTTTTTTAGATACGATCGTCATTAGAGATTCCAACAATAAACTTATATTTGATTCATTCAAAAAACCAACAAATTCAGGCCGCTACCTCAATTTTAACTCAAATCATACTTTCAGACTTAAAATAAATACTGCCCTAACTTTAAAAAACAGAATTTCAAAAATTTCCGATCCCATTTTCCTTACAACTAATCTTAAACAACTACAAAAAACTTTACTAAACAATGGATATCCTAAATCTTTAACAAATAAACTAATTTTTCAAACTAAACAAATACATCCAGAGAGACACATAGGAACTGAACTTAACAAATACAATACACTCCCATACATACAACAACTAACACCATCTTTGATAAAACTATTAGAGACTCCACAAATAAAAATTTCGACTAAATATGAAAATAGCATTAAGAACATATTTACCAGGACCAAAGATAATATCCCAAAATCACTAAAAAGCAATATCATATACAGCATCGCCTGTAGCTGCAATAAACAATATATAGGACAATCCAGACAGTGGCTGAAGAACAGAATAATACAACATAAAAGTGACCAAAAATTAAACAAAAAATCATGCGCCCTAACTATACATTTAAATGAATATCAACACCAAGCAGATTTTGACAACACAAAAATAGTAGATACAGAAAGTATATACAAAAACAGATTATTTCTAGAAAGTTACCATATCCAAAAACAAATCAATACAATTAATTTTAAAAATGACATAGATAACCTACACAAAAGTTATGCATTTTTATTCTCCTTAAATAAAAAATAATAAACACCATTTAAAATGATTAAAGCAGTCTAAAATAAACACACACACACACACACACACACACACACACACACACAAATACATGCACACATACACACATACATTATAATTTATTTTACATGTATAAATAACACACACGCACACACACGCGCGCGCACACACACACGCCACACATGCATTCATACAAACACATTAGAACGTAATAGACAACTGTATCTAAATGATAATATTTTTATTAATTATAATGTTTCAGTAGATTATCATAATTTTATATCATTTATAAGTAACAACACCTTTAATTTTTTTAATTTTATTTTCTTATTTGTAATTGACACTTCTGTAATTTTTAGTATTAATAACGTAGTTAGTAAAACAAAACAAAACCAACACAAATTTATTCAACACAAAATTTCATAAATACCATCAGTTTAATAAATGTAAGTATAGATTTAAGAAATTTTTCAAAGATGTTAACTATTTAATTATAGAACTAAGTGTAAGGAAACATACTTTCCGAAACGTCAGTTATTAGTAAATGACTTTGGCATTTTGAATAATTTATGACATTTGGACGAAGTAAAACCCAAAATCGAATCTTAGTTTAATATTAATAACGTCCAGAAACAAAGAATCTATATATATATATATATATATATATATATATATATATATATATATATATATACGTTATATGTGTGTGTGTGTTTGTTTGTAATAATTTATCATTTCATTTTATTGAAATTGAATACATATTAAAGTGACGTAAATTTAATTTGATATTAAACATGGTTACCTACAAAAATATCAATATAGATTCAAAAAAATTCAAAAGTTTGGTGGGAGCAACGGGCAGTCATCCGCACAAGAGCGGTGAAAATGTTCCAGTGCAGCCCTGCGTATAGATTTACTAAGTAGATTTAAAAATATGAGATATTTTATTATAAATAAAATTTTGAGTTATATTAAAATAATCTTACCAATATAGTTCAGTTTGAAATATGGAGAAACACCTTTGTAACTAAAAATGAATTCTAAACGTACACCTTAATACTTCCGCCTATTTTTTTTTGCATCATTTTTTGAAATTCAGTACATTAGGGACTCTTTGAACTGTATCATAATTTATAAGTAAAACTTCTTTTTAGTAACTTTATTTAAAACCGCACTTTAAACGTTGAGATGAGACAATCGATTGCGTTCAGTGTTGAAATAAAATACTAAAATTTTCAGTAAAGTTCTTGGCAAAATAACAAAGAGAACAATTCAAAACCGTAACACATCGACAATTTCAAAGAAGATTTCAATTTTAAGTCCTGTTTTATTTTAGACTGTTATATAGCATTTTTACGACTATCTTAGAAGCTTTACAATAATTGAAATTGTATCAGAAAATGCATTCAGTCACATTTTATGAAAGTTATGTTTCAGTTACTAGAAAGTTCGTTACGGTAAATGTAGTAACGAACAAAAGATATTTGGCAATTTATATAAACCAATGGCTTTTATTTAATTGAGGTAATCAGGATCTGTGCAGTCCAGTCTAAGAAATTTTGATCAAGAGACAACTGATAAAAAGCAAAAAGCAAATGTATGGAACAGCTTTAATCAGAAATATAGTAAATATGGTGTTTGGGTTTATTCATCAAAGTACAATATTGGTTTCATTTTTGAGTTACTGAGTTCACTAAATATAATTTAAGAACAGTTTTTTTGCTTTTTACAGACGTTTTAATATTTCTAAACTAACGCACGAAATTATAAGAGACAAATTGTACAAATAGTAGCTTTGTATGAAAATATTTTTTTAATTTGGTAAAATAGTCATTTAACCAACGAATGTATCAGTAAAATTTAATTATAATTCAGACAATTTAAGACGTGAGCTAAACGCCTACATTAATTGTCAAAATTGTTATTAACACCTTATTTGGCAAAGTAATAAAAAAGTAACAATTGTTTTAATGTATTTTACTAGTAAAATAGACCTAGCTTATGTCATGTTTCACTCAAAAGTTACAAAAAGCATTAGACACATTTTTTTGATAATATTAATTACAGTTAACAGGTTCAGCAGTATTCAACATTGTTTTTCGGGCATCAATTACAGTTCACACTGTCCATAAGTGACAAATTAACAATGAGTAATAAAAAGAAAATGTGCTCTAAATAAATTAAAAATAAACTTCTAAATTATTTGCAAGTAAAACATAAAATACATAAAAACATAAAAATGCGTAAAAAGGCCTATTCACACACTTACCTTGCCTTTTCAACATCTGAACTTCCGGCTGCCGATGGTCCGGACTGATATGGCAATATCCGCTGAGCGTTCTTCCTTGACGACTAGGATTTCCAGCTGTCGATGGTCCAGGTGCTAGAAGGGGAATGTAACACGGATATCAACACTACATACACAACACACATTCACACGCACACAACCTCTTCCACACACATAACACATGCCCTCAAGCGTGCGTTTGCACACACACACACACACACACACACACACACACACACACACACACAAACACACACATTACTCACGGTTACTTTCTGGGGGTAACCCAGGTCTCCTTAAATTTCAGGTAGAAGACTACTAAAACGTTGGAACAAATGAATAAACAAACCAATAAATAAATACACATAACTAGTTACACCTGATTGACAATTTCTGCACCTCTTTTTTTCAACAAACACTTGAAAGTGACTAACCTGATCGAGTGTAACCCCAACTAGCGGTCTTCTTTTGAAATAAGTATTTATTCTATTGATTACAGACGAGGTCTTTGATGGTCTAATCTCTTCGATTTATGTAATAAGTAACATTTGGAACTCTCGATCTAAGTTGTTCTAATGCCATATATTTTGTATTAAGGTTGGTTAAACCTAGATCTTGCCGATAAAGTAACTAGCTGGCAACATCGTTCCATTTATGCTCATTTGCCGTCCCTCTCCCACTTTGAAGAAATTAGATCTAATAATTTCTGAGGGGGATATTACTTTAAGAAATCTGTCACTCTAGTCACAATCTGAATTATTCGTGAAAACATGTCGTCTAATCTGCTGATACCTTTTCAAACTAAACTTTTGTAATACTACTGCATACTGCAAGGTTATGCTCCAGCGATCTATAAAAGATGGCAGCTTTGTGGCACCTATATATAAATAAACGTCTTAATCTCACCTCTATTTGTATTCATATATTTTCCAGACATATTTGTATTTTCAACTATCAGATCATCAAATTCTTCTGTAAAAAAAACCGAAAATACTTAAGCGGAAACCTATATATATATATATATATATATATATATATATATAAGTCAAAACTTGACCATGTCAGATATGATTGACAAAAATGCCAAACGTAATTGAAAGTTAGGTTTATGTATAGTTGTGTACACGATTTAAATTTGTAAGTTTCCCAATTGTCGTCATCGGTCTCGGTAGCGTAATTGGTAAACGCATAGTTCCGGCAAAACCAGGGTACAGATTCAAGTCCTGTCCAAGACCTTATATTTCCATCTTTCAATTACTAGCTCGATTTGAAATGATCATTTGGACTTTGCATAAAAGTTTAAGTTATTATTTCATCTTATTCACTGTAATACGATAGTTTTTATAAACTTCCCTTGTATAACTAACTACCTAAAATATTTATATATTTAATACTTGGCTTATAGCCGTAATTTTGAGCGTAGATTCCTGTCTATAACTGATATAAGTCAAAAACTTGACAATTTCAGATATGATTGACAAAATGCCACACGTAATTGAAAGTTAGGTTTATGTATAGTTGTGTACACGATTTAAATTTGTAAATTTCCCAATTGCCGTCATCGGTCTCGGTGGCGTAATTAGTAAACGCATGGTTCCGGCAAAACCAGGATACAGGTTCAAGTCCTGTCCAAGACCTTATATTTTCCATCTTTCAATTACTAGCTCGATTTGAAATGATCATTTGGACTTTGCATAAAAGTCTAAGTTATTATTTCATCTTATTCACTGTAATACGATAGTATTTATAAACTTCCCTTGTATAACTAACTACCTAAAATATTTATATATTTAATACTTGGCTTATAGCCGTAATTTTGAGCGTAGATTCCTGTCTATAACTGATATAAGTCAAAAACTTGACAATTTCAGATATGATTGACAAAAATGCCACACGTAATTGAAAGTTAGGTTTATGTATAGTTGTGTACACGATTTAAATTTGTAAATTTCCCAATTGCCGTCATCGGTCTCGGTGGCGTAATTAGTAAACGCATGGTTCCGGCAAAACCAGGATACAGGTTCAAGTCCTGTCCAAGACCTTATATTTTCCATCTTTCAATTACTAGCTCGATTTGAAATGATCATTTGGACTTTGCATAAAAGTCTAAGTTATTATTTCATCTTATTCACTGTAATACGATAGTATTAATAAACTTCCCTTGTATAACTAACTACCTAAAATATTTATATATTTAATACTTGGCTTATAGCCGTAATTTTGAGCGTAGATTCCTGTCTATAACTGATATAAGTCAAAAACTTGACAATTTCAGATATGATTGACAAAAATGCCACACGTAATTGAAAGTTAGGTTTATGTATAGTTGTGTACACGATTTAAATTTGTAAGTTTCCCAATTGTCGTCATCGGTCTCGGTAGCGTAATTGGTAAACGCATAGTTCCGGCAAAACCAGGGTACAGATTCAAGTCCTGTCCAAGACCTTATATTTCCATCTTTCAATTACTAGCTCGATTTGAAATGATCATTTGGACTTTGCATAAAAGTTTAAGTTATTATTTCATCTTATTCACTGTAATACGATAGTATTTATAAACTTCCCTTGTATAACTAACTACCTAAAATATTTATATATTTAATACTTGGCTTATAGCCGTAATTTTGAGCGTAGATTCCTGTCTATAACTGATATAAGTCAAAAACTTGACAATTTCAGATATGATTGACAAAAATGCCACACGTAATTGAAAGTTAGGTTTATGTATAGTTGTGTACACGATTTAAATTTGTAAATTTCCCAATTGCCGTCATCGGTCTCGGTGGCGTAATTAGTAAACGCATGGTTCCGGCAAAACCAGGATACAGGTTCAAGTCCTGTCCAAGACCTTATATTTTCCATCTTTCAATTACTAGCTCGATTTGAAATGATCATTTGGACTTTGCATAAAAGTCTAAGTTATTATTTCATCTTATTCACTGTAATACGATAGTATTTATAAACTTCCCTTGTATAACTAACTACCTAAAATATTTATATATTTAATACTTGGCTTATAGCCGTAATTTTGAGCGTAGATTCCTGTCTATAACTGATATAAGTCAAAAACTTGACAATTTCAGATATGATTGACAAAAATGCCACACGTAATTGAAAGTTAGGTTTATGTATAGTTGTGTACACGATTTAAATTTGTAAATTTCCCAATTGCCGTCATCGGTCTCGGTGGCGTAATTAGTAAACGCATGGTTCCGGCAAAACCAGGATACAGGTTCAAGTCCTGTCCAAGACCTTATATTTTCCATCTTTCAATTACTAGCTCGATTTGAAATGATCATTTGGACTTTGCATAAAAGTCTAAGTTATTATTTCATCTTATTCACTGTAATACGATAGTATTTATCAACTTCCCTTGTATAACTAACTACCTAAAATATTTATATATATACATACATATATATATATATATATATATATATATATATTGCTGTGATAAGAGGTTGTTTAGGGGTGTATTGAGTAGTAAGGATCATGTAGTAACAATAAATAGCAATAGGAATCAGAAAACTGCATTTATTTTGCAGAAAAATAGGTAATTTGTACATTATGTAAATAGCAAGCATTTAACACCCTGTATATAGACCGTAATTAACTTTAAACGATGCAAGTAAACATATCTTACAACAATAGAACGCGTATTCAGCAGAAAAATAGGTAATCCGTACATTATGAAAATAGCAAGCATTTAACACTCTGCATATAGACCTTTATTAATTTTAAGTAATGCCAGTAAGAATATCTTTCAACAATGGAACGCCTATTCAGCAGAGAAATAATCGTTCATGTAATTAAACATACGTTTAGAAGTGTCTAATTAGTTATAAAACAAATGCGCAGTAGTGTAGATAAAACCTAACAAAGCTTTATGCAATTATGCTCGAACGATGAGCATTTTGATAAGAAAACGCAGTTTCAAAGATGCATAAATACACAAACGAAAACAGCATTTATTTTGTGCAATTGTCCAAAAGGCGATATCTACACAAAACAACAGACTTAAAGTTGAACGTCTGGCAAAGATAACAAAGTATCAATAGCACATAAACACCATTACATGGAAATCCGAATTAATTACATCAGAAACCGCTTCAAAATACAGGAAATATTAAAGACAAAACCTGGTTAGTTGAGATAATCTGCAGAACTGTAATCACAGTAATCACAAAAGGGGGACGACAAATCAATACGGAAGAGCTAAGCGCTAATCAGAAAAAAAAGGGGGAAATAAAAGCCGCTACAAAAATATAAATTAATATAATCGCAGGATTGGCTACTTACGTTCTTTGGCTTAATAATTAAATTATAAGATTGATTAAATCAGGTGTATACAAGAAACATCTTTTTAACAATGAGTTAAATAACTTCAACACTAAATGCATGCAAATCCACCAATTTAGGCGATTCTTAAATTAAACAACTCTAAACAGAATATACAACTACATTTAGCGTAATCAAATCGTAAAATGCCATTATCAAAGTAAGTCAACGTTCGTCTGCCGGAGGGATCGAAATAACAAAACTAGTCACACGGGCAAGGTCGCGCGTAATTAAATAACAGGAGATTTCCAATACTATACTTAGCGTTATAAAACATAAGGCTAATACAACTGAATATTTAAAATATAAAGGACGTTAATTTGAACGTTACAACTTTTAAGTCCTGGGGGATGCGCGGTTTTACTCTATTTTATTTTTTTGTTTATTCTATTAATTTAATTTAATTAGGGTTTTCTGATTTATTTTGTTATTATTTACTTCTTTTTTGGTTATTCCCGATTTCGATTTTCTGCGCGTGTAAGGTGAGATAGTGATTGTTTTAGTGGTGTGCGGGCTTGTCGTTCATAATAAGACATATGATTATTTCTTTTTTCCTTTTATATATATATATATATATATATATATATATATATAGTTTTCAAATTTAAACTTATGTCGTCAGCAAACAATGTGCAATTTGCAAATGTAATGGCAGATGGAAAATCATTAATATATAGTAGAAAAAGCATAGGACCTAAAACTGAACCTTGTGGGACTCCTACTGTCATCTCTAAATTAGTAGATAGTTTTATTTTCTGATGAGATATTATTTTAACAGCTTGGGTTCTACCATTCAAATATGAAGAAAACCAATTGTTTGCAATTCCACGAATTCCATACATTTCCAGTTCATCAGCCCTATCATTTCTCACGTTACCATAGTGCAATCTAACCCAACAGAATTTTAAATTTCAAAACTCACGCACCGTATTTGTTATCCTCCAGACGTCCGCTTGGAGGTCTGTCGAGGTGTTCATATTTGATACGAACGTCAACGCGGATTTACTATCGCTGATGATGTAACACACGCTTCTACCGGTGTGATTTAACACATAATCGATAGCTTCCCGTATAGCAACCAATTCGCACTGGAAGATAGTGCTTTAGTTCGCGAGTTTGGTCTGAAACCGAATCATTTCTCTTTGCTCGTTATACACGACAAACGCCGCGCCTGCTTGCCCAACATCCATACGAGAACCGTCCGTGTAAATTCTGGACACGTCGCGTCCCCATCGCCTTCGACAAATTCGATTCCTCTTAACATCAGCCGGGTGCCCAAACTCTGACACGCTGATTTTCCTCTCGACTTCTTTATTTGCAAGATTCATACTCTCTATAATCTCATATCCCTGACCTCCCTAACGCTTATTCGATAGGGAGAGTCTCATTGATCACCAGGACCTAACTTCATAGTTGATCCACCCTAAATAAAAACTAAATAAAAATCTAACAAACCTAACAAACTCTAACAATCTAACAAACCTAAAAATCTGACAAAAACTGAAACAAAAACAAAACAAAAACTAAAAACAGGGTTGTAAATAATGGTATCCCTAGCGCTGACTTTCGAGTGTACCCGATCAACAAGACACAAGCGAAAATGAGAGGGGGAAAGATCCGTAATACCGGATAGCAGACGCCGGCTCTGCTTACCAGTGCGACCTGAAGGGTCGTCTTAACACTATCCAAATCTAGCTAACTAATTTAAATCCAACCCTAGCTTTCCCTATCATTCCCTAACTGATTTATATTATGATTACAATCTTCACAATTATACTCTTCCTTCCCAAATATATACTGCAACCAAAATAGCGACAGAACGTCAAACAAAACAAATATGCCACTTAATACTACAATACATGCTAATAAATAAATAAATATAGTGTAAATATAAAATATAAATAAATATAATTATGTAAATATATAAATAAATGTTTAATAAGCGTTAAGCGTTAAGCATATAGCAGTGCACAAAATAGCAAAAGCATCACCCTATTTATCAGGTGCACTCGCACAAGCATTATGTCGGTTAGCGCCTTTACACACCAAACGTGCTTGTTATATTATTTCGAAAACTACTAATTAATGTAAATCAATGCTTGTGCGAGTACAGCCGCCACAATTAAGTCTTACCTCGATAATAAAATTCTCCAGCATCCGAAGATCTGGTCGTCTGCCTACATCCAACTGTAACTTACTTCTAAGGGGGGGATGGGGTGCACTGCTAAAGTCCTGGTGGGTATGCACTAAATGTTTTTGGGGGGGATCACAATCACTATCACTATCACTTCACTTTCAAGTCCTGGTGGGATGCGCGGTTTCACTCTATTTTATTATCTTTGTTTATTTTATTGATTTAATTTAATGAGGGTTTCTGATTTATTTGTTATTGTTTATTTGTTATTATTTTATTCCCAATTTCCCGATTTTCCGCGCATAATTATGAAGATAGGCAGTGACTGTATTAATGGTGCGGGGTTTCTCGTGCATATTGGACATTTGGGTATAATTATCTTTTTTTTTTTTTAATATCAGGTTTTGGTTAATCTATACTCGTATCCTTACTCACGTCAAGTCAATCTAGAATTATTTTCCAATCCTCCCACCAACCCCACCGAATTTTACACGCGGTTGTCATTGTCTAATCTCGCGAACTTTCCCGCGAATTCTTTTAAGGCTGTCCAGAACGCCTTCTGGTTAACCACTTCCCCGACTTCCTCTAGGCTCTTTGGCCATGCCAGACCTAGGATAGCTAGTTTGCTATCAGCCAACCCTCGATTTCCCGCCTCTGCGCTTTCCGCGCCCTCACCGCATTCGCAGCGGTCGCTGTTGGTTAGACTAAACCTTTGTAAATACGCCTTCAGGGCGCCGTGCCCTGTTATCAACTGCACCATTTTGTGATCGAGCTTAACCTCGATCCTACCTCTAGCTTCTATGCTCGGTATGAATTTGTGGGTCAACCTGCCCGTGGCAGCGTTGTTCCACCTCTCTTCCCATTGTCGAATTGATTTTTCGCGCAGCTTTCTTTTAATTAAAAACCTCGGTATCGACGAATGTGATATCCGAAAGTCGCCCGTCGCGGCCTCTTTAGCTAATTCGTCAGCCCTATCATTCCCTACGTTGCCATCGTGCGACCTAACCCAACAGAACTTTAAACGTCGAAACTTGAGCGCTGTATGCGCTATTTTCCAGACGTCCGCCTGGAGGTCTGTCGAGGTGTTCATGTTAGTTAATGCCGTCAGCGCTGATTTACTGTCGCTGATTATATAATAATCGTCTCTGCCCGTGTGATTTATTACGTAATCGATAGCCTCTCGTATGGCTACCAATTCGCACTGGAAGATAGTGCTCCAGTTTGCGAGTTTGGTTTGAAACCGGAACACCTCCCTTTCCTGTTTAAACACGACAAACGCCGCGCCTGCTTGCCCAACATCCATACGAGAACCGTCCGTGTAAATTCTGGACACGTCGCGTCCCTATCGCCTTCGACAAATTCGATTCCTCTTAACATCAGCCGGGTGCCCAAACTCTGACACGCTGATTTTCCTCTCGACTTCTTTATTTGCAAGATTCATACTCTCTATAATTTCCTGTCCTTCCCTGTATTAACTAATCTCATATCCCTGACCTCCCTAACGCTTATTCGATAGGGAGAGTCTTATTGATCACCAGGACCGCATCCGTGGAAGTGGTCCTGTACGCCCTCGCCGCCTTAACCGCGGTTATGCGCTGCACGCTCGTCAACTGTCGAATTTCCCATACTTTACAACCCTCCGCCCAAACTGCTGCGTACTGCATTGCCGGCTGTATTGCTCCGGCGTAAACTGTCCTAAGCGATTTGGCCCTGAAACTTCCAGTTTATTTTCGCGAGCGGCATCATTTTATTTGATATTTCGCTGCCCTTACTTTTTACGTACTGTACGTGCGCCTTCCAATTTAATGTATTATCTATCTTGACACCGAAGTACGTGATGGCTTCTTTGAATGGGATTTTCTTCTCTCCTAACGCTAGCCTAGTGGGTTGCAGTTCCGGTTTCGTCCAGAAATAGAACGCCTCCGATTTCAACATATTAAATTTTAATTTTAACGCTTGCGACCAATATATTTAGCGTCGCGTTTGGTTTTGTTCGCATCTCCATTAATAATTGCGATCTGATAATTAAAAGCGTATCATCCGCAAACCCAACGATCGAGCATCCTGCGGGCAACTTGACCCCTAAAGATGCTCTCATACAACAACCTCCAGAATGTGGGACCAGAGCATTACCCTTGCGGGGATCCTCTTTCCACCTCGGGCGACAAAACTTCACCCGGAATTTCAACCTGTGCCAATCGTCTCGAAAAATGATTAATGGCCACCAGGCAGCATCAAATGCTCCTGAAATGTCCAAAGCAACAACAACACAGTACTCTTTAGCATCTCTCGCCTGCTTAATTTTCCCGACAACGAACTCTAACGCGTCGATAATCGATTTGCCCTCCATGAAACCAAACGGTCGATTACTAAAACCGCCGCTGCCTCGCACTAAGTGCTCAACGCGCGTGTCATAACTCGGTCCAAAGCTTTCCCCAGCACCGGTAGCAAGTTAAATGGACGATAGCTGCTCGGGTCTGATGCATCCGTCTTTTTAGGTTTAGAAATAAATTACACGTTCTGGACTTTCCAGTAACGCGGAAATACGCCCTTTTCTAAACAAAGATTAAACAACCCGGCAAAGACACACGGGGCCAACAGGCATGCCTCCAGAGCTGCGTCTGAAATGATTCCGTTATGCCTCGGTGCCTTCTTAGGGTTCATCCTCCTAAGAGCCCTTACGACCTCGTGAACTAGGATTGCCTTATCGGCACCTGTTTCTTGCGCATTTGTGCCTTCCCGACGTACTAAATCGTGCGACCCCTCATCCTCCTCGAATTTATCCCATGGGAAAAATTTCTCTAGCAAATATTCCGCCGTGGTTTTAACACCTTGCTTGTATTCGCCATTTGTTTTCTTTATATTACCGAGAACGATTTTCTTTTGTTTTCCTCTTATTACGCGGTTCACCAGGGTTCCTTCTCGGAGTTACGCGTGCAGAATTCTTTAAATTTACTCGTTCGTGTTTCTCCTATTAATATTTTATAATCGCGGTTACTTTGATTATATTCGAGTCTCCGGTATTCTCTTGTTTCTCCTGAGGCGCGTTGATAGCTGCGTCTTAGGTAACGCGTCTCTGCCCGCTTGGTAGTTAGTTCCCGGGTCCACCAGGGTACGCTGTCTTTAAATGTTTTTTTTCGCGGCATGGATTGCGACGACGCGTCTACCACCGCATCGTTTAATTTCTCGTGAGCGTTTCTATTTCGCTTGCCTCTCGGCAGTTTAATAACTCGTTCTCGAGCGCGGCGATGCTTTCTCCAAATTTTTGCTTACACCGTTCCCAATTTGCTTATTTATTACAGAACCGCGGAAATATAGTTAACTGCTCGTTTGCGCTTGCTTTTGTTTCAACATCCCAAGTTATTAATTTATTCTCCAAGCGCGTTACCTCATCCTTCCTTAATTCCCAAAGTAATGATATACCACTAAAATGTAGTTATATTCTTGTGAAGTTTATGGCAAGGGACTTACCAAATCATAATCATCTGCCAGGTAGTCATAACGTTTGGACAAGATCCCGTTAATCGAGGTGATTTTCGTTTTTTCGGTTTATGCACAGAACAAGTCGAGCATTGGAGGTGACATCAGTTTTTATTTTAGGCCATTAATGACGAATCTTAGGAAGTTCATAGGTTTTGTAAACTCTCGCACGCCCCGCAACAGATTCATCATGCAGTTGTTTAATTTGAACGCTTTGCTCTTCTTACGATATAACTATTTTCCAGTTTTCTACACCGGTAACATCTGCGTTTAATGATTCAAAGATCAGAAAGTATCATTGTTAATACGCTGTATAAATTCAACACCTTAGACCTTTAATAATGTGCAGCAATTAATTGATAATGACCATGGATAGTAAAATAGTAAATGGAGAGGCAACAAAGAGTCAGAAGCTGTACATGACACAACTGTATTAATTTTTTGTTAATGATTCTCACTTATCTACTGTAGTTTATTATAAGCACTGCTAGAATCAAAATTTTACTCTTAATCTAAAATTTAATATTTTCCTAGTGTAGAGGATAAAACATTTTTAAGACGAGGTACATTATTCATGAAAAATTTGGCTGAGCGATCCACGTGCAGTATTACGCTCCTTGTTATTCACAGGCGAACTTTATACAAAAACAGGACTATTTAAATGCGTATTTAACACTCCATTATGTTAGCACCTAAAACGGAAATATAAAATTCCATTGATATTGATCAGACAATTTGAGAAATACAAAAAAAAATTATAAATTGCTTTACTGTATTGCATTATTAAAACAAGAACATTTTATGGATACTTTTCAATTTCCTGACGGATAGGCTTCTTCGATAATTAATTTTTAAATTACGCCTTAAACCTTTAGAATGTTCAATTGGAAGCAGGAAGTTGATAAAATTTTAAAAAAAAAAAGATGGACGATTACAATACAGATAGACCTCTGAAAGTGTTTTGTTCTTGTTAAATGGTACAATTCCTAAAAGGTGTCGAGTGTTTTATTTTATTTAAGCTCTTAGATATTTCCCTTCATCGAAAGTTTGAATTTTTGTTTTCAGAAGATTTTCCGGGAGATTATTGTTACATTTCTGTTTCAAATTAAACTATCCATTTACCAATAGCAGTTCTGTATAAGTAACCTAATTTCCGTATAAAAACAAGCATCCCTAATTGATAAGAGAGCTGTACTCATTTATAAAAACCCTTCTGGATAAAAGACTTTCAGTGTTCAGAAATAATTTAATTTAAAAGTTTCTCAATTTTCCTCCGGTTTTAACCACGCAATTTAATAAACATCAGACACCTTCGAAGATTAACTACATTTTGATCAACCGGTTTCGTTTTTATTAAATTATATTCATTTAAGTATTTCTGAAAGTTTAAAGCGCATTTTGCAAGTTTAATGCCGGAGAAGCTTAAGCGACAGATAACTGAAAAAAACGCTCTCACGAATTCTGTCCTAAATAATTAAGCGAAAGAAAGTACATCTGTTCTGTATTTTTCAAGACGTCTCAACAATATCACAGAGTATTTTCGTCCTGCTTTTAGGTGTAAAATTCAAACATTTTGTAGTATATTTTATAAAGGTCTTTCCTGGGTGTTTACCCTAAACTGCTTCTAGGTCTATGCTTATATGTTGAGATGCACTTTCGATAATAAATTGCTCTGTAAAATAGGAAAGCTACAGTCTTTGCTTATTCAACTTTTAACATTAAATTTCTATCACTTTTGACATTTAGAGGACAACATTTTTAACCAGACTGTTAAAATATTTATTACGCCTTTTGGCTTTACAAAGCTTTACTTTAATATTAAGTGTAGGGATGTTTTATGCAAAGGGAAAACTTTATCTTCCCATCATTGTTATCGTATGTAGAAATTATTTTATTTGGCATAAAAATGAGGTTTCTAGTTCTCACGTATCGTAGGGTAATGACCTACAATTTTGTCGTATGTATTCCGTCAAACATGCATTTTCTCGTATCGAAAAAATTTGTGGTTATTGCGTTAATCAGTAGAAACGTTTGACAGTTCGTAGGGACAACGGCGATCCTTGAGAAAGGCAAGTTTTTGCAAGCACTTTATCTTCAACTATCGTACGGATTAGACGTATTAAACGCAGTGCGTGTTGAACCGCAGTGAAATTAACCCTTTTGATTCTTTTACCCCTCCCATATCTGTCTTAATACCGTCTGCTCCCTAAAGTTGTAGGTTCAACAGCCAACTTCACTGCAGTAATTTGAAGAAAAATCCAACCTCACGAGAACCCACTAAATATTTAGATACCAACATAGATCTACTTTAAACTACGACTATTAATTAAAGCAAAGCTTTTTGTTTATTTATAGTTAATTGCATTGACTTTCATTGTATATAAATTTGAGCAATATTGCGCTAACTGATGAATCATGCATGGTACTAAATTCGTACCCCTACCTGGTGCTTTTGCCATAATAATTTTTGGCGCCTAATTTTAACTTTCTTAGAAACACCCATCAAAATTTTCTTTTTTACCTTAGTTTACCTTTTTCTGATTTTATATATTATACATAATATATTTTCTTATAAATTGCAATAAATTATTTTACTATAAAAGATCGCCAATATTTTAGAGATTACCTGTAAGGCCAATGACAGCGGTCATGATGGATTGACAGACCATTAAATGTTCTAACTTCTAAAATATTAAAATTGCTTATTGTTTTTGCAAAATCTAATAGTTTGTGTGATAAATTATCGAAGATGTTTCACTGTTGTCTAATAATTTATATAACAGAGTGAAATTTTAGTGATTTATGAAATATAACTTGGATATCTCTCTTTGTTAAGTTTTTATTAATTTCACCAAATTTTTATATATTAAAATATATTGGCTTATTCGTGGAACTTTAATTAAAATTTTTACAGCTATTCCCTTTAAATAAAACATTACATGTCTTCCATAATGAATGTCAGTGGTTTGAACAATATCCATCCAATGCAAGGTCAATGACAGTGTAATGAAAATTTCTTTCTTTATTAACTGAATGATTGAAAGTTACCTTTCTAAGTAAATAAATTATTCATTTGAAATTAATGCAAAACCACAAATAATTCATGTTTATATATATATATATATATATATATATATATATATTGCTATGAACCACTGGAATTTTCGAGCCCCTACGTTGGGCTGTTATATTAATATTGCTATGAATAAACAAGAATTGTAATTATCTCCTCGGACGTTGGGCCATCTTATTAATATTGCTATAAATTCCCTCCAGAAACTTAACTGGATTATACCTTGAACCAATCTTGTCTACCAATAACAAAATTTGATACGTTACCGCCTTCCTCGTTATCAATTTCCTATTCAACTTATAACTCCTCCTTGAACTGTTTAAATTATCAAATCACTCTCATTAACTTTATCTTATGACCTCGACTAGCATTTATTTGGAATTATAAAATTCAGTTAATTCGATTCTATATAATGAAACAAATATTATGTACAGTTTTTGTAAATTATTTTAAATACACTTTTCAATTAATAAATGTTGTAAATCTTATTTATTAAAAATCATATACTTTTTACTCAAAACCCAAAGTCACCAAAAAACCTATTATTTTTATAAAAGAAGAAAAACAGAAGTGTGGAACGTTCTAAACCTCTTATCATCACGCACTTTATACGCGTTCAAATCCTTTGTTTTGGCAAATTCAATTCAATATTCAAATAAAAAATATAGAAAAATAATGTCTTACAACTAAAAATCTAACCTGGTCTATTTTCTTCTTGCAATTGACGCATCCACTAATATTTCCCATGCATTAAGCCATCCATTTAAATAAAAATTTTATTTTCCCCCAATTCAGGATTATTACATGCCCATTCGAAAAATTGTTTATCCACACTCTTGAACCATTGCATTTAAATTGTTGTCATCACCCTCTGGACTACCATTAACGTATACTTATGCACCCCAATTTATTGTCGTCTCATTTAGACTTCATATCAATTTCCCCAAACTTAGAATTGGATTATCATCATTTATTTTTCCTTGACTTAGAATTGTATTTTTTTTCTCCCCGGCTTCAGAATAGAATTCTTATTATCATTGTCCCCTGACTCGAAATTACCTTTATTCTCCACGGACTCAGAAGTTGGATTTTTCTCCCCGGCTTTTAGAATAGAATTCTTATTATCATTGTCCCCTGACTCGAAATTACATTTATTCTCCACGAACTCGGAAGCCCTATTATTATTATGTTTTAGTTTAAAATAACATTCCCCAAAATCTACTTACGTTTAATCGACAATCATAATTTTCATCTTAGCACTTATACAATTTTACACTTTGAATTATTATTATTACGTATCACTTTATTTCATAGTGGCGCACCTCGGCCTTTGTTGAGTTCAAAACTGACTTCGTTATCACTGTACCTGTTAATATATCTTTTCTCCCCTACTCCGTCAGTGGGTATGGTCTACAAACTCGTCGCTCATTTTAACGAATCAAATATTTGCATTTAAAGTAGTTTCTGATGTAATTTTCTATGCTTTCCAATAATTGTGACCTGGTCGCAGCTGTCTTCGTTATCAAACATACGGTGTTTTGATGAATCTAATTGCTTTTCCATAAACAACTGATGCAATTCGACTTTCAATTTTCATATCCGCCTGTTATTCACGCAATTTTTAATCTTCTTTCTTATCGAAAATGGTTAACTATTTGTAAGCATTTATATGCTTCCTGAAGTTCTATTTCTTATCTCCGTATTCACCTAATTGTTTGAAAGTCTTTTGAATGCGTGTTTAATTACACTTTTTTATGTTCAGTTATAAATACGCGTGCTTCCACTAAAAAATATTATTATCTGCCTTACCTAAACTAACTAAAACTTTATCTACAGGGTATTAAATATTTACTATTTACCTAATGCATGTGTTCCTGGTTTCTACGCTAACTATGCGTCTTCCTGTGTGTATTTGCGTCGCTTAAAACTACTTATACTTTATATACAGGGTGTTGACTGCTTACTATTTACAAACTATCTCCATTTCTCAATTCTTTACTAAATAAATGCAGTTTTCTGCTGCCTATGGTAATTTCTCATTTCTAAACAGCCTTTACTATAAAGTACGCCCTTAAACAACCCTTTATCACAGCAATATATATATATATATATATATATATATATATATATATATATATAGATATACAGTGTGAGTTTTTAGTGTGGCGACGGTCGATAACTCCGTTATTATAAAAGCTACGTAAACCAAATTTGGAGGCGTATTAGACATGGCTAAATATTAAAAATATTTTATTATAAAATAAAATTTGGAGTTATATTAAAATAATCTTACCAATATAGTTCAGTTTGAAATATGGAGAAACACCTTTGTAACTCAAAATGAATTCTAAACGTATACCTTAATACTTCCGCCTATTTTTTTTGCATTATTTTTTGAAATTCAGTACATTAGGGACTCTTTGAACTGTATCATAATTTATAAGTAAAACTTCTTTTTAGTAACTTTATTTAAAACCGCACTTTAAACGTTGAGATAAGACAATCGATTGCGTTCAGTGTTGAAATAAAATACTAAAATTTTCAGTAAAAGTTCTTGGCAAAATAACAAAGAGAACAATTCAAAACCGTAACACATCGACAATTTCAAAGAAGATTTCAATTTTAGGTCCTGTTTTATTTTCAGACTGTTATATAGCATTTTTACGACTATCCTAGAAGTTTTACAATAATTGAAATTGTATCAGAAAATGCATTCAGTCACATTTTATGAAAGTTATGTTTCAGTTACTAGAAAGTTCGTTACGGTAAATGTAGTAACGAACACAAGATATTTGTCAATTTTATATAAACCAATGGCTTTTTTTAATTGGGGTAATCAAGATCTGTACAGTCCAGTCTAAGGAATTTTGATCAAGAGACAACCGATAAAAAGCAAAAAGCAAATGTATGGAACAGTTTTAATCAGAAATATAGTAAATGCGGTGTTTGCGTTTATTCGTCAAAGTACAATGTTGGTTTCATTTTTGAGTTCACCAAATATAAATTTAAGAACAGTTTTTTTGCTTTTTCCTGACGTTTTAATATTGCTAAACTAACACAGGAAATTTACGATTATAATAGGCAAATTGTAGAAATAGTAGCTTTGTATGAAAATGTTTTTTTAATTCGTTAAAATAGTCATTTAACAAAAAACAAACGAATGTATCAGTAAAATTTAATTATAATCCAGACAATTTAAGACGTGAGTTAAACGCGAACATTAACTGTCAAAATTGTTATTAACCCTTTATTTTGCAAAGTGTAATAAAAAAGTAAAAATTGTTTTAATGTATGTTATTAGTAAAATAAACCTAGCTTATGTCATGTTTCACTCAAAAGTTACAAAATAACAGGTTCAGCAGCATTCAACATTATTCTGCAGGCATGCATTACCGTTCCCATTGTCAATAAGCGATAAATTAACAATGAGTAATAAAAAGAAAATTTGCCCTAAATAAATTATTAATAAACTTCCAAATAATAGCAAGTAAAACATAAAATACAAACAAATGTATAAAAAGTAGTCATTTAATTTCTTGGCACATGGAAGGTATGGAAACAATTTTTCTTGGTGGTAAAACACAAGTTTAGTTTACATTTACTAAACATAACTGTAGTTGCACCTGTTTAAAAATTTCTGCACCTCTATTTTTCACCAATTACTGGAAAATGACCAACCTGATATAGTGTAACCACAACTGGCGGTCTTCGTTTAAGAGAAGTATTTATTCTATTGATTACAGACGGGGTCGTTAGTGGTCTATCTCTTCGATTTATGTAATAAAAAACATTTGCAACTCTTGACTTAAGTTCTTTTAATGCCAAATATTTTGTATTAAGGCTGGTCGAACCTAGATCTTGCCGATAAAGTAGCTAGCTGTTGTTTACACGAATGTCAAGTAGTTAGAAAACACACAGATAATTTTTTTTGTTTGTTGCCACAAGCATGTCTGCGAGATCAACTCCTTCCATATGTTGATTATACTGCTTTATGATTTATGGGCACTGCATGTCAATTTTCTAGTTGACTTCTTTGAAATATCGTTATACCGTACTTCTCGGTTCTGCACAAACACATGAACTAACGATAGTAACACATTTCCCGCCTGCAAATTTTACAATAACTACTTTATTTTTGTTGTCAGACTGCACCTCAAATGATTTTTTCCCTTTTTTCATAAGCTCCTTATCCTCAATTAATTTGCATCCACTAAGTCGATTGGATCAGAATATTTCTTATGATAAAATTCCGCAATTGTCTCTTAAATATGAAATTAGATCAACCGATGAAAATGTTAGGGAAGCAGACACTCAATGGTTTATTTGTTGTAGTTTGTCACAAAGCTAAAATTACTTTTGCAGACATTCTAAATAGTTGTTCATCATCAGAAAAAATATGATTCAGAAATGGTTATTCACGCATATAATACAAAAAGTCATATACAAATCCTATTACACAAGCTCTGACAAAAATTGTTATACCCCATTTATTTGACTTCTTATGCAAGTGCTGCCTATGTCAGCCAGCCTTTGTCCCTGTATATGGCACCATCGTTTTATTTATACTCATTTGCCGTCCCTCCGATACCTTTAAAGAAATTAGATCTAATAATTTCTGAGAGGGATATTACTTTAATTGGTCACTTTCGTCACCATCTAAATTATTAGTGAAAAAATATCGTCTAATCTGCGTATACCTCTTCAGGTTAAGCTTTTGTAATACTAGTGCATACTGAAAGGTTATGCTTCAGTGATCTATATAAGATGGGAGTTTGATGACACCTATATATAAAAAACGTCTTTATCTCACCTCTATTTGTATTCATATATTTTCCAGACATTTGTACCGAACTGTTATTTGTGTTTTCAACTATCAGATCAAAATTTCTTCTGTAAAAATAACCGAAAATACTCTAGCCTTTTGTACCTTACTTAACTGTTAAGCAGCTAAGATCGTCCTTAATCAGGAAACATCAAAAGGTGACACCTTAAAAAATGTATACATGCCATTCATATTTTCCCAAACTGAAGTATTTACTTTTTTTTATAAGACACCAATAATACCACAAGCAACGACAAGCTGAATTTGGGCAGAAATAATAGTAATAGAATAGACCCAATCGGTAGCTCAATTGCAGGAAAGCGGGATATTGTAATGTCACGACTAAACAATTAAATTCCACGCGTCGAACTTTGATCTATGCACACCACCAAGTTGATGACTCAAACCACGAAGTCGCTGTATACCCTGATATCTTCAAGACACTACATTTGACTTTCCAATGCGCCTCCCAAAGATACTACATTCCCCAGGAGCCGAGTTTTTTTACCTGGAAATTTTGAATTTTGCAGAACCCTACTATTGCAAGCACGATAAGAATCTTTAACATGCGTGACAACACGCCCACATGGGACTTTTTACCTTTCATCCTAACGAGGACGTATTTTTGTGAAAAATGCTCGCTTAACATTTTTCAAGCGAACCGTGTCGAAATTCGAAATGGGGATCTTGGGCTTAGTGGTCATACGCATAACAACTATATCACGGAACCGCTGGATACCTCTAGAACACTATATTTGATTTTCCAATGCTCCGCCCGGAAATACTACATTGGCCAGGAAGTGAGTTTTTAACCTGGAAATTTTGAATTTTGCCGAACTCTAGGTGTTCCAAACAAGGCAGTGATCTTTAACGTGCATAACAACACCCACACATGGATCATACATTTTGCCTCTCATCTGAACGAGGACGTATTTTGGTGAAAAGCGCTCGCTTAACATTTTTCAAGCGGACTGGGTCGGGATTCGAACCTGGGACCTTGGACATAGTGGTCACACGCATACCAACTACGCCACGGATCCACCGATTTATTCCTTTGGGACACCCAAATAACGCTGAGTTAACTTACAAAAATATTCCATACAATAGACAAACGTACGACACAATAAGCAACTGTAAACAATTTTTTGAGATTATCTATTTATGCAATAATTCATAATAATACATAAAACAATTGTACATTTTTGTTAGAAATATAAGGTGCAAGTGCTATTTATGTTAACGCAACAGTGTTGTGTTTAATTTTGCACTGGTAAGACAAGGATGCACAAATTCAAGTAGCATGTTAGTTGCCCGGTATTTACATAGTTGTCATTATTAAAGAAAGGCCGTATGTATAACATCGGGTTACTTTCACATAAAAATCGGTTTAAATATTGCATACTGAAGCTTGTATTTCTTAACTATTAGCCGATGTATATATATTTACAATCTCCTGTAATACAAATTACTGTTTACTTGTTTGATAATATAGGTGTAAACCAGTAAGATTTTTACGGTTTCTGAGTATTTATTTACATCCATTGTTTGGTGTATTTCCTTCATTTTTTACTAGTCTTGGCAAATTCAGTAAAAATCATAACATGGAAAATGAGAGAAAGGGGGCAATTTTTGGCATCACAAATAATTAATGCTAAAAGGGTATTCTATTAAACCGATTAAGCGTCACGTTGACGTCTAAGAGGCTAAATCGCACCCGAGAATCTAACTATCGTACCGAAAGCAAATGGTTATTTATGTCCTCTATTTACAGACTTGCAATATCAGATTATAAAATTTACACATCAATTATTCGCATGAGTTTACAATTAAATCATAATTCAAGTAATAATTAATTAATTCCAAAATTGCAAACATAATACATACACAAATGAAGATCATCATAAGGTTCGTATTTGAAAGAACAACAAATAAATAGATAATATTGAACATAAAGCACAGATTGACAACATACCAAGCCTTTGAGGGTTCCTGAGCATACAAGTCTTAGACACCAAGGAAGCTTAACGAAATCATATGCTTGAGGCGAAAAGTCGCCCTAACAGCAATAAGGTGCGAAAATTATATAATCTCCTGGTCGGCCAGGACAATGGTACGTTCTCTAGATCCCAAGTTGAGACTAATCCCAACGCTAAATTAATTGAGTCTTACTCCATGACAAAAACATATAAACCAAACTTAAAACTAAAAATAAACCCTGCAAAGTAACATTAAGATAATACAAAATAACCTTTCCAAACTGTACTCACTGAATAAATTCACGTTTTGCCAAAAATCATTGCACTAATAAGAAATGCGCCATTTTTAAATTGATAGTGGAAATTTCGCAGTCTTCCACTACAAAATAATCAATACCTAAAATAAATTGCAAATTTCCCGTAAATAGTTTCAAACAACAAAACCGCAAGTACGCGACCCTAATAGATAGAAACTAAATTTCTTAATTTACCCAACTAGCAAAAGTATCCATATCCAGCTTAATTCAAGGGAAATCAATCAATGAATACCACTTATTACAAATAGCCCAAGACAAAAACCAAATCTGGTTTAGGTCGATATGCGTCGTGACCCTTACCAGGACAGATAACAACAAAACTAGAAATACAATAATTTAAACAAAATACTCAACATTCCTGAATCTAGGCAATCTAAAGTACCTCACAGCATGTCATGTATTTAATTACAAAATAAAATTATTCTATAGTATGCATTTACTAGTCCAATAAAATCAGTATACCTCTAAAAAAATTGTACCAAAAATATGAATTGATAACCTATACAACTCTAGTTTAAAATAATAATGTAAGAGTTTCTCCCTTACCCGAACAAAACTAATCAGAGAATAATTTTTGGCCTGTGACCAACTCAGCAGCCGAGAAAGATAAACTTTAAAATTTCCTTTGCCTATGGATGGAGCTTTAGATCCTTTACATACCAAATACCTTTTGCAACTCCCTCTTGATCCATGATCTCATAAGTCTTTTACCACATGAAAACTTACAAATTTGGGTACTAACTTAGTTGCGAAATTTTTATTGACCTCTGATAGAACATAATTTTTCCTCTACATCCGCTCTCCAACACCATACGTCTGATGACGAAGTCTTAAATCATAACGAGGTTTATCAAGTTGTTGAGCAGATTTTAAGCGCTTTTTTACATTTCCAAACAATTTACAAAGTTAACAGAAGTCTTCACATTCTTTTGATCCACAAATTCGCTAATTTTGTATTGAACGCCCTCTTACAACTTGTTCTCTACCAAAATTTATGAAAAAAGGTTTTTTCCAAATAAATTCATACGTAGCAGTACGAATGGCGCAACCTACCTTAGGTAACGCATTTCCCATTTCGTGTGGTTATCCTTCACATATGAAACAAGCACAGTTTTTAAAACACCATTAACTCGTTCAAGCTTGAGGATGGTAATAAACTGTGTACAAAATTTTAGATTGATATAATTTACGAAGTTGAGTAAATTGTGCAATTTGAAATCGAGTGCATTATCACATACTACATACTGAGGAACACCAAATATTAAAAATATTTGCTCTTCCATAATTCGAACGAAAGAAGCAGCAGTAGCTTGACGCCATGGATAAAATAGAGACAATTTACTGAAGTAATGGTATACCGTGCATTTACATTTCCAATGCTCCACCTGAAGATACTACATTGGCCAGGAGGCGAGTTTTTTGTTGCATGGAAATTTTAGAATTTTGCGGAACCTGTGCCGTTCCATGCAAGGTAGGGATCTTTAACGTGCGTGACAACACTCACACACGGAAATTTAACCTCTCAGCCGAACTAAGGCGTAATTTTTGTGGAAAATGCTCACCTGCCATTTTTCAAGCAGTCGGCCGAGTCGGGATTCGAACCCAGGACGTTCTTGGCAAGGGACCTACCAAATCATAACCATCTACCAGGGAGTCTAGACGTCCGGACAAGACCCCCATTAATCTAGGTGATTTTCGTTTTTTCGGTTTATGCGCAAAACAAGTCGAGCAATGGAGGTGACATAGTTTTCATTTTAGACCAACAATGACGAATTTTACGAAGCTCATAAGTTTTGTAAACTCTCACATGCCCCGCAACAGCTTCATCAAGCAGTTGTTTAATTTGAACGCGTTGCTCTTCTTACGGCATGACTATTTTCCCGTTTTCTGCACCGGTAACATCGGCGTTTAATGATTCAAAGATCAGAAAGTATCAATGTTAATACGCTGTATAAATTCAACACCTTAGATCTTTAATAATGTGCAGCAATTAATTGATAATGATCATAGATAGTAAAATGGTAAATGGAGAGGCAACAAAGAGCCAGAAGCTGTCTAGGACACAACTGTATTAATTTTTTGTTAATGATTCTCACTTATCTACTGTAGTTTATTATAAGCACTGCTAGAATCAAAATTTTACTCTTAATCTAAAATTTAATATTTTCCCAAGTGTAGAGAATAAAACATTTTTAAGACGAGGTACATTATTTATGGAAAATTTGGCTGAGCGATCCACGTGCAGTATTACGCTCCTTGTTATTCACAGGCGAACTTTATACAAAGACAGGACTATTTAAATGCGTATTTAACACGACATTATGTTAGCACCTAAAACGGAAATATAAAATTCCAGTGAAATTGATCAGACAATTTGGACAATACAAAAAAAAATTGTTTTACTGTATTGAATTATTTAAACAAGAACATTTTATGGATACTTTTCGATTTGCTGACGGATAGGCTTCTTCGATAATTAATTTTTAAATTACGCCTTAAACCTTTAGAATGTTCAATTGAAAGCAGGAAGTTGATAAAATTTAAAAAAAAGATGGACGATTACAATACAGATAGACCTCTGAAAGTGTTTTGTTCTTGTTAAATGGAGAAATTCCTAAAAGGTGTGGAGTACTTTATTTTGTATAAGCTCTTAGATATTTCCTGTCATCGAAAGTTTGAATTTTTGTTTTCAGAAGATTTTCGGGGAGATTATTGTTACGTTTCTGTTTCAAATTAAACTATTCATTTACCAATAGCAGTTCTGTATAAGTAACCTAATTTCCGTATAAAAACACGCATCCCTAATTGATAAGAGAGCTGTACTCATTTATAAAAACCCTTCTGGATAAAAGACTTTCAGTGTTCAGAAATAATTTAATTTAAAAGTTTCTCAATTTTCCTCCGGTTTTAACCACGCAATTTAATAAACATCAGACACCTTCGAAGATTAACTACATTTTGATCAACCGGTTTCGTTTTTATTAAATTATATTCATTTAAATATTTCTGAAAGTTTAAAGCGCATTTTGCAAGTTTAATGCCGGAGAAGCTTAAGCGACAGATAGCTGAAAAAAACGCTCTCAGGAATTCTGTCCTAAATAATTCAGCGAAAGAAAGTACATCTGTTCTGTATTTTTCAAGACGTCTCAACAATATCACAGAGTATTTTCGTCCTGGCTTTTAGGTGTAAAATTCAAACATTTTGTAGTATATCTTATAAAGGTCTTTCCTGGGTGTTTACCCTAAACTGCTTCTAGGTCTATGCTTATATGTTGAGATGCACTTTCGATAATAAATTGCTCTGTAAAATGGGAAAGCTACAGTCTTTGCTTATTCAACTTTTAACATTAAATTTCTATTACTTTTCACGTTTAGAGGACAACATTTTTAACTAGACTGTTAAAATATTTATAACGCCTTTTGGCTTTACAAAGCTTTAATTTAATATTAGGTGTAGGGATGTTTTATGCAAAGGGAAAACTTTATCTTCCCATCGTTGTTATCGTATGTAGAAATTATTTTATTTGGCATAAAAATGAGGTTTCTAGTTCTCACGTATCGTAGGGTAATGACCTACAATTTTGTCGTGTGTATTCCGTCAAACATGCATTTTCTTGTATCGAAAAAATTTGTGGTTATTGCGTTAATCAGTAGAAACGTTTGACAGTTCGTAGGGACAACGGCGATCCTTGAGAAAGGCAAGTTTTTGCAAGCACTTTATCTTCAACTATCGTACGGATTAGACGTATTAAACTCAGTGCGTGTTGAACCGCAGTGAAATTAACCCTTTTGATTCTTTTACCCCTCCCATATCTGTCTTAATACCGTCTGCTCCCTAAAGTTGTAGGTTCAACAGCCAACTTCACTGCAGCAATTTGAAGAAAAATCCAACCTCACGAGAACCCACTAAATATTTAGATACCAACATAGATCTACTTTAAACTACGACTATTAATTAAAGCAAAGCTTTTTGTTTATTTATAGTTAATTGCATTGACTTTCATTGTATGTAAATTTGAGCAATATTGCGCTAACTGATGAATAATGCATGGTACTAAATTCGTACCCCTACCTGGTGCTTTTGCCATAATAATTTTTGGCGCCTAATTTTAACTTTCTTAGAAACACCCATCAAAATTTTCTTTTTTACCTTAGTTTACCTTTTTCTGATTTTATACATTATACATAATATATTTTCTTATAAATTGCAATAAATTATTTTATTATAAAAGATCGCCAATATTTTATAGATTACCTGTAAGGCAAATGACAGCGGCCATGATGGATTGACAGACCATTAAATGTTCTAACTTCTAAAATATTAAAATTGCTTATTGTTTTTGCAAAATCTAATAGTTTGTGTGATAAATTATCGAAGATGTTTCACTGTTGTCTAATAATTTATATAACAGAGTGAAATTTTAGTGATTTATGAAATATAACTTGGATATCTCTCATTGTTAAGTTTTTATTAATTTCACCAAATTTTTATATATTAAAATATATTGGCTTATTCGTGGAACTTTAAATTTTTTACAGCTATTCCCTTTAAATAAAACATTACATGTCTTGAAATGTTCTTTAATTATATACGCCTCACGTTGCCGGCGCCTATGAAATATCATTTTATTTGAAAATGAAGTTTTTCTCTTTTTTACTATATTCGCGGTCTAGTCTGGGAATTACCCCAAGGGTGAGCAATGAGTTTGGGCGTGGGTATATGGTGGGCTCGACTACTAACGGGAACAAAAAAAATAAATGGACGCCACTGCATCTATACAGACAATAAACAAGACTAAAGTATCCTACAGGAAGACGCAGAAACCTATAGGATATAAATGATTACAAGAAAAACTTACAAACCTCAATATATAATACCTCTGGAAATCTCTGCTTTAGCTTCCGCGATGTCGGACCTGCAAGAAGATGTCACACAAAAATAAAATATAAGACACCGTTTGTGTCTTACAGCAACAAAATATCTCGATCTTTATAGATCGATTAGCCTGAATTCAAAATCTTAATAACACCTTACGTATGAGAAAATACTCTACTGGAAATTACTTATTCCATTTCTATTACCTGATATTGTATCAACTTTTCCACATTCAAAATTTTCTGGTCTAATTTGATCAATGTTAATTTCAATAAGTGAAATAAAAGACAAAGGTATCAATTCAATGTTTAATCTAAATATATATCTCTTTTGTTGCAAAAATTACTTGTAAATAAATTTCATTAATCAATATATAAACTTTAAAACTTTTCTTAGAGTGTTCCTCTATAATCAAAATAATCAACATTAAATAAGTTACAGAAGTTTCTGAATATACTTCTCTACATAGAGAGGTATTAGCATTTATAAGTTAGTTAATACAGTTTAGTTTCTTAACATCCATGAAACAGATCTGTTTTGGCTTACAAGATTTTTATCTAAGGAACTTGTTACATAAATAGTTCATATGGTTTAAGTATGAAAATAATAAACTCAGATTAACATATGTCAAAAACAGCTTAGTTCTTCTACTAATTACAACAAATTGCTAGAAAACACCTTTCATCCAAAGGTGGACTTTATACATGTTTTTATCACTTGACAAGTGCATCATAAAAGCACTTTGAATAACAACTTTAGAGCATCTAAAGATTAAAAAATTCTCTTGTAAAGCAATCTAGTTCCGAATGAAAATATTTGACTAATTAAATTTTAGGTTATGTTTCCAACTAAATTTTTACGTAGTATATAAGCATAAATACATTTAGCAAACAAATTTGAAATTTACGTTATTTAACGAAGGTTTCTCATGATTTCATAAATAGTAATTTAAAGCTTTAACCTTAAACAGCACACGAAATTGATTTTCAGCAAAAGGTTCATAAGTACCTGGTAGATTTAGTTTTTTTACAGCAACGATGTTGACGAATGTAATCGATGAGCTCGGACACTTTACTTCCCATCTGTTTGATATTTTGAAAGACACAAAACAGGCCTGCACTAACCGCAACTCCTCGGACGCTCCAAAACAATCAACTTCCCAATGCTCGACCAAAATCCAACACCATCGCTTAGCGTGTTCCTCAAATTGTGCACTAAGGATTTCTCACCACGTGTTGCAGCTGTTGCTTTGAATTGACTGGGCGGCTTCCACGAGAGCTCTTCGTGGAGCCTCCACGCGACAATCCAACAGCCCTACCATTCCTCTAGAGCTACCCTCCTCTTCCACTTACAAGCAGAATTCACCATCCTTGTAAGTGAAGTCTACGTACCCACGGTTGCTTGCAAGATCGCCGTATTCTTTATTTGTCGATGCTCATAGCCTTCGCGTCATTTTCGCGCCGGCGTTATGTTTAACAACGCTCTAGTGGACGCCAGAACGCCCGCAATATATGCAACACAAACCACGCTCAAGGCATCCTCGATATTGAAAGTATAGAAGTCTGTTAAATACTCCTTATAGGTAAAAATAACATAAACGGAAAAAGTTGTTCTTCTTTATAGTTCATTAAATTAATTAATGATTACACGCTAAATGACAGATTCGCAAAATAATAGCAGTTAGAACTGTTTTTCTTTATAGATATGAAATGTAACAAAAATTTTGTTACACTGCCTCCGATCAAAAAGAAAAAACTTTGAGGTTAATTATATCTTAATATATACATAACCGAGAAGTTTTTTTATATGGACGAAAACTATCGCCTTAACCAAAAGATAAATACAAAAAAAGCATTACAACAAATCGAAGTATGAACAAAGTAAGTTTGCACTTTGATTTCTGAACTAAAAAATCATGAATGAACTCTTGGATTAAGAAAAGGAAAATGGGTGCAACCAAATGAGTGTGTAGGTAACTCTGCGTACCACACATCCGTCAGGAGTCAATATAGGTATGTCGTAATCGGTAAAAGTCATAATCGGTAAAAGTCAAAATATTGTAGTCTAACACTCGAGTTGCAACCAAACGGGGGACCAAAAACAACCCACTTCTTAAAATATAAACTGAAATTCAAACAAAAGCCTGACATGAACTATCGCAAAATAACAACAAAAGATTTACTTTCCTACTACTACCCTTGACATGACAACCTTACTAATGTTAATAGCAAAACAAAAACTCACACCTATATACAGAAATATCAATACTGCTCCAACAATGATTATGTATTTGCTGGTCTCAAAAATTCCAGCTCAATACATTCAGCAAAATTTGATTATTGCCTCTACCAAAATAAACTGCTCGTCAAGCCACTACTCATTGTAGCTTACTAATGAATACTTGGCTTCTTCAGCTTATAGCTATTCATAGCCCAATCGCTACTCTTTTCTTTGGGACACTCCAGTCTCAAAAAAAAATCCTCAACTCTACTGTGGCCACACCAAACATCTCGAACCAAAACTACTCAATACTACAATGGTCTCACCAACTAGGTTACTCCGACCTACGACAACAAACAGCACCTACCTTCCTCGCTTACTCTAGACACAACAACACATGACGCGATCAAAACACGTCCACAAACATGAAGCAACAAACATTTGCCTCACTCCCACTTCGGGCTATAACAACAACACGGGCAGAATAACTCTTTTTTTTTTTTTTTTTTTTTGAATAATCCATTAGTGCACATTTAAAACAACACTAGTCGAGAAACTTTCAATCTCTACCAGCAACGATATACTGGCAAAAGCCTTCAATTTGTCTTCACCACTCTATCCCATAACCAAATTTATACTATATTCTTTACGACACAAATACTAAAGATAACCAATCAGTCCTCTGGTACATATTCTGGATCTACGACAGAATAGGGTTTTAGATCCTTGACATGCCACCTGCCTGCTTTTGATCCATCTAGATTAATTAGATCGTACACCACATTCGAGCACTTTTTCTTGACTACACTCAAAATAAATTTTGGAGCCAGTTTAGCAGCAAATTTATTAGCCGCGCTCGACAACACCTTGTTGGACCTCCACACTTTATTGCCAACCTCAAAAGAAATGTTTCTCCTCCTTAGATTATATCGATTGCTTGACCTTTGATAAGCTACATGCAACTTCGCACGAACGTCTTCAAATACTTTAAATATACCTTGGTGGTCTGAAGCATATAATGGGCGGCTACCAGGAACGATTTCAACATCAGCTTCAGGAATAAATCCACTACCGTAAAATTTACCGGACATGGGGACGTGTCGGCCAAAAACTAAAAAATTCGGAGTATAACCCGTCGACTCATGCTTAGCAGAATTAATAGCAAACTGAATCTGCGCTAACTCAGCATCCCAGGTATCATGTTCTTCGAGATAGGATCGAATAGCTGTCCCTACCGTCCTATTAATCCTCTCAACAAAATTACATTGTGGCGCATAAACAGCATTATACCATATCTTTTGAATTTCAAACCTATTACATAATGACTTAAAAATTCGACCAGCTAAATTTGAACCATTATCGCAAATAATAAATTGGGGCACTCCAAACATTAAAAACACTTTCTGTTCTATAAACTGTTCTATGACATGTGACTTTGCACTGCGTAGAGGATGTAGAATTGTATATTTTGAGAACCAATCTCCTACTACCAACAACCATTTAAATCCTAATTTTGAGCGAGGAATGGACCCATAAGATCTAACGCGATAATTTGAAATGGAAACTTGGCCTCTTTCTCCTTTCCCATTAAGCCTAAAGGACCTGCATTAGAAGATTTTTGCGCACCACACACTAAACATGCACGACAAAATTTCAACACATCTAAATTCATCTTGGGCCAATAATAATGTTCTTGGACTCTAGCATTTGTCTTCGAGAACCCAAAATGTCCTGCAACTGAGGGGTCATGACACGATCTAATGACTTCTTCTCTTTGAACCTTCGGCACTAAATATTTCCACTCTACTGCATTTGACAACATAGGCAAATTTGATGGGATAAACTTAAAAACAAAATCGTTCTCAACTTTCCATTGAGGGTAATCCTCAGGCGACGCCAAAATTTTCTTACGTAACGACACATACCAATTTTCTAAATTATCAAGCTTGACCTCTATTAAATTTACAACATGTTTTTCTTTCGGATCAACATTAACTCTACTTCTTCTGCGAACTTTGCAAACAACGATAACTTTAGGCTTAATAAATTTATATCTTAAATTGCTTTCAACCTTCCATTGAGAATAACAATAACTAAATACTTTGGTACACTCTTACACTACTCATAATCAAACTGTTAAGACAAACTAAAGTGCTTCACAACGCATAAACTTGCTAGCATGACAAACTCCTCTGTGAGCCTCACCTAGACTAATTAACAAAAAATTACATCATAACTAACCTCCAATAATGATGACCAAATTGCTAAAGCGACAAACTTACCACGAGTCTCGTTTAGACTAATGTAATGCTGAGCGGCCAACTCTCCACGAGTCCCGTCTAGACTAACATACCGCTATCCGACAAACTACTACGATAAATTTCGCTTAGACTTACAAACCTCTTAACATCCTGCGTTGCAATGCGGATATAAATAAAAAATTGCTACCAAAACGAATCAAATCAAAAGTGTGCCGATGCACAAGAGCAAATTTTCAAACAATACCTCAACAGTATACACCAATGTACCAAATACTTAAATCATTATTTCTTAAATCAAGAAATTAAGACAACAACTATTATAACTAATAAGAATGGAAGATGAACCTACTATCGATATAGTACATCCAGAATAAAATAAACCTATACTATCTATATCGAACAACTTTACTATCACACATGGTCGATTATCACCAGATTTTTCAATAAATAATGAATTAGTCTTGGGTTGTGAATTAGTATGACAAAAAAATTTTACTACACTTAACCAATCTGACCAATCTTTCTTACTAAAATAATTCCTCTGCTCACAAATCATCATTGCTGCCTTTTTTAATCAGTTCAACTCTGAAATAACGAAAAAAATTTACTTTAATACGAATTTATACCTGCTACAACATTTAGACGACTATCAAACAAACTTTGAGGTTCCAGACACGACATGAGTACTATAAAAAAATTTTAACCAAACTATTTTGAGTTTACCAACTAAACCAACACAATAAGGGATAATGAAATAACTAATTTTTATAAATCAAACATCAACGAAATCGAGCCTCACACGTTGTGCGCCAGTGAAATGTTCTTTAATTATATACGCCTCACGTTGCCGGCGCCTATGAAATATCATTTTATTTGAAAATGAAGTTTTCTCTTTTACTATATTCGCGGTCTAGTCTGGGAATTACCCCAAGGGTGAGCAATGAGTTTGGGCGTGGGTATATGGTGGGCTCGACTACTAACGGGAACAAAAAATAAATGGACGCCACTGCATCTATACAGACAATAAACAAGACTAAAGTATCCTACAGGAAGACGCAGAAACCTATAGGATATAAATGATTACAAGAAAACTTACAAACCTCAATATATAATACCTCTGAAATCTCTGCTTTAGCTTCCGCGATGTCGGACCTGCAAGAAGATGTCACACAAAAATAAAATATAAGACACCGTTTGTGTCTTACAGCAACAAAATATCTCGATCTTTATAGATCGATTAGCCTGAATTCAAAATCTTAATAACACCTTACGTATGAGAAAATACTCTACTGGAAATTACTTATTCCATTTCTATTACCTGATATTGTATCAACTTTTTCCACATTCAAAATTTTCTGGTCTAATTTGATCAATGTTAATTTCAATAAGTGAAATAAAAAGACAAAGGTATCAATTCAATGTTTAATCTAAATATATATCTCTTTTGTTGCAAAATTACTTGTAAATAAATTTCATTAATCAATATATAAACTTTAAAACTTTTCTTAGAGTGTTCCTCTATAATCAAAATAATCAACATTAAATAAGTTACAGAAGTTTCTGAATATACTTCTCTACATAGAGAGGTATTAGCATTTATAAGTTAGTTAATACAGTTTAGTTTCTTAAGCATCCATGAAACAGATCTGTTTTGGCTTACAAGATTTTTATCTAAGGAACTTGTTACATAAATAGTTCATATGGTTTAAGTATGAAAATAATAAACTCAGATTAACATATGTCAAAAACAGCTTAGTTCTTCTACTAATTACAACAAATTGCTAGAAAACACCTTTCATCCAAAGGTGGACTTTATACATGTTTTTATCACTTGACAAGTGCATCATAAAAGCACTTTGAATAACAACTTTTAGAGCATCTAAAGATTAAAAAAAATTCTCTTGTAAAGCAATCTAGTTCCGAATGAAAAATATTTGACTAATTAAATTTTAGGTTATGTTTCCAACTAAATTTTTACGTAGTATATAAGCATAAATACATTTAGCAAACAAATTTGAAATTTACGTTATTTAACGAAGGTTTCTCATGATTTCATAAATAGTAATTTAAAGCTTTAACCTTAAACAGCACACGAAATTGATTTTCAGCAAAAGGTTCATAAGTACCTGGTAGATTTAGTTTTCTTACAGCAACGATGTTGACGAATGTAATCGATGAGCTCGGACACTTTACTTCCCATCTGTTTGATATTTTGAAAGACACAAAACAGGCCTGCACTAACCGCAACTCCTCGGACGCTCCAAAACAATCAACTTCCCAATGCTCGACCAAAATCCAACACCATCGCTTAGCGTGTTCCTCAAATTGTGCACTAAGGATTTCTCACCACGTGTTGCAGCTGTTGCTTTGAATTGACTGGGCGGCTTCCACGAGAGCTCTTCGTGGAGCCTCCACGCGACAATCCAACAGCCCTACCATTCCTCTAGAGCTACCTCCTCTTCCACTTACAAGCAGAATTCACCATCCTTGTAAGTGAAGTCTACGTACCCACGGTTGCTTGCAAGATCGCCGTATTCTTTATTTGTCGATGCTCATAGCCTTCGCGTCATTTTCGCGCAGGCGTTATGTTTAACAACGCTCTAGTGGACGCCAGAACGCCCGCAATATATGCAACACAAACCACGCTCAAGGCATCCTCGATATTGAAAGTATAGAAGTCTGTTAAATACTCCTTATAGGTAAAAATAACATAAACGGAAAAAGTTGTTCTTCTTTATAGTTCATTAAATTAATTAATGATTACACGCTAAATGACAGATTCGCAAAATAATAGCAGTTAGAACTGTTTTTTCTTTATAGATATGAAATGTAACAAAAATTTTGTTACAGTCTTCCATAATGAATGTCAGTGGTTTGAACAATATCCATCCAATGCAAGGTCAATGACAGTGTAATGAAAATTTCTTTCTTTATTAACTGAATGATTGAAACTTACCTTTCTAAGTAAATAAATTATTCATTTGAAATTAATGCTAAACCACAAATAATTCATGTTTATATATATATATATATATATATATATATATATATATATATATATATTGCTATGAACCACTGGAATTATCGAGCCCCTACGTTGGGCTGTTATATTAATATTGCTATGAATAAACAAGAATTGTAATTATCTCCTCCGACGTTGGGCCGTCTTATTAATATTGCTATAAATTCCCTCCAGAAACTTAACTGGATTTTATCTTGAACCAATCTTGTCTACCAATAACCAAATTTGATACGTTACCGCCTTCCTCGTTATCAATTTCCTATTCAGCTTATAACTCCTCCTTGAACTGTTTAAATTATCAAATCACTCTCATTAACTTTATCTTATGACGTCGACTAGCATTTATTTGGAATTATAAAATTCAGTTAATTCGATTCTATATAATGAAACAAATATTATGTACAGTTTTTGTAAATTATTTTAAATACACTTTTCAATTAATAAATGTTGTAAATCTTATTTATTAAAAATCATATACTTTTTACTCAAAACCCAAAGTCACCAAAAAACCTTTTATTTTTATAAAAGAAGAAAAACAGAAGTGTGGAACGTTCTAAACCTCTTATCATCACGCACTTTATACGCGTTCAAATCCTTTGTTTTGGCAAATTCAATTCAATATTCAAATAAAAAGTATAGAAAAATAATGTCTTACAACTAAAAATCTAACCTGGTCTATTTTCTTCTTGCAATTGACGCATCCACTAATATTTCCCATGCATTAAGCCATCCATTTAAATAAAAATTATTTTCCCCCAATTCAGGATTATTACATGCCCATTCGAAAAATTGTTTATCCACACTCTTGAACCATTGCATTTAAATTGTTGTCATCACCCTCTGGACTACCATTAACTTATACTTATGCACCCCAATTTATTGTCGTCTCATTTAGACTTCATATCAATTTCCCCAAACTTAGAATTGGATTATCATCATTTATTTTCTCTTGACTTAGAATTGTATTTTTTTTCTCCCCGGCTTCAGAATAGAATTCTTATTATCATTGTCCCCTGACTCGAAATTACCTTTATTCTCCATGGACTCAGAAGTTGGATTTTTCTCCCCGGCTTTTAGAATAGAATTCTTATTATCATTGTCCCCTGACTCGAAATTACATTTATTCTCCACGAACTCGGAAGCCCTATTATTATTATGTTTTAGTTTAAAATAACATTCCCCAAAATCTACTTACGTTTAATCGACAATCATAATTTTCATCTTGGCATTTATACAATTTTACACTTTGAATTATTATATGTAAAAAGGGATAGATAAGTTAAGAAACTAATTTTGTAAGGACCTTGTATATAGAACACAGGAATATATTATTAACGCTTCGAATTAATTAGTTTTGACCTTAAAACAAACTTAGAGTAGCATTTGTATCAATAAGTCGTAAATTTTAAGTTGCTAGTGTAGAAGTTTTGCAGTACAATTAGCTTTAATATTCTAAAGTTGTAAATCGAGCACATCAAATAATAGGAAGGAAGCTTTTGGTTTCAGTGTATATAATTAATAATTTAAGCGTATTGTAAATTCCATATAAGTAACGTGTAGTATGAAAAGCTTTGCAGTATATACAATCGAGAATGTAAACGCGTATATGCATTTAACTAGCAAAGCGTTCGTTAAAAACGAATTCCAGAAAGTCTACAGGCTAAACAATTTGGGAAAATACAATTTCAAACTGGCAAACAGTTCATAGAAAGGACTTTCAGATAAACAAACAATTCGAGAAACCATAATGCACGTTGAAACATAATTCTTTAGAAATTTGAGGTAACGACCGAAGTGAAAATTGAGAACCATCACGTAGTTATAAAATAAAGCAAAAACAGAGTATAAATAGCACAAGGTAAACGAGGATGAAAGATAACAGACATTGTACAAAACAGTCATTTAAAGCACGCGATAATTTGTATAAGCTAACGACAATATCGATTTGAAGTTGCTGTAGTGGGATTTTAACAAAGACAGCAAATATGAGGTAGACAAGGATAATAGAATTGGACGATCGACCTGCAACAGGAGAAATGTGTCTGATTGGTGGATTGCGATTGGGGTGAGAAGCTTTTCTGAGAGTAGTGCGACCGTTAAAAACGCTAATCAGTATTTCGGACTAAAGCTACGATGGAGTGAAGAAATTCTGAGTTTGTAAAGACCGTTGTGTTTCGAATTTTTAGAATCAGTGAAGGTAAAGGTGAATTTCGACGAAAATAGGGTACAGGAGGTAGGTTGAGGCGCTTATAAATACACTACGAAACGTAGTGAGGCTCACTTACTTCTTCTGTTCGCTTCAGACCTACATGATGTAATATCAAAGCTGCAAATTTGTAGATCGGTTATAGTGCAGTCCGTTTAGTTAAATTACAAGTGTTTAAAAGCACGAGTAGGTACTATTTCATAAACGGGGTTGTAAGTTTAAATACGCATAAAGAACAAGAGATGTTACAAAGGTAAGAGAGCCAAGTTATTTTTCGAAACGAGGGTGCTGGTTGTATGGTATATCTAGAAGCCACCGAACATATTTGAACGATCATATGGGTAGCTGTATTGAAGTTGTCTACTTAGAATTGGATGAACGAGTAGAAATGAGTTTGCTGTAATTCAACGACGAGAATTTGGTGGACGACATCTACAGAGGTAATGGTTATAAAGTATACTCCAGATAAAGAAATTTGTTTTTGGTTATTATTTGAACATTTTGATGCTGGTATTTTGTGTTAGAGTGATTTGATGTATTTAGTGAATTGATTATGAACATAAAATTTATTTTGAGGGTTATATGAAAAAGACAATTTGATTTTATTATTTGAAGGCATAAATACATGACGTATAATTTTAATATAAAGAGTAAACGAGTCTTTAGGGTAGTTTAAAACAAAATGCAATTTATTTATGCATTCAGAGTAAGAAGGTTTATACCGAGCTCACCATAGACCAGGGTAAAGTTCAATTTAGGGTATCCAAATAGCCCCATCTACTTGAACTGAAAAGAAGTGTTGAAATAAATTAAATTTAGGAAATTTAAAAGGATTTAATTGTTGATATTGTGAAAATTTATGGAGATGTTGTATATCCATTTTTGCAAGCATTGAGCTGGTGTGACGTAACTTTTGATTTGTATGAATAAAAAGGTTGTACGTTTTGTTGAATTATTTGGTTGACAATTTTTTTATTGATAGTCTAACTGATAGAGAATAGGTATTGGATGGGTAAGTATTTCTGAAGAAGCTGGAAGCAGAGCTAGCCGTGGTATGCTGATTTGGGGGAGCTTTTCAAGAGATATTGTAATGAATTTTTTTTTAATTTTGTAGGTGTTAACTTTATTTTACAATAAAACCTTACATTTTTATGACAGCTCGAACGGTAGGGCATGATTTTAGAGCTTAACCACTGCAATATATATATATATATATATATATATATATATATAGATATATATATATATATATGTATATATATATATATATATATATATATATATATATATATTGTAAATATTTTGAGAATATTATAGTAATTGTGCTTAATGGTGTTTTGGCTTAAAGAAACAGGAAGTAGAGATAGAAGGACAACTTAAAGGCTTTGTTGTCGTATTGTTGCAAGCTTTGTGTGTGGTTAAGACTGAGCTAGTCGAGGTATTCAAAACTAAAATTAAAAATTGACACACCGAAAATTATAACCTTTTATTTCACAAAAGAGACATCGGGTTATTGCAACTATAACACAACAATATATATATATATATATATATATTATAACTCATATATTCAAATAACTAATTCATTCACTTTTAAATAAGATTGCAATTATATAATTCAATTTATTACTTGGTTTACACCATTTTCAAATAAAATTTTCTACAAATTAAATAAATTAAAATGAGTTACAATAATGTGTACATACCAGAAGTCAATATATAAAATTATTAATCCTTAACATGATACTTTTTAACATTTTTTAATGTATAAATATTTTGGTAACAATAAACTTGTCTCTGTCTCAAGGAAGTCACATTTATAAAGGTTTAATATATACTAATTGCTTTAATCTAATGTTATACATATGCTATTTGTTGAAATGTATTGATAGGAAAAATATGTATCAAGATGAGTGTTTGCAATGTAAAGTAATATTAGAGAATAAGTTTATTAGGGTCAACAGCAAATTTATTAACAATGTATTAAATTATGGTATACATGAACAAAATCGTCTTGATCTATTTTATAATTTATAGCATTAGGATTTTTTTGAATTTTTATTGTTTCATTTTTCAATTTTAGGTTCCGAAACTAATGATAAAAAGAGAAACATAATTGAAACAATAAAATTTCAAAAAAATCCTAATGCTATAAATTATAAAATAGATCAAGACGATTTTGTTCATGTATACCATAATTTAATACATTGTTAATAAATTTGCTGTTGACCCTAATAAACTTATTCTCTAATACTACTTTACTTTGCAAACACATTTATGATACATATTTTTCCTATCAATACATTTCAACAAATAGCATATGTAAAACATTAGAGTAAAACAATTAGTATATATTAAACCTTTATAAATGTGACATCCTTGAAACAGAGACAAGTTTACTATTACCAAAATATTTATACATTAAAAAAAATGTTTAAAAAGTATCATTTTAAGAATTAACAATTTTATATATTGATTTCTGGTATGTACACATTATTGTAACTCATTTTAATTTATTTAATTTGTAGAAAATTTTATTTGAAAATGGTGTAAAACCGAAACGCGTAATAAATTGAATTATATAAATTGCAATCTTATTTAAAAATGAATGAAATTAGTTAGGAATTATTGAATGACCAATATCCATGAAGCGTTATGTTATAAATTAATAAATGGTCAAGAAGCTTCAAATTGATTATATATATATATATATATATATATATATATAGCGACGTTGATGGTAGTATTTCGTGGGATTGTCGTTCGTAACCAAAAAATAACTATTATGAAATAATCATTTATTGTGAAATCTACGTTTCGACTTATATAAAGTCTTTATCAAGATCTAAAATTTAAAAATTAAGAGTGAAAACACAGTCATTAACCTAATTAAAATTAAGAAACTTACACACTATTTGATGTTATCTATCACCTGGCGAATTTATCAACTCTGTTGTAAAACAAACCTACTTTGCTGTTGAAGTTTCTTTAATTGTTAGACGTTAGTTCTTAGTCTGTGTTTGTCCGTATTGTATGCTGTTTGTAGTCTTAATTTTATCTTTACATTTTATTTTTACATTAAATGTTATTACTATTTATTTGGGATTCTCCTTCATGTTAAAGCAGTACATGTATTAACATCAAATTGTGTGTAAGTTTCTTAATTTTAATTAGGTTAATTAATGACTGTGTTTTCACTTTTAATTTTTAAATTTTAGATCTTGATAAAGACTTTATATAAGTCGAAATGTAGATTTCACAATAAATGATTATTTCATAATAGTTATTTTTTGGTTACGAACGACAATCCCACGAAATACTACAATCAACGTCGCTAATTACACATGTTCGTTATATAAAGATTAGATATATATATATATATATATATATATATATATATATATATATTGCTGTGATTCTCCTTAGTAGATTCTCTTCTGATAATCGCCTCTTTACTTTTTCCGCCTCGGCTGCTCACCTAGTTATAACTTTCATCCTCATTCATAAAAAAAACAAACACATTCCTACCACAAACATCAACGTTAACTCTATTTACATCAATATTCATAATACATTAACATTTCAAAATTAAATTGTAGCATAAATTTCAGTATCATAAAATTTCAAGATTAAATTTGTCATCATTTTAATTTGCATCCAGAATTAAAGTCCTTGTAGGATGCCTACTAATTAATTTAACAATATTTGCAGACCTAAGTCTGAGTACAAAGGGAGCATCTCCCACCCCTTTACGTTAATCAAAGAGGTTAGTCTAATTGAGCTCAAAGACAGACCCAAATTTTCATCATAATCAAGAACATAAACTGCTAAATACTCCTTTCTACTTAAACAAGAAAATTTTACCTTAAAATTAAAAGTTTGTTGTTTGTACAAATTCACTACTGTCCATTTTTTAGCAAACAAATTATAAAGTTATTCAACACACACCAAAACATCAAAAATCGAACAACAAAGCATAAGTTACCTGAAGGTTAATGCACTCGTGGCTCCAATGTACATCGTCCTTTGTTAATCACACCATTCTAACTGGGTTATGTTTACGGCTTCTGATTCTGAACGCTTCTAAAATTTTCTACACCACCATTCATCTAAAGTTGTTTCAGAGCTTCTCAGGACTCTTCTAAGTATATCAAAATCTTGTTTTGTGGATCCAATCACGATTACGAATAACATTTAATTATTAACACCCCCGAAAAATAGCAAAGAAATTCATACTTCTTTCACGCTATACCCCAAAACTGCCTACTTTTGTTTATTCATTTATCGTTACTAATTTCGATAATTGGTACAGTAATACTCGCAAATATAACTAGACTTTATTACCTTGTATCTTCTTTTCTAAGTGCACTAATGCATAATAACTTGTATCGTAGCACGTAAAGAGCAAACTGTTTTAAAGTATTCAATAATCACCAAAATATAAGAGCAAACTGTTTAAAGTATTGAATCAAAATCGAAAATCTAAGAATGTTCACACGGCTCGCAAACACTTCCGAGAACAACCAATTAATTTTGTATAGAAATCGTTACGTTTACACCTCTCATATCTGCATCTTATTTCCACCAATCGCAAACCCAGTGACGTTGCTCAAATCACGCCTTTTATTATCTGTGTCTCTGCCTTGCGCGTTTCATCCATCTCTTTCTACCCTTATCTGAGTGGTACAAATCGATATTCCTTATTATCGGTTATTTCAATCCACGTGGATTCGTAAGTAAAATAACCCCGTATCTAGCCTTCCCGTTAAAACATCCGACCGTTTCCAATATACCTAGAAGCTGCATGTTTATCCAAACAAATTAATTAGAACTTTGATATTTAAAAATACGCAGGTGTTCAATCGGAATACTTTAAATAACACTTCTACGATTTGAATATTATTGGGTTTTTAAAAGCTTTTGCGCATATTATACCTTAATAATCGTTCAATTAACTCCAATTAAAATAATAATGAATGGCATTGACTTCTACTCTTTAATTTTTAGTGAATACAAATTAAATATTAATTATTATTTGTACACTTTGTTTAATACCCGTTACTTAGAACTTGAATTAATTAATATAAATTTTGCACGTAATTTCTATTTGTTTTAGTACTTGGAACAATTAAATTACATACAATTTGAGCATTTTAATTCTGCTTCTTTTTTATAGAAAACGTCTAGTGAATAATTTAAATCCCTTATTTTTAATGAAACGAATAAATTTTTAAGCTCCACGATTTTAAAAACGCGTATTATCTAATAAAATTCTATACAAGATGATTAAAATTATTTGATGTCGTTAATTAATTTTCTACCCTGGTCTAAATTTGAGTAATATATATATATATATATATATATATATATATATATATATATATTATTGCTATGATATCGTTGCAATAACCCGGTGTCCCCCTTTTTATTCTGAAAAATTATTTTTTTATCAATTTTAATTTTAATGCTTTGACTAGCTCGGTATTTACCACGCACGGAGCTTGCGACGATACGACAACAAAGAATTCTTAATCCCCCTTTTTTATCTCTACTACCTATGTATTTGAGCTAAACACAATTAACCACAATTATATAATGTTTTCAATATATACAATGTACAAAGAGTTTATAATGTAATTAAATAGAACCCCTTTTATAAAATTGAATTAATTTCTCACAAAAATTATAACTCCCTTTAATTGATCAAAAATCATGCAAAAATCACCCTTTTATTTTTACTTAAAGCCCTATGAACGTTATCAACCTTTCATAAATTTTTACGTAAATTATAACATATGCCGAAACTATTTTTGTTGATCCTGACATAAATTTTCGTGAATGCAATGTTTTTAAATATTCATAAATAAAATTATCAATGCAACAAAACATTTATAATGGCTAACCTTTTGTCCCCTTCTAGCGTGTTTTGTTCCCCCAATTCAGATCAGTTTCTGCTCCAGTTATTTCCAGGTATTGTTTGGAGTCCTTTGTTAATATAAATCTTAAAACCTATTTAAAACAGCCTTTTATAACTTACGTTTTTGAGGAATAAACGACAAACCTTGTCTAATTATTCACTTATTTAGCTATGACCACATTTAGATTATTAATTATTAAATCACTTGCAATTATTTAACGTAAATATTTTATATCAGGTGATGTGGACCGTGCCTTCATTGTAGTCAAACTGATTTGTTTATCAAATCCTGTGGTATTTAAAGAAAACGCCTATCTATTTGTAATTGGTGGGTCAAGCGCATCTTTCGTTGATTTCCGCCTTGTATCTTGCTTTTCACATGCAGGCTTGGGTATTCCTATCAAATTTTCATGTATAACGAAGTCGAGTCGCTCTTCATTGCACGTAGGATTTCAGGTTATTTGTATAAATTAGTTGAAATTTAACATCTTTTATGGTTTTTTAAATCACGTACGCTTTGTTTGTACAGAAAATTTGTTGAACTTTGCTTTATTCTCATGCTGTTATTATTCTCAAATTATCAAGGTGTTGGATTATTATACTTTTTGGTCACGTAGCTTTATATTTATTGATGTACAAAATTATATGCGTTTATCCGTTTTACGCATTGACAAACCTGTACGTTTACTCACGCGTATGGTTTTATAGCTTTTGTCCATATGGTTTTGACTTGCAAGGTTGTTTATTTAGTTGAACCTTTACGAATACTCTTCCTTTCTTTGAACATACTTATGATTATAGTTTATATACAAGGCGTTGGTATTTGCCTTTTTGCCTAATCGTTGAATTTCGCATTTTTCCTTAGTAAATGTTTTGTAGACTCTCATGATGTTTATATAAAGTGTACTATCCTAGTGATCCTATATACCCTAAATGACCCTATTATCATAGCAATATATATATATATATATATATATATATATATATATATATATATATATATATATATATATCTGTGTGTGTATATATCTATATATAGCAGATTTTGAACCCGATTAAAAATTATGGATCAGCAAGTCGAGAATATGTGCTTTTGAGTTATGGCTTGAGCTATCGTTATCGACTACTTATACAATATTGTTGACGAGTTCAAGAATGATGCAAAACCCTCTTCTGAAAACAAAATAGTAGCTATAGTATTTTATTTAAAAGGAAGAGACGAATCCCTCGTGTGTATGCTTCGGTAAATAAGCATAACATATTACTATAAGCATTTATTGTTGGTTTTAAGGATGGATGTTCGTTTTACTTTTGTTGTTTAGTTTTTTTTATAAACGTCCCGAAATACACGTTTTCCAAGAAATATATACAAACTTTATTCTAAGACATTTCAAGAGGCATATCATAAACTTGCCATAGTAACTTGTATATGATTTATAACCTTTCTGAAAGTCAATAGAACAGACTTTAAGAGCTCATCATTCACAATGCATTTATATAACTTCAGCTCAAATCTGTTGTGCTAATCACAACGTTGCTTAATTATTAATAGAATTTATGCAACCAAAAGGCTAATTAATGTACACTACGGTCAATTTGGTCATTTTCCAATTGCATCTTTTGGAACGTTATTCATAAAATTGTTCGCAAACGGTTACTGAAAATGTAACAAACTACTGCTGCGTAGTTTTTTTATTTAGTAATTGTGGTCTGCCTCTGGGTGTTAAACTTAATGGGCGGTAGGTACCTGGCCATGGGTCACAACCAATTTTTCAAAAAACATTTTCAATTAACCTATTTTATTAAAGCTTCTGAAATGTGTTGTAACCCGAAGTTGATGGCATTTTTTAAAGCTCCTGAGAGTTACATCGTTTCTCACTATTGACTTTTGTATTTAAGATGATCAGTATGCTGTTATTGTTAACATAGTAAAAAAGGTTTCATTAATTAATAAGTTTGTTCGTTAATTCAAAAATTTTCAGATACGATTCGTATCGTGTTTGGTTGTTCAGTCTTTCTCTAATTTAACCGAACAATTTATTCAACACCAAGCACCGTGAAGGATTAATTACGTTTAGATCAACCACTTTCTCTTGTTTGTTCAACTGGTTACGACCAGCCGAATATTTCTGAAAGTATTAGGCGTGCTCCAGAAACTCAATATTGGCGAAGCTTCTGCGAAAGTAAATTGAAACTCTCACAGAATATTCTTTCTTAAATAATCCAGCCCAAAGAAGTACAGCTGTCATCTTGTATTTTTCAAATCGTCTAAAACAAATCACTGAAGATTTTCATCCTCTTTTCAGGATTTTTTAACACGCTTTAGAATTGCATTATCTTTGTCCTACGTGCTTCAAACAATGCTTATCCTTTTTTATAGTAAATGTCACACGCATTTGAAGTAACCAATCGTTCAAGTGAATTTTTAAGTGTCCGAGGCCATTAATTTAAATGCTTACGAGCGATATCAAAAGCCTTTTCATTCTTTATGCTTGAACAATCAATGTTTCATATTGCACGTTACATCTAGGTACTGAAGTATCCCATTCGCATTTGCAAACTAAAATATAAAAAGCAACGTCCTGGTTTCTTCGCCTCTGGATAACGTTATAAAAGTTCAAAGAATTATTTTCATGTCACAGGTTGTGTTACGGGTATTTGAAACATTAAGTTTTTAAATTTGTAATTGCCCAAAATGAACGAGAATCTCGTAACAAATTAAGGATGCACCGGCAAACTACAGTAGTACGGGAATGGGTTTCTATAGCAATAAGTGGCACAAAATTTAACAAAATTGAGTAATGATCAAAATTTACCTTGGAGCGATTTTATGTTACGTTGTAACAATTTTATTTTTTGGTTGTTAAATCCGTTCATAAAAGTGCAAGATTTATAAAACGCTTTTATTAAGATAATAAGTAAAATACATTTAACAACTTTGGTATTACGCTAAAGCTGTATCTATATGTAGCATTCTATGTATAGTCGAATTTCTGTGCTTTCGATAACTATTCGCAAGCGCGTTTTGGTTGAAAGCCACCTCCTGGAACAGGCCGTTCGTCCGAGCGAGCGTGATAACCAGTCGGCCATGCGATATAGTAGAGTCAAGATGTACGAAAAAATGCTGGCCGCCAATTTGCGTATAAATTTTTAGCAGTTGAGACACATCTTTAAATAGCGGTTGGTATCCTACGAACGTTATTTAATTGTTTAATTGAGATATTTTATTTAGCGCAAAAAAAAACACAATAAAATGCAACTTTGAAAACAACTAATCCAACTACTGATGTTAAAACCACTTTGTATTACAACCTGTAAAAAGCAACTTAGATGATGGAAAATTTGACTAATTTATAGAAGACCATTTCATTACAAAACGTAAAGATGTTATTTGGTAAGGCAGCGGGGTTCAACATATTGCAGCAGCTGACGGATGTATGGTGATTACGTTTGATATTACAACACCTCTTCACAGCTACAAAACGTAGCTTTGGTTCGTAAATAACTTTAAGTAATTTTTCGTGTTTCAAATTAGAAACACGCTATTTTGTTTAGTGCATAAAAGCACGAATATTATAAAATTTCAATTATTTGTTGTGCTGGAATTTTCCAGTGTTAAAATTATAATTCACAATTTTTAATGGTTTAAGAAACCATACACGTGGTTCATTTTGTACTGTTAGTAACAGCGACAGGTGTTATTGGCGTCACTTTTTTAATATTTCTTTAGGTATGTTTGTGGGACACAAATAGTGTTCCACCCTTCTATTAAGCTAATTATTACCATTTCTTACAGGAGCAGCGTCTTATTCAGTTAAGACGGGTTTCTGCCATCGAAGGCGATTTTTTTTCTTTGGGTTTCCACGTCCGCCCCTAGAAATATACCACGCAATTATCATAAATAAGTCAGGACTTGGTGGCGCCTATTTGTTTTGGATTAAGTTCAACTTACAATCAGAATTCGACTTACCCCCCCATTTCTCATAGCTCTACCCAAGGAATTGACCCTTAGTTATGTCGGAAGACTTCGTTACACTTGCTCATAACGTGAGGCCAGCTATATATAAGAAAAATTAGTTTCACTGGCTTCCAATAAACGTAGGGCAGGTGCCTCAAAAAACAAAACTAGTTTCACTGGCGCCCATGCGTGAGGCTTGTGCTATTAGAAAAAAAATACGTTTCACTAGCGCCCAACGTGTAGGGCTTCGAAATTTGTTTGTTCAAAATTTATTTTACTTCGAAATGTGTTTGTTCAAAAATTATTTTACCTCGAAATTTGTATGTTCAAAATTTATTTTACTTCGAAATTTGTTTGTTCGAAAATCATTTTGCCTCAAAATTTGTTTGTTCAAAATTATTTTTACTTCAAAATTTGTTTGTTCAAAATTTATTTTACCTCGAATTTGTTTGTTCAAAATTTATTTTACTTCAAAATTTGTTTGTTCGAAAATCATTTTGCCTTGAAATTTGTTTGTTCAAAATTATTTTGCTTCGAAATTTGTTTGTTCGAAAATCATTTTGCTTCGAAATTTGTTTGTTCAAAAATTATTTTACTTCGAAATTTGTTTGTTCAAAAGTATTTTGCTTCGAGATTTGTTAGTTCAAAAATTGTTTTGCCTCGAAATTTGTTTGCTCAAAGTTTATTTGACATTAAGATTTGTTTGTTTAAAAGTTTGGTTGAGACGTTAAACCCCATTCAGTCAATTAATTAACTTAGTCGAATTTATTTTTAACTTTCATTCCGTTTAGACCCAATATAAATTTTTTGATATCGTTTTGGTAAAATTTATTTTACAAATACACTTTTTGACTTTTACCTTTGGTTGCCCAAATTTGTTTTGACTATTTTTGTAAGGTTCAAATCATTTGGATTTGTTAGTTTGATCTCATTAAAATATTAGGCTTTTGTAATCATGTCGGAGGGATTCCGAATTGTTTGTCTGCTTAAAGAAGAACGGGAGTAGTGAATGAGAGACCAGTTTTGGAGAAGAAGAAAATTTTAGGAAGACTGTTACATAAAGAGGCTGATAAGCCTGTAGTTTGGTTCGCATGAGTCAATAAAGGACATTTTTGTCCGAATTTGATGATAAGGCTATAGATTCTATTTTTGAAGGTACTTTGGATAGAGCTGTCGTTATGTCATTTGAGAATTGCTCTTGTGCATAAGCACGTTTTTGATTTTGTTAGCAGATTTTGTTTAGATCGGCATTGCAACGCAATTTAGTCTAGGCGGAACTTGTCGTCGTGGTTGGTCGCTCAGCAGTATGTTAGTCCAGACGAGACTCAGGAAGAGTTGGTCGCTCGGCATTACATAAGTCTAGACGAGACTCGAGGTGAGTTAGGCGCTCTAGAATTTTTTTTTGCATCTTTTTTTGATTTGATGTAAATTTTGGTATTGTTAGTCTAGGTGAGACTCGTAGAGGGTTTGTCACTCTAGCATATTTAGGCGTTGTGAAGCAGTATAGTTGTTTCGACAGTTCAATTGGTAGTAGGATGAGAGTGTACCTGAACACTCATATTTTTTGTTAGCTATCGTCGTGATTAGTTTTTTATTGATGATTCATAAGCAGGAAAATGACTTTTAGTTGTTGGTGACTGGTTTTCGAAGTATTCGATTTTACAACCTTTGCGTAGTGCCACGGCACATTTGATTGAGAAGTTTTTAGAGGAAAAAGTATTTCTTGTCTACGGAGTGCCACAATTTGTTATTTGTGATAATGGTCCACAATTGATTGGACGTGTTTTTAAAGCTTTGTGTGCAAGGTATGAAATCCAAAAGATTTGGTACAATGCTGTGTATGCTCCTCAATGCAATTTTGTAGAAAGAATCAATAAGACAGTTGGTACTGCAATTCGTTTGTATGTAGAAGAACAAGATACGTGGGATATTGAGATATCAAAAATTCAGTACGCAATCAATTCAGCAAAACACGAATCCACCAACTATTCTCCAAATTTTGTAGTCTTTGGTCGTCAGGTATCCTTAAGTGGAAAAGCTTATAGTGATAATTTTAAACCTGGTGAGGATGTTGATGTTGTTTCAAGTAGTAGACCTTCTTATGTTTTGGATCGTCAACTTTTGTTTGATATTTTTGGAAATGTCCGTGAAAATTTGCATGTAGCTTATCAACGTTCGAGTAAACGCTATAACCTTAGAAGAAGAGACATTTCATTCCAAGTCGGAGAGAGCGTTTGGAGAGCTAATAAGGTGCTTTCAAGTGCTGGTGATAAATTCTCCGCTAAGTTAGCTCCAAAGTTCGTTTTGAGTAAAGTTCGAAAAAAACTTTCCAATTTAGTGTACGAGTCAGAAAATGAAGATGGAACAAGAGCCGGAAAATGGCATGTTAAGGACTTAAAACCCGTTGAAGCATCATATCCAAATGAAAATGATGACCCTGACGATTAGTTCCAGTCTAATCATCTCTTTGATGTTAAGCGAAGCAGTACTTGTTTGCCTTGTTTTACTAATACTAAATGGAGACTGCCATTTGGTAATTAGTTTTTTTTTGAAACTTTTGTTTGGTAATTGAAGCAAGTGGTTAAGGATTTTTGTAGTAGTTTTGAGGTGTGCATTAGTGTGCATACTGGTTGTTTTAGTCGCGCGTTATTTGAAGATGTTGTTAGAAGATGTCTTTGACAGATATCTTTAGGATGTAGAGATAAGTGGGCTATTTAAGTTGCTAGTCCTGATTTCTACACATTTAGGTAGAGAGAATATTGATTTATTCTTTCCCTTATTTCTGACCTGTCAGAAAATTTTGTTTGATAAGGTCAGAGGTTTGTATGGTGAACCTCACCATTTGTTCCATCACTAATAAGATGTGTTGTTTGAAAGTTAGTGATCGGATAATCAGTAGGGTGTAGGAGAGTACGGCCCTAACTGGTTCGATGTTGCATTCGAATTTTGTAAGTAACCTTTTGGTCAGGTTACCTTTGTTTTGATTATCACCTTGTGATAATAATATTTTGTATTCGAATTTTGTAAGTAACCTTTTGGTTAGGTTACCTTAGTTTTGATTATCACCTTGTGATAATGATATTTTGTATTCGAATTTTGTGAGTAACCTTTTGGTCAGGTTACCTTTGTTTTGATTATCACTTTGTGATAATAATATTTTGAATTCGAATTTTGTAAGTAACCTTTTGGTCAGGTTACCTTTGTTTTGATTATCACTTTGTGATAATAATATTTTGAATTTGAAATTTGTATGTAACCTTTTGGTTAGGTTACTTTTGTTTTGATTATCACTTTGTGATAATGGTGTTTTGAATTTAGACCTATTAGTAGGGTCTTCTTTTTGATTGTCACTTTATAGTGATAATATTTTGAATAGTTATGCTATTTTGATGTTGTAGCATTCCTTTTTTTTTGTATATTAAGCTGCTTGAACTCCAGGAAGTTGAGTCTTTATTTGTGGAAATTAGGGTGATTTCTAATGTGTTTGGTTATAGTTAGTAAATACTAGCCTCAGTAGGAGTAAGAACCTCTAGTTAAAGGGTTACTTTGAATTTAGCTTTTGATTAATTTTTTTTGTCCCGTGGAGTGTTTGACTTTTTACTTTGACCCCTCCCAATTTTGACCTACACCGATTGTGACTCCCCGATTTTGTCTCCCTATGGACGTTAGGTGCACGCAGCTACCGACACACTCAAATTTGTAAATATTTGTCCTCCTCGTTTTGATAAATTCATAAGAATTTGTTTTGATAATTAGGAATATAGGAGAGGCTAGTATACACATGTATAAAAAATTTTTTTGTATTTGTTATACTTAAAGTTTTTCTTTGTTAGAAAATTTTTTTTCTTTTAGGAAAGGGGTAGTGTAACAATTTTATTTTTTGGTTGTTAAATCCGTTCATAAAAGTGCAAGATTTATAACACGCTTTTATTAAGATAATAAGTAAAATACATTTAACAACTTTGGTATTACGCTAAAGCTGTATCTATATGTAGCATTCTATGTATAATCGAATTTCTGTGCTTTCGATAACTATTCGCAAGCGCGTTTTGGTTGAAAGCCCCCTCCTGGAACAGGCCGTTCGTCCGAGCGAGCGTGATAACCAGTCGGCCATGCGATATAGTAGAGTCAAGATGTACAAAAAAATGCTGGCCGCCAATTTGCGTATAAATTTTTAGCAGTTGGGACACATCTTTAAATAGCGGTTGGTATCCTACGAACGTTATTTAATTGTTTAATTGAGATATTTTATTTAGCGCAAAAAAAACACAATAAAATGCAACTTTGAAAACAACTAATCCAACCACTGATGTTAAAACCACTTTGTATTTATTACAACCTGTAAAAAGCAACTTAGATGATGGAAAATTTGACTAATTTATAGAAGACCATTTCATTACAAAACGTAAAGATGTTATTTGGTAAGGCAGCGGGGTTCAACATATTGCAGCAGCTGACGGATGTATGGTGATTACGTTTGATATTACAACACCTCTTCACAGCTACAAAACGCAGCTTTGGTTCGTAAATAACTTTAAGTAATTTTTCGTGTTTCAAATTAGAAACACGCTATTTTGTTTAGTGCATAAAAGCACGAATATTATAAAATTTCAATTATTTGTTGTGCTGGAATTTTCCAGTGTTAAAATTATAATTCACAATTTTTAATGGTTTAAGAAACCATACGGTTCATTTTGTACTGTTAGTAACAGCGACAGGTGTTATTGGCGTCACTTGTTTGTCTGCAATATACTGCTGACACATGTGTTCTAGAAAACATATGCTTAGAACAGCGTTTGCCCAAGTTGAGTAAACAAGAATATTTTCGTGATCTGCTTTTTTTATTTGAAATTGAAACTAACACAAATAATTTAGAAAAGGAAACTTGAGTAACAATGTTTTAAATTGTAACCCTCCTGAACAGATCTGCACGGGTCGGACCTTTTTTTTGTGTAACAAGTCACACTAAGCTGTAAAATGTTTGATTATCAACTATTTTGATAAACCTTAATTTAAAACTCATGAACTCATTTAATTATTTATGAAATTTTTTTGCATTGAATTTTGTTTTAAAAGAGAATCTTTTGAGTAAATTATTGGTTTAAGATTAAAGTTTTTTATTTTGATCAAATATGGTCAAACCTAACAACAAGAAACTAATACCCTTAAGAGTGGAATTTTGATGTCAACTTTATATAGAAAACATTTTTTTTAATATTTCTTTAGGTATGTTTGTGGGACACAAATAGTGTTCCACCCTTCTATTAAGCTAATTATTACCATTTCTTACAGGAGCAGCGTCTTATTCAGTTAAGACGGGTTTCTGCCATCGAAGGCGATTTTTTTTCTTTGGGTTTCCACGTCCGCCCCTAGAAATATACCACGCAATTATCATAAATAAGTCAGGACTTGGTGGCGCCTATTTGTTTTGGATTAAGTTCAACTTACAATCAGAATTCGACTTACCACCCCCATTTCTCATAGCTCTACCCAAGGAATAGACCCCTAGTTATGTCGGAAGACTTTGTTACACTTGCTCATAACGTGAGGCCAGCTATATATAAGAAAAATTAGTTTCACTGGCTTCCAATAAACGTAGGGCAGGTGCCTCAAAAAACAAAACTCGTTTCACTGGCGCCGGCAACGGCTAGGCACTTTGAAAAAATACGTTTCAACGTTATTACTAGCACTTACCCTGTTTGATTTTTAATCCGTCTAGTTTGAAGGGCGCCAACTACGTCCTCTGGACGACGTGTAAACCGGGGGATTGTTAATTACGGGGTAGTCCCTCTCAACTCACCTGGCTTAAGTCTACTCTAAACGATATGTGAGAATTTCTGTGAACAGATAGGCATAAAACGATTCTTAAATGTACTTACATTAATGGTCAGGTTGGTGACCAAGAGATATTCACATTCCAAAACACATACAAAAACAAACATTGTAAAATTCATTATCAGTTCATTCGTAATGCATCTAACCTTTAGGGTTAAACATCTCAATTAATTATCATTAAATCTACAGTATCCAAACCTTATATTCCTAATAATGTAGCACTACACATAGGTCGATACTTTACAAAGGCCAGTTCAAATTACACCTCTAATTCTACAACAGTTTTACTTTAAAGTTTCCTCTGAAAGTCGCCAAGAATTCCATTGAACCAAGAAATATCATTTCATCATTCGGGTTATGTCGAAAATCTGTGATCAATCAGGTGGACCTTTATTTATTATTCTATAGTGAACACAGTGTTTATGATAACCCAGATCTTTACTATTCTGTTTAACTCTACATCTGTTCGTGTCAATAACTTTTAAAGAATTCTATCTTTTGTTGCACAGATAGGCTATCAACACTCGTTGTATTGGATTTTATTTATGAATTATTCATTCTGTTTTCTAATACCAACGGCTTTTGTTGGAAGACTGATTTTGCCCTTTGTACAATTGCCATGGTTAATGTACAAGAAATTATACAAACTGGTACATGCATCCTCCCTTCAAATTACTTTCTCTTGTGCATATCGGAAAGATATTCGTTAACGGTTGGAGATAGCACTAATTTAAAATCTGCTTTTAGCTCGTTTTAGGATAAATTTTCTTGATGGGTTGGTTGGTTCTCCGCCTACATTCTCGCTCCTCGACGCAACGTGAGATGACTCACTTCTCGTACACTGGGTTTGCAACCAAGACTGCTGACTAAGAAACAAGTTTGGTGACGCCGACTTTTACGGTTCCGCTTAGCTAAAAGTAATGGGTGGTGTGTTGCTACAGGCCATTTAATCATCGTGAAGGAAACCGTGAACTTTGAAAATCTTACACTCTGCTAATCCCGTGACTTCCTAAACTTTCTATAGCTGTGACGGTGTATATTGTTACTAACCAACATTACTCTAATACTGATTAGTGTTAATAACACCCCAGCGGTGTTGATTCGTTCTATCATCTAGCTTTCAGCCGGACATAATTTAACTAGGCAGGTTTTAAATAACTAAAATGTATGTGGTCCGATACAGGCCCGAGATCGTGCGTGTCTTGTCACGCGACTTATACCTCCTAAAAGTGTAGGATATTTAATTATTAGTACTGATTTACAATCATTCATCTAGGTTCTCATTACTATTAAGTGATATGTTTGTTGTATGTGTTAAGTATACGGTTACGTGGTTGATGGCTATATACGAACACTATTCAGTTTAATCTTTGTCTAATTTGTAACCATAATTTGAAATTATAATATAGAAAAGTAATTACTTATACCAGAAAGATGTTTTCTTTATTATTTATATCAATATATATATATATGTATTTTTATTTTTCTTTGACAGACTAATGTTCGGTCTTTGTTTGTACTAATCAACTAATTTTTATTTCAGAGAGACAACTAGGTTTTTTCTTCTTGGGTTTTGTTTTCGATTACTTTTCCACGCACAATCTCCGATTGACGTTAGCCCGCATCTCTTCCTTTGGCTATCTAATTTTGTGCGAGTCTCTACTTGAATTGGGTTTTCTTGGTACTTCCTGATCTGCACGGTTTACCGTAACATAATTTTTGACGCCCTGGCATGGGGCCCTGATTTTGTTTTAGTTAACGGTTGCTTCGATTTGGTTTCGCTTAATTTCTGGCTCTGATTTTGGCTCTGATTTTGTTCTGGGATAACGTTTGCTCCAATTTTTGTTGTTAGTGCCTAATTTCCTACATTACTCGCATTTCACGGCCTGGTGCTACTTATGTTTTTTCCCCTTACGCTCGAACTGGTATTTATTTCTTTTTTTTATTTCTTGTGTGGGTTTGATCCTCTTAAATTTTAGGTTTGTTTTCTTTCTTAATCGCTCGATATCATTGCTTGGCTAATTTCAGATTATTGGACTTGAGTTTTCGCCAACAATTTTAGACCCTTTCAAAATTCTGGCGTCCTATTTCTGATTTTATTGATTTTATTCGTTTATGTTTAGTTCTCTTTTTAAAATTTTATCCTTTTGTTACTTTCGTATTGAATAAAATCGTTTAGTTTCGATTCACTTCTAATATTTTATAGTTTATTCGGTGATTGTTAGTACTTTTGCATTACTCTGATATACAATGTGTTGCATCTATGTTCTACAGATGGTATTTTGCCAATGTTAGATAAATAAGATCTAAAGATAAATAAGATCTAAAGATTTATTTATGTGGGTGTTCAAACCTTCTGTTCATAATTAATTTTTGTGTGTATTTTTAAGTTTTTGAAACCAGTTATAAAATACTTTGACGAAGTAATATTTGTCTAATGAAAACATTTGCTTGGTTCTAAACTCTTTATAATGGATTTTTATTTCCTTATGTTAATATCTTACTCTGTAGCTCATTGTGTTTTAAATAAAATGAATAAAACGGTGGTGCATTTTTTTAGTATATTGTCTGAACTTGTATCCGTTAGTCAAGTTGTATTATTGTCTTGCAGTGTTTGTATTGCTGTTGTAGTATTTATTTATTATTATTAATTAGTATACTACAATAAACTTTCCTAATGCTTTTTAAAGTGTTGTAGTATTTACTGATGCCTATGATTGCACATACCGTATTTACTCCTTTTTTCTTGTAGATTATATTGATTCACTGAACTATACTTCTTTACTTGTTCTATTGTAAGGAAGAGTCTATATTTTACATGTCATAAGTAATTTTTCTGTTGAGCAATTTCTATATTACTGAATAATTTTTATTAAAATTTTTTATTAGTCTTGGTTATATGTATTTTGTAGTTTTGTGTACTACGATAATTTTATATTTTTCTACATAAGACTATTCACTGCAATTACGTAGTTGATACAATTTTTATTGTATCTGTTTCCTTAAGATTTAATGCTTTATCAAATTTTATAAACATTTTGGTTACCATTGTACATCACATCTATGAGGCACTAATTGCTTGGGCGATACCAATGGATTTAAATTGTCGTTAAAGATTTTTTGTCAACCACATTCTTCATGATTTTCTCTACATTTCGCATTCTTATTAAAAAAATATATACTACCGTTTTTTATCATGGAGCACTTTTAAACTTGTATTTTAATTTATACATTTTAAGCTTGCAAAATGCATTTTAACGAGTTGCTTTTACCATCCACCGAACTTTAGTAAATTATGGTGACATTCAAGTTATAGAATTAAAAACTTTGAAACATGATATGTATGTCTCGTACTTCTGTCCCCCTTTCTTCTTTCTTCACTGAACCTCCTATACTCTTTTTTTTTGACTGGTCTGCTTTGCTATCGGTCCTTGCATTGACTTATTGTATCGTCCACCCGCTCCTGTGGTATGCTTCTTAGACCCCACTTCCTTTTCTTTGGAAACTGCGACTTCGTCGACTTTTCGGTCTTTTTTAGCAATTCCTTTTCTTGGTTATTCGTTTGAGACGACTCCTTTTTTTTTTTATTTATTCTAACATTACAATTAGTCTGCTACCTAAAAATTACAGCAAACCTGTTACTCCTAAGAAATCTAACAGAATTATTTGCTACCTTAAATTATATTAGTTAGTTTTATATTACTTGCGTTTGGAAATACTCGTGTGTGTGTGTGTGTGTTTGTGTCTGTGCGCGCGTGTGGGTGCGTGAGTGTGTGTGTGTGTGTTTCTGTCTGTGGTAATGTCCTTGGGACTGCTTTCCTTCCCAGCTTCCGACCGTCGGCAGCCGGAAATCAGAAACCGAGAAGTTCGCATTCCTGTACGTGTCCTGGCCGTCGGCAGCCGGAAACCAGGGGAACCACGTACAGTCCCTGGTGTGTATGTGTGCACGTGTGCGTATATATCTGTGTCGTATGCGTGTGCGTGCAGGTACGTGTACGTGCGTTTTGTGTGTTTTGGTGTGTGTATGTGTGTGTTTTGTCGTGCCAGTGTGCTATAATGGTGTGTGTGTTTATTGTCTTCATGTTGGTGTGTGCGTGTGCTTATGTCTGTGGTGAGGTCCTTGGGACTGTTTCCCTCTCCCGGTTTCCAACCGCCGGTAGCCGGAAATCAGAAACCGAGAAGTATGCGTTCCTGTACGTGTCCTGGCTATCGGCAGCCGGAAACCAGGGAGGCCACGTACAGTCTCTGTTGTGTGTGTGTGTGTGTGTAGTGCTTGTGCGTGTGCGTGCTTGTGTGTATTTTGTCGTGCTGATGTGTTGTAATTATGTTGTCAGAATATTTCCCCTGTAGTTGCGCTACAACATTGGAAATATAAACATTACGTTACTGAAGCTAGGGTTAGATTTCTTAAAGCAATTACAAATTTGGTTAGTATTTTCTCTTGTTTATTTTAGTTAGTTGTATTTTTTATTTTAGATGGTTAGATGGTTAGTATTGAGTCCTTATCCTACTAGTGTTAGTATTCTAATGCTAATAAGTATTCTGGGGGAAACTTGTGTTTGAGGTACATTTGCCGTACTTTTGCCGTTTTCACTATTTGACGACTACTGTTACCACAGTTTGAAGTACCTCATCTATTTACCAGATCTCCCCCTTTTGTCGTTCCCTTAGCACACTTGAGGCTAGACAGCTCCGCCTTGTTTTGGTTACTGCTAGTTTTCTTCCTCATTCCAATTCTTACTTTTTGGTTTTTTGCAAGAAACCACTTCTTTTCTTGAAGTTTGAAAACTTTAATGTTTCTTTCTGAGATACATCAGGTCTCCTGAAGACTCTGCGTGTCGATACCGTTCCATCTTAGTCCTGGTTGATGGCTTATTATCCGTCTTCCCTTCCTTCTTCTTTCTTCTGTAGCTCTAGCTCTTGGTTCACTGATGTGAGTGTCTTGTGTCCTAGGGTTACCACTATAGGTTCTTCGAACAGGATTTTTGTTTTGTGTCTGTTTTTGTTTTCTTTTCTACCCGGAATCTTTTGTGGTCTGTCTTGTTGTTATTTGGGTGCTTCGCTGCCTCTATTTCCCACCCCAACCTTTCAATTTTACTAGGGGGTCCTAAGCGGTCCCTATTCATACTGGATTATACTATCAATGGCATACGAATTTAGCGAGTACTTTCGTTGAACGTTTGTTGCACAGATAGGCTATCAACACTCGTTGCATTGGATTTTATTTATGAATTATTCATTCTGTTTTCTAATACCAACGGCTTTTGTTGGATTACTGATTCTGCCCTTTGTACAATTGCCATGGGGATTGTACAAGAAATTATACAAACTGGTACATGCATCCTCCTTTCAAATTACTTTTTCTAGTGCGTATCGGAAAGATATTCGTTAACGGTTGGAGATAGCACTAATATAAAATCTGCTTTTAGCTCGTTTTAGGATAAATTTTCTAGATGGGTTGGTTGGTTTTCCGCCTACATTCTCGCTCCTCGACGTATCGTGAGATGACTCACTTCTCGTACACTGGGTTTGCAACCAAGACTGCTAACTAAGAAACAAGTTTGGTGACGCCGACTTCTACGGTTCCGCTTAGCTAAAAGTTATGGGTGCTGTGTATTGCTACTGGCCATTTAGTCCTCGTGAAGGAAACCGTGAGTTTTGAAAATCTCACACTTTACTAATCCCGTGACTTCCTAAACTTTCTACGGCTGTCACGTTGTATATTGTTACTAACCAACATTACTCTAATACTGATTAGTGTTAATAACACCCCAGCGGTGTTGATTCGTTCTATCATCTAGCCTTCAGCCGGCCATAATTTAACTAGGCAAGTTTTAAATAACTAAAATGTCTGTGGTCCGATACAGGCCCGTGATCGTGCGTGTCTTGTCACGCGACTTATTCCTCCTAAAAGTGTAGGATATTTAATTATTAGTACTGATTTACAATCATTCATCTAGGTTCTCATTACTATTAAGTGATATGTTTGTTGTTTGTGTTAAGTATACGGTTACGTGGTTGATGGCTATATACGAACACTATTCAGTTTAATCTTTGTCCAATTTGTAACCATAATTTAAAATTATAATATAGAAAAGCAATTACTTATGCCAGAAAGGTGTTTTCTTTATTATTTATTTCGATATATATATATATATATATATATATATATATGTGTGTGTGAGTATTTTTATTTTTCTTTGACAGACTAATATTCTGTGTTTGTTTGTACTAATCAACTAATTTTTATTTCAGAGAGACGACTCGGTTTTTTTCTTCTTGGTTTTTGTTTTCAATTACTTTCCCACGCACACTCTCAGATTGACGTTAACCCGCATCTCTTCCTTTGGCTATGTAATTTCGTGCGAGTTTCTACTTGAATTGGGTATTCTTGGTTCTTCCTGATCTGCACGGTCTCTACTTGAATTGGTTTTTTTTTGTTCTTTCTGATCCGCACGGTTTACCGTAAGATAAATTCTGACGCCTTGGCGTGGGGCCCCGATTTTGTCTTAGTTAACGGTTGCTTCGATTTGGTTTCGCTTAATTTTTGCCCCGAGTTCGTTTTGGTCAATTTTTGGCTCTGATTTTGTTCTGGGATAACGGTTGCTCCGATTTTTTGTTGTTAGTGCCTAATTTCCTACATTACTTGCATTTTTCGGCCTGATGCTACTTATGTTTTCTTCCCTTTCGCTCGAACTGGTATTTATTTCTGTTTTTTATTTCTTGTGTGGGTTTGATTTTTTTAAATTTTAGTTTTGTTTTCATTCTTAATTGCTCAATATCATTAGTTGGCTAATTTCAGATTATGGGACTTGTGGTTTCGCCAATAATTTTAGGCCTTTTAAAAACTCTGGCGCCCTATTTCTGATTTTATTGACTTTATTCTTTTACGTTTAATACTCGTTTTGAAATTTAATCCTTTTGTTAATTTCGTATTGAATAAAATCATTTTGTTTCGATTCACTTCTGATATTTTATAGTTTAGTCTGTTGTTGTTGGTACTTTTGCATTACTCTAATATACAATGTGTTGCATCTATGCTCTACAGATGGTATTTTGCCATTGTTAGTTAAATAAGATCAAAAAGCTTACTTATGTGAGTGTTCAAACTTTCTGTTCATAATTAATTTTTATATGTATTTTTACGTTTTTGAAACCAGCTTTAAAATACTTTGATGAAGTAATATTTGTCTAATGAAAGCATTTGCTTAGTTTTAAACTTTTTATAATAGGTTTTATTTCCTTATGTTAATATATCGGGGACCGAACTGCATCTAACAAGAAGGGTATATGCATAAGAAATATGCCACCTAGATCTGTGAAACATTGTAACTTTCACTTTAGTATGCAAATTTTTACAAAACGGTCAAACATCATAAATAATGAATCACAAAACTAGTAAATTTAATGGATACAATAGACAATTTTAATATACACAGGATCCCATATTAACAAATTCTAATTCAATATTGCCGTCGCCATTATAAGTTGACATGGAGATAAACTGTAGTATCGGTAATTTAGATATAAAAAAAAAAATTTTTTTTTTATTTTAATGAGAAATATATAAAATTTATAATATCTAATGTTTGAAAAGAGCGAATCTGAGGTATACTGTTGTAAATAAACAATTAGCGCGTTTTAAAATAAAAACCCGCAAATTTAGACGCCAAAATTATTACCGGCCATGGCAGTTACAGATAAACGTACTTTATCATCAAGCATGATTCTACAAAGAGTATCACACTTCACATATTTTTAATACAAGAATGAATAATAATTAAGTCTGAAATGGTTTACCTTTATTAATATAGATAGTTAAGGTAAATGGAGATAGTTATACATTCTTCTATTCGAATCACGCTCCTCTAAACATAATCTCAGGGTATACACTAGTCGGTGGCGGATTTCAACAAATTGGCAGTAAGTTGTTGTTAATCTACAACATCTTGGAGCAAACGGAGGAGACTTCACTGCAGATTTCACGCACTCATTGTCTGTCACACGTTGGTAGTCAAGCGCCCTCAATAATCACGTCCTTTCGCACGAACTCGTCAAAATTCCTCCGACCATTCTCATTGGTTGAGGCAATGACGCACATCACTTCGAGTGTGGGAAAGTACGTATTCGACAAAATACGTGTAATAATTTATTTATTTTGTTTTTGTAGTACAGAAACTTCAAACAACACATTTATAATTGATAAAAAATATTGCTTTAAATTTCGGATTGAAAATCCCCTATAACTAATTCTTAATATAAAGCTTGTAACGCCAAGAAGCGTAACAAGATTTGGATAGCCATGAACGCGCCCTTCATTTCCTCGAAGCTGCTTAGTTAAAAATTGCAAATATATAGCTATTCATTTTACCTTTGCATGACGTTGTATTTTGAATATTGTGCAATGCCGAGAAACGTAAAATACCTCAAGTAACTTTAACATACCTCTATGCAGAATATCTAAATTAATTTTTAAATGCAGCAACGTTTAAAAGTAACACAGTGTGGTACAGCAAACTTTTCAGAAGATTATTCGACTCTTAAAATTCAGTTAAAACCTGAGCATTTAACTTTGAATTTTTTCACAGCTTTGCACAACCTTTGCGCAAGGATTACGTGATTTTGCAAATTTTGCTTTTGTTACTATTAGCAATGCTCCGTACCAAAGGAAGTAAAAAACGGATTGTTGATTAATAAGTAAAGAGCACCTAGGTTTTCTAAATAAAGTTCTTCGTATTTGTTAGTAATTGGGATTAATCGATCACTTTTCCTCTAGCCACACAATTTAATAAACACCAAATACCTTTAAAGCTTAACCACATTTTGATCAAGTACCTTTCCTTATTGGTTACTTCCAGTCAAATATCCCTAAAAGTTTTGGGTCTATTTCACCAACTCAATATTGGAGCAGCTTATGTGACAAGAAATTGAAAACTCTCACTCAAATGTTCATTTTGAAATAATTCAGCGAAGGAGAGTATTTCTGTTAGTTTATACTTTTCAAATCGTCTCATCCTGATCACTAAAGGTTTTCATCCTCCTCTCAGGTGCTAATGAAAGTATTTTGGTGTACACTTTTGAATTGTGTAATCTTTTGGAGTCTGCGTCAAACAACGTTTACCCCTCTATATAATAAATGTTGCTCACATTTCAGGCAATCAATCGTTCAAGTAAAATTCGAGAGTTACTGCGTCTCCTATTTAAATATTTACGAGAGATTAAATTGGCTTTTCACTCTTCACGCATAAAAGCTCGACGTTTTATACTAAACGCTCCAACACGGTATTCTAATTTCATTTTCAAACCATGATAAGGAGCGTAGATTTGTAATTCCTTCTATCTTTCTTGGATGATACGAATTTTGTACAACAATTTATTTCAGGATGAAGGCTTTGTATTTTAACTTCGAGAGTAATTTTCATTAGTAGTCAGCTCATTTGTAAAGGTCAAAGTTCGTAGCTCAGTTTTTCAACAGATTTTCGAATATTTAACTTGAACGTACCGGAACAAACATAATTTACAGTTGTAAAGGTTTTGGTGGATAAGCTTTAAATGGAACTGGTTTATTAAAAAAGAGTTCGGAATTATTCAAAACGATGTTTGATATTTTGGAGTACTTTAATAAACTCATTTTCAGGCATATGTTTATCAGAGCAAGTTTAATTTAACAGAAAAACTCAAATATTGTTATTTGTCATATTTATGAGTGTTCTCTATACTTCCTCGAATCTCTTAGACCATGTTTGGACAATAGTCTAACATTTCACAAAGTTGTTTGAACGTGTTTAGTGTTCGAAAGCAATTACGAATGCGTATTTTTAGGTTGTCCAAATTGGCAGAGCTGACATATGCACATCGTCTTTTATAAAACACAACAGAAAAATATCACATTGTATGAGGTCCGGTGACATTGGAGGCCACATTGAAAACCACATTGTTATTTGTTCCAACACCACCAATTTAAAGACCATGAATCACATTGTTGAGGAATTTGTTACGTGTTATTTTCACGCAGATCAAATCGTTTTAGTATTTAACTCTTGTAAGTAGCTTCTTAATATTTCAAGATTAAACTGCCCTTTTCTAAACATTTGTGTGACTTTACTATTAGGAACTATGCTGTTGGCTGTCAAAGGTCGTCTAATGATTGTCGTGTAACCAAAATAGACTGTTTAGCGCAAGTGGGATGTGATATCGTTACAAGCCAGCTTTTGGAGTAAAATGGACACTTTTTACCGGTACCTTCTCTGTTATCAACCAGAGCCATTCACTGAAGTATGGTGGGTTTCTTTTCATATGAAACAGAGTGTTTCAAGCAAACCAAGGATCTACCATTAACACTGTCGTCCTGATTATTTGGAGTTTGTGCATATATACTGCCCCATATGTTGTTGAACCAGTATACGTCGCCTGACTTATTGCGATTGTAGTCTCATTTAGTTTAAAGTATTCAGTTTACTTTGTTGATTTCTCAAAAAGGAATAGCTGTACGTAATTCCTTCGTCTTCGTTTATTGCATGTTTAGTTTGGCCGGGTCCTCATTTGTATACGATATATATTTTTTTCCTGAAAAATTAGAGGTATTTTAATAGAGCAGCGAATTGTCATGATATTTCAATAAAGCTTGAAAACCACTACTGACTTATCTTTATTTAAAAGAAGTATATGGCAATAAATGTTTATCCCGCACGCGGATTTTTGAGTTGTTTAAACACTTTTATGGTAGCTGAGGAGCCACTGAAAATGATACGTGTCCGGGTCACCTCTACACATCAGAAACGGACGAAAATATTGAAACATTCGATAATCTGATTCGATCTGACCGTTGGTTACTATTCGTGTGGTTACTAAAACCGTTAAAATTGACAAAGAATGCGTAAGGCAAATCACATGAGAATTTTAATATGAAAAAAGTGTGCGCAAAAAGGATGCCGAAAATTCTCACAATCAATCAAGAGCAAACTCACGTAAACATTTGTACTGTCACTTTAACTGCTCTTGAATGTAACCTAAAGGTCTTGAAAAGAGTGATAAGATGATAAATCTTAGTTTTCATTCATGATTCAGAATCCCAGCGGCCTGCGGGCTAATCCTCTAAGCCTAAAGTCCCGGATTCGATTCCCGAAATGGACCGCTTGAACAATAATAGGCAAGCATCTTTCACAAAAGTGCGCCTTCATTTAAATGAGATGTAAAAGATACGTCCCGTGTGTGAATGTTGTTAAGCACGTTAAAGATACCGAACTTGCTTGGAATAGCTAGGGTTCGGCAAAATTCAAAATTTCCAAGTAAAGAAGACTCGCTTCTTGGCCAATGTAGTACCTCAATTGGAGAATTGGAAAATCAAATGTAGAGGCTAATGCTCTAGAGCGGTTTCTGGACTTAGTTAGTTTGCCTGTGACTACTAAGTCCAAGGTTCTTAGTTCGAATCCCGACACAAACGGCTTGCAAAATATTAGGCGAGCATTTTTCACAAATATACGTTCTCGTTCAGATGAGAGATAAAATGTAGGTTCCATGTGTGAACGTTGCCTTGCACGTTAAAAATTTCTAACGTGCTTGAAATGGCCAGAGTTTGCTAAAATTCAAAATTTCCAGTTAAAAAACTCACTTCCTGGCCAATGCAGTACCTTTGAGGGAGCATTAAAAAATCCAATTAAAGCTAATCACACAATTAACGGTTCTGTAGCTTATTTGGTTTGCGTGTCTACTAACCCAAAAGTTCCGGTTTCGAATCCCGATACGGAACGCTTGAAAATTATTAGGTGAACATTTTTCACAAAAATACATCCTCCTTCGGATAAGGGGTAAAATGTAGTGCTCACGTGCGAGTATTGTCACGTACGTCAAAGATCCTTACCTTGCTTGAAACAGCAAGGGTTCGGCAAAATTCAAAATTTCCAGGTAAAAAAATTCGCTTCCTGGCCAATATGCTACTTTCGAGTGGAACATTGGAAAACTAATGTTGGGCTAATCACCTAGAGGCGGTTAGGTGGCTTAGTTGATTCGCGTGTGACTATTAAGCCCAAGGTCCGAGGTGCGATTCCCGACACGTACTACTTGAAAAATGTTATGCGAGCATTTTTCACAACAATACACCTTCGTTCGGATGAAAGGTAAAATGTAGGCTACGTATGTAGTAGTTGTTACACACGTTAAAAATCCCCACCTTGCTTCCAACAGCAAGGATTTAGCGAAGTTCAAACATTTGCAGGTAGAAAAAATTCGCTTGTGGGCCATTGGAAAATCAAATGTAAAAGGCTAATCTCCTTAATCGAGTGTGCATCGATATTCCTACCTGGTTCCTCATTCCGTTCGCGTGAGCGGATGCCGCTTCACAAAACTTCTCCTCCTAGAGCGCATGAGAAAAATCTCTTTTTACGACCCGAAACGATTACTCTACTCCTGTAAAATATTGCGGTGTAAATTTCGAAATGCTAATTAGGAGAGAGAAGTGGACTGTATAAAAAATGAAATGATATTGAACAAACCACAAATAATTAATGTTTTTAACCAAATCAATCGTTTACTAAAAGCACTCACCTGGTGATTTGTGATGCCGTGGTTGCGAAAAAAACGATGTAACAAATACTACTCTTCTCTTTGGCGGGTGTAGCAAAGCACATTTATAACGATAGCGGCGTTTTAAAGACAAGCGGTTCATGTAAATGATTTGTTCTATGTAGAGCGTGTACAATAGCGATGCGGACCGTTCGAATAATAAATCGATTCTCTCCTGCTGAGCTTCGTAGATTTTCCAGTCACTACACTGTTTGCACATGCGGAGTAACACAGAGTTTATCACTCGCGGAACATGTTTGAGCGTGCTTCCAGTAAACCATGGAAATTTTACTAAAAAATTTAAATATCCCGAGGCGGACGTAAATAATTAAGGAACTCAATAGAAAATAAAATGTAGCTATAAATTATTTACTATAAACGGAACAACTCCCTCGGAGTCCCATTATGTTTTATATGTATATAAGTAATAAAAATATAAGTAATAAAACGGTTAAGTACAGTTGGGATATTTTAGCCCGAAATAATAAACTAAATAATATTTAACATATATTTAATTATAAATCGACGTTTCAGCAAAAGTCTTTGTCTTTATCAAGAATCTAAAAGGAAGAAATACCAATCAATACTCACATCATCAATTACTTACTTAATTGTTAATGCATAAATATTAATAAATAATACAAACAACCACACACCATTAGAGTTGTTGATGGTCAACATAATAAAAAATTTAAAATTTAAAATAGCCAACTTTTGGAGCACAAACGAAAAAAGTTTTCAAGGTTTGAAATACATAAAGTAAGCGACCAGCTAGGAATAAACTAATATAATACTAGTCTGATATCGATGAGAGAATGTGTTGCACATTTTGTACTTTTATACGTAAATAAGTATAAATTCGGGTTTCACCTCTTAGTTGAGAAATTATAATTTGTCCCTGCTATTCGGTACTAATTTGAATATATCGGATGCGAATTTTGGGTGACTTGTCTAAAGTTCTCCTTTTTGTTTTCTATTTTGAAGCTTTGACGCGATTGTTGCACCTCATTTGGCTCCACAACAATTTTATTTCAATAGTTATTCTAGGGAACTCACTTTTAAAATTAAGCAAGGTACAACGCATTATATAAATGGGGTTTTGCGTTCACAGTACTCTTCGAGATTTTTAGAAATAGCTTTATTATGTTTATTATGTATTTGGTGGAAAGAGAAGGTTAAACAATACGTTTGCCACACTTTGAAAATGCACGTTGTCTTGAACCAATCAGGACGCATGGTGACTTGCACAAGTAAACAAGCCAGCTGCTAAATGGCATACTACACTGGGCTACCGTACCGAAAAGGCGGATCACAGGTAATGCGTTGTAGTGCAGTGAAATTACCTGTGTAATTCTTGCCGTCTCTTACATAAAATATCTGTTGTTCCCTGTTTCAAATATTGTAGATTATCAACGAACTACGCTGCAATTTGATTAAGAGAAGCTTCGGAAACCCACACGACCCAAGTATACGTAGTTAGAGGAACAATACTTAGTAATATTTCCGGTGCGGCAATTGCCGTAGTTAAGGATTTCGTAATTGGCTCTACCTTAACTTAACGGTTTAGATGGATTAAAGGTAAGTTCGATTTATTCATCGAGTTAATTATTCATTTTATATTGTAAAATTTGTGCAATATTATTACACCATCTGTACGAGGAGGCGAGGAACTATTGTACCTTTTACCTGTCTTATTGACAAGTAACACTCTATCTTGGGCACTGAAATGCGTAAAGCATAACCTCTTGTGAAAAGAAATATTATTTCTTACTAGGAATCCATTGTTTAATGTATTCCTAGTCTTTAAGTTACACCCTGTATATTGCGCTCTAAAATAAATGTGATAGCAAACAATGTACTGTAAATATGAAGCATTGATAAGAGTCGTTGCACAATACAAAGCAGTAAGCTGTGATCATACAATTATCTTTTTTCAAAGGCTGTAGCAAATTATCAAGAGTAACATTTGCTGGTTATAAAATTCTTTGACACACCGCTTTCGCCTCTTATTTGTACTCCCTGCTTTTCTTCATTCTACTGCCTCTCCACTACTTCCCGCTCCCTTTGTCCTTTTCGCTTTTCCACCTTTCGTCCTCTCTTTACCGTACACGTACGCGCGCACCTGCTAAGGGACCAAGTAGGAAATCTTTAGGTATAACTGACGAAATTTTGTAATAGAAAAATTTGTTTTCTACTTTTACTAAAGCAACTTCATACAGGTATACTTTAAATGGCCCCAAATGATATAAAGCATCTACTTCGTATACTTGCGCTAAAATTACGTTTTTCAAATAAACATCAGTTATGTAAATTGGAAAAACGAAGAAAATATAGCGCTGCCTCATTACAGTAAACTTTCAAACTCAAACTAGAATTCAAGAAAATATCACAGGTAAATTACGCAAGGAATCGTAAATCTTTTGCAGCTTGGAAGTATTCCAGATTTATATCCCAAACCATAAGCTTCAACAAAACGTTCATTTCATTATACAAAGACTAAAACAATTCGAATCATAATCATATCTCCAACGCCGACGAGTTTTTAAGTACATTTGTAAAACAGTAAATTTACAGAACTTGCAAAATTTCAAATTAATTTTGATTCGTTATGGCAGACATTCGGTTAGTTTAAGCGATGTTTAAACAGGGAATGCCATAAGTCGCCGTTATTCCTCAACAAAGAATTTCCAATAGTACTTTCCGAGTACAAACTGTAGAATTTGCTGACGTACTTGAATAAAAGGTCAAAGTGCATAATTAAAGCAGGATGTTCTGATTTTCCTATGGTGGGAAATCGTAATCTACAAATATAGGACTTTAAACTCTGTTGCAAAATATGATTGTATACGTATATTTTGAAACCTATTCTCAACTTACTTCCTAAATGCAAATAAATTTGCAAGTACTAAATACGGTTCAAGTGAAATTAGAAAATCAACACAATATTTTGCACCCACAACACGAGTCTTTAATTCATACTTTTCCTTTAACCTTTTAAGGATTACTTGTTACCTGAAAAAACAACAATTGAATAATTTATTCCATAATGCCTACTGGTTTCTCAACAATACCATTCTGTTTTATGGATTACCTAGTACTCTGAAATCAGTTCTCTATTGCATTACGGTATGCATTTATGTCCCTTTTCCTACACTGACTTGCTTTTTGAGGAAGTCGAGTATTGGTAATTCGATAGCAAAACAGTAAATTTCACCACTGAGAAGTAAGAAAATGGCAGGTAAGTTTCCTTATAGTCTATCCAACATATATTTTTAGTTTATTTGCCTAAAAACTAGAATTGACTATTCAGCAAACAGTTATAATTGCCAGTTATCTTAGAATACCACTAGCAATTTGAGGCAAAAAATTACAACTTTTTATAACTTATCTTAGATATGAATAAACGAAGCTGGAAGTTTCAACAAGTAGAGAATATGAATTCTGATGAAGCTATCGCTCTTATTGAAGAATTTCCAAGCGAAGATAAGCCTGTAAACCAGAATTAGGATGATGACGAAAGAAAAGCTGAACGTTTTGATATGGATGTTGTGATTGAAGATGAAAAGTTGGTTGGTGATGAACCATTAGAAAGTAACACTAATGACATGTGGAATAGCGAAGATGAAATATCACTAGCTAGATTTGTGAGAAACGAAGAAGTTGTTTGGAATAAAGATAATCGATATGTTGTTCAGTAAAATCCGTTTATTGAAACCGTAGGTGTCGACGTTTCAGATAGTCTTGAAAGCCCTTACGATTTTTTCTACAACTTTTTCCAGAGCTGCTGATCCAGCAAATAACATTTCAACTAAACTTATATTTTATCCAATAAAATGTCGACGAAGCAAATTTAGCGCCAACAGCTGTCCATTTATTCATGGGTATTAAAAAATGTTCCAGTTACAGAGACCATTGATCCTCAAAAGACGAACTGTGGGATCATTTTATACTTACTACATATTCAAGGGATTAAGCTGCTGAGCCATTTGCATTGGAATGTACCTGTACGTAGCCGGAAGAAAAGTAAACACCAGGCTAACTACCAGACGCAGGGGTGGGGGGATTCACCTACATACCAAGAAAACAAAAAAAAAATAAAGTACATCGCCCACGATTATCTATTAACACATAAAATAAATAAAGAATTCTGTACAAACAAGCAAAGGGAAAATAAATTAAATGTTACTATTTTACAGCCAACAATTATATTATACAGACAATTTAGGAATCTAGAGATACGAAGTGCGCATCTCGTATTTACACAAAATAAAATTAATCAGTACCAAATAAAAACAGTGAGAGCTTTTGTCAAGTGTTTTTAAAATTTTACCTAATAATTTTTGTGATATAAACTAGTCCGTAAAGCGAATAAACGTGTGCGTTCTTTAAAATAGTACATCGTACCTGTAGAGCGATAATATCGAATCGCAGCAACACACAATAGTTCTACAATGTGACGTTTCTTGTCACGTAACTACACCAAACGTTGATACGGAATATGCCATTAACGCACACAAAAGAAAACAAGTTGCATACCTGTAGGTGTCCTGATGCTTAGCTCGCAAGCCGTCGGGGGGGTGAGTCAGCATAGAAACGCCATGGTCGTCAGCATACATTTACTCTTCTACCATAATTGCTGCAGCGGTTTACGGACAAAAGTAGTTGGTCTACAGACAAAAACAGTTGTTCTACATAAAGAAAAACGCATTTGGCCCCCAGCTAAAGAAAGCGAATACACGCAAGACACCTATTAGTTGTCGAACAGAAACACGTGCATCGCTTTTGAAATACGGAAAAGAATAAAATGTAGAAAACACTTCGACATATAGCTGTAGCGTCAAACTCAACAATCGTTCGAACAACACGAATTCGAACTGCAAATCCTAGCTTATCGAAGCGCAGTAAAACTGGAAAACCCGGCTTATGTCGGAGAGTGCGCGACCATTATTTTAACAAGTTGTTACCTTGGAACAATAGAGAAAACCATTATACGGCGGTCGTAAGGTATACCAAGATAGCAGGTACCTAAAAACAGGATATAACTATTTACTTGTAGCATAAACTCGTCGTTTCGAAATAAATGAGTTCAAAATGAAAATTTGTAGAAAGCGTATTTATTAGTGTAAACAGGATGTTATTGAAGAATTTAGGAGATTACGGCATACCTAACACAAGGCATAGACTATGTAATTTATTATAGAATAAATTTTCGTTGGGGAGTTTATTCGAGAGCGTGTTTATTATTAATTCTGTTGAAAGATTTAACAGATTTATGGTAAAATGGGCTTATAAAGTAACAAGTAAGAGTTGTTGAAGAATTTAAGGATTGGAACGAAGTTGAATCGAACGAGTAATGAATAAACAAGAGAGAAAATAGGGTAATTAATATATGCGGAAAATAAACGTAACAAATAATAATTCTGTACAACCAAAAAAGACAACAAAACTATGATAAATTGTATAAAATTAGTCTTTTGTATTCAATGTTCGTAAAAAGCTTCTCTTCTCTCAAACCGCATAAGTTCCGATCAATTAATGAATCAATGATAAACATCAAGGGATGTTTCTACCCCTTTTTTCTCTAACTCTTTCCTACTTGAACGATATAAACGAAACTAACCATAGTTTATATAATGACCAAGAATATATACACTGTACAGCTATATAACTTTGATAATGTGATTCGCTATTCAAAAATAAAGCGCTAAATCAAAGTAACAATATCAATTTGTTTGTCCCCAAATTGTAACTCCCTTAAATAAATTTAAAGCCAGCAAAAATAACACTATTTACTACTGGAAATACCTTTGAACGTTCGATGATCTTTCTCTTTCCCTCTACGTAATTGTTAAAAAATTCTTGATGACCCTTTACATAAATATTTCAATATATGAAAAATGTAAGTGTTCAAAATGAAATTAGTGCCTTATGCTATTAAAAATTGTTCTTATTTCCGACCTGTGTTTTCCCTGCGTGTTTTCAATCCTTCGAACTGCTGCTGCATGTGGTTGAACAGTACCCCTTGATTGTTTTCAGTTGAGTTTACTTGTTAATTCTGTAAGACAGCTTGGCCAAACACCCATTCAATGTTTAGAATAATACTCCGTTTACTGCTCCGATAAAAATGTAGACCAATGTTTAGACGAATACTTAAATGACTATGTAGTGGTTTATTTAGTTGACTATCTGTTCGAGTATTTAAATCTAGTTGAACATTTAGATTTAGTCAAACATTTAGAACCCTAAGTTGTTTAAATTATGTTTAATTAAACATTTTAATTTACGTTTCAACGGCAAACTTCTATCGTATACTTGCACTAGTTTTGTTATTTCAAAATTTTTCTATCACGACTTTCACTAAAATTGTAATTAGTTAATTTACTATTTTTACCTCGGTGTGATATTTTAATTTGAACTAGTACAAACGTGCCATGGTTGAAGAAAGACTGATTGTTTATCAAATTCGTGTCCTATATAAAGGACCCTCCTCTTCACCTGTATGATTGGGTTCCCAAGTTTATGTTGTTGATTGAGGCGTTGCACTTTGCCGTGACATGCAGGCCTTCGGACTTTCTATAAAGTTACCACCAAATTCTTGTCAAAATGCCCAGTAGATCACGTAGACATCTAGTTTTGTATAGTGTATTCCTCTGAATATAATACCTTTGTATCTTTTTCAAGTCACGTCCGCTTGTTTGTATAGCAATTTATTCGAACTTTCCGTTTAATTTATCACGTAGCCATACGTCTGTTCCTTTATTTTGTTTTCCTAATCTGTTGAATTTCATTCGAATTTTTTGATGTTTACAATTAAAAGATAACGTAGTCAAAGTTTTATGATGACGTAAATTAAATGCGTTTATTCACTTCTTACGTTTATGAAACATATTTGTTTTGAATTGGATTCTTTTATTGCGAGAATGCATGGTTTTTTCCTTACATTGATGCGTATTTATTTCAATAAATTCGTTGCATTTAAAATGTTATTCATGCGTATTTATTTTCGGTTTTATGCTTGTACTGTTGTTTTAAAATGAATTGTATGGCGTACAAGTTACTTACCTTACTATATGTGATTTGATTTTTAAAGAATGAGCTTCCTTTCATTATTTAAAGTTAGTTGTGACTTATATACAGTGTGTTTGACATTAGGTTTTGGGTGATTGGCGAATTGTGTGCCTTTTATGATAAAATTGTTTAGTTTTCTGGACTTTAGTGCTGTTTACATGGAATATACAACCCTTATGACTGTATATACCCCTAAATAACCCTATTATCATAGCAATATATGTACATATATATATATATATATATATATATTATAATGTCTAAGGGAGCTACTAAGAGTTATAAGGGTTGGTTAGTACAAGGTAGTATATGCCAAACAAAAATAATCCACATATTTGATCACATAAACCTAAAAATATATGTTTGCCGTATTTTATGTATACTAAAATACCATTCAAATATAGTAGTTGAAATTAAGTGCCAAAAGGCAATTTTAAAATGACTAAGTGGCGTAGTAAGATGTGAAATGCTCAAGGGTTTATACCGAGTTGAATTTTTAAAAGCCTTTGAAAGTACATTTGCCGTCCAAAAGCTGGATGCGTCTATGAATGTTCACTATCAACATGCATCCAGGGTCAAGTATAATTTATTTTGGTTTCATTTTCTATAAAATCAACTTTTGGACAATATTTGTAAACTCAAAATTATTAGTTATTACAACGTCAAATGTGATTGGTGGAATGTAAAGATTTAGGACATATATTAGAATTTAATGTGGTTATGAAATTGTATAAAAGACATGGACTATGGTATGTGCGACACGAACTTAGGTATTTGTTATGAACTTTAAGATGTAGTAGGCTAGTAGAAATTAACATGGTCGCCTTAGAGAGTAAACAAAGAGATTATTTTCAAACCAATTTTGTAAAAGACGTGTTTTCAGAACTGTGCTAATTTGTATTCAGATAATTTGAAAAAGAAAATAAAAGTAATTGTTTTAAAATGAGTTTAATTGAAAAGTGGTAAAAGATACAAGCATAGGAATTATAAAGGGAATAGTAGTGATTGTGCGACGGAAAATTAGTGGATTTGGAGGGTGGTTTAAAGGTAGCAGGTTATCGAGAGTGGTTATACAGAAAGAAGTTTGACATTGGAGTGTGGTTTAAAGTTAGAAGGTCATCGAGAGTGGTTATACAGATTAGAAGTTGGATATTGGAGTGTGGTTTAAGGTTAGAAGGAGCATCGAACAGAAAGATAAAGAAACGAGTAGATTGGAGATTAGATACGGAGAAGCGGACGGTTTTATAGAGGAACAAGAATTCGAAGTGGATATTAGTACAGGGGAAGTTGTAACACGGTATTTTCTAAATTCTAAATTTGGGTTAATCATTTCAGATATTGGGGAACAGTTAAAATTCGAGGACACCTGGAAGCTGCACGGAAATTCAAGAGCATCATTGTGAAGACGTATACGGTAATTAGGATTTTGTGCCAGCAGTCAGCGAGGCATCGACGGAGTATAGACCAGGTGAGTTTTAAAATCATATTCTTTAATACGTCAAAATTAGTCATACAAAATTTGGTTGTAATTTAATTTGGCACATAGTAACTTTGATCTAATTAGAAATTTTGGCATATACAAAAGTAGAGTAGCAATTTTAGTAGTAAAACAAAAGAGTGCACTTTGGTTGGACGTAGCACATCTACTTATAACGGAATCCACTATAAGTAGTTTGAATACCCTGAGAGTAAGAGTTTTATAGAGTCGAGGCATTGCAATAAATATTTAATAAAAGAACCAACAAAACGGTGCAAGTACAAGGAGCGTGCATTAGGTGTGCACATTTTACAAAAGTATAAAATAAAGAGTATAATATAGGTGAAACACACAAAAAGTAGAGGGGTGGGGAATATAATACGTGGCAAACCCAACGTGGGGCTGAAAAAAAGGCTAGATTGAGTTGAAATTAGACAGGAATAGCAGTAGGATACAGGATCCAGAGATTAGGTGGGGCCCGCAGTTTTTTTCTTTAGTTTTCAGGCATACGAGTTCAAAGACAGGCTGCAGAGATGACGGACCCAGAAATGAAACGGATTACGAGATCGGGACTGATATACGGAATTGAAGCAGACATCACGACACTAAACGATGAACTTAGGACACAGGACATAGAATTAGACGCAGGAGGAGACATCCAGGAGACGGAGACAAGGCAGACTGACCCGGAGGTGACAGACATGGACACGGACCAGCCGACGGCACCAGAGGTAAGGGTAGCAAAAGCTGACGGAACCCAGGACATCATGAGATTCCTAATGGGTATGCAAGACAAAATTGAATCTTTACGTACGGAACAAAAAGAGTCACGGACGGAACTAACGAACAAATTTGAAACTTCAAACGCGGAACTGAAGGCGGAACTATCGAACGATTTTAAAACTGCGCAGACAAAATTAACGAACAAATTTGAAACGTCACAGATTGAACAAAAAGAGGCAAATACGCATATAACTAATAAAATAACGACTTTACAAACGACTTTAACAAACCAAATTGAAGATTCACACATCGAACTGAGAAACGAGTTTAGGACAGCACACACGGAAATAATGAACCAAATTAACGAATGGCAGACAGAGTTTAAGACGACACGCACGGAACTAAAAACGGGTCTGACTGACACAATTACAGAGTCACACACGGAACTACAAACGGACGTAACAGACAAAGCTGAACAGTCGCGGACAGAGGTGAAGACATCACACACGGAGAAACAAACGGAGTTAACAGACCAGACTGCAGAAACACATTCGGAACTACAAACGGACCTAACAGACAAAACCGAACAGTCGCGGACAGATGTTAAGACCTCACACGCGGAACTACACACGGAATTAACAGACCAATTTGCAGAGTCGCGGACAGAGGACGAACGAAGGACGGAAGTACAAGACAACGTAGACTGCGTAGGTGACGAGACTAAGATTACACGGGTACAATTGCAGGGACAGACACAGCACTTGACACCGAAATTGGGCGCGGACGAAATGGTATTAATACTCACAGGACAAGTGGTACTAAATGTAAAAACACTACGAAAAATTTTAGGCGTTATGAGAAATTTCGATTTGGAAACGGCACTGGAGACAAAAACAAGGACTAGTTATTGGGATCAAAACCGGGGTTATAGGGGTGACAACCGACGACATACGTATCACGAACATCGACCCAGCTACCGACAGGATTATTTTAACCACGGACACCGAAACCACTGGGGACACGACGGAAGCAGGAGACCATACTACAATAGGGAACACCGGGAGAACGACTTACAAAGACAAAGCAGGTACCCGCACGACGACAACGCGGATGACGGCCGGACGACGGGAGGTAATAAAATATCTACGGTTAGCAACGCAAGAGCACCATAATAGATGGGTTAGATATCTGCCGCAGATTGAAAACTTCATGAATTGTGTACCGAGTTCAGTGACAAAAACGTGTCCGATAACATTGATTCGGAGGATTATACCAGCTAGGCCATGGAGGGAAGAAGTCGAGGTACAAGACATCACAGAGTTGTTGGGCAGTGTTAGACGTAGGATCGAAAGGATGCAGCGTAGGGATATCGAGCGAAGGTGTAGCAGGATCAAAAAAAGGACGATTTTTGAAATAGGAGATATGGTGGTTGTGAAAAGGTTAAGAGTTTCGAACCGCGACAGGAACATTTGCGCGAAGCTGTTGTTTCCTTATGAAGGGCCGTACAAGATTACGCGTATTTTTGCGAAAGGAAATACATTTGAATTAGTTACTGTGACAGGGGAATATCGTGGGCGTTTTCACTTGGAAAATCTATTCCCATATAAGGTTGTACAGGAAGAGGGTTTAGTAGAATAGGTGTTATATAGTTCATGCGACGGAAAGTTTAGTTTTGTTTTAGTTTATAAGGTAGGTTAGTATGTAGCATAGTTAGACAGACATATTGAGAATTAAAATAGGGGTGAATAATTAAAATATATAGGAATCCGTAAAGGGGTTTGTGTAGAAAAGTAAGAGGGGGTTTGAATTTAAATAAAACTAGAAATTATGCACACCAGGAAAGAGTAAAGCCGACGCAATTTCCAATTTCATTCAAAATCAGTGGGGCCAATATAATGTCTAAGGGAGCTACTAAGAGTTATAAGGGTTGGTTAGTACAAGGTAGTATATGCCAAACAAAAATAATCCACATATTTGATCACATAAACCTAAAAAATATATGTTTGCCGTATTTTATGTATACTAAAATACCATTCAAATATAGTAGTTGAAATTAAGTGCCAAAAGGCAATTTTAAAATGACTAAGTGGCGTAGTAAGATGTGAAATGCTCAAGGGTTTATACCGAGTTGAATTTTTAAAAGCCTTTGAAAGTACATTTGCCGTCCAAAAGCCGGATGCGTCTATGAATGTTCACTACCAACATGCATCCAGGGTCAAGTATAATTTATTTTGGTTTCAGTTTCTATAAAATCAACTTTTGGACAATATTTGTAAACTCAAAATTATTAGTTATTACAACGTCAAATGTGATTGGTGGAATGTAAAGATTTAGGACACATATTAGAATTTAATGTGGTTATGAAATTGTATAAAAGACATGGACTATGGTATGTGCAACACGAACTTAGGTATTTGTTATGAACTTTAAGATGTAGTAGGCTAGTAGAAATTAACATGGTCGCCTTAGAGAGTAAACAAAGAGATTATTTTCAAACCAATTTTGTAAAAGACGTGTTTTCAGAACTGTGCTAATTTGTATTCAGATAATTTGAAAAAGAAAATAAAAGTAATTGTTTTAAAATGAGTTTAATTGAAAAGTGGTAAAAGATACAAGCATAGGAATTATAAAGGAATAGTAGTGATTGTGCGACGGAAAATTAGTGGATTTGGAGGGTGGTTTAAAGGTAGCAGGTTATCGAGAGTGGTTATACAGAAAGAAGTTTGACATTGGAGTGTGGTTTAAAGTTAGAAGGTCATCGAGAGTGGTTATACAGATTAGAAGTTGGATATTGGAGTGTGGTTTAAGGTTAGAAGGAGCATCGAACAGAAAGATAAAGAAACGAGTAGATTGGAGATTAGATACGGAGAAGCGGACGGTTTTATAGAGGAAACAAGAATTCGAAGTGGATATTAGTACAGGGGGAAGTTGTAACACGGTATTTTCTAAATTCTAAATTTGGGTTAATCATTTCAGATATTGGGGAACAGTTAAAATTCGAGGACACCTGGAAGCTGCACGGAAATTCAAGAGCATCATTGTGAAGACGTATACGGTAATTAGGATTTTGTGCCAGCAGTCAGCGAGGCATCGACGGAGTATAGACCAGGTGAGTTTTTAAAATCATATTCTTTAATACGTCAAAAATTAGTCATACAAAATTTGGTTGTAATTTAATTTGGCACATAGTAACTTTGATCTAATTAGAAATTTTGGCATATACAAAAGTAGAGTAGCAATTTTAGTAGTAAAACAAAAGAGTGCACTTTGGTTGGACGTAGCACATCTACTTATAACGGAATCCACTATAAGTAGTTTGAATACCCTGAGATTAAGAGTTTTATAGAGTCGAGGCATTGCAATAAATATTTAATAAAAGAACCAACAAAACGGTGCAAGTACAAGGAGCGTGCATTAGGTGTGCACATTTTACAAAAGTATAAAATAAAGAGTATAATATAGGTGAAACACACAAAAAGTAGAGGGGTGGGGTATATAATATATATATATATATATATATATATATATATATATATATTTGAAATAATGCAGATTAATGAGTTGTCAAAATCTTACATCATAGTTCTTAATGTTAATTTATCTATTGTTGGAACTTGGCATTTCGGCTTTAAAGCAAAATTATTTGTAAATTATATTCCAAATTTTCTTAATACACCTCAAAATTTACCGCCCTGAAAAATTTGCCACCTTGAGTAATTACTCATGATTGCTCATTTATAAATTTGGCATAGTTTATCTACAACGAGCATAATAAAAATAAGTAGCTAGAGATAGGGTTTTGTTGCTTATTATTTCACTATGTTAGTGTAAAAGAACAAAAAACATTTAAAACAAACTGTATAACAAACACATTATAGATCATAATAAAATTTTCACTTACGTAGGTTTTCTGAATAATAAAACAATATTTTCTTATGCAAATGGGTGTAAGTGCCATATCGTTGAAAAGAATCTTCAATAAGCATTTTAAAAATGTAAAATTGAATACGGCGTCTATTAAACAAAGGATGTTTGCGCCTGCGCCAAACGCAGTATGTATAAGATTTTTTAAGCTTAATTTTGATAACTCTATATGCTACTATTTCTACCCTAAAGGTTTGATCTACCTATTTGGTATTATACCGGATGGATTATAAAAACGTCCTACGCAATAATTCCGTTATTTTTAAAAAATATGACAATACCTCTTACGGACAAAGCTGTACAATTTATTAATTAATTAATACTGCTTCCTGTTTCACTAGAAGTGATGTCAAACAGTTTTTTTAAATGGAACGCTCTCTACATTTTATTATTTTTAGATTCCTCGTTAAATTGTCTTTCAATAGCAATAGTTAGTGAATTATTTGCCAGTTTACTTATTAGAGTAGATAGTGGAAAATAATAATATTAAATAATGTTGACAACTGTCATTAGTTCGTGTTTTTATACTGTGTTGTGTTAATCACGGATGACAATATGCTAACAGACGTAATTCAAGTATATTTTGAATGCAATAAAAATAGTGGGAGAGCAGTACGACTTTTCACTGAAGGTTTTAGTCGATACTATTGCTTAAGTTACATTCAATCCCACTTGTCAGTGTAAAATTCCATATTATTATTTAGGTTAAGAAGAAGAAGATTTTGTTCTTTTGAATTAAAATGACTGATCATAAGACTAATATAAATGGTTTACATAAGAATGAGCATACTTTTGAACTATTGATTAGGGGAGTATCTGTGTTGCCGACTGACACCGTCGAACATATGAGAGCATGACTTCGTCGTTTGATCAAACTCGAATTGTTTGATAACCCCTTGATTTGTTCACTTTATAAAGTAAATCCGGAGGCAGAATTAAAGATTATTGATACCAAATTGGAAGAATTACGTGGTATCTTTGCAAAATCTGTTTCACCCACTGCTACCGTTCGCTCATGAATCATTCATGTAGTGAAATGCATCAATTTACTTCCTCCTGTATGTCTATCGTCTGAACAACGGGCTTTACGTAATGAATTTATAATAAAACTTATTACTTTACTGGATCGTTTAAAGCACCCCTTCCTATATGTCAACCACTCCTCAATTCGAAAGTTCTAACTCTGCGATACCTAACCCACTTAATAAATTCTGTTCGCGATCTGTAGTAAAATGGAATTTGAAATTTAGTGGAGATCCTAACGTGCTTACTGTACATGACTTTCTTGCAAGAGTTGAAGAGCCCAAGCTAGCTCGTAATGTGTCTGAATCCTCAGTATTCGAGTAAGCGGTCAAAAGCCTTGTTGTGGTACCGGAGTAACCTTTATCGGTTTTCTAATTGGTTACCATCACTAATTTATTATTACGTCATTTCAACCACATGATTATAAGCGAAGGCTGTTTAATGATATTTTTGGTAGAATGCAGCATCCGTCAAAAAATATCATTGACTATATAACGTGTATGCCTTTCATGTTGCGTCGGTATGGTTCTACACCTGAGAACGTGCAATTGAACATTGTGTCTTGCAACCTTGTTCCGTTTTATACAACCCAATTACCTACCGTCCGCTTCATGTAAGAATTAGAAGACGAATGTCGAAGTTGAAGCTGAAAAAGATTAAGATCGATAGATATGTGCCACCTGACAGAAGTGATTGTGCGAAACCTGAGTTCATTTTTTGATAGACTTCGCCTCCTAGAAATACTACCGGTTCCCGTGGCCATCCCGTCACCACTTGCCGAACATCCTCTAATAGGAAACATCTGTCGCTAGTTCTACGTTCGTTACTGTACCACATCCTGATCGTACTACTACTTCCAAGGCATACTCTTCTCCAGTAAAAATGTCTTCGAACAATACTCGTACGGGTAGATCAACTAACGAGTGGAATCGAGATCATTCATTTATTTCTAAGGAACCAAATAATAGTCGTTTGTTTAACAATTCAGGAGAGTGTTAATAACCTCATCTCTAATAGTGTCAAACATTAACATATGCAATGAGTTTAATGTAGATATAATACTTACTTCTCTAATTGCAGTTACAAGTAGCAAAGGGTCACTGTGCTCAAGCTCGTTTGAAAATACTAAATAGGTAGCAACACCATTTGTTTACACCCCTTGTCTAAAAGTCTTAGCATTTGTGTATTCCCAGTTAAGTTATCAAAAACAAAAGTTTTTCCAACAAGAACAGTTTTATGCGAATTTATAATAATATTAAAAAAACAGCAGCAAGATAACTGACAGTTGACTCTAACATGCAGGTAAGTTCAGACTTTATATTAAGATATGCGTTAACTTCAAACCTAACAAAATAGGCTTGGTAAGAGTGCATTGCCATAGCAATAACAACAACCAGAATGCTCTAAAATACAATGTCGACACATTATATCTTTTTACACGCATTAGCATTAAGAATTTAGATGCCTAAATTACTATTTACGAAGCCATGGCCATGGTTCAACGGAACGAGTATAGTAGTCCTTCGGATGTGAAAGTAGCAGCACAGGCCACAATTTCAACGCTGCTTCCAACAAACTAAAAGAATATATATATATATATATATATATATATATATATTGCTGCGATACGGGGTTGTTTAGGAGTGTATTGAGTAGTAAGGGTCGTGTAGTAACTATAAATAGCAATAGGAATAATAAAACTGCATTTATTTAGCAGAAAAATATGTAATTCGTACATCATGTAAATAGCAAGCATTTAACACCCTGTATATCGACCGTAATTAACTTTAAACGATGCGAGTAAGCATATCTTACAACAATAGAACGCGTATTCAGCAGAAAAATAGGTAATTCGTACATTACGTAAATAGCAAGCATTTAACACCCTGTATATAGACCGTTATTAATTTTAATTAAAGTCAGTAAGAATATCTTTCAACAATAGAACGCGTATTTAGCAAAGAAATAATCGGTATGTTTTAAACATACGTTGAGAAGTGTCTAATTAGCTATAAAACAAATACGCAGTAGAGTAGATAAAACATAACAAAGCTTTATGCAATTACGCTGAAACGATGAGCATTTTGATAAGAAAACGCAGTCTCAAAGATGCATAAATACACAAACGAAAACAGCATTAGAGTTACATCATTTATTTTGTACAATTATCCAAAAGGCGATATCTACACAAAACAACGTACGGCAAAGATAACAAAGTATCAATAGCACATAAACACCATTACACGGAAATCCGAATTAATTGCATCAGAAACCGCTTCGAAATACAGGGAATATTAAAGACAAAACCTGGTTGGTTGAATAATCTGCAGACCTGCTTGAAAACCCAGTCCAGAGGTAGTGGGAAAAATCTATTTAACACCCTTTCTGTGATAAGACGACTCAGTTCACACTGATGCACCTCGAAGCTGCGACACTGTTAACCAGAAATCCACGCGTAATAAAGTAGAATATATCAAGTCGGTGTTGACAATAATGCTGGACATTTTAAGTCTGCGTCGATAATAATACTTCTCGTGTATTTCTGGACAATTCAAAGCTGCATGAATTCTAAAGGGACAATCTAAGAATTTTGGTACAATTCTAAGCTGCGTCGAAAGCATTTAAGAGAAGAAATTCAAAGCATTTGCAGACAAATATAAAATAAAGAAGCACGAGGTAATTTTTGGAAAACATGGGGTAACTGTACTCAAATATTGATTCAACTAAGCAGTGCATTGGTAGACGATTGAATACAACAAAGGGGTGTTGATCCGCAACACGAACAACATATCACAGGTCAGATCTATTTATTTTAAAATATTTTTCAATTTAAATTTTAATACTGAATTTATTAAATTTATCTAAACTTGTAATGAAGTCAACAAGAAACGTTGCATACGTTAAACTTACGTAATGAATGATAAAGAGGTCTAGAACTTCCAGATTTTTTTGTAAAGAGATAGTTTTTGGTGACTTTAGATTGAATTAAATGTATATAAATTTTGGGATAAATGATACATATGATATTAATTGATTGAAAGGTGTATTTAAAGAATTTCAAAAAATTGTAAATAATATTTCTTTTCATTAAATGAAATTAATTGACTTCGTTTTATCAATTCGAACAAATAATCATAAAGGGGTGAAAAGAGAAAATTGATCATCGTAACGTTGTGCACTCTGTGTAAATTAAAAAGGGCTAGCCGTGGCATAATAATAAAGCTAGTAAGATTGAAGTGAGAACACAGAGCGGTGGCGTTAAGTAAAAACGTTCATTACACCGAGTACGACGTTATCATATCAATATATATATATATATATTGAAGTGTTAGTGATAGCTAAAGATTATTTTGTTTGAAGGTTGTGTATATGCCAAATAAAGCCAAATATCAGATCACGTAACTGAAAATTTTGTGTTTGCCGTACTTTACAAATGGTAAAGTATTTGAAGTATATTAGTCAAAGTAGAAGTGCCAAGACGTAAAAACAATGACTTGATGACGTGAGAAAGCACAGTATTCAAGGATTTATACTAAGCTGTACGTTAATAAGCCAAAGAATGTACATTTGCTGATCGAAAAACCGGATGCGTCTGTAGAAGTTCCACTATTCACCACACAGAACCAGGTTTATATGTGAAACATTTCGGCACTTATTTAGTAGAATCAACCTTTGGACAAACTTGTAGTATCAAAATTATAAGTGAAAATATTGTCAAAGCTGATTGAAGGGTGACGCGGTCATATGAACCAATGATTGAACATTTAAATATAAAATTGTAAAGCGTACAAGATGAATTATAGGTATTAGTGACACAAACTAGTTGGGACGATTTAATTAGATGGGAAATTTGTAAAATGTTTAAAGAGTAGGCATAATTTAAAAGGTGGTATCACCTAGGTAAACATAAATAAAAGAGTTCGATTAAAATATTTTTGTAATAAGACGTGTTTTTGTATACTGCGCTAATTTGAATATTAAAAAGAGTAAATAAATTATTTTGAAAAGTTCAAGTCTTTAATTGAAACAAAGAAGAGTATAGATAAGTGAGTGAAATAATAATAATAATAGTAAAGACGGGTAGAAAGTTGTAAGAGTAGATTGGAGCAACATTGAAACAGGCGGAATTAATAGTGGATAATTGGAACGAGTTGGATTAAGGTTGAATGGAATTGGATTGGATTTATTAGACTGAAGGAAAAACTACTTGGAGTGATATGGATAGTGCATTGCGGATAGATTGGTATTGAGTGGAAACTAGAAAGGAGCATAGAATTGGAACGAGCAGATTAAAGAAAGGATAGCGTTAGATTAGCAAGAGTATTATACGGAAAGAAGTCATAATTATAGGAAAATTAGCGCGGGGGAAGTAAAATTGCAAGGTATTCAAAATTCTAAATTTGGTCATTATTTATAGATTTGGGTGAATATCAAAATTAAGTATAGCAAAACCTGGTGTCTGGAAAGCAGAGGAGCCATAGTGATAGTGCAACGCAGTGTGAAGACCCATCCGGTGATATAGATTTTGAGCCAGAGTTCAGAGAGGCCTACAGCGACGCGTAAATCGGGTGAGTACTGTGTTTTTGATACGTCAAAGTCAATTTGGTAAGAGTAATTGATTTGGCACAAGGCTACGTGGATCTGCTTATTAAAAATTTGGCATATACGAATATAAGGTTACGGGTACTAAAATAAAGATGGTGCAGTTTGGTAGGTGTAGTGACCATCTACCTATCACTGAACCCACGGTAGGTAGGTGTGGATACCCTGAGAAGGCGAGTTTCAATAGTCGAGGCATATTCATATAGTTGTGTTTATAGACCAACCAAACTTAGTTAAAGCACGAAATATAAGAGTCAAAATTTTTACACTGTCAAGTATATAAAGATTGTAAATAAATAAACCATAGTTAAAGTAAATATCATATATATATATATATATATATATATATATATATAAAAAAAAGGCGGGGGTGAGCATAATATATATATATATATATATATATATATATATATATACTGTGTATCCTAAACTTCGATTGAGCCTCTTCGAATTGGGCGTCAAATTTATGCCGTGGATCTCGGGTAAGAAATCCTTTCCTCCTCGGTTGAACTGCCTTCTTCAACTGCTTCCGGCTAGCTTATTCGGATCTCCTCTTGAGTATCTAAATTCACTCGCATATTCTCAATCATACACACACTCTAGCAATAAAACCTCAAATACAATCAACATACAAGCTTTTATTTATAACTATTTACACATGAAATGCAATAATGTCCATCTTCTATTAATCACGTTACACTTCAGAAAAACCTTATTTCATAATGTCTAGTATTTTATTTTTAAATCATTAAAACACAGAAATTGTACACGGAGTAAATGGGACTTGAATCATACCTTCGCTAAAATTCCTTCCTTATAATTTATTTATTCATTTTACTTTAAATAAATTCTGGGGTAGGATGAGCTCAGAATACCCAGTAATTATGCATTTGCATACTTTTAAAACAAATAACAAAACAAAGCCATGTACTCTTTACAAAAAAATTTTATGTTCTGATGGAACGTTTAAAAGCTTTATAGAAACCTTCAACTTTTCAGTTACCTACCATAATAAAGTTTTACAGGTATTACGTTCAATACGTAATTAATACACACTCCCTTGAAATTTCACGTTAGCATTCTCCCAATATTCACAGTTTAAAAAGTCACAATTCAAATCGTTACCTGGAAATTTTATAGTAGATCTCTGCTTTGAGGATGTTGCCGTCTATTTCTTCTGTCCGTTCTGCAGGTCGTTTCTAGCGGTTACTAGAAAAACTCCATCTCAATTGAACTGCAAACGCGGCCTCCCTGGTGTAAGCAATTCCAAATTCCATTTAAAATTATTTCTTCTTTTATTTAAATGCTTCGAACCACGTTTTTTAAAGCGCGACACGAGTTGATTATAGTTACAGATGATATCTCTATTAAATGTAATTTCGGCACACTTAACCGCGTATTTAATTATGAGACTATCACCTTGTAATAAATTTAATTAATTTTGTAATACTTACAACTCGTGATACAGCGATATGTACTTTTGAGCGGTCGAAAACTTAAGGGCCCCTACTACGTTCTCTAAAATCATTTATACACTTAGACTGCCACTTCCTGGCCGCCTATCATCCGAAATCCCCTATCTACAACAACACGTTCTTAAAAATTTTTGCACTCAACCCCATTCTCACTCCACGAATTTTAATACATCGTTATAAAATTTCCCGAATAATACGCTACACTAAGCTCTTGTTCGTTTCAAACTAGACTAAACATTTCCACCAATCGTAGACCTAGTGACGCTTCACAAATCCCTCCTTATATTATTAGTGTCTTTTACTTATGCGTTTTATCCGTCCCTTTCTAATCTGGTCTGAGTGGTACAAATCGATATTCTTGACTATCTACTATCTAGACCCCACGTGGACTAGCGACGTGACTTTTAAACAAACGCTGTTTTGTATTTCGTGCTAAAACATTTACCCGTTTCCAATATACGTAGAATCTTGGCTTGTTATCTACACAAATTATAAGAACTTGGCATTTAAAGTTTGCAGGTGTTCGCTCCTAATGAACGTTTTAAATACAATTCTCCGAGCTTCGTTTCATGGTATTTTAACCCTCCTTTTAGCCGTTTGTTACCAACGCGTTTCACCTTGGGTTTTCACAGACTGTTATGCTTATTATATATCACTAATTGTTCAATTAACTCTAATTAAATTAATAATGAATGGCATTGACTTCTACCATTTAATTTTTAGCAAAGCTATTAAATATTAATTATTATTTGTACAATTTGATTAATACCCGTTACTTAAAAATTGAATTAATTAATATAAATTTCGCACGTAATTTCTGTTTGTTTCTTTATACAGGGTGTTTTGAACTTGCTCGTTTATTTTTATTTTTAGTAATATAAAGACCACTATAATATATATATATATATATATATATATATATATATATATATATATATGAATAAAGACAAGTTATTTGCAGTCCGCAATAAGAAATAGTATATAAAATAAGATGTATCTGTAAACAAACTCTTATGAAAATAATAAGGGGTTTATGCTTATACGGTCAATTGGTTGAATGCATATATCTTTATTTCAAAACCAAATTTTCAAAAGGTAGTTCCTTTGTTTTTCAAGGTTCTAGTAACAATACATTTAGTCTAAATTGATTTACATAGGATAATACTTACAATGAAATTATTAAAATATGCTTCTGATCTTATTGCATTTTTGACACATATACAATGTCACTTTAATTGATAGTAGGACATGAAGTTGACTTTTGTTATTTATCACACAACGGTCGTAAAACCACTTCAAAATAATACTTATTTATATATATATATATATATATATATATATTGTAGTGGTTTTAAAGGGCTAAATTTTAGTATAAACAAGGCAATTTCAAACACCCTGTATAGAGGAAACAACCAAAATTTACGAGCGAAATCAATTTCATTTAGTCAATTTAAAGTAACAAGTATTAACAAAATTTTACAATTAGTGATTAAAATTTAGTTAGGTTCGTAAAGAAAATAAATTGTAGAAGCCAATGCAAATTATTAATTATTTTAATTGAGTTTAGTTGAAAGGGTTATTACGTGTAATACGCATAAGAACTTGAAAAATCGATAATACCAAGGTGAAACGCTGTGCTAAAACGTAAACTCCTAGAAATGTTGTTTTAAAAGCGTTCGTTAATGAACACCTGCATGTTTTGGAAAGGACATGTTCCCCTTATTTGTGTAGATAAAAAACGAAATTCGAGGTAGCTTGTGCAAACGGTAGAATGTTTCGCATAAATGCTAACTAAAAGTTTCCTTAAAGCGCAGAAGGGATGGACAATCGGTGGTATGCTTCGGAATGAGACAGGCATAATAACAGTTCATTTCAAAACGCACGTATGCAGTCCAAATGGGTTAGTTTGGAACGCGGACAGTAATATCGATTTTCTACCACTCAAACGAGGTTAGAATGAAACATAGTATATGCATAAGAGAAGAATAGAGTTAATATAGGCGAGATTTTTAAGACGTCAATAGATATATCATTGGTCGATATAGTTAGTTGTAGAACAGACAAGCACGGGAAAATTTGAATGCGAGTTTTTCGGAAAATATCATAACGACGGGCTAAATTTCGAGGATTTCAAAAACGGTTGAACCAAAATTTGAAGAAGTGATTATTTTTAATGAAGTATTTCGCGGGAAGAGTGACCGAGAGGTGGCATTCGGAAGGCTATAAATACTCAAAGAGAATTAGCTTCGCTCTCTTTTAACTTCGATCTCATAGTACTTTCATCGCTACAGACTACAAACAGAAATTTACCACAAACTTGTAAGTATATAAAAATTTTAATTTAAATAGTACAGTGTTGGCGTCTTAATTTGAAACGCGGATAGTGTCGAGTCTAAATTTTATTGAGGTGCAACATATATCTTAACAAGATCGTGGAGTAACGTAAATTAAATTAAATTAAATTGAATTAAAGTACGCAATTATAAAAAAAGTGTAATAAACTTGGATTTGGATTTGGATGCATATTGAAGGCAGAGCATGCAGCACAACTTAGATGGTGTTCATCTACAAATAGCTAGAGGCGGCCAGCAGAGCAGAACCACGAAACCGAGAGCGAAAACAACTTAACCGCTACGTCAACGGAGTAGGGATCTTCAAGAAATTCCAGGTAACGCTTTAGAATTTGTTGTTTTTATAAATTATCAAAATTATTGTGGTGATGTGTGAGAGTGAACTATGAAGGTATTTTACATTATTTTGAGTATTGAAAATAATACGTATAACTAACTTTTATTATGGTATTTAAATATAAATCTAAAGGTGTATATAAAGCTTATTAACGTTTCTCAGGAATTTAAATTTTTTTATTGTTAAGAGTACATGGGTTTTTGTGTTTGTTGTAAAAGAATGCAAAGTAAAAAGTATACATTATTCATAATTAACTGGGTTATCATGAGCACACCATACTCCAGAGTGTACTAATTAAAATTAATTGTAAATAAATAAAGAAAAGTAAGGTATTATTCAGGGGCCATTTACTCCGGTTACATTCAATGTGTTTGATATTTCAAGTTAAAATTCTGGACTTTTCAGAGATAGAATTTATTGAGGTGTAACTTGAGCACTGAAATGTAAATAAACTTGAATTTTTATTTATAAATAGTGGTAAATAAATATTGTATGATTGTTCTATTATTTTGTGGTTTTATTGAGAGTGTGCGTGAACGATAAAGAGTATGATAGTGAATCTAGGTATCCGAGAGGAGGTCCAACTGAGCTAGCCAGGGAACTGTTGAAGTAATTAAATGATGGAAGCCAAATCTCGGTAAGAAATTAATTTTTTTGAAAAAAATTTTTATTGTGTCAAATTTATGACGCCCAATTCGTGAGGCTGGATTATTTAAGAAAACTCTTTGTTATAAACCTGAGCTTTAGGATTATTTTAATCCTTTTTCAAAGGTATAAGGCGAGGTTATAATAAATTGGCGATTAACATAAAAAGGTATTTTCGTTATAAATCTTCTAAAATGTATATAACAACTTCAAAATACAACAAGAGGTAAAAGTATTATGTAAATAAAATATTTATTTATTATCAATATTTTATTTACATAATACTTTTACCTATTGTTGTATTTTGAAGTTGTTATATACATTTTAGAAGATTTATAACGAAAATATCTTTTATCTAAACTTTTAAATTTCCCATTAGTACATCTTTCACTTATATCTTGATTCGCATTTATTTGAAATATTTCTTCTTTAACATCATCCATTTTTTTTCAAATTTGTACTACTTTTCCTCTAATTTCAAATTTCATTTCCTTCATAGTTTTGTTAGTTTCCTCTAAACCCGATGTTATTCTTTCACTAATCTCTTTAAATTTCCTTTCATATTTCTCACTTTCTAATCTTAAACTTTCTCCAATTTTGCTATAATTTTTCCAAATTCTGCTCGTAACTCTTGAGTATTATTATCAGACCTCTCACTCATTTCTTTTATATTCTCTTTCTGTTCCTGCATGCTTTAATTTAGACTTAATAAAAGAGCCATTATTTTTTATTCCTGGGATTCTTCAACACTGCTGTTTCTTTACCTCTGGATTCTTCTTTTCTGCTTCTTCTATGAAAACACTTTCCTGCGAACCAACTTCTACTTCCTCAGCTCTCAAGCTTTTACGAACTTCTTTTACTCCGTCAGTCATAATGGAAATTAATCCGATATCACAAAAGAAAAATAAACGCCAAAACAAATCCTACGAGACAAGAATCTCTAACTTACAGACGAATTAATCGTGCCGCAGGTTGGGTCGCCGCTAAAAGAGTGCTGTGACAACGCCTCACTTTGGGGCGTTACTAATAGGGTGATAAGGCCGCACGTTGAGGTGCCGCTAAATAAGTGCTGTGATAAGGCGGCACTGAAAGCGTCACTAAAAGAGTGTTGTGATGCAGATACAGCAATTAGTAAAACTTGAAATTGTTTACTGACCTTCTTTTAACTTTGCTTGTCTAGCTCAACGGAATTGACGGAGTTTTCAAAATGAAATGAAACACAGCAATATCACAAAGCATTTATACCGTATAAAATAGTTTCTTTCATACAAAAGCATATAGAACATTTACAACATTGTTTTTTTCAAATATAAAATAATTTTTAAAGAGTATTTATTACAAAAAAAAATTGTTGCTTACCTTATTTTAAATTTATAGATTTAAACTTCTTCTTTTGGATGGTTTACCTAGTTATGTTAATTGCCACACTTGTAAAGTGTGTTTGGCCAAACAATCCTTGACAGTTAATCTATTAAAAGGTCAGAGTATTTCGAACTCTGAACACAAATTTTCCTGATAAAACCATTTACAAAAAAAAATTATATGATTAACACTTATTATGGTGCCTCTTATTAAATACAAATCAGTTAAAAATAAATCAAGAAATAATATTTACAGAATCCACAAAAGCGCTTCTCGTAATTAAAAATCTTTTAATTTTAAATTGATGTCCAATCAGCTTACAAGATTCGCCATATTAAAATTTTTTATTTCAAACAGCAATAACCAAAGTACGTTTTTTGGTTAGATGTTCCTTTCGATTGTTTAATAAAGTCTTTGAAGTGACTTTATATTGAAGAATTTATTTTATTCATTGTAACTTATAATTCTATTTTCGTATGTAATTTGCGTTTAAAAACAGCACTTCTATATTCATTGTATCATAATAATTATTAAACTACAGCATGCTCACTGCATACCTCAAATATCATCTTCGCGACGCAACAGCTCGCGCTTTATTCAAAATAACACTTTGCGATCTAATTTAAGAACTGAATTCAATCTAATGAATGAATGAATTGAAAAAAATCGAATGAATCCCGTTTTTAATAAACGCTTCTTTATATACTCTAAATTATCTATATCTAGAAGATTGTAGAAAAGTGTGAAACATTATGATGCAAGGTTCTCAAAAAACTAATTAGCGTCTAAAATCGCGGCGTTTATTCTACATAATATTGTTCCAGTTATTTGCGACGCAACGCTGTTTATCGTTGTTTTACACATATGCTATTATTGTGGCGTCGCATACTAATGCTAAAGATAATCAATTTTATGTAATATTTCTTGGATTTTTGTGGGTTTTCCGTGTTCCTGCCACTCCTTGGTATAAACGACTATTTATTAATTAGTTTATTTACGTAGTTCTAAATACCAGTGGCTCAGCCTTTTATATTCTAAAAAATTCTTTATTTACAATAAATTGGTGTAATCCACGTGATGATTAATTTAAACTTTAAATGTTTTATAATGCAAAAGGGGCTGCATTTTATAAAAAATATTTGCTTTCGCGTTTCAGTACACAAAGTTAAGACTAGAATTGTTTTTAAATATACGAAATTATTTATTTTTATGCTAAATGCGTAAAGCTAGTACTATTTTATGCTATTTGCAGTAAATTTGCATTCTCATTGAAATGCTTTTTACGGTATCCTAAAATTAATTATTTTTACCAACACAACTTACGTTACTTGCTACTTATTTACAATATGCTTATATCATACAGGGTGATTATTTCTACACGCGCAATTTGACTTTCCATTTGTCAATGAATAAAAGTACGCTTGTATTATACAGGGTGTAACTATGAATTTACGGAAATTTCCATTTTTTCGGGATTCTTTTATATCTATCTTGGTGGGATTTATTTGTAGAATTTGGATTTCAATGACCTCTTGTGACCCCTTATTACGTCAATATATATATATATATATATATATATATACAGGGTGCCCACAATCTATCTCCGTATATGGGTAACTTTTTTATTATAGAAGATACAATATTGGTTAAATTAGCAAAGTTGAAGAGAAATTTACGAGTAGTATGATGCTTTTTTGAAAACTCACCTAGATGCTCAACTTTTTTAGATATTTGAAAAAAACTGAAATTTGCCATTTTCTTCAAACGCTAATAACTTTTTAACGGTTTAACCTATAGAGAAAATAAAACTGCTTGTAAGGTAACTTTTACGTAGAATTCAATAGCGTATATGACAATTTTAATTGGAAATGGGTTTTCAAGCTACAAACATAACCTCACTTTTTTTAAATGGAAACCATAGTTCAATATAACCCAAATGGAAAGGTTTTTCTTTTCTAATTACCCTAATGTAAGGGTTGATGTACTTATTTTCAGTAGTTTCTTCATAATAAAGAAAAAAACAATTTATTTATTTGCGGGCATCAAGGAGTCCATGGATACATATTTTAAATAAACAAAAAACAACTGGCATTTGTCAGATATTATTAGTTAAAGTGTTTATTTGCTCTGGGTTGCAAATTTTGTGTAGAAGACTTTTAAATTTATTTGATTATAATAGAGAATGTTGTAACAATTTTATTTTCGAATTGATAGTTCTCTTCATTAAAGGTACGACAATAGTTAAACACCTTTATTAAGTAAAGTCGTAATACGTGTAACAATTAAATATTACATTGAAACAGTATCTAGACTCGTTAGTCTATTTGTTTTGGATGTCGGTGTATTCCACAGCCAGTCGCAAAGACGCTTGGAAGTATGACAACCCCCCCCTTGGACGCTCCGATCGTCCGAGAGCGCGTATAAGCACTCGGCCATAGGTAGAAGTAAGAGCAACATGTATAAGAGGACAATGGCCAGTGACCTGCGGGTCGGTTTGATTAAGTGAGACATTTTCTGAATAACGGTTGGTAATGTATACTCGTTATTATAGTATTTAATTTGAACATTTGTTAAGCGCAACCAAGATTAGACGACGAAAGATTACGCTACAAAACTTAGGCAATGAGAATTTAAACGATAAGAACTTAGAACTTTGAATCAACGTTAAGAAAACCACTTCATTTTAACACGTGTTTTAGAGGATGGAAAGCAGATCTAATTAACAGGAGATCGTTTGTTGGTCCGAGCCAAGATACTACTTTGATAGGATGTAAGCAGTTAATACCGCATGACGGGGCACGTCCTAATTCAGTCTAGGAAAGCAGTTTTGTTTGCTTCGTAGTAGCTTTAAGAAATTCAATTGTGTTCCATTCAGGAAGCACGCTATTTTATTTCGATACGTATAAATACGATTTTGTTATTCAGTTTATCTGTTGCTAAGCTGGATTTCCCAGCACCAAACTTAAAATTCACTCAGTTTATTTTGTCAGAACAACACGTTGCTTCAGTATAAAATAACAGGTGTAACTACGTCATTTGTTTGTTTGAAATATGCTGTTGACACTTGTATCTTTGAAAGCAGATGCTTAGTATTATATTACTACCAACTTTGAAAACGAGAATATCTTTGTGAACATCTTCATTTTAAACTGAAATTAGCACATTTAACTTAACGAGAACATTTTGTATTTTAATTTTGACAATGTAATAGACCTAATCAGATCTGAATGGGTTAGAAAATATTAGTGTAACAAGTTACACTTTGTTGTAATTTATTTGATCAAGAAACAGGTTGATAAACCTTATCTTAAATTTACAAACTACTTCAAGTAATTATTTAATTTTGTTGCATTAAATTTTATTTAAAGTTAAAGGAATTCTTTCTGGTAAATTATTAACCCATGCTTAAAGTTTTTTATTTTGATCAAGTGTGATCAAACCTAACAACCAAAAAGCAATAAGAGTTGAATTTTGATGCCACCCTTATGTAGAAAATATTCTTTTTATTTTTTTTAGGCATATTTGAGGGACACAAACAGTGTTCCCATTTTCTATGTTGACTTAATTATTATTCTTTCTTACAGGATCAGCGTCTTATTCTGTTAAGACAGGTTTTTGTCACCGAAGGCGATCTTTTTTTCTTTGGGTCTCCACGTCCGCCCTTAGAAATATGCCATGCTATTAACATGAATCAATCTGGACTTGGTGGCGCCTATTTGTTTTAGTTTGAGTGTGACCCCCAACAGATTTCGACTTACCCCCATTGCTCATAGCTCTACCCAAGGAATAGACCCTAGTTACGCCGGAAGACTTCGTTTTGCTGACACCCAACTTCTAGGGTCAGTTATAAGTGTTAAGTAAATAGTTTCATTGGGGCTGGTGTATTAGTGCTTCTAAAAATATTCGTTTCACTGGCGCCCATGCGTGAGGCTAGTTGAGCCCAATTAGAAAAAATACGTTTCAATGTATACAAACGACGAAAAAAATGACATGCTCTTTTGTTACTATGCCTGTAACAGAAATTGTGATGCTGCTGGTGATATGTATTATGAAAGATATTTGGAAAGAAGGCAGCCAGATAAACGATTGTTTTCTAAATTAGAAAACAATTTAAAAAGGTTTGGTGCTTTTACAAAACCCAGTACTGATAAAAGAAAATTCAAAACTGATGATGAAGAACGTGTGTTAGCCTACATAAATTTTAAGCCAACAGCGTCCATCCGAGAAACTGCAATTGAGTGCGCTACTTCTACAGAAAAAGCTCGCCTAATTTTAAAACAAAACCGCTACAAACCATACAAAACCCATGTTAGCAATACACTGTATCATGGGGATTGTGAGAGAAGACAACAGTTTTGTAGGTGGTTTCTTAATGAAACAAATAATAATCCTGGTTTTAGTCACACTATTATATTTACCGACGAAGCAAAATTTACTAACAAAGGCATGTTTAACAGAAAAAATACAGTCTACTGGAGTCAGGAAAATCCCCATTTAACAGAAGAAAGGCGGGATCAACATCAATTTTCGATAAATGTGTGGTGTGCCATTTTGGTAATAAAATACTTGGGCCTTTCTTCTATAATTATAATTTAAATGGTGTACACTATTTGAATTTTCTACAAAACGAATTGCAAGAAATGCTCGATAATTTGCCACTTAATTTACTGCAAAACTTATATTATTTTCAGCATGACGGTGCACCTGCTCACAATGCTTAAGCCGTTTCTGAATATCTTGATAATAGTTTTCCAAATTGGATTGGCAATGCAGGTCCTGTTCCATGGCCGGCAAGGTCACCAGAACTATCGCCACTGGATTTTTTCTTTGGGGTACTGTAAAGGATGTAGTGTATGCTAAAAAATCCAATAACATTGAGCAACTCAAAGATAGTATTACAGCAGCTATTACAAGTATAAAACCACAAACATTAAATAAGGTGCACCAAAACCGAATTAAAAGGTGCGAAATGTGTTTGCAAGCTAATGGAGGTCATTTTGAGCATATGTTAATGTAGGAGTGGGCATATTCGCATTAATTAATTTTGTTTCCTTTGATTAAGTTATTTGTATTGTATGGATAGTTTATTTTTAAGTATTTTATTTTTCTTAGTTTATAATAAATTTAGTTACAATAAACTTGTGTTTCCATTATTGACTTTACACATTTTGTTTGTTTGTAATATGTATCCATGGACTCCTTGATGCCCGCAAATAAATAAATCGTTTTTTCTTTATTATGAAGAAACTACTGAAAATAAGTACATCAACCCTTACATCAGGGTAATCAGAAAAGAAAAACCTTTCCATTTGGGTTATATTGAACTATGGTTTCCATTTAAAAAAAGTGAGGTTATGTTTGTAGCTTGAAAACCCATTTCCAATTAAAATTGTCATATACGCTATTGAATTCTACGTAAAAAGTTACCTTACAAGCAGTTTTTATTTTCTCTATAGGTTAAACCGTTAAAAAGTTATTAGCGTTTGAAGAAAATGGCAAATTTCAGTTTTTTTCAAATATCTAAAAAAGTTGAGCATCTAGGTGAGTTTTCAAAAAAGCATCATACTACTCGTAAATTTCTCTTCAACTTTGCTAATTTAACCAATATTGTATCTTCTATAATAAAAAAGTTACCCATATACGGAGATAGATTGTGGGCACCATGTATATATATATATATATATATATATATATATATATATATATATGATTCCGCCTATAAGAAATTTACTCGATTCCAAGAGACCTTGATAACCTATTTTTCCGAAGTAATAAAAAATCACAAGGCTTAGGCTACATAGGTTCATTAGTTAATGCCAAGGGACACAATGAATATAAATATTATTAACTATTTGTTTGATTATTGTTATTATTAGATTGTTTTGAATTGGTGATTGGTAATGAAATTTTCTCGTAAATTGGTCAGTCTTTGTTTTCTAAACGAATAAAAAAACTTTTTAATTCGTAAAAAAAAGTATGTCAATTTGATATCGAAAATTATAACCGAAAAGTTGACATTTCAGTGCAGAATTACAAAAATAATTTTTCAACGACCAAATAGCCCAAAAATAGAACTTAAGTTTGGTCATGAATATTTTGTTTTCATCCATTAATATAAATATACATATAGTTACATTTCTTGTTAACTTAATGGTTTAATATTTATAATATTTTATACTCCCCACCGTTTGGGCAATTTCTTATAGAACTTTGAAATTATAGTCTTGGACAGTTCGATAAACCTTTTTACATCTCGCTCGTCACCATCCATAGTTTGTAAACTAGCAAACATACAATCTGCTATTTATCTTACAAAAACGACAGACCTCTAACACGCCTATCATTGAACACGTTTTATCGTAAATCTTTCCATATATTTAGTGCTTACATTGTATGCGTAGAAAAATATACTTAGTATCTAGCCCATTATTCTGTTCAAAACGTAGATTACGTGACTGTAGCTGAAGGCTTTAGTTTGAGCGTAACATGCAAATGTAAACGCGTTCCACGGTACATTACAGTTTAACTTCATGCAATGCCAAAGTAAATTAAGGCATAAAATTCCTAGGAAACTATTCCAATTACGTATTCCCAACGTACAGGTTTTGGCGATTTACACTAAATTGGTATCCCGAAGCTATCAGAATTCTAATTCAAATACTTATTCAACTTATGCAATATCTGAGATAATATAGAAAACTGAATATTGGTGTCCCTAAATGAACGCAAACGAAGTTCTACTCAATAATTTGGTTAAATTAGCATTTCATATCAGAGACTCGCTTTAAAATTACGAAACCTTGTTAATTGCTGTACTTACTTTAATGCCTACAGCATTTTATACGAACTAAATAATTCTGCCAAGTTGAAAAAGGAAGAACTTCGTATCTTAAAAGAAAAAAAAATATTATTGTGTTCAAAGCCCCATTTTTGCTAATGAAAACTCTGTTCTCCAACAATGTTATTGCTCAGTTTATGGAACTTTGCCGTGGAGTTATGGAACAGAAACAAAAAAGAGTTAAATCCTTTCAGAAAACGTTAATTTGTTCGATGCTAAGAAAACAAAATGTTTCAATGTAATTTTTGACAATACAATGTCTTGAATAGTTCGATATGAACACATCGAAAATAAGAAAGTATAGACTAAAGAATTATTTTCAGGCTATTTTCAACTGACATAGCAAAAAGTATTTTATGGGTAGTTGTACAAAATAGGCCATATAATATCAAGTCTTGAGCCCAGAGACATAACAATGCCTTTGCCATGCTGATATATATCAGAGTTAGGGAAACGATTCATGAGCTTAATACCAAAGCATTGTTTTTAACATTTCACAATTTTAAATGATCATTTGGGCTCTGCATAAGAGTCTTAGTTATTATTTCATCTTATTAAGTATAATACGTTAGTATTTATCAACTTACCTTGTGTAATTAAATTACCTAATATGAATATTGGCTAATAGTCGTAAATTTATACGTCGCTTCCTGTCTATTTCAGACATAGGTCAAAACTTGACACTGTCAGATATGGTTGGCAAAAATGCTAAAAATAATAGAAGCTTAGGTTGATGTATGGTGACATACATGGTTTGGATTTAAAAATTTTTCTTAAGGTAAATAAGTTTTTCCATATAAAATGCAGGTTCCTCAACAACTGAAGAAATATGATAATAACACAAGTAATGAGAAGTAATATTCTAGAGCATTCAAAGCGACTCAAATATTATAAAGCATATTTGCTTTAACGATTAAGTAACGTTTTACGTAAACGGACTTGTCAACAAACATAACTGTAGATACTAGGACAAAGGCAATCTTCACATTTTCAGGGAATATAATTCTAAGTATTCTTCCTGCCTCCATGATTTAAAAACCATTTCAGTTTTTACTTATTTGAATATACGGAATCGCTACATTTTTATTATTTCAAGCCAGAAGTTAAGCAACCAACTTTGCTAGTCCTTTATTTAATTCGCAAGTTTGCATATTTATGTTATACTTTATGGTTATACTTTATGTTTTTGATAATCAAGAATTTTCTTAATGTTGCCATTTTAAAATACAAAAAAAATCGCTTTGGTTCTCTTGTTCTGTTGTTATTATACGTTCGTGGATTAGTTTTGCAATAAAGCTTTCTCACTAATATGTTGTTAAAAGTTTCTTTATAAAGTGTACTTTGTGTTTATCATACATAAAATGAGTAATTTAAATGAAAATTGTGACTGTCATTTCTTCACGGCGGTATAGTTTATTGACTGGGAACCCAACCAGGCAGTTAGAAATATTTTTATGATGTTGTCAAAAGAATGTACAAATTCGGTTACCATACAATTAAAGTATACACGCGGTTTGTTATCAAAGTTTTGATATAATACTTACAAATATTATAACTTATCCTATTATAAAATCAAGATAGAGTTGTCAACCGATTTCAAACATATGTTTTAGATTTTAACATTAATACTTCAGGTTTCCTTTAGTGTAACTGTTTGGTACCTGTTTAAAAGTTACCAACGTTCTTCACAGCTTGCGTGAGGGATGGCGTATCATGGTGACCAACAGTTGTTTAGTTGACGCTTATGGTACGCAGATTGTCTATATTCTAGGAATGTTAAACGTTTTTGATAAGCAGACTGTAAGATGTTTTTACTAATTTGGGAATTGTATTTAAACGTACTACTGTAAATATGTATTTTTTGTGCTTAAATGTTTCAGTAGCTTCTATTCAGAATTTACTCATTTTGCGCCAACATACATTAAGTAGTTACGAGTCTGACGACATTTATGATACGTATGTTGATGCCGCCGTGTAAATATAATTAATTACTGGCTTGTTGTACCAATTTAAGTACAGTGTATCCATATAATATGTAAATATCAAAGCTTCACAGTAAACTACGCATAGGAAGGACTCAACAAACAAATAGTGCATAATAGAGCAACGAGGAAGATAACGGCCATTCCTCAACACAGCATATTACATACTATCTATTAGGAGGTTAGGAGTGTGTTTAACATAACCAATCATTGGCGTGTGGTAAAAAGGATCACGTTACACTCTCCCCTTCTAAATGTACAGAAGTCACTGACGTGCGTTTAGAAATCCATTTTTACTTTACGGGGGCGTCCTCGTTTTCTTTTAAGAACCACAGATGCAGGTATAACCGACGACGCACTGGCCACACTGACACTAAACGGAACAAATTTTTTTAATTCAGCCAAATGAAATTTCCCAATCTTTTCAGAGAGTTTCGTAGCTATAATATGCTCAACGGTAATTGCAGTAACCACCTTGAATATAACATAAACTCTGTCACGTTTATGTGCGAATTTAGTAGTAATTCCTTTACTGGCATTGCTAAGTAGGCGAGTTTTCAACAGAACTTGATCACCCACTTGAAAATTTCCAATGCGTGTTGTCTTATCGACTTGTGCTTAACAAACGTCTTGCTTTTGTTGTAAAATTTCTTGCGACGTACAACGTTTTGTAATACCCTCTTTAAATACGGAGTAATCCGAGGAACAAAATTCTCAGCGTTTACCACAGTTCCTATATCATACACGGTATCGTGAAGAGCACTTAATTCACGATCGAAAGTAAGAAAAGCAGGAGTATGATCAGTTGACTTAAATACGGTCAAATTAATAGCAAAAAGTATTGCTGGAAGATGGATATCCCAAGTATCTATGCTAAAACAATATGACACATTTTGCATAATATCAGAAATAAACTGAACACCGTTGTCAGATAACATTTTTCTCGGAGTGCCAAAAGGTAAAAATATTTCTTCGACAAGCATTTTTGCACATACATCTGCACTAACAGATTCAAACGGGTAAAGTTCAACTCATTTTGAAGCTGTGTCTTCACAGACTAAAATCTATCGATTTTTGTTTTCAATTATTGGCAGAGGGCCAATTAAATCAACGGCTATGATTTCAAAGCGTTATGCAGGAGATGGGATTTGCAACAAACGAGCAGGTTTAGTGTTGCTAGCTTTATAACGCTGACATTCAATACAACCTTTTACATAATCTGCAATAAAACGTCTCATACCAACAAAATAATATTTATCAGACATCTTTTAATAAGTTTTATCAACTACATAATGACCACCAGTAGCTGAATCATAATAATGATTTAGCAAATCTTGCTTCAAACTCGCGGGAACTACTAATTGCGGATCCTCCACATCCTCGTGAGGACTGTTTCGAGAAAGTATACCATTGTTTAACATATAACCACGATCTAACCATCGAATCATATCAAGCGTGACCTTCTAACGACAAATCTGAATCGTCTAGTTGTGCGACCCTAAGATCAGCAACATTAATTTTTGGCATTTCAACAATAACAAAATAGACATTACAGATATCGTTTTGGTTCAAACAACGGTCTGGACAACATAACAGCCGCAACGTTTCTTTTACAGGGAGTATGAGAGGGCACGACGCTTTCGGTACTTAGATTTGCAGAAACCATAGGGGTCGATATAGCATTTTAAGACACACTACTGCGATATGAAAGGCAACGGGAAACCACCACATTACCCCCCAAGTACAAAGCGTACTTAAATTGTGTTTAAAATGATGGCATCCTCTGAAGTGAAAGATTCCGGAGGTAAAATAGTCCCCCATTCGGATCTTCGGGAGGGACTACTCCCGAGAATGTGATCGGAAAATTAGAAAAAGAATCGGGAACATTCTGCGAGTCGGAGCGTGGAATGTCAGAAGTATAAAGCAAGTAGGTAAGCCGGAGAACTTAAAAATTGAAATGGATAGGTTAGCGCTAGACATAGTAAGGATCAGCTAAGTTCGGTGGCTAGAGGTGGAGGATTAATGGAGTGGAGACTCTAGGGTAATTCATACAGGATCGGAGGAAGGAAATTCTGGGTGGGGATAGTTATGCGGAAAAAGACTGTGTAGAAAACTACTTACAAAAGAACGAAGACATATTAAGATACATAAAAGGACATGAAAACTTAATAATTACGGAGGATTTTGATGCAGTGATAGGTGAGGATAGGGAAGGAGCGATAGTAGGTTTATTTGGTTTAGACACGACAAACGATATGGGAAATACACTGATAAAATTTTGCGATAAGAACAATTTAATCATCACAAACACATTATTTCAACATGATGATAGAAAACGATACACGTGAAAGATGCTAGAAGATATAGGAATATATCAAATGGATTACATTATTGTTAGACAACGATATAGGAATCAAGTAAAAGACTGTAGAAGCTACCTAGAAGCAGACACTGACCACAACACCGTAATCATGAAAGCCGCTCTTAAATTTAAAAATTTGAAAAAAAGGTATGGAAAAAGGTACTTTGACTTTGAGAAACTAAAAGATAAAGTTATCCAAGAAAGATTTGAAAAAAGTCAAGTGAATTGCTGGAAGATATTGGGAAAATTTCTGATACTAAGGAAGTAGAAACAGAATGGAATAGCATTAAATCCAGTCTTGACATAACGTTCAGAGATATTCTAGGGTATACACAAAAAGAAAATAAGAAACCATGGATAACAAAAGATATCCTGAATTTAATAGAAGAAAGACGATAATACAAAAATAATCAGACGAAACGAGAAACAAAGATACAAAGCCATTAAATGGAGACTTATTCGCAAATGCAGGAAAGCTAAAGAACAATGGATTTATGAAAAGCGCAAAGAGGTACAAACTAAGATGGAAATAGGAAAGACAGACGAAACATACACACTAATTAGAATGAATTTTAGGGTTATAAATCCGTATAGCAAAAATATAAGGGACTTGAGAGGAAACATCATTATATAAAATGTAGAGAAAATGGTTAGATGGCAGGAATATATAGGAAATTTATATGCAGGAGAGAAACTAACAGCAATAGAACAGGAATCAGACATTGAAAATGATGATACCCTATACTTAGAAATGAGTTTGAATTAGCATTAAAAGGTCTGAAAAATGGTAACACGCAGGGTACAGATAAGGTGCAAGCAGAAACTCTAAAAGCCTCTGGACAAGCACTAACAGAACGTCTCTTCCAACTAGTAAGCTATATGTATGAGGCAAGCGAGATACCTAAAGATTTCAAACGTATCGTCATAGTAACTATACCAAAAAGGATAGGTGCGGATAGATGTAAAAATTTTCGAACAATAAGTCTGACGTGTCAAAAATATTAACTAGAATTGTACAAAGACGAATGGAAAAACAAACCGAAAAAATACTAGGAGAAGATCAATTTGGGTTTAGGCTACACAAGGAAACACGGGAAGCTATTTTAGCTCTGAGGGTGATAATGGAGAAAACAATAGAAAAAGGAGAAAGCGTGTATATATGGTTTGTAAATCTGGAAAAAGCATTCGACAATGTAAAATGGCAAAATGTTCGAAATAATCAAAAAGATTGGAATGAGTTTTAGAGATAGACGGATAGTACATAGCTTATACAAAGAACAAACAGTGGTAATAGAACTAGAGCAGAATCGCAAAGAAGTAAATATTAGGATAGGGGTGAGACAGGGATGTGCCTTACCCCCATTAGTTTTCAACTTGTACATAGAAGAGGCAATAAATACTGTCAAATGCAAGAAGACATTTGGAATTACTATGCAAGGACAAAAGATTGATATGCTTAGATTTGCAAATAATATAGCGGTAAAGAAGAATTAGAAGCTGCTCTTAATGAAATGGAAACAGTTCTAACAGGGAGATGAAAGTAACAAAGGTAATAAAAATAAAACTAAAGTTCCAAAATAGGGGAAAATAAACTAAAAACAAGAATACAAATAGGTAACGAGAACTTACAAGAGGTTAAGGATTTCTGCTACCTAGGAAGCCAAATAACGCAAGATGGGAAAAGCACAAAAGATATAAAACAAAGATTAGCACAAGGTCGTTCTACATTTAACAAGAAAAAGCAACTCCTGTGTTCAAAGACAACAAACATAAAAACAAGGAAAAGATTGCTTAAAACATATGTGTGGAGCACAGCACTGTACGGCTGCGAAGCCTGGATAGTAGGAGAAGCAGACAAGAAAAAGGTAGAAATGGGGCATAAAATTATAAAACAATAGAAGGAGAACCAAGCTGTATATAGGCTGTGTGAGAATTTCAGGGTACTGTGTAGGCTAGCTCACAATATAAATAAGTGCAGGTACGTGCCCAACCAGTTTTGAGACAAAAACCTAATGACAAAAAAATAAGCGCAAATAAATCTGATGATTATTATAAACAACTACAAGTGTTGGTTGTGAAACTAATGTTGACTGTGCGAAAACATATATTGGAAAAAATATTAAATCGGCAAGTATTCAAGTGCTGGGGAAACTTGGCAGCCACAAACTGTTTACCCCCCGAAGAAATAGGATATATAATTGTAAAACAATAGAAGGGGACCGAACTGCATCTAACAAGAAAGAATAGCCCCAATGATGAAAGACAACAAACATAGAAAAAAGAAGAAAATTGTTAAAAGCATATGTGTGGAGCACAGCACAGTATGCCTATGAAATACGGGCAGTAGAAAACGAAGACAAAAAAACGGTAGCAGCCTTCTGGAATGCTGTGCTTTAGATGTATGAGGATGATAGCATGGACAAACAAAGTTAATAACAAATAGGTTATAGAAATAGTAGGGGAACAAGGAGAAATAGAAGGGTAGACTGTGCAAATTTCAGAGAAATGTTTAGGTTAGTTCAGAATAGGAAAGAATGAGGGTACGCGTCTAACCAGTCCCAGAACTAAAAACCTAATGATGATGATAAATGCAAATTTGAATAGCGTAAATTTTCTACAAATGTAGTTTTCGTTATTTATGTATACATTACAACGACTTTGGACGTGTTCTTTTGACACGTGTTACTGAAATATTTAAATCGCTTATCATTTCGTATCCTAATTTCACGTTCACTTTGATCCAGCCTTTCATCGTTGTAGCGTGTACTCTCTGCGTGGTTAATACTATTACTCCAAGAGCGATGCATGTTTATTTTCACAAAAAGTGGATATCCAATGGTTCCCCTACGTAAGTCCAAATTGCTTTTTTATGTAAGCCCGATTGTTCTTCGGCGTAGGTCCAACTGCTCTTGCCTGTAGACCGCTGTGGCAGTGATGGTCGCAGCATTTTTAAATTTGAATATTTACCGCTACAACTTTTAGTAGCGCCTCTGTATTCATTTTACCTAATCAGACATACAATGGAATTGTTGTTGTGTTAGCCTTCAAATAAAGTAGACATATTTTTTTGCTCTCGATTATTATTTAGTGTAACTCCACATACAAGCTGCACTACAATCGAGATGTTAATTAACAAAGACTGTTATTAACAATGATGCCAAAATGTTACTGCTTTATTTGTTGTGTTTTTAAATAAAAGATAAATACTTGTAACACAGTGGTAACTTATTTACACCTCAAGCTAGTAAACTCAGAAAAACTCTTAGTTACCAGGAAAACATCATGACTAAATACAATAGGTCAATATTTAGGAGTTATTACAAACGCGAACACAGAAAAGAGTTTTTTGTGTTATTTTGCTGGAACAATTATTTGCAAGAAATTTTGAAATGATTCATACAATAATTTCCTTATAACCGCTAATTGAATAACCACAAAATAGCCAACGCATTTAACAAACTGAACCTTTCGATTTGCTGTAAATGAAGAATACAAAGGAAATGAATTACATGTTAAAAATCTCTCATTTTCCCTCAAAGCTGGTACTTAAGTTAACCCCATTGCCCCCTTACCACACTTATTATAAGTAAGTGGAGAACTTTCTCCAAGTACTACACGTACAATCTATTACTCTTGATATAATTACACTTTGACCTCACCATCATAAATATAAACCACCCAGAAGGATAAGAAGCCCAAAGTAAGATAATACTATGTTCACAGCTATATAGTTTGTGAATGGCGTGGTTAGGTTTACGAACGTAGTCAGCACGAGTACCCTCCATTAATTAATTACAGAGATTATTAAATTTATTCGCAATTCCAACAGGCTACCTTCCCTCTATTCCATTCAGGAAATTAGTAGCCAAACCTAAAGGTTTCGATTAAATTGCAAGCTCTTTATATATTATTGTTCTATTTATAACGCTCACACTAAAATTTTAATTGATCGATTCTAAACTGTCGTTCTTTGAAGGCTAAAATTATATAAAACGCGCATTTCTGCTGTTAAATATCCAGAAACTAAGATATACACAAGCGATCTTAATACCCCAACTATATTATCCCACTACTGATTTATTTGTCTGAGCGTGAATTAATTAGCAATAAAAACTTGAAAGAACCGCACGTTAATAGTGACGCATTTCTAAAGCCTTTACGGTGTTATGTATCTATCTTTAACTAACCTATAAACATTATGGAGGACTATATTTTCTTAATTTTATCCAACATTCTGTCAATGACCGCATTAGTAAACAACATTACACTGGTGTTTATGGTAGTTAAAAGTTATGACGTCAATTATCACTGCTAGGATGAGATTTAAAATTGAAACTTCTCTAATCTGCGATGCAACAGCTCTAAAGTTGTCCAGAACACTCTCAAATAGATTCAGACATTACATAACTGAAGTTTTTTACTTAGTTTTTAAATCAATAAAATATTCTTTGGTATTTGGCCACAATGAACTATTGTGCAAGGCTTATGCTTAGCTTATTTACAGAGAGAAAATAATCAATTGACCGGTTTCGCCGTTATTACAGCTCATCAGAATTGGTTTAACTCTATCTCTGCAGAAAATCATAACAATAATAAAATTAATAATATGATTAGGATATTACCTATTTTAGAAATCGCAAAACTGAACCCTTGTATTCTCAAGCTGGTGGATGATGTCTTAACAATACTGACAAGGGCCGTACCCGCAACAAACATACTGTTATAATCAACCCTTTTAGCCCAGTAAAATGACAAAATTGGAGGAAATAATACTGACTGGGCTAAAATTTTGTAAACAGACTTGCTTTAGGGTACTATTTAACATATTAAAAGTCCCCATGTCTAGACGCTACGTTGCGGGCAGGAGAGGGTCCAAAAGGTCCTAAAAATCAATTTTTCGCAAATAACTCGGAAAATATCAACTTTGCGGAAATTTATGTTAATATTAAAATTGTAGCCTACAAAATTCCTCACAACCTCGTTTTTTATTCAAGTCTGTACGACCAAATAGAGCAGAGATATAATGTTTTTAACCATCGGTAGTTTTGCGATGCAACGAAAACGCGTACGCCTGTCGTGCATTTTTCACTATATCTCGAAAATGGACTCTCGAATTAAAAAATGTTTTAAATAAAAGTTGTAGAGAATCTAATTACAAACAATTTCGTTTTTATTCATTTCTGTACGGCCCAAATTCGCCGAGTTATTAATTAAAAGATAATTTTTCTATGTTGATAGTGGATGTTTTGCTTGTAAAAATCAGTATTAATTCTTAAAGTATAGGTCGTACACATATAGTATGTATAATGAAAGATGGTTCAAGACAGTAATGTTATGTATTTTTCTTGAAGATATTTTAATTATCTTTAAAATGAGACGTTGTAAAGCTGTTTTCATTAAAACGTTGACGAGTTGCATGCGTTTAAATATTTAAGAAAAAAATCGATTTTTGTTAAATTAACATTTTAGTCCAAAAATATGTGGATAATAATTTTTCAAAAATTTATTTTATCTTGTTTTCATTACTTCATATATATATATATATATATATATATATATATTTTAAGTAGTTTTTTACACACGGTAAGTTGATAAATACTAACGTATTGCAATTAATAAGATGAAATAATAACCTAGACTTTTTTAAGTAAACCCCAAATGATCATTTCAAATCGAGCTAGTAATTGAAAGAAGGAAGGAAAATATAAGGCCTTGGACAGGATTTGAACCTGCATCTCAGTTTTGCCGGAACTGTGCGTTTACCAATTACGCTACCGAGTGTAAAAAACTACTTAAAATATTTATATATTAATACTTGGCTTATAGCCGTGATTTTGAGCGTTGCTTCCTGTCTATATTTGACATAAGTCAAAAACTTGACAATTTCAGATATGATTGACAAAAATGCTAAACGTAATTGAAAGTTAGGTTTATATATGGTACTGTACACGATTTGGATTTGTAAATTTCCCAATTATAGCCATCGGCCTCGGTAGCGTAATTGGTAAACGCACAGTTCCGGCAAAACTGAGATGCAGGTTCAAATCCTGTCCAAGGCCTTATATTTTCCTTCTTTCAATTACTAGCTCGATTTGAAATGATCATTTGGGCTTTACTTAAAAGTCTAGGTTATTATTTCATCTTATTAATATATATATATATATATATATATATATATATATATATATAATGTATATAATATATAATGTAATGTTCTATGTAATATCCAAGGTTAGACGCACTTATTTACCACTCATATTCATGAAATATCTCATTTAAAATTAATGATAAACAAGATCGTTGAATAATTAATTGCTGAACTTATATCGAATGCTATTTCAGTGTGATAGAGCTTTTTGAGATTTCAAATAGGTGTTTAAGTAATTTTATTTATAGAAATGAAACGTAATTCCATTTGAATAAGCTTCTGTTGATTGTATTTAATGTTTATGTTCACTATTTAAATGGACACTACTGTTTTTAAAAGTAAGACCTACCATAATATCTGAAAAATAATTCATTTAGCATGTTTTAGTAGTTATAAGATGTAAAAATAATGTTTGTTTACTGTATTAGACGTTTATGTTCACTATTTAAATGGACACTACTGTTTTTAAAAGTAGGACGTACCATAATATCTGAAAAATAAGTCATTTAGCATGTTTTCGTAGAAATAAGTAGTTATAGGATGCAAAAATAATGTTTGTTTACTGTATTGCACATGTATGTTCACTATTTAATTGGACACTATTCTTCTTATAAGTAATAGGTACCATAATACCTGAAATATAATTCATTTAGTATGTGGTGTTAGAAATAAATAATTGTAAGTTTAATGAAAATTGTAAACAAAATGTAACCAATGGAAAATAGGACCAAAGTGATCAAAATGAAATGTTTTGAAAGAGTTATTAGATATATTTGTGATAATTGATCAAGGAGTGTAGTTTTAAGAATTTTGTATATAGTAGGCAAATATGAATTTTTTAAAGGGATCTCCTAGGTGATAAGGTAACTATAAAAGAGTACTTGTAAAATTTTTATTAAAAAGAATAAATGTGTTTTACCTGCTCTCGTGTTTTATTAAAGTATTAGAAGCTGAAGTTGGTTGAAAGAGTAGTAATTCTGAATTTATAAGAGGCCTTGTGCAACGGGCAGTAAGTTTGAAAGGTTTATACAACCATTTGAGGCACAGAAGGTTATTTGCTTGTCAAGTGAAATGTGTACAGCTTCCAAGCTGATATGAATTAAAGTACCGAAAGTTACAAAATATTTCTAGAGGATTCCATTATTATGAACATTGTACCAGCCGTAGTAGTTTGAACGAGTTCCTAGTTAGATCGCCAATTCTGAGTATCATTTTTCTTTATAACATCCTTTTAGTATTCATAAAGCCTGAAATTAAAGCGTAAAATTGTAAATGCCAAATATTAAAACTTATTTTAACAGGTATTGTGCACATCCAAGTTTTGGTAATCTGTAAGCAGTCAAGGGTCCATTCTTGTAAACGCAGGCGACTTCAATGGAATTGCAGGTATAAAATAAATTAGTTTTTATAATTGTAGCACCTAAAAAACTGTAGTATTCATTGAAATCTCAAAATTTGTATCAAAAGTTAAGAATTCTGAATAAAATTGTTCATAGAGTCACACCCAGATCTATAGCAAGTATATTTAAAATTAACTAGATGGTGCTTTATCTGGCAGTGGTTAATATATAGGCATACAGTTTTGTACCCACACTGTTTGCTTATTATACTTTAAATTCATTAAATCCTGAGATAAGAGTTTCAAAAAGCCATGGCATATATTGGTTCACAACCAAGTTACATTTATCCATTTATTAAATAAATATTAATACAAAAAGATGCCCAAATATAAACACAGATATATAATAATATATATATATATATATATATATATATATATATATATATATATATATATTATGAATGTGCTGGAGTAATATAAGGCCTTCGCAAAGTGTTTTATTTAAAAAATGTTTATGAATATTGCTGTATTTTTGATAAATTATGGAAAAATTGCATTAACATTCGTTTTTTTTTGTAAATATCTTCGTTTCTATTAACTTTATGAAAAAACTTTAAGAGACCGCAATTAAAGCTGATAAAATTTCCTATGAAATAAAGTTTGTGGCATGTAATCTTGAATGCATTGTAATGGGAAACTGACGTTCCAAAGGACAGGTAAGTTTACGTATGTAGCAGATGTAGCAAATGAGTCGCCTGAAATCATGAAAAAACGTATCCTTAACCATTTTTCTGTACTTATTGAAGTGTCAGAAGTTATTCTTGGGGCCCTTCTGAATCGTTTGGTACTAGGCTGATATTTTTAGGACCATAGTACTGTACGTTGGCACTAAAGATTAAGAAGGGTGCGAAGCAATAAAATAGCAATTGATTAATAAAATGTGAGTATTTTATTTTTATTATTGTTCATGTAGGCGAATTTGGGCCGTACAGAAATTAATAAAAAACGAAATTGTTTGTAATTAGATTTCTCTACAACTTTTATTTAAAACATTTCTCGATTCCAGAGTATTTTCGAGATATTAGCGAAAAATGCGCGACGCGCGTACGTGATTTCTTTGCGTCGCAAAACTACCGATGTTTAAAAAAATTATATCTCTACTCCATTTGGTCGTACAGACTTGAATAAAAAATGAAATTCTACGGGATTTTGTAAGCTACAATTTTGATAGCTACATAAATTTCCGTAAAGTTGATATTTTCCGAGTTATTTGCTAAAAACTAATTTTTTGGACCTTCCTTGGACACTCCCCTGCCCGCAACGTAGCGTCTACTCTTGGGGACTAATATGTTGAATAGTATCCTATAACAAGCCTGTTTACAAAGTTTCAGCCAGTCAGTATTATTTTCTCCAAATCGACAAATTTCTAGTCATTTTACTGGGCTATTTTAACTGCTTGGCAAAATTGTGATTTTTTTATGTTCTCTTTACCAATAGTTAAAGTGCAAACTTTATGAATGGTAGCAATTGAAAAAGTTATATTAGAATCATTTTCGAATATTCATTTAATGTCGGTGAGTTTCTCACTTTGTACTTGACATGAATTTATGAATGATTTAAAATTGAAAATATTATTGAAATTGCACTTTGCAAAAAATTGCATGAATGATTTTTGTCTTACTCTAAGGGTACAATAATTGCTTAAGGATTAATTTAAATTAAATGGTAGTAAATTTGTACTGATAAGCTTTGACAATTTGTATGATATAACTTTACAGCGACTATTTGCTATTGCACGCTTTTAGAGAAGTTATTTATTTAGAAGCGTTGTTTTCTAAAATATGGAAGCCTTGATATATTTACATGATAATATATTGTGTTTATAATTATTTATATGGCAATAGGTATTGCAGGTTCCTTTTTAAATGACATTATGATGGACGTTATATGTTTTATTTTATTTATTTTTCAATATTACCCTAACTATAATTCAACACTTAAGTACGGCAGATTTGATGTTTCCAAAACTGCTTTTTACCATCGGTTCTTTGCCACTAATTTTTGTAGCTTCTTTTACAATATTGTCAACCCTTTCGTTTCGTATTTTGGCGATATTCTCATCAAAACTTTGCACTGCGTTTCTAATTCCTAAGTATCTACTTTTTGTTTTTGGAGTTGATTCTAAAAAATATCTACATGGGGCATTATGTAATGAAAAAATGTTAGCCAAAAGATATACTTGGTCGTCCAACATGCGATTAATCGCCATAGCGTTATTTACAGCAATGATCGACTACATAGTTCTGAATTTCTTCCACACATTTAATAATAGATTTTCGAAGCTCAAATACCACATTTACTTTCTACATATGAAATTCCATCTCGTTAGCGCAGATCGAAGTATATTATTGTTACGAGCTACTATTAGGCAACCCGTCAAACACACAAGCACCGTAAGCAATGTATATACTACAGAGGCCTCGAACCTTCTACTATATACCGGAGTATGAATCATCCATTTAATTCAGGGTATATATAAGACCGCTGATGAAGTACAGAGTTAGTCTATATCTAAATGTCGAATATAAATTATATCGTGTAAAGTTAATTAGTGATACGCTTTTGAAAGTCCAAGAGTAAATATAAATTTGTGTTATGTGAACGTGCATATTGTACCGACAGCTTGTACATAAATACACAAAAGTGTAATAAATAAATTATAGTAGTGTTGGTAATAAACCTATGGTTAAGAATTTAGTTTAAGAAGATATTAGTGCTTGTAACTAGCATTAGTGTGATAGTGCTTCATTGTTAATTGGACTGAAAACATCTATAAATAAGGCATTACTGTTAATTAGACTTGTGAATGGCGAGTAATAAAGACTTTTGTTACTACTTATTTTAAATTAGTGAAACGCGTTATAGTAGCCCGCTACATTATGTTCAACAATTTTTTCTAGTATTGCAACACGTTGAGAAGAATTGGAAAAAATGCAGGAATTTCTTGTATATTTGCAAAAAATATTCTTACTTGAGAGTTTTGGGATAAAACTTGCCCCATTAATAAATTTAATTGATGGGCATAACAATGTACAAAATGTGCATTGGGAATATCATTTTGATTTCTGCTTGAACACCCACTATCCTCCCGCTCATGACATTTGCTCCGTCGTAGTTCTGGCCGACCACCTTTTCTTTTGAATATCTACTAAAGGTTCAATTACACCTAAGATGTTATGAGTCAAAATTTCGGCAGTATTACCAGATAGCAAAAGAAATCCTCAAAATTGTGCAATGGGCACTCCTTATTTATGTAACGCAAAATAACAAGTTGAAGTGTGAAGATACATCGGTTGTTTCGTGTCCTACAATAGCAATAAACGGAGCCGCAGAAATTTCTTTTCATATTTTTTCATAGCATATTTCAAACATACTAGTAAATCTTTTTGTGTGTCTTTAAAAACGGAAGCCTTTTGTAAATGTTCGAGGAAAGTTTTATCTGTCCTGCAGTAAAATTTATAAGACCTCGAAATATTCCAGGATTTTCAGAACTTTCCGGCCCGGCGTGTCTCCGCCAGGCTAATTCAAAGGCTTCGCAAAACTTAATACAATCAATTATTTTTGATAGCACATACCGATCTTTTTTAACTTCGTCATACTATTTTTGAATATTTGTTTTATATGCACTATCAAGTCGAACTTGAATATTTACATTGCCTAGTTTTTTATTCAAAATATGATGGTAGCTATTTTCGTGAGTTTTCTCCAATCGCTTAGATGTACTAAATCCCTAATTCAGATTTGGTTCATTTACCATGGCCGCCGAATAAAAACAGGGAAAACAAAAGAACATATTTTTCACACTCCACCCACATATCCATTTATTTCTATCATAAATTTTCTTATTAAATTTTCTTGTATACTGTTTGCCTCTGCTACTTCTGTGATATGCAATTGACATTTCGGGCGTCGGTCCACCATCCTTTTTATTTTTTAATTTTTTCCTGATAGACTAGCTTAAAAAAGTTTACAAATTTTTTTACGATATCCATTATAACTATATTTATATACTCTAACGCAATAAAACTAGGTATAAAATTAATCGGAAACACCCACTTCACAAGAATTATTTTAATTTTATGCAGTTGCAGTCCGTAAATTAGGTACACTTTTCAATATACTACTTAAAATAAGAAATTGTTATACACTACTAAATATTTAAAATAAAGAATTTGTTAAGTAGAATTTTGAATATACACAAAAGTCAAAAATATTGACACGTTAATAATAATTTGCTAGATAATTCCACCTTTTAACAAAAGAAGCGACATACAAAGTTTAAAACCTTTGACAATCAAGGCACTTTATATACACTAATTATTTAAAATAAGGAGTAATTTATTGTTAGCAGAATTATTTAATCATTCAATGTACACAAAAATAGTCGAACTTTAATAATAATTTACCCGATAAATCCACCTTTAAACACAAAACAAGGTTCTGACAATTAAGGCACGATTTAATTAGTGAACAACATTGTTAATAGTAACAGACAGAACTGCACTTATTGCAGCACTGAAACATATGTATATTCGCCCGTAACTCCCAGTATTTTGCCATTCGCTTAACAAATGCATAAATCTGTTGCTTTGGGTAGAGGCCTGTTTTCATTATATGTATACTTTAGGTATGAAGTGGATAGATAACAAAGAGTACGCTGCTGCAACATTTATTGGCAACACTTACAGCAGTATTGTTACCGAACTCGAGTTAGAGTGCTTAATATATTTTGTAAACAATTTACTAATATATAATAAATATTAATTAGTATTAATATTTATTGCCGTTTTGCCAAGCGTCAGCGGTTCTGCAGAGCTACAGCTTCTACAGATAAACCGTCATTGCTTTAAACGATCACCAACAATTCTATACACTGTTGACTATGAAATATCTTAAAACTTTAAGAAGAGTACAAATTGTGAAATATCGGTCCTCCGGAAAGCTTTATTAACATCGCGAAATATTGTCGTATTAAACACTGATAATCACCCACATTCAATCGTTCTGGTTAAACATCCAAATCCATCTTCTAACCATAAATTTTTTCTAAACATAAATTTTACTTGGTTGCATATTTCTAGCGTTTAAAAAACAAAAGTTTACACTCGGTAGATTATTTGATTGTTTTCAACATTTTGAACTCGTGATAAATAACACTCTATTACACAAACGGTAGCCTACAATTGCGTGGGATAAGCCATGAATCAAAGAAGCAACTACCCATAACGCACGTGGCAAATAACAAGCTGTGCAAAAGATGTGCACAAACGAAACTTTTAAAAATACGCCTAGGACACGAATTGGTCCATAAAATATAAGCAAACTTTGCTCGCACACACATTCTGAGCATCACCCTATGTATAAATTCACCTTAACGAGCATCATCTGGTATGCTAACAAAATGTTCTTTCACTTATCCGCTATTAAAACAACAGGACTGTGTACAAAAATGTTCAAACACTAAAACCATTATAGCACTTTGAAGTAAATCAACTTATTCAAAATTAATCTAAAGGAATACCTATTGAAAATGTAATAAATCATTATCATGAAGTACATTCTTTTTAGAGCTCTTATTAAATATCCCTAATGATAATTTTTGAACACCAAGGCGTGCAATTACTAAAACGGGAACATTCCACTGTGAGTACTATAAATTAAATTACAAAAACAAAATATAACCAATTTTTAGATACTTACCTTGGGTGAGCTGCTGGTCTGCGACGTGTCGTCGTCCATTATGGTTTAGTTATAACTGACCTGCAATACAAAAATTATTCAGCGTTATTTACTGCATAAACTGTTTCTCCTATTCTAATGCACATGATTGAAATGTCTCGCAAACGCAAATTACCCAGAAACAAAAAACGATATTTTTGTGTACGTTTTGAGGACTTGGATTACTTGCTTGTGCAGTGGGTTGCGTTTCGCTAACCATAAATTAGAGGAGAAAGAAAGAAAAATTAATCTTGAATGGACAAACTTGTAATTGGTGTACTCTGCATAGTTTTAATTTACTTGTAAAATAATATTCTAAAACAAGACTTGCAATTAAATCCGTATTTGTAGTTGAATCGTAAACTGAAAACCACAAAAATAATCGTTTTATTTCTGTTAAATACATATTGGAACGTAAATCAAGGATTGTAGATTATTTTAAACCGCAAGAATGTAAACAAACCAATTATAACCATCAAATTTTATAGTGGAAGCAGGTCATGTTTTTAAGTAAACTTTAGATCAATGAAATAATAGTGAAAAAATTAATATGCACCCTAAATATGAGCCTTAGAAAGTTTAGTTGTATAAATTCCATGCAATATGACTGCTTTTAATAGACATAGTTTCAATTACCACAGACGTACTTGAATAGACTGTAACAAACCAGACGCTGTGCAATGGGAATACATAAATATAGGATTACAAAGATCACTTAATCAGCTCCCACTATAGATTACAATGTATGCATTTATAAGGCTTCAGATAAAGAAATAAAAATTTACGTCATATCATTTTATCTTTTTAATTAGTAATCATCGCATCTTTACTAATACAGGGCAGCTCTACCCAAATATTGCTATGAATATTGGGGTACAGTCACATTGACCAATAAAGATGCAATGACTATTAGTTGAAAAGATAAAATGATATTATGTGCATTCTTACCATAGTATGCCCGTATTCTCTTGACAGCTTAGCGATAAATATGCTGTGGACTTTACTTATGTTAAATTAAACAAAGAAGTCTTAGCATACAGTTATAGTTACAAAAAAAAATTGTATGAACAATCGTCTATACGTTCAAAAACATCTATGATCTACCGACATCATCTAAGAAATTTACTTACACACGCAGGTATAAAGAAAGCTTACAGATGCAATTTACAACTTAAATTTAGAAAGAAACAAAATTTTATCAATACTTATACGTTAATAGAATCTTCACATAATCCTTGTTAATAATTAGAAAACCCAAAAGCATTTCATATGTAAATCAAATTTTTGTTTAAAACAAAGATGCATAATCTAAATATTCCCCTATTACCCCACCCCAGTGTGACTGATCAGCAACCTTGTGTAGACCTTTTTGTAAGGGTCAAACCCCCTCGAGATCTGATCTTAAAATTACTAAGAAAATTATCCACTCAGAGTAATTTTCTATACGCAAAAATCTTATACTAGCTTAATCTACTTAATAATACACAAATTGTCTCTCTAAGGGTTTAAAACAAAGTTATACTTGAGTTAGATTGTCAAATTTTTTGCTGGTATTCATACCTTTATTACGACCTGTCTTTGATTATAATTGCTATGTAAAGATCGTTTCCATTTAGAATTAACTGGATCGAAAATTTTCTGGTTTAAATATTTTTAGATTTCTTTTATAATTAACCTTGATATGTCAAATTCTACTTCATCAGTTTTCGAAAGTACTTTTATTTTAATAGATTAAAATATCAGGTGATCTTGCACCAAGTTCAATTACAGTTTATATTGGAGCAATAAATACATCGTCGGTGCGTTCCATAAACAGCAATTCAGAAACTATGTATAAATCACCAAATGTCGAATAACTCCTCCTCATTATCTGCCGGTTTTATATAATAAAATTCTAAATACGCCATCGCTCTCGAACATTTCTATTAAATTTTAGGAGTTCAGTCTCATTCCATAATGTAATAATTAACTTTAATTTTGTATCTTCTTATATGTAATTACCCCTCAGTTTAAGAATTAGTGCAATCATATAAATTATTACTATCTCTTATTAATGCATGAAACTGCTCGTCGTTTATATAGCCCTATCATAATTTTATGAGATTATGTTATAATTTAAGCCATTAGAAACGTGTTATCTTATCTGATTTATAGGCTTTACCGGGGTTATTGCGTTCCACGAACTTCCTAATTGATGTGCATTCGCACACGTTAGTCGTTAGCGTAAGGTAGTGGATTTTAGAACAATCTCGAAAAATAGCTTCTTTCAAAGAAAAATACCTCGCAATTATGTTATAACGTTTTGAGAAGGAGTACTTGACATTGAAGTCATTTGGTATTTCCAAGTGGATGAATCTTTACACATGGAGCTTTCGATCAAAGAATGCTTTATATTTTCGCAGGCTAGAACTTGTTTTAAATAATATTTTTAAGAAAAATATTTACACATTAGTTAGAACATGCGTTTGACTTATGTACTATAATAAACTTATCTTACCTGAAATATTATACAGGGTAAATATTAAATATTTGAAACTTTAATTTTCTCAGCTTTGGGCCAGTTTACCTCGCAGAATGTGGTGTTCAATGACCTATTGGATGATTTTAAATGAGCCCGGACGTTAGGTGTCAATAAAAGTGCTGTGGTCTGAAGATGCCCGACCTGTGACGTCAATAAAAGGTTCAGTGGACTGAAGTAATTAATAAAAGTGTTCCCCTAATTATTTTAGCCAGCTCAGTTTAAATAAAATTACTAGAATCAGATATCAAACTTATAGTGACACTAAAAACTTTTTAACAAACAATCTTTCAAATAACAATTACTACATCCACAACTGCTCTTCTCTAAAAAGCAGTATCAATCTCAAAAAGAAAACTTACGTACAAATATTAAAATCTAAAAGTAGAGTTCAGAATTTGTCACGATGGCATTGCCTTACAAAGAATATCTTAGATCTAACAAAATATAATTTCTGAGTAATTACGTACGGAATTAGAGTCTAAAGTCTATTTTATAAGCAGGATAAATACACTCTAATCTTAATTTTATTCACCAGTAACTTTTTAATTTACTCTTATTATGCACAAAATTTGTCATATAAGATAGATAACTCAATGTCCGCCCCTTAAAATCAGATTTTAAACGTGTCTACTCAGTTAGGTTTAATAATTTTCTTCATTATAGTGGCAAAGTTCCCTTAGACTGTCTCTCTTTTCAAATCAAATTATCAACTTGCACATACTCTACTCTAATTTCAAATATTAGCACACAAAATGCTCTTATCATAAAACTTAAATTATAGATAGAAATGTCCTCTTTAAAATCTTAAAACAATGCAATTCTTATTTTACTGTGTAAATTATTATGGTCATTCTTGTTGCCTCTGGTTGGTCCATAGTCATCTACCTATGTCCAAATTCTTCAAATCGTTAAAATGTTGCTACTAAATACCGTTAAACGTCAAAATTGCATTCTAAATCGATATACGTTTACATTCGAATTAAAACTTTAAGCTAAGTAGTCCATCATTATTTATTCATTTTACGTTTTCCAATTAATCTCTCTTACTTGGGTTCATTTAAAACACACATTTCCTTCTCTCTTATTAATACAATAGCTTCAAATACTAAACTGTAGTATTTTACTAGTTCGATGGCATTGTGGCGTTTTTAATGAGTACTGAACGACTGCCTCTGATTCGCTTTCAATTGGCGTTATATAGTCAAGCCTTGGTGTCATTTCTATGTTTGGATTGGTCAAAGAAAATAGGTTCGCTCTTTACGTAGGCATCGAAAATAATCATGAATAATGCAACCTCTAGAACTTTGTTCTTTTAATAGCTTAAAGTTACTAATTAGTCCACATACCTATGCGTTATCTAATCTTTAAGACTTTCTAGATTTATGGCTGATTGCCTTAATTGGACAAATTCGTTTACCTTTTGTGTTTCATGCTATTACTGGATTCTATAAGTTCAATGAATCCGTTTTAAAGTTATTTTTTAATTGAAATATTATCCTACTTTTTTTCCTTAGAATCTGCAACTGATATTTAAGAACCTGATGAAATATGCGTTCGTGGGTTACATGCCAAAAGGCAGTGTAGCATGTTTTAGATTTAGTTATAATTTATAAGTTAATTGCCGCTTAATTTTAAATTAAAAATGTTAACTTCCGTCGTCGCCGACAGTCGCGTCTGCGCAGAGTGAATGCGGAGGAGCGTGAGTGTCGAAAGCAGGCATTAAACCACGAGACTTCAACGAAGCTACAACTATCTAAGTGGTGTGTGTTTTTTCTTTTTAAAAATAGGTATGTAGGTCTCTTGTACCTTACCTTTGTGTACCTGTTACCTATTCCTTTCATTCCCCTACAAGTGCAACAAAAGTTACGTGAAGGACGGATGGCAATTTAAAATTGAACAATGGCATAACCAAACCCAACCCACAAAATCACCGCTGGATTCTGAGATTTAAGTTTCGAGATACCCATCACGAGAATAATTTGATTTTACGTAAATTGTGCATGTAAATTTGACTTAGATAACGATTGCATCACTTGTAAAGCGTAGTCGGTATATATTACAAAATGGCGGGAATTATAACGAGTAAAACTATAACAATAACGCTTCACGTTGGGCGCCATTGTAACATCTGTTGCAATCGAAGGGAAATGAAAGGAATATGTTACAGGTACACAAAGGTATGGTACAAGGAACCTACATACCTATCATTAAAGAAAAAAAACACACCACTCAGATAGTTGTAGCTTCGTTGAGGTCTCGTGGCTTAATACCTGCTTTTGACACTCACGCCGATCCGCATTCACTATGCGCAGACGCCACTGTCCGCGACGACGAAAGTTAACATTTTTAATTTAAAAGTACGCGGCAATTAACTTATAAATTATAACTAAATCTAAAACATGCTGCATTGCCTGTTGGCATGTAACACGCGGACGTTTGTTATGAAATAAAATTATTAAAACGTTTGTTTTTTTTTGAACATAAACACAATCAAATGAAACCTTTTATTATAATTATCCATTTACGCGTTTGAGTACTTTATAACAAAATTGTAGATAAAACATTCATCTACGCGTGGAAAATTGTGAATACCAAAAAACCATTTCTTCGTTATTAAGAATAAAAAGTCCTTCAATCAAGGGTCTTTTATGCGTGTATACTCAATATACGAAGCGCTTCAATAAATGCATTTCTTATGAAAATGAATATTTACATCATTTGAGCCCTTTTTGCATTTTTCCTAATCTGCTCGGATTTGCGCCGTCGGATGTTTACGAGATGATGCTAGATGTCCTTTTGTTGACCTCTAATCGCGTCAATATGTATATAACGCTCCAAATTAAACCAGTAATTGAAAGAAAAAAAATTCAAGCTTTCGATAGGATTCGAATCTCACGCGTTTTCATTAGCTTTAGTACACACTTGCCAGTTTAACGCAATCAATGATATAATTGATAGCTTAGCTATAATAGCAATCACGTTAATGTATTTAATGTCACGTTTACTTGACATCAAAATTATTTGTTTCAATTGTCATAAACTGACATCAAGCGTCGTTCGATTTTGTTGATTAATTGTCAACTATACTTTAATAAAAATATAAGTATAAGTTAATTACACCAGTAGTGCAACAATAGATATTCTAGATGTACAAATAAAAGATGAAGTGCTACCTCAGAATTATTATTAAATTGTAATTAAGGTTTCAAATATAATACAAATAAGGCTATAAATGGAGATGCTTTAACTATTTCATTGTCGGTAAATCGTGCATACTTTCAATTATAATTTCAATTACTACTCATCGCTTCATCGTCATCTAGGTCCTCAGTCCTGAAACTGGATAGACGCGTGCCCTCATTCTGACCTATTCTGAACTAACCTACACATTTCCATAAAATTTGCAGTTTACATCTTTCACTATTTGTGTGCGATAGTCCGATCTAGATTTACATCTACCTCTTTCTTCCTATCTCTGCTTGTAATATATCCCGTACTATTCCCCAAAAATGCCTTAGAACATCCTGGCCTTCTATTTCTCCTATTTTTTTGTTTTCCATAGCTATCTTTGTTTCTCTACTATTTCTATAACCTATTTGTTATTAACTTTGTCTGTCCATGCTATCATCCTCATACATCTGCAGCACAACATTTCAAAAGGTTTCTAGCTCTTTCTGTCTGCTTTTCCTACTGCCCCTATTTTATAAACGTTCTGTGCTATGCACCACATATATGATTTCAACAATTTTTTTCCTGTTCCTATGTTTGCTGTCTTGAAACATAACCGCAGTTCTATCTTGTTAGATGCAGATCAATCCCCTTCTATTGTTTTACAATTATATACACTATTTCCCCGATATTCAGTGGTATACGAAGAGGACGCGGCTCTGTGGCGTAGTTGGTATGTGTGTGACTACTACGCCCAAGGTCTCGGGTTCGAAACCCGACACGGTCTGCTTGAAAAATGTTAGGCGAGCATTTTTCACAAAAGTACACCCTCGTTCGATTGAGAGGTAAAATGGAGATACTTACCTTGCTTGGAACAGCAAGGATTCGGCAAAATTCAAAATTTCCCAAATAAAAAAGAAACTCGCTTCTTGGCCAATGGAGCATTGCAAAATCACATGTAGGGTATGCGAAGGGCGGGTACGCAGCCTGTGGTTGCCAAGTTTCCTCAACACTTGAACATTTGCCAAATTAATAGTTTATCCAATATATACTTTCGCACAATCAACATTTGTTAAAAATATTTCAAAACAATACCTGTAGTTGTTTATAATAATCACCAGATTTAAGGTTTTCCGTCTTGAAACTGGTTGGACGCGTACCTCTGCTTATTTATATTCTGAGCTAGCCTACACAGTGCCCTGAAATTCTCACAGCAGCCTATATACAGTTCTGTTCCCCTCATATTGTTTCCTAATTATATGCCCTATTTCATCGAGATTCAGTGGTATGTGAAAAAGGGAGGCGGCTCTCTGGTGTAGTTGGTATGCGTGTGACTACTATGCCCAAGGTCCCGGGTTTACATCCCGACACGATCCGCTTGAAAAATGTTAAGCTGCTGCCATCTTTCGGGTACCTGTCTTATTCTGATTCCTCATCAAATATCCCACCAATTTGGTAAAACCTTTGAGTCGACTCTTTAGCTCATCGAAATACGCAAGCCGTTACACCCGTTTTAGTAATCTAAAACTATGTCAAGGTGCAGGTCCATTCGGGCCGGACTCAACGCTTATCTTTTATAAAATCTGAAATATCATTTCAGCTTAAATTTATCTAGCCTAGAATATCTACTGTTACACTACATCCTTAATCGTGTGGCGTGGGAGAGCTTTCTTGCACACGTACGTACGTTTGTGTGTGTTGGGTGGATGTGTATTTTAATTCAATTATCGTCCTCCCAAATTCCATAATAATCAGCAACGTTTCCTATGTTTGAAATTTGTATGGAATATTTCGAGAAAAAGGATGTGGGAAAACTAAGCTACTTTACGCAAACCAAGGTAAAAGTGAATTAAATGCCATCTTAATCATTCGATCTTTTTCTATTCTTATAAACGTTCTTACTGTTGCTACCCTTGTTACATGCCAAAATTTGGCAATGTACATTCTTAGATTTAGCCTTAAATTGTAAATAAACTCCCGCGTTTTTTTAAAATTAAAACATGTCAATTTCCGTTGTCCCCGAGTCACGCCTGTGCAGCTGTGAATGGTGGAATGCGCGCGGTGTTATAAGCGGCCATTAAGCCACGAGACTTGAAGCGACAAACATCTATCTGGATGTGTGTGTGTCTTTTCACTTTTTAGGTGGGTAGGTTCCTTACCGTGCCTTATCATTCCTTATACCTGGATCCTTATCATTCCCATACGAGCATAGAGTATTAGTTTGGACGGATGAAATTTGGAGTGACCCACAAAACGCGATGGACCCTGGAATTTAGCTGCAAGGTGCGATTTAAGTGAGTAAATTGTTTTTATTTACATTGTGCATGAAAATTTGATTTTAAACGTGTTCGGTATTTGATACAAAATGGCGCGTAATTTGCCGCGTATTTATACGTTCTATTATAACAATTGAGCAATAGTAGAGCAACACGTGAAGCACAACACCCTTTTCATACAATATATAAAATGTTATGCAATTGTTTCCTTAAGTAAATCATACGTTTTATTTATATACACGTGAAGACATAGTGTTCCTGCAAACTGCGATCTGAGAAGCGCTTCTCAGATTGCGTCTTCATTATATAAGGAAATTTTCTAATACTTCAACCATAGTCTAATGTTACAGAAAATATACCTTGCTTCTGTCGCTGGATAAAAAATGTCACTTGTCCCTTCTAATCCACAAGCTCGTGGAACTTATATTTCAAAGAATCTATAAAACCCAGAACGTTAAACATTGTAGGATACATCCAGAAACTCTAACAATAACTTATTTTTGTACAGCTAAATAAATGCTCCTTATGAAATCGGTTAATATGTCTCTTTTAATATCCTTCCATTCTTAGAGTTCTATTTTAGTAGGAATTTTTAATAAAAAATTTAGCTATGTCGACTTTTCCTACATACTATTGTTCAAGCAAGAAGTTCAATAACATCCTTAAATAAATTCTTCCAATATTTCCAAAATGCCTTAAGAGAGTTGTCGAGAACAAAAACGATCTGTATTAAAATTATCTGTTATCATCCCTTAGTATTTCTTCTAAATTGGACTTCTGCCTATACTTTGTTACACAACTTTATTTTTATAAAAACATTGTTGTTTTTGTGCTATGGAGCTTCGTTGAGCAAGCGAAAGCGCAAACATAGCGTTCTACATGAATACCCCATGTGGTATTCAATAAAAACGGCATGAAGCCTTTCGTGACATAATGAAAATAAAAACTCTAATTGGGGTGTGTTGGTTTATAATTGTTAGTAGGAAAGCGTTCAATCTGATTGCAGTCGCTATTAAAAAAGTTCACTCTCATTCATTCCACAAAATGTAAATGAGATTTAAAAACCATACTGCACTTTAAGTGTTTTTAATGTGTTCTAAGCAATACAAACAAAATATTTCCCAGTCCAGATTAAAACAAGGAAGCAAAGGTGAAGATAACTTTTTCTGACAGCAGCCGACTGATTTGTTTGATGCAATTTTCCTAACTTACATATTGTGCGCCAGTGGCTTCATGTCAACAAACCTAGCAAAACCTACAGCGTTTAGAATTAGTGTGAGATTCAAGTGGTTGTCTACGTGTGCAATTTTTTAACATCATTGATGCTTGTCCTGGATGTCGTAAAGTGATGACCTATCAGTCGATTACTTTTTATTTGTGTAGGAATTCCTTCGTTGCGCGTTCACGCCTGCATTTTATATCATTTTCAGACTTTTCATTTTTTGTAATTGTATAGCCTAACAAACAAAATTCCTTGAATTCAGGAAATGTCATATACAGCTTGTACATTCAGAAGGGCGATTTTATTATCTTTATATCATGTATTTTTATGTTCTAACTTTTTCTACCCTAAAGCTCGATCAGTAGGAGGAATTTCTGCATCGTAGATCCACCACACTCCATCTCCACTTCCGGTTCAGAGGCTATACCGCTTTCAAAACGCGCTTCTGGATCCAGGTACCTACTTCCAGTTTCATTTCCCTTACTTCCGGTTTTTCACCAAGGTCAAATACGCATGCTGGAAAATAAGCTGGTAGAATATTACGACAAGAACAATTTAACCATCACACATTAATTCAACATCATGCTAGAAGACGATATACGTGGAAGATGCCAGGAGATATAGAAAGATATCAAATAGATTACATTCTTGTTAGACAAGGTTTAGGAATCAAGTAAAAGACTGCAGAAGCTACCTAGAAGCAAACATAAACACTGACCACAACATCGTAATTGTGAAGGCCGTTCTTAAATTTAAAAATTTGAAAAAAAGGAACGGAAAAAGGCACTTTGACTTATGAGAAACTAAAAGATAAAGATATCTACGAAAGATTTGAAAAAGGTTAAATGAATTGCTGAAAGATATCGGGAAAATTTCTTATATGAAGGAAGTAGAAACAGAATGAAATAACGTAAAATCCAGTCTACACATAGAGGCCAGATATATTCTGGGGTACACACAAAAACAAAATAAGAAACCATGAATAACAAAGAATATTCTGAATTTAATAGAATAAAAGAAAACAATACAAAAGTAGATCAGACGAAATAGGAAAACAGAGAAACAAAGCCAGTAAATGGGAAATTATTCGGAAATGCAGGAAAGGTAAAGAAAAATGGATTGATGAAAAGTGTAAAAAGGTACAAACTAAGATGGAAATATGAAAGACAGACAAAGCATACAAACTAATTAGAATCAATTTTAGGAATATAAAACCATATATAAGAATATAAGGGGCACGGGAGGAAACGTCATTATAGAAAATGTAGAGAAAGTGGTTAGATGGCAAGAATATATAGGGAATTTATATGCAAGAAAGCAACTAACAGCATTAGACAAGGAATCAGACATTGAAAAGGATCGCTTGTGATATCCTATACTTAGAGATGAGTTTGAATTAGCATTAAAGGGTCTGAAAAATGGAAATGCGCTGGGTACAAATAAAGTGCAAGCAAAAAGTAAATATTAGGAGAGGTGTTAGACAGGGATGTGCCCTATTCCCATTCATTTTTAACTTGTACTTCGAAGAAGCAATAAATATTGTCAAAAGCAGGAAGACATTTGGAATTACTATGCACGGACAAAGGATTAATATGCTTAAATTTGCAGTTGATATAGCGGTATTAGCATCTAACAAGGAAAGCTGCTCTTATGGAAATGGAAACTGTTCTAACAGAGAGATAAGGTATGAAAATTAACAAAAACAGAACTAAAGTACTAGTATGCAATGGAGGAAAAAATACTTCAGAAAACAAGGATACAGATCGGTAACGAAATCTTACAAGAGGTTAAAGATTTCTGCGGCCTAGGAAGCCAAATAACGGAAGAAGAGCGCAAAAGTTATAAAACAAAGGTTAGCACAAAGCCGTGCTATATTTAACAAGAAAATGCAACTACTGTGTTCAAAGACAACAAACAGAAACAAGGAAGAGATTGCTTATAACATATGTGTGAAGCATAGCACTGTACGGCTGTGAAACCTGGACAGTAGTAGAAGCGCACAGGAAAAAGACAGAAGCCTTTGAAATGTGGTGCTACAGACGTGTGATGAAGATATCATAGACAGACAAAGTTAAGAACCAAGAGGTATTAGAAATAGTAGGGGCAGAAAGAAATACGTGGAAAACAAATAAAAAATAGGAGAGATAGGATGATAGGCCATATACTAAGTGCGGAATATATTAGAAGCAGAGATAGGTAAAACAGAAGTAAATTAAAACCTAGGTTAGACTATTGCACACAGAGAGTCAAAGATGTAGGTTGTGGGAATTTCAGGAAAATGTGTGAGCTAGCTCAGAATAGAAATTAATGGAGGTACGCGTCCAACCAGTTCAAAGATAGGAAACCTAATGACGAACAAAACAACTATACTTAAACATGATGATTATTATAAGCAACTACAGGTATTGGTCTTACAATATTCTCAAGTAATGTTAGTTGTGAGAAAGCATTTACTGGAAAACTATTAATTTGACAAATTTCTAAGTGTTGGAGGATCCTTGGTAGCCACAGGTTGCTTAACTCCCTTCACATACCACCGAATCTCGGTGAAATAGGGCATATAATTAGAAAACAACAGAAGGGGAACCAAGCTGTATCGAGGCTGTAGGAATTTCAGGAAACAGTGTAGTCTAGCTCAAAACAGAAATATTGAAGGTTCGCGTCCAACCAGTTTCAAGACGGAAAACTTAATGACGAAAAAAATAGTTGCACTTAAATCTGATGATTATTATAAACAACTACATATGTTGGTTTTGAAATATTTTCTACTAATGTTGATTGTGCGAAAAAATATATAGAAAATTTATTCATTCGGCAAATGTTCAAGTGCTGGGGGATCTTGGTAGCCGCAGGCTGCCTAACCCCCTTCACATACCTTACATGTGATTTTCCAATGCTCCTCCCGAAGGTACTACATTGGCCAGGAAGCAAGTTGTTTTTTGCCTGGAAAATTTGGAATTGTACCGAACCCTTGCTGTTCCAAGCAAGGTAGGGATCTTTAACGTGCGTGACACCACACACACACGGGACCTCCATTTTACCTCTCATCCGAACGAGGGTCTATTTTTGTAAAAAATGCTCGCCTAACATTTTTCAAGCGGACCGTGTCGGGATTCGAACCCGGGACCTTGGACGTAGTAGTCACACACATACCACTACGGCACGGAGCCGCCTCCTTCATGTACCACTAAATCTCGATGAAACATCGGGGAAATATACTATAAATTTGTAAACATTAGAAGGGAAACCGAACTGCATCTTACAAAAAAGAGCAGCGGTAAAAGCCTTTTGGAATGTTGTGCTTCAGTTGTATGAGGATGATAGCATGTATAGTCAAAGTTAATAACAAAGAGGTTATAGAAATAGTAGGGGAATAAAGATATCTGTGGAAAACAAAAAAAAGTAGGAAAACTAGAAGGGCAGGATACGTTCTAAGACTTTTTGGGGAATAGTGCGGGATATATTACAAGCAAAGATAGGAAAGAAAGAGGTAGAGGGAGACCTAGATCAGACTATTATACGCAGATAGTGAAAAATGCAGACTGTGGGAATTTCAAGGAAATGTATAAGTTAGCTCAGAATAAGAAACAATGAGGATACGCGTCTAACCTGTTCCAGGACTGAAGACCTAATGATGTTGGATAAAATTCTGTATAGTTAAATATTTATTCTTTTCAGAATCCAAATGTAATCGTTCATGAGAAAATATTCTCCGTCAACAGTAAGCCTGACGTCACTGACACCGAAGTTACCAAACAAAGTTGAATCATTTTCGATATTATTCTTTCGATCTCTATGAAGTGCAACTATAATGTTTCGATCGCTTTTCACTGAGACGCAAGTTTTAACAGCCAAAATTTCTCTTATAGATCCGACCGTTAGAGCAGGATGTTCGTGCAACTTCCAATGTCTTATTTATAATGGACTGATCCGAACTGATTGATTTCAGCAAGTTCAATTTAATGAAATCACTTGGGAAAATATGCTTTACTTCCAATTCAATAGTGTCAATGTTTAATTCTCCTTCGGTGGCACCACCAGTGATTTGCATACACTTGTGTCATTTCGAGCTCCAACTAGTCTAATTGTTTGCTTTCCGCATGTAACTATCTTAGAATCATTAAATATTCCGAGTAGATGCCTGAGTGGTATCCTCATACTAAATACATCTTTCGTTGGGAAAGAGTTTGACGGATAATTCCATCATGCAATGTCTAAATGTCTTGAATCGTTTGCATCATAAGATAAATATCCCCTAAGGGTGCTGACTATGCCAGGATCGGGTACATTATCAACTTCCCTTCCATTGAGTTCATATGAGATTTTTAGCAAAGTTAACAGATCCATCTCCAGAAGTTTTTTAATGTTCCTTTAATGCAAATAGTTGCGTTATACTAAGTAACCAAGCATCGCCCTGATCAATTGTTATTTTAATTATATCATAGGCATTTTTACCAACGGATAATAGATACGAGTCTCTGAACGTTGAATTGACTCATCAAATCTTGGTTTTTGTGTATGTCGAATATTCTGTCGATAACATTGTAACCTAGTGATTGAAGAAAGCGTTTATTAAAAAAGCTTAACCCAGAGTCGCGTTTATTGACAAAACTTTTCTTGAAGGCTGATCGTGGTGATGACTACATTCCTTTTATATTCATACGCTCCCTGACGATCATTAAAAATTCGACCTATCACACTTGTATATTAGGAATGCTGTTGTAGGTATAAAATCTTTAAGTGCTAGACCGTAGCTGCCAGCAGTACCCAAGTACAATTGATTAATGAAATCAAATGATAGTGTTGGCGCTGCGTCCTCGCAGTGTAAAGATTGCAGACATGACGGATTACCACCCCTTAAAAAGAGTGCTTTTATAGAGAAACTGTAAGCACAAATGTCTGCAGTTGATCTACTGAAGTCTTAAAATCTCTCGTTATTGTAAACAATTTTAACTTTTTTTACCAAAATACTTTGTAGCAATTTTTTTGTTTGTCAAGAAAAAAAATTACTATTTGAAACAAGGCAAGAGAGAAAGGAAAAAATTTGAAAAAATTCGCCAAGAATGTTTGTTTGCAAAATTGAATGCATTCTCAATTTTTAATAAGCTTTTGATTCCATATGAAAAACATACGAGTTGTTATTTTCTAATTTTGTTCGATTACAAGGCTAAGTTCAACATTTTGTACCCACAATCGTGCAGAAAACAATTCAGCTGTTTTGAAACCTGGTGTGTAAAGTCATTAATAGTAATTTAATCTTCCAAAAGCCCGTGTAAATACTTTATTGTTCATGAATTACCTCACAGTTTGGATAAAAGTTATTTGTTATGTAATAGGTACCTTCTGATTTTAACAAGGGAGTTGCAGAAACAATTAGTAAACACTTTTGGGGTCCATCAAAAATCACTCACCCCTGACCAGCTGGATGACATAAAACGTCGGCCCCAGACTAATGTGGTACGTGATAAATACGCTTTAGAATATCAAAAATGTTGGTCGCCTATAGATTGCACGAATACCAGTTCGTGGCTTCCGTTTCTACGGCCTATTGTCTGACTTTTTCATTATTGTGGTTGGCACTATTGGGTTTTTGTGGTTGTTAACTCTACTGCGGGTTTGGGTTGTAATAAAAATCGATTAAGAAACTTAAAGTTTTTGTGCAGTAAATCTCACCATCAACGACTTTCCAACCTGCTTGCCTCGAAGATGTTCCGGAAGGGAACGGATTTAGAAAAGTACTTGCAAGGACAGTTCAAGCAGGGGAAGTTTCCTCAGAACAAATGTCTTACCAGAACAAATTTTAATGTCCGCGCACCGTGTGTATGAAACAAATTGGGAACCATGACGTATTTCTTCAATTAGCTTATGAGTCAATTGGTTGTATATACTTGGTATTGTTGTATATATTTCTAAACTTTTGATATTGTTACTACTTGAGTTATTATTGTCTATATTACTGTTACTGTTGTTTGTGTTTCTATATTCTTCGGAAGTATATAGTAATTTTGTTATAAGGGGAGTAGGATAGTTTTGTTTTTTAAAATGTTTAGAAGTTTTTTATGTTTCTGTTGTAGAATGTTGGATGAGATTAATTAATTAATTAATTCGATTTTAATCCTAAAATGAAATTTATTTTTGTTTCAAAAGGGTGATGCGAAAGATAATCTAAATATCTATTCGAATTGGTTGGTTTTTGATACCAATCTAAAATTATTTTATTTTTATCATTTCGAATTAATAAAGTGTCCAGGAACGGTATCGAGTTATTGGATTCTGTTTCTATGATAAATTGGATATGATTATTAAACCTGTTAAAAATATTGCGAGTTTCAGCTATTTTATTTTCAGGGATAGCTATTTCTATATCCTCAACAAATTTCTTTAAAAGTGGAAGGTTAAATGGAAGTTGTAGAATGACACTATTTAATAATTCATCCATAACTATTTGGGCAATAATTGGCTAAGAAAAAGGACACTATGATAAGAAAATTATGCGTGTGTATTATAAATCTAATGCACAATAATGCGCTCAACGTATACTTAGCGGAATTGATTTAAAATTGTATATTTTAATTTAATGGCAAATGATGCGATAAGAGGTTATAGAGTGGTCATTGAGTAACATACAACATCCCAAAAACCCAAGAAATCAAGGAAATCTTTCTAATACTTTTTAATTCTAAATACTTCTTGTCAGTGTAAAAACACTCTGTATATAATACTTTAGAAAAGCTTTATTTACAATACATAATAATTCCCTTAATAGTATAATACGTAAGTTAAGCATTCCGTGAAAATCTTCCACTGAAACTATGAAACACCATTATAAAAACCGGTATAAAGGAAAATACATATCCACGCTGCTAAACGTATATTTCTGTTCATTTTATAACAAGATATACTCCATTTGTAACCAGACTAAAAACAATTTTAATGCGAAACGTAGAATGGTGTATTTTGAAATGAAACTACTTCATTTCGCTAGATTTCTCGGAAAATAGATTTATTCATTCGGTGGCGAGAATAAATCCATAAATAACATTCGTAGAAATATGGAAATAACAGGTAATTATCCGTACGACGACACAACATGAATAAAAACATTCCAACCAGCGAGGCTGTAATATGCGATAAGACTTTTAATAGCCCATAAATCTATAGATACCAAGCTATTACAGATAAGCATTTTTATGAATTCTTTTAACTGCACCAATTAATGAACAAAGCAAGATATTTACGAACTAATAAATTAAAACTGGTAGCTAATTTAGATAACCTAAAATAGCAACTGACAACATTTTCAACAAATCTCCGTCAGCTTTATAAATCAGAACAATTAGAAAATTATAAAAGTTTTCCAGAGTTAAAGACGTAAAACTTTTATTATATAAACCGGAAGACTATGCAAACGAGATCAGTGACCAATAGTCTGGTTATAGATCACTTGCTGGTTATTCTTTTGTCTGTCAACTACGAGTAGTAATTAACTTAAAATTACGTTCAAGTTCACGTTAGATGTTTGAAATATTTGTCAAGAACGATGTGTTTTACAGTTATGACATACAGTTCGACATACAAAGTAAACTTTATACAAAATGAAGTTAATTAATGAAGTAAATCCCTGTACAGTACATTGAAATAGAAAATATGATAGAGGGACGCATGGTATGGTTTTCAAACCCACTTTATTGATAATTCACTTTTGAAAGGATGGAACTACATGTATATAGAAATTTAATTAACAATTTGGATAAGGATAAATTTACGAGCCCAATAATAATTTATTGGTAAACGCACGTATATCATTGTTAAATCTTTTGAAGGACATTTGCCAGCTATAGTTATTTTAAGTAGGTACAGGCTCGAATTCTGTCTGGGACCTTATATTTTCCATCTCTCAATTACTACTACTTAACTGTAGTAGTAGTAATCGTTGTAGATGGCAGCGGATTGAAACCGTCCAGCAACTAGATTAATTGAATTTATTTACGTAAATACTATGTTTTCTTCACATTCCAAGCTTTGCCTTCTGACTGCAAACCTATTTATCTTCCAAATGAAGGCTAATTCGTTTTGCTAGTGAAGAGAGGCCAACACCTTCTTATTTGGGATATCTAGACCTGCTGTGCCTTAACCTCCTATACATCTTACATTCTCCTATGTACCAAGCAGAAACTGTTTCATGCTCTGCGCAAACTGAGCACCTACGATCTGATTCGACTACTATAAAAATAATATGTTTCCGTATCTTGAAGCGGTCAGTGAGAACACCTGCCAACACACTAAGTACTTTTATGTAATTACTTAATAACCATGTCGTCTTTAATTCATCAAGCGCGGATATCATTACCTCTGTCTGCCTACAGGCATTTTTCTTTTTCACTCTTCTTTCCAGTTTCCTCTTCGTTGATAATTTTAATTCGGACGCCAAATTTTAAATTGGAAAATCATTCAAAAGCTCGTGTTTCATTTTAAGAGTATATTTTACAGTAATTTGGAATTATTACATATAGATAAAAAAATATTTTGATCATATGCCCCTTTTTTATAATTAATCTCGATATGTCAAATTCTACTTCATCAGTTTTCGAAAATACTTTCATTTTGATAGATTGAATTATCAGGTAACCTTGCACCAAGTTCAATTACAGTTTATATTGGAGCAATAAATACATCGTCGGTGCGCTCCATAAAAAGCAATTCAGAAACTATCTATAAATAACCGAATGTTGAATGACTCCTCATAATCTACCGGTTCTATATAATGAAATTCTAAATACGCCATCGTTCTCGAACATTTCTAATAAATTTTAGGAGTTCAGTCTCATCCCATAATGTAATAATTAACATTAATTTCGTATCTTCTTATTTGTGATTACCTCTCAGTTTAAGAATTAGTACAATCATATCAATTATTACTATCTCTTATTAATGCTCGTCGTTTATCTAGCCCTATCATAATCTTATGAGATTATGTTATAATTTAAGCCATTAGAAACGTGTTATCTTATCTGATTTATAAGCTTTACCGGGGTTATTGCGTTCTACGAACTTCTTAATTGATGTTCAATCGCACACGTTAGTCGTTAGCGTAAGATAGTGGATTTTAGAACAATCTCGAAAAATAGCTCCTTAAAAAAAATACCTTGCAATTATGTTATAATGTTTTGAAAAAGAGTGCTTGACATTGAAGTCATTTGGTATTTCCAAGTGGATGAATCCTTACACATGGAGTTTTCGATCAAAGTATGCTTTATATTTTCGCAGGCTAGAACTTGCTTTAAATAATATTTTTAAAAAAAATATTTACACATTAGTTAGAACATGCGTTTAACTTATGTACTAAAATAAACTTATCTTACCTGAAATCTTATACAGGTTAAATACTAAATATTTGAAAATTTAATTTTCTCAACTTTGGGCCGGTTTTTCTTGCAGAATGCGGTGCTCAATGACCTATTGGATGATTTTAAATGAACCCGGACTTTGGGTGACAATAAAAGTGCTGTGGTTTGAAGATACCCGACCTGGGACGTCAATAAAAGATTCAATGGACTAAAGTGGTTAATAAAGGTGTTCCCTAATTATTTTAGCAAGCTCAGTTTAAATAAAACTACTAGAATCAGATATCAAACTTATTGACACTAAATATTTTTTAGCAAACAATCTTTTAAAGAACAATTACTACATGCACAAGGCTTTTCTCTAACAAGCAATTTCAACCTCAAAAAAAAAATTTCGTACAAATATTAAACTCTAAAAGTAGAGTTCAAAATTTGCCACGATGGTTTTGCCTTACAAACAATATCATAGATCAAACAAAAATATAATTTCAGAGTATTTACTTACCGAATTTGAGTCCAAAGTCTATTTTATAAGCAGGGTGAATACACTCTAATCTTAATTTCATTTACCAGTAACTCTTTAATTTACTCTTATTATGCACAAAATTTGTCAAGATAAGATATATAACTCAAAGTCCACCCCTTATAACCAGATTTTAAACGTGTCTAATCAGTTAGGTTTAATAATTTTCTTTATTATAATGGCATAATCCCCTTAGGCTGCGTCTCTTTTCAAATCGAATTATCAACTTGCACACACTCTACTCTAATTTCAAATATTAGCACACAAAATGCTTTTATCATAAAACTTAAAGTATAGATAGTAGTGTCCTCTTTAAAATTTTAAAACGATGTAATTCTTATTTTACTGTGTAAATTATGATGGTCATTTTTGTTGCCTTTGGTTGGCCCGTAGTCATCCACCCATGTTCAGATTGTTAAAATTTTACAACTAAATACCGTTAAAAGTCAAAATGGCATTCTAAATCTATATACGCTTATATTCGCATTAAAACTTTATGCCAAGTAGTCCATCGTTATTTATGCATTTTACGTTTTCCAATTAATCTTTCTTACTTGGGTTTATTTAAAACCCACATTGCCTTCTCTCTTATTAATACAATAACTTCAAAAACTAAACTGTAGTATTTTACTAGTTCGACGGCATTGTGGCGTTTCTAATAAGTACTGAACGACTGCCTCTGATTCGCTTTTAATTGGCGTTATATAGTCAAGTCTTGGTGTGTTAGGGTTTGCTCTTTACGTAGGCATCGAAAATAATCATGAACAATGCAACCTCTAGAACTTTGTTGTTTTAAAAACTTCGAGTTACTAATTACTTCCACATACCTATGCGTTATCTAATCTTTAAGACTTTCTACATTTATGGCTGCTCGCCTTAATTGGACGAAGTCGTTTACCTTTTCTGTTTCATGCTATTACTGAATTTTCTAGAAGTTCAATCAATCCGTTTTAATTTATTGGTGAACGCACGTATATCATTGTTAAATCTTTTGAAGGATATTTGGCAGCTATAGTTATTTTAAGTAGGTACAGGCTCGAATTCTGTCTGGGACCTTATATTTTCCATCTCTCAATTACTACTACTTAACTGTAGTAGTACTAATCGTTGTAGATGGCAGCGGATTAAAACCGTCCAGCAACTAGATTAATTGGATTTATTTACGTAAATACTATGTTTTCTTCACATTCCAAGCTTTGTCTTCCCACTGCAAACCTATTTATCTTCCAAATGAAGGCTAATTCGTTTTGCTAGTGAAGAGAGGCCAACGCCTTCTTATTTGAGATATCTAGACCTGCTGTGCCTTAACCTCCTATACATCTTACATTATCCTATGTACCAAGCAGAAACTGTTTCATGCTCTTTGCAAACTGAGCACCTAGGATCCGCTTCGACTACTATAAAAATAATATGTTTCCGTATCTTGAAGCGGTCAGTGGGAACACCTGCCAAAACACTAAGTACTTTTATGTAATTACTTAATAACCATGTCGTCTTTAATTCATCCGGCGCGGATATCATTACCTCTGTCTGCCTACAAGCATTTTTCTTTTTCACTCTTCTTTCCAGTTTTCGTTGATAATTTTAATTCGGACGCCAAATTTTAAATTGGAAAATCATTCAAAAGCTCGTGTTTCATTTTAAGAGTGTATTTTACAGTAATTTGGAATTATTACATATAGATAAAAAAAATATTTTGATCATATGCCCCTTGTCTATCATCTATACATAAAATATAAAAATAAGGATTGTTAAAACTTTGTTATTTGAAGATAAATCCAAGTTATATTAAATAACTAGCAAAATGTAAAATATAGATGCATTTAATTACACTATCATACTTCAGGACCTGAAATCGTAAATAATTAATGGTAAATGAAGTGCAGATTTATCAAACAGTAGACAATTTTGGGGTTAAAATCAAAATAAAGCAAAGAAAAATACAGTTAAAACGACGTTACGTTAAATGTAATGTTGTCTTTGCTGCAGATTCCTATAATATATTGTAAATTTGTAACACTTTAGCGTTTGGTTAAACAGAAGCCGGATGAAAAAGGGGAAAAATTAATCTAAAACGGGCAAAATTATTATTGATGAATTTCAGTAATAACTAGTATCAATTCAACATATTTCAAATATTTTGATTTTAGAAAATATAATTTCAATTAGAGTAATTATTATAATTAAAGCAATAAAAAATTGAGTTGACTTAAAATAAATTGGTACAAGTTAATACAATTTGAAGATATCGCTTGAGCCATAATAAGATACACGTTGCAATAATAAAAATCGCTGACAGGAAGTTTCCATAAGTCATACAATGTAATAATCATGTAACAAATGCAAGCTGCATGTAATAAACTCAAACTCCGAAATCAGCAAGTTATTTATGATAAAATACATATTAGAACGAGCTTAGATTCATAAAATAATTTAAACGACAGAAGGATAAACCTAATACTTATTTCAATAAACTTTGATAGCTGAAGCGTGTTATTTAAAGAAAGCTTTAACATTAGAAAGTAAATAACTATGAACCAACTAATATGAATATTTCCTACCATAATTATTTTAAATATAAAAGAACTTTTATCCATTTGTAACTAAATAAATTAAATTCAATGTTAAATGGTTGGAAGATAAAGAAACCTTAAAGATACTGCAATGATAATACAATGCAGAAAAAAACTCGTACGTTTAGAAATGAAATCCACCAGTATTAAGTTGAGATAATTAATTACAGCATTAAATACAAAGTACAATATTTCAATATATCTATAATACGAGACTTGTTCAATTGAAACCCATCTTTGGTTCAAGAAAAATTTATAGACAACTAAATTTACAAAATACAAATAATTACCACTACGATTAAGGCACATATACCATTGTTTCGTCGACCTATGTATACCCTGTCTAAAGAAATCTTGTGGCTGCTGCTCAAAGAATTCTTTTACGGCGTTTTGTACTTCTTCGTCCGACTGAAAACGGTTACCTTTTAACGCTTTCTTCAGTGGCCCAAAGATGTGAAAATCGTAAGACGATAAATCGGAACTATGGGATGGATGCTCTAATATCCTCCATTTCTTTCGCTGTAGTTTTCTTTCACTACGTTAGCAACATGAGGTCGAGCATTCTCGTGAAGCAGAATGACATCACGTGAAAGCTTCCCTGGACGTTTTCGTCTTATTGATTGATGGATCTTGTTCAAAGCTTCATTATAGAGGTTTGCGTTGATATGCACCTGAGGTTCTGTAAATTCTATCAACAAGGGTCCTTCATGGTCGAAAAAAAATGTCAACAGAAGGTTGAACTTTAAACTTCTTTGGTGGAGGAGAATTTGCGTGTTTCCATTGTATCCATGACAGCTTACTGGATGATTCAAAATAATGACACCAAGATTCGTCGCCAGCAACTATTGACGAGAGAAAATCGTTACCATTTTGTCTGTATTCCGTGAGGTGTTGCAAAGATAAGCCCATTCGCAAGCTTTATTGGTTCTCTGACAAAAGGCGAGGAACCCATTGCGCGCAAACTTTGCTGTAGCCTAGTTTGTGTACGATGCCATTAACAGATCCGATACTCAAACCAACATTTTCTGAAATTAGTCTGATTGAAACTCGGCGATTTTCTCTAATCAGGCCTTCCGCACATGCCATATTTCTGTCTGTTGACGCAGTACACATTGCACCTGGTTGCGGCTTATCATTCGTCCCTTTGCGCCCATTCTTAAATTTTCGACACCATTGCTTAACAGTTGGATACGCAAAACATGCGTTTTCATACACAGCTTGCATTCGTGTATGAATTTCCAATGGTTGCAACGCAAACCTTTAGCACACAGAAATATAATGACCGCACGCTGATCACATTTGGTCGGATTGTTAACAACAAACGTCATTTCAAAGTCACAATACTTAAAATCGCTGTCAATTATATACGAGAGAAACTGACCAGTGGGAAGTTTACAAACACCACTAACGTTGCAAAACGTCAGTTGAGTGATTACAATTGTTTCCAAGGCTAACCTGACCAAAGATGGGTTTCAATTGAACAAGCCTCGTAGAATAACCATAATCACGCGGCATTTGCACGACAGGATCATGTTAGTTCACGTTTTCTTCATGTATTAGGAAAGAAAGACATATTCTCCTCTTAAAACACCAGAAGTATAAATAATTGAAAAACCAAACGAATTAATGAGTTGCGAGCCATAAACAGAGGCATTGTGCTAGTTAACAGTAAAAGTTTGGTTTATCTTCAAACATCGCTTTGATAACGAAATAATAAATGGAAGTTCACGTGGTGATCTACAAATTTCGACATAACTTACAATACAAAAATGTATTGGGACAGTTTGATTTCCAGCAAATTCGATTTGGAATTAAATACCCGATGGTTAGATAAATTACTCTTGCATTCAATGAACTTTTTTGTAGTCACTTAAAGATATAAATGTACGTCGTACTTTCTTAGAAGTTAGGGGTTGTTTTGGTGGCTTTTGCATAGGAATAATTGTGTTATAAATTGTTGAAATACCGAATAGTGGAAATACTTAAAGTTATAAGATCTGGACATTGCGAGTTTAAGTGCAACTGATTGTAATATTTAATGATAAAGGTTTTGATGCATTAAGAACCAACTGATACTGAAATTTTACTAATTCTTTGTATGTGTTCTGTTATATTATTATATTATATTTTTAGGTCTCTGACGTGAATATTAATGTAAGCAAATTTATGATTGTCTATGCATACTTGTTCACAGAAATGCTGAAATAATGTAAGTATGAAAACGGATTTAAATATGGTGAGATTTGTAGTTTTATTTGTTTAAACATATAGGTCACATTTTGTTAGACAAAATCCATTTCACTAAGAAAGTACATTAAATACAATCCCTGCCGGGTTGCTTATTATCTAAAGGGATTTGCTACGTTCATTTTTGTCGTCTCATTGGTTTTTCATCTCAATCAATTCCGTTCCACTTATAAATCCTTCAACCTGTGAATAACAATACGCAGTTTAATAATTTTCACCTAAAACCCCTTTTTCTGTTAAAAACGAAAATTCAATAGTTTACATCTTGTAAAATTTCCTTTGCTAATCATAAGTCCGCTGTACGATAAATTTTGTTACATAAACTACGTTGCTATTCTTCAAAATTTATTTGCGTTAGAACAAAAGTTATGCGATAATGAAATAATTCGTAACATGTCGTTAGGTAACCTTCAATTTGTTAGATATTACGACCACGTATAATGGGTTTACTCTATTGTCCCAAAGTAACTTGTTGGAGATAAGATCGCGCGTTATCCGATAAAGTTGCTTCTTACTTCGGTAACTCGAGTTTTCCAGTGTACTCGTTCGTTAACAACGAAATTAATATTCATTTTGCTCTTGACTCTGAACCCCAAAACAGTGAATAGATTGTTGGTTGTTCCTGTTTCGTTTTGCGTTGTAAAAATTTCGCGCACACATTGTGTGCTTTCGTCCGGGGGCCTGAAAGTCCCTGGAAATGGTCGTCCCCTGGTTGTGATGGGAGGCCAAATTGGGTTTCTTTTTTGTTTGGGTGTAGGCCCACCTGGTCGTTGCTTGCCGTGGACCATTGGAGTTACGATGGCAGCTATGCTACTATGCTGACTTCCTCCTCTCCTCCCGACGGTTGGTAAGATAAACAACTTGGCGCAGAGAGGTATGTGACCCGTTTCCTTTTTTTATATGTGGAAAATATTTATTTCGCCGCTGGCTACGCTAGTGCAGCTGTGTATATTTCTTTAATGCTTAATACAGCGTGGTCTACCTGTAATACGTTAGATTAATTCTGACTACACCGTAAACCTGCCTTTAATGTTTTAATTTAATTCTTGCCATGAAGTAAACCTATATTTAATACTTTTAAATTTAACACGTGTACTAACTGGACAACCTAAATTTACATTTAATATTTTTACATATAACATACTTGCTATTGACAAATGCTAAGCATTACTTTTCCTTTTTTGACCATAATTCATATGACAAGGTGTCACAAAATAGTTCAAAATTATGGTTTAATGGAGAAATACAAAAAGTAATTAATATACGAAATAAATTTTATAAAAAATTTACATTCACAAGAAGTATGGAAGATTGGAAAGCATACAAAGAATGCAGAAATAATGTGATATTCATGATCCGTAGAGCTAAGATTAAATATTATGAAAAGAAAATAGATGAAAATAAAGGTATCCCAGTAAAAATGTGGAAGACTTTAAAACTTGTATTAAAAACCGAACGTATTCAAAATAGTAAGCACATTATATTTGAGAATACACTAGAAACTAATGACAAAACTATTGCTGAAAACTTCAATACTTACTTTATAAATAGTATAACAGAAATTACATCATCAATTGGTATTGAAAAGTTTGAGTTTCACGATCCAATACGTACAAGCATGAAGTAATTAATTACTTTTAAATTATTAAAAATACATGAACTAAAAGAATTGGTATATAAGCAAGCAAATAAAAGCAGCCCGGATGGTGTAAACAGTAGAGTTCTTAAAGAACTTTTTGATATTATTGGTTATCCGCTACTAAACATAATAAATATGTCCCTTATGCATGGTATTGTGCCCAAGGACTTAAAGATATCAACAATTACACCAATTCAAAAAGTAGTATCAACAAAGAAATGCGAAGAGTACAGGCCTATAAATATGTTGGCTACAATTGAAAAGGTATTAGAAACAGTAATATATAAGCAACTGAAGCAATTCTTGGATGAGACTAACATATTAACCACCTATCAGTCTGGTTTTCGAACGAAACACTCGTGTGAAACAGCGATTCAGCTAATTATAAATGACTGGAAAGAATCAATGGATAAAGGAAAGGCAGTGTGTGCAGTCTTTATAGATTATAAAAGAGCATTTGAGACTATAAGTAGAAATATTCTCATTCAAAAATTGGAAAAATATGGAGTTAAAGACAATGCGTTAGAGTGGTTTAAAGACTACCTACAAAACAGGGAGCAAGAAACGAGATGGCAACGGGAAACATCTAGTAAATCAGAAATTGAGTGGGGTGTTCCACAAGGAAATATTTTGGGACCATTGCTTTTTATAATTTACATAAACGATATAGTGAATGTAGTGAAGGTAACAAAGATGCATATGTTTGCTGATGACACTTTAATATATGCTGAAGGTGCAAATGTAATAAACCTGATTAAATCTGTAAATAGTGACTTAATAAGAATTAGCAAATATTTAGTTGGAAATAAGCTGAAGATAAATGTTGATAAAACAAAATGGATGTTGTTAACGAATGATAGAAGTTATCAAATGATAAAAACAGAAAATAGGAATGTACAAATAGATGGGTCTGATATTGAACTGGTAGAGAACATTAAATACCTTGGCGTAATAATCGACCGAAAATTAACTTTTAAAATGCATCTACAGATGAGAAGAATTAGTGCAAAGTTATCAAGTTTTGCTGGAATAACTTTATATAGAGCAATAGTTTATCCACACCTAACATATTGCAGCACCATTTTATTTGTCTCAAACCAAGGTGATTTGAAAAGATTGCAAAAGATACAAAATCGTGCAATGAGATGTTTATTAAAATGTAGCAGATTTGCCAAAGTCCGTAAAATGTTAGAATGCCTTAATTTTTTAAATGTTCAGGAACAACTGAAATATAATAGTATGGTTTTTATATATAAAATTATAAATGGTTTGCTGCCTTCGTACTTGGTTAGCAACTTAATTAAAGTGTCATATATACATAACTACAGCACAAGACAAGCAGACAATTACTATATATACAAGAAGAATAAAACGATAACCACAAAAAATGTATTTCATTATGGCGTTAAGATGTATAATACGTTACCAAAATCAGTTACAAATCAGCCGTCTCAAAGAAAATTTAAGAGTACTTTAAAAAAATATATTTTAAGTTGTAGAAATGAAAACTAATTATATTATTAACTGTATTTTTAATAATTTGCTTTATAGTATAATATCTTGTTTTTATACTTTAATAACCTATATTGAGTTATGCAGTAAATCTACTTACTTGCTTACTTTTTTGTTCACTGAGTTTTCTTACGTGTTAACTGCGAAATGCGCACTTCGCGGATCCACTAGCTAATTTGTACTGTATAATATAGCTTAAATTTAATATTTTTAGTTGTATATGTGAATCAAGAAATTTTAGTTATTTTCCTTGTAATTTGTTAATAGATAATTGTGGGTCATGTGCTTTATATATTTTTCTTGTTTGTATTCTTTTTGGTATTTAGGCGAATCCCCCCACTCTCCGCGATTGGTAGTTGGCCTGGTATTTCGACGTTTCTTCCGACTACGTCTAGGAACGTAGCAAATTCTCGGTAGATTAAATTAGATGAGCTGGCACCCATAAACTTGACTGATTGAAAACCTAACAAAATAAGTTTTATTAGTAAAATACCTGAAAATTACACCTAGGGAAATTTTTTGATTATTCAATTTTCTTCTATTTTCTTTACTTATTTCTATAGGTACCCACCCCCACATTACTATAGTTAACCGGTACATTTTTATTTAGTTACGGAATTTTCGTCCCTTTTGAGCAATTCCACATTTAATAATTTAACGCTTCAAAAACCCGTTAACATATTAGTCAGAAATGTATTTCTGATCTCTCAATTTATGCTGTTTCCAAGAATGAAGTCTTCTATAGTCTATTGTCTCCCATCGATGAAAGGAATTAAAATTCTGAGTTGTATAAGCCCCGTTAGCTATGCAAACATTTTGTGTTGTCGCCATCTTGAACTTGGTGTTTGTAAAAAATTTTCTGGTTTACATGCTCCAACATAAATATCATGTGTCTAATCTATCTCACAAATTCCAAAACTTTTATATTTAAAAATACAGTAAGCATTGAACGTCAAATTATATGAGTCCGATAATTGCCTTTGTAAGACATACATAAACTCTATCATAAAAGTCAGCTACAGTGCAAGTAAATGAATGCTGAATATAAAATGGCTGATTCTTATCTCACTTAATACCGTTCCATTCTTAGAGCTTTATTTAGTACAATCATTTTGGTAGGAATTTTTATTAAAAATTTCTTGTGGCGCTCGACTTTTCCTTAATATTGTTTTTCGGGTTACGCTTTTATTAACATCTTTAAATAAATTTTTCCAATAAAGCCAAAATGCGTTACGAGAAATGCGAAGAACGAGAAGGTCTATATTTGAATTCACTTTTATCAAGCTACAAGCATTTCTATTAAACAGAATTTTAGCTTACATTTCTTATAAGCTTTATTTTTATAAAACACGGCTGTTTTTGTATTTTGCGAGATAATGAGCGAAAAAGAGTGTAAACATGACATTTTACATGTAACCCCATGCGATATTCAATAAAAACAGCATGTGGCCTTTCAGAACACAATGCAAGTTATGTAATCGAATTTTCATGGCATATAAATGTAAGTTCGAAAGTGTTTACATTTGTTCATCGCTGTTTTTCAACTACACTCAAGTCTAGTTATTAATACCAAAAATGAAAATTTTATTTGAAAATCTTCCTACGTGATTTGATTTTAATATTTTAGTGCGTTCATAAAAATAAAGTGTTTTACTCACATACAGTTCTAGAAATAAACAATAAAACAATGAAAAACTTTATTAAAGGTTACTAATGTAGACCTTGATGCAGCTTTACATTTTCAGGAAATGAAAAAGCTTGTCGTTTGTTGGTAGTGTGTTTAAGACCGCAAAAAGCATTTAATGTTACGAAAGTTATGGAATATAAACACCTGCTTGCAAAATACTGTAACGGTATATGAATATATATATATATATATATATATATATATATATATATATTATACTGTCAAGAAGGGGGTGGGCTTATAAAATGTTTAAATAGGGCTTCGAAACGACTTTGCTAGAATGGGGGTATATTTGGTTTTGTTTGAGTATTTTCTTTCAGGTATTTTTGGTTTATAAATTAACAACAACTATTCCACGTTTATAAATTTATAAAGCTTTTGAAACTGCATTGCATTCAACAACATATACCGGCCATAGACCAGGCTAAGCTAGTCATAAGTTTGCATTGTATACGTATTTTAATTGTTATGGTTGCACGTATATGAAATTTAATTTGGAATTAGCGTTTTCAGAACCATTTGAATGTAAAAACAAATATCAAAATTGCTTGGTATACTGCACGCTTTTAAAATTTTAAGGAGTTAAGTGATACTCCCGTAAAATTTGTAAATCAATTTCAGTTTGAATATGTTTTAACAATTAAAGATTGGTTATGTAATGACAGGACGTTTACCGAATAAGACATAAATGTCTGTTGCGTACAATTTAAAAGCTGAACCATCAAAGTTTGTTAGCTATTTTCAATATTGTAAAAAGTTCAATATACATAAATCACTGGATTACAAACCATCTAGAAAATGAATGTATCTAGAGAAAACAACTGTATTATTAATCAATTATTAATAATTATAAATTACATAGTGTGCGTAGAGATAGTTGTCATGGCAACGGAAAAAAAGAAGACGGATTTTATTTATAAGGGACTTCAAATTTATATTACTGAAAAATAGACGTGTTTTTGTACTGTTATGAGTTTTATTACATTTAAAAGTTACGAGAAAGTTTTGAAAGTCAAGTTGTACCTGGAGATAGCAAATAGTAGCAGTTTTACGGCGAATAAAAGTTAATTAAAAGAGGGAGTGCTGGTCTGTACCGTTATTGTTTGAAGACGAAAGCATAGTGGAATTGGAGTTATCTGAGTATTTGTATAACATAAAATTTGTAGAAATATTAGTAGTTTTATAGTCTGGAGATTACCAGTTGCTCGAGTTACTTATTTATTTACAGGAGGTGCCTGCAGCTGGTCACTTGGCTTCAGGACGGCTGGAAGGCGGCGCTTGTATCTGGATTCCAGGTATTAGTATTTAATATCTACGCAGTGCTTTAATCAAATTTATAAAAGTGGAACTAGTGTTTGGGTATACTTTTGGCATTTAAAATTATTTTGAAAAATCTTGGATATTTGTTTGGGTGTCTAGTTGAGAGGTGTTTGCTTAGGACGGACCCACCCTAGGTAGATTCCGCTACGTGTTTGACGGCCCTGTAAAATATTTAAGTGCAGCAGCCGTGTAAAATAGTTAAAGATAAATTGTGTGGCATAACTCAACAAGGCTCTAAAATAAGACAAGGAGTGACAGATAGATATATTACGCCTATCACTAATAAGGTAGGATCACAGTATATATAACAGATGAATTGTCCTAAGATAAAAAAAAGAAAGATCAATCCTGTAATCATGAATAGACAATACAAAATAGGTGGTAATTGATTATAAAAGGGTTCTCTATAACTCAATATATACCAAAATATAACAGATGGCGCCCAACAACGTGAGGCAGAGTAGATTTGTTAGTTGTACGTTGCATATATTCTATTTAAAAGTGAAAATTAATATTTGATTGACGTTTCATATATATTTATTTGACAGTTGTTGAAGGTTTTGAATTTATTGTAGTAGGCTAAGACGTAATTTGATATTCACACTTTGGTCAATTTTAGCGGCGGTAAAACATTAGGTGGGGCTCGAATAGGTAAATAACTTCGCAACAAAATATTTGTTCGCCTAAAGGTGGGGCTCGATAGGGCTGATTCAGATTTGCAGAGGTTGTGTAGCTTAGTGGGGCACATCATTGAAGTTTATTTTGAAAATTAAAGGACATGTCTGATGAGGAGAGAATCACGAGGTCAGGGAAAGTTTATGGAGTTGAGACTGGTGTGAGAGGGCAACCGGTGGTTAAGACTGTAGCAGCAGGGGATGCTAGGGATGAAGCTGGAGGATATGTGGAGCCGGAGGTGATTATTGTGAATTCAGGGATACATCGGGAGAAAATGAAATTGATAAGGGAAAAGAGAATATGCAGATCCAAGATGTGATGATGGTTTTGTTGGAATTAAAAGGGTCGTTAACTAAGTCGCATGAAGAATTGAGAGGATCATTGTTGGCCGAGGTTAGAAATTCACAAGCGGAAGTTAAGGAAAAATTTGATATGATGGAAATGAAAATTGAAGGAATTAATGTATCAATACAGAGCAGTTTGTGTTCATTTAAGGATGAAGTTCTGAAGGACGTAGAGGATAGAGTCCAGGTTGTAGAAGGGAAGGTAACAACAGGTTTAAATGAATTAAGGGAAGAGCTGTACATGGTCGAAGTTAGACAGACAGAAAAATTGCAGAATTTAGGTGAAATAGTTCGGATTCAGACGGAGGACAATATTAACTCTAAAAACGAAATTATAGGAAAATTACAGGCTAATATTCGAACGGATTTAAACATTGGGAACTATAGGTCATACCAGGGATCGAGAGAAAATTATGTGATTGAAAAGTATAACCAGGCGCAGCACCTGATTCCTAAATTAAGAGAAGATGAAATTATATTATTGTTGTCAAGGCATATGGAGGCGGAAATAACTAGGGCCGTAGCGATACAAAACGTTCGGACTTTAAGAGACTTTTGGAAATGATGCGAAATTATGACGTAGCTAGGACGTTTGAAACGAATAACAGGAAAATAGTGATAATAGGAATTGGGATAGGAATAGGAATAGCACAGACTACCAGAGGACTGGGGTGCAAGGATACAATTATAGGGAGAATGGACAGGACAACTACAGAAAGCAATATCAGGGAAATCAAAGGAGAACGAATAATAATTGGGAACAACGTTTTAATAGAGACGATAATTATAGGGGGAACAATGACTGGAACAGGACGGATAGGAATGACAGAGGTTTTGGACAGCAAAGGACGGGTTTTGGGCAGAGATGGCAGAGAGAAAGGGAGCAGAGATCAACGGATCAGGGGGAAATACCGACAGGGATTAGAGACCGAGAACGGGAGACAGATAGAAACTTGACGATCCAACACGTAACAACAAGAGACACGCGACAGAGATCGGAGGATAGGATAGAGAAAGTGGAGGTCCACGATGAACCCACGGTACAAAAAAACGTCGATTTATTAGTGTTAGGAAAATCAGATTTAGGGACACAGCATAGTATTAGTTTAGTAGATAAGTTGTTAGATAATAAGTTTGAAAGAAGGCGGGAGTTACCATTTATTCATATTAGTTTAGGGATTCTGTTTACACGGCATTGATAGATACAGGGTCGCAGTTATCGCTGGTGAGAGAGGAAATAGTTTTGAAACATGCAGAATTATTCAAAGGAAAATTTGTAGGGTTAAGAGTATTAATTTATGGTCTGCGATTAAGAGGAAGTTAACTACGATAGACAAAGTTGTACAGTATCGATTGTATTAGGAAGTACCAGACTAGGTGAAGTAGAGTTTTGGATAGCAAGAGGATTATATTTAGATTTTATTGTAGGGATAGATGTAATTGAGGAATTTGGACTGGTTATAGATGGTAAAGCACGAATGGTAAAGGTATTAAATTTAGAGAAGAAATGGGTGGTGCCTAAGGATAATCGGGATACTAGGGATGAGATAAATACAGATAGTATAGGATCAGGAAAGACTAAGAATAGAATTTATGATGGAATTGATGAGTTACGGTTATGTAATATATTTGAGAAGGTATTTGATGAGGAACAGATAGGATTAATAGGGTGGATATGAAGGAAATGTTATATGAGGTGTTTAATAGACATGCAGGAGTTTTAGTAATGAGCCTAGGTTTGCGAAGGAGTATACGCATAAGTTAGAGGTCACAGACGAGGGAAGTTTTCGTACTAGGGTATATCCAATACCATTTGCATTAAGGGGTCGAGTGAAAAATGAGATTAAAAAGATGTTAAAAGAGGGAATTATTGAATCAGCGAGAACACCCTATATCAATCCGGTAGTGGTTGTGCCTAAATCTGATAAGTTAGAATTAAGAATATGTTTAGATGCTAGGAGATTGAATGCGATTACTAAACCACAATTTGAACAACCAAAATCACTAGATAATTTGTTATACAAGGTAAGCGAGATGAAAATTTTAGCAAACTGGACTTAAAGAATTCTTTTGGCTAATTCCTTTGTATGAGGAAAGTCGGAAGTATACTGGATTTAGCATTGAAGGGAGATTTATCAGTACAGAGTTGTTCCATTTGGTCTTTCAACGTCATCCGCTGCATTAGTTCGAGCCATGCAGAAGTTATTAGATGAGTACGAAGACTTCTGTACGCACTATGTCGATGATAATTTGATTTTTCTAAGAACGAGTTAGAACATTTAGAACATTTAAGAAAAGTGATCCGAAGGTTAGACGAGGGAGGTTTGAGGTTGAATTCGAAGAAGTGTGAGTTTTTAAGGACCAGGTAAAGTATTTGGGGTTTGTCGTTGGCAGCGAAGGAATTAGAATTTGTGAAAAACGCTTGGACGAGTTGAAGAATTTGAAACAGCCAAGAAATTTGAAAGGTTTAAGAGGATTTTAGGTGTATTAAATTATTATCGTCGATTCATACCAAAATATTCGGAGTTGTGCATTCCATTGTTGGAGTTGTTAAAAAGAACGAAAGGTGGAAATGGAACGAGCAAAGGAGCAGGCATTTCGGGAGTTGAAGGCGGTATTTTATAGGGAACTGTCATTAAAATATCCCAATTTTACGGATCCATTTATTTTAAGGACAGACGCTTGAGTTTTGCAATAGGGGCTGAGTTGGTGCAGGTTCAAGAAGGAGAGAAGTGCCAATTTGTTTTATTTCGAGGGCTCTGAAAGACTGCGAGACTAGGTATTCAACAGCGGAAAAGAGATGCTGGCAATCGTATATGCTGTGAAGAAGTTAAGATTTTATTTATTGGGTAATAAATTTCTGGTTGAATCGGATAACACAGTGGTCACGTTTCTGAAGAAGAAAGAGTTTTGAACAGTCGATTGTATAGATGGGCGTTAGTATTGCAGGAATATGATTTTGAGATTAGACATAAACCTGGTAAAGAAAATGTTACGGCTGATTTCTTTAGTAGGAAGGATGAAGGGTTGCTAACGGATAGTAGGAATGGATTTTGATTGCATTGCAAGTGTTTGAAGATCTGGGAAGATGGTCGAATGCCAGATTTCATCGGATGCAAGCACACGAAGAAATAAGGGTGATCAGAGAAAAATTATTCAGAGAGAATTTAGAACAAGACAGAGGTTTTATATGGTCGAGGGAGTTTTGGTGAAAAGGTTATGGGATGATGAATTATTAGTGTTAACGACACAGGTAGCCGTTGAGCTGATCCAGGAAATTCATACCACGTTTGGTCATATAGGGATTCGTAAGACGTTCTTGATATTTAGGAAGCTTTCTATGCACGAAACGATAGAAAATTGGTGAAAAATTGCATAAATCTGTGTGAGACGTGTTTGTTAGGAAAGGATAAGAATGTGGTGTTGCAGAATCAAGTTAGATGTATAAGAGCAGAAGGTCCATTAGATATTGTGGCAATGGATTACTTGAGTAATTTGATACCGAGTAGGAACGGATATCAGCATAATTTAGTTGTAGTTGATATTTTTACAAAGTTTGTGCAGCTTTATCCAGCGAGGAGATGTAATTCTAGGCATGTATTGAGTTCTGTAAGAAAGTTTGTAGAACAAATAGGTAAGATGAATAGGGTATTGTTGGACAATGCAACGTATTTTCGTAATCGAAGGGTTGAAAGTAAATTAAGGAAGGATGGAATAAAGATGACATTCTGTAGTATCAGACATCCTCAAGGAAATCCGTGTGAAAGATATATTCGAGAAGTAATAAAGTTTTTGAGGTTAATAACGCAGGAACAACATGATCGGTGGGTAAGGTATTTACCGCAAATAGAAGAATATATTAATTTTGTACCAAGTTCAGTGACAGAAATGTGTCCTGTGACATTGATGAAGAAGGTGATTCCAGCAAGACCGTGGAGAGCTGAACAAAAAGTGGAGGATATAACGGAGTTGTTGCATAAAGTCAAACAACAAGTCGAAACGATACAAAGAAGGAGTTGGAGAAACGTAACAAGAAAATCAAGAAGCAAGTGGTTTTTTCAGTTGGGGATCTTGTTATTGTTAAAAGATTGAGAATGTCAAATTGGGAAAGAAATATTTGTGCCAAGTTGTTATTTCCATACGAAGGTCCTTATCGAGTGAGAAGAATTTTGCAGAAGGGAATACTTACGAATTGGAGAATGACAGGGTGAATGTCGGGGACGTTTTCATATAGAAAATTTGTATCCATATTTCCATGTGGAAAGTAAAGTATCGCAAGAATAAAATTAACACTGTAAATAATACTAACGAGCTTAAAACTATACAGAACATACAGAAACTAACACTTAATCCTCATACATAAAGAAAAAAACTATAGTGATTTTAACTAAAATTTAAAATTTCTCAACCATTAAAAGAATTACTTATATCCAGGAAGCAAATTTTCATTTTTATTTAAAATCAGTGGGGCCTTATATACTGTCAAGAAGGGGGTGGGCTTATAAAATGTTTAAATAGGGCTTCGAAACGACTTTGCTAGAATGGGGTATATTTGGTTTTGTTTGAGTATTTTCTTTCAGGTATTTTTGGTTTATAAATTAACAACAACTATTCCACGTTTATAAATTTATAAAGCTTTTGAAACTGCATTGCATTCAACAACATATACCGGCCATAGACCAGGCTAAGCTAGTCATAAGTTTGCATTGTATACGTATTTTAATTGTTATGGTTGCACGTATATGAAATTTAATTTGGAATTAGCGTTTTCAGAACCATTTGAATGTAAAACAAATATCAAAATTGCTTGGTATACTGCACGCTTTTAAAATTTTAAGGAGTTAAGTGATACTCCCGTAAAATTTGTAAATCAATTTCAGTTTGAATATGTTTTAACAATTAAAGATTGGTTATGTAATGACAGGACGTTTACCGAATAAGACATAAATGTCTGTTGCGTACAATTTAAAAGCTGAACCATCAAAGTTTGTTGGCTATTTTCAATATTGTAAAAGTTCAATATACATAAATCACTGGATTACAAACCATCTAGAAAATGAATGTATCTAGAGAAAACAACTGTATTATTAATCAATTATTAATAATTATAAATTACATAGTGTGCGTAGAGATAGTTGTCATGGCAACGGAAAAAAAAGAAGACGGATTTTATTTATAAGGGACTTCAAATTTATATTACTGAAAAATAGACGTGTTTTTGTACTGTTATGAGTTTTATTACATTTAAAAAGTTACGAGAAAGTTTTGAAAGTCAAGTTGTACCTGGAGATAGCAAATAGTAGCAGTTTTACGGCGAATAAAAGTTAATTAAAAGAGGGAGTGCTGGTCTGTACCGTTATTGTTTGAAGACGAAAGCATAGTGGAATTGGAGTTATCTGAGTATTTGTATAACATAAAATTTGTAGAAATATTAGTAGTTTTATAGTCTGGAGATTACCAGTTGCTCGAGTTACTTATTTATTTACAGGAGGTGCCTGCAGCTGGTCACTTGGCTTCAGGACGGCTGGAAGGCGGCGCTTGTATCTGGATTCCAGGTATTAGTATTTAATATCTACGCAGTGCTTTAATCAAATTTATAAAAGTGGAACTAGTGTTTGGGTATACTTTTGGCATTTAAAATTATTTTGAAAAATCTTTGGATATTTGTTTGGGTGTCTAGTTGAGAGGTGTTTGCTTAGGACGGACCCACCCTAGGTAGATTCCGCTACGTGTTTGACGGCCCTGTAAAATATTTAAGTGCAGCAGCCGTGTAAAATAGTTAAAGATAAATTGTGTGGCATAACTCAACAAGGCTCTAAAATAAGACAAGGAGTGACAGATAGATATATTACGCCTATCACTAATAAGGTAGGATCACAGTATATATAACAGATGAATTGTCCTAAGATAAAAAAAAGAAAGATCAATCCTGTAATCATGAATAGACAATACAAAATAGGTGGTAATTGATTATAAAAGGGTTCTCTATAACTCAATATATACCAAAATATAACAGATGGCGCCCAACAACGTGAGGCAGAGTAGATTTGTTAGTTGTACGTTGCATATATTCTATTTAAAAGTGAAAATTAATATTTGATTGACGTTTCATATATATTTATTTGACAGTTGTTGAAGGTTTTGAATTTATTGTAGTAGGCTAAGACGTAATTTGATATTCACACTTTGGTCAATTTTAGCGGCGGTAAAACATTAGGTGGGGCTCGAATAGGTAAATAACTTCGCAACAAAATATTTGTTCGCCTAAAGGTGGGGCTCGATAGGGCTGATTCAGATTTGCAGAGGTTGTGTAGCTTAGTGGGGCACATCATTGAAGTTTATTTTGAAAATTAAAGGGACATGTCTGATGAGGAGAGAATCACGAGGTCAGGAAAGTTTATGGAGTTGAGACTGGTGTGAGAGGGCAACCGGTGGTTAAGACTGTAGCAGCAGGGGATGCTAGGGATGAAGCTGGAGGATATGTGGAGCCGGAGGTGATTATTGTGAATTCAGGGATACATCGGGAGAAAATGAAATTGATAAGGGAAAAGAGAATATGCAGATCCAAGATGTGATGATGGTTTTGTTGGAATTAAAAGGGTCGTTAACTAAGTCGCATGAAGAATTGAGAGGATCATTGTTGGCCGAGGTTAGAAATTCACAAGCGGAAGTTAAGGAAAATTTGATATGATGGAAATGAAAATTGAAGGAATTAATGTATCAATACAGAGCAGTTTGTGTTCATTTAAGGATGAAGTTCTGAAGGACGTAGAGGATAGAGTCCAGGTTGTAGAAGGGAAGGTAACAACAGGTTTAAATGAATTAAGGGAAGAGCTGTACATGGTCGAAGTTAGACAGACAGAAAAATTGCAGAATTTAGGTGAAATAGTTCGGATTCAGACGGAGGACAATATTAACTCTAAAAACGAAATTATAGGAAAATTACAGGCTAATATTCGAACGGATTTAAACATTGGGAACTATAGGTCATACCAGGGATCGAGAGAAAATTATGTGATTGAAAAGTATAACCAGGCGCAGCACCTGATTCCTAAATTAAGAGAAGATGAAATTATATTATTGTTGTCAAGGCATATGGAGGCGGAAATAACTAGGGCCGTAGCGATACAAAACGTTCGGACTTTAAGAGACTTTTGGAAATGATGCGAAATTATGACGTAGCTAGGACGTTTGAAACGAATAACAGGAAAATAGTGATAATAGGAATTGGGATAGGAATAGGAATAGCACAGACTACCAGAGGACTGGGGTGCAAGGATACAATTATAGGGAGAATGGACAGGACAACTACAGAAAGCAATATCAGGGAAATCAAAGGAGAACGAATAATAATTGGGAACAACGTTTTAATAGAGACGATAATTATAGGGGGAACAATGACTGGAACAGGACGGATAGGAATGACAGAGGTTTTGGACAGCAAAGGACGGGTTTTGGGCAGAGATGGCAGAGAGAAAGGGAGCAGAGATCAACGGATCAGGGGGAAATACCGACAGGGATTAGAGACCGAGAACGGGAGACAGATAGAAACTTGACGATCCAACACGTAACAACAAGAGACACGCGACAGAGATCGGAGGATAGGATAGAGAAAGTGGAGGTCCACGATGAACCCACGGTACAAAAAAACGTCGATTTATTAGTGTTAGGAAAATCAGATTTAGGGACACAGCATAGTATTAGTTTAGTAGATAAGTTGTTAGATAATAAGTTTGAAAGAAGGCGGGAGTTACCATTTATTCATATTAGTTTAGGGATTCTGTTTACACGGCATTGATAGATACAGGGTCGCAGTTATCGCTGGTGAGAGAGGAAATAGTTTTGAAACATGCAGAATTATTCAAAGGGAAAATTTGTAGGGTTAAGAGTATTAATTTATGGTCTGCGATTAAGAGGAAGTTAACTACGATAGACAAAGTTGTACGAGTATCGATTGTATTAGGAAGTACCAGACTAGGTGAAGTAGAGTTTTGGATAGCAAGAGGATTATATTTAGATTTTATTGTAGGGATAGATGTAATTGAGGAATTTGGACTGGTTATAGATGGTAAAGCACGAATGGTAAAGGTATTAAATTTAGAGAAGAAATGGGTGGTGCCTAAGGATAATCGGGATACTAGGGATGAGATAAATACAGATAGTATAGGATCAGGAAAGACTAAGAATAGAATTTATGATGGAATTGATGAGTTACGGTTATGTAATATATTTGAGAAGGTATTTGATGAGGAACAGATAGGATTAATAGGGTGGATATGAAGGAAATGTTATATGAGGTGTTTAATAGACATGCAGGAGTTTTAGTAATGAGCCTAGGTTTGCGAAGGAGTATACGCATAAGTTAGAGGTCACAGACGAGGGAAGTTTTCGTACTAGGGTATATCCAATACCATTTGCATTAAGGGGTCGAGTGAAAAATGAGATTAAAAAGATGTTAAAAGAGGGAATTATTGAATCAGCGAGAACACCCTATATCAATCCGGTAGTGGTTGTGCCTAAATCTGATAAGTTAGAATTAAGAATATGTTTAGATGCTAGGAGATTGAATGCGATTACTAAACCACAATTTGAACAACCAAAATCACTAGATAATTTGTTATACAAGGTAAGCGAGATGAAAATTTTAGCAAACTGGACTTAAAGAATTCTTTTGGCTAATTCCTTTGCATGAGGAAAGTCGGAAGTATACTGGATTTAGCATTGAAGGAGATTTATCAGTACAGAGTTGTTCCATTTGGTCTTTCAACGTCATCCGCTGCATTAGTTCGAGCCATGCAGAAGTTATTAGATGAGTACGAAGACTTCTGTACGCACTATGTCGATGATAATTTGATTTTTCTAAGAACGAGTTAGAACATTTAGAACATTTAAGAAAAGTGATCCGAAGGTTAGACGAGGGAGGTTTGAGGTTGAATTCGAAGAAGTGTGAGTTTTTTAAGGACCAGGTAAAGTATTTGGGGTTTGTCGTTGGCAGCGAAGGAATTAGAATTTGTGAAAAACGCTTGGACGAGTTGAAGAATTTGAAACAGCCAAGAAATTTGAAAGGTTTAAGAGGATTTTAGGTGTATTAAATTATTATCGTCGATTCATACCAAAATATTCGGAGTTGTGCATTCCATTGTTGGAGTTGTTAAAAAGAACGAAAGGTGGAAATGGAACGAGCAAAGGAGCAGGCATTTCGGGAGTTGAAGGCGGTATTTTATAGGAACTGTCATTAAAATATCCCAATTTTACGGATCCATTTATTTTAAGGACAGACGCTTCGAGTTTTGCAATAGGGGCTGAGTTGGTGCAGGTTCAAGAAGGGAGAGAAGTGCCAATTTGTTTTATTTCGAGGGCTCTGAAAGACTGCGAGACTAGGTATTCAACAGCGGAAAAGAGATGCTGGCAATCGTATATGCTGTGAAGAAGTTAAGATTTTATTTATTGGGTAATAAATTTCTGGTTGAATCGGATAACACAGTGGTCACGTTTCTGAAGAAGAAAGAGTTTTTGAACAGTCGATTGTATAGATGGGCGTTAGTATTGCAGGAATATGATTTTGAGATTAGACATAAACCTGGTAAAGAAAATGTTACGGCTGATTTCTTTAGTAGGAAGGATGAAGGGTTGCTAACGGATAGTAGGAATGGATTTTGATTGCATTGCAAGTGTTTGAAGATCTGGGAAGATGGTCGAATGCCAGATTTCATCGGATGCAAGCACACGAAGAAATAAGGGTGATCAGAGAAAATTATTCAGAGAGAATTTAGAACAAGACAGAGGTTTTTATATGGTCGAGGGAGTTTTGGTGAAAAGGTTATGGGATGATGAATTATTAGTGTTAACGACACAGGTAGCCGTTGAGCTGATCCAGGAAATTCATACCACGTTTGGTCATATAGGGATTCGTAAGACGTTCTTGATATTTAGGAAGCTTTCTATGCACGAAACGATAGAAAATTGGTGAAAATTGCATAAATCTGTGTGAGACGTGTTTGTTAGGAAAGGATAAGAATGTGGTGTTGCAGAATCAAGTTAGATGTATAAGAGCAGAAGGTCCATTAGATATTGTGGCAATGGATTACTTGAGTAATTTGATACCGAGTAGGAACGGATATCAGCATAATTTAGTTGTAGTTGATATTTTTACAAAGTTTGTGCAGCTTTATCCAGCGAGGAGATGTAATTCTAGGCATGTATTGAGTTCTGTAAGAAAGTTTGTAGAACGAATAGGTAAGATGAATAGGGTATTGTTGGACAATGCAACGTATTTTCGTAATCGAAGGGTTGAAAGTAAATTAAGGAAGGATGGAATAAAGATGACATTCTGTAGTATCAGACATCCTCAAGGAAATCCGTGTGAAAGATATATTCGAGAAGTAATAAAGTTTTTGAGGTTAATAACGCAGGAACAACATGATCGGTGGGTAAGGTATTTACCGCAAATAGAAGAATATATTAATTTTGTACCAAGTTCAGTGACAGAAATGTGTCCTGTGACATTGATGAAGAAGGTGATTCCAGCAAGACCGTGGAGAGCTGAACAAAAAGTGGAGGATATAACGGAGTTGTTGCATAAAGTCAAACAACAAGTCGAAACGATACAAAGAAGGGAGTTGGAGAAACGTAACAAGAAAATCAAGAAGCAAGTGGTTTTTTCAGTTGGGGATCTTGTTATTGTTAAAAGATTGAGAATGTCAAATTGGGAAAGAAATATTTGTGCCAAGTTGTTATTTCCATACGAAGGTCCTTATCGAGTGAGAAGAATTTTTGCAGAAGGGAATACTTACGAATTGGAGAATGACAGGGGTGAATGTCGGGGACGTTTTCATATAGAAAATTTGTATCCATATTTCCATGTGGAAAGTAAAGTATCGCAAGAATAAAATTAACACTGTAAATAATACTAACGAGCTTAAAACTATACAGAACATACAGAAACTAACACTTAATCCTCATACATAAAGAAAAAAAAAACTATAGTGATTTTAACTAAAATTTAAAATTTCTCAACCATTAAAAGAATTACTTATATCCAGGAAGCAAATTTTCATTTTATTTAAAATCAGTGGGGCCTTATATACTGTCAAGAAGGGGGTGGGCTTATAAAATGTTTAAATAGGGCTTCGAAACGACTTTGCTAGAATGGGGGTATATTTGGTTTTGTTTGAGTATTTTCTTTCAGGTATTTTTGGTTTATAAATTAACAACAACTATTCCACGTTTATAAATTTATAAAGCTTTTGAAACTGCATTGCATTCAACAACATATACCGGCCATAGACCAGGCTAAGCTAGTCATAAGTTTGCATTGTATACGTATTTTAATTGTTATGGTTGCACGTATATGAAATTTAATTTGAATTAGCGTTTTCAGAACCATTTGAATGTAAAACAAATATCAAAATTGCTTGGTATACTGCACGCTTTTAAAATTTTAAGGAGTTAAGTGATACTCCCGTAAAATTTGTAAATCAATTTCAGTTTGAATATGTTTTAACAATTAAAGATTGGTTATGTAATGACAGGACGTTTACCGAATAAGACATAAATGTCTGTTGCGTACAATTTAAAAGCTGAACCATCAAAGTTTGTTAGCTATTTTCAATATTGTAAAAGTTCAATATACATAAATCACTGGATTACAAACCATCTAGAAAATGAATGTATCTAGAGAAAACAACTGTATTATTAATCAATTATTAATAATTATAAATTACATAGTGTGCGTAGAGATAGTTGTCATGGCAACGGAAAAAAGAAGACGGATTTTATTTATAAGGGACTTCAAATTTATATTACTGAAAAATAGACGTGTTTTTGTACTGTTATGAGTTTTATTACATTTAAAAGTTACGAGAAAGTTTTGAAAGTCAAGTTGTACCTGGAGATAGCAAATAGTAGCAGTTTTACGGCGAATAAAAGTTAATTAAAAGAGGGAGTGCTGGTCTGTACCGTTATTGTTTGAAGACGAAAGCATAGTGGAATTGGAGTTATCTGAGTATTTGTATAACATAAAATTTGTAGAAATATTAGTAGTTTTATAGTCTGGAGATTACCAGTTGCTCGAGTTACTTATTTATTTACAGGAGGTGCCTGCAGCTGGTCACTTGGCTTCAGGACGGCTGGAAGGCGGCGCTTGTATCTGGATTCCAGGTATTAGTATTTAATATCTACGCAGTGCTTTAATCAAATTTATAAAAGTGGAACTAGTGTTTGGGTATACTTTTGGCATTTAAAATTATTTTGAAAAATCCTTGGATATTTGTTTGGGTGTCTAGTTGAGAGGTGTTTGCTTAGGACGGACCCACCCTAGGTAGATTCCGCTACGTGTTTGACGGCCCTGTAAAATATTTAAGTGCAGCAGCCGTGTAAAATAGTTAAAGATAAATTGTGTGGCATAACTCAACAAGGCTCTAAAATAAGACAAGGAGTGACAGATAGATATATTACGCCTATCACTAATAAGGTAGGATCACAGTATATATAACAGATGAATTGTCCTAAGATAAAAAAAAGAAAGATCAATCCTGTAATCATGAATAGACAATACAAAATAGGTGGTAATTGATTATAAAAGGGTTCTCTATAACTCAATATATACCAAAATATAACAGAATATATATATATATATATATATATATATATATATAAAGAATAGGTAAATTTAATGAGGCTTAAAATAATATCAAAGAATGAAATTTAACGGCAAGTTACTCAATATTAACCACAAGGGCATCCTGTCGACGCGTTTCGCCCTTATTGGGGCTGATCAGGACAGGAGTAGCAAAGATGTAATATTTAACACGAACACATTATGGGAAGTACAGCATCACCTAGCCCACAATTTGTGCCTTTGTGCTGTTTTACCAGACTTTGCAGGTTTTATCAACAGTCGGCACGGAGGAGATCCGGCTCAACTGACTTTTTCCATAGCCAAAGATTATAATTATTAAGAATAAGTAAATTTAATGAGTCTTAAAATAATATCAAAGAATGAAATTTAATGGCAAGTGACTCAATATTAGCCACAAGGACATCCTGTCGATGCGTTTCGCTCTTATTGGGGCTCATTAGGACAGGAGTAGCAGAGATGTAATATTGAACACCAACACATTATGGGAAGTACAGCATACCTAGCCCACAAATTTGTGCCTTCGTGCTGTTTCACCTGACTTTACAGGTTTTATCAACAGTCGAAACGGAGGAGATCCGGCTCAACTGACTTTTTCCATAGCCAAAGATTATAATTATTAAGAATAAGTAAATTTAATGAGTCTTAAAATAATATCAAAGAAACGAAATTTAATGGCAAGTGACTCGATATTAGCCACAAAGGCATCCTGTCGACGCGTTTCGCCCTTATTGGGGCTGATCAGGACAGGAGTAGCAAAGATGTAATATTTAACACGAACACATTATGGGAAGTACAGCTTCACCTAGCCCACAATTTGTGCCTTCGTGCTGTTTTACCTGACTTTGCAGGTTTTATCAACAGTCGGCACGGAGGAGATCTGGCTCAACTGCCTTTTTCCATAGCCAAAGATTATAATTATAAAGAATAAGTAAATTTAATGAGTCTTAAAATAGTATCAAAGAATGAAATTTAATGGCAAGTGACTCAATATTAGCCACAAGAGCATCCTGTCGACGCGTTTCGCCCTTATTGGGGCTCATCAGGACAGGAGTAGCAAAAATTTAATATTTAACACGAACACGTTATGGAAAGTACAGCATCACCTAGCCCACAATTTGTGCCTTCGTGCTGTTTCACCTGACTTTGCAGGTTTTATCAACAGTCGGCACGGAGGAGAGCCGGCTTAACTGCCTTTTTCCATAGCCAAAGATTATAATTATAAAGAATAAGTAAATTTAATGAGTCTTAAAATAATATTACAGAAAGAAATTTAATGGCAAGTGACTCAATATTAGCCACAAGGGCATCCTGTCGACGCGTTTCGCCCTTATTGGGGCTCATCAGGACAGGAGTAGCAAAGATTTAATATTTAACACGAACACGTTATGGAAAGTACAGCATTCCTAGCCCACAATTTGTGCCTTCGTGCTGTTTCACCTGACTTTGCAGGTTTTATCAACAGTCGGCACGGAGGAGAGCCGGCTCAACTGCCTTTTTCCATAGCCAAAGATTATAATTATAAAGAATAAGTAAATTTAATGAGTCTTAAAATAATATCAAAGAATGAAATTTAATAGTAAGTGACTCAATGTTAGCCACAAGGGCATCTTGTCGACGCGTTTCGCCCTTATTGGGGCTGATCAGGACAGGAGTAGCAAAGATGTAATATTTAACACGAACACATTATGGGAAGATCAGCATCACCTAGCCCACAATTTGTGCCTTCGTGCTGTTTTACCTGACTTTGCAGGTTTTATCAACAGTCGGCACGGAAGAGATCCGGCTCAACTGCCTTTTTCCATAGCCAAAGATTATAATTATAAAGAATAAATAAATTTAATGAGTCTTAAAATAATATCAAAGAATGAAATTTAATGGCAAGTGACTCAATATTAGCCACAAGGAAATCCTGTCGACGCGTTTCCCCCTTATTGGGGCTCATCAGGACAGGAGTAGCAAAGATGTAATATTTAACACGTACACATTATGGGTAGTACAGTAACACCTAGCCCACAATTTGTGCCTTCGTGCTGTTTCACCTGACTTTGCAGGTTTTATCAACAGTCGGCACGGAGGAAATCCGGCTCAACTGTTTTTTTCCATAGCCAAGGATTATAATTATTCTTTATAATTGAAAGTTGTTTATGAGCGTGTGGTTTGTGGAATCGTGTTGTCCGTTTAATAAATTTACCAAGAAGGTTTATTTGTTTGTAGTGGTGTGCTTTCAAGAATTACAACTAAAAAGGGGACAGAATGTCTATATAACCACTGAGAGGCTCTCTTTTACTTCTCATCCAAGCATTGAGTAATATTAGTAAACCTATTACGTGACAAGTGATTTTAATATTTTAATTAAAGTTAATTAAAACATGCACAAGTTGGTGTATTATTGTATAAGCATGTTAACAATTTTTATACAGTATATTTTAAGTATACGAAACTTGTTTCAGAACTGTAAGTAGAGACTGCTTGCTAATTTTGGTTGTTGAGGCAAGATAAGCACTTATATGGAGTAGTGGGTGTTAAATGGATCGATGTGGTGGTGTACAGAGGTTAGATGGATCCGTAAATGTAATGTAAAGGTTTGGAAGTACCATAAATTGGTGGACGAGAGAACTGGGTAGCAGATTGCCGTCAAGGAGGGTACGATTTAACTTGGAGGTTGGTTCCTGAACGTGCAGTTATTATCGAGGGCAACGTCATCGATAGTTTAGTTGCAGATCCATGTGAGGTGGTGCTTACCAGGTAACATTTTTAGTGAAACTTTATTCTGTTGTGTGTATTTGGTGCGTTATGACATTTTGGTGCCGTATAGGCATAATTTTAAGAATATTCAGGACAAAAGAGTTTACTTTTGAACTTTTATAGAGTACTTTTGACCATATTTTTATATAAGGATTTATATTTATAAAATAATTTTTTAGTATCTGTTTATGTACAGAGTAAAAGGGTTTGTTGGTGATTTTCAGTGCAAAAATTAGCACATGTGTCTAAAAAGGGTTTTTACTATGAGCTCATATTAGACCTGTGGTTAAAGTAAGGGTATGGTTAAGCCCAGTTACTTTACTGAGTTTATTGATGAGTAAAGTTGTCTCACAGATATTGGACTGAAAATGAATTATTGTAAAACGAGGAGGAATGTAATTTAATCTATGTGTGAAATAATAATAAGATAAAGATTTTTTTATATAAAATTTTCTGTTGGAATAAATTGTGGTGAATGTTTGATAGTCGAGTTTTCTTTCTTAGAATAATAGGGTGGTATTTCAAATTCCAACAGAGCAGCCGTGGCAAACTTCCTTGATGAAGGAGCAATTTTAAGTATAGCTTAAAAAGCTGGTAGGATTTTGGCGTCCAAAAGGAAGATCTTCATCAAGAAGTGAGCAGCAGTTTTTAAGTAAACCCTAAGTGGAGTTTTGGCCCAAGTAAGCTTCGGAGAATTTATGTCGTCCCAATTTGTGGGCTATTGCGGAGCAATTATGGCGGTTCATTACTGGGGCATTTGCAGAGTATCTATGGAGCCCACGCGTGAGGCTTAGATCCCGAAATTTTGCAGAACATTTATGACTACCAACGGTGGTGCTCGAGTCAACAGATCTTTAACTTCGCAGCAATGTATATATATATATATATATATATATATATATATATATATATATAATAATTTATTTATTTTTTTTTTATATTATCTGGACCATTTATATTATTTAATTAGAGATATTTTATAGGTTTCATATTTGAAAATGGTTGTTTAACCGAAACGCGTCATATGAATAATAAAAATTAAAAAGCAAGAAAAAAGTGTTTATTTTAAATGTAGAAAACATTCAAATTAATTAGTAATGACCAGTTCCAAGAAAAGTTTTGCAAAAATATATATATATATATATATATATATATATATATATATATATATATAGCCGTGGAAGTCGGTATAATTCGGGAACTAAGCTTCTAACATGGAGTCTTCACCTGGGCCAACATAAAATTTTCCAAAAAAAATTCAAAAATTTAAACATTTCTTACCCTTTTATTAAGCCTTCAAACTCCTTTGCTTCCCTTTTCTGGCTATCTCAGCTGAACCTTTTCTCGAATACCTAAATTTACAGACATACCTCTTTCACACTCGCACACCATTCAATAAAATTACCAAATAATACAACAACCATACAACCTTTTATTTACACCTATTAACAGATAAATTATATTTACACGTGTGTTAAAACAGTTTGATACAATAGTTATTAGTTCAATTTACGATATGTTTTAAAGTCCTTGATTTTTATACTGATTTTAAACAAATTCAATTAAATATGAGTAGATGGACCCCACATGTTACCCTAAATTGATTTGAAACTGGAGTATTGTGAGCTCATTATAACCGAGTTTTGTTTGTATATGCCTTTTAAACCTTGCATTAATTACAACAAATTTACAGACCCGTTTACCCTTTACAACACAATTTATATCCTGAATCAATTTTTAATATATTCGAAATACACCCTTTTTTAATACTCAAAATTAGTAAATTATCCCATACATATGCCATAATTGTTATACAACAACAGAAATTTCAAATAAATTACCTGTAGAATTCTTCATTCTTCGTTCCCGTCGGAGATGATTACCAGAAAACCCCTCGGCGTTGTTTCCATTTACTATGCTGCTTGTCGAATCCACAGGTCTCTAACATCTGATATTTCTGCAGGATATTCGCTCCGTCTCACAGTACCATTCCATACCCATATATCATGCACACAAAATTGATTACCAGCTCTGCTTACCCCCATGTATCATGTATCCATTTCATAAATTTTGTGGTAGTAGTCGGACCTTTTATTTAATTACGCACTAACTCGTACATCACGTTACTAATTGGAGGTCCGCTACTACAGTTTTATACTTTTAAACACGATATCAAATGTAACTACTCACCAAAAGCTTTATTATTATGTTGGTCTGAATCGGTATTCAGTACTTGATCGAGGTAAAGGAAAAGAGAACTTTAATATTTTCGCTCCGGTATTTATACCATTTTTGTAACACCCCTATCGGACGTGTTTCATGCGAAAAGCTTATTTTCTAAAGCAGTTTCTAAAAATTTTGAGCATAACCGTCGCTTAATTCCGAAAATTTCTCCCGCCGTACTTGTTGCTTACAGAGAACTCGTTCTCTATCTTCGCGTGTGCGTTCGTTTTGAAAACTGTTGGCTTTTAACCAATGACAAAATTCTCTGCCGTCACAAACTCCACCTAAGCTCTATTCATCTTTGTTCTATACATGTTTGCTGTCTCGTTCCAAACCCCATTTGAGTTACAGAAAATCGATTTTGTTGACGTCCTATCTCAACTCCACGTGTATATCGTACGTGCCTTTCAATTTCTTGCTTGCTTTATATCTGTCTCTATCTGTTGTATTTAGATCCGGTAACTTTTGCGAGAATTATGGGTCATGTTTTAAACTAAACCACTAGCTTATTTCGAACGAAATTTATCCCAATATTCATACAAAATCAATTAATTTATATATATATATATATGTATATATACTGGGTGCTTCAAAAAAATGTATACACACTTTAAACTATTGTAGTTTTCCCGCACTACACACGCTAATGTTATATTTCTTCGCCAGGTGCCAGCATAATCGTCCCTCTATGTTATATTATCAGTTGGAATTTGTAATATCAACATGGCGGACGTACGTTTGAGTTTTGAAGAACGAAAGCAGGTTATTAAGTGGTACTGGAAGTTTGAGAATGTAAATGAAGTTCAAAGACAGTGGAGAAGGAGTATGATACAGAACCACCTTCAAGATTAACAATTACACGCATACGAGACAAATTCGAAGTTCATGGAACAGTGTGTGATGTGCATAAAGGTCATTCAGGTCGGCCTCGAACATCTACAAGTGATGAGTCATCAACGACAGTCTTGGAACTGTTTCAACGCTCTCTAACAAATCTTCAAGGCAAGGGCACGTGAAAGTGATGGGTGTTAGCAGCGTGCTACGCATTCTGAAGAGAGGCAAGTATCGTGTTTACATTCCAAGGCTGGTGCAACAGCTAAATGACGACGATCCAGATCGAAGGTTGCAATTTTGTGAATGGATTCAGGAGATGGTGATACGTGAACCGGGATTTATGGGTAGCATCATTTGGTCGGATGAAGCCCAATTCAAACTTAATGGAACTGTCAATAGGCACAATTGTGTTTACTGGTGTGAAGAAAATCCTCACATTACAATTGAAAAAGCTGTAAATTTGCCTGGTGTAAATGTGTGGTGCGGTTTGTCTTCAAGGGACTCATTGGACCTTTTCGATTTGAAGGCACTGTAACTGGTATTAATTACCTAACAATGCTTGCTGATTACATATTTCCTGCCATTCGTGCATTATACGGTAATGATGATTTTATTTTCAACAAGATGGTGCTCCGCCGCACTATCACAGGGACGTACGAGCTTACCTGGATCAAAATTTGTCGGGCCAGTGGATAGGACGCAGGGGCCAATCGAGTTTCCAGCACGCTCTCCAGACCTTACACCACTGGATTTCTTCTTGTGGGGCACAGTAAAAGATGAGGTGTACAAACGTAAACCACGTAACCTAGACATTCTTTGGAATGAGATTCAAGCAGTGTGTAGAGAAATCTCATTGGACGTTTTGATACGATGTACAGAATCTGTGGTGACTCGTACTCAGAATTGTATTGATGCTGCAGGTCACCAATTTGAACAGTATTAACATTTGTTATTTATGTTTCATTTACATTGGACTTTCAGCTTTCTATTTTCCTGAAATTTAACTTTGTAGAACGGTAAATAAATTTTCTATGGAAGTTCAAAGTGTGTATACATTTTTTTGAAGCACCCAGTATATATATATATATATATATATATATATATGTGTGTATATATATATATATATATTGTTTCCCTATAGTAGGGGATAAAGAATATTACTATAGTAAGCCTGCTTATCGTAAAAGACGATTAAAAGGCGCAGCAAGGGGCAGCAGCCTTGCTGGCTAAAAGATATTGGAGGAGGGTCGGTTGGTCTCGGGCGATCCTCAATAATTTACAAGCTTGTTGGGGCTGGCCATGACGGATACGGCTTTTTGCTAAAATCTTTAAAAACTGCGTTGTGGAAGGATATGGGAGCCTACCACAATATTTCCCAGGTGTGCGTGGCCTAAAACACGAAATACATATGATGGAGAGCTCACAAGTAAAATTCTTGTCCGGAGGTAAAATACTCCCTCATTCGGAACTCTGGGAGGGGGTACTTGGGGCTCGTCATCGTAAGGATATAAAACAACAGTTCGATTTAGTGATAGGGACTTGGAATGTAAGGTCATTACTTAGAGTAGATAAGTTAACGAATTTATTAGTCGAAATGAGAAAGGAAAAGCTGGACATTTTAGGTATTAGTGAGGTGAGAAGGCCAGATAGTAATGACTTTTGGAAAGATAATTATAGAATAATTACAACTTCTTCAACTAATGAACAGGCAGGCGTAGGAATAGTGTTAGGTAAAAGATTAGGGCATAAAGTTAAAGAGTACTTACAATTTAGTGATAGAATAATTATGGTTAGATTGAGTACAAAACCCACAGACACTGTTTTAGTTCAGATTTACATGCCAACAACTCAGTACGAGGATGAGGAAGTAGAAAAGGTATACGAGGATATAAATAGTATAGTGAGAAAAGTAAAAGGAGATGAGAATTTAATAGTTATGGGCGATTTTAATGCGTCAGTGGGAGAAGCTAGTGAGGGAAAAATGGTAGGAAAATTTGGGTATGGCAGACGAAATGATAGAGGAGAAAGATTAGTTGAGTTTTGCCAGGAACATAGATTAGTAACTGTAAACACCCTATTCGAACAACATGTTAGGAGAAGATATACCTGGCAAGCGCCAGGTGATAGGGCTAGATACCAAATAGATTATTTTTAGTTAAACAAAGATTTAGAAACCAAGTTAAAAACTGTCGTAGTTATCCAGGGGCTGACATAGATAGCGATCATAACTTAGTTAAAATGAAGTGTAAACTAAAATTTAAAAAATTGAGAAAGGTTAAAAGAGAGGGATGGGATCTAGGTAAGCTTAATGATAGTAGGGTAAAAGAGGAATATAAACAAGTATTAGATAATAAGAGCAAAGAGATAGCTGTAGGAGAAAACGTAGAAAATAGATGGAAAGAAATAAAACTGACTGTACATGATACAGCAACACAGACTCTAGGTAAGAAAAAAATAGAAGCGAGAAAACCCTGGGTAACAAAGGAGATATTAGATTTAATAGAGAATAGAAGAAAGCTTAAACCTTTCAGAGAAGTGGATAGTGAAAGTAACCAAAAATATAATAGAGTTAGAAATAAGATAGTACACGAGTGTAGAAAAGTTAGAAATAATTGGATGGAGGAGAATTGTAAGGGAATACAAGATAATTTGAGAGTAGGTAAGACAGACAGGGCTTACAGGGCAGTTAAAAAGTTTTTTGGGGAAGATAGGAAAAAATATAATGGTATTAGAGACGAGAATAATGAGCTTCTAATAAATAAAGTTGAGGTAGCAGATAGATGGACAAGATATTTAGAAGATTTATATAAGGGAGACGATATGGATGAGTTAGAAAACGATCAAGAAGAGGATGTAGAAATAGGGTTCTCAATATTAAGAGAGGAATTTGATAGAGCTGTTCGGAATCTTAAAATAAATAAAGCGCCAGGTATAGACGATATTCCCGCAGAATTAATAAAATATGCAAGTCAAAAAACTTTAGATAGATTATATGAACTAGTAAAAGTAATATATGACACAGGTGAGGTTCCAATAGATTTCGAAAAAAATATTATTATCCCAATCCCAAAAAAGTCAGGAGTTGATAGGTGTGAGAATTTTAGAACGGTTAGTTTAACTTCTCATGCTTCCAAAATTCTAACAATAATAATTAAAAATAGAGTAGAAGCTTTGACTGAGAATTATTTAGGCGAAGACCAATATGGTTTTCGTAAAGACAGAGGGACTAGAGAACCGATACTAATGATTAGGGTAATTATCGAAAAAGGTTACAAAAATAAAAGACTCATTTCGCGTTTGTAGATTTAGAAAAGCATTTGATAGGGTTAATTGGATTGTTATGTTCAGGGTTTTGCAAAAATAGGAATCTCTCATAGGGATAGAAAATTATTTACAGTCTATATAAAACCAAAGCGTGGTAATTAGATTTGATGAAATAGAAAAGGAAGCTAAGATTAGAAATGGTGTTAGACAGGGTTGTATACTGTCTCCCTTGATTTTTAATGTTTATATTGAGGAAGCTTTAAACTTAGTTAGAGAGAGAAAAGAGATAAGTATTAGTGTACAGGGACAGAAAATAAACATGTTACGTTTTGCAGATGATATAGCCATTATATCAGAGTCGAGAAAAGAGTTAGGAGAGTTTTTAAATATTTTAGATGAGATACTACGGAGTAACTATAGTATGAGAATTAACTCAGTAAAGACAAAGATAATGACAAGTGAGTTACAGCCTAGTTCTAAACCAAAATTAAAAATAGGTAATACCGAGTTAGAGGAGGTAGATGAATTTTGCTATTTAGGTAGTATAATTACAAAAGATGGACGTAGCAGAAGGGATATAGTAGCTAGAATAGCTCAAGCTAGAAAAATGTTTTTAAAAAGAAAACTTACTAATAGCTAATAGTATTAGTTTAGATAATAGAAAAGTTTCTTAAAGTCGTACGTATGGAGCGTTCTACTATACGGTAGTGAGACTTGGACAATTAAAGAAGTAGATAAGAAAAAGATAGAAGCTTTTGAAACTTGGTGTTATAGGAGAATGTTAAAGATTAGTTGGACAGATAGAGTAACAAACGAGGAAGTTTATAGGAGGATAGGTGAGGATCCCTGTATGTGGAAACAATTGAAGGTCAGGAGAGATAGAATGATAGGGCACCAGTTAAGACATGAGGGACTATTTAGTAAAGTCTTAGATTATAGACTACCAAATAAAAATAGAGTAGGAAGGCCTAGACAAAGTGACAAAGTGAAGGGTATGTAGACCTTTTTAGACTAGCTCAGAATAGAAAAGAATTTAGAGCTGCGTCAAACCGACTTTAAGTAAGTTCGAAAACAAAACAAAAAGAAAAATAAAAATCAGTTAACTAAATGTCACCAGGATATGACTCACAATTGGTTAGCGGTCTGGCATGTTGGTAGCGTTTCGTTGCTTAAGCCTTACCATAACATAATTTAATAAACGTCACCATGGCATAACTCACAATTAGGTAGTGGTCTGGCATGTTGGCAGCGATTCGTTGCTTAAGCCTTACCATAACATAATTTAACACTTTTCCTTTTTGAAGCGGATAACCGGGTTATATTTCATTTCCTTATAAATGGTAATCATGTAGACATGTTAGAGTTCTTTAACAACCATCAGGTTGCTAATATCTATGTAGAGTCAGCTAGATAGGAAAAAGATAGAAGGATATAGGAATACCTAGACCAAACTATATTAGTCAAATTATTAGAAATTTAGGTTGTGAAGAGTATGTAGAGTTTTTTAGATTAGCACAGAATAGAAAAGAAGTTAGAGCTGCGTCATACCAACCTTAAGTAAGCTTGATAACAAAATGATGATGATTGTTACGTCATCATCGAACAATTCGGTATTTGTGACAATAAATACCACCTGTGCGTGCATCCTACAGTTTTCAGTGAAACATTTTATATACCGACAGTAACAGTGCATAAAGTGAGTCGCCTTCGAACCCTTGCAGAAGACGGTCGTGTGAGAGCTTTTGAAAGCGACACCATCACCCGGTCGAGCGTGTTACTGGTGGTCCGTCGGAAGCTCTTTGTGTGTGAATGTTTATTGCCCCCAGCGGCACAGGATAAAAGGTATTTATACCCTTTATTAAGTAGTTTGGTGTAGTTGTAGTTATTACATAACCGCTCCACTGCTATCGTTATTGCTTGCAAAAAGCAATTGGTCCTTCCCTGTAATTAGCATATCTTTATCAATTTATATCATCTCCTTAATCCCATTAATCATTGGTCCTAAAGTCGATCCGAATTCACCAGTCTTATGGTATACGCATGTCCTAAATTAAATATTATTTTGCATTCCAGCGAGCTTTTTAATTAATTAATGATTTAGCTTTAAATTTGTGTTCAAGCTCCATATGTAGCGGGTTAAAATGTGTAAATATTATTTATACTGTCTTTAGATTAAGCGATTTCGCCGTAATTGAAACCAGCAAGCGTTTTAATTACAAACAAATCCATAATATAAAATTTGTTAGTTTTCAGTTTTAAATTTATTTTAGCGGTATAAAGCACAGCAACCTGAAAATTATAGTCGCTTTATACTTCTTAAATAAAAAAGGAAAGGGATTTGCTTTGTATTTAAAAGCTATTGTACGTTTTCTATCACATGCAACCCTTTTCAGTCGGTTTGCGGTAAAATATTGAACATCTGCAAAGGGTAATAGAATGTAAAAGCTGAACGCTTCTTGCAAACACGTTAAGCTGCATCTTTCGGCAAATATGTTAAGCCACATGTTTTAAACGTTCCTGTGAGCTTTTGAGGGTAAAGGCCGCCCGGACCGTAAGATGTAAATTTTATCTTTAGGCTTTGTTTGACAAACCGGTAGGTTTTCGACGTCTCGTTTTAAGACCCACATTGCAAGCTAGTGGTCATAAAACGTGATTTATTGGTTTATACGCTGTCTTACCTTTTCGTGCTTTGAACAAACTCATAATATTTTAATATTTCTCAGTGTACATCTTGAGCGGTACCGTTTTACAACATTTTATTGTAGGCCTTTCACAATAACAGTCACTATGGCTCCGAAGAAGGCACATGTAGTAGAACTAGAATTACTGAAAACACGTATTATAGAAATGTTTGAGCTTTGTAATACTATACAAAGTGACCCAAGTTTAAAAACGTTGTTCCTTATTCAAACAAGGGGAATAACTGACCTTTATACAAATTTCAGCAAAATTTTAATTGCTGTCTTAGCTTCGTGTGACGAGGTAGAATCATTAACTTACAACGCTGTACGGATGGAAGTAGATTCCGCTTATTTTTGCATACTGCTGCATCTCGAAACGATGCAAGAAATGAAAGCACCACAAATCATCGAAAATGCTCCAAGTAGCACGGTATCAAAATTGGTACCGTTAAAGCTCCCACTCTTTAAGAATGAGGTAACTGAGTTCGCATCTTTTATCGATTTATTTGACAGTCTGGTCTATAATAACGCGTCACTCACCAATATCGAAAAATTAAATCACCTTATTAATTGTTGTAGCGGGGAGTCTTTAAGAATCGTTAAATCTGTACCCATTTCGGGGGATAATTTTATTATTTCCTATAACGCCTTGCGTGAGCGATTTAGCAACCCGCGTTTATTGGCAACTTTGCATTGGAAAGCAATGAAAGACTTTCCACCTTTAAAATCAGAAGACCCTAAGAAACTTAGGGCACTTATTGATTGTTTTCAGAGAACCTTGCTGTTCTAACTAACTTAAAGTTTCCCACTGAACATTGGAACTTTATTCTAGTCGATTTGCTTTTAGAAAACTCGATCCGTTCACTAGAAAACGCTTCGAACTCCAATCGGATCCGAAGCAAATACCTAATTTCGAGATTTGAGATATTTTTAACTCAACAATGTGCAGCGTTGGAAACCTTTTCTTCAACCGCACCTGTTTCTTATTCGACGACTGTCCATACATCTCACACATCAGTGCCTATGAAATCCTCAGCGTTTCAGTTTAAACCAAGAGTTTCTTCTAACGTAGTCTCACTGGACACACGAAGTAGCTCCAGTGACTCAAAGAATTCATTTTCGCACCATTGTCCTTCTTGCAAGGGCAATCACTTAATTTACAGATGTCAATCGTTTCTAAAGAAAACTCCGACAGAGCGTTTCGACATTGTCAAACGCTTACGCCTTTGTTTAAATTGCTTACGAACAGACCATGCGTCCATGCAATGCAAATCTTATAATTCCTGTCGAACTTGCGCCAAGCCGCATCATACCTTGCTACATTTTGAATCGCAACCTGCTTCTAGCCGTTCAGCTGAACCGATCGCTACACCTATGCATAAAAATGCCAATAGGACGCAGTCAGCCTCTCCTATTCCGGCAAATGTTTCGTCTTCACAGACGAATTCAAATCTTGGGGTTACTGTCTTACTCTCCACTGCTGTTGTGGAAGTTCAAGATCGTTCTGGTAGATACAAACCGATCAGGGTACTCTTAGATCCTGGCTCCCAAGCTAGCTTTATTCGAGACGATTGCGTGAGCAAACTTTGGCTTCCACGCATACGTTCTCAAGTTCCGATTTATGGACTTGGGCAGACAACTTCAGCAGTCAATAGGGGTGCCGTCAGCTGCACCATTCGCTCTATGTTAGACTCTGAAAAATCTCTAGAAGTCACAACTTTTGTGCTTTCGTCAATATCTGGCAAATTACCCAGCGTTGAAGTTCCTAATAATTGGGAACACTTATGCGGCCTGCACTTTGCAGACCCGACCTGGAACTCTCCAGGAACTATTGACATGCTCCTTGGAGCAGATGTTTATCCGTTCATCATCAATGGCGGTGTTATACATGGCAAGTTTCTTCAGCCTGCCGCCATAAATACAATTTTTGGTTGGACTATTCTTGGTCCCACAAAAAGCTTGCAGTCTGATACTGTCCAAGCATTTTTTACTTCTGTAGAAGATCCTATCGACCAGACCCTAAGGCGGTTTTGGGAGATAGAAGAATTGCCATCCAAGCCTTATACTTCTCCAGAAGAAGAAAAGGCAGACTTGATTTTTGAAAACACGTTTTCTCGTGACCCTAGCGGTCGTTTTATTGTTGCGTTACCGTTCAACGATACTTTGCCCGTTTTTGATAATTGCTTTGAGATGGCTAAAAAGAGACTATTTTCGTTGGAGCGCAAATTGCATGCTCAACCGGAGCTACGCGCCCAATACTTCAATTTCATGCAGGACTATCTTGATGCGGGTCATATGGCATTACTCGATTCTCCGCCCGTTGGGAACGATAATTATTTTTTACCCCATCACCCTGTGTTTAAAGAAGAAGGTCATACTTCTAAAATTCGTGTGGTTTTTGACGCCTCTGCAAAGGCTAAAAACAACGTGTCACTTATTGACACTCAATTGGCTGGACCTAGTCTTCAAAATGACATTTCGTCAATTTTACTTAAATTTCGCTCTCATCGTTTCGTTTTTTCTTGTGATGTTCGCCAAATGTATCGACAAATTTTGGTTACCGAAAAACATCGAAAGTTTCAATTAATTGTTTGGCGGTTCTCCGCAGAAGAACCCATCCAGACATATCAGCTTAATACAGTGACCTACGGTATTAAGTCATCGCCTTATTTAGCATTAAAAACTCTTCAGCAATTAGCCATTGACGAAGGCAAAAGGTTTCCGTTAGCCGCTGACGCTATACGGTCAAATCTATATATTGATGATTTCGTCGCCGGTGGAGATTCTATACAATCGGCCCGCGAAATTAAAGATCAACTCATCCGACTTTTACATTTGGCTGGTTTTGAACTTCGAAAATGGAGTTCTAATTCAATTTCTATTTTGGAAGGCATTCCGTCAAATTTTTGCCAATATACTTCTCTCGATTTCGATTCTGACGAATCAATAAAAATATTAGGTCTTCAATGGTCACCTACAGAAGATATTTTCTCATTTCGGGTTAAACCATTAAACCCAATATGTACAAAGCGCAACATACTTTCACAAGTTGCCAGAATATACGATCCATTAGGATTTTTAGCCCCACTAACACTTTTTGCAAAACGCCTAATCCAGCATCTGTGGATGTTAGGTTTGAATTGGGATGACATCCCACCAGCAGACATTTCGTCTCAATGGCAGCAGTATCAAGAAGAGTTGCCGTTATTATCGTCATTAAAGTTACCACGTTGTTTACCCCCTTCGGATCCTTTTACTTGTCATTTGCATGGGTTTTGCGATGCTAGCGAGGTAGGGTATGCAGCGGTAGTGTATTTTCAGTTCATAAATCAAACTACTGGAGAAATAACTGTACAATTTGTAACCGCCAAGACAAAAGTAGCTCCAATTAAGCGCATTTCAATTCCACGTTTGGAATTATGTGCCGCCGTTTTATTAACCGATTTACTTTCTTTTACCATTCGGTCTTATCAAGGCTTGATTGAAATCTCCGATGTTTCAGCGTGGAGTGATTCTACGGTCGCTCTCACTTGGATACGTTCTCCACCTTTTCGTTGGAAAACTTTTGTGGCAAACCGTGTTAGCCACATTCAAGAAATCATTGCACCTAGCCGATGGTTTTATATTAAATCTTCGCATAATCCGGCTGATCCTGCATCTCGGGGATTAGTGCCAAGCGCGGTTATTTCATGTTCGCTATGGTGGGCGGGGCTTGAATGGCTTCACTACCCTAGTGACTCGTGGCCGCCTCAACCAACATTGTCAACCTCAATTGCTGAGGTAACTACGGAAAAGAAGATCCTAACATTTGTCGCTCAAACAGATCCAAACGTCATTGACATTTTACTAAGTCGCTTTTCATCGTTATATAAAATCCAAGGCATCGTGGCTTACATCTATAGATTTTCCAAACCCATGGCTCAACGTCATACGGGTCCCTTAACAGACATTGAACTACACAATGCTCTCATGATTATCGTTCGGCATGTACAAAATGTTACATTTTTAAAGGAAATAGCTTCGATTAAGGCAAACCGTAAATTACCTAAAGGCTTGCGAAAACTTTCTCCATTTGTTGATCCACAAAACATCTTAAGAGTAGGTGGGCGCTTGACACATTCTTCGCTTTCCTATTCCGAAAAATTTCCTGCGTTATTGCCTCAGCGGCACCGATTAACCGAACTTATCATTCGGTCAACTCATGAAAGGTATTGCCATCCTGGTGTTAATACCACAGCGTATCTTATCCAACAGAATTTCTGGATCCTTTCTATTAAAAATTCAATCCGAAGTTATTTATCATCATGTCATAGATGTTTTCGTACCAAACCGGTCCTGGTAACTCCTCCTATGGGAGACCTACCGGCAGCACGTATTACCCAAATCAAACCGTTCAGTATTGTTGGTGTTGATTTTGCTGGCCCTCTTTTAATAAAGGCTAACCGCCTACGAGGCTCTAAATCTCTTAAGGCCTATATTTGTATTTTTGTTTGTTTTGCCACTAAGGCCGCACATATTGAACTTGTTTCGGATTTGTCGGCAGACGCGTTTCTTGCTGCTTTGCGACGATTTATAGCACGGCGAGGACGCTGTTCTCAAATATTTAGTGATTGCGGTACTAATTTTGTAGGTGCCTATCGTCAGCTTACGAGTTATCTGCATAGTGCAGTAACCTCAGAAAGGATAAAGTGGTCGTTTAATCCACCTAGCGCCCCTCACTTCGGTGGCTTGTGGGAAAGCGGTGTTAAGTCGGTAAAGACACACCTAGCTCGCGTAATCGGCGAACAAAAACTTACTTTTGAGGAACTTTACACAGTTCTTACGCAAATTGAATCTGTTCTAAATTCAAGGCCACTCTGCGCTTTGAGTTCGGATCCAAATGACTTGCGTTGCTTAACACCAGGTCATTTCCTAACTATGGAGCCTCTTTCTGCACCACCAGATGAGGACCATTCAACCAACGTTTTACCATTAAAGAGCAGGTGGAAACTCCTGCAAAAACTCCACCAAGATTTTTGGGCTCGCTGGAGTCATGAGTACTTACATACTCTGAACCAAAAGGTTAAATGGCACTCTAAGGTAGGTGTCCGACAAGTTGAAAAGGACACTATTGTCCTCATCAAGGACGACCAGCTTTCTCCACTTCAATGGAAGTTTGGTCGTATTATTAATACCTTTCCCGGTGCGGACGGTATTATACGTGTCGCTGAAATCAAAACGGCACATGGCACACTAAAACGACCTTTGGTCAAACTAGCGCCGCTACCGGTATTTTAATTTTATTTTTATGTTTAGATGTATATACACATTTCTTACATGTATAGTAGTATATTATTTTTACATATTTGCTTATTTTCATATATATTTTTATTTTTGCATAGTTGGTAATATCGCTCGCTGTAGTGTACCACCCTATCTTTCGTTACCTGTTTTCCTAGCAAGGTCAAATCCCATGTGATTTCCTTCACCCAACCTACTTCCCTCCTTTTCAAAATTCTATGAATTTGGTGGGCGGTATGTTACGTCATCATCGAACAATTCGGTATTTGTGACAATAAATACCACCTGTGCGTGCATCCTACAGTTTTCAGTGAAACATTTTATATACCGACAGTAACAGTGCATAAAGTGAGTCGCCTTCGAACCCTTGCAGAAGACGGTCGTGTGAGAGCTTTTGAAAGCGACACCATCACCCGGTCGAGCGTGTTACTGGTGGTCCGTCGGAAGCTCTTTGTGTGTGAATGTTTATTGCCCCCAGCGGCACAGGATAAAAGGTATTTATACCCTTTATTAAGTAGTTTGGTGTAGTTGTAGTTATTACATAACCGCTCCACTGCTATCGTTATTGCTTGCAAAAAGCAATTGGTCCTTCCCTGTAATTAGCATATCTTTATCAATTTATATCATCTCCTTAATCCCATTAATCAATGATGATCTGTTGTATATTGCCGATTGTCCATTTCCCTCGCTCCTTAAGATGTTTGTTACCTTAGCTGTTTATCCAAACTGACGGTTGAAAACAATTTCTATGAAATCTTATATTAACATACGCTCGAATTCTTTGAACGTAACCTTTAACAAGCAAGTGTTTCTGTGAATTATCGACCGTTTGAACATACCAATTCCTTGACCTTCTGCTTCTTAGTATCTGTATAAATGTACGTTGGCTTTTAAAACGAATACATTTTCCTTGGAAATTATTGATTTTATTATGCAAGCACGCTCCCTTTGCTTATATGCGTTTGATTAAAATAAATTATGAATAATTTTGCGTATCCTTGAACTTCTATATGCTTTGAAGCTTTCTTCCTTCGTATAATTTTAACATTCCACTGATTTACCCCTTTGAATCCACAACAATATATATATATATATATATATATATTGCTGTGATATCGCTTTTGGGATTTTATGCCCCTACGATGGGTATCATAAAATTGCTGTGATATGCCCGTCAATTAGGCGTTATTAATTGATATTTATTTTAGGTTTTTACCTCGACTAGCTCACTGAATAAATCTTATTTTAATATGTACAATGCTATGTAAACTCAAAATTTTCCCTTGGATAAAATATTTACATTTACTAAATTTATGCATTCCTGAAAGCCAGCAAAAATATCTTTAATTACTCTTAAGTACCTTTGAACGTTCCAATATGCTTTTCCCTGTTTTCATATTTTTCAAATGACCTTTTTGATTACTCTTACAAATACCCAATGTATAGCAAATATTAAATTTAAAACAGTCTTTCAATAATAAAATGTTTAAAAATCGCTAACCTGGAATGGTTACTGGAGTTCCATCATAGTCTGTGATCTGCATCCCTTGTTGTGTCCGCTTTACTTATTGGCCAAAATTATCCACTTTTGGTTTCTGGTATTTTTATATTTGCGTTAAGGCTTAGATCTCGACACGAACATCGATTCGTATCAACAAGATTATCTCCACAAAATGGCATCAACGAAATGCCGTCCCAATAAAAGAATCGTTTCCAGAAAGCCGTCCCAATATAAGAATGCTCAACAAAAATCGTCCCAATAAAGGAATCGCCTCCAAAAAGCCGTCCCAATATAGGAAGGCTCAACAAAAACCATTCCGATAAAGGAATCGCCTCCAAAAAGCTGTCTCAATATAAGAAGCCTTGTTTTGTTAAATATTAGAAATAAATTTAATTAATTATTTAACTTACGTCTATTTGTAGATTGGCATATTTTTCGTCGCACAAATTCTTGCACTTTCTAATTTCATTTATATTGAATTTTATTTCACTAATTAATTACGTAAGTTTTTACGGCATTCGAGCATAGTTGGTGCTCGGTTAAATATGTACCAAATGTTATTCATTTTCTGTTGTATTTGTAAGCCCTTCCCACCAATAGTTTTCATTGGCGTGTTTATAATCAAAGCTTGTACTTTGCCTTATCTAGCAGAACTCAGAATTTTCACAAATTCCCTAGTTTAATTCTTTGACGAAATGCTCCATCAATTACGTTAGCGTTCAGTATATTACAGTATTATAATAGGATTTCCAATTTTTGGCTTTTATCAAGTTACGTATTCAATGTTTGTCAATTAAAAGTCCACGATTTATCATATAATTGAACCGCTTGGTGTTTATTTGTTTGTTACAGAATGTTGGTTTTCTGAACAAATGTGTTCTTTCTAGTCACGTGACAATTTTTTAATAATGGCGTTTTAAGATGCGTTTGCTTGATAATTACGTTGATATTTTCGACGGAATTATTAAATATTTGGGGTGCCAATTTATCTATGTTTTCCGGTAATTTATTTTGCCCAATTAGTTGCTTGTAAAATCTTATCTTTACTTGTAAACTATACTTAAACATATTTATACGACGCACACATTACTATTCTAATCAAATAATATCGGATTATTACTAAAGGAGCTTCTTTTTCATGCATTTAATCACATATCTTTTATATACAGTGTCCTCGCAATTGATTTTTTGTAGAATAGTCGATTTACTCTTATAATTGCTGGAATTATTTTATTTTCTAAAAGTTAAAGTTATTTATATCTATCGTACGACCCCTATGACTTAATCTACCCTTAAACTACCTTATTATCATAGCGTTATATATATATATATATAGCTATAATAAGAGGGTAGTTTAAGGGTAGATTAAGTCATATATATATATATATATATATATATATATATATATATATATATTGCTGTGATAAGGAGTTGTTTAAGGGTGTACTTTATAGTAAAGGTCGTTTAGAAATGAGAAATTACCATAGGCAGCAGAAAACTGAATTTATTTAGTAAAGAATTGAGAAATGGAGATAGTTTGTAAATAGTAAGCAGTCAACACCCTGTATATAAAGTATAAATAGTTTTAAACGACGCAGATAGACATAGGAAGACGCATAGGTAGCGTAAAAATAAGGAAGACATGCATTACGTAGATAGTAAATATTTAATACCCTGTAGATAAAGTTTTAGTTAATTTAGGCAATGTAAATAATGTTATTTTTCAGTGGAAGCACGCGTATTTATAACTAAACATAATAAAGTGTAATTAAACACGCATTCAAAGGAGTTCCAAACAATTAGGTTAATACGGAGATAGAAATAGAGCTTCAGGAAGCATAATGTAAATGCGTGCAAGTAGTTAAGAACTTTGATAAAGAGAGGTGATTAAAAATTGCGTGAATAACAGGCAGATATGAAAATTAAAAGTCGAATTGCATCAGTTGTTTATGGAAAAGCAATTAGATTCATCAAAACACCGCATGTTTGATAACGAAGACAGCTGCGACCAGGTCACAATTATTGGAAAGCATAGAAAATTACATCAGAAACTACTTTAAATGCAAGGATTTGATTCGTTAAAAGTGAGCGACGAGTTTATAGACCATACCCACTGACGGAGTGGGAAATCAATGATATATTAACAGGTACAGTGATAACGAAGGCAGTTACAACTCAACAAAGGCCGAAGTGCGCCACTATGAAATAAAGTGATACGTAATAATAATTCAAAGTGAAAGATAGTATAAGTGCCAAGATGAAAATTATGATTGCCGATTAAACGGCTTCTAAAGCCGGGAAAAAAAATACAATTTCCAAGCCCGTGGAGAATAAATGTAATTTCGAATCAGGGGACAATGACAATAAGAATTCTATTCTGAAACAGGGGAAAATAAGTGATGATAAACCAATTCTAAGTTTGGGGAAATTGATAAGAAGGAATAAGTTTGAATGAGATGACAAAAATTGGGATGCATAAGTATAAATTAATAATGGCAGTCCAGAGGTTGATGCCAATGATTTAAATGCAATGGTTCAAGCGTGTGGATAGACAATATTTCGAATGGGCATGTAATAATCCTGAATTGGGGAAGATAATTTTTATTCAAATGGATGGCTTAATGCATGGGAAATATTAGCCGATGCGTCAATGCGAAGAAAATAGACCAGGTTAGATTTTTAGTTGTAAGACATTATTTTTCTATATTTTTATTTGAATATTGAATTTGCTTAATATAAATTAATGTGACGAAGTTCACCAAAACAAAGGATTTGAATCGTATAAAGTGCGTGATATGATAAAAGGTTTGGAACGTTCTACACTTCTTTTATAAAGATAATAGGTTTTTTGGTGACTTTGGGTTTTGATTAAAAAGGTATATGATTTTGATAAATGGGATTTACAACATTAATTAATTGAAAAGAGTATTTTAACTAATTTACAAAAACTGTACATAATATTTGTTTCATTATATAGAATCGAATTAACTGAATTTATAATTCTAAATAAATGCTAGTCGAGGTCATAAGATAAAGTTAATGAGAGTGATTTGATAATTTAAACAGTTCAAGGAGGAGTTATAAGTTGAATACGAAATCGATAACGAGTAAGGCGGTAACGTATCAAATTTTGCTATTGGTAGACAAGGTTGGTTCAAGATAAAATCCAGTTAAGTTTCTGGATGGAATTTATAGCAATATTAATAAGACAGCCCAACGTCGGAGAACGATAATTCCAGTAGTTCATAGCTATATATATATATATATATATATATATATATATATTGCTATGATAAGAGGGTAGTTTAAGGGTAGATTAAGTCATATGGGTCGTAGGATAGATATAAATAACTTTAACTTTAAGAAAATCAAATAATTTCATCAATTATAGGAGTAAATCGACTATTTTACAAAAAGTCAATTGCGAAGACACTGTATATAAAGGATATTTGATTAAATGCATGAAAAAGAAGCTCGTTTAATAATAATCCGATACCATTTAATTAGAATAGTAATGTGTGCGTCGTATAATATGTTTAAGTATAATTTACGAGTAAAGATAAGATTTTAGATGCAACTAATTGCAGCAAATAAAATTATCGGGAAACATAGATAAATTGGCATTCCAAATATTTAATAATTACGTCGAAAATATCAACTCATCTATATGCAAACGCATCTTAATACGTCACTAAATACGTGACTAGAAAGAATACATTTGTTCCGAAAACCAACATTCTGTAACATACAAATAAACACCAGGCGGGTCAATTATATGATAAGTCTTGGATTTTTAAACATTAAATACGAGACTGAATAAAAGCAATAATCGGAAATCCTAATAAAATGCTGTAATATACAAAACGCGTACGTGATTAATGGAGCATTTCGTCGAAGGGTTAAACCAGGAAATTTGAGAAAATTTCGAGTTCTGCCAGAGATAAGGTAAAGTACAAGCCTTAATCGATAAACACGCCAATGAAACGATTTGTGGGAAGGGCTTATAAATACAATAAGAAATGAATAAACATTTAGTTCATATTCAACCAAGCACCAACTATGCTCAAATACCGTAGAAAGTTACGTAATTAATTAGTGAAACAAAATTCAGAATAAGTAAAATTTGAAAGTGAGAAATTGTGCAACGAAAATAAGCCGATCTACAAATAGATGTAAGTTAAACAAATAAATTAATTTATTTTTAATATTTAACAAAACAGGGCTTCTTTTATTGGGACGGCTTTTGTTGAAGCTTCTTTTATTGAGACGGCATTTTTGTTGATGCCACTTTTGTTGAGACGGCTTTTGTTGAGTCGATGTTCATGTCGAGATCTAAGCCTTAACGCAAATCTAAAAATACCAGAGATCAAAAGTGGATAATTCTGGCCAATAAGTAAAGCGGACACAACAAGGAATGCAGACCACGGACTATGAGGGAACTCCAGTGACCATTCCAGGTTAGTGATTTTTAAACATTTTATTATTGAAAGACTGTTTCAAATTTAATATTTGCTATTTATTATGTATTTGTAAGAGTCATCAAAAAGGTCATTTGAAAATATGATAACAGAGAAAAGCATCTTAGAACGTTGGAAGAAACTTGAGAGTAATTAAAAGATATTTTTGATGACTTTCAGGAAAGCATAAATTTGATAAATGTAAATATTTTATACAAAGGGAAAATTTTGAGTTTACCCAACATTGTACATATTGTCAATTATTATATTGTGTGTTTTTGAACTGCTTTATTTGAATCCATTTAAAGCTTAAAATAAGATTTTTATTATTATTAAGTCGAGCATTCAGTGAGTTAGTCGTTGTAAACAAACAAATAAAATATAACGTACAACATAGAGGCATAAACAGGAATTACATATCAATTAAAAATGGCGCCCAACATAACTTCAATGTCAAGTATTCCTCTTGAAAACGTTATAACACAATTGCAAGTATCTAATGCGAAGTATTTTTTTTTCAAAGAAGGTACTTTTCTGGATTGTTGGGGAATCCAGCATCTTTACGCTAACGCTTATTATGAATGCATACACATCAATTAAGTAGGTTTGTAGAACGCGATAACAGAGGTAAAACCAACAATTAGATAAGATAACACTTCTTTAATTGCCGTAAATTATAATAGAAGTTCATAAATTATAATAGGGAGAGATAAACTCTCAGCGCTACCATTCATTAATAAGAAATAATAAAATCTTATGATTGTAATAAATCTTAAAGTAACAGGTAATTGAAGATAATAACACATGAAATTACTGTTAATTATTACTTCTAAAAAGATACTCTCGTACGGCACGTGCAAAATGAGGTGGTACACCGTCGTGCATGAAGAACATATTTTGACGAACATTAAGAGGCGAGTCTTCTAGCAATTCTGACCAACTTTTTTGAAGGAATCGAAGATAACTAGCGCCATCCAAACGATCAGCCAATCGGAATGGCCCAATCATAAAATTGCCAATAACTTCGATCCAGACATTAATTTTAAATTCTAGTTGATAATGTCTACTTTTAATAGCATGTGGATTTTCATCTGAATACACATGTCCAATGTGTAGGTTCGTCATGCCACGACGTGTAAAACAAGACTCATCAGTAAACAAGATATTAGTATGGAATCCGTTGTCAACTACCCTGCGTTCCCGAACAATTTGTTAAAAATTTAAACGTTATCCATGGTCAAAGGGCAATAATTCTTGCACTGGTTGAATGTGGAATGGACGAAGTAATTGATTTCTAATGATCCGACTTACGGTGCTTTTTGGAATCTCAATCTCTCATTGCAATGTTCTAGTACTAGTCTCATTGTCATCAATCATTTGAAGAACAGCACCTTCCATAATTGGTGTTCGGGTTAGTCGAGGTCTTCCAGTGTTAGTTCTGACCGGCATCAACCTTCCTGTTTCTCGAAGACGTCTTTCAATTCGGGCAAAAGTTTTCTGATTTGGAATTGTCCAGTTTGGATACTTCTCTTGATACACGCGGACACTTTCGAGGCAGTTACCCTGACAGAATCCAAAAACTAATAGCATGTCCACCTGCTAATTAAAAAGGAACTCCATAATTTGCTAGCTGCCAACATACACAACAGTAATAGCAATTAAAGCAATAACGGTGATTGCGTTAAAAGAACGGTACAAAAGCAAACTGAAGCGAACAAACTATTGTAACATTTACTGTCAAAGGTGCCAAAAACTAAAGTATACGATTGTGTTTTATGACATCTATGTTTATGAATATCGTTTAGTAGTGTTTGAGAAAACAATTTTTTTCTTCGAAACTAAGCGAAATACGGAGTTTTACAAGAATCAAAAAATGAAGACGATGGGTAAGTTTTTCTGGTAAAAGTCTTACCACTTTTAAGAAGAGTATAACAAAAATTGCGGGGGGTGACGGTTGTTTTAACCTTTCTACAATTTCCTTTGGATTTCTTTGATTACTGACAGTAGGGTAATCCTTTAAAATGCACTTTTGCCAAATTTCAATAAATTTGTTTGACACATTTCTGAACAGCGTAACAAAATGTGATTTCTTAAGTAAACTTTGAATTCTTCTCACGAACACACGGTACATTTTGGTATCAGGATGATTTACACAACTTCTTCTACTTGCACTCATATTACTTCAACAACACAAATATAACATTTTTCAACACGGTACATTTTAGTGTAACTTCATAATAACTGCTTCCTAAACACAAATTTCACACGAGTCAACTTCATCTACCCTAGACGGCGAGAACTCACAAACAAACCTCAACTCTAGTTGAAGCATTGAAGGTCACTTAGGTTACCGAATACTTACTCCATCTAGTGGATTTTCCTAGAACTAACTGGACATCAGACTGACAATAATACAAATATACGGGAACCAAACCTTATAAATATGATTTAGAACGGCACAAAATAGCACTAGAACTGCACATTTCGTGTAAAACTGAACGCTAATAAGATTCAGTTCGCCACATATGGCTAAAATCAGTTCTAAAATTTTAGGCACATAAAACATTTCTTTTTGTAGGTCTGTGTAATCTATAAGAGGTATATTACTTTGACATAGAACTTGAATCATAATTTTTGGCAATGCTTTAGTAAATGTGGACTATACTTTAAAGTATAAATAAACACGGTTTGTTATAACGGTATCTGTACACAGACTCTCCCTTTTCCGCATTTTTTTCATTTCCTTCAATAAATTAAAATTTTCGCACGGAAACCTTTAAGCGTGGATACCGCATTAGCATAATTGAATAATAAAGGTTAGGAAAATGCGCAATAACAAAATCATGTATATAAATTTTAATTAGATAGATAGTTAATTCTATTTGTATGTCATATGAGCAGCTTTATTTAATTTTAATCTGCATAATTAAAACTATTTGAAAATGGAATCTTCCAGGCGCATTCAAAATGGCATTTAAAAAGGTATGTAAATACATGAAACTTACGTTCAATTACGAGAAATACTCTGAATAATATTTTAAATCCATTGTACCTCTTTAACGGAATGTAAATACACTCGAATGGAAGATTATTTGTATTTAATTTTATCGTTACCTTCTGTACAGAACAATTTTACGGATGCTTAAGGATCACAAAGGTTTTTTAAAAGAAAAAAATACAATAAAAAGACAATTGTCCTTGCCAACAAGTGGTAAATCTCACTATAAAGCATACCGTAAAAAATTAACTGTAATGACTACACTACGCGCTTTGGCCGACGCAATATAAAAAGAATTTGGTCGGGCAGCTGTTAGTACACATCTGTTTATATTCCGTGAATGGTCTAATATGAACACAAAAACAGATTGAATGCACATTGCAATGCCTTTATTGGACTTTGAAGTAGCCACCACCTGACCCAACACACTTTTGACAACGTTCGTATAACTTCTGAAAACTGAATGAAAAGTCTTCTTTTAGAACCGTTTTCAGAATGGCTGTCACACGATCCTAAATCTCTTTTACGTCCGCAAACCGTGAACAAAAAAAATCAGCTGGAGCTAGATCTTGAGAGTAGGAAGGGTGTTGCAAAACGGCCACACCACGCCGAGTCAAAAATTGGGACGGTTCCATGGCGTAGTTGGAATCCGTGTGACTACTATTGTAACGTTTAAAAATTCTTACAATATTATTTGTGGACATTACCGCTACAGATTCGATATATCAGTATTTACTCAACAACGTTTTATTCCGTTCTTGATTTTAGTATTCTTGTAAATTTAATAACTCAACAATTTTTCAAGGTACATTACAACTTCACTCGAAATTGCAATCTGCAACATATTCTGTGGTTCCAGCTGACAACATATTTACAAACGATTTTTACGTGCTCGTAGTTCCTTAACTATAGTTTGGTTGTCCATTCATGACAGCACAATCACTTTTCGTTTCTTGTTTGAAAGTGAAGGGTCGCTTGCTGTGATTAGACAGTGAAGATGGCGCAGGAAATTAAGTTTTCTTGGCGATCGAGAAGAAAAAGATAAGTTATGTAATAAAGAATCGCAAGGCAGTCCTGATGTTCTATTTAAAGTGAAAGGTGTTTGATACCTCAATGAATATCAGTTGATAGCAGCGGCTCACGTGTTGGTTATAATTTCATCTCCGGAACGGTTTGTTTGAATATGAAGTCGATCTAAATTTGTAATAAATTTTATTACGGTGCAAGTTAGGTTTAATTCATAGCATCTAATAATATAAATTTTGATGCTGTTACATTTGGCTAAAGTGGATTTCCCGTCCGCACCTAGGAATGCAGTAAATTGTTTGGTTGAGAGATGTATGGTTTTAAGTTAACAGGTGATTTGAAGTCGCTTGGTAAGACCGTTTGATTTCTTTATGATTATACTGCGTTTTACGATGAATTATTAATTTATAAATGAAGAGATGCAGAGTTATTGTTGAGATGTCATAAACTACCTCATAATGTTGAATGAAATCAACTATTTATTTCATGAATTATTTTTTTGATGTACTTTTTTAAAAGGATTACCCTCTTCTTAAATTTTGTGATCTTTATGATTTATACAACAATTTTTATCTTATTGGTGATATCCTCAGGTTCGTAAATTATTCCTAAACTTTACCTGCTTTACAAAAAACAGTATTTTGTCCAGATATGTGATTGCCACATGTTAGTTATAAAATAAAGTTCAATCTTTAATTTTAATGATACTGTGTATCTTGTTTACATTGCATGTCAAGATGTTCACTTAATAAAGCCTAAAACCAGAAAGGTGAAGGTTAAGCAGAAATTAAAATATCTAATAATTTTACTGAATGTTGAGTAATCAAAAAAAAAGTGGTCTCTCGTAGCGCTACCTCAGACTATTAATCTTTGAAAAGTATTGTTGCATAAAATCAGAAATTGTATTAAGATCTAGTAGTAATTAAATTATGAACTAAATGTTTTACGTTCTATGTGTAAAACAAAGAACATATGCTAATGAGAATTTTGTTTGCACTGAATGGCATTAATGATGATACAAATATAGAATTATTTTTGACTTTAATCTATTATTGAGTAATTATTAAATTTTTCCAAGGTGACAAGGTATTTAAAGGATTCCACTTGCTATAAATACATATAGTAATACAATAAAAATTAATTGTAATTGAAAATAAAGATGTTGTATTTATACAGTATTATAAGGTAAAAACGGTATCTTCGTTGGTAGTGTTTATGTTTCAGAACAGTCCTAGGACTTCGTCGGTCCATTGAGGAAGAAGAACAAGAGTAAGTAACATATTTGTCGTGATCAAACTTTGTATTGAACCAAGCTGGTGAAAATTTAGATTTCCAAATTTTCCTTTTATGCAATTTGATTTAGTCAGTTGCGTTATAAAAATTTAGGTGGCGTCCATTATTTTATTTCCAACTTTAATAAACTTACTGACCCAATCTTATGCGGCCCCGGGTCAAAACCCAGTTAGCTAAAAGTCTTTCAATAGTTTTCTTTTTCTAAAAGCCGTTTTCCATTCTAACTTTACCCTGGGCTTATTATTATGATATAACAGTTCTCGAATTGTTAAATAAAACATTATTAAAAATAATTTAACATAGCACTGGTGCCCAACATATATAGAGCGAGAAAAAACAGCCCCTTCGCAAGAGGAAACATTCGAGAAGACAAAACCCAAAAATGTTAGAGACGAAGAATTATTCTTTACAAATCTCTGCTATAACAATCATCTAATAACTAACTTTATAATTAACGTAGAAAACAAAGCATGTAGAAAAAAACTACTAACCAAATCCAGTTTACTGAAGTCAATAAACAAATCAGGAGGGGTGTAGGAGGGAGTGTGGTGAAATTGAGTGAGTGCGGTAACTACGTGTACCATTAGCCATAAAAGGGTCACATCAGGGAAGTCATATCCAACTTAATAGTCAAAGAAACAAATTGGGAAGTCTAACACTCACTAGATGTGCACCAGGGAATTAAGACTATACTAATTAATAATATAATTAATTAAACGGAAACAATACATCTGAATGCAAAACAATTCAAAATTCTCCATCAAGACATAACATATTAATAAACATTCTCTTAACTATCTTAACCTACTAACTATATTCACCTATCTTTACTACCTAATGTGATGCATTACCAAAACCTGTGAAATAATCACAGATTTTCTTAAATATTTCGTCCGTTAACCATCGGCACAATTGATACCTGATTAACAATTTTGCATATTTTCTAATATACATGGAAACACATCTGAAAATATGACAAAATGTCAAACTCAGGAATTCAAACATTACTTTCACAAAACATCCCCAGCTAGCCGATGCCCAACTTTAGTAGCCATGCTACCAAGCATTACAAAATAATATGAGAATCCCACAGACCTTTCACTTGACCAAGAGCAACCAAAATAAATCAAGTACACTCTAAGTCAAACAACCAAGATTAGTCTCTTTCAGATATCGATCCTTATCGTAAGCAACCACTGCTCGTGCAACCTCATCACTGCAAGGACTTATACTCAATCCTTCAAAGAGAACAAACAATTTGATGTAAACGTAATACGTTCAGTTAATATTAGTTATCCTAAACCTAAAACTAAGTAATATGCTAATTCTTATAACTCTCTTCGCGAACTAGCAAATCCTAAAATTCATGAACCAAAAACATAACCTATTAAGACTAAAGTTTGACGACTAACAAATCACACGACAACATATGCCCTAGTCAACTACTAATTATAACATAACTTAATTTTTTTATAAGTTATTTTCATCATTACTATCGTCATCTAAAGCAGAATAGGACTTGAGATCCTTCACACGCCATCTAGCCGCTTTCGAACAATCTACATTACACAACTCATATACCAAACTCGAGATCCTTTTTCGAATCGTACACAACACAAATTTAGGTGCAAGTTTAGCAATAAACTTTTCACTTGCACTTAACAGAACTTTATTTACCCTCCAAACTCTATCACCAACTTCAAACGACAAATCTCTCCGCCTTAAATTATATCCTTTTCTTCTCCTTCGCCAAGAAAACTTAATTTCCGGCGCCATCTTCACTTCTAATCACAGCAATCACGAATGGACAACCGAACAAAAATGCCTTCGATATTATAGTTAAGAAACTACGAGTACGTAAAAGTTGTTTGTAAATATGTTATCAGCTGGAACCACAGAATATGTTGCAGATTGCAATTTCGAGTAAAGTTGTAATGCACCTTGAAAAATTGTTGAGTTATTAAATCTACAAGAATACTAAAATCAATAACGGAGTGAAACGTTGTTGGGTAAATACTGAAATAGCGAATTTGTAGCGGTAATGTCCACAAATAATATTGCAAGAAAAATGTTACACTATGCCCAAGGTCCCGGGTTCAAATTCCGACATACCTGCGTTCGGATGAGAGATAAAGTGTAGGTCCCACGTGTTAGTGTTGTCACGCACGTTAAAGATTCCTACCTTGCTTGGAACAGAAAGAATTCGGTAGAATTCAAAAATTTCCAGATAAAAAACTTGCTTCTTGGCCAATTTAGTACCTTTGGATGGAGCATTGAAAAATCAAAGTAGTGAGTCAAAATTTGGCGTACAAGAATGCACGTACGCGGTGGTGTATTGTCGTGCAGTAACATTCAATTTTTGGTCTAGATCATCTATGGCCTAACCCGCTGAATTCGCTGCAACAAACGTTTGACAACATCCAGGCAGTAAGCAGTATTCGCATTTTGACCAACAGGGCGAATTTTTTATTGACGATTCTCTCTTTGTCGAAAATGTAATCAAGCACATTGTTTGTCGCAAAGAGGAAAATGACCTCCATTTTACTGATTGCCTTTTTAATTTCGGGGTCGCACTTGAAACACAAAGATTCGTCCCTTATAACTATGGAACCCAGGAGGAACGAATCCCGGTCACACATGTCGATAAAATCGCCGCTGATTTCAAAACGTCGTGCTTTTTGGTTGTCTGTTAAAATATGGGGCACAAAACGTGAACAAATTTGCGTTTACCCAAATACAAATGGAAGATGGCTCCCTCTGTGTTTTAGCTAATATCCACTTCTTCTGTTATTAATCCGAGAGTCAATAGCCGACTTTTTGCTAGCAACACTCGCACACGTTCAAAGTTTTCCAATGTCAGCGCGAAAACGTGCAAACCAATCGTACACACATTTTTTACTTACAGTATCTTGCCCATACACTTTCACTAACATTTGAAGCAGAATTTAATGTCGTGTTGCTGCTCCAAGGCTTTTGGACGCAAACTGCTTAGAACACTGTTGAAATGAATGTAATAGTGCTACTTTAGCATCCTCGCGCACTCCCCAATAGAGGACATGTCCAGACACATCCATGCATGCTTACACATGCGCGCTACCTTGCTTCAAACGTTGAATACCAATATATTAGACCATTCACCGAATTTAATATACAACCCTCGTATATTATATAGTATATTATACAATAAATTGCTTTTTGGTCATGTTTACAATATAAAACCGAATTTTTAAAACAACATTTGGAAGAGTGATTTGTTATTTAATAAACCCATTCACCAGTATCGTCGCAGAAACACCAAAACCAAACTCACGCGCCGTGTTACTTGAAACTTATTTTGTTTTATAAAAAAGTTGAAGCTAAAAACTATAACGCAAAAGTATCCGTAAAGAAGATGATTGAAAATCTTAATATTTTACAACTTGCTTATGGGAAAAAAAAGGTGGAAACTTTGCGATAATAATGAGTTTAAAGTACTTTTTAAATAAAGACCATGTTTGTGAATATATTCTGTTAAACTTTAAAACATTTCAATGTTATTTTGGGGTACCCCATAATCATACAGTGCGATTTAGTCAGAGCTGTTATAGGTGAAATGATACACGAAATAATTGCTATGCATATTGTGGCAAACCAATGAGTTACAAATCAATAATCGATCAGTTAGTCAATCACTTGCATTATTTTAGTTATAATAATTTCAGTTCACCGGTGAATTATTCATGCTGAAAAGTACAGACTAGGATATCGCATGCTCAATGGGCTATGTGATTTTTATAAATTGACTACCACAAGCATGACTCGTTCCGTCCATCTTAGGAAAGTTAGGTAAAGCAAACTGACGTCAACTTGGCCTTATATTTATTTATTTATTTATTTATTTATTGAACATAGCAACCAACAGAATATAAGTTCCAATAACAGGCTGCTTAACATAAAGGGATCGGACGAATATTAGTTCAAACACATTAGTAACAAGTTAGATTACAGCACATAAATCACTAAATAAAAACAAAGAAACTTAAGAATAATATACAAACTACAAATTGCAAATTTCAAATAAACCATATGTTTTTAAAATAACTAACACAAAGTATTCCAATTCATTACAATTACAAAGTACATTATGTAGTATTAGGAACAAGGTTAATCTAGTACTTAAACAAGTGATTTAAATTAGGCTGGTCTTGCTCATACGATAACAGCAAGCAAACTTCATTTTGAACTTTGCTTTTGAAACAGTCAAAACCAATCAACTGCATAATTTGTGTTATTTAAGGCTTTACAAATTTTATAATGAGGGGAATTGATCATATTATCAGTGTGTATTTTTGGTGTGTACACTAATTCAAAAGACCTACTACACAACCTCGGAACTACAAAATAAAATTTACTAATAAAGTTCAGATTAGAATCAAACTCCGAATGAAAAATTGAAAAGCAAACATTAATATTTTTAAAATCTTCTGCGTTCTAAAGATAAGTATTTAAATCTACTCACTAATTCAGAATATCTCATAAACTGTGGATAAATTCCAGTTTCATGAAACATCAAATATTTTAGAAATCTTTTTTGAACATTTTCAATTTTCGTTATGCAATTATTGTATTTAGTGGACCAAATAATAGACGCAAACTCTAATTTTGACCGCACATATGCATTGTAGAGGGCTTCATAAGTTGAACGCTGTCTAAAAGATTTGGCATTCCTCATAACAAATCCCAACATTTTGTAAGATTCATTTACCATCGCATGTAAGTGAAAAGTAAATGTAAGTTTACTATCTAAAATAATCCCCAAATCATTTATTTGGGAAACTTTGTGTAGAGTATGCTGGTCAATTGAATAATTAAAGTTAGTAATTTTGATTTTTTTACTGAATGTAATTGCTCTACATTTAGTATAATTCAAATATAATTCATTTTTATTACTCCAAGAAACTAAATTTTGTACATCATCGTTCAATTCAGTACAATCTTTAACTGAAAAAATATTTCTCCAAATTTTAAGATCATCTGCAAACAACAGTGCACTACTTTTTGTTAAAACATTGGGCAAGTCATTTATAAAGATTAAAAATAACAGTGGTCCAAGATTAGCACCCTGTGGAACACCCGAGTGTACAGAATACGGATCCGATGATTCATTTAAAAACAACATATTGTCTCCGCCCTTGAAGATAAGAAAGAAATAATTTGCAAAGATTTATAGACATCCCAAAACTATACAACTTGGCTAAAAGTAATGTATGAGAGACTTTGTCAAAAGCTTTTTCAAAATCAAGATAGATAGCATCTGTTTGAATATTATTATCGAGCGCTTGTGCTAGCTCTTGAACGAATATATATAAATTAGTTTCTATTGATTTTTGCGGCATAAAACCATGCTGTAGCACTGAGATGTACGGTTGAACATGTAAAAGATTTTGTTGTATAGTATAATTTCAAAAGTTTTGACACTGAATTAGATATTGATATCGGCCTGTAATTTACAACATCGTTTTTCTTGCCTTTCTTAAAGATAGGGCAAACTTTAGTAATTTTCCACTTTGATGGGTATGACTGTGTTTTAATAATACAATTAAAATCATCAACAACGGATAACTCAAGATTTTCCAATAGGCTTTTATAATATAAGATGGAATTTGGTCTGGACCTGCAGCCCTTTTGGGCTTTAACCGCTTTACAGCCTCCTGTATATCATTCAATTTTATTTCATTTATAGCTAAAATGTCAGCCGTAAAATTCTCTTTAGGATCGAAAGTCACAGATGTATAGTTAGGTGAATTGACACTGTATACCGATTTAAAATATTTAGCAAATGCATCCACCACTTCCTTTGGCGTATTTAAATCGGAATTTAAATAAGTATACGGAAAGGAATTGCCTACGTTATTTACGCGTTTTTGTTTTAAGTAGCCAAGGACTACTCTGGCACAAAGTGAGTTAACTGTCTCAGTCCTTAGAGCCATCTGTGCTGTGAAGTACACAGGGCGGTTTCGTGGTGACTTAGTTGGTATACGGGTGAGTACTAAACCCAAGGTCCCGGATTCGAATCCCGACACGATCCGCTTGAAAAATATTAAGCTTGCAAGATTATCCTAATGAGGGAATAGACAGTGATCTCTTAGAGAGTGCTCTTTGAGTTTCCCTTCATTATAGATCTCCGCAATACTTTTATTTGTTTGTCGACTGATTTCGAATACTTTCAGAAGTTACTTCTATTCAAACGTAAAGCTTTAATTGTACAAATAACTATAACTGTACAGAGTTATTTAACAGATGTACTATTTTTAATTTAAAGAGACTTTTCAGTCAAACTCAACTGACAACTGTCATAATAAATAAGAAACTCAAAACGTTTGCTTGACAGCCAAGCCTACCTTACAATACTCCCCCTTTAGATCTCACTATCGTCCCGTGTGTGATCCAACATTCAGGAAGAGTTGGTCTTTTTTTTCCGAAGATTGTATCGCCTCTCTGGTGCATTTTCCTTTTCAGGTGTTCGAACATGGTTGTCATTTTTGACACTTTGTTTGATTGCAGGACGATCCCTTCTTAACAAAGGTTGCATTGGAGGTTGGTCATCAGGACCATGATACGGCGTCAGTGCCGAAATATGATATTTACCCATTGGCCTTTTGGGGTTGGACGTATTCGCCACTTTAAAAGTAGTAGGACTGATAACGGATAACACCACGTGCGGACCATCTCTTTTTGAAGTAAATTTCGGAGTAGTTTTCTTTTTTGCACTACTTAACATGTTTGTTTTTGCCAATACTAAGTCTCCGACTTTGAAGGGAGACAAATTTCGCTTCTTAGTGTCTGCATACTTTTTGCACTCATCTTGACTCTTTTCCTGATTTCCGCGAGCTTCTTTTAAGGTTGTTCCTAGGCGGTCCAGGTATGGAGTAATTTGTGGAATAAAATTTTGATCTTGTACGGTTTGAAGTAAATCTCTGTTCACATCGTCGGGTGTGCGCATTTCTCTGCCAAACGTTAGAAATGCTGAAGTAAAACCAGTGGTTTTACAACGTGCACGATTTAATGCAAATCGTATTCCTGGGACATGATCAGGCCACGAAATATGTTCTAAGCAAGAGAAGATTGCTAATTGGGTTTTTACGTCCCTATTCTTTCTTTCAACAGGATTGCTAGAGAGATGATATACGGGAATTAAGGTTTGAGCGAATCCCAAACACAAGGCAACTTTTTGCATAACTGCACTCACAAACTGTGGTCCATTATCACTAATCACTCAGGACGCCATAACGGAAAACTACTTCAGGGATTCGGCACATTCTTCGGCGGTGGCAACTTTTAACGGTAGTATTTCTACCCAACGACTTGCGGTGTCTTCTACAACAAGAATCTATCTTAGACCTTTCCGAGATTCTGGCAAGGGACCAAACAGGTCTATAGAGAGAACTTCAAATCGTTGCGATTGTACCTGAGTCTGCAACAATCCTGACGGTTTACAATTAGAGATTTTAAATTTTTGCAGTCAATGCATTTTGAGAGGTATTCGGTTACATCTCGTCGCATATTATTCCAGTAGTATCGGCTAGCTATACTGTGTAACGTACGTGATATTCCAAAATGTCCAACCGTTGGAGACCCATGATATTCTGCCAATATTCTAGGTATCGCAGCATTGGGTACGACCATTTGTGGTTCTTCCACATCTACATCAGAAGAAAACCGATAAAGAACTCCATTTGACATTATAAGGCCCGTTCTACCCCACGTTTAATATCGGTACTATGGGTTGAATCGGACGACTCTTCTAGTGCGTCAATAATTTTTTTATATCGGGATCTTTCAGTTGTTCTTGACGCACTTCGTCGGCAGGTTGAACGGGTAAGTCAATACTTACAAAATTAATTTCTGATTCGGGAAATGCCGGCCTTGATAAGGTATCAGCAACGACATTCATTTTCCCGGAAGTATACTCGATCTTTATATCCATTTCTTGAAGCGACAATGCCCACCGGGCTAGTCTACCACTAGGCGATTTTAACGATAAAAGCCATTTGAGCGGTTGATGATCGCTGTGCACAACTACTTTTGCTCCCTCTATTGTGCAATAGTTTCGTTCAGCCGGAGTCAGCAAACGACCAGCAAACTCGACTAGACGTTCATCAGTTCCTTCCCCCTGGAGTAAGCAAGCGCCGAGCGCGTAAGCACTGGCATCAGTTCTAAGTAAAAATTGAATGCTGACATCAGCCTGTCTGAGAATCGGACTCGACGTGAGACAACATTTTAAGCGTTCCATAGCTTCTTTTTGTTTAGGCACCCATTGCCATTTTGAATTTTTCTTAGTGAGATCAGACAGAGGGCGAGAAATTTCAGAAAACTTATAAATGAATCGTCGAAACCACGAAGCTGTCTGTAAAAACGACAGAACTTGTTTTACATTTTTGGGTTCTGGTGCTAAACTAATTGCCTCAACCTTAGATGAATCTGATTTGATACCATACGGTGTAATGAGATGTCCAAGATACTTCACAGAAGTACAGGTAATCGCACACTTATCTCGGTTTAGACGAAGTTTAAATAGTTTCAATCTTTCAAAAACTATTTTTCGAGGTGTTTTATGTGATCTTCAAAACTTGAAAAAAGAATTATCAAATCATCCAGATAAGCCAATATGTTAATGTCTTGAAGCCCTGCTTTGAAACGATCCATAAGCGTCATGAATGTGGCAGGAGCTTCTTTTAATCCAAATGGCATTCTTATATATCGGAACATTCCGAATGGCGTTATAAAAGCAGTTTTGTCACGATCCGATGGTCGAACAGATATCTGATGATACCCAGACTTGAGGTCCATGGTTGACATGTAGCAGACTTCTTTGTCATGTGTAAGAAGTCGTCAATTCTAGGAAGAGGATATTTACTGTCTTTAGTGATAGAATTGATTTTCCGATAGTCAACACACAGGCGAGTGCCGTCTCCCTTCTTTGGAACCAACACGACAGTTTCGGTATTTGTTAAGGAAGAACCTTCATCGCTGCGTAAGGAAACTGTATTAATTTCATTGGGTTGTGGAACTGAACCGGTCTGAGGGACAAACGAATATGACTTGGTAAGGTCGTCACCAAAATACCAACAATTACGAGGTATATCAACAACAATGTTTGTGTTTTGGAGGAAATCAATACCTAACAATGTTCCAGTTTCTGTATGATCGGGGATAGACATTAACTTAGTCAAAACCCTTTTTTTGCAATAAGTATTACAACTTCGAAAACTTGACTACTGACTGTTCTTTCAAACCCGTCAGCCAGCGTTATTCGCAGTGACTTTGACTTGAATGAAAAACTCTTTTCTCGAAGAGCTTGGGCTAATTGGTAGCCAGTCATGCTTACTTTAGCACCAGTATCAAGAATTACCGTACCCGACATGCCAGCAATTTCAATTGGGACAATTGGTCTTATTGCTGGTTCCTCGGAGGTGGTATAGAAATGAAATTCGGACTCAACTTCCAAAACTTCTTGCTTGATAGACTTGCCTTTGCAGATGGGACAATTGCTTCGAATGTATCCTACAGTGCCGCATCCAAAACACGTAATTTGTGGTTTTGATGTAGACTGCACAGGATCTTCATCTGATTTGGTACTAGGAGTATTATCGTGTTTTTTCTGTCCAAGTTTACGACACTCGTCTTTCAAGTGACCGTATACTCTACAGTAAACACACTGCTTCCTGAATTTGGCCTTTGAGAGAACCGATACTGAATGGGTAGTTCGTACTTGCGGAACTATAAGAGATTGTAACTTAACTTCTTGTAAAGTTAATTCAGTTTTTCGAGCTTCTTTGATAAAGTCATCAAGGTAAATATGCTATCCCTAGACACTTTACCGAGAATTTGAACGTGAAATAACCCATACACCATGTCTAATTGTATGGATTCATCCAAAGCTGAAATTTCGGTAATAGGGAAAGTAGGGCTCTGCAACCCCTTACAAAAACGTCTGTTTTTTCAGTATCCTTTTGCTCAAACAAATCTCTATAGATCTGATAAGCAGGTTTCGCATAGCCAAATGCGTGTTTTAGCGCTTTAATCGCCTCATCAAATGTGTAAGTAGAGCTTTTTACACCTTGCCACCAGACTGCGGCTTGGTTTTTGAAAAGCATCGGAAGTCCCTTTAAAGGTCCCTTACAAGCTAGCATTTTCACAAAAATCCGCCTTCGGTTGGTTGAGAGGTAAAGTGTAGATTGCATGTGTGTGTTGTAACGCACGTTAAAGGACCCTTGCTTGGAATGGTAGGGGTTCGACAAAAGTCAAAATTTGCAGGTATAAAAAACTCGCTTCCTGGCCAATGTAGTACCTGAGAGTTGGAGCATTAGAAAATCAAATGTAGTGTCAAGTACACAGTATTAAGTGATATCAAGTAATTAGTCCTAGTGAATGATAGTCAGTTAGTGTGCTCAACATGTAGGTAATCGTTTTTCTTATAGTAGCTCTATAGAACCAATAATTGTTGATGCCATTATAGACTAAATACTAAATTTGTTCAAGTGTACTAGCTCGCTCATTATCTGACGTGATGCAAAATAAAAAATTAAAAATAGGTGTTGTTTCCATGTTAACTCTACAAGAGGATTAAATGTAATATAAAAGCACACATTGATATACAAAACCAGATCCTTTCCTTAAATTCTATCAGCTTATACTACACACTACCATCCACAGAATGTGGTATGTCGGACAACACGCTACTAGTTAGACTTCATTTATCCCTACTGCGAAGTTCGCTGCAAGGATTATCCATAAGAAAAATAATAACAGCACCCTTCGCATAGAATAAACACACCTGCACCATTACCATTCTTATGATTGATATTGCCATCGTACGCACAAAGCATGGTTGGACACTGTTATCACCAAAATGCGACCCATTATACGAAGAACTGTGCTTGCTCAACTACCCATACGATAACGACGCATTAGCTACCTCATGTGTGGAACATTTACTTGCTGCTCATACAACTCAATTATCCAAGACCTACCCATTGCAAAGTCGAGAGAGTGGTGCAACTACAGAATTTTTTGCGAGTTTGGAAACAAACATATACATGATAACGCACCCACAACCACATTCTAAAGTGCGATACAGATTACCTAATACAAGACTCGCCGATTGACACATTCGAGGTTCACCTTCGATGTAACTGTAAACCACGAGGCGATCGCACTATTATTCAGGCAATCGACGAATCATGTTTTCTACCTGGTGAGTAAGTTACGATGCACCATGTAATCCCGACAGAATGACTAAAATACACTGACTTGTAAATACTCCCTGTATGTTTGTTGTGGTTTGTTTAGCATTCTTCTTAATCTTCTTTGGGAATGAAACCACTCATAGTTTTTAAAATCTATTTTATTTACGTTTCGATCCATGACCTAGGATCGTTGTCAAAATAATAAAAACTTCAAGTTTGACGTTTATGACATAAATTGAAGGTTACTTTGATTTATTGATGTTTGAAATATTTGATTTGAGTACACTAAGCAAAAATTTTTAAAGTTTAAAAGAATGATTGCCTTCAATTTGTGTTGCAACCTGGGATCGACTTTCCTATGGTAGCCAATACGCTTAACGTGAAATCAGCTGATTAATTTTATTGGTGAATTTTATATAAATTCAATAATTTGGGAAACATTTTTAACATGTTTCTATTTATACAATTGAGAGATTTCTGATTTTATGTCTTATTTTACCGAGATTCAGTGAAGGGGTTAAGCAACCTGTGGCTACCAAGATCCCCAACATTTATAATTTGCCGAAATAATGGTTTTCTAGTTAATATGCTTATTGTTATGTAATTAGTTATTGTATGTATAAATAGAAATCATGTATGTAGGCTGTATTTCATGTTAATATCGCAAGGAAAACCCAGGAAAAACTTGCAATGCTACCTAGATATTGTGGGCATTTGATCTTCATTTGTTATTTCTTTTGTTATTTCTTTTAGTAATGGAATCCAGTGTTTACTGAAAGTCACGGATTCGTTTGCAACGCAGTTATTTTTATGTAGGGTTATATAGGCAGCTTCTTTGATTTTGCGTTTTTGGTGGTTTTCTTCTTTGTCGATAATTTTTGCATCTTCCCATTTTATTTTATGACTGGAGTCCCATGCATGTTGGCAAATCATGGATTTTTCAAATTTTCTATTTTTATATATGATTTATGTTCTCTTAATCGAACTTCAAATGGTCTGGAAGTTTCTCCTATATAAAACTTATTACATTCGCACGGTATTTTGTAGATACAGTTTTTGAATTTTGTATTGCGTTTTTGGGTTTTGTTTTTGTTAATTGTGCTCTTAGTGTATTGTTGGTTCTAAATACTGTTTTAATTCTAAATTTGTTTCCTATTCTTTGAATTTTTCGGAGAATCCTTTTATGTATGGTATCGAGAGCATTTTGTGGTGTGTATCGTTGTTTTGTTTTCTTTTCTTTATTTTTAGGGTTTTTATTCATTTCTTTCTCTATTATTCTTTTAGGATATTTGTTTTCTATTAGTGTACATCTGATTAGGTCTTTCTCTTTCTTTAAAATTTCTTCGTTTGATGATATTAATTTTGCTCTATCATACATGGTTTTGATAATTCCTCGTTTGACACATTGTGGGTGGTTTGAATCGAAGTTTAAGTATCTGTTTGTGTGCGTTGGTTTTCTATATACCGATGTATTAATTGTTGTATCGTTTTTGCTAACTAGAATATCTAAAACGGAAGTTTTCCATGTTGTTCTAATTCATATGTGAATTTAATAGTTGGTTCTATTTCGTTAATTGACTGTATAAAGTTTTTAATTAATTCTATATTATGAGGCCAAATAGCATAAACATCATCAACGTATCTCCACCAGATCAATGGTTTCAATTCTTGTGTGAATATCACATCTTTTTCGAATTCCTCCATGAATATATTACTGAAGATTGGGGATAGTGGACTTCCCATTGCCATTCCGAAGCTTTGTTTGTAAAATTGATCATTTATTTGAAAATATGTGGTATTTACGCATAAACCAAGTAATTCCATAATCGATGATATACTTAGTTTTGTTCTTTCTTTAAGATTGCCATCTTTTTCGAGTTTGTTTTTTATAATATTAATTTTCAAATAAATGATCAATTTTACAAACAAAGTTTCGGAATGGCAATGGGAAGTCCACTATCCCCAATCTTCAGTAATATATTCATGGAGGAATTCGAAAAAGATGTGATATTCACACAAGAATTGAAACCATTGATCTGGTGGAGATACGTTGATGATGTTTATGCTATTTGGCCTCATAATATAGAATTAATTAAAAACTTTATACGGTCAATTAACGAAATAGAACCAACTATTAAATTCACATATGAATTAGAACAACATGGAAAACTTCCGTTTTTAGATATTCTAGTTAGCAAAAACGATACAACAATTAATACATCGGTATATAGAAAACCAACGCACACAAACAGATACTTAAACTTCGATTCAAACCACCCACAATGTGTCAAACGAGGAATTATCAAAACCATGTATGATAGAGCAAAATTAATATCATCAAACGAAGAAATTTTAAAGAAAGAGAAAGACCTAATCAGATGTACACTAATAGAAAACAAATATCCTAAAAGAATAATAGAGAAGGAAATGAATAAAACCCTAAAAATAAAGAAAAAGAAAACAAAACAACGATACACACCACAAAATGCTCTCGATACCATACATAAAAGGATTCTCCGAAAAATTCAAAGAATAGGAAACAAATTTAGAATTAAAACAGTATTTAGAACCAACAATACACTAAGAGCACAATTAACAAAACAAAACCCAAAACGCAATACAAAGTTCAAAAATTGTATCTACAAAATACCGTGCGAATGTAATAAGTTTTATATAGGAGAAACTTCCAGACCATTTGAAGTTCGATTAAGAGAACATAAATCATATATAAAAATAGAAAATTTGAAAATCCATGATTTACCAACATGCATGGGACTCCAGTCATAAAATAAAATGGGAAGATGCAAAATTATCGACAAAGAAGAAACCACCAAAACGCAAAATCAAAGAAGCTGCCTATATAACCCTACATAAAAATAACTGCGTTGCAAACGAATTCGTGACTTTCAGTAAACAATGGATTCCATTACTAAAAGAAATAACAAAAGAAATAACAAATGAAGATCAAATGCCCACAATATCTAGGTAGCATTGCAAGTTTTTCCTGGGTTTTCCTTGCGATATTAACATGAAATACAGCCTACATACATGATTTCTATTTATACATACAATAACTAATTACATAACAATAAGCATATTAACTAGAAAACCATTATTTCGGCAAATTATAAATGTTGGGGATCTTGGTAGCCACAGGTTGCTTAACCCCTTCACTGAATCTCGGTAAAATAAGACATAAAATCAGAAATCTCTCAATTGTATAAATAGAAACATGTTAAAAATGTTTCCCAAATTATTGAATTTATATAAAATTCACCAATAAAAATTAATCAGCTGATTTCACGTTAAGCGTATTGGCTACCATAGGAAAGTCGATCCCAGGTCGCAACACAAATTGAAGGCAATCATTCTTTAAAACTTTAAAAATTTTTGCTTAGTGTACTCAAACCAAATATTTCAAACATCAATAAATCAAAGTAACCTTCAATTTATGTCATAAACGTCAAACTTGAAGTTTTTATTATTTTGACAACGATCCTAGGTCATGGATCGAAACGTAAATAAAATAGATTTTAAAAACTATGAGTGGTTTCATTCCCAAAGAAGATTAAAATACACTGGACTCAAGTTACCAACTCCAGAACAACAAATTGAAAAACTCCCTTAATGTCGAATGGCTACAAGCTGCAACCATTCCACTAACTAATGATATTACTACTTACATATGGTCAGTACTAATTCTCTTTACCTTGATCCACGTCGACTTTTCCTTACTAATGTGTCGAAGAATCAAACAGTTATCTCAACAAGCCTTTGTGCCATCAACGTAACACACACATAGCAGGACATTTACTATACTATGGTCCTCGCCTGAAGCAACTCCTGTCTTGTCATTTCCAACCGCAGCATCGGCATCAATAGTACCAGAACGAAAAACCACTTCCACCATTGATGATACTCATCTTGCTCCAGACGCTCCACAGTTGACACCTAAGTTACAACGTAGACGCAAGCCTTGCGAAGAAGAAATCGACGACCGCAATCAACGACATCGTTTACCATTACCCCCAACTCATAAGAAACCTGTCCACTTGTCAATAAAAAAGCAGTCCGACTACGTACAAATGAAACTACTACCAACGACATCTTCATAACCGGTGCTACAAGACTTTGTACTTAGTGTTTTTCTTTCTGTGACAGACCACGGCTAGTGTAAATACATAAACTTTTTGAATTCTTACCACCCTAGAACATTTTCTTTTGTATTATATGTCGTATATATAATTGATATCTTGTATGGTATATTTTTGTTTTTCTTGCACTTTTCATCATGTCCTTGCTTTAGTTTTTAGTTTATTTAATTTTTAAGCAAGTTTGGAGGCGGATTTGGTTTTCTATAAGCAGGGGTGGGGGGTGTTGCAATGCAAGGAATTATAAATGAATAATCGATCAGTAAGTCAATCACTTGCATTTAATTTCAGTTAGAAAAACTGTATCACGATTCATCAGAAATTATTCATGCTGAAATGTACAGACTTTGGTATCTCATTCTCGATGAGCTTATGTGATTGCTTATGAATTGATTGACACAAGCATGACCAGTTCTTTTGGTAGAAATCTATCTTAGGAAAGTTAAGTAAAGCACACCAACATCAAGTTGACCTTGTATAAGTTATAGCCGGGGGCTACTTTTGCAGAAAGAGAGTTAAGTGTCTCAGTCCTGAGAGCCATCTCAGTGTTGTCAAGTGCACAATAGTAAGTAATATTAAGTAATTAGTCTTAGTTGTACCGTTTGCAATTAGCTGAAAATAAACTGTTGTGAAAGCTTTTAGAATTTTACTGTATCAGTTTGATAATAAGGAACTGTTGTTTGTGCGGAACGAGTTTTCGTTACAAATTTGTTAACCGAAAGATAGTAAAATTGTGACAGATATATCGTTTTGTAAAAAAAAATGTTAAAAATTTTTGCCTGCGACTAATCCATAGGTTGCACCCCCCCGGATTTGGGTCACCGACTTCGTTTCACCTTGTGCCTGTGAGCCCCTTGCAAAAAATTTTTCTAATTACGCCCCTATGAATCACTACCTACTTTCTAGTATTATGAAAAAACGCAATATTCATTTTGTAGCTTAAAAGCATTGCTGTATATTAACTATGACAAGCAGGGATTTTCCACATGGGGAAATAGGATGTTCGCAACTTTGAGAAGAAGAAACTTGGTGTTCCATTTAAAATTACGAAGTTGTCCTGTCCCTGAAAATCGTTGTCATTTCCGTTTTAATCGTAAGTGAATATGAAAAGACAGAAACAAAAAAATCGGTCGAAATCCGAAGACTGGCGGATTTCATTATCTAAAGTAATTTAAAGGTTTTATAGATTTATAAAAGATCGAAATGTAATTGAGCCTCTCCGGCCAAGATAATTTTTAATCCCGCGGTGTAATGAATCTTAAACTATTGCCCTATTTATTTTAAATGCAATTCTATATACTTTTTTGTACTGTGAATACTGTTATAAAAATTTTATATGATACTTCAGAAATAAATTTTTAAAAACATAAGGAAAGCATCTTTTAAAGAATACAACTAAAAAATGAAAGATTCGGATTTCGGATTTAAATCCGGATTAGAAATATTGGATCCGGATTTCATAAACTCTAGATCCTGACAACTCAAATAATTACTGATGGCGCATAATGGAATTTCTTACAAAAAGCGATGCTTGTGTGGTTAAGGCTATTATTTATTGTAACATTGTATCACATCTAGTTTGATATGTATATTTTTAAGATTAAGTAGTACATCTTTATCAATAAAATAGTTTGATATTTTCATGGTTTACATTGTGAATCATAAGACGTGTAGGCCCAGGGTGGTCCCGGACAACTCCTGAAATGACCACGCACACCCCAGCAAATTTATGAATGGTGTGATTGATGTAAATGAATTAACGAACACGAATAATTTAGTAACTTTTCGATAGGAAAACTCAGATCAGTAAATAATTATTCCACAAACTATGCTTTTTTTATTTCAACAGTACTTTACATTCCCACCAAATCACCATATTATTCTTGAATTTACTAGAGTTAATCACTAGCTAAAATACCTGCTTTTAGTTTCTGCCCCGGCGGCAGAATAGTATGATAAATGAGCCGTTTCTCAGCATTCATCCGTTTATTGTTCGAAGTGCAAATGAAATAAAAGCAACAGCTCGACGTGCGAGGGAACTAGAGCAAATTTGCATGGTATTATTCGCTATGTATTTATTAGAAGATTTTTATTTACAAATTTAACAACAAAAACTTTGATATATGATTTTATAATAATCGGACAATCCTACAACGAAGCAAGCATTATGTCGGGAAAATAATCAGAACTCCAGACCAGAATCAGCGAAGAGCTTCTCTAAGTTGTTTACATTTATTACTTGGTAGATAAAATAAACTAAATTGTTGTTAACATCTACAGCAAAGTATCGGCAGCTGCTTCATTTCAACATTTTGTAAGTCTAATAGATGCATTATTCTCAACCCATTAATTACATTATTCTCATAAAAGGTCGTGTTGCCTTGTATTAAACCTGGCGAGTAAATGGTAAGTTTAATTATTACTAGGCGAACTGTCGATATGCAAATTGTAAATCCGTGTTAAACAATTTCCATGCCATTCGAAATGCCTTAGAATAAGAAATTAACCAAGGGCGGTACAAGAATTCTCTAGAAGCGTTTGGTGCTACGAGGCGAATAAGAACTTGGTTGAGGAACAGAGTGATCCAGGGCAGATTTTCAAATATATATTTGCTGAATGTTGATAATAGGCTAGTTAAGCAAAGATTGTCGATTGAATAAGTACTTAGAAGTCTTTTTAAAAAGATAGAAAATTGAAGTTGATTTAAATAAGCATCTAGTTTCTCGTTTATTATTTCATGTTCTTGTCAACCTACATATTATAATCTTTTCAGTAAAAATACTCTAATTGGCATAAAAGTGTTGTTCTAACTTTTTCCACATATTAAAAATATGCCTACTTTGTATAGAAAATCAGACAATGTTCTAAGATTCCGCGCCCGTTTTACCGGATAAGAAAGTAATTGGTTATTGCTATTGAAACTTGAAATTTCATCTTATTGATCGAGTCTGTAATAAAATTTCTATAAAGGACAGCATGCTGCATGCAACAATGTTTCGTTGCTAAAACGAATAGAAATTTGAGTCCTGCGTCCAGCGCGATTTATTACCCAGACGCGACTTCTTTCAGATGGACTTGATTTACAAGTTGCAAGAGCTTTATAAACCATACAATAGGAAATCTCTAGAATATTATTTGCATAATTTCTGTGAAATAATCAAACCGATTAAATAAAGTATAAATAGACCTTAATGGGGTTTTGAAGTTCAGTTCTGATTAAAGCTTTTATTACAATGTGGAGATTTTTTCTGATATTGAGAATTCTCGCAAAGAAGCGAGTCCGATTTAAACAGTTTTGTTTAACGAAACTTACAGCAGGATAGTGGTATGTAAAATTTTTTTAAATAAAATTTGTTAATGAAGTATTACAAATTTTAGCTGTCAAGTTACGGCGGAATCAAACTATTATAGTTAATTTAAATTAGATTACTACGGCAACTTCTTGAACGGAGGTGGTTTCCAGTAATCTAATGACGTTGCTTAAAAATTGGACTTGATTAAAACGGAATTTACTAGGAGGCTGTACCATGAGAATTTAATGCAAATAACAGGTGACGAATCCACACGTGCAAGTTGGAGCGCAAAGGTGGCTGATATTGTACAATTTCATGTTCATCACAAAGGTCAAGCCAAGTCAAGGTCGCAGCTGGAGGCTAGGTTTGGGCTGTTGGCAGACAGATGGTTGTTGTTGTACTACAAATCCTGTAACTAGGTAATTATTGCTTCTAATCGGATCGAGGTTTGAAACAAAATTTAATTACTCCAAGTGTAAACATTTCGGCGGTTTAAATTCATTGCTATTTTAAAATTGTTAGTAAGTTATTAATACCTGCTCGATAATTTAATTACGGTATCAGTCCGCAATTACTACACATTAAATTTGAACTAGAATGGCGTTACCTAATTTTCATTTCACTTTGAACATATAGCAAATTTGCATAAAGGCTTGGTACACATATTATACATTAACATACACTGTAACACTGATGAGGGTGTGAGCTCAGACCATTATCGGCGCTTTAAATTTGATTGTAAAGATTTAATATGAATTAATTTTCCATTAGTTGTACATAATAATTATTGACATATGAAAGTTTATGTCAGGTTGTATATAGTTTTGCAGTCTGAAGTTTTACTTAATGAATCAAGGCAAATCATTGTTTTTTTACATACCGTTTTATTGTACATATATTACTGCAACATTAGAAATATTTTTTTGCCCTTCAATTATTTTATTTATTGAACTGGTGTGATGTGACTTAGTGCATTAAATGGTACACTACTGTGTTAAGCTATACAGGTCAGCCCACCCCTGAGGAAGCCATAGATGTCTCATGCTCTTAAGTTATTATAGCTTAGGCTATGCGTTTTTAGTAAGCAAAATTTAGTGTTTTGTTTAGATTCTGCCATACTTGGGGAGACGGAGTTTGCAGCCAGTGCAGCAGTCCCGAGGTAACTGGTATAATTTTACTCCCTTACAGATAGGTGTAACAAGGAGTAGACAATTGGCATAAAAAGTGTTATTCTAACCTTTTCCGCATATTAAAAATGTGCCTACCTTTTATAGGGAATCAGCCAAGGTTTCCAGATTTCGCGCCCGTTTTACCGGATAGGAAAGTAATTGGTTATTGCTACTAAAACTTTAAATTTCATCATATTGACTGAATATATAATATAATTTCTATAAAGTGCAGCGCGCTGTATGCTTTGATATTTCGTTGCTAAAACGAATAAGAAATTTGAGTCCTGCATCCAGCGCGATTTATTAGACAGACGTGACTTCTTTCAGATGGACTTGATTGACAGGTTGCAAGAGCTTTATTAACCATACAATAGGAAATCTCTAAAATGTTATTTACATAATTTCTGGTATGTTCTTGAAATAATCAAACCGATTGAATAAAGGATAAATAGACATTAATGCGGTTTTGAAGTTCAATTCTAATTAAAACTTTTATTACAATGTGAGTTGCAATTTAAAGCTTTGAAAGTCGTGTGAAATAATGTAGCAGTACAAACTGTTTAAAATAAATTACCCTATGTGATATAAATTACGTGATCGATATAAATTAATAATTAGTGGTTTGATGTAAGTTAATTATAGTGCATCGATATAAGTAATTAAGAAGATAAAATCGTAGTTTTTTTAGAAGTTAATATTTGTACCGTTGGCAATTAGGTAAAAATAAACTGTTGTGAGAGCTTTTTTTTACTGTATCAGTTTGATAATAAGGAACTCTTGTTTATGCAGAAAGAGTTTTTGTTACAATACATAGGGTAGTTCCATTCCACAGAACCAAATTTGTTAACCAAAAGATAGTAAAATGGTGACAGAGAATCGTTTTGTAAAAAAACAGTTAAAAATTTTTGCCTGCGACTAATCCATAGCTTGCACCCTCCGGATTTGCGTCCCCGACTTCGTTTCACCTTGTGCCTGTGGGTCCCTCTCGGAAAATTTTTCTAGTTACGCCTTATGAATCACTACCTACTTTCTAGTACTTTGAAAAAACGCAATATTCATTTTGTATTAAAAACATTGCAGTATATATTAACTATGACAAGCAGAGATTTTCGTCATGGGGAAATAGGATGTTCGCAACTTTGAAAAGAAGAAACTTGGTATTCCATTTGCAATTACGAAGTTGTCCTGTCTCTGAAAATCGTTGTCATTTCCGGTTTAATCGGAAGTGAATACGAAAAGACAAAACTCATAAAAAATCGGTAGAAATTCGAAGTCTGGCCGATTTCATTACCTAGAGTAGTTTAAAGATTTTATAGATTTATAAAAGGTCGAAATGTAATTGTGCAACCGATAGATGTTTACAATCTATGGGGCTCTTCAGCCAAGCTAATTTTTAGTCCCGCGGTGTAATGAATCTTAAACTATTGCCCTATTTATTTTAAATGAAATTGTATATACTTTTTTGTACTGTGCATACTGTTATAAGAATTTTATGTGATACATCTTAAGTAAATTTTTAAAAACATATCGAAAACTCAGATCAGGAAATAATTATTCCACAGATTATGCTTTTTTATTTCAACAGTATTTTACGTTCCCACCAAATCGCCACATTTTCTTGAATTTACTTGAATTAATCACTAGCTAAAATACCTGCGTTTAGTTTCTACCCCGGCGGTCCATGAAAGCTAATAGTATGATAAATGAACCGTTTCTCAGAATTCATCCCATTGTTCAAAGTGCAAAAGAAATAAAAGCAATAGCTCGACGTGCGAGGGAACTAAAGCAAATTTGCATGTTATTATCCGCTATATATTTACTAGAAGGGTTATTATTAACATATTTAACAACAAAAACTTTAATATATGATTTTATAATAATCTGACAATCCTACAACGAAGCAAGCATTATGTCGGGAAAATATTCAGAATTCTGGACCAGAATCAGCAAAGACTTTCTCTAAGTTGTTTACATTTATTACTTGGTAGATAAAATAAACTTAATTGTTGTTAGCATCTACGGCAAAGTATCAGCAGCTGCTTTATTTCAACATTTTGTAAGTCTAATAGATGCATTATTCTCAACCCATTAGTCACATTAATCTCATAAAAGGTTGCACTGGCTTGTATTAAAACTGGTGAGAAAATGGGAAGTTTAAGTAGTACTAGGCGAGCTGTCGATATTCAAATTGTAAATCGATGTTAAACAATTTCCAGGCTATTCGAAATGCCTTAGAGTAAGAAATTAACCAAGTGCGGTACAAGACTTCTCTAGAAGCGCTTGGTGCTGCGAGACAAATAAGAACTTGGCTGAGAAACAGAGTGATCCAGGACAGATTCTCAAATATATCTTTGCTGAATGTTGATAATGGGCTAGTTAAGCAAAGATTGTCGATTGAATAAGTACTTGAAGTCTTTTTAAAAAGATAGAAAATTGAAGTTGATTTAAATAAGCATCCAGTTTCTCGTTTATTATTCCATGTTCTTGTCAACTTACATATTATAACATTTTGGGTAAAAATACTCTAATTGGCATAAAAGTGTTGATCTAACCTTTTCCACATATTAAAAAATATGCCTACTTTTTATAGAAAATCAGACAATGTTCCAAGATTTCGCGCCCGTTTTACAGGATAAGAAAGTAATTGGTTATTGCTATTGAAACTTGAAATTTCATCTTATTGATCGAGTCTGTAATAAAATTTCTATAAAGAGCAGCATGCTGCATTCAACAATGTTTCGTTGCTAAAACGAATAAGAAATTTGAGTCCTGCGTCCAGCGCGATTTATTACACAGACGTGACTTCTTTCAGATGAACTTGATTGACAATAGAAAATCTCTAGAATGTTATTTACACAATTTCTGTGAAATAATCAAACCGATTAAATAAAGTGTTAAGGCGAATTTCTTGTTATGATGTAAACCCGCCTTTAGTTATTGTTAAGTCGTATTTCTTGTTATGATGTAAACCTGCCTTTAGTTATAGTGAACTATGGGTTCGCATCCATTTCTTAACGATATAGTAGTAGTCGTCAGGCACTCGTATGATGAGCTGCGCGCTCTAAGTATTGATGCACCCTAACGTGCTTTATCGATATATGTAACACGAAATTTATGTAATCCGCGATTCCTTACTATACTCTATATATTTGTTTTTGTGTGCTACAATGTTTGCGATTTTACCCGCAAATAAAGTCATAAAATTAGCCGCACATTTCTTTATTTGGAAATAATATCCTACCAGTGCGATACCAAGCAAACCTCTTGAACTTGGTCCACTACAAGAAGGGTCTCCAACCAAGGCTGAAGAACCATATCAGAGGCCTAAGGAGTCACCCCTCGCATCATAAAGTATAAATAAACCTTAATGTGGTTTTAAAGTTCAGTTCTGATTAAAGCTTTTATTACAATATGAGATGCAATTTAAAGCTTTGAAAGTCGTGATATGAAATAATGTAGCGGTACAAACTGTGTAAAATAAATTACCCTATGTAATATAAATTACGTGATCGATATAAATTAATAATTAGTGCTTTGATATTAGTTAATTATAGTGCATCGATATAAGTAATTAAGAAGATAAAATCGCAGTTCTTTAGAAGTTAATATTTGTACCGTTGGCAATTAGCTGAAGATAAACTGTTGTGAGAGCTTTTTTAACTGTATCAGTTTGATAATAAGGAACTCTTGTTTACGCAGAAAGAGTTTTCGGTACAATACATAGGGTAGTTCCATTTCACAGAACCAAATTTGTTAACCGAAAGATAGTAAAATGGTGACAGAGAATGTTTTGTAAAAAACCAGTTAAAAATTTTTTCCTGCGAATAATCCATAGGCTGCACCCACCGGATTTGCGTCCTCGACTTCGTTTCACCTTGTGCCTATAGGCTCCTCGCAATAAAATTTTTCTAGTTACGCCCCTATAAATCACTACCTACTTTCTAGTATTTTGAAAAAACGCAATATTCATTTTGTAGCTTAAAAGCATTGCTGTATATATTAACTATGACAAGCGGGGATTTTCGCCATTGGGAAATAGGATGTTCGCAACTTTGAAAAGAAGAAACTAGATGTTCCATTTGTAATTGCGAAGTTGTCCTGTCCCTGAAAATCGTTGTCATTTCCGTTTTAATCGGAAGTGAATACGACAAGACAGAAACTCATAAAAAATCGGTCGAAATTCGAGGACTGGCGGATTTCATTATCTAAAGTAATTTAAAGGTTTTATAGATTTATAAAAGGTCGCAATGTAATTGAGCCTCTCCGGCCAAGATAATTTTTAATCCCGCGGTGTAATGAATCTTAAACTATTGCCCTATTTATTTTAAATGCAATTCTATATACTTTGTTTGTACTGTGAATACTGTTATTAAAATTGTATATGATACTTCAGAAATAAATTTTTAAAAATATAAGAAAAGCATCTTTTAAAGTAGTGGTTCTCAAACTGTGAGTCGCGACCCCCAGGGGGGTCGCGTGGTGTGTCCAGGGGGGTCGCGGGATAAGGAGTAAAATAGAAAAAAAATCAGTCATAGCTGTAGTTTTTATTAATAACAAAATTTATAGGCCTAATAGGCCTAATGAAAAAGGCCTAATACTATTTAATGGGAAACATGAGCTTGTTTGGAATTAACCAATTTTTTTATGTCCGGAATGAGTTTTGTAATACACAAAAGAATGTCATTTTCCAGGGTCAAACGATTTCTTGATTTTGTTTTGATATTCACCATTATGGAGAAACCTTGTTCACAGTTATAAGACGTAGAAAATGGCATCAAAGTCTGTAATGCTTTTGTGGACAGTTCTGGGTATTCATTTTTAATACCTATCCAAAATTTGTCGATACAAGCACTGTTAAAAGTGAGTTTTGCTGACTGATCACTTGAAATTTCGATCAGTTGATCATGTTGACGAGCAGTTAGCTCAGCTTTTGTTACGACTTGATCACTGAACGGATTGACTACCCACAAAACCCCACTCGTATCCTTATTTGGAATGTAATCTGTCAACTGTTCAATCAAACCTTCGAGATGAGAAGATACTAGTAAGGAGAGATGAAGTGTCAGGGGATGTACAGTAGGATGTAGACAGAAACTCTATAAACTTTTGAGTTAGTGTAAAATTTTCAAAATCTTCTTTCTTAACTCTTGCGTTCCAAACACTGAGTTTTTTACAAATGCATTTACTCTGTCTTGAGCATATAGCATATTTTGTCTGGTCCTTGTAGGGATAAGTTCAAAATATTAAGGTGAGAGAAGATGTCAGCCAAATAAGCAAGCTTAACCAATCACTTTTCATCACTGAAAAAAGTGGAAAGTTCGGGTTTACTATCAACCAAAAATAACAACATTTCTGACTTTAATCCAAACAGTCTGCTTAATACATTACCACGGGATAGCCACCGTACTTCAGTGTGAAATAAAAGATGTTTATGCAAGGCTCCTACCTCTTCACACAAAATATTAAACATCCTACTTTGCAGCGGGCGACTTTTGATGTAGTTCACTATCTTGACAGCTTCATTTAAAACTTGCCGTAATTCATCTGGCATTTTCTTAGCTGCCAAAGCTTGCCTATGTAAAAAGCAGTGGACCCAGCTTGCATTCGGTATAAATGATTTCAACCTGGCAATCAAGCCACTCTTCTTTCCCGTAAGGGCCATTGCTCCATCACTACAAATTGAAACACATTTCTTCCAATCAAATTCAAAAGGTTCAGTTGCTTGAACAAACACCTTATAAAGACTTTCACCTGTTGTATTATTCGGCAGGGCTTACAAAACAAAATATTTTCATGAATAGCATCACCGTAATCGTACCGGATGAAGCATAAAAACTGAGCACAGTTGGCAACATCTGTTGACTCATCCAACTGAATTGCAAAAAAAGTACTGTCTTTTATTTGCTTCTTTAGCTGGTTCTGAACATCTTCAGCCATGTCACATATTCTTCTTGAAATAGTATCATTTGATAACGGGATTTTTTTCAATTTTTCAACATCTTGAGGACTGATTATATTTGAAACCATATCAATTGCAGCAGGAAGAATTAATTCTTCAGCAATTGTATGGGGTTTCCCTTTTTTAGCAATCTTCAGTGCTACCTCGTATGAAGCTTTAAGAGCATTAGCAAGATCCGTAATGTTTACCTGTTGACTTCGAAGGGATAACAGTTTTCTTTGGAAAAATTCCACTGGTTTGTTTTTCAAAGCAAAATGTTTAGTTTCAAGATGGCGTTTCATTTTCGAAGGCTTCATGCTTTCAGCTGACAACACTTCACTACACACCACACATTGAGGTTTGTTTGCCAGTTTAGTGAAACCGAATTGTATGTACGACTGGTCATATTTGCGGAATTTTGTCTTTCCGCACTCACTAGCACTAGCATCACTACTTGACGACGGTCTTTTCAAAAACTTATCCATTGCTACTTTTTCTAACTGTATTTGCTCGCAATACTACTCACAAAGTACACACACACAGTGTTCAGTAATCGACTCAAGAAGCCAGACTGTCGTGTCGTCTGCCGGGCACCGGCTAGCAGAGAGTGCGCGCGTAAACAGGCCCCATGAGTCATCATTGCTTTGTCCTTGTTCGTGCCACGAAGTGAGTTATCCCACTTTCTCTTATTATAAACAATTCAAGTGACAACAATTTGTATTTATTTTTACTAGTTAATAGTATTTTTATGGATAAAAAACTTAGCCAATAGTGTTTTTTTTTCATTTTTGTTTATATTTAAAAATAGGGGGGGTCGCCGAAATACTAGGTCTAAAAAGGGGGTCGCAGTGGCAAAAAGTTTGAGAACCCCTGTTTTAAAGAATACAACTAAAAAATGACATTTTCGGATTTCTGATTTAAATCCGGATTAGAAATATTGGATCCGGATTTCATAAAATCTAGATCCTGACAACTCAAATAATTACTGATGGCGCATAATGGAATTTCTTACAAAAAGCGATGCTTCGACGGTTAAGACTATTATTTGTTGTAACACTGTATCACATCTAGTTTGATATGTATATTTTTAAGATTAACATTCGAAGTAGTACGTCTTTATCAATAAAATAGTTTGCTATTTTCATGGTTTTACATTGTGAATCATAAGACGTGTAATTAGGGAGGCCCAGTGTGGTCCCGGACAACTCCTGAATTGACCACGCACACCACAGCAAATTTATGAATGGTGTGATTGATGTAAATGGATTAACGAACACGAATAATTTAGTAACTTTTCGATAGGAAAACTCAAATCAGTAAATAATTATTCCACAAATTATGCTTTTTTTATTTCAACAGTACTTTACATTCCCACCAAATCACCATATTATTCTTGAATTTACTGCAGTTAATCACTAGCTAAAATACCTGCCTTTAGTTTCTGCTCCGGCGGCAGAATAGTATGGTAAATGAGCCGTTTCTCAGCATTCATTCGTTTATTGTTCGAAGTGCAAATGAAATAAAAGCAACAGCCCGACGTGCGAGGGAACTAGAGCAAATTTGCATGGTATTATTTGCTATGTATTTATTAGAAGATTTATTATTTACAAATTTAACAACAAAAACTTTGATATATGATTTTATAATAATCGGACAATCCTACAACGAAGCAAGCATTATGTCGGGAAAATAATCAGAACTCCAGACCAAATTTAGCGAAGAGCTTCTCTAAGTTGTTTACATTTATTACTTGGTAGATAAAATAAACTAAATTGTTGTTAACATCTACGGCAAAGTATCAGCAGCTGCTTCATTTTAACATTTTGTAAGTCTAATAGATGCATTATTCTCAACCCATTAACTACATTAATCTCATAAAAGGTCGTGTTGCCTTGTATTAAACCTGGCGAGTAAATGATAATTTAAGTAGTACTAGGCGAACTGTCGATATGCAAATTATAAATCCATGTTAAACAATATCCAGGCCATTCAAAATGCCTTAGAGTGGGAAATTAACCAAACGCGGTACAAGAATTCTCTAAAAGCACTTGGTACTACAAGACGAATAAGAACCTGGCTGAGGAACAGAGTGATCACAGATTCTTAAATCTATCTTTGCTCAATGTTGATAATCGACTAGTTAAGCAACGCTTGTCGATTGAATAAGTACTTAAAGTCTTTTTAAAAAGATAGAAAATTGAAGTTGATTTAAATAAGCATCAGTTTTGTTTCTCGTTTATTATTCCATATTATTGTCAACTTACATATCATAACCTTTTGGGTAAAAATACTCTAATTGGCATAAAAAGTGTTATTCTAACCTTTTACGCATATTAAAAATGTGATTACCTTTTATAGGGAATCAGCCAAGGTTCCCAGATTTCGCGCCCGTTTTACCGGATAAGAAAGTAATTGGTTATTGCTATTGAAACTTGAAATTTCCTCTTATTGATCGAGTATGTAATAAAATTTCTATATGAGCAGCATGCTGCATGAAGAAATATTTTGTTGCTAAAACGAATAAGAAATTTGAGTTTTGGATCCAACGCGATTTAGTACACAGACGCGACTTCTTTCAGATGGACTTGATTGACAGGTTGCAAGAGCTTTATTAACCATACAAGTAGGAAATCTTTAGAATGTTATTTACATAATTTTTGGTATGTTCTTGAAATAATCAAACCGATTGAATAAAATATAAATAGACGTTACTGGAGTTTTGAAGTTTAGTTCTAATTAAAGCTTTTATTACTATATGAGTTGCAATTTAAAGCTTTGAAAGTCGTGATATGAAATAATGTAGCAGTACAAATTGTTTAAAATAAATTGCCCTATCTGATATAAATTATGTCAACATCAACATCATCATTAGATCTTCAGACTTCAGTTCGCATCTATCACTATCTGCATGCGAAAGTCTGATCTCGGTCTACCTCTACCTCTTTTTCCTATCTCTGCTTGTAATACATCCCGCACCATTCCCCAGAAATGTCTTAGAACGTATCCTGTTCTTCTATTTGGCCAATTTTTTTTGTTTTCCACAGATACCCTTATTTTTCTACTATTTCTATAACCTATTTGTTATTAACTTTGTCAGTCCATGCTACCATCCTCACACATCTTAAGCACAACATTCCAGAAGGCTTCTATCTCTTTCTGTCTGCTTTTCCTACTGCTCCTATTTCACAGACGCACTGTGCTGTGCTCCACACATATGTTTTGAACAATTTTCTTCTTGTTTCTATGTTCTTGTCCTTGAACATAGCTGCTGTTCTCTCTTGTTTGATGCAGTTCGGTCACCTTCTATTGTTTTCAGTTATATACCGATATTGAGTAGTATGTGAAGGGCGGTAAGCAACCTTTGACTGCCAAGTTCCCCAGCACTTCAACCTTTGTCGAATTAATAGTTTTTCCAATATATCCTTTCGCACAATCAACATTAGTTAAAAATATTTCACACCCAACATCTGAAGTTGTTTATAATAATTATCAACTTTTAAGCGCAATTATTTTTTCGTCATTAGGTTTTACGTCTTGAAACTGGTTGGACGTATACCTCAACTTATTTATTTTCTGAGCTAGCCTACACAGTTCCCTGAAATTCTTATAACAGCCTATATACAGCTCGATTCCTTTCTATTGTTTTCTAATTTTATATGCACTATTTCACCGAGATACAGTGGTATGTGAAAGGGGTTAAGCAGCCTGTGGCTGCCAAGGACCCCCAACACTTAGACATTTGCCGTATTAATAGTTTTCCAGTAAATCCTCTTGCACAATTAACATTAGTTGAGAATATTGCAAGACCTATACCTGTAGTTGTTTATAATAATCATCATGTTTAAGTACAGTTATTTTTTTCGTCATTAATTTTTCTATCTTGGGGCCGGTTGGATGCATATCTCCATTAATTCCTATTTTAAACTAGCCTACACATTTTCCTGAAATTCCTACATCCTACATCTTTCACTATCTGTGTGCAATAGTCTAACCTAGGTCTACCTCTACTTTTCTTTTTTCCTATCTCTGGTTCTATTATATTCCGCACTATTCCCACATGTCTTAGTATGTGGTCTATCATCCTATCTCTTCTATTTTTTACTGTTTTCCACATATTTCTTTCTTCCCCTACCATTTCTAGTACCTCTTTGTTCTTAACTTTGTCTGCCCATGATATCTTGATCATATGTCTATGGCACCACAGTAGTTGCTTTTTTTTGTTAAATGTAGCACAACTGTGTGCTAATATTTGTTTTATATCTTTTGCGCTTTTCCCATCTTGCGTTATTCGGCTTCCTAGGTAGCAGAAATCTTTAACCTTCTGTAAGTTCTCGTTACTTATTTGTATTCTTGTTTTTGATTTATTTTTCCCTCTTTTGCATACTAGAACTTTTGTTTTATTTTTGTTAATTTTCATACCGTATCTCTCTGTTAGAACTGTTTCCATTTCATTAAGACCAGCATCTACTTTTTTGCTAGATGCTAATACCACTATATCATTTGCAAATCTAAGCATATCAAATGTCTTCCTGCATTTGACAGTATTCATTGCCTTTTCAATATACAAGTTAAAAATTAATGGGAATAAGGTACATTCCTGTCTCACCTAATATTTACTGCTCTACTTTGTTGCTCTAATTGTATTACCGCTGTTTGCTCTTTGCATAAGCAATGTACTATCCGTCTATCCCTAAAACTCATTCCAATCTTTTTGAGTATTTCGAACATTTTTTTCCATTTTACATTGTCGAATGCTTTTTCCAGATCTACAAACCCTATATACACGCTTTCCTTCTTTTCTATTATTTTCTACATTATCACCCTAAGAGCTAAAATAGCCTCCCGTGTTCCCCTGTTTCACCTAAACCCAAATTGATCTTCTCTTAGTATTTCTTCTGCTCGTTTTTCCATTCGTTTTTGTACAATTCTAGTTAATATTTTTGACACGTGTGCTGTTCAACTTATTGTTCGAAAATTTTCACATCTATCCGCGCCTCTTATTTTTTGGTATAGTTACTATGATGATACGTCTGAAATCTTTGGCTATCTCGCCTGTCTCATACATATAGCTTACAAGTTGGAAGAGACGTTCTGTTACTGCTTGTCCAACGGCTTTTAGAGTTTCTGCTTGCATTCTTATCTGTACTCGGCGCCTTACCATTTTTCAAACCCTTCAATGCTAATTCAAACTCGTCTCTAAGTATAGGATATCCCAAGTCATCATTTTCATTGTCTGATTCCTGTTCTAATACTGTTAGTTCTTCTCTTGCATATAAGTTACCTATATATTCTTGTCATCTAATCACTTTCTCTACATTTTCTATAATAAAGTTTCTTCCCGCCTTCCTTAAATTTTTGCTATATGGTTTTATATCCCTGAAATTTATTCTAATTAATTTGTATGCTTCGTCTGTCTTTCCTATTTCGATCTCGGTTTGCACCTCTTTGCGCTTTTCATCAATCCATTGTTTTTTAGCTTTCCTGCATTTGTGAATAATTTCCCATTTTATGGCTTTGTATCTCTCTTTCTTGTTTAGTCCCGAATTTCCTTTGATCCTGTATGAATTACCCTGAAGTCTCCACTAAAAAAATCCCCCGCCTCTGGCCAGCGAACTTCGCTGATCCCTACTATGTCTAGTGCTAACCTATCCATTTCTATTTTCAGGTCCTCTAGCTTACCTACTTGCTTCATAATTCTGACGTTCCACGCTCCGACTCGCAGAATTTTCACGGTTTTTTTTTATACATTCGGATCACATCCTCCGAAGTAGTCCCCTTCCGGAGATCCGAATGGGGGACTATTTAACTTCCGGAATTTTGTACCCCAGAGGATGCCATCATCTTTACTAACAATTTCTGTACGCAGTGTACTTGGGAGGTTATGTGGTGGTTTCTCGTTGCCTTTAACATCGGGGTAGTGTATCTTAGACTGTCATACCAACCCCTATGGTCTCTGCCACTCTATGTACCGAAAAAAATTGCTGCTGCCCTTTTTCGGGGACCTGTCTTAGTCTGGTTCCTCACTAATGACCCCACCAATTTGGTTAAACCTATTGTTCGGCTCTTTAGCTCATTGAAACGCGCAAGCCATTCTACCGGTTCTAGTATTTTAAAACTTCGTCAAGGTGCTGGTCCGTTCAGAATGGATAAATTATGTGATCGATATAAATTAATCATTAGTGCTTCGATATAAGTTAATTATAGTGCATCGATATAAGTAATTAAGATGATACAATCGTAGTTTTTTAGACGTTAATATTTGTACTGTTGACAATTAACTGAAAATAAACTGTTGTGAGAGCTTTTAGAATTTTACTGTATCAGTTAGATAATAAGGAACTGTTGTTTGTGCGGAAAGAGTTTCCGTTACAAATTTGTTAACCGAAAGATAGTAAAATTGTGACAGAAATCGTTTGTAAAAAAACAGTTAAAAATGTTTACCTGCGACTAACCCATAGTTTGCACACCCCGGATCTGCGTCCCCAACTTCGTTTCACCTTGTGCCTATGGGCTCGTCGCAAAAAAATTTTCTAGGTACGCCCCTATGAATCACTACCTACTTTCTAGTATTTTGAAAAAACGCAATATTCATTTTGATGCTTAAAAGCATTGCTGTATATATTAACTATGACAAGCGGGGATTTTCGCCATTGGAAATAGGATGTTCGCAACTTTGAAAAGAAGAAACTAGATGTTCCATTTGAAATTACGAAGTTGTTCTGTCCCTGAAAATCGTTGTCATTTCCGTTTTAATCGGAAGTGAATATGAAAAGACAGAAATTCATAAAAAATCGGTCGAAATTCGAAGACTGGTGGATTTCATTATCTAAAGTAATTTAAAGGTTTTATAGATTTATAAATGGTCGAAATGCAATTGAGTTTCTTCGGCCAGGATAATTTTTTAGTCCCGCGGTGTAATGAATCTTAAACTAGTGCCCTATTTATTTTAAATGCAATTCTATATACTTTTTGTAATGTGAATACTGTTATAAAATTGTATATGATACTTCAGAAATAAGTTTTTAAAAACATAAGGAAAGCGTCTTTTAAAGAATACAAAACTGTTCAAATGCTACTCACACAAATAGTTTGTGTGCATCCCTAAAATTACAAGCGGCTTCTTTTGGTAGTTCTAGTGAAAGGTTCGAATTTCATATTTCTGCCTGTCGTAGAACTTTCATTTTTCACATAACTTTTAAAACCTAACACCAACTTCACAAATACGTCAAAATCTTTAGGTCTGAAAATTCACTAACGCATTCATTCTTAATAATTTCGAGACCCGAAATTGTTTTCTAAACTCATTAGATTCGTATTAGAAATCATCTATTAATAATCTATAAGAGATATGTTATTTTGACACAGAACTTGAATCATAATTTTTGGCAACGTTTTAATATTTGCGGTTTATATTTTAATTTATAGATAAACACGGTTTATTATAAAGGTATGTGTACACAGACTGCCCCGTTCCTACATTTTTTTTCATTTCCTACAATAAATTAAAATTTCCGTACGGAAACCTTTAAGCGTTGATACCGCATCAGCATAATGAAATAATAAAGATAAGCAAAATGCGCCATATCAAATAATATACACAACTTTTAATTAAATAGATAGGTAATCCTATTTGTACATCATAGGGGCAATTCTATTTACAACTATATAATTAAAGCGGTTTAATATAGGAACATTTTGAATTCATATAAAATCCACTTTATATAAAGATATGGAAAAATTATGAAACTTACGTTTAAGTACGAAAAATAATCTTTATAACATTTTGTATGCATGACACCTCCTTAACATAATGTAAACATGCTCTCAAACGTATTTAAAAATATCCCGTCTATGTACGCGCCGAAAGCTTTAAAATAACTAACAGTGTTCCGCGTTACACACTCACACATACACAAGTCGGAAAATCGAGGCTCAACGCAGAAAAGCAAGAAAGGATAGAAGCGCGAGCTCTCGTCGTCATGGTAACAGCTGGGTCCTTGACAACCACTGCGAATTTGGATGGCATTTTTTTCGCAAAAATACAAACACTGTGTAATTAGAAGGCGCTGTGATAAAAACAAAGTCATCTGATCATGATCTATCTGAGTTGTTAAAGCACCAATTATTCAGGGATTATCAATGAAGTACAAAATCAGTTGACAATTTGGCGAATATGAAATTGGAAAGAAATGCGGTATTTTTCGTAAGTAGTAAATATCTATATAGCAAATTGTCTTTCCGTTGTCTATTTAACGGCGCTATTTTTGTACACAAGTTAAACCAATAAATACCAGCAGAAGAAATGATGAAGCAATGCCCGATTTGATATTGGTGTGGCGTTTAAATTGATTCTAGTAAATTATCCGTAAAGAAGTTGTGTCGAAACAAGTCGTCCTTGTCCATTTCCTTAATAAAGAGTTTCTATAAATGAAATCTCAGATTTAGTAACAGTTATTTTCATTACTTTATATAATTCATGTGCTGTTAAAACTAAATAGTAAAGTAGTTGGATGGTTTTGAGCTGTAGTATGTACTTCTTTCATCTTGAGGTTCAGGTCAATCTTATTCAAAGAAATTTATTAATTTAATTTTTCAAAGCTCGAACATGCAAATGCTGCTTCTCCCTAAGCGAATATCATCGTCATTACGAGAATCATTGCTAAAAGTCGCAGATTCTAGTACACCTTGTATTATCAGCATTCTACAATTGCCATTTTCCTAAACTTTTACATGTTTAACCTATAAATTAGTAGACAATTTGATTTCAAACCGAGCAGTTTGTTAACACCGCCAGTTAGATTTTGGGCCTCTTGGAGCGGCTTTTTAAAAAGGCTTCTTCCAAATACTCTTTTAACAAATTTATTAGAAACAGAAATTATAATGGAAATTAAGAAATGGTTGCGTTATATTCGTTGACGCTTTTAACAATCAAAATTACTTTTCAATAATTAAATTAATTAAACAAAATTGAGTAGCTTGAACAACAAACAATGTTAAAGTTGTGAAGCTCGAGACTGACTGGCCATCTTGGACTCCTGAGGGTGTTTATGCTGTCCCTGCCCCTCACATTGCTTGTGGGAACTGCTGAGCTCATGTCTGCTATTTTTTTTATTTATTTATACAATACAAAGGAACAATCTTAATTCTAACAATATGTTTCTTACAGTCTCCACCTGCAGTGTCTAGCTACATCTGGAATACAATGTATTCACATCCGTTCTCATGTCTAGTTTATAAACCTCCATTAACCTTTTGTAATATGTCCTTCAATTATACATTCTTGCATATAACTTAAGTATTAATGATTATATTTAATTATACATATTGTTGTGATACTGTGGCAATACCCCTATGCGCCCTTTTTGTGAATTAAAGAGGTAAAAAATTTTAATCTGTCAATTGTTAATTTTTAATGTAGAATTTTAATTGCATCGGCTAGCTCAGTTTTTAAATTACGCACGGAGTTTGCAACAATACGAAAAACAAAGGGTTTAAATTTACCTTCTACCTCTCCTTCCTGTTCTAATCTTTAAACCAAAACACTATTAAGCACAAATTATTATAATGTTCTCAAAAATATTTACAGTGTATGAGAAGATTAAAGAATTCTCTAACTAGAATTTTTTTCTAATAGTTGAATAAAACATTTAATAATTATCATTCCCAAAGATGATCAAAAAGCCAGCAAAATCATTATTATTATTATTATTAACTGAAGCCTGATGAACGTTCATTCAACCTCTTTTAATATTTACGTAATTTACAACGTATACTCAAAAAAACAAACCTTGCCGAACGCTCACATAAATTATCATAAAAGCAATTTTTAAAGTATTTAAATTAGAAATATTCAATGAATGTTAATTTTTAAAAATCATTCAGTTTAGCAATGTACAACGAAATATTCACAAATAAAATAATAAAGCATTCAGATTGGCTAACCTGTTGTTTTCAACTCGAATCAGTCCCTGGTCCAACTGTTTTCGATATTGTCTGCATCCCTCATAGCATAGCCTTAAATCATTCTAGCGTTCTCCGTTAAACTCTTTGGCAATTCATAGTTGAAGTAAATGCTTGTTGCATTTCCTCATTTGTTGCAGTAATTATTTATAATCGCTTATTCATTAATTATTAAGAATTGTCTTCCAGTATTTATTTAGACTTGTTCTTCAGTAATTATTTAGACTTGTTTTCCAGTATTTATTTAGAGTCGCCTTTTAAAGGATTAAACGACAAACCCATTAATTTTCCATAATTACAATGGTATTATTTCACACTTCACAATTAATCACTTTACGTAAATATCTTTGTTTTAAGAGACGTGAACTAAGCCTTACTTCATGGCAAAATCAATTGTTTACCAAATCTGGTTATATTTAAATGCATCATCTATCTATCTATTGACAAGCGCAAAGTTTCGTTGTTGTGGATAAAACTTTCGTACCAGGTTTTCGGATATTCCATCGTATTATATTGTATGTTAACATCAACGCGTTACTTTTGTAACGTACCATTTCGATTTAATAGCATAGATTGGCTTGGATTTTCATACTTCCGGATAAGTAAACCATTGTTTGTTCAAATAAATTTGGTGAACTTTGATTTTATTTACTATACCTTGCTTGTTTCCAATAAATCAGGTGTTGATTTTAATTTTCTAGTCACGTAGACTTTATACAATTTATGCATTTAATTATATGCGTTTGCTATCTTACGCATTTTTAAATCTGCTTGTTTTAATTGGGATCCTTGACGTAATAATGATGCGTTATCCATGCGTGTTGCGTTTCAGCTTGCAATTATTTTGTTTTACGACTTGCGAATTTGTTTGTTCAAATAGATCTTCAAAAATTTTTCATTAACTAAATTAATTATGATTAGGATTTATATACTGGGCGTTGTCGTTTACTTTCCAGTCTAATTATCGTATTTTATATGAAGTCCGCTATACTATTGGTTCTAACTACCCCTAAATGACCTTATTAACACAGCAATATATATTGGGGAATATTTGGGGGATATGTAACTCCTCCCGACGAAGATGAAAATTAAGAGTTTTGCTTAATTTTTAAAACTTATTGTTCCTCAGGGATCTTTTGTGATTCCTTTATTTACCTTTGTTCTTTTGTTCTTATGACTAACATTTGTTTCTTTGCTTCTATGTCTAAGATACATTTTGTACAATAAATACGTAGTTAATAAAATTATTACAATCATCAACAAAATTGTCCAAACACTGATATTATCGTAGTGTATTCTTGGCACTTTCACTTCGTTTAAATGTTCTTTATATCTATCCATTACCTTTACGGCTTGGTTGAGGTTGTCTAGGTCTAGATGTTCTAGTTGCATATGTTTCTTGCTGATTTCGACGTTTTCGGGTTGTGCAATCCTGAACTGTAGTTCGGGTGGATTTGCGAATTTGTTCGTTATTGCTGGGTTTTGGTATACTCGGATGATTTCCCTCTTTAATTTTAAATACAAATCTTCTTTTATTGTGAATACCTTGCTTCCAATTAAAGCTAGGCTGTTTTCGTCTTGGTTGCAATGGGTGGTTGCTATTACTTCTTGTGGTAATACAGCAATCCATTTGTTGTTCGTGACTTTTTGAATTTTCATGTTTGTAATTTATACTAGTTTTGACTCGCAATTCTCGTAGTGTTTAGAGAATCTTAATAGTTGTACTTCAAAAGGGCTATCCGTTTGAATAGCTGTCGTCGTTAGTGATTGACATAAATATTGGCTGGGTGCCATTTCTTTGCACTTTTCATTCGTGAAGCCATACCTAAGTTTATTTAGGGAAGGGAACTTGATTTTAGTAATACTGCTTAGCAACTTTCATGGTGAAAGCAAATAAATAATAATTATTATAACGGTTAATTTCTACTATGGGAATTTCTATTAAAAACTTAATTTCATGATTCTTTACATAACCTTTTACTATGGCTATTTTTCAAATAAAAGTATGTTGGTTTCCGTTACTTCAAAGGGTAGTTTACTGTTAGTTATGAGTAATTTAATTCCCAATAATTCATTTAATAAATCCATTGGTTCTATTATACTAGCATGTAAGGTGTTTAATTTAGCAAATGTTACAGTGTTCTCTAACGTGGCTAAAATTTGTTGAATTATGGTAATGGTTGATAACATTTGATTGAATATCGTGTTGAATCTTATTAAATCTCGCATTCCTAGCATTGTGGTTTGCATGTTACTTTCAAGTGTTAATATTCTGTTAGTTATACTGTCTTGGTTTTTACTAATTTACTTAATGTATCATTGTTTTTTATTATGGTTGACTGAGTTAAGAATATTTGACTTCTAGCAATAGTTTTTATGTTATTTTGGTTTTCAATTAGTCTTTGTATTGCGTTTTCATATCGTTCAGCATCTTGATTGTCTAAATTATCTGTGATCGCTTTTATAATATCACCTAATCCGTTAATAAATCCTCTTCTCTGTCTTGTGACTTGGTCTGTTGGTGAAAGTTAATGGTATTCCTTCACAATAGAATATATCTTGGTATTCGAAACATAAGTCTTTAATTGCTCTCTTTATTTCGTTATTAATATCTTCATTAAAACGAGTGTCAATTTAATTTTCTTTTAACATTCTATCGTGTCTTGTAGGATCGGGATCGCTTTTATATTCCTCGTCGATTTCCATCTCGCTGAAATTTACTTCTTCTACGTCTATTGGATTTGTCAATGATATTTCTATGGGGTGATCGTTTGAAGTTAAAATTGTTGTGTTGGCGTAACTGTCTTTTATTTGTATTAATGCGGTGCGTGTTTTTACTCCTTGTTGGAATGTCATGTAATTTATTATGTATATGTCGTTTTTTGAGTTTAATAAGATTTTTATTTGTTTTTCTGTCCTGGGTTCTATTGTGTATTTTTGATCGGTTTGAATATTGCTGTTCTGGAATTTAATGCGAATTTGTCTGTGTTTCGTTCTCAGTAATCGGTTTTTTATGTCAATATTCGCTCCTAATTTTCTTAGATCAATGCCTATTAATCCGTCGTATTTGTCGTTAAATTCAAGGATGCAAAATTTGTGTTTCATTTGTACGTTAAAAGTTTTTGGTAGGGTGTGCTTGCTATAAATTGGTGTATTGTCATTTTGTGAGCTGTCTTGATTTTGAAGGGTTTTCTTTCTACAAAATCTAAATAGTGTTTTTATACGGTTCTGGGGTTGATTAAAGTTTTTGAAGATCTGGTATCGATTAGTAATTAGAGTTTTGCGTGTGGTATTGCTATGTAGGGTAAAATGTGTTGATTGATACTATTTAAATTAATTACGCTTGGTCGTATTTGAATCGGTCTAGCTGAAAATTTGAGCACACATTTTCTTCTTTGTTCTCTCCGTAGTTTTCATAGGGGTTGCGGCATTCGTAATTTGTCTCCTCGTCTCTACTCGAAATTGCGTCATTATTCGCGTTCGGGTTGGCAAAATCTTCTACTTCTTGGTGGAATAGGTCTTCGGAAGTGAAGTTTCGTTTTTGGTTATAGTTTGGTTTGATTTGCGATATTTTTGTGATTTGTCTAGTGTTACCAGATGAAGTGTCCATAGAAGTTGGTTTGAAATAACGTTGGGGTTGTTGTTGTTATTTGTCATAGGTGTATTTCTTTTGAAATTGGCGCCAAATATGTAAATACGAGTTTTGTAAAGTTTGAGTTAAATGTGAGTCTTGGAAATTGTCTAAATTGGTTGTGAAAATTTGTGTTATTAAAGTTTTTGTTCATTCGAGATTGATTCGTTAGTGCGTTAAGGGATGTAAATTTTTGTTGTGTTGGTAGTTGTCTCGCGGCTTGTATTGTTTTCATAGGCGAGTAATTTTTACTTGCATTGATGTTATATATCCTATTTCTATAATACATAGCGTTTTCTTCTTCCGCTATCATATTCAGTACTTCCTCTAAATTTTGATTATGTTGACATCTTATTTTGTCCGATAGCCGTATAGGTAATGCATTGATGTATGTGTCTAAAGCCATTTCGGCGTACATTATCGTCTTTAATAAACGCATATTTTGGTCGGGTTTTTCGATTTTCAGTTTGGTTAAAATTAAGCTCCTCACATCTTGGCATCTCCTACCAAATTGGTAGGGTGATTGATTGGATTTCATCCGGAGAATTTATAAAGTCTCTCACCAGACATTTGATATTTCTTTGGTCGCCGAAATACGTTATTAACAACCGTTTGAAGTTCTCCCATTGTTCAAGCTCATCGCGGCTTGCAATTAGTGTTAATGCTCTTCCGGTTAATTTTGCCGAGAATTAGGCGTATAACCATGACGTTGCGGTCAATGTCGCCTTCTTTGTAAAAACATTTTAAAAATGTCTCATACGCAGTGATAAAGATGCCTCATACTGCTTGGTTTCCATCGTATACCGGGATTGAGTCGAGATACAACCGCATATTCTTCATGTTCATTGTTTTTTATTCTATAATTATTTTTCAGTTGAGTTTGTATTGTGTTTAGATTGTATTAAAGTTGGTATTTAGTTATTTAAAGAATCGCCTATTTTTTACGTCTATTTCGTATGTAATTATTCAGTACTGTAAATACGTTGAAGAGTTCTGCGGATTAATTGTCTCGGCAGTTACTGTTTATAACCTTTTGTAGAGCTTGCAAATTGATGCAAAATAATTTTATTTCAGTAATAGTTTCCTGTAATAAATTGTATAAGAACTGTGTTATAATTACACGCTTTTGTTTCAGATTTTTGCTGAGTAACTCGTTTCAATAATAAAGTACATAAAATGCTTTTATAATTATACACCTCCGTTAATTGTTGCACTGAAGTGTTTAATTATAGTATGTGATGAGAGTCAAGTTTTAAATAAATCGTTTCCGTAATAATTACTGTAATAACTTGTACATAAACTTGTGTTCTAATTATACTCTAAGCTCAGATTTTGCTAAAATTGTTTCATTTATTTAAATCGTAATAAATTGTAATACTGGTGCATAAATGCGTAATATAAATTTCTTTGTTAAAAATGTGTTTGCTTTCCTTAATAATTGCGATAAAATGTAATAATAAATTGTATAAAAGTTGCGTATATAATTGTTTTGTTGTTTTCTAGCTAATATCAATAATTGAAAATGGTTAAGGAAAATGAACTTACCTAATTTTCATTACCAGTTCCATCAGTTTTCTTTCCTTGGGCTTTGACGATTTTGTACCTTGTCCAATTTTTGTTTGTTCTTGTAGATGAAGAATAATGATTCAAAACCACCAGTTTCCTCGATTTTTGATTCGCTAGTGCCCTTCTAGAATCCTCCCGCTGCGCCAGTTAGATTTTAGGCCTCTAGAAGCGACTTTTTAAAAAGGTTTCTTCCAAAAACTCTTCTAACAAATTTATTTAAAACAGAAATTACAATGGAAATTAACAAATGGCTGCATTATGTTCATTAACACTTTTAACAATCAAACTTATTTTTCACTAATTAAATTAATTAAATAAAATTGAGTAACTTGAACAACCAACAATGTTAAAGTTGTGAAGCTCGAGACTGACTGGCTATTTGGGCTCCTGCTGTCCCTGTCCTTCACATTGCTTGTGGGAACTGCAGAGCGAAGGAAGCTGCTGTTGCGGATACATTTCAGCATACCTTCTACAAGCTTCTAACCCATTACCCTTCGACAGACCGTAAACGTAATTCATACCAGTCATTTCCGCATTTGTGTATGCTATTTTAATAACAAGTGAATTATTAAACTAACAAATTAAGAACAGAACAACGACATACAATTATTAATTCAATTTCAAAAATTTACAAACTGACAGCGTCATAACAATTTAATTGTCACTATCACTAATAGCGGCCTACTAGATAAATTACTTTCGCATTTTCGTCTTATGACGATTTATATCTGTAGTTGTTTGTAAAATAATTTTTTTCTGCGAACTGGTTAATTTTGGGCAAAAAATTCAAGAGACATTTTTTGTTTAGAATGAAATAAGCTATTGGAAATAAATTTTTAAATGGCAAACAAATAATAAGACAAAAGTTACATTGGAAATAAATTTTAGGGGTTGCGTTTTCCACCCCTTACAACCATGGGGTAAACCAAATAAATTACCGAGTAAGTGTATTTTTGATAGTGAAAAATGTCACCGTAATTTCAATTTTGTAACTTTTTTAGTGTTTGTAAAAAAAATGAAAAACAAATTTTATGTACCCCCTTTAAGGAGTTGTATCTTAACAAGGAATGCTCCAATGAAGTTTCTTTATATGAAAGACCCTATCTCTTTTACAATGAGAAATCACCTCCTGAAATGTTTTACACTTATTTTGTTACACACTGTATACCATAACTGTGTCTCGACAGCTTAAATATCGTCGTTCGCACCAATATGTTGATGATACACAGATTTACTAAGGGTGTTAAGTTAAGTTAGCATGTTCTCAAATTAATGAAGATTTAAAAAACTTGGTGACATTTTCAAAAAGTCATGCGTTGGTCATAATTGCGTTCAAACCAACGCCATATTGTTTGAACCACTAAATATTTTAGATTTAGTTACATCGCAAATTTCCATTCTTGTAGATAATCGGACAGTAAAATTTTTTATAACCGTTAAAAATCTAGGACTGATCATTGATAATCGTTTGAAATTTTCCGAAAATGTTCACATCCTAAAAAAACATATCTCACTGAAGGCCATATTTCCTTATATGTACTATGATTCTGTAAAAGTAAAGGTGAAGCTGTGCGAGGCACTTGTTCTATCTCATGTAAACTATTGCGACGTGGTTTACAGTTCTTGTTTGAGCGCTAGGGACAAGACCAGATTACAATATATACAACTTTCGTGCTTGCGATATGTCTACGGTGTAAGAAAATATGAAAAAGTCTCCTGCAGTCTTAAAAAGACAGGATGGTTAACAACTTACAATAGGCGTTTACTGCACTCAACTCAAATGTATTTTAACATTTTAATGAACAAATCACTTTATTTGTATATGAAAATTAAGTTTAGGTCTACTATTCATAGCGTTTGCCTTCGTACTCATTATTCGATATTCATACCCAAACATACAACAGAGAAGTGTAAATCATCATTTTCTAATCAAATTGCAAAGGTGATTAATAACCTTAGGCCTGAATTCATATGCGAAGGTTGTTCAGCCTTTAAGCTTAGATACAAGAAATATTTACTTTCTCTTCAAAATAATATCATTACTCCGCTGCATATAATTAGGGACCTGAATGTAGTGTGTGCGCTTGCATGTGTGTGTGTATGCGCGCGCGCGTGTGTATGTGTGTGTGTGTGAGTCGGATCTTTAGTCTCTCTACTTAATGTATTTATGTATTTATAGTTTGTATGTATTAATTATTAATTTAGTAGTTACGTCGGATATAGTTCAATAGTTGTCAGGGGTTAGCTGTAAGAGCAGCATGATGCTGAACCTCGCCTTGAATTCGAATATTATTTATTTGAATAAAAGTGGCATTTATTATCATGGCAATTATTATTATTATTATTACTATTATTATTATTGTTATTATTATTATTATTATTATTTTGATTTACAATACCGGGAAAAGATAAGCAGGTGAACAATTTTCGATTGTTCCCAATCGGTGTCCGTGAACACCTGTGTGTTAACGAAGCGCAATAATAGTATTTCATGCTAACTCATTAAACACATTCATTGAAGAGAGGGATTAAGAGAAAAATACTAGTATGATATTACTACTAATTTTCCTAATTTTATGAATATTGGTAATTACATTCTGATCCCATTTCTGAAAATATTAACTTACAAAAAACAAAATTTTCCGCATAACATAGTGCCTTAAAAACTAACTTGTAGTTCACTTCTTAATTGACACTACACCATATATAAAGCTTACCGTAAAAATTATCAAGCACATCCTAATGAATCATTAGAAAAATGTTCTAATTTCAATTTCTTACACTTGCAAACTTAAAACTAAACAAGCTTTAGTTCTAGACACTTTAGATCCATGGCTATTCATAATCCAACAAACAATTGTGTTAGCATTATGTTAACTTCGTATAAATGAACGGATACCATCTATAATTAGCATCTCCAATTGACATTAACATATTTCTACATCATTTAAATAAACGGTTTATTTATTTGATTTATTTTACAGCCACTAAATACGGACCTCCAGAAACACCAATGGTTCACATTCCTACTAGATCACCAATTCACTTCTGAACGCGTACATTTATTTATGATCCCAAAATTACGTTATGGATGTTTATTCCACCGTCGAGACCCTAAAATCTACGAATACGTATAAGTGATTTATGGCCTTACTGCAAATGAAAACACATGAGGGCTGCATACAGCACATCTTCAACCGCTACATGTTGTAGTGGTTACATTTTGACTTAAATTTTTCGAACCTCACTTTCAACTTGTCAAGTTAAGTGGTTATATGTGATTTTCCTTCTACAAATTTTGTTATCGCAATGAAACATTTTATTTATGCTAAATAAATGGTTGTTGTCACGTCAATTGCGTAAAAGTCACGTACTTCTGCAATTATGATATTTCACATGCCTTGAACGTCTAGCTATGTCTTAAATATGGTTTTGCATTTTAGCGATTTCTGAGTTCCTTGCGCATTAATTAATTATGCCAATATATAATCTGTGCTTTTGTTTATTGCATGATGCTCCGGGTTTTATTTTGATCATAGTTTTCAATCTCACACTTTTAGTATTCTTGTATTATGTATAATGATATATTTATTAATAAATAATAGATGGTATATTCTTCAGAATCTTTTATTTTAGGGATTTACGTGTTTATGCGGTTTTTATTATCACAATGTGTAATTAACTACCAAAAATATTTATATTTTGAGCGTTGCTTCCTGTCTATAAGTGACATAAGTCAAAAACTTGACAATGTCAGATATGATTGACAGAACTGCCAAACGTAATTGAAAGTTAGGTTTATGTATAGTTGTGTACACGATTTAAATTTGTAAATTTTCCAATTGTCGTCATCGGTCTCGGTGGCGTAATTGGAAAACGCACTGTCCTAGAAAGACTAAGATACAGGTTCAAGTCCTGTCCAAGACCTTATATTTTTCGTTTTTCAATTACTATCTCAATTTGAAATGATCAGTTATTATTTCATCTTATTAACTGTAATATGTTAGTATATTTATCTACTTACCTTGTGTAATTAACTACCTAAAATATATATTACTGCGACACTCCTGGATGCCCATTATACTACGTCCCTCCTGTTGGGTGCCTATAATTGGTGCGATCTCCGAATGTTCCTCGTTCTGGGACCTTTGCTTATAAAATATGCCATGACTGCTTTGCTCACTTTCCTTAAAATAAACTATCTACTCGAAAAACTCTGCTACGGAAAATAGACAACATTTATTGACACTCGAAATAAATTGAATATACAACACAAAACTTCCTTCTCTCTTACGCCTCATTTACAAACTACATATATCCTCTTTAATATACACCCTTAACAGTACACTTCGAGATCAATGTTTACGCCATATATCTAATTAATGTAAAAAGGACAAGCCATAATCTAAATTATTTTACTCTTCCAAACCTTATGTAAACGAGGTCCTCTATCGTCAACCGAACTAGTACGGTACCTTAAACCTCTTCTTCTATGACCATAGTTTCGATAATATACCAAATTGATTAGGCTCCGACATTTACTCCATACTTATTACATTATCTTACAGTAAGTGCATAATCAAATCAAATTGCTTTTACTTAAAAGCGTATATCGTAATTCAAAAGGATTATGCAATCTATAAGCATATCGAAGTCTCAAGGTCGTAGTATACTAATAGAGTAAAAGCGTAAGGGCGTTCAAAATTAAGAGAGTCTCCCATCAAGACCCTGCGGCTTATATCCAAGTTCCCCACCCCCAGAGACTGCTACAATTCTTGAAATCAACAAGGCCAAATTCTTGCCTCCCACAAACCGCCCGACCCTCATACAACTCACGTTTACAACAATTCTACGTATCCTTTCCAACCGCCACTCTTAGTTACAGAATTTTAAAAACCCTTCTCTGAAAATCACTTGCAACGAACAACAAACCGCACGTGTACTAACGTTTTTGTAGTATTTTTAAAATCAATACTCAAAACAGACTTGGAATTTATCCCAAGTCGACAACAACTAACATTTAAGCTACACCTCTAACGAACACGTGTTCTCCATCTCACTTTACCTACGCACTTCAATCACCTTCTCTGTTACCTAGTGTTCAATATTTGTATAACGAACGATCGCTAACCCCCATTCAATTCTGCTTATACTCAAATTTTACGTCCTTCTTAGAAGTCATAAATTTGTTTAACGCTTCACTAATTGACGCTAGTAACTAAACTACCTGGAATTGCTGTTGTTTTGTTCAAGTCTTATCTCCCCTAGTAATACAAGGAAAAATAAAGTGGTTTGAAATTGAGCTAGAAGCTTTTCAAAATATTCCTACCAACTTGTCTGTAATATAATAAGAAGGTTAAATTTGTGTTCGAAATTTAAATGCCATATTATACACGAGGTGTTTCTTGTACATCCTGCGCTATATTTTCTGAATAATCATCTGAAAGATTATGAAAATTAAATTTTAACTTCCCAAATGTTACTGAAAAATTATTACATTCATTCTAAACTATTTACTTTAAAAGAGTTATTTGATATATATCCACATGCTGAACGCCAAATCAGTTTCAAAATAAAAAATAACACCCTTTCAGCTCGCCAAATATATATATATATATATATATATATATATATATATATATATATTTCTGTGTATGTACACTTATTTCAAGCCCCAATGTTGGGTGTCATTTTTTTATTGCTGTGAATATCGCCCCACGATTGGTGCACAATTTTTTATTTTTGCTGTAATATAGCCTTACAATTGGGTATTATTTTTATTGCTGTAAATATGCCCCTTTTCTATCCTATAATTTCTTAAATTTGTTTTCTCGGCTAGCTCAAAAAAGCACAGAATCCCTACTTCATAAAAATAAAGATTTGTTAACCTCTTTTCTTTCTATCACTTCTGTTAAAATAATTTAAATGCAGCAATACAAAAATTACACAATATAATGATCGATAATATGTACAGTTTTTATATCAATGACTTATTAATTTGTTCAACATTCAAAAATGAGCCCCTGAATAAAATATTAACATTTATTTTTTCACCAAATTTATATTTCCTGATAGCCAGCACAAATATCTGTGTAATTACTCTCAAGTACCTTTTGAACGTCCAAACGATGCTTTATCTATTTTCCAAAATTTCAAATGACCTTTTTGTTGACACTTACAGATATTTGATATATGGAAAATATTAAAATTGAAAACAGTCTTTTACTAATATTAAATAAGATCTGTAGTCTGTATTTTCCTTGCTTGAAACTGCCTTTGAATATCGGTGGTCAGTACCCCTTGATTATTACAGCTTGACTTGCTTCACTTGTTGGCCAGAATGATTTGTTAATGGCTGCTTGAATTTAACTCTCAGATTTCTGGATTTACTCTGAGCGTCTTGTGGTCCAATTTGAGTATCTTCGCGCTTTATAATATTTTTCGAAGTGTATTTAGATATTTAATTAAGACGTTTAATTAGATGGTTAATTAGAGGTATATTTTGACGTTTAATTGGACGTATAATTGGAAGTATAATTGGAGCCCTAAATTACTAAATATTAGAATAAATTCAATTTATAGTTAACCTTACGTTTTAAGAGTAAAACGGCTGCTATTCGTTGCATAAATTGGCACTTTTACTTTTCACAATTTTTAATAATTTATTGACTTTCACTAAGTTTCATTTGTACGTAATCTTTCACTTTAAATTGACGTAGTTCGTGCCTTGTTGAAGAGATACTGAACGTTTACGAGTTCCCTATGGTATTTATAGACTCCACCTATCCACGTTCTAATTGGTGTGTTTATTAATCAAGGCTTGTACTTTGCGCCTATTTCTGTAGAACTCGGTATTTCTCAAAATTCCATGGTTTTAATTGTTGTTCCGTCATTCAATCGCGCACGTAGACGTTCAATATTTTGCCGCATATTCTCAGAATTTCCAAATATTCATTGCATTCTGTCACGTCTTTTATGTTTGTTTCGATTATAGTCCAAACCTTATCGTTTCACGAACCGCCTGTTGTATTGTTTGTTACTCCAAATATGTCAGATTTTTAGGCAAATATGATATTCCTAGTCACGTACTCATCTTTCTAATAATGACGTATTTGAATGCGATTGCTTGTTTATGCTTTGACATTTTTAATAATCAGTCTAAATCTAGCATTTGCTGATTACTCTTAAAATTTTCAATCTAAACTAGCCTTAATTGGAGTCCAAAACAACCCAGTTTTTAATGCTAACTAAGCGGTTAACAAAATTATGCGCCACTTGCAGTTTTGCTGACCTATTTTTGAATTCCAAGTTAGTAATGTAGTTTTTAGTCGGCTGACCTACTTTGAGTTCAAAGTAATGTTATTTCTAGTCGGATGATATACTGTGAGTTCAAAGTAACGCACTTTTCCAGTCGATTGACCTACCTTCAATCCACAGTCACTTTGCTTTTAGTAGATTGACCTACAAACCAACGCAGTCACGTCGTTTTTAGTCGACTGACCAACTTTGACTTCAAAGTCACATTTTTAGTACTGGGGTGAAAAATTGCCCGTCTCCGACTGGCGGCTCGCGGTCGAATGTGGTGGGTAGAAAAAAAAGCAAGAAACAATAAGAACTAATTACTCGAAAGACACCAGGAATATCAGAACAAAACAGCTAGCTTCGCTATCTCACTGTGAACCTTACCTATCAATGAAGGAAAAATAAAAGAATAAAACAGCGGTACAATCCCAGAAAATGCTGTGAAAGGAAGTTAGTAAGTGCAATTTCCAAATACAAGCAATTACGAACATAAAACCTAGGACTGAAAGGACAAGTATGTGACGCGTTTGCGTTACTTTAAATTTACACGATAAGAAAGAAAAAATTAACCTTGGATGGACAGAATAAAGATGGACGCACACTGTATATTAAGTTTTTATAAATAATAAACGTTAAATGAGCATGATATATTAATTCCTTTGTGTTTAGAAAATATAATTTCCATTGAGGCAATTAGTATAATCAAAGCAATAAAAATAAATGTTGTTAAGATAAATTGGTACGTTTTAATAAAATTGAAAGATAACGCCGTAGCGTTAAGTAGGAAAAACATCGTGATAATAAAAACCGCATAAACACGTAAATCTCTATAATAAAAGATTCTGAAGAATATACCATGTATAATTCATTAATAAATATATCATTATACATAATACAATGATAAATATATGAGATTAAAAACTATGATTAAAATAAAACACGGAGCATCATGCAATAAACAAAAGCACAGATTATACATTGAAATATTTAATTAATGTGTGAGGAACTCAAAAATCGCTAAAATACAAAACCATATCTAAGACATAGCTAGACGTTCAAGGCATGTGAAATATCATAATTGCAGGAGTACGTGACTTTTATACAATTGAGGTGACAATAACCTTTAATTTAGCATAAATAAAATGTTACATTGCGAGAACGAAATTTGTAGAAGGGAAAATCAGATATAACAACTAAGCTCGACAAGTTGAAAATGAAGTTCGAAAAGTTTAAGTCAAAATGTAACCACTGCAACATGTAGGGTAGTAGGGTCACGCGGGGTTGAAGATGTGCCGTATGCAGCCCTCAAGTGTTTTGATTTGCAGTAAAGCCATAAATCACTTTTACGTATTCGTGGATTTTCGGGTCTCGACGATAGACTAGACATCCGTAAGTCATTTTGGAATCATAAAGAAATGTAGGCATTCAGAAGTAGGAATTTCTCATCGTTTTATGGGAATTTGTGACCTAGTAGGAATGTGAACCATTGGTGTTCCTGTAGGTCTGTATTTAGTGGCTGTAAAATAAACTTTGAATAAATAAACCTTTTATTTAAATGATGTAGAAATATGTTAATGTCAATTGGAGATGCCAATTATAGATGGTATCCGTTCAGTCATACGAAATTAGCATAATGCTAATACAATTGTTTGTTGGACTATTTGAATAAAAATGGGTTTAATGGGCCTAGAATTAAAGCTTGTTTAGTTTTAAGTTTTCTAGTGCAAGAAATTGAAATTAGAACATTTTTTTAATGATTTATTAGGATATGCTTCATCATTTTTAAAGTAGGTTTTATATGTGGCGTAGTGCCAGTTAAGAAGTAAACAACAAGTTAGTATTTTTAAGGGACTATGGAATGTGGAAAATTTTGTTTATTTGTAAGTTAATATTTTCAGAAATAGGACTAAGAATTTAATTACCAATATTAGTAAAACTAGGAAAATCGGTTTGATAATAGTAGTATTATTTTTTCTTTTATGATTTTCTTTTTATTTGAACTTATTTATGAACTATGTAAAAATAGATAAAATTGGGAAAGGATATCCAGTCATCCCGGTGATAAAATCGTATTTGAGGAGAGGATCCTTTCTTTTACAAATTTCTTTGGTACAAGCTTTAATGAGTATTCTTAAGGTGTAAGGTGTTGTATAAAAAAGTAAAGTATGATATAACGAGATTTAGGAAACCAAAATCAAAGGCAACCTATTCTAAATAATCGCCTTCCGTGTAGGGAAAATATTAAAAGGAACTACTGAGAAAGGCTGTTTGGCGCCCCTTAATTGTAACAATAGAAAAAGCTTTTTAAGGTAATGTTTATTTTTATTTTTTTTCCTTGGTACCTACTCTCGCACCACTGCAGTTAGCCATTAAAATTGTCACGGAGTTCTCACCTTTTCTGGGCAAACCTAAATTTATAATGTAATACTAATTTCACCCGTAACAGGCAATACATACACTATTACCATTTTCTACAAAACTACTTTTAGTATGAGTGTCTAGTCTCTCTAAATATTGTTCTTACATATTTCAAATTTATAATTGTTCTATACAAATTTTGTTGCGGTTTAAATACATTTTGCCTCACATCCCTATAACTTTCACTTATTCTAATAATTAACAAATTTTCTTTTTTACCAAAACTCTTGTCCTATTATTACAGTTATGCCAATACCCACCTGTACGTTTTAATATTACTACCTCCATGTTTTATATTTATTACAATAATCTTTACTCTACCTTCTCCAAGTTTTCAGTTTTCTGGAACCATTATATAATTTTATTTAACTCTCGTCCCTCATTTCGACTAATTAAAGTCCTGGTCCTCGATATAAGCCCCACCAAAATTAAACAAAACTAAAAAAAATAATTTTGTTCATTATATTGGACAATGGTTGATCAATAGTAAAGTTCGACAAAATTTACTTTTCTTTTTTTTTAATTTGCAAAATTAAACGATAAATAATTAAATATTTTACAACACTTGAAACCTGAATGCACCCAAAAATTATTTGTTTAAGCTTGAATATTCTTTATGGAGATAGTAGCTGTATGTGAAAACTTCCAATTATTTCCTCGTTGTGGTCTATCAGTTTGAAGATATTTCCTTGTGCAAAACTCTTATGTATCTGAAACGGACCTATGTAGGATGGCGACAATTTTGTACAAATTTTCTTTTCACGATTTGATACCCATAAGTTTTTTACAACTACTAGGTCTCCTATCTTTAACACAGTGTTTCTCTTTATTTTGCAGTTACCCCTTCTAATGTTTTTCTCATGACTTCTATTTATCTTATCTCTTGCTCTATATAGTAAGTTTGAAATGGCTATTCCCATTGTTTCTCTCTTCCATGCTCTTCTTGATACTATTCCTTACATCAATGTAATCAGTGCTATTTCCGTAACCAAGTTCAGCACAATATTTAAGAAATGTTCGACTTGGGTTAGGTATTTCATCCACCCTTCATGTTGTTCCCACGTCAGAATTATTAGATATTTTATAACCACTCCAATATACCTTTCGCAGGGGTTGCCCTGAGGGCGCCTGATGCTACAAACCTCACTTTTAGCACATTTTCCATTGCCTTATTCACTATACTTTGATTTCTAAAATAGGTCGCATTGTCTGCCAAAATTTCTTCCATCTTTCCTAACTCTCCAATAAATTTGTCCAGTTCTTGATGGATATAATCTGATAAATATAGTGAAAATATTGACCATTACAAATATGTGTTTGTGTCCATACTGGCCAGCTATTGGGTTGTGTATGTAATCAATTGCTACCAGTTCAACTGGCTAGTCCGTTCTTAGGCTCATAACCATGTTCTTTCACTTTGGTTTTTATCCTTTGCTAATAGGCATACATGTTGATTATTCCTTTTATCATCTATAGATCGTTTTTTATGTAGAAAGCCTTTCTAAATGCCGGGAACATTTTGTCCCTCCTATATGCTCGAATCCCATATAGATTTCTTCTATCATTTCACTAGCTAACTGATGTCAGCACTAAAAGTTCTTCCTCCCCTACCTTCTTTATCAATAATCAATCCATCCTTTATTATATATCTGCGGTTTTCTGGCGCTCTTTCTATTCTTAAAAACTCACCGATTACTTTCATTTCATCGTCTTTCTGCATTTCTTTGAATCGACTATTTGTTCACTTGCCTTTTTCTTCAAACATAGCTACTGCTAACATGTACCCATTTCTCATTAAGTTGACTTTAATATCTTTTTTGCTCAGAAAATCCTTTGTTACATTTTTTCTGATTTGTGTTGGATTCCGAACTGGTACTCTTGTAAGTAGAGTGCCCACCTATATAGATTGTTATTTGCAGACTCTTTTTTTAGGAACGTGATCACTATGTTGTCTGTTTCGATTGTGAATAATCTCCCCAACAAATAAAATTTCTTAACTGAATAAACTATCACCAGCATCTCCTTTTCACCTATTGTATATTATGTCTCATAGTATTTTTAAATTTGTAATCTAAAACACATTGGCACTTCTTTGCCTTCTTGTATCTGAATAAGTTCTGCTCCTATTATAAGATCAGAGGCATTCGTCCTTAGTTTGAACTTATCTTTAAAGTTTGGGTATTTTAGTGTTAATTCTTTATGAAATGTAGCTTTCAAGTTTTGGAACGCATGTTCTTGCCTTTCTGTCCAATTTCATCTTTCTTCTTTTTTCAATAGTTCTAGAAGCGGTATACATAAATCTGAGAATCCATAGATGAATGTTTTGTTGTAGTTTAACACATCAAGGAATCTCCTCAATGTTTTAAGGTTTCCAGATTGTTTTAAATTTTTTAGTTCTGATCTTTTTGTGCATATGTTACCTCTTCGTCTCTAATTATATATCTAAGGTAATTCACTTGTTTTGAAGAATTCACACTTTTTTACATGTAGTGTTAAATCACCTTCATCTAGTTTTCAATTACACATAGTAAGTGTTCGAAGTGTTCTTCTTTGTCTTTTGAAAAGATTAGTAGTCATCAACATGGAGAATTTTCTAGAAGATTTAGTAGCTTCTGCATTGCCCTCGCCAACGCTGCAGAACTTGTGAATAAACCTATAGGAACTACTTTGTATTGATAAATTTCTCTTTCAATACTAAAACCAATCTATTTTCTGCTTTTTTCATGAAGAGGAATTAGGCAAAAGGAATTTTTGAGGTCTAATTTGCAAACGATCATTTTGTCGCTTATCTTGTACAATATATTCTCGATCCCTTGAGGCTCCTCGTATTTGCAGTTTCATTATTTCATTTAACTTTCTCGCATCGAAACAGATCCTTATCTCTGACTTTGCCTTTTGTACAATAATAACTGGGTTGACAAACATGGTTACTGCCAACTCTATATTTCCATTTCTAAGCATCTTCATAAACTCTTCCTTTACCCTACACCTCAAGTGGTATGGTACATTTACACAGAAATCCTTTTCATTTATGATTTGCAATGTGTGCATATATTTCTCTGCAAATCTTACTTCATCGTTGAATAATCCAATATGTTTATTTATTAGTTCATCTAATCTCTGTTAACTTGTCATCCTTTTTTCCCAACTGTATTTCTCTAAAAATTTTCCCAAATATGCTGCAAATCATAAGCATGTCGCTCTGACAAGTTCCATCTGTAAAGCTCGTTACTATTTCATTCTTATCTTCCAAAGCATTCTTATCTTCGTTCGACTCTTGAACATCCATTTTTTCTAAATGTCCTAATTTCCATATCACCTTCTTGTTCCTTTTTACCATGGACAACCCTGTTCACATCTGTCTGTAGTTTCACACGTTTCTTTCCCACTGACTAATACTCCAAACTGTTCTATGAAATCTAACCCTACACTAAAGCCCATATGCAAATTTCTTGCTATCAAAAACTCTGCCTTTTCTATACAATCTTCATCAATGAATACTTGAACACACACCATCATTTCCACTGCTGATAATTTTTTATTGCTGACCATAAGTTGATCTTTTTGATAATGCACACTTTATCCTTTAATATCTTTATATGTTTCCATACGATTTTTTCTTTAACTAGCGAGAGTTCAGACACACTATTTACCAACTCTAAATATAATTAATTTTCTAGCTTAAACTGAATAAATGGTAAAATTGTTTTATTTACAAAGTAATTATATAATAAAATATTACTATAATTGCAACTAGCTACTGAACTTAGGAACAAACCCTCTTTTTTTTACATTATCGAACTTTTTTTGTCCACCTTCCAAGTATTCTTCGTGCACCTTGACGATTATTATTTTACTTTGTTTTCTATCTCCATATTGCTTGTCCTTATTTGTTGCACCAGCACATTTCTACCGTCAAATCATCTTTCTTGTTCGCTCTTAGTTTTGTAGTTGATACTTTATTTTCAACTAAGTATAGCATTCGTTTAAATAAACAAATATTTCAAATAACTTTGTTGGCTTACCTCAAAAATAAGAGAGTCGAGGACCTCTGAAGTGCTGTAATTGTAAGTCCAACCCTGCATATTAAAGAATGCGGCAAACACAACTATAAAAACTGATCAAAGTTCCTGCCATTGCTATCAACACAAAAAGTTGTACATGACATATCCACGATTCAGTAACAGCACTTAATAGTGAAACGCGTTTACTTCTAATTGTAGCTGCAACTGACCCTATCTATGTAGCTCAATCCTCTCAAGAGTATACTGGGGATTTATAAACTAAACTCGTCATAAAACCTCACAAAAAGAAATCACACGAATTGTGGTTTGGTAATCTAGGTGGTCACGAAACTGGTCCACCCTGAACTACCCGCCTGTTGGAAGAGCTATTATCAAAAAACTCTCGCCTGGCCAGCTAAAATGAGTTTAATAAATGATTTAATAGATGACCGGAGGGTGAGGTGTACTCTTAAAGAAAAAGGATCCATGTATAGCAGCATTGCAACAGCTGCATTTTGTCAACGTTCATTGTAAAGTAATATCATATCCACTAGTTTATTGTTTGCAAACATCTGTGCCACTTCACTTATAATAACACTAAAACACCATTCATTCGATAAAAATGAGTGACCACAAATTCAACATAAACTGTTGGATGTAGTAGCATAACTAGAAAATGTGAGCTCTTACACAAAATCTTTGATAGGCCCCTACAAAAATTTTTGTAACTACAGTGATTATTAGCAGACTACCAGGTTAGTCTTTCTTAAATTATATATGATTCCTTCTGTTTATTATCTATTTATTTATTATTACTAAGAATGTGTACCATAATTCTCTGAATTTTATTAAATAAAGAGTTTTACCAGACAAAATCTACGCCATGATAATTTCATGATAATATTTACAAACTCATATACCTAATTCATAAACAGCTCGAATAAGCATGACCGTGACCTAAAAATAACAACCATGTTAGAGAAGTTTCCGTGGACACTGCACAATTATTAATAAGCAAACCTATTTCAGTATTCCAGCAATATTGTATTTTACACGACCCGACTTTGTTTCTGATAAACTTGTAATGACAAATAACTTGGTTGTTTTTGAGTTTAGGAGAAAATGTTATTTAAAAAAGTATTTTCATTTAATGGGTTCTACATACAGTTGCAAATATAGTATCAACTTAAAACTCCCCTTATAATTATATATTTTTTATGCAGTGCTATAGTAGTTTAAGTTCGAGCTGGTATATAATTAAATTTGATATCTCTTATCATATTAATAATACACACCTGCTATGCTAGTTTCAAACCTGCATGTAAGTTTTTAAGAGTTTTCTCTGGGGATTCTAGTAGCCTAGAGACTAATGTCCAAAATTAATAAACTAATATTTGCTGCACATAATGATGTAATTTACGCTATTTTTTTAAATTTCGAACCAGGTATTGATTAATTACACACAGTATTTGACAATTCTAATTGGTAGTAACCACAATCAATATCCCACTTATACAAGCGGTAGATATAATATAAAAGTTTCCAAAGCATTGTGTAAAAAGATACACAATTATTTGGGTATTGTTAGCCAATTCGTAATTAATAGCAAACGTTTGAGAAAGAATAGACGATCTCTTTTTAGACAATGTATTTTCAGAAATGCCTTTATTTATCTTTAATTGCAGTCTCAATTGCATCAATATACCACTTGTTGGAATGATATCTATCTTTATAAGAGAACGATGCGGTTTAATTACTTTGGTGTAGTTGAAGCAGATAGGAACTATTTGTACTCATTCCATAATTTCGAGGGTATATGAGTAAAACCAGCTAAGTGTAAATACTGCAAAAAATCGATTATCAAATTAGGTATATTCAATTTTCTTCGCTCCATATACTTGTAAAACCCGCTAATCTGTACGGTAACTATAACACTAGATACTTGGTTGTAATTAACAGCTAAATACATGTAATCGGCAAAAGTTTTCAGCTAAAATCAAACATACATATTTATCACTGATTTTTTAAAAGCTTGTTGCTATAATAATGTGCTAAACCATTTTATATGTTTCTTCTGTATATTAAAAGTTCATTTAAAATGTATGAAGTTCATAAAAAGAGGCTAAATGCACATATGTGGTTTTACTAGTAAACCAAATTTAATATCCAAGAAAATGTACTAGAAGAACCGTATAATAATATTTCGCTGTATTTAAGAATTGTAAAATATTTACATACTGAAGTGAAGATTTTATTTTACTGCAAAAACACATACACAAACTTAACTGTTTATGTGTTGCAATTTTTGCAAGTTGTGACTTGGAGTTGTTTTGCACATCGAGTCTGGCAACGGACATAAGAGAGAAGACTTCTCTCTCATGTCCGTTAGTGTGATAGAGAAAGTGTTTAGTTCTATACTTTAGTTGTGTTCTAGCCACGTGAAGTAAACGGTTACTGTCTTTAGCAATAATGCAAAATGAAGCACACAGAAAAGAAAGGTTTACAATAGTCTATAATTTCAATTCTAGTTGAATTTTTTCTTGTGCCCAGCACTCCTTTCATTCTAACACTTGCGCTTATTTTTCAGAAAGTGATTCTATCTCAGATTCAGCCGTTGCTTATTCACAAAGCCTACATGAGCAAAACAATGATGATGTGCCAAGCTGTAGTACAGTTCAAGGAAATGGTAAGTTGTCGATTCCATAAGACGGAAACATACACTCACTTCTTGTTAAATGTTGTGTAATCGTAATATTATGTTTGTGGTTGCCTGAATATTTTACATTGTTGTTTATTTCAGATCAAAGTTCATTGAACGACGCAGACGATGGCATTGATAAAGAGCTTGAGAGCCTCTTTGGTGATATTTCTGATGAAGATGATCCTACTTATCAACCGCCCAATGCATTTGAAAGCGATTTAGAAGAAAACATTCTGGATTCAATAGAAGACCGTGTAAAAGAGGGGCAATTTTCTTGCAAACAACTTGATCCAGTTACGTTTCAAAATTACCCATAAAACTGCGTAGCTAAAAATAGAGAACAAATTGAAGCAATCTATATTGTGGAGTTGTTTCTAGAAGAGATATTCATTCGTGTTTTGAGAATTATCAAACCACTTAAAAGATGGCGAAAGGCGGACTCTAGTAGTTTGGTTTGTAACGTTGCTAAAAGTAGACGTGCAGAAAGTTTGCCTTATAACGTACAGTCCAACAGAGACCAGCTAAAATTCCAAAGAAAGTGGATTGCTCAGTTAATAAATTTCAATGCACTGAAAATATTTCTGATACTCAGAGGACAGAAATATGCCGCTATTATTGGAATCTAGACTATAAAGACAGAAAAACTTTATTTTGATCAATGTTACTGTGAAACGACCCCTACGAAATCTTGCTGTAAGAAATCATCCTCGAAGGTCTTATACAAAAAAATTTTTTTTTCGTAAAGGAAGTAATCTAGTGCAAGTGTGCCAGAACTTCTTTTGTAAAACGTTGTGTATTGCTCCATCTGTGGTAGTTGATGCCATAAAAGGAAAAACAATAAAAGTCGTTTTAGTGAAAAATTTCGAAGAGGGGCACACGAACCAGCAAATAAAACCAAACCTGAAATAAATACTGAATCATTTCCGTGCATGGAATCGCAATATAGTAGGAAAGACACAGCGCAAATATTTAGACAAGGACCTCAGTATTCGAAAAATGTATTTTATGTACAAAGAACTGTATTTAAAAAGTGGAAACCAACCAGCCTCCGATACTACTTACCGGAAAATATTTGCAAATGAGTATAACTCGAGTTTTTTTTACCAAGAAAAGACCAATCCCTAACATGTACCACATATTCCAATGCTGACCCTGACAAAAAATCCGAATTAGAGGCCAATTACAATTCTCATATGGAAAGAAGAAAACAATGTAATTCTGAAAAAGAAAAAGACACAGATAGGTCAAACAATGATATTAATTTTAATTCGGTTACACTTGACTTGCAAGCAGTACTGCAAATACCCAGCTGTGAAGTAGGTTTGTTATACTACTCTAGAAAATTGCGTGTATACAACATTACAATATATGAAGCAGCTCTTCTTAACAATGCATACTGTTTTACATGATCTGAAGTTAATGGCAAGAAAGGGAGTTCTGAAATAGGAACTATACTTCTTCACTACCTTTCCAATTGTCTACCTACAACGGTTACAAAAATCAGTGTGTTCTCTGATACATGTGGAGGACAAAATCCGAATCAGTTTATTTTGGCTTTATTGTTTTGGACTGTGCAACAAATAGATCATCTACAGATAATTGAACAAAAGTTTCTAGAATCGGGGCATAGTCGTATGGAAGTCGGCTCTATGCATAGTAGTATTGAATTAGCTAAGAAGCACGAGTGAGTATATTCTATGTTTGATTGGATTTCCATTTTTCAACGTGCCAGGCGTAAACAAACTGAAAATTAACGGGAAAAAGATCACGAAAGAACAATACAAGGTAAAGGAGTTTAAATACGAACAATTTCATGATTTAAAAGATCTTGCAAATAAAGTTACTGAAAAAGAGAACCAAATATGATCAAAGAAATCAAGTGAAATGACTAAAAATTAAACGCATAAAGTATCTGAAAGGAGAAAAAAAAATTTTTTTTAACTACGATATGTCCGAAGAATTTTATTCTATGGAAGTCGCAAAAGCTTCGATGCGTTATTCTACTAGAACACGAAACAAACGGCAAATTGAAATTTCGGCACCGAACCTGCAACATCAGCTACCGGAACATCTAACACAACTTTATGATCATCCTTTGCCTATAAGTGAAGCTAAAAAGAGAGATCTTCTTACATTGTGTAAAAAAGGAGTCATTCCAGATGAACTGCATAGTTGGTTTAAAAATCTCAAAACTGGGAAAAATATTGATGATAGTACCGGAGCCTGCAGTTGAAGAAGAGTCTACTGAAAGCAATTTTAAATAATTTCCGTATTGCATTTTTTCGTTTTTATTTTATTTTTATCAATGTACTATCAGATAACTATGCCTGGATATTATATTTGGTATCAATATAAACTGCTGTGTTAAAATTTGATGTTTCTAAATGTTGCCAAATTTTATCTGGTAGGAAAATTAACACGTTCAATTTAACATTTTGCTGAAAAAACTTTTGAATAACAAAGTTAGGGAAAATTTTATTAAAGAATTGGTTTTACCTAAAAAGATACAGCTGGTATTTACTATTCGAATGGTCGATAATAATATATTTTCTACCCTGATTAAGAAAACTGGATATCTTAATGTTCAGGTAAAAACCAGCTAACTAACCGACCTTTATAGCTCCTTTCTAGTTTTGTCGCCATAATTTTCATAATACATAATCGTATGAGCTTTATTATAGGTTTTGTAACAATTTTGTCATAACACAATTTTACAATGGTTTTTTTTATTACTATGATTTCTACATTCAAACATTAAAAATCTATTAGCTCAAAATATAATTATTGTAACTTAGCTGGTTCTGCTAGTAATACTCTCGATTTATCTTACAGCTTTAATTTATAAATAATTAATACACATAACTAGGGAAAGTACTTATGTGTTTCATTTTTATTGTAAGCACTGTTAAGACATAATGATTATTCACAAAACCGTGGACTAAATTAACATCTTGATAAGTGGTTAATAATCACAATTAATGTGTAAAAGTAACATTATAAGATAAGTGTCAGGATTAATAATATTATTTTTTCTGAGGGTTAGCTATGAAACGAATTTTAGATTTAAGTTGATGTCACTATGGTTTTTTGGGACATTGCTGAAAATAATAAAACATTAGAATTAGCAAATTTACAGGGCCTTTTACTATATAAATATTTTAATTACAGGTAAGGGCACATTCCAAATAAATAAACTTCACATTATGGAAACTGCTCACATTAATAAGTTGAAGACGGAAAGAGGAGTGGTACACTCCAATGTCACTCGGGCACTGTGAAGTATGGATATACAGAATGAAAGTGCAGTGCTGGTGTCCAAGATGGAGCGTACAGACAAACTATCAAAAATATTAGAAGATTTCAATGAGCAAATCCATGACCTTATGCTATATGAAGATGAAAATGAAGAAGCTGCAAAGATGAAGTTAAGGGGGCGTTATATCTTCAAGAGGAAATCTCAAAGAAGAAGATACTGATAGAGAAGCAAATAGCCAGCAACGAAAGGAATAGAGAGAGCATTCACAGTAAAACCTTCATTGACCATCATTAGTAATCAAATGCGACCTAAGCCGACAAAGGTTCTCTTGAAAAATATGAGTTGTGCACAAGTAATTAGCTTTCGTGGTGGGCACAATTCAAACGTATTCATAAGTCTGAAGATTTAAAAGCGGAAATTGTTTCGATATTTACACATGATTCTTAGCGGTCCAGCTAAATTATTAGTAGATACGTATCCAAATACCTCTAGCAATTACGAGATAACTACAGAACATCTACAAACTCATAGAGAAGAACAATATCAGTTCTACATACAACGAACTTTTAACATTGGTTAGGAATTGTTAAAATATTGCAACCATATGTTACAGTAGAGCTAATTATGTGTTACTATATATCGAGCATAGTAGGTAAGTGACAAAAACGATGATGTTGTGTTGGAAAAGAAATATTGTTTTAACTTATTGATGGTAGAGAAGTGGATACATGTTGAGGTACAGTTTTGTTTGGGTGTGATAAACAATGAATTAGAGAACATTTTTTACATGAATCGACCTTCTTTCAGTGAATTGTATGATAAGGTTGGTTAAAAAATGCAAAGTGTGGAGATTTTGGGTATCACAAAAGAAGGTGCTACAATTCTTGTGCAGTTAATCAAAGAATATTTTCCTCTAGAAATATTGAAGTTATGGGAACGTAGAATAATTGTTGGTCCTAACGAAAATAAACTTGATGTATTGTTGATGTTTTTTGGAAAAGAAACTGAGATTGACGAAAGATTAAAATTTTTTTGATAGAAGCCCAATCGCCTTCTACAGCTGCTGTACTTATTACAACAAATGGGTAAAAAAAGAAGAGGGATTAAGCCAAATGGGAACAAACCTATCATGTGCATACTCTGTTCGGTTGAACACCACAACAAGGATTGTAATAGCGATGGAAAGCTTAGAGAAATTGTAAAGGCTAATCGACTCTGTTTTGCATGTCTTAGTTCTAATGACTTATTCGGTAAATGTCGAATTAGAGTAAATTGTAAATTTTGTCAGGATAGGTATTACACTTTAATGTGTGAGGCAAAAATAGAAGGGATTAGCTCTAGTAAGATCATAGAAAAAGAAACAAAGGTGACTACCAACTTATTTGCTTGTCAAATGCCATATAGTTTGTTGTATTACAAACCATTATTATCAAGATATGGACCCATGAAGTAAAAATATTATTAGAGTCTGCTAATCACCGTGGCTTTGCCTCAACTCAACTTTGTAGAAAATTGAGGCTGCAGGAAGAGGATATAAAGAAGTGCTGTCACATCTCGTTTAGAGAATGTGTCAGAAGTTATATCTCATTATGTTTATGATATTACGTTGGAAAGTCTAGTAACTATTAAGTTTAATTTCAAGGCTCTTGAGTAGAAGATTTATGATATAAATCTGGTACTCGATGGTGACTAAGAAGTTGGCGTTAGTTCGCATCATGATTACGGATGATGGTAATCAATTGATATGTTGCTGGGAGCCGACATTATGAGTAGGTTCTATTGAATCTTTACTTGCGTTAGAGACGCATTTAGGGTGGTGTTTGGTTGGTTCAATCAAATATAAATCTTTTTTACAGTATGTATATGTTAAATACTGCTGCATCAATGTTGAACATGTGGTGCCTAATCATTTAGGTATTGGAAATTTTACAGTAAAGAAGGTTTAACCAGCATTGAACATTTCAAGGAGAATATCAAGTTTACTAATCAAGAACGTTATTGCTTTTTTTGCCGTGGATCCAGGGACATCCTCCACTGAAGCATGTTGTCATCATCATTAGATCTTTATTTTTGGAACTGGTTAGACGCACACCTCTATTGTTTACTATTCTGAGCTAGTCTACACATTTCCCTGAAATTTTCATAGCCTACATCTTTCACTATCTGCATGCAATAGTCTAATCTAAGTCTACGTCTACCTTTTTCCTGTCTTTACCTGTAATATATCCTGCACTATTCCTCGAATGCCTTAGAACGACTCCTATTTCTCCTATTTTTTTTTCGTTTCCACAGATATCTTTCTTACCCTACTATTTCTAGAACTTCTTTGTTATTAACTTAATCTGTTCATGCTATCATCATCATATATCTGAAGCACCACTTTCCAACGGACTTCTACCTTTTTCCTGTCTGCTTCTCTTATTGTCCCCGATTCATAGCCGTACAGTGCGGGGCTCCACACATATGCGTTCAACAATTTTTTCCATGTTTCTGTCTATTGTTTTCAAACATAGCAGCTTCCCTTTCTTGTTAGATACAGCTCAGCTTCCCTTCTATTGTTTTCTAAATATATATTCTATATCACAGATATTCCATTTTGAATGGACCTGCACCTTGCCGAAGTTCTAAATCACTAGAACAGGTGAAATGGCTTGCGTGTTCTAATGAGCTAAAGAGCCAAACTACAGGTCCAACCAAAGTAGTAGGGTCGTTAGTGAGGAACCAGACTAAGACAGGTCTCCGAAAGAGGGCAGCGGCTCTTTCGGTACTTAGACTGGCAGAGACCATAGGGGTCGGAATGGCAGTCTAAGACACACTACCGCGATGTGGAAGGCAACGGGAAACCACCACATTATCTCCCAAGTACACAGCGTACTTAAATTGTTACAAACATGATGGCATTCTCTGGGGTAAAAGATTCCGAGTTAAAATAGTCCCCATTCGGATCTCCGGGAGGGACTACTTCGGAGGATGCGATCGGAAAGTTAAAATAAGAGTCGGGAACATTCTGCGAGTCGGAGCGTGGAATGTTAGAAGTATGAAGCAAGTAGGTAAGCTAGAGAACCTAAAAATCGAAATGAATAGGTTATCACTAGACATAGTAGGGATCAGCGAAGTTCCGTGGCCAGAGGCGGGGATTTTGGAGTGGAGACTTCAGGGTAATTCATACAGGAGCAGAGGAAGGAAATTTGGGTGTGGGGATAGTTATGCGGAAAAGATAGGATACTGTGTAGAAAATTACTTACAAAAGAACGAAAGAGTACTCATGGTTAGATTAGAATCTAAACCGGTAAACACAGTAATAATACAAGTATACATGCCCACCTCTAGCTACAGTGACGAAGAAGTAGAAGCCATCTACAAAGATATCGAAGACATATTAAGATACGTAAAAGGACATGAAAATTTAATAATTACGGGGATTTTAATGCCGTGGTAGGTGAGGGAGGGAAGGAGCGGTAGTAGGTTTATTTGGTTTAGGCACGAGAAACGACAGGGGAAATAGGCTGGTAGAATTTTGCGACAAGAACAATTTAATTATCACAAACACATTATTTCAACATCATGCTAGAAGACGATATACGTGGAAGATGCCAGGAGATATAGGAAGATATCAAATAGATTACATTCTTGTTAGACAACGGTTTAAGAATCAAGTAAAAGACTGTAGAAGCTACCCAGAAGCAGATATAGATACTGACCACAACATCGTAATTATGAAGGCCGCACTTAAATTTAAAATCTGAAAAAAGGAACGGAAAAGACACTTGGACTTAGAGAAACTAAAAGATAAAGATATTCAAGTAAGATTCGAAAAAGTCTAATGAATTGCTGAATGATATCGGGAAAATATCTGAAACTAAGGAAGTAGAAACAGAATGGAATAACATTAAATCCAGCCTAGACATGGCGGCCAGAGATATTCTGGGGTATACACAAAAAGAAAATAAGAAACCATGGATAACAAAGAATATCGTGAATTTAATAGATGAAAGACGAAAATACAAAAATAAATCAGACGAAACAGGAAAACAGAGATACAAAGCAATAAAATGGGAGATTATTCGAAAATGCAAGAAAGCTAAAGAACAATGGATTGATGAAAAGTGCAAAGAGGTACAAACTAAGATGGAAATAGGAAAGACAGACGAAGCATACAAATTAATTAGAATGAATTTTAGGGATATAAAACCGTATAGCAAAAATATAAGGGACGCACAAGGAAACGTCATTATAGAAAACATAGAGAAAGTGAGTAGATGGCAAGAATATATAGGGAATTTATATGCAGGAGAGGAACTAACTGCATTAGAACAGGAATCAGACATTGAAAATGATGACTTGGGATATCCAATACTTCGAGACGAGTTTGAATCAGCATTAAAGAGTCTGAAAAATGGTAAGGCGCCGGGTACAGATAAGGTGCAAGCAGAAACTCTAAAAGCCGCTGGACAAGCAGTAATAGAACGTCTCTTCCAACTTGTAAGCTATATGTATGAGACAGGCGAGATACCCAAAGATTTCAAACGTAGCATCATAGTTGTTATCAAAGGAATGATGATAAAACGGCGAAACCTTTTTAAGCATATATTTTTTGTATAACAACAATGGTGATGATTGTGATTATGATGATTATGTTAAAAAACTAAGTCGTGTTCATATCAGTTCCCAGAGTAGATTCTATCAGTTTTATTACAAAGTTCTTTTACTCCAAAATTCTAGAACCCACAAATGCCAAAACCATTTTCCTTTTTGTTACCCTGCCTACTCCCCAAACTTTTTATTTTAAGCCAATTTTAAATAGTTAGATGGCGTAACCCAACTATAACTCTAAACATACAAAGGTGACATAAGTCAAATAATTAAAACTAGATGGAGTTCCAACATTCTCCCCCCTGGTAAGTAGAAACAATTGAAACAAACAAGCTGTTTCTGCTTAGCCACACATTGTTACACTACATCCAGAACAGCTACTTTCGTAGCAGGACGCGTATATGTCCCATTGATAGTTTTAACCACCACTTGTCTGACTTGGTCGGAGTGTCTTCCTCTGTGCACTTCCACTACAACTCCTTTTACCCAAGAGTTTTGCTTTGTCTCTTCAACAATTACCACAACGTCCCCTACTTCAATTGGCTTCACCTTCTGAAACCACTTTGTTCTTCGTGCTAAGGTCGGCATATATTCGTGTAACCAGCGTTTCCAAAAATGAAGTGCCATTTGCTGTGACAACTTGTAATTTCGACGCATCGCTATTACGTCAGACTCGTGCACCTCTTCAAGCGGTTTTATTCCTCCTGATGATCCCAAAAGGAAATGATTAGGTGTAAGTGCTTCTGGTTCATCAGCACTAATAGGCAGGTATGTAAGTGGTCTAGAGTTTATAATACTTTCGACTTCTAATAAATAGCAACATAGATTCTCGTCGTCAGGTCGCTTAGTAGGCATCATACGTTCAAGACAACACTTTACCGATCTAACTAATCTCTCCCAACTCCCTCCCATATGGGGAGCTGCGGGTGGATTTAACTTCCAAGTTATATTCTCAAAGTGCGCTTGAATTTCATCCAATGGAATTTGATCAATTAGTTTTTCAACTCATTTTTACGCCTATGAAATTCGTTCCATTGTCTGTATGAAGCTCAATGGGCATACCGCGTCGAGAAATGAAGTTCGAATACACATCATACACGAATCCTTGCTTAAAGAGTGTGCAAGTTCAATATGTATGGCTCGTACTGTAAGACAAGTAAACATACACACCCATCTCTTCTCTACACGACGCCCTACTACTACTTCCAGTGGTCCAAAGTAATCTATTCCAGTATAGGAGAACGGTCTTGAATATGCACCTAATCTAGCCTGAGGGAGGTCAGACATCTGGGGTGGATTAGGATGTGCGTGTAGATTTTTGCAAAACTGACAACGTGTCCGTATAGAGTTCAAAACTACACGCAAACGTGAAATTACATACAATTGTCTGAGCTCGTTCACCACTGTTTCGTGATTCGCATGTAAATACTTCTCATGGTAATGCATAACGATCAACTCGGTTACTTTATGGGACCTTGGTAATATTATTGGATTTTTTTACATCAAACGAGATTCCAATTGCTCTTGACGTGCGTCCTCTCATCCGAAGAACGCCTTTCTCATCTAAAAATGGAGACAACTGATACAAGAGGCTGCTTTTCTCCAATGGTATGTCAGGATGGTTTTGTAACTGATTTATCTCTTCCCGATAACTGTTCAACTGTGCTTGTCGGTACATAACTTCTTTTGCTTGGCGTATTTCAGTTGGTAAAAGTACACCCGATCTTTTAGATTTATTTTTAAAGTTGTATAGTATTCGCACTATCCAACCCATAGTTCGATACGCCTTCCTCCATTGAGAACATTTGTTTATAAATTTTTCTAATAAGTTAGGTGTTACGTCACTGTGGAATAGTTGTAACTTTAGGTCGTTTTCAGTTTTCATATTTTCCTCCTTGTTTCTTGTAAACCATTTACTCTCGGGAAGATGTAAAAAACTGAGGTCCAACAAACCATCTGCTAGTAGAGGATATCTGCGATTGTGATTTCCATTTGGTTGCATCGTCTGCTACGTTGTGAGCGGATGGAACCCACCGCCAATTTGCAAGGGTTGTGGTTTCTAGGATCTCAGCTATGCGAAGAGCCACAAACTGTTTATATTTCCTTGCATCTGAACGCAGCCAAGCAAGAACATTTGAAGAGTCGGTCCAAAAGAAAACTTCTTCAGGTACAATATTATGACCTGATATAATGGTATTTGCTAATCTAGCTCCAAGAACAGCAGCTTGTAATTCAAGCCTAGGGATCGATACTGGACGAAGAGGAGCTACTTTTGACTTTGCTGCTACTAATGAACAGCAGACAGCTGTTGACGCTTCATATCTAAAGTACGCTACCGCCGCGTACGCTAACTCACTGGCATCTGTAAACACATGTAATTGGAGAGTCTTATAATCATACGAAAAATAGCATCTCGAAATCTTAATTTCTCCTATCTTAGGAAGTATTTTAATCCATTTAACCCAGTCGGTAAATTGAGAGTCCGTAACTAACTGGTCCCAACCTATTTCAGAGCGCCAAATGTCTTGCAAGAGAATTTTAAGACCAATCAACAGGGAGGACAGGAAACCCAAGGGATCAAAAACCATCATAAGCGTTCTCAAAACTTCCCGCTTAGTGGGCTTTCGGACTCCTGCTACTACTTCCTTGTCTAATCGACCAAAGTTGAGGTTGTAGTAAAATTGGTCGTCCATAGTGCTCCACCACATACCTAAAACTTTAGAACCAGCAAATCCATCGTTGCCGTTTAAATTCTTTAGTTGACTAGTGTTGTCGTCCTCCAAATTCAGCTGGGAGGTAATCAATTTTGAATTTGAAATAAAGTTTCGTATAATGAACTTGGCTTCTTTATGTATGTCAATTACGTCGTTTGCGATCTGCAGAGCTTCCTCTTCTGAATCAAAACTCTCAAGCCAGTCGTCTACATAGTGATTTTCAACAATAGAATTCACTGCTTTTGCATTTGATCCTCCGAACCGTAAAGCATTAATATTCTTCACATATTGAGCGACCGTGGGGGAACATGCAGCCCCAAAAGTCATTACCCTCATGACGTATGTGATCGGTTCATCGTTTGGAGAATTCCGCCAAAGGAATCTTTGGCTTTGTTGGTCGCTTTCACGTATAGCCACCTGATGATACATTTCTTTGATATCGCCTGATAGGGCGAAACGCTTTTCTCTAAAGCGAAAGAGTACGTTGATTAAAGAACACAACATATCGGGACCTTTCAACAACATTTCGTTTAAAGAGGTTCCATTAGCCACTGCCGCAGCATCCCACACAATCCGAACTTTGTTGGGCTTATTCGGGTTGAAAACGGGAAATATTGGTAAATACCATGTTCTGTCCTCAAGTTTAGCAGCTTCCTGATCTGTAAGCTTTTTAGTATAACCCTTATCTAAGTAAGCTTGCATTTGAGTCTTAATATTCTCCGCTAAAACGGGATCCTTAGCCAATCTTCTTTCCAAGCATATTAATCTCTTCATAGCCATGTCGCGACTAGACGGCAATTGAATTGAATTGAATTTCCACAGTAAGCCCGCTTCATATCCAAATTTAATTTTGCGTGTTGTTTTTGCTAGAATACTCATTGCTCGCCGATCGTCTTCAGATTGCAAATGAAACACAGGACTCTTTGTAGTGAGTGACTCCAACGCAAAAAACTGTTTTACTTGGTCGTGCAAGTCGTCTTCAAGTCCACAGTCACAGACATGGTAATGATGATTTAGATTACTATTTACTTGATCTGCGTAGTTTCCTAGGATAGTCCAACCTAACTTCGTTTTAGTGGCGATTGGTTCTCCCATTGACCTTCTTTAATCTTCAGTGGTAAGCCCAGTTGCCAGTGTTCAATACCAATCAGTATGCGCGGCTTTGCATCTTTATAGCTAGCAATTGGAAGATTTCTTAAATGGTTATATGGGGTTTCAGTCGGCTTATACTTTAACGACTGAGTAGTTAGATTTAATCCTTGCACAGTACGAACATTGGAGATACGGTACCTTTTGCAACTTTCACTATCACCTGATATTTCTAGAGACACACAACGACTATTTTTCTCTTCTCGAGTCGTATCTCCAGTCCATTTTAAATGCAGTGAGCTGATAGGTCCTTTGAGATTTAATTCTTGCGCTATTTTTTCGTCTAAAAGTGTACGGGTTGACCCTTCATCCAGAAATGCAAATGTTTTATGACTGTACGCGGTCCAAACAATCGTACCGGAATTACACGAAAAAGCAGTCGACTTGGAACTAAGGAGTGAATGGAAATCGTATTCGAACGTTCATGTTCTCTTGGCTGGTTTGCTATGGGTTCGATAACATGTTTTACATCATCATGAAGTAAATGATGATGTTTAAATAAACAACCGTTCACATTGCATTTCGTTTGGGAGTTGCAGTGTTTCCAGAAATGTTTAAGAAGGCATTTTCTGCATAAACCATTCTTTTTAATTATCTCCCAAGGTTCCTTAACGTTGGCTTTCTTAAACGCAGGGCATTCCGCGATTTCGTGTGCGTCGCTAATACAAACACAACACTTTGAACCAATACGTTGGGCAGACATTATCGATGGATTTCCATTGTCAACGTGAGAATAGACTTTACCCTTTGTTTTAAAGGAACGTTTCTCAAGTTTTTCTCCGGATTTATACAATATGTCAAGACTACTGGGTAATACCGTGCCTACTTTATCTGCCTGTATCGTCAACCAGTCATCCAGGGTAGATAAAGTTTCCAACTCAGAGTATTCCCCATATTGCTTTAACTTGAAATCAGCCCATTCAAGCTTAAGCGACCCAGGGAGTTTTTGTACCAATTCGTTTAACAATGTCGGATTGGTTAGATGATTTGTCATGCCGCAAGCTTGCATGGTAACACAGAGGTGTTGCACCGCTATATGGAGATCCAACAGTGAATCTAATTTTTCTAAATTTACTCGAGGGAGTGCCTGAACGTTTGCTATTAACTCGCTGATTACTTGATCAGGTCTACCAAAACGAATCCTTAAAGCGTTAATAGCTTTAGGTACAGATTCTTCATAAGTAAGATATCCCTTGACTAAATTTAAAGCTGCCCCTTTTAGACATTTTTGTAACCGACATAGGTTATCGTAGTTGCTTAACTTTAAAGCCGTGGTTGACCTCATGTAACTTGTAATGAACATCGGCCATAGATTCGGAGAGCCATCAAAGATTGGCAAATCGGGCGTTTGTCTAAGTACATCTCTATAGAAAGGTGTATCATTATCATTTGTCGCACAGCGTTGAGCACTAGTAAGAAACTCTTGCTGATTTTTTGCGGTTAACCACGGCAATGGTGCCGACGTTAAAAAAGTCTGATGTTTATTGAATAATATATTCTTTGGGGGCACTCGGGATTTGATAGGTAAATTCATATCCTGTAGACTTAATGGTACTTCTTGGCTTTCTACTACTGCTTTCGAATGTGCTTTAGCCCATTTTTCAACATCAGCATTTTTTGTTTCAATATCAATTGACACGGACCCGACATCCGAAATGTTTGTACTACAAGCGTCATCCATCTGACTAATCAATAGCTTCTTTTGTGTGAAGTATAACTTATCTTCTTCTTCACGCTGTTTTCTCGTTGCTACTATCATACGACGTTCCTCTTCTAGCACCTCTAGAAGCCGTTGACTACTTAGGCGTTTACTTGAAGCGTTCGTAGTAGATGGGTGGGATCTAAGCGTGGGCTCCTTGGCTTTGTTCAAAACGAGCACCTCAATGTTTGCACGGTTTTCATTTTGAGTAAGAGCGTTTTGACATTCATCGATGTTACTGCTGTTCTGGTTTCTACTATCAGCAATAACTTCAAAAACCACGCTTGTGTCCCTTGCCTTTGCTCGCTTAGATTTACGACTCTCTTTTTGTTTGTTTTTCGGTGCGCATTTTATACATACATACGGCTTGTCTTTTATAGCTTTAGTAACATGCGCACATTCAAAATGACTCCAGCTGAGACATTTTTCACATTGCACCATATCTCCTTCTTCTGGATATTCACACAGATTACAAACACAATCTGAATCATTAGGGTTGTTCATATTTGAAGTACTTTTCTGGTTCATATTTTCACTGGTTTATTTTGTGGTGTTTGTTGCAATCAGAGTTACTAGGTTCTAATTCAAAGCATATACAACCATCCACCAAATTAGTCCAAGTGTCTTGTAGCACCAGATTTAGTTTTTTAGAATGTTATCAAAGGAATGATGATAAAACGGCGAAACCTTTTTAAGCATATATTTTTGTATAACAACAATGGTGATGATTGTGATTATGATGATTATGTTAAAAAACTAAGTCGTGTTCATATCAGTTCCCAGAGTAGATTCTATCAGTTTTATTACAAAGTTCTTTTACTCCAAAATTCTAGAACCCACAAATGCCAAAACCATTTTCCTTTTTGTTACCCTGCCTACTCCCCAAACTTTTTATTTTAAGCCAATTTTAAATAGTTAGATGGCGTAACCCAACTATAACTCTAAACATACAAAGGTGACATAAGTCAAATAATTAAAACTAGATGGAGTTCCAACAATAGTAACTATACCAAAAAAGAAAGGCGCGGATAAATGTGAAAATTTTCGAACAATAAGTTTGACAGCACACATGTCAAAAATATTAACTAGAATTGTGCAAAGACGAATGGAAAAACGAGCTGAAGAAATACTAGGAGAAGACCAATTTGGGTTTAGGCGAAACAGGGGAACACGGGAGGCTATTTTAGCTCTGAGAGTGATAATGGAGAAAACAATAGAAAAAGGGGAAAGCATGTACATAGGGTTTGTAGATCTGGAAAAAGCATTTGACAATGTAAATTGGAAAAAAATGTTTGAAATACTCAAAAAGATTGGAATGAGTTATAGGGATAGACGAATAGTACATAGCTTATACAAAGAGCAAATAGCAGTAATAGAATTAGAGCAGGAACGTAGAGAAGTAAACATTAGAAAAGGGGTGAGACAGGGATGTGCCCTATCCCCATTGATTTTTAACTTGTACATAGAAGAGGCAATGAATACTGTCAAATGCAGGAAGACATTTGGAATTACTATGCAGGGACAAAAAATTGATATGCTTAGATTTGCAGATGATATAGCGGTATTAGCGTCTAGCAAGGAAGAGTTAGAAGCTGCTCTTAATGAAATGGAAACGGTTCTAACAGAGACATACGGTATGAAAATTAACAAAACTAAAACTAAAGTTCTAGTTTGCAAAGGTGGGGAAAATAAATCAAAACAAGAATACAAGTATTTAACATGAACTTACAAGAGGTTAAGGATTTCTGCTACCTAGGAAGCCAAATAACGCAAGATGGAAAAAGCACAAAAGATATAAAACAAAGATTAGCACAAGGTCGTGCTACATTTAACAAGAAAAGCAACTACTGTGCTCAAAGACCACAAACATAGAAACAAGGAAAAGATTGCTTAAAACATATGTGTGGAGCACAGCACTGTACGGCTGTGAGGCCTGGACAGTAAGAGAAGCGGACAAGAAAAAGATAGAAGCCTTTGAAATGTGGTGCTACAGACGTATGATGAAGATATCATGAACAGACAAAGTTAAGAACGAAGAGGTACTAAAAATGGTAGGGGAAGAAAGAAATATGTGGAAAACGGTAAAAAATAAGAGAGATAGGATGATAGGCCACATACTACGGCATGAGGGAATAGTGCGGAATATATTAGAAGCAGAGATAGGAAAAAAGAGAAGAAGAGGCAGACCTAGATTAGACTACTGCACACAGATAGTAAAAGATGTAGGCTGTAGAGGTTTCAGGGAGATGTGTAGGCTAGCCCAGAATAGAAATCAATGGAGGTGCGCATCCAACCAATCCCAAGATGGATAAACTAATGACGAAAAGATAACTGTGCTTAAACATGATGATTATTATAAGTAACTACAAGAATTGGTTGGGCAATATTCTCGAATAATGTTAAGGGTGTGAAAGGATTTACTGGAAAATCATTATTTCGGCAAATGTCTAAGTGTTGGAGGATCTTGGTAGCCACAGGTTGCTTAACCTCCTTCACTGAATCTCGGTAAAATAGGGTATAAAATTAGAAAATAATAGAAAGGAAACTAGCTGAATACACATGTTGTGTGAGAATTTCAGGGAACTATGTAGGCTTGCTCAGAATATAAATAAGTGCAGGTACGTGTCGAACCAATTTTGAGACGGAAAACCTAATGACGAAAAAATAAGCGCAGATAAATCTGATGATTAGTATAAACAACTAGTTGTTGGTTGCGAAATACCTACAACTAATGTTGACTGTGCGAAAAGATAAATTGGAAAATATATTAAATCGCCAAATGGTTAAGTGTTGGGGGAACTTGGCAGCCACAGGCTGCTTACCTTCCTTCACAACCATTGAAGGTCGGAGAAATAGGGCATATAACGGTAAAACAATAGAAAATGACCGAACTGCATCTAACAAGAAAGATCAGCGCCTATGAGGAAAGACAACAAATATAAAATAAGAAGAAAATTGTTGAAAGCATATGTGTGAAGCATAGCACAGTATGCCTATGAAATACGGGCAGTCTGAAACGCAGACAGAAAAACGGTAGCAGCCTTTTGAAATGCTGTGCTTCAGATGTATGAGGACGATAGCATGGACAGACAAAGATAATAACAAATAAGTTACAGAAATAGTAGGGGAACAAGGATATCTAGGGAAAAGAGAAATAGTAGGGCGAATACGTTCTAAGGCATTTTTAGGGAGTAGTATGTGATATATTACAAGCAGAGACAGGAAAAAAGAGGTAGATGTAGACCTAGATCAGACAGTTATAGATGCAAACTGTGCATATTTCAGGGAAATCTGTAGGTTAGTTCAGAATAGGGAACAATGATGGTACGCGTCTAACCAGTTCTAGGACTGAAGACCTAATGATGATCACAGATATTGAGTGATATGTGAAAAGGATTAAGTAACCTGCGGCTACCAAGATCCCCCAACACACAGACATTTGCCGAATTAATAGTTTTCCAATAAATCCTTTCCCACAAACATTTGATGAGAATATTGCAAAACCAACACGTGTAGTTATTTATAATATACACTAGGTGTAAGTACAACTTTTTTTTCTGTATTAGGTTTTCCGACATGTTGAACAGATTAAAATACAATGATGCATACGATGCCAAATTCTCAGAATGGGAGAACCAAGGAATTATCGAAAGGATAAACGAAATTATATGATATTAGTATCTTAGATGTATGTTACTTACCTCATCGACAGATTATACAGGAAGGTAAAACTACAAAAATGAGGCCAGGATTTGACGCATATGCTAAGTAAACAAGAACTGTATCTTTAAATGATTGTTTATATACTGGACCGAATTTGAGAGCTCAGTTAACCACAACATTACAAAGGCTTAGATTAGACAAGACAGGTATCATCGGCAACATAAAGCAAACCTTTTTAATGATTTGTGTTAAATGCATTTGAGACATTCTTTATTTCCTATGGTAGAAAGATGGTAATCTAATTGTTTTCTGTCATTGTAGAGTAGTATTCAGATTAACATCTAGTCGGTTCTTATTAAATCTTGTAAATGCCTCCCTTTGTTTAATATTGGTTTGTTTTATTTGTATCGGTGACAAATAACCACCTAAAACGGGTACCTACAGTTTCAATATAAAAATAAGCTCTTGAGCCTATTACTCTTTTTTTATAACAACCCTGCAACAGAGTATTTCTAAAAGATAATCATTATCCCTTATTAAACACGGTAGGGAATGCTTCTAACGCCTTAAATTGTTCAGAATATCAATTTTTAAAAAGCTTTACCTTGACTTCCAGTACTTGTTCGTGAGCCACTTACAAGCTTTTACCTTACTGTATTCAAACTTATTTAGAAAAAACAACACTTTACAAGCAATTTCTTTACTCGGATGTAAAAACAAAATACACCACGTATCTATTTCTATGAATAGCTAATTCCCTAACTAAATACTCTTAACCTAGTTATCTTGTATACTACAGACAAGTATGTCATAAATCGCGTTAGGGTCAATTTAACATTAAAACTACTTACATTACGTGCGCCACTTTTCACCACCAGCGTTGTGTATAAAATCAGGTGCAAATTCCAGAGCCTGGGTCAGTGTCCTGGTTGACATGTGGCACCGTTGTTTGTAATATACTCGCGGTTTTTGTGTAGTTTATGGTCCTCGCGCGAAACACTTTCACTTTCTATTCTAATAATGTGTATAGTGGCCATACCAACAAATACCTGCAAAAGGTCACACCGCAGGGTTGTTTTGTCGGGCAAACGGTATTTAGTTAAGTTTACATACTTCCGGTACATTGAAAATGAAAATGACGGGGTGCCTGATGTTTTACAATACGTGCTCGCTCCCCCAATCTGATTTAGTTAAATCAGTTTATGTGGACCGTTAATCGCGCCCACAATTTATTTAATCGGTAATACCTTGGAATGATAAATCACTTAAAAATGGAACCGAACCGCTCTCGATGCGGTCAACGAAATATTAATCACCCTTTGTATTCCCTCGAGGATCCCCTCGAGATAAAAGCTTCTTTTTTTCTAATATTCTAATAATCAACAATTAGCGAATGGTTTCTCACTACTCTATCTGAGACTCAAAATAATAATCTTTTCTAAACTGAATACACGCTGGTATTTATCAATTTGCGGTTCTTTGTTATGCTTTCTGGAGCTTTAAAGTGTTCATAAAGAACTTCGGGATACTCTTAACCTATCAATTTCCTTTTGAAAGCACCCTTATTGATGTGTTAAGGTCCAGTTTACTACATATCCTAATATTATTTTTTTGTATACAAACTACGTTTAAATTTGACCTACTTAAACATGATAGCAATAAATTTATAAAAATATTTATTACTATTAACTAACATAATTTAACTTCCCCTCGCGTGGACTTGTTATCAAATTACTCTAAAAATCGTGATTTACAAAACTTCCTGAATAGAATTTTGATTAGTTATTTAATTAAGCGGTAAAACCCCTATGTTTTGATAAAAAGATGGCGGGTCATTCCAATTTAGCGATGCCTCAGCATATTTACGGACGGTGACTATAAATCATAAGCGCCCACATTGCCGTGCGGTGCCACGTGGTCGGGCCACATGTCCTTATAGTATTTACTTTTAATTTGAATTAAAAGTAGATGATACAATCTACAATAGCACATCATTTTCAACAGCTTCAGAACACTATTGCTGATAAACTAAAGAAGTCGCTTTATGAACATGATTGCATTATTTCGTTAGAGACTAAACTGCTAGCAGAAGACCTGATTTAACGGCACGTACAATGTTTGAATTACAGGTTTGGGTGTCAAGTGGAGATGATGATGAAAAACACGTGTTAGGTATGAAGTGGATGCCCAAGTCCAATATGACAGGTTGTAAACCTAAAGTTGAAAAGGAGGCTGAGTTTACAAAAAGATCATTGGCAGTGTGTTTGATCCAATTGTGCTTTTCACAGCTCCCTTGCTGTCGATTCTTGCTTATCAGTGGTTGAATGAAGTAGATTTAATAGATTCCATAGTGTTACCTAGATGTTTTAAACATAAAGCAAAAGAAATAGGAATATACGAATACAAGTTTTTACCGATGCTAGCATGAGTTAGGTATGTGTGTATTCTTACACAGTGAGTTGGATGATCATGTAGATGTCCTGATTGTAACAGATAACGCTCAAGTTGCTATTTTAGAAGGCACTATGGTTTTCTATTTAAAACTAGTTGCTGCAACTTTAGCTTTTGTGAAGGAGTAAATGTGTATGAAATGCTACAGGTATCAAAAGTTCTGGGTCAATTCGATGATCGTGTAATACTGGATTAGAAAAGGAGAATGAAAAACTTTGTTAAAAATCGTGTAAAAAAGATCAAAATCTAACTGAGCCTAATTAGTGACAATTTGTTCCATGTGAAATTAATCTAGCAGATTTATTAAGTAGAGGCTGTCTACCGAGCTCTTACAACGAAATGGTAGGAGGGTTCTGCTTGGATGTATTTGTCAAAGGATGAGTGGCTCAAGGTTGGCGTAATACCTACAGATGAAGTGTTACAGGAAGAAATAGTTACTTTTTTAGTTAATGTAAATAGTGTTACTCGTTCTGAATAGACCTGCACCTTGAAGAAGTTCTAGGTAACTAGAGCAGGTAGAACGGCTTGAGCGTTCCAGTGATCTAAAAAGCCGAACTATAGGTTTCATCAAATTAGTAGGAACCAGACTAAGACAGATCTCCAAAAGAGGGCAGCAGCTCTCTTGGTACTTAGAGTGGCAGAGACCATAGAGGTCGGTGTGGCATTCTAAGACACACTACTGCAATGTGGAAGGCAACTGGAAACCTCCACATTACCTCCCAAGTACACAGCGTACTTAAATTGTTATTAAAGATGATGGAATCATCTGGGGTAAAAAATTTCGAAGTTAAAATAGTTCCCCATTCGGATCTCCAAGAGGGGACTACTTCGGGGGATGTGATCAGAAAGTATAAAAAAATAGTCGTGAGCATTCTACGAGTCTGAGCATGGAATGTCAGAAGTATAAGGCAAGTAGGTAAGCTAGAGAGCTTGAAAATTGAAATGGATATACTAGCATTAGACATAGTAGGGATCAGTGAAGTTCAGTGGCCAGAGGCGGGAGATTTTTGGAGTGAAGATTTTAGTGTATTTCACACAGGATCAGAGGAAGGAAATTCTGGCGTGGGAATAGTGATGAGAAACTAGATAGGACACTGTTTAGAAAACTACCTACAAAAGAATGAAAGAATACTCATGGTTAGATTACAATCTAAACCGGTAAATACAGCAGTAATTCATGTATACATGAACACATCTAACTACATTGAGGAAGAGGTAGAAGTGATCGAGACATACTGAGATACGTAAAAGGACATGAAAATTTAATAATTACGGTGGATTTTAGTGTAATGATAGGTGAGGGTAGGGAAGGAGCGATAGTAGGCTTATTTGGTTTAGGCACGAGGAACATTCTGGTTACACAACGGTTTAGGAATCAAGTAAAAAACTGTAGCAGCTACCCAGAAGCAGATATAGGCACTGACCACAACATCATAGTTATGAAGGCTGTTCCTAAATTTAAAAGTTTAAGAAAAAGGAACGGGAAAAGACACTTTGACTTTGAGAAACTGAAAGAAAAAGATATCCACGAAAAATTTGAAAAAAAGTGAAATGACTTGCTGAAATATATCAGGCAAATTTCTGATAGTAAAGAAGTAGAAACAAAATAAAGTAACATTAAATCCGGATGAATACAGTGACCAAAAACGTTATGAGATATACCCCCAAAAAAAACGAAACCATGGATAACAAACAATATTCTGAATTTAATAGAAGAAAGGCGAAAATACAAAAACTGACCAGATGAAGCTGGAAAATAGAGATACAAAGCCATGAAATAGGATATTATTCACAAATGCTGGCAAACTGAGGAGCAATGGATTGATGAAAGATGAAAAAAGGTACAAAGTAAGATGGAAATAGGAAAGACAGACAAAGCACACAAAATAATTAGAATAAATTTTAGGGATATAAAACCATACAGCAAAAATATAAGGGGAGCAGAAGGAGACATCATCATAAAAAATGTAGGGAAAGTGGTTAGATGGCAAGAGTATATAAAGAATTTATATGCAGGAACGAAACTAACAGCACTAGAACAGAAATCAAACATTGAAAACGATGACTTGGGATATCCTATACTTAGAGATGAGTTTGAATTAGCATTAAAAGGCCTGAACAATGGTAAAGCACCTGGTATAGATAAGATGCAAGCAGAAACTCTAAACGCTGCTGGACAATCAGTAACAGAACGTCTCTTTCAACTTGTAAGCTATATGTACGAGACTGGCAAGATATCCAAAGATTTCAAACACAACATCATAGTCGCTATACCAAAAAAGAAAGATGCAGATAGATGTGAAGATTTTCGAACAACAAATTTAACAGCACACATGTCAAAAATATTAACTAGAATTGTACAAAGACAGATGGAAAAAGGGTCTGAAAATCAATTTGGGTTTAGGCAAAACAGGGAGGCTATTTTAGTTCTGAGGGTGATAATGGAGAAGACAATAGAAAAAGGAGAAAACGTGTATGTAGGGTTTGTAGATCTGAAAAAAGCATTCGACAATGTAAAATGGAAAAAATGTTGGAAATACTCAAAAGGATTCGAGTGAGTTTTAGGGATAGACGGATAGTACATAACTTATACAAAGAACAAATAGCTGTAATAGAATTAGAGCAGGAACGTAGAGAAGTAGATATTAGGAAAGGGGTAAGACGGGGATGTGCTCTATTCCCATTAATTTTTAACTTATACATCGAAGACACAATGAATACTGTCAAATGTAGGAAGACATTTGGAATTATTATGCAGGGACAAAAGATTCATATGCTTAGATTTGCAGATGAAATAGCGGTATTAGTATCTAGCAAGGGAGAATTAGAAGCAACTCTTAATGAAACAGGAAAAGTTCTGAGAGATACGGTATATAAATTAACAAAAATAAAATTAAAGTACTAGTATGTAAAGAAGAGGAAAATAAATCAACAACTAGAATACAAATAGGAAGCGAGAACTTACAAGAGGTTAAGGATTTCTGCTATTTAGACAGCCAAATAATACAAGATGGTAAAAGCGCAAAAAAATATACAACAAAGATTAGCACAAGGTCTTGCTACATTCAACAAGAAAAAGTATCTACTGTGTTCACAGACAATAAGCATAGAAACAAGGAAAAGATTGCTGAAAGCATATGTGTGGAGCGCAGCACTATACAGCAGTGAAACTTGGAAGTAGAAGAGGCGGACAGGAAAAAGATATAAGCCTTTGAAATGTGGTGCTACAGACGTATGATGAAGATATCATGGGCAGACAAAGTTAAGAACAAAGAGGTTCTAGAAATGGTAGAGGAAAAAAAAAAATATGTGGAAAACAGTAAAAAATAGAAGAGATAGGATGATAGGCCACATACTAAGGCATTAAGGAGTAGTGCGGAATATATTAGAATCAGAGAAGGGAAAAAGAAGTGGTAGAGGTAGGTCTAGGTTATAGACTATTGCACACAGATAGCTAAAGATGTGGGCTGTGGGAATTTTAGGGACATGTGTAGGCTAGTTCAGAATAGAAATCAATGGAGTATGCGTCCAACCAGTTCCAAGACGGAAAACCTTACAACGACAAAAAATAATTGTACTTAAACATGATGATTATTATAGCAACTACAGGTATTGGTTTTGCAATATTTTCAACTAATGTTAATTGTATGAAAGAATTTACTGGAAAACTATTAATTCAGTAAATGTCTGTGTTGGGGGATCTTGATAGCCACAGGCTGCTTAACCCCTTTTACATACCACTGAATATCGGTGAAATGGAACATATATTTAGAAAACAATAGAAGGGGAACCAAGCTGTATCTAGGCTGTAGGAATGTCATAGAATTGTGTAGGCTAGCTCAGAATAGAAATCATTGAAGGTACGCGTCCAACCAGCTCCAAGACGGAAAACCTGATGACGAAAAAATAATTGCACTTAAACCTGATGATTAGTATAGACAACTAAACGTGTTGGTTTTGCAATATTTTCAACTAATCTTGATTGTGCTGAGGGATTTAATGGAAAACTATTAATTCGGCAAATGTCCAAGTATTGGGGATCTTGTCCCAATCAACTGCTTAACCCCTTCATACATTGAATATCTGTGAAATAGGGTATATATTTAAAAACAATAGAAAGGGAACCAAACTGTATCTAACAAGAAAAAGCAGTGAATATGTTCAAAGACAACAAACATAGAAACATGGACAAAAGTGTTGAAAGTAGGAGAAGCAGGCTGGAAAAGAAAGACACGTTTTGGAATGTAATGCTTCAGATGTATGATGATGATAGCATGCATAGACATAGTTAATTACAAAGACGTTACAAAAATAGTAGCAGAATAACGATATCTGTTGGAAACAAAAAAAAAATAGGAGAACTGGAAGGGCACAAAATGTTCTAAGACATTTTTGGGGAATAGTGCAAGCTGTGTTACAAGCAGATATAGGAAAAAGAGACGTCGATGTAGATCTAGATCAGAATATTACATGAAATATTTCAGGGAAATGTGTAGGTTAGCTCAGAATAGTTAACAATTGAGGTATGCGTCTAGCCAGTTCCAGGACTTAAGACTCAATGATGATGATGAAGTGGTGTTACACAAGATTCAACTAGGTTTGCTTATTTTAGTTCTTACAAGAAGAATTCATGAGTAGTTGCTAGGAAAGAACATAGATCTAATTTTCAATGAGGGAAATCATCAAAACGATGTAAAGAAGAAACAGCAATTTTTACGGTTTGGCATGACATTCCAGTTTTAATTTGACAAAGTGTGATAATTCACAGTTGCGGCAACTTTTTGTAGTCGACATCAAAGCATTAAAGACAAAGGTATATGATATGTCCCAATACCAACTAGTTCAAATACTTCAGTGAAGAGAGTTAACCATAATCCTCACTCTTTGATCTCGGAACTGCTTTTTTTGGACATCCGGCTGTAGATATCTTAGCTGTTAAAATCGGCCTAATCGATCGCTGCTATGTAATTATTTGTCTTTACCTGCCGCCATTTATTTCTTCCTTCCTCAGTACTGTGCTGGAATGCCTTGATGCCATTATTAGTAAAATACCCTATAATATTATTCTTATAGGTGATTTCAACGTTCCCGATTACATCAATAGTGGTAATTCGACTGCATCAAAAAATGCAAAACTACTGCATGACTTTCAATATTTCCATAACTTTGATCAAATAAATTCTATTCCTAACCATAGAGGCGTCATGCTTGATCTTTCATTCGTGTGCCTTCTCTCAACCAACCTATCTGCCAACACTGTCAGGTCTAATACGCCCTTAGTCCCTGAAGACCATCACCATCTAGCGTTTATCTTATCGTTATCTTTATGTACCACTCACTCTACTCCTTGTTATTTACTCAATAAACGACGCTCTTCCAAATTTAATTTTAAAAAAGCTAACTTTCGTCTTATGTATGATCTTATTCGAAAATCCTCTTGGCAAAAAATTCTCTCTAGTAATGATCCCCAATTAGCTACAGACTTGTTTGTAAATAATATATCTCGTATTTTTTCGACTACCGTCCCTAAGACAAAAGGTTACAAATCATCTTATCCAATATGGTACACTAAAGAAATTATTATTGGTCTTAAAAAGAAAAGTTTACACCATTCTCTGGCCCGTAATCATAAGTATAGCCTCTATTCTCAAATTCTCGACCAGAAATTCAAGGAACTTCGTGCTAGCCTGAAGTTCTCGATCAAAAGAGCTTACAAAGAATATATTAATAGTACCCAAGCTGCTCTAAAAACGGATCCCAAGCAATTCTGGAATTTTTTAAAAAACAAACAAAACTTTTCCTTCCCTAATGCATTTTAATATAATGGATGTGAAAAATCTCATTCTAAAAGCATTGCTATGGCTTTTGCATCGTTCTTGCTTCATGTTGCACCTTCTCACCGTACACTCCTCAAGACGTTACAGTCTTTCAAAATGTCAGCTACTCTGTAGACATTCCTACAATTACTGAATCAGCTGTAATACAAGCCATCCAAAAATTACCAACATCATTTTGTTATGGGCCCGATGGCATACCTGCAGTAGTCCTCAAAGATACCTCTTGTGTAATTAGTCCTGCCTTGACTCATATTTTTAATTTGTGCTTAACTAAATCCATTTTTCCTGATATCTGGAAATCATCTCGTGTGCAACCAATTTTCAAAATTGGCGATAAATCCATTATTCAAAACTACCGTCCAATTTCTATCACTTCTAACGTCTGCAAAGTCTTTGAAATAATTATTTTTGAATCACTATTTCCTCAAGTTTCACAACTTTTGTCCGAATACCAACATGGTTTTATAAAGCGACGATCTACAGTAACTAACCTTTGTTTTATTACACAGTTCATATCGGAATGTTTGAATGCTCGATCCCAGTGTGATGTTATCTACCTTGACTTCACTAAAGCTTTTGATATCCTTAATCATAACATCTTATTGCACAAACCACATCAGTTTAATTTCTCTGATAACTTGCTAACATTTTTTAAGTCTTATTTGATAAACCGCTCATTATTCGTTGAGTTTAATGGCATACAGTCCAAACATCTTCCCCTAACCAGTGGAGTACCCCAGGGATCTGTACTTGGACCTCTTTTATTTCTACTATATATAAATGACATCACTCAAATATTTTCTAATAATAAACTTCTTTTTGCTGATGATTTAAAAATCTTTACCAAAATTAACTCTACTGCCGATTGTGAATCACTACAAACAGATATTACCCAATTACTCCGATGGTGTGATTCAAATAAATTATGTCTTAATTTTGATAAATGTGTTGTTTTGTCCTATAGTAATAATGCTACCCCAATACTCTTTGATTATTACCTAGGCACCAGTTCAGTCTCTCGTGTATCTACTATTAATGACTTGGGTATTACATTTGATGAAACTCTCTCCTTTAATTGTCATATAAATAACATTGTCAAACACTCTTTGCGGACTCTAGGTTTCCTAATGCGTAGTACATCACTATTTACCGATCTGGATTGTCTCAAAACCCTATACTTCTCTTTAATTCGCAGCACTCTTGAATATGGTTCTCAGATCTGGACACCTTTTTATAACAATAGCAGCACTAGAATCGAGAAAATTCAACGTAAATTCCTAAAATTCTTATACCATAAAAAACATCATTTGTACCCACTGAATAGTTATCCTTATTTAGACCTAATCACTGAATTTAATGTTCCTCCCTTACATCAACGGAGGGTTATTATTGGATATTATTCACTTTTACAAACTTTTAAATTATTTAATTGATGACCCTGTTAGCCTATCTCTTATTAACCTACACGCACCATCGAGGCCCAGTAGAAACTGCTCCATTTTTACCCCAATTTTGCACGCATTAACTCTTATAAAAACTTTCCTATTTGTAGAATCTCCAGCTCCTTCAATAAGTATTCTGCCGACTTAGATCTCTCACTTCCTCCCTCACATTTCCGACTAGCCATCTTAGATGCTCTCTACTAACATTATCACTGTTTTCTCATTTTTCTTTCTTCTGCTATACTAATAATACTATTATCCATTCCTCCTTGTTTTTATTTATTTTATTTTTTTATTGTAATACTTTATTTCTGTGACTCCATAATTGGATCTTGTTATCTGTGTGAGTCGTTATAATAAATAAATAAATAAATAAGAATCTTGCATCGCTAAAGATAACAAAATATCAGACGTATGACGCCATTCCATTCAAATTATACAATAAAGAGAACCCGAATACCCATCATTATAAATCTCAGAGCAAACTACAAATCGTAACCAAATCAACACATGTAATATTTCTGAAAACAAATGTTCTGATAACCCAAATACCAAATTTAAACAATATTATAATCTTTAAGAAAAATACCAGCTTCAATATATTGAAATAGAGTAGATTTGCAGTTTTTAAATTATAATTACATGTACTAATAACATTTACAGGTTGATGAATATACAATCGTTTACGTTTAGAAAGCAGTCGAATATATTAATGAAAATTATTACAGTAATATGTGCAGACAAAAAGAAAAGTATAGTAAGCAAAGAAAATCTCTTGCACCAAAAACCACAACAAAATAAGAGGAGAATCCACAGAATTAATGCCATACTAGCTGAAAATGTTGTAGAATGGGTTGGGTCACGTAAAAAGAAAAGTAGGGAACCTCACGAAATAGATTTATTGCAAACATTTAGTTAACAAACATGGTATCGAAAGAAATATTTACCAAAACCAAAATGAACATTTATGTAACGTCCTGTTAAAACATGATATAAACGAAAATGTCAACTCGCATATAACACAACATTCCTCTAGAATATACATAAAATTTAAATATATATTAGGAATTATTTCCCAGTCACATCAATTATTAAAAAATAAATAACAAGTACAAATATACTTGTACAATGTTCCCAGCCCTAAATAAATACAAGAAGAAAATTAGACAATATATACAGTAATACAAAGCTGTTTACCTGCTAGTAACTAAAATGAATTTTGGGACAAAACCTAAAACTAATAGAATAACCCTAAACTGAAGGAACGTTTTATGGATAACCTAGCTTATAATTAGTAAACAATTTGTTGACATTAAGATTTCCTAAATCTTCGTTTAAGTAAGTAAACTTTCCACATTGTTTCACTGCATTCCAAGGAAACTATTCGCTTAACTGCAGTATGTATCCTATCGTACTTCGCCAGCTTGCCTCTAGTACCATCATAGCAGATCTGAAAGTGCATACTTACAACTGTTTACAGAGTGGACACTGCTATGAAACAATTTCACTCAGTTACAGGTTACACAACATTGACTAATTTCGACTTTATAAAATCGAAATAAAGCTATGCCTTTTAAAAGAGAGCATCTTTAGTAACTTTGCAACTTATCAGGTCTCTTTCCATGAAAAGATGCCGCCGCCCAACTTGTATATATAGGTGGAGATAAACCAGCAAATTGTATCGTGTTTTCCCTTAAAAAAATTTTTCATCGACCAAACAACTACATAGAGAGTATTCTCAAAAAACTACTTGCAAATAAGTGAGAATCAGAAAGAGAATGGCCTTGATACAATATGAAGAATTCGACGACTCATGTCTGCTTGAAAACCCTACCTGGCAGTATCAAAATAATGTCTGTTTAATCTGTTGGGCATATCTGAACCCATATTGCAGAATTATATAGTTAAGTGTATAACGGGAGGCCTACATTCTATATACAACCATATAAACTTACTATTTCGGTTAATAACACCTTGAAAAGATAAGCAGGGGGAAAATTTCCATTGTTTGCAATCTGTGTCTGTAAACACATGTTTGATAACGGAATACCACGTTTTAACTTGATAATAGTATTTTTGAAATAACTGCTTTGATAACCAAAATTTTCCCATATTAAGCAAATACATCTGGTAAGCATTTTTAACCTTTGTTGATCCTAAACCCACGTTTCAAGATAACAAATTAAACGTATTTCCAATCCATATGTTAGGATTTTATTTAAAAGATGCAGGTGTTTAAACAGATTTTCCCCTTATTAGCAGGTTCCTGAAGCAAATGTTTTGACAAACTTCACGTTCTAGACTTATTTCAGCCAACCCATAATACAAGAATGTTTAGCCTATGATAACAAAAAAAAATTCCACTACTTTGTAATAAAATCCTAAGTTAGGCACGTTATCAAAATAGAATAGATTCAACATATTTAATTTTATACTGAATATTTAATAAAAATTCTACAAGATGAGATATAAACAATCGTTTAAAATCGACAAAAGCCATGGGATTTGCTTACGCATGCAAGTAATGGAGGAAGCAATACTGGATATGCAATTTTAAATTAACTACGTGCCAAATTATTTAATTACAGGAACGGACATAACAAAATTCACAAATGACAGTGAATACAATAAGGAATATGAAATTTAATTAAGTACAAGCAAAAATATTTACATACAGGGACAGCACGTAACAAAATTATTCACCAGGGATAAGCAATTTACTGAACTGTCTGCAAATAGGAAATCAAAAACACTTGTTAACTATGATAAGACTTCCAGTAGCATCAAATCAGGCAATAAGAACATAAATAGTGAAATCCTATCACCAAATGTTGGATGTACAAGTAGTTTATCTACATATGCAAATATGACAACGGATGCTTTATGACATGACTTTAATGGATACAGATTTTAATTTCGAAACATCTAATGCAATTTCAAAACAACTAACTACAACTAATGTTAAAAATACAAAATTACGAGGACTGATGCTAATAACCTAGGTGAACGTGTACATTACGCAGATGGCAACGATGGTTTTGTAGCAGTTGAAAATTAGAAAATTAAATTTTCCCTTAACTAGAAGTCAACCCAGTTGATATATGTAAAATTATAAAATATGTCGATCGTTTCAGTTACTCAAATTAAATCTTCAATTATAATATTATTAAACAACTAAGATATAAAAGAAATTAAGCGATCAATTTTTACAGCTACGGTGTACCGCAATAGACTATCCTAGGACCACTGCTATTTCTTATAGTGATAAATGCTTTACCAGATACACTTCAGAATTCCACATGTCTACTCTTTGCCGATGATTGCAAACTGTATAGAAGAGTTGACGAGTATGAAGTTGTAGTTTATAAAGGGATCTCAATACAGTGGTAGTCTGGGGTAAATCATTCAACCGAAGCTGCAATATAAAAAAGTTCACGGTAGTAACATTCAAAAATAAAACATCAAAGTTTTATACGATTAATTCATCGATGGGAATCAGCTGACAAGGGTTAATAAAACTAAGGACCTCAATGTAACTATAGCTGATAATCTGAAATATTGGGACCAGATTTCTAATATTATTAACAAAGCATTTAGTGGTACATTAGAATTTATAATCAGAAATTCAAACAATTTAAATATTAATTCTATGATGGTTTTTTACAATGCTTTTGTGAAATCTAAACTTATGTACTATCACCAGACCATGTTACATATTTAAGAAGCATGATTGAAATAATTCAGACAAAATTTTTAAAATACTGCAATTTCATCAAGTTTAAACATTATCTAGCAAGAGGCATAAATCACATCTTGTTGTCAATGTTTAACTGTAAATTGGTACAGAAAATGCAACTTGTTGCATCCTATTGTTATTATGTATAAAGTTATTCGTAATGGTATAAATAATACAGAGTTTCTAAGCAAATTTCCTATCAGGGTGTCAAGGAGCAACATCAGAAATAATATGTTCTATTTATCAATGGCAAGCACCAATTTCTTTAAGAACTGTCCAATTTATAGGTTGTGTTGTGATTAGGGCTAGCAATCCCGCATCATTTTCAGTCCCGCGGGATTAATGCAAGATTGTTGTCAATATATTTGAAAGATATTTTTGCATTAACACATTATAATGTATAATAATGAATATCTTTATTTATTCATATATTATTACAAATCGCTTTTGCAATAGGCAACTAATTTTTAAACATTATTATTAATTGAAAAAGGAATACGGAATGCAGGAGAAATAACAATCCGCATTTAAAATTAATTATAAACAAAAAAATTTATGAAAGTAAAATTAAATTAATATTCTTTGTAAAAATAAACTAATATTTCTTATTAATTAAAATTTTTATTAAATCAACATTAGTTAAAATTTTTAAAAATAAAAAAAGTTGTGAAAATTAAATGGCTCTCAAATCGTTACATATGTATCGTGCAGCCAAAAATGCTCTTTCAGCTTCTATGCTTATCGGTGGAATTGTGTGCAAATATTCAAATGTCATATTCAAAATGTCATTTTCAAAAGCACTCATTTCTTTTTTCAAACATTTTCTAAGTTTTTAGAAAGAACTTTTGATTCAATTATTTTTATTTCAGGATATTATTTCTGTAATTTCGTCTCCAATTCTTCTTTCAAAGATAAAGTGCGAGATTCGTCTTCTTGAGATTCTTCCTGATCTTCGTTGTATGTATTGAAGTTTGAAGTATCGAATGCACACAGAAATTTTTCTCTATGTTCATTGCTCAAAACACGCCGTAACAAATTTTTTATTTCTCTAAGTATAATTATATTTTTAGGCATTAAAAATGTAATATCGTATGGATTATTCACTCATTTTCAAAGTATATTGGATTTTGTAAATATAGCAATATTCCTGTTGTCATTGCGGTGTTGTGCAATTCTTCGACAAAGTGCTGCGGCCAATTTGATGGAAAGATGAGTAGATTGAGTATCCAATTTTTCTAATATAAACTGCAACATTGTTTCGGCTGTAATGAGCATCGCATCTCGCTTAGTACCTCAACACCTAATATTAAAGGTTCTAGGGTTCTTCAAGTCATTTATAGTAAACCATTCTATTTCAGTGAATTGAATTTCTGATCGTAAATCAATCAAGGCTTTACTAATGCATGACCTTACACAGTAGAAACGTTCTAACGTATTTACCCAATTATTCCGAGTTTTACAATCGAGAATTAACTTTAATCTTTTACCATGTTCTTCTTGAATATATTTTTGTAGGTGATTTTGAAGATCTTCACAATTATTTGAATCTTTGTAATGAGATCTTTATAATTCGAAGCTATCTTCACAGATGGAGTACAATTTAATATGAAACCATTGTCACCATCGTCAGAGAAGTCAGATTGATTGACTTTGTCAATCATTTTTTGAAATACTTCTTGGTCTGGAATTAGCTCTTCTCCTAAATTATCTTTATACAGGACATCAATAATTGCGATTTGTATACCATGTGCAAAACAACATTGTTGAAAGCGAGGCATTAGATTGCTAACTTTTATCATCACATTCGTACCATCGGTAGTAATAGCAACAATATCGTCCTTATTATTTATATTGAAGATTTTGAGACGCTTTTCAACTAAGTTCACGCAATGTTCTGCTGAAGAAGAACCATGGATTCTTCTGACAAGTTCGATGCTATTTGTAACTACTATGTAAATTTATATTTATATAATGTCGATTTATCCTAGGTGTCCACCATTCATCGAATGTTAACCAAAATTTTTGATTTTGCACTTGCAAATTTTGGATTTCATTTATCCTATTACCTTCTACACATTCAGAGAATTGAAAGACTATAGATCTTATTGTATTTGAAGACTTATGATCACGTTTTTGAAATAAATTCTTAAAATTTACAGAAGCAATTAAACGAAAATCCGTCTTTAGCAGCCATCCGTGAAACCATTTCCATGCTGTTCTCTTTAAGAAAAAAACTCAGTAATTTTTTGGTATGATACCTTCACCTTCTTTATCCGGCAGAGTAAAAGAAGTATATGGTGTAGATACATTCTGTTGACTTGACGAGGAGTTTGATTTTAAGTCTATAAAATGTTTACTCTTCAAGTGCGTCACTAAACCTTTTCTTAACCGTCAATTTATTTTTAAAACTGCAGAACACAATAGGCATTTAGCATTACCTAAATGTTCTCCTTTTGCAAATCACTTCCACACTGTAACTTCTTCTCCACTCATTGTACAAAAATACTCCTTTTCAATTCTTTTGCAAGTTAAATTGTATTGGACTTATAACTAATAAATACAATATAGTAAGAAACACGAGCACCTTAAAAAGGTGCAATTTGTCTCTTTTCAGATAAACTGACAAAAGAATCTATTGAGCGGCATCGACAGTACTTAGCAGTGACATGATGAAGCGCACGGTGCAAGTGCGGACTCTGACCGTCGGAGATCAAGATCATACATGTTCTACCGCGCACCAGTCGCATCGCACCGGTGGCACGCCTTCTTGCTTCCAGTTGATATTGTTTTGACTTATAGTGAGTGCGGTCCCAAAAATCCCGCACATCTAAATTATCATTAGTGGGATCAAAATAAGAGTGTGGGATCCCACTTTGCAGGATTGCAAGCCCTAGTTGTGAAGTTGACATATTCAGAATGAAAGTATACCACATGGATCTTACACCATACAGAATCGATGGCTACCTGAAGAGCACAATAGTAATGTAAATAATCTTGTATGACACGGTTAAATTTCTTGTATATATATTATTATTTCGCAAATTATATTATATTTATATAACTATACTATTTATAGAAAAGACAAAGAATTAAAAAATCATTAAGTTGTCTTAAAAATCATCTTACTGCTGCGTAATTATTCTCTGATATCTTGTCTCAACTATTGATGGTGCATGCTTTGTACTGCTTGGTGAATAAATAAATAATTATTCCCAATCGCCTGCAGAAACTAACAGAAAGTGCATGACTTTACACAAAAATTAAATGTCAAATAAAAACTGAAAATTAATATTCAGAACAATATATTAAAAATAAATTACAATAATATTAGCAATAATTCTGCTTAATAAATTATTCGAGAATTAACACAATTTATAAAACTAAATAATACATAAAAGGATTTTAATCCAGAAGAAAAATTAATAGTGAAATTGTTCCAATTAGCTATGAAATTCTAAACGTCCAACAATATCCTTTATAGTCTGTATAACAGATGCATCTTGACTGGTGTTTTCAATAAGCATTGTATGCAAGTTGCTCATATATGCATCAATCGTTTGCAAAGTAGGAGGCCCATCTATACCTGAAACAAAACAAATTTATTCAACGTAGTCTATTTGGTTAAACTATTTTATAACATAATGTGAGATGGAACCTAGGTGTAACATAAAGTATAGTATCAGTTCGTTTCACACGACACTATAATATAAAGATTGTACATAAATTAACTGATAGGAACTGCTCTCAGAAGCAGATTAATCAACTAGCTTTGTTCTTTCACACGGGGATCATCATGAAATCATAAATACTTTAAAAGTTGTCAAAAATAAAAATTGTCCTGGTAATGATAGTATTACTGTTCAAATGCTACTGTTTCTACCACTGGACTTTATTAAATACCTTTCAAATCTTATAAAGAAATCCTTTCAAACTGAAATCCTTTCACGTTGCCTAAAGCATACTATTGTAGTTCCACTTCACAAAGGTGCATCATTTACTATTATGATTATAGGCCCATCTATTTGTTGTCGATTTTCTCTAAATTAATATTAATAGAAACTTTGTATTTTAAATTTTGCTATCAAGTACGACATTTTTGATTCAACTTAGTATGGATTTATTAAACAAAAATACACCACTGATGTTATATATAATTTCTTAGGGTCGATTTACTCATTTAATAAGAAAGATTCAATATGACGTTTTATTTGTGGACCATAGCATCGGAGTTTCAAACTGCTGTTGAAATCATATTTAACAGATAGAACTCAAGCTGTTGAAATTTCTGTGAATAATCAAACCACTTTCTTAGACATAAGGCAATAGGTTTTGTACTGGGTCCTTGTTACATGCCAAAAATCGGCTACGTATCACATTTAGATTAAGTGTAAATTATAAGGTAGTTTCCACGAATATTTTTAAATGAACTTGTCAATTTCCGTCGTCCCCGAGTCACGCCTGCGCGAAGTGAACGGCACAAGTGCGCGCGGTGTGATACGACGCCATTAAACTACGAAACCTGAAGCCAATAACATCTACGGGTGTTGCATGTCTGTCTTTTCTATTTTCAGGTGGTAGGTTCCTTATCTCTAACTTCTATCGTTCCTTCTACCTGGTTATCCATGCCGTCCCACCTACAAGCAAGCATAGAGGATGGACGGATTTGGAATCTGAAACAACGATGGTGTAGCCTATCCACACCAAAAACGAGATGGCCCTAGCATTTGGGAGTAAGGTGCGATTTAAGTGAGTACATTGCTTTTATTTATATTGTAAATTTGATCATTGTATCACTTTTAAACGTGTTTGGTATTTGATACAAAATGCCGCATAATTATGTTATATTAAACGATTGCGCAATAATATGAAACGCGGGAAACCGTATCATCCCATACCATTCCTTTTATGGTATCATTCCTTTTATACATAAACAATTTCACATGATTAGTTTTGTAAACTGCACGTTGTGTGCAAATATATATTAGCGGTTCCGTGGCATAGTTGGTATACGTGACTACCATGCCCTAGGTACCAGGTTCGATTCCCAAGAGTCTGTTTAAAAAATGTTAAGCAAGTATTTTTCACAACAATGTTCGGATGAGAGCTAAAATGGAGGTCCCGTGTGTGAGTGGTGTTATGCACGTTAAATAAAGATCCCTACTTTGCTTGGAACAGCAAGGGTTCGGCAACATTCAAAATTTCCATGTAAAAAAACTCGCCTCCTGGGCAAATGAAGTACCTTCTGGTGAAGCATTGGAAAAAATCAAATATAGTGCACACAAGTGTACATGTTTGTGCTCATCGTGGCCATTCCTGCATACATGGTTTCATAATTCAGCTGCTCTATTAATCTTAAAGAATTCTGATAAGTTGTACGTGTACCGTTAAAAAAATCTAAAAATAAGTAGTTCAATCTTTGTAGTGCTTGTCTCTACATGATTGTAATCTCAACGTAGTAGTACAATGCTAATTGTTTATGTATTAAGTTACAAAGTGAACTTGGCAACACTGCATTAATGTTACAAGTCTTATTTCATTTATATGTTATTGTGCAGTTGTTATCAGTCTGTTGTCATATGAACACGTCTGCCTACCAGTTGATTAATAAAGATTTATTAAATGTCTGTATAATTATTAAAGTCCATAATATACACCATGTCAACTCGTATTCTGAACATAAGGAATTCTTATGTAAAAGCAATCTTCTATCAATATTGGCCCTCGTAATTATTTGACAGCAAAATGTCAAACAAAGAAATTTTTAGAAATAAATCGATCCAGTCGTTTTGGAGAAATTAAAAAAAAAAGCATTTATTTAATCATCATCATTATTAGGTCTTCAGTCCTAGAACTGGTTAGACGTGTACCTTCATTGTTTCCTATTCTGAACTAACCTACACATTTCCCTGAAATTTGCACAGTCTGCATCTATCCCTATCTTATCTAGATCTACATCTACCTCCTTTTTCCTATCTCTGCTTATAATATATCCCACATTATTCCCCAAAAATGCTTTAAGACGTATTCTGCCCTTCTATTTCTCCTATTTTTTCCACAGATATCCTTGTTCCCCTACTATTTCTATAACCTATTTGTTATTAACTTTGTCTGTCCATGCTATCTACATCTGAAGCACAACATTGGAAAAGGCTGCTACCATTTTTCTGTCTGCTTTTCCCACTGCCCGTATTTCGTAGGCATACTGTGCTGTACTCTACACATATGCTTTCAACAATTTTCTTCTTGTTTCTATGTTTATTGTCTTTCATCATAGGCGCTGATCTTTCTTGTTAGATGCAGTTCGGTCCCCTTCTAGTGTTTTAAAATATATACCCTATTTCTCCGATATTCATTGGTTGTGAAGGGAGCAAGCAACCTGTGGCTGCCAAGTTCCCCCAGCACTTGAACATTTGCCGATTTAATATTTTTTCCAATATATCTTTTCGCACAGTCAACATTAGTTGCAGATATTTCACAACCAACACCTGTAGTTGTTTATAATAATCATCAGATTTATCTGCGCTTATTTTTTCGTCATTAGATTTCTTTCTCAAAACTGGTTGAACAAGTACCTGCACTTATTTATATTCTGAGCTAGTCTATACAGTTCCATGAAATTCTCACACAGCCAATATACAGCTCGATTCCCCTTCTATTGTTTTATAATTTTGTCCTATTTCACAGAGGTTCAGTGAAGGGGTTAAACAGCCTGTGGCAGCCAAGATCCCCAACACTTAGACATTTGCCGAATTAATAGTTTACCAGTAAATCCTTTCACACAATTAACATTATTCGAGAATATTGCCCAACCAATACTTGTAGTTGCTTATAATAATCATTAAGTTTAAGTACAGTTACTTTTTTCGTCATTAGTTTATCCACCTTGGGACTGGGTGGATGTGTACCTCCATTGATTTATATTCTGAGCTAGCCTACACATTTCCCTGAAATTCGTACAGCCTACATCTTTTACTATCTGTGCGCAGTAGTCTAACCTAGGTCTACCTCTATTTCTTTTTTTTCCTATCTCTGCTTCTAGTATATTCCACACTATTCCCTCATGCCGTAGTATGTGGCCTATCATCCTATCTCTCATATTTTTCACCGTTTTCCACATATTGTAACATGTTTAATTTCAGTAATAATTATTCGCATTGAATTACGAGAATAATGCGCTAAGCGTGCAGAACAAAATTTTGTCAGATTAGGTTTTTATAATTACAAGCTTTGTTCCATCTGAACCTTAGATAATTTCAACGTATGTTTTCGACATCATATTTTTTTTGTGTTGCACAATCGACAGATGTTGTCATGAAAACAAATGCTTCGTGCAGCTGTCATTGAGTTTAAACCAAACATTCCTATTTTTGTGATTAGCATTTATCTACATGTAAATCATAAAATTTAAATCTGAAAATTTAAAGACACTCTGTATAAGATTCTAGAAATTGTAATCTACCTGAAAAGATCTGCCCAGGTTAGAACGTAATTCAGTGTATTATGCTTACAAATTATTTTCACTCAAATGTTTAAAGCAGGTTCATATTTAAAGTGTAGTAGGTTGTTTTAAAAAGTCAAAACCTTGACTTTGATATAGATGTTGATGATACATTTTTGTTACTTGTTAAAAAGTTCCGAAATTTTAAAAGAGAGTTTCTTTGGTAAATAATTAGTTCAACTTTGAGGCTTTTATTTTGGTCAAATGCCATCAAATCTAATTACACAAAGGTAAAATTTTTGAGTAATAATTTGGTGCCAATATCATATTGGATATACTTTTTTATTTTTATTTTTTTTTATACTTTTATAGGACACAAATGGTGTTCTACTTTTTTATTTATTTAATCTTTGCAATTTCTTACAGGAGCTGCGTCTTATTTTGATAAGACAGGTTTTTGTTAACGAAGGCGATCATTTTATCTTTGGGTTTCCACGTCCGCCCTTAGAACTGTGCTCTGCTATTATTATAATTATCTCAGAACATGGTGGCGCCTATTTAATTTAGCTTAGCTTTGGTTTGCAAACAGAATTCGACTTACCCCCTCACTTCTTATTGCTCTACCCAGGAATAGACCCCTAGCTATGTCGAAAGATTTTTGTTCACTGGCGCCCATTAAGAAAAGTAAGTTACACTAGCGCCTCAACGTAGAAGAAATAACGTTTCAGTGGCGCTCACTACGTGGTGCCTTCTGTAAAACAAAAGTCGTTGCAATATTTCTTTTAGTACATCTTCGTTCTTGACTTTGTCCATGATATCTTCATCATACGTCTGTAGCACCACATTTCAAAGGCTTCTACCTTTTCCTTGTCTGCTTCTCCTACTGTCCAGGCTTCACATCACAGCCGTACAGTGCTGTGCTCCACAATACGTTTTAAGCAATATTTTCCTTGTTTCTATGTTTGTTGTCTTTGAACACAGTAGTTGCTTTTTCTTGTTAAATGTAGCACGATCTTGTGCTAATCTTTGTTTTATATTTTTCGCGCTTTTTCCATCTTGCGTTATTTGGCTTCCTAGGTAGCAGAAATCCTTAACCTCTTGTAAGTTCTTTTTACCTATTTGTATTCTTGTTTTTGATTTATTTTCCCTCTTTTCTATACTAGTACTGTAGTTTTATTTTTGTTAATTTTAATACTGTATCTCTCTGTCAGAACCGTTTACATTTCATTAAGAGCAGCTTCTAACTCTTCCTTGCTAGATGCTAATACTGCTATATCATCTGCAAATCTAAGCATATCAATTTTTTGTCCCTGCATAGTAATTCCAAATGTCTTCCTGCATTTGACAGTATTCATTACCTCTTCAATGTACAAGTTAAAAATTAATGGGGATAGGGCACATCCCTGTCTCACCCCTTTCCTAATGTTTACTTCTCTACGTTCCTGCTCTAATTCTATTACTGGTGTTTGATGTTTGTATAAGCCATGTACTATTAGTCTATCCCTATAACTCATTTCAATCTTTTTGAGTATTTCAAACATTTTTTTCCATTTTACATTGTCGAATGCTTTTTCCAGATCTACAAACCCTATATACACGCTTAATCCCCTTTTTCTATTGTTTTCTCCATTATCACTCTCAGAGCTAAAATAGCCTCCCGTGTTCCCCTGTTTCGCCTAAACCCAAATTGATCTTCTAATATTTCTTCAGCTTGTTTTTCCATTCGTCTTTGTACAATTCTAGTTAGTATTTTTAACACATATGCCATCAAACTTATGGTTCGAAAATTTTCACATCTTTCCTCTCCTCTCTTTTGTGGTATAGTGACGATGATGTTACTTTTGAAATCTTTGAGTATCTCGCCTGTCTCATACATATAGCTTACAAGTTGGAAGAAACATTCTGTTGCTGCTTGTCCAGCGGCATTTAGAGTTAGTGCTTGTACCTTATCTGTACACTGTGCCTTACCAATTTTCAGACCCTTTAATGCTAATTCAAACTCATCTCTAAGTATAGGATATCCAAAGTCATCATTTTCAATATCTGATTTCTGTTTTATGCTGTTAGTTCCTTCTCCTGCATATAAATTTCCTATATATTCCTGCCATCTAACCACATTATCTACATTTTCTATTGTGATGTTTCCTCTCGCGTCCCTTATATTTTTTCTATACGGTTTTATATCCCTAAAATTAAATCTAATTAGTTTATATGCTTCGTCTGTCTTTCCTATTTCCATCTTAGTTTGCACCTCTTTGCTCTTTTCATCAATCCAATGTTGTTTAGCTTTCCTGTATTTGTGAATAATTTCCCATTTTTTGGCTTTGTATCTCTGTTTTCCTGTTTTGTCTGATCTATTTTTGTATTTTCGTCTTTCTTCTATTAAATTCAGGACATCCTTTGTTATCCATGGTTTCTTTTTTATGTATACTCCAGAATATCTCTGGCCACCATGTCTACGCTGGATTTAATGTTATTCCATTCTGTTTCTACTTCCTTAGTATCATATTTTCCCGATATCTTTCAGCAATTCATTTGACTTTTTTTCGAATCTTTCTTAAACATCTTTATCTTTTAGTTTCTCCAAGTCAAAGTGCCTTTTTCCGTTTCTTTTTTTCAAATTTTGTAATTTAAGTGCGGCTTGATATGTTGTGGTCAGTGTCTATATCTGTTTCTGAGTAGCTTCTATAGTCCTTTACTTGATTCCTAAACCGTTGTCTAACAAGAATGTTATCTATTTGATATCTTCCTATATCTCCTGGCATCTTCCACGTGTATCGTCTTCTAGCATGATGTTGTAATAATGTGTTTGTGATGATTAAATTGTTCTTGTCCCAAAATTCTACCAGCCTATTTCCCCTATCGTTTCTCGTGCCTAAACCAAATAAACCTACTACCGCTCCTTCCCAATCCTCACCTATCACTGCATTAAAATCCCCCATAATTATTAAATTTTCAAGTCCTTTTACGTATCTTAATATGTCTTTGAGATCTTTGTTGATTGCTTCTACCTCTTCGTCACTGTAGCTAGAGGTGAGCATGTATACTTGTATTATTACCGTGATTACTGGTTTAGATTCTAATATAACCATAAGTACTCTTTTGTGCTTTTGTAAGTAATTATCCTATCTTTTTTCGCATAACTACCCCTAACCCAAATTTCCTTCCTCTGCTCCTGTATGAATTACCCTGAAGTTTCCACTCCAAAAATCCCCCACCTCTGGCGACCAAACTTCACTGATCCCTACTATGTCTAGTGCTAACCTATCATTTCCATTTTTAGGTTCTCTAGCTTTCCTACTTGTTCATACTTCTAACATTCCACGCTCCAACTCACAAAATGTTCGCAACTCATTCTGGGTTTCCGATCACATCCTCCGAAGTAGTCCCTACCGGAGATCCGAATGGGGACTATTTTAACTCCGGAATCTTTTACCCCAGAGAATGCCCTCATGTTTATTTCAATTTAAGCATGCTGTGTACTTGGGAGGTAATGTGGTGGGTTCCCTTTGCGGTCCACATCGCGGTAGTGTGTCTTAGACTGCCATACCAACCCCTATGGTCTCTGCCAATCTAAGTATCGAGAGAGCCGCTGCCCTCTTTCGCGGACCTGTCTTAGTCTGGTTCCTCACTAACGACCCTACTACTTTGGTTGGACCTGTAGTTTGGCTCTTTAGCTCATTAGAACACGCAAGCCATTTCACCTATTCTAGTAATCTAGAACTCCGGCAAGATGCCGGTCCATTCGAAATGTATTTATTTAATATAACATTATTAATCATGTTAGCCTTGTCTTTGACATTACTGTGACAATTAATTTAGAAAACTTCCTTGCTATTTTAGTCATCTTTTGTGTAATTTTTCACACTTCTTTAACACAAGGGTTACTTTCAACTCATGGACTACACAATCAACACAATTTTAGATATTGGAGTACAAAAAATTTGTACCTATCGATTTGTTTCGATTTTAAATTTGAGGCAGTATAGTATCAACAAGACGGATCTCCGGTGCACAATGTCGTTGATTTGTGTAATTTTTTGAACCAACAATTCAGAGAACATTGGATATCGCCACGGTGGTATCGTACATTGGCCAGATCACTCACCATATGAACCTGTGTAATTTCTTTCTATGGGGGTACTTTAAAAAACAAGCTGTACGACAATGAACATTCCTTTGTACAGATAGTCGATTTAAAGATAGTAATTATTAAAGCCTGCGGAGAAATATCCCAATACACTCTAGCAAATGTAAGGCAAGAGTTCTATGATTGACTGGGCTTCGGCCTAGCTGCAAATGGAAGGTTATTTAAACATTTAATTAAATAATTTTTACCTAATAATTTTATATTTATTGTTCTTTATTCTTTGTACTGTTATAGTCGTTATGGTGGTCAAGTCTAACATGATAAATGGTATTATTAAATAAGTGTTTCTTTTATTTACTCGAAAACGACTTAACTCATTCAAAATCTGATCGCAGTGCTAAAATCAGCTTTTTATTTCTAAAAATTTTCAAACTTAACATTTTGCTGTAAAGTAATTAGGGGAGAGAATATTTAGAGAAATTTGTTTTTACATGCAAACTCCCTATGTTCAGAATAAAAGTCGACACTGTGCATACTGGTACAATACACCAACTAAAACACATTAATGTTTGGTGGGTTTTATAATGTTGTTAATGTATTGTAAGCACTGTATACACGTGATAAAATTATCCTGTAATATCAAATTTATTCTCGATCGGTATTACATCAAGCTTCATATTGAATGATATAACAGCTGCGTTTAACTTGCGAAATAAAATTTGTTTTTGACAGTGTGCTGTGTTTTGTGCGTTCCCCTTCTGGAGTCTTTTTCTCCTACAAATTGTTGCTTAAATTATTTATGATTTGCTAGATAAAGAGTGTATGGAATAAAATGCCAACAACATGGAGTAAATACATAATTTCTTTAAGTTGCCGTTTTTGTTTACATTTTTCAATGAAGGAGTGAAAGAAAATAGTGCGTGCAGAACGGTGAAAAAATTAGTATTTTTCTTGAATTTGTATGAGATAAAATTTTTATTGTTTTCAGATTTTGCATCGATGGTAGAAACAACATTATCTAATAACTATAAGTTTTGTATGCCCGTCTTTGTGCTAAAGTTGAGAGGCGCGAATCGATCGCTTTTTGGGATTTGCGTCCGAGGGTTTCGGTGTTGGGGGCACGGGCGGGTGGTGGTTAGGTAGAGAATTTTTGCGTGCGTTACATAGGCCGGTTTTTATCGCGGAAAACCCATAACTTACGGAGAAATAAGGACTTTCCGGAAAAGATTAATTTGAAGCGACGTATTCGTTAACGTGTTCAAAAAGCTTGGATCCCTCAAAAATTCCCGATCTAAAAAACCGAACGAGACGTGCAACGAGGTCGGCAACTGCTCGGTTGACGTTGGTACGAGAGAGAAGAAAGCTCGAGTTGGTTTCTAAAATTCGTATTCGTGCGTTAAAAAATATCTAATATATACCAAAAACCGCTATTCGTATTCTAAAACCTGAATTATTAACAGTTTGCAAGCTGGTAGTATAGTATTTTCTAAAACAGGTATTAAAATTTGTATAATTCATTCCACAAACGTCAAAAACAGGTTCCGAAAGCCGGCGGAAGCGAACGAATATTTGAGAATTATATTTACTCCAAAAACCATTTCCAACTTTTACTTTTCAGATATTGTCCTACTTGCAGAAACGTATTCGCTTATATGTGTATAAAAACTATAACACCTTTAATATTTTACGATCTAAAAACCCAAACGCACAAAGCTAAAAACCGGTACATTTGCGTTGATGAACAGACGGTTGAGTTGGTTTCAAAAATTGGTATACAATCCTTAACATATTTCTAATATGTACAAAAAAATATTACATCTATCATAAATTCTACATCTTTATTTAAAACTTTTACTGCGATTTGTGTAATTTATTTCATAAATGTCAAAAGCAGGTTACGAACCTTGGTGGTGGCTCTCTATAAACGATTATGTTGGCGCATTTTAGTATTAGCACTATCCGAATAGATGGCGCCCACAATTTCAACAGCAATTATGATTGTCATTTATTTGACGTTTAGAATTATTGTTTATCTAACCATAGCACCATTCAAAGATTATTTAATTTGATTTGCTGCATTTCAAAAAATTCATTATAAATTGTCTTATTAATAATCGACTTCTTGAATATATCCAGGTATGTGATTAAAAAAAATACAATACTTTTACTTAAGATTACATTACTATTGCTTTTATGGGTACTTATTTCACCGTCAATGTTGTTATTACATACCTGCCGATATTGAATGGATAAATAGTTTATTGTAAAACTGAAACTTAAGAGAAACTGAAGTCTTAAAGTTAGAGCTTGGTGTTTGTTTATGCATTACTGTATTTAGAGGAGATTCATATTTATTAGTTTTTGTAACAAATGGTAAAATAATGGGTTACATATTTTTATCCGAACCGTGGATTATGGATACGTTCTCTATTATGTGAGAGGTTGTGGAAATAAGAATGCCACTAGGCATAGATTTTCAAATCCCTATAACAATAAAATTACGTTTTCATGATTATTTTTTTAATTTGTATGTCAATGGCCCATGTTTCGTTGTATTTGTCAATTGTACCTGAAATCGGTTTTCTTCTTCCTGTAATATGCAATAAGCCAATAATATATTTTGGTAAAATGTTTATTTCATTTCTTAAAATGCATGTATGATGTACAAACTTATATTTTCAGTTTTATTAATTTGACTTATGTACATACATAATGTATGTATGTATGTAATTCATTTTAGTGAAATATGGAAATATAAATTATTGCATCTATAAGCTTTCAAATACATTTGCAATGCATTCTTAGATATAAACCATAGCAGGGTTTTTAACCTTTTAAATATAGTGTAGATGCTAACCAAACCTATAATTTCATAGGAAGTATTAACACTATCCGCCCAGATGGCGGACAAAGACGCCAACATCTTATAAACAGAAAGTGGCGCATATATACTAACTCATCTAACCTATGTTAGGAACAAAGACGTAAAAGCACGAGTACGCACTATCTGAAACTCTGTTAACACAGTTAATATACAAATTTCTAAAATTAAAGCTTCTAAATTACATAATAATTCTTTATAGTAGTGATAATTATTAATTCTGATTATAAAAAAGTATCACACAGTAATAGACGCGGTGTATTTTAAACACACAAGTTAAAAATTTAATTTGACGTTTATTACCGAATACATCTGAAAAATTTCAAGTCTACGTAAATAATTTAGAAAACACTATATATCTTTTGAGGCTTCGACTACCACAAGTATACAACCAAAGGATTTTCTACAAAATAAGGTTCGTTAGCGTAAGGCTAACACCTCCGTCTACCCGCATTTGTATATAGTTTTTTAGTTTTTAGTGTTTATTGTTTAAGGTAGTATTAAGGTTAAAATTAAGTTTAAAATAGGTTTTTCCACTGCTTTTCCTATTGTACAACACACAACAATGGTATAAAATACAAATAAAATAGAAGAAATCGTTAATTATTTTAAACAGTTGGGTAAAATATTTTAGTATAGATACCTATTATTGTCATTTAAATTACTTATAGTTAAACGTCGCATCGTAGGTACTATTAAGGAAATCAATTGTTATTATTCTTATTATTGTTAGTATTCAGCAAAATTGTATGAAAAAGTTAAAAATAGATTATCTTTCCTTTCTTTCCTTTCCTCCATCTGCCATTCGCAACCTCGGTGGTTCAATGCCCAATAACATTAATTTTTTTCTTTATTTTTTGTTGATTTTTTTAAACATTAACAAGCGTCTAATATACGTAAAATAGCCAAACAAAATTAATAACCCCTATAAAATGGTCTACAACAAGTTAACTATTCCTTATTTACATTAACAGTAATTGAAAACTTTAACATTTCAAGCGTTTTGGTTTTTAATTTCTTCTATATTTCATTTATTTTAAAAACAGACGTAGGAAACGTCCTGCATTCCTTTGATATTTGTTCATTTAAGGTCCACTTATGACACTTTTCTTTTAACAAACATCAAAAGTTAAGGATAAAAAACAATTAAAAAAATTCTAAAGGTATTTTCACCTTAAGTATTCATAATCGCAAATACAAATACTTTTTTTTATATTGAAATTTTATTAACGTCCAAAGGAAAATATACTCAAACAAAATTTATAAACGTTATACAACTGTCTACAATAAGTTAATTATTGCTTATTTACATTAATAGCAATTGTCAACTTTGTCTTGCGAGCATACCTAATACGTAGTAATGAGGCAGCATGATGTACAGAGAAGGTAGAACCAAGCGGTTGCCTACATTAACTAAAAGTCCTTATAAAATACCAAATATGTGCTGAAACAAAAAGCTTCCGATAGTAAAACCTAAATTCAATACTGCTTACGTATACGTATTACACTCATTTTTGGATTTAAATTGAGAAATGTTAAATGCATATTGCGGCATAGAAAAAACCTTTTTTTTATCTAAATCACTAATGGCAAACTTGATTGCATAGACTTCAGGTGGAGGATATCTTTAACATAAGTTGCTATTTGCAAACACGTTATTACACATGTGGCTCATATGTAACATTGGCATCAATTAATAAATAATGCTTAATTTTGACTGGTTTGTATGTATGGATTTTTATTTGACCCGATCGACTCCCTGAAATGATTTCGACAAACTCTACTAGGGCGAACTTATCTTGGTCCGATCGACTCCCCGAAGTGATTTCGACAAAGACTACTAGGGCGAAGTGATCTTGACCCCGATCAACTCCCCGAAGTGACTTCGACAGTCTACTAGGGCAAAGTAATCTTGATCCTATCGACTCCCACAGTAATTTCGACAGTCTACTAGGGCAAAGTGGTCTTAATCCGATCGACTTCCCGAAGTGATTTCGACAGTATACTATGGCAAAGCGATCTTGAACTGATCGACTCCCACTAAGTGATTTTGACAAAGTCTTCTATGACGAAGTGATCTTGATCCAATCGACTCCCCCAAAGTGCTTTCGGTAAGACCACTAGGGCAAAGTGGTCTTTATCCGATCGACTCCCCCAAGTGATTTCAATAAAGTCCACTAGGACGAAGTGATCTTGATTCGATCGACTCCGGGGGGGTTATCGACAAAGTCTACTAGGGCGAAGTTGTCTACATCCGATCGACTCCTCTAACTGATTTCGACAAAGTCTGCTACGACGAAGCGATCCTGATCCAATCGTCTCCCCAAAGTTATTTCCCAAAGGCTACTATGGCAAATTGGTCTTGATCCGATCAACTCCCCATAAGCGATTTCGATAAGGTCACTAGGGCGAACTGCTCTTGATCCGATCGACTCTCCGAAATGATTCGACAAGGTCACTAGGGTGAAGTGGTTTTGATCCGATCGACTTTCCGAAGTGGTTTCGACAAAGACTACTAGGGCAAAGTGGCTTGATCCGATCGGCTTTCCGAAGTGATTTCGACAAGGTCATTAGGACGAAGTAGTCTTGATCCGATCGACCTTCGGAAATGATTTCGACAAAGTCCACTAGGGCGAAGTGGTCTTGATCCGATCGACTTTCCAAAGTGATTTCGACAAAGACTACTAGGGCGAAGTGATCTTGACCCCGATCGACTCCCCGAAGTGATTTCGACAAGGTCTACTAGGGCGAACTAATCTTGATCCGATCGGCTCCCCGAAGTGTTTCGACAAAGACTACTAGGGCGAAGTGATCTTCATCCGATGGGCTCCCCCGAAGTGTTTCAGCAAAGACTGCTAGGGCGAAGTGATCTTGATCCGATCGACCCCCCCGAAGTGATTTCGACAAAGACTGCTAAGGTGAAGTGATTTTGATCCGATCGACTCTCCTAAGTGATTTCGACAAAGACTACTAGGGCAAAGTGGTCTTGATCCGATCGACTCCCTGAAGTGATTTCGACAAAGACTGCTAGAACGGAGTGGTCTCAATCCGATCGGCTCCACAAAGTAATTTCAACAAAGTCTACTAGAACGAATTGAACTTAATCCGATCGGCTCCACGGGGTGATTTCGACAAAGTCTACTAGGGCGAAGTGGTCTTGGTCCGGTCGACTTCCCAAAGTGATTTCGATAGAGTCTACTAGGGCGAAGTGCTCTTGATCCGGTCGACTCCTTGAAGTGATTTCGACAAAGTCTACTAGGGTAAAATGATCTTTATCCGATCGACTCCCCGAAGTAATTTCGACAAAGTCTACTAGCACGAAGTGTTCTTGATCCGGTCGGCTTCCCCAAGTGATTTCGACAAAATCTACTAGAGCGAAGTGGTCTTGATCCGGTCGACTCCCTGAAGTGATTTCGACAAAGACTACTAGAGCGAAGTGATCTTGATCTGATCTACTCATGAAGTGATTTCGACAAGTATACTACAGCGAAATGATCTTGGTCCGATCGACTCCCCGAAGTGATTTTGACAAAGTATACTAGAGCGAAGGGGTCTTGATCCGATCGTTCGACGAAGTGATTTCGACAAAGTCTGCTAGGGCATGTTGATCCTATCGTCTCCCTGAAGTGATTTCAACAAAGTCTGTTAGGGCGAAGTGATCTTGATCCGATCAACACCATGAGGTGATTTCAACAAAGTCTACTACAGCAAAATGATCTTGATTCAATCGACTCCCGGTGTGATTTCGGCAAAGTCTACTTGAGCGAGGTGATCTTGATCCGGTTGACTCCGAAGTGATTTCGGCAAAGTCTACTAGGGTGGGGGTATAGAGAGGGCGGGGCGTAGAGACGACGAGTCGCAGAGGCGGGGCGTACAGAGGGCGGGGCGTACAGAGGGCGGGGAGCACAGAGGGCGGGGCGTACAGCGGGTAGGGTGTAGAGGGCGGGACGTACAGCGGGCGGGGCGTGCAGAGGGCGGGCGTGCAGAGGGCGGGGCGTAGATAGGGCGGGGCGTAGATAGGGCGGGGCGTAGATAGGACAAGGCGTAGATATGTCGGGGCGTAAATATGGCGTGGCGTAGAGAATGCGGGACGTAGAAAGTGCGGGACGTAGAGAGGGTGGGGCGTAGAGAGGCGGGGCGTAGAGAGGGCGGGACGTAGAGAGTGCAGGGCGTAGAGAGAGCGGGCATAGAAAGGGCGGGCGTAGAGAGGGCGGGGCGTAGAGGGGGCGGTGTGCAAAGATGGTAGAGCGTAAAGAAGGTGGGGCGTAAAGAGAGTGGGCCACAAAGCGAGTGCAGGCATTCAAAGTAGTCCGTAGGGAGTTCAAACCGCTTCTAGTAAAAACTTTAATTTCTGAGCTGCACTGCTTCCAAAATCGACCAAAATAGGCGCCAGAATAGCTTTTTTTAAACTTTTCCGCAATAACTTAGTTTCTATAACATTACAGCCAACATGGTATTCCATAAATTAAAGCTTACTAAATTCTCATTAAAAAAGGTGTAAGCAGATCTGTCAGAGCAACAATTACCAAACTATATCCACATGAAGCTATGTTGGCACAATTCCAGCTAAATCCATTTGTTGGTTAAAAATTAATGACTCTTTGTTGGGCACCATTTAAACTGCCAAACGATGGAAATATGGTTATTTGGAGAAAAAGAAATAAAGAAAAAGTAATATCTTTTGTTGTTTCTTCTGTTGATACCAGATTTAAAACGATTGATCTCTATCTAGTTTTTAACAAAAAGTGGATTTCTCCTGAGATTAGGTTAACATCGATAGCGCCACGTTACTATTTCCACAAAATTAAAAAAATGACCTCACGCAAATTCACAAAACTTTGCACCACTTGTCCACAAAAGAAAACGTTATATTTATTTATGTAAGTTTCTACTTTTATTGCAGAATTATGGACAATTGGCTTAAAAACTAAAAGAAAATGTAGTAAATACACTGAAGCTTCTGATATGATTAATTCAACAACAATCAGCATCGTCGGAAGACACAAAATATTTCAGCAGCCACCTGTGAATCCAAGTTGCTCTGTCCCAGTTCGTGGAAAGACAATTTATGAGCAAAAGGAGATGCAAGGAAAAATAAGAAATTATGATCATAGATATATTGCATTGTTTGCCTTTAGAGGGGTTTGGAACAAACATGCGTCGGAAAGGCAATGCAACTGTCGTGAAATGGTTGCTATTGACTGTTTGGTTCTATCCAAACTAAAAAGATATCTGGAATGCAATCATTCTGATTTAGTAAATAAAGAAGGTGAAAAAATTTTCAAACAACACACTTTATCTCTTCATACACAGACATCCATCGATGGAGATGATTTCCATAAATGAAAATAAAAACACAACTGAAGCTTCATTTATTGTCAGTTTACACATTGCAAAAATTAGAAAACTCCATACTATAGTCGAAACACTGATTAAAACTTGCATGAAAGATGTTGTAAGTTGCATGTTAGGTCCAGATATTGCCAAGAAGATTGATGCTGTGCAGCTGTCAAATACCACTATACACAAGCAAATATAACAATTTTAGAATACGTGAAGGACGAGCTTACAAGAAAATTGAAACTTGTGAATTTTTAGTTTTCAAAATACAAAAAAAGGATGAACTTTTGGCGAGTGAAATGCTTAAAACTTACACCACCGGTGATGGAATTTTCAAAGCTATCAACAAATGTGTACAAAAAAATGATTTGGAAAGGAGCAAGTGTGTGTGAATATTTGCCACGATGGAGTAGCTGCAATGGTTGGAAAGGCGATGGGAGCCGTTTCTAGGATGAAGTAAGCGACAGGAAATGCCACCAGTAGCCACCGTGTCATCCATCGGCATTTTCTAGCAACTAGAAAGATGCCACAAGATTTAAAAGTCGTATTGGTTGAAGCCGCCTGCTTCAAGCATGTCTTTTAAAACTTACCATCAAAGATCTAGGTATGGATCACTTCCACGTCTTGCTGCATATAGAAGTGTGGTAGCTATCAAGAAGAAAAATTTTAGCCCGACTGTTTGAACTAAAAAATGCATTCGTGGTTACATTAACAGAAGAGCCTTTTGTCGAAAAATTAAGTGATATCAACTAACTGCTTAAATTGAGATATCTTTATGATATCTTTGAAGAACTAAACGAAACTACCACTTCTCTTCGAGGAAAATAAGCACAGTTAGGGAAAATAAAAGTTATGCAGAAATATATTTTTTAAAGTGTGTTGAGAGTCAAAAAATCTCCAACTTTCTTCGGTTGCAAGAATATGTTAAAACAAAAGAGATCAGTTTTCAAACCAACTCTATCAAAATTATTATTGTCCATTTGCAAGGTTTGGAAACAAGCATAGTTGATTATTTTGTTACGTGCCAAAAAATCGGCACTAAACATTTTTAATTTAGTTTTAATTTGTAAGAATTTCGCGCTAAGGATTTAAAAAGACGTGCGCGTATTTCCGTCACTTTCGACAGTGCGTTTGCACGAGATTGCGTCGACACGGTGTGCCAAGAAGGGAAGTGGTGATTTCCGGGGAGACGTGTCGTGACTGGTGACCGAGAGGCCAACGAATGTAGTTATCTTTGTGTCTTATCGTGTCTTCTTTTTTTGATATGTAGGTTTCCTGTTATATCAAATTACCGTACCTCTACCTGCCTTCCTTACCGTATCTCTACACCAGAAAGAAGAAGACAAATTTGAATTTGGATTCGACCGGGGCAACGAATACCCATGCCCGAAAAGGATCAACGGAGCCCGCCATCATGGAGTAATGCTGGAGTGAGTACCCTTTTGGTTTTCCTTAAAACTAGTATAACTTTTTTTATTATGTTGTAATAATTCGAACATTGATATGACTTAATCTTTTATTTGCGCATCATTTTTACAATTATTTAACATTGCTACCAACTGACTGTAATGGCTCGCGTACCGCACCGGCGGGGGTATAATAGTGGCGCAATCCAACGTTGTTTCTGGTTGAATAATTTGTTTTTGTATCTTCCTATATCTTATAATGTATTAATTAAATATATTTGTAGGTTTTTTCACTTAAAAAATAAATAATTATATATATTTTTAATATCTATTAACTTATAAAATTTAGAGTGGTAACACTGAAAGTTACTATGCCAATCATCTGAAATGAAATGACAATTGCTATGCTAATTTGGCATGAGCTGCCATATTGATTATTGTTTTTTTGTTTTACTTTTTATAAATATATTCCAAATCCAATTAATTCTCGTAATATTATAAAAATAGTGTTTCTAATTTAAATTCTTTTAGATAATGACCTAATTTAATTTACCAGGAAGCTGGAATAACCTTTTGAGAAGGTGTTAAATCAACATAACCTAACTCTGGTGTTGGGATTACATAAGTTTTTCCTGTAAGTACATTAGCTATAAAATAAATACCTTAATTTAACATTCCTTGTGAGTAAAAATTTCCTTAAAAATATACCTAAGTCAATTAAATAAACATTATAAACCTCGGGTTTTTTTAGTATTTTGAGATCAATTTTTCAAAGCTACCGTTTAAATAACGCATATAATATTGTATTTTTCTATGATTTTGAGTGTCTCTTTATAACCTAAATATAGATTTTGTAATTAACTGAGTTTTTAGCATATCTTCTATTTTCTAAAACGTTATAGTAACGTAATTTCGTTATACCTATTCCCTTAAACACTATCTTGCTCTGATATCATGCTAAAAGTGTTTTCTTAGTAATTTAAACAACTATAACCTACAAATCCCTTTTTGGAGGAATTTTCCTTCAAATACAGCTAACACAATTATCTAAGTATATCTTTTACCTTTCAAAACGCTGTAATAAACTGGATTTCTTTATATCTGCCCCTTTAGACACTGCAATAATGAAGGGTTAACAACGTTTTGTATTTAAGCTCATTTACGATAGTTGTTGATAAATCCCGCGATATCAAAAGAATATTTTAATAATTTGGAATACTGTTTCTCTATACATGTATTGTAGAATATTTCTTTTGTATAGCGAGTATGATTTTGTTTTGATAATATATTTTTTTAGATATATCGATATTCCAATGCAGCATTTTAAGATCTATTAAGCGAGATTTGCCATTTGAATTGGTCGCTCAGCTTTGTAAGTCTAGACGAGACCCATCAAGAGCCGGTCGCTCAGCATTATAAGTCTAGACGAGATTTGGTTGGTAAGTTTGTCGCTCTAGCAATTTGTGAATCATTTTTTTTAAGAATGATGTTGGAATTTTTCTTCGTTAGTCTAGGTAAAGCTCAAACGAGAGCTTATCATCCTAGCAAGTATATGTGTTACAAGATATCTTTCTGTTTTTCAACAATTTTATCAGTGAATCGAGTTTTGATTACTGTTATCTCTTCTTATATCGATTTAAACCACACTAGATGTCATAAAATTATCTTTAAAATCGTTCAACCCTACGTACATCCAAAAATTTTTCACAGTTCATTTCCTTAACGATTTACCTAATGGTTTTTGTCCTTACTATCAATTAATTAACTTTAATTACTTATTCCTTCTCTTATACAGCATATACCTTTTACACGTTTAACTTATTTACCTTAAACTACCTATCTTTTTGCTTCTGGTTGACTTTTCCTTGAACTTACCGTTAGTTATATATCCGTTTATTCTCTAGATTCCCCAGTATAACTCTGTTGTTTCATTTAATTAATCCTCGCACCTTTCCTACAACATATTATTTTGTTTTTAGTATTTATCTTACATCGTTTAACTTTGTGGTAATTGTCATAACTTTGGTCGTAATAACTCATTGAATTTTTATGATTGGTTTTAGCTGATGTTAGAGTGGATGCTTTTTTCTTTGGGCTCACATAGGAGCCGCGGCCTATGCCATTGTAAGAAATAGTTCATATTCGCAGTTGCAAAAAACTAGGACTTTCTATTCCATGCGTTTTTCCTCTGAATACAGTCGCCCACATTATCCAATACCATTACTTGTTTCTTTTTCTACTAAATCATCATAACGTATAAACATTTTTTTCGTTGTTTTTTTATTGAACTTCGTGGTGAGGTGCTATCGCTTTCTATTGATATTTTATCAAATTCTCGGTTGTTTTAGCATATTGGGACAGTGTGTCTGTATTTAACTGCTTATAATTAGGCATTTTTGTGTATTTAGGGCGTTACTGTTTTTAAAAATTACCTTGCAACAGTTCGGTTTTTGTATGAATGTATCTGTAGTGATACTTTTAAGTTGTTGTGTCAACTTTTGTCTGATTTTCTTATCGTAGTGGATGCACTCGTTAGGAAAATGATTGTACGAGTTCTCTTAAGAGTCTAGTGAATTTTTTAACTTATGATATACCTTAACTTGTCAGATTAATATAGCAGGTGGTCCTTCAGACCGACCTGTGTTTTATAGGGACAACTCTCTACCTTCTCTCGGACGCTTGTCCAAAAACTCTACTTTTTCATATCCCGCTGTCTCCGTTTCCGCCTTATCTTTCTTTTGGTAGACCTATTCTCGTCCCGGAACACCTGTCTACCATGTAAGAGTGATTTTTCCCTCATTCCGGGCTACTGACCACATTGGCTGGTTGAGTAGTGCTTTGCTATCCACCTTTTCCGTCTCTTTAGCTCAATGCGAGCCCTTCCTCTATTTTCTTCTACCTGGAAGTGCCTCTAATGCATTCCAAATACCCATCTCCCTCTTTCTACCTTTCCCATTTCTACTGCCTTTTCATTTCTGTTAAGTCACCGTGTGGTTGCGCGAGGGGTATTCACAGACACCCGGACCACGTCTCTGGGAATCTTTCGTGAGGTCATGCGGTGCCGCTGTCAGCGCACATGGTTGCTAACAGTGAATGTATGTATGAGTGTGTGAGTGACTGAAAATATATATGTATCGTTATATATCGTGTGGATATCGTGTGACTATCTCACCGATATCAATTTACGCCGGGTGCAGGGATGCACCCAAATGCCTTTGCCGGTCCCTCGCGCCGTTTATTGCAAACGGGCCTGCTTCACAGGTCGCCCTTTTTAGGGGGCACGAGAAATTCCCATGTAAAGGCTCCAAGGAGCCACTCTATCGTTATCTTGCCTATTGTCTTTGATAATAACTTGAGTTAATATCTTTATCTTATTTATTATCTTTGATAATAACTTACCTTAATATCTTATCTTACCTATTACCTTTAATAATAACTTTAGTTTAATATCGTTATCTTACCTATTACCTTTGATAATAACTTAAGCTTAATATCGTTATCTTATCTACTATCTTGGATAAAAACTTGAGATTTTGTTTTATCTTTATTATCTTCATAACGCTTGGTATTTACGACCAGACGTAGGAATTATTTTTTTGATTATTGAGTGAAAAAGCTAACCTGATGGTAGTCATGTAATTTGTTAGGTTAATAATGTAAGGAATTAGTAAGATGGTACTTTTGGTAAATTTGTTGATTCACAACCATGTCATGAACAAGTTTTGATCTGTATTGTTTATTAAACCAGTACCTAAAAATTTGCCAGAGTGTAGAGTAACTCACTCTTTTGAACATTTTTAAATTTGGGCATTTTTTTGCCAACGAAGAAAGAGTCTAGATGCAACGCTCATGTGCGTCTGCACTTAGAAAACTGTAATGTTAGCTTTAGATTAGTATATAGGTTAGGCGACTTGTCACATTTGTTTTAGTTTAAGTAGTGTTTCATGCTCCCCGACAAATTTGTGCTGTTAATTATAACTGCGCCACATCAAGGACTCGTGTGTGCACTTTTCCGTTTCCTGGTAATCCGAAAGACGTTTTATCGGTCGGAAAAAACCAGGTGGCGCCTAAACTAACATTTTGTAGGATTTACGTTAGGATTTATGTAGGTTAGTTAGGATCTAGATTTTAAGATGTTACTGCGCTAACAGTCATTTTCTTTTTTTAGTTTTTTCTTTTATGGCTTTGTCACGATTGTTACGTGCCGAAAAATCGACACTAAACATTTTTAATTTAGTTTTAATTTGTAAGAATTTCGCGCCAAGGATTTAAATAAGACGTGCGCGTATTTCCGTCACTTTAGACAGTGCGTTTGCGCGAGATTGCGCCGACGCGGTGTGCCAAGAAGGGAAGTGGTGATTTCCGGGGAGACGTGTCGTAACTGGTGACCGAGAGGCCAACGAATGTAGTTATCTTTGTGTCTTATCGTGTCTTATTTTTTTGATATGTAGGTTTCCTGTTATACCAAATTACCGTACCTCTACCTGTCTTCCTTACCGTATCTCTACACCAGAAAGAAGAAGACAAATTTGAATTTGGATTCGACCGGGGCAACGAATACCCATGCCCGAAAAGGATCAACGGAGCCCGCCATCATGGAGTAATGCTGGAGAAGCCAAGCCCTACAGCTTACGTGAGTACCCTTTTGGTTTTCCTTAAAATTAGTATAACTTTTTTTATTATGTTGTAATAATTCGAACATTGATATGACGTAATCTTTTATTTGCGCGTCATTTTTACAATTATTTAACATTGCTACCAACTGACTGTAGTGGCTCGCGTACCGCACCGGCGGGGGTATAATTTTCCCGACACTGCCTCTGATGATATCTACGGCTGGATGATAAACCCAATTTCCTGCAAGCCAAAACATAAACATACTAGAATGTCAAATAAAATATTTCAAAATCTACTTGACATCAACAAAAACAGCAGTTTGCAACAGAACCGGATAAAATCTAAGTGCAAGTGTATTAAGAAAATAATGTTGTTGGCAAGGTTGCAGTGAAAAGACTAGTACGTTTTACTTCGGTTTATCTCTGTGAGTCTGGATTCCCAATGTACGCTTACATTAACAACAACTACAGGAGCAAACATTCTGCGTAAAATGATTTGACGATAAAATTAGCTAAACTTCTCATAAACTAAAGATAACAATGCAAAATTCATCCAAACAGTTTCATTCATCACATTAAAGGCAACTGAGAAAAAAATTTGCGATTGTTTCTTTTTTCTTAAGTATCCAAACTGCTTTGAAGATAGCTGTACTGCAAAATTTTTTTAGCCCAACAAGGTTGCCGCTACGAGAAAAGTTTGAAAACCATTAGTGTAGAATGTTATTCCTCTGAATTCGTGAAATAAATGCATCCACAGTAGCACCCACCCTAAAACATTTATTTCAAGCACAGTTTAATTGATAGACAACTAGACAACAGTTAAACATTACAGAAAATAATTCACTGTGGTTGGTTTGCCATAATTATTATGAAATTTTATATAAATAATACTCACTGCATCAATACACTTAAGTTAAAACAAGTAAAGAATGTCCATAGAACGACAACTACAATCTGCGTTTGCTCCATTCGACTGCTCAACTTTCACTATCCCTTTAACAAGTAGCATAACCTAATTCTGACTACTCGTAGCAAATAAAATACTACAGAAGTGCTGTTACATTTAATGTAGATGAATTCTTCACTTGCTACTTTGACAAATGCTTCCATTGTTTTACTACATGATGTATGTAGCTTAATTTTACAACTTAAACATGCAGCGATTTTTTATTTACAACTTTTTTGCTGCGATGTAAACAATAACTGGCCACGTCCTTTTCACTTGTTTGTTTATTGGTAGCCATCTTGGCAATGGTATATTTTACTTTTCTGCATCAAATATTTTTCTTGCATTAAAGTGAATTTTTTGACGATGAATATAAAGGAAGAGATTTGTTTTAGAGAAAAATAACCAACCTTCTGGAGAGGCAAATGAGAAACGATAATTTAATAACAAAATAGTAAATTCAGGCCAATCTCAAAGCCACTATAAATTATTTGTTAATAAACTATATTAATATAACAAAAAAAACATTAAAATACTTACCAGGTAATTTGACTGCTGAAAAACCATCAGTAAGTGTAGTACGTAAATGATCCAGATGTTGTTGCAAGGATCTATTACTTTTCTTTTGCTGCAATATATCACCTTCTAATTTCTCAATAGCGGCTTTCACATTCTCGATGTGTAACTGTAACACAGAATTTTGCTGTTCATAATCTGTATTAGATTTTCTTAGCTGCCTCAATTCTGCATCTCGTGTTTTATTGTGTTCTAAGAATTCTTCTGTGAATATGGGTATATCGAAGTTTCCAATATCAATATCGTTGGAAGGAGTAATTGGAACATTTACGGATACTGTTGTTATCTAAAGAAGGAAAACTTATTTAACTATTGTTTACAGTAATACTTATGTATGATAATATGTACTACTTTCCACCTCGCCTACTATGAAGAGATAGTATAGAAATTTACACACTACGTACATGTTTATCACATAACATTCACACTACGTTCGATAATTTTTTTTATTTATTTATTTATAAATTAACTCATGCAGACCAAAAGATCCAATTATGGAGTTCAGATTGTAAACAGAACATTGACAAAAAAAAGTGGTCAAATGAATAAATACAAGCAATTATAGTCAAATAAATACATACAAACAATTGAAGGTAAACAATAAGACATTAAACAGCAAAATATAAAATAAAATAGATATTAAGAATGAATATAATAATAACTATTCTAAGGCAACAGATAAGATATGCCAAAAAATGCCCAAGGTAGGGGCAGAAAGATCAAGGTCAGGAGAGAAATCTAAGACAGAAAGAATATAAAAGGAGCTAGTCATTCTAAAAATATGAGAACTCTTGTAAGTGTTAATTCTAGCGGGAAAAAAAGTGTTTCAACTTGGCCTAGGAGGCACATGCAAGTTGATAAGAGAAAGACATACTGGGTCATCAGGAAGAAAATTTAAAAGTTTGTATAAGTGGCAACATTAAACATCCTTTTGCGTTTATGTACGGACTGAACATTAAATTCACTGAGAAAGGTCAGCGTAAGAATATACATAAGGTGGGTAGAGTTTATGCTTTTTGAAATATATAATTTAAGGAATTTACGTTGAACGTTTTCAATTCTAAGGGAGTTATATTTATAATAAGGTGACCAGATGAGCAAGCCATATTCCAATATACTACGAATAAGAGCAAAATATAAGGGTTTAAGGTAGTCAAGGTCAGTAAATGGTGATGTGTTACAGATTAGGAAGCCTAAAGTCTGAGTGGAGCATTTAACCAAGTGATACACATAATAGTTAAATGAGAGGCGAGATTCAAATGATATAACGATGTCATTTATGGATGAAACCCGGGAGACATACTGCTATGAAGTGAGTATCATCATCATTAGGTCTTCAGTCCTGGAACTGTTTAGGCGAGTACCCTCATTGTTTCCTATTCTGAACTAACCTACACATTTCACTGAAATTTGCACAGTCTGCATCTAGAACTATCTGCATGCGATAGTCTGATCTAGGTCTATCTCTGCTCCTTTTTCCTATCTCTGCTTGTAATATATCCCGTACTATTCCCCAAAAATGTATCCTGACCTATTTCTCCTATTTCTTTTTTTTATTTTCCACAAATATCTTTTTTCCTCTACTATTTCTATAACCTATTTGTTATTAACTTTGTCTGTCCATGCTATCATCCTCATACATCTGAAGCACAACATTCCAGAAGGCTTCTATATCTTTCTGTCTGCTGCTCCCACTACCCCTATTTCATAGACATACTGCGCTGTGCTCCACACATATGCTCTCAACAATTTTCTTCTTGTTTCTATGTTTGTTGTCTTTGAACATAGCCGCTGTTCTTTCTTGTTAGATGTAGTTCGGTCCCCCTTCTATTATTTTACAATTATATACCCTATTTCCCCGATATTCAGTGGTATGTGAAGGAGGGTAAGCAGCCTTTAGCTGCCAAGTTCCCCCAGCACTTGAACCTTTGTCGAATTAACCGCTTTTTCAATATATATCCTTTCGCACAATCAACATCAGTCCAAAATTTTTCGCAATCAACACCTGTAGTTGTTTATAATAATCATCAGATTTAAGTGCACTATTTTCTTGTCATTAGGGTTTCCATCTTGAAAGTGGTTGGTCGCGTACCTCCACTTAGTTATATGCTGAGCTAGTCTACACAGTTCCCTGAAATTCGCACTACAACCTATATATAGCTCGGTTCCCCTTCTATTGTTTTGTAATTATAGGTTATATTACACTGAGATTCAGTAATATGTGAAGACAGTTAAGCAGCCTGTGGCTGCCAAGATCCCCCAACATTTAGACATTTACTGTATTAATAGTTTTCCAGTAAATACTTTTGCACAATTAACATTATTCGAGAATATTGCACAACCTATACCTGTAGTTGATTATAATGATCATCATGGTCAAGTAAAGTTATTTTTTCCGTCATTAGTTATTCCATCTTGGCACTGGCATACCTACATTGATTTCTACTCTAAACTAGCCTACACATTTCCCTGAAATTCCCAAATCCAACATCTTTCACTATCTATGTGCAATAGTCTAACCTAGGTCTACCTCTACTTCTTTTTTTCCCCTTCACTGTTTCTATATTCTGCACTATTCCCTCATGCCTTAGTGTATCATCTATCATCCTATCTCTCCTATTTTTTACTGTTTTCCACATATTTCTTTCTTCCCCTACCTCTTTGTTCTTAACTTTGTCTGTCCATGATATCTTCATCATATGTCTGTAGCACCACATTTCAAAGGCTTCTACCTTTTTCTTGTCTGCTTCTCCTACTGTCCAGGCTTCACAGACGAACAGTGCTGCACTCCACACATATGTTTTAAGCAATCTCTTCCTTGTTTCTATGTTTGTTGTCTTTGAACACTGTAGTTGCTTTTTCTTGTTAAATGTAGCACAACCTTGTACTAATCTTCGTTTTATATCTTTTGCATTTGTAACTCTTGTTTCCTATTTGTATTCTGGTTTTTGACTTATGTTCCCCTTCTACACATACTAGTAATTTAGTTTTATTTTTGTCAATTATCATACTGTATTGCTGTTGGTACTATTTCCATTTCATTAAGAGTTGCTTCTAACTCTTCCTTGCTAGATGCCAATACCATTATATTATTTGCAAATCTAAGCATATTATCATTTGTCCCTGCATAATAATTTCAAATGCCTTTCTGCATTTAACAATATTCGTTGCTTCTTCGATGTACAAGTTAAAAATTAATGGGGATAGGGTACATCCCTGCCTTACCACCTCATATCTACTTCTCTACGTTCCTGCTCTAATTCTATTACCGCTGTTTGCTCTTTGTATAAGCTATGTACTATCTGTCTATCCCTAAAATTCATTCCAATCCTTTTGAGTATTTCGAACTTTTTTCCTATTTTATATTGTCGAATGCTTTTTCCAAATCTACAAATCCGATATACACGCTTTCTCCATCGTCACCCTTAGAGCTAAAACAGCCTCCTATGTTCCCCCATTTCGCCTAAATCCAAATTGATCCTCTCCTAGTATTTCTCAATCCCCTTTTTTACATTTGTCTTTGTACAATTCTAGTTAATATTTTCTACATGTGCGCTGTCAAACTTATTGTTTGAAAATTTTACATATATCCGCACCTTTCTTTTTTGGTATAGTGACTATGGTGTTATGTTTGAATACTTTGGGTATATACCTGTTTCATACATTAGCTTAGAAGTTGTAGAATATGTTGTTTCTGCTCAAATCTTTCGTGGATAGATTTATTTTTTAGTTTCTCATAGTCAAAGTACATTTTTCCATTCCTTTTTTTTTCAATTTTTTAATTTTAAGTGCGGCTTTCATAATTACTATGTTGTGGCCAGTGTCTATATCTGCTTTTGGGAAACTTCTACAGTGTTTTGCTTGATTCCTAAACCATTGTCAAACAAAAATGTAATCTATTTGACATATAACTATGTCTCTGGGCAGCATCTTCCATGTGTATCGTCTCCTAGCATGATATTGAAATAATGTGTTTGTGATGATTAAATTTTTTTTGTCGTAAAATTTTACCAGCCTATTTCCTATGTGGTTCCTCGTGCATAAACCAAATAAACCTACTAACCAGTTCCTTCCCTACCCTCACCTACCACTGCATTAAAATCTCCCATAATTATTATATTTGCACGTCCTTAGTATGTGTTCAATATCTTTGTAGATCGCGTCTACCTTTTCCTCACTGTAGCTAGAGGTGGGCATGTGTACTTGTACAATTACTGTATTTTACCAGTTTAGATTCTAATTTATCCATCAGTGTCCGTGTCCTATCTTTTTTTCTCATAACTACCCCCACACCCAATTTCCTTCCTCTGATCCTGTATGAATTACCCTAAAGTCTCCGCTCCCGAAATCCCCTGCCTCTGGCAATCGAACTTCGCTAATCACTACTATATCTAATGATAGCCTATCCATTTCAATTTTCAAATTCTCTAGCTTGCCCACTTGCTTCATGCTTCTAACACTCCAGGCCTCGACTTCTAATTGAACATGGGGATCACATCCTCAGAGACCCGAATGGGGGAATATTTTAACTCCGGAATCTTTTACCCTGGAGTATGTCATGATTTCTTAAACGATTATAGTAGGTTGTGTACTTGGTAGGTAATGTGGTGATATCCTGTTGCCTTCAACATCACAATAGTGTATCTTAGAATGCTATACGACCCCTAAGCATCTGCCGTTGTTCCTCATTACAGACACCACACGTTAAATCTATAGTCCAGCTCTTTAGCTCACTGAAACATGTTCTAGTATTCTAGAATTTCTTCAAGGTTTAGGCGGTTCAGAATTGACTTCAAAATCAATACCAAAATGTTCTGTAATCCAAAGATAATGCAAAACTTAAAGAAGACATACACACCCAAAAGAGGGTTTCTGACACATATTCATAGATGATGGATCATCTTCTTCATATATTGAAAATGAACCAACAAACAATAAGATATGCCATTGTTAAAAATGAAGAAAATTCATTTTAAAGTCTATTTTAAAATATTAAAGAACTTCAGTTACAAAATGTTGGTATGGTTGACAATTTCATCATGCATACTAATGTTATTATTTATCCTATTAAGACTCGATTACTGCCAAAATACACTACAAAGAATGTGTAAACTTGGAATTAAAGTTTGTAAAGGAAAACCATTCTCATGGTGCTTTTGTGGGGTTGCCGCTCACTGCACTATAATAGTCATTAATTGTATTTGGAAGACTGAATATACTTTTCATGGAAATTATATCTGAGATTAGACCTATCGACGGCTATCGTAGAAAGTTAAAATGTTGAAGTCTGCCAAGCACGTCAAATGTTGAACTAAAGACAAAGATTCGGTTAAAGTTGAAGTAATTTCCAAATTAAGTTTTTAATTCAATAAGAAATTTAAAAACACAATCGCTAATAACAAATCAGGAGCAGATTCTGCAATTTAAAGAACATACTTTCTTGTAGTATATCGTTTTCAAAATTAAAATACAAATATACTACATGTACATTTATTATGTTTAGTACGAATTTTGTTTCCGCACTTTAGTATTGATTATTATAGACTATTAATCACCTTACTATGATCTTCTTTATTTTCTTTCGGCTTCTTGTCATTAATTTGTTTTGTATAACTTTTATACGCTTGGGTTTGTTTGTAAGCAGTATATTCTTTTGTATATCGTTCCTTATCTTGCACAGCAGCATCCAAATAATGCTGCTTTTTATCTGAAGGAAGACTAGACCATTCACTTGCCAAAATTCGGGTGATCTCAGCAAAAGGTAGATTAGGATTAGCTCCTCTAACAGCTTCTCGACGATCGTTTAAAAATCGAACGTAACCTACAAATAATTCATATGTTAGCAAAAATAAAATAAGACAGTTCAGCTTGAAAAGCAATCAATCTACTTTAATACTGTCAAAAATTGGCAATTTTAATAGTTAGGAATAGTTGCTTAAATGTACGATGTGAAAGCAGATCCTGGTATACAAATTAGTCACACTAAGGTCTGCTTATGAATGTACTGTTTTGATTGTTCAATCGACTTCTGACACTTAAGAATTTGACCTTTAATTAAGTGGATCGGTTTTGTTCATATTTAAAATATTTGTATATTAATTTTTATTGTTTGTTGATGAGTTCTTATTTCACTTGAAACTTACAAAACATTTTTCATTTGGGTAAAAAGTACTATCTATCTTCCTGATAAAATTTCAACAAATGAAACATTTGCAGATGTTCATTGATAATTACAAATATATGGCATTTTTATTATACTACAAACGATTACAATATAGTACGAACATGTCAAAACTCCTTCAATGAAGAAAAATATTTTAAACCAAATTGAAGACACACTTTGTTCACACATGCATTATCGTGAAAGACTTACATGTTACACAGGTATTTATGTTGCATGTTTTGCTACAACAAATACAGCAACCTGTCATATCGGGAAGGTAAATGGTCTTTTACCCTGAGATTTTAAACCTTCAACCTTATTTTCCGATTGGTTTATGCATCAAATTATTTGCAATTCTCAATTTCCAGGTCTTGTGCTATTGGTAATGAAATATCTTGTCAATGTCAACAAACAGCCTAAAATATTGCGATAGCAGTTTGTAATGCCTGGGTGTTGTTAAGTAGAAAACGGATAACAAAAAGAAGAAAAATCTTAAACAGACAAAATAATATTGTACACTGTATAATTCTGATTTCAAAAATAAATGTTCAAAAACGTGACATTTCAATAACTTCTTAATTTTATAAAGGATAATCAACTCAAAAACCACAAAAGGATAGTTTTATTTCTGTGTAATACATATATGAACATAACTCAGGACAGTAACTTATCTAACAACCGCCAAACAGGAAAACATATTTCAATGTTATGCATTTCTCACATAAAATTAAGATAGCTTTTATCACTGATCATTAGAAATAACTTCATTTAATAATACACTGAAACAACTATAGCTATAGTTTACAATGTATCATAACAGGATAAAGATAAGTTATTACAATGTTGTTAAATACAAAGAGAGCCGATGATTTAGTGAAATTCGCAAATATTAGGTTACAACCAAACATCATCATAAAATACAATATATAAACGCAGTCAGGTAAGGAAAAATTAAGCATGCATCATTCATATGCAATAGGAATGTTATAATACCCTGCCCTCCTACACATGAGAGTGGGAGAAATACAGAAGCCAACCAGTGGCCAGAAAACATTTAATTAATTACTCGTAAACCACTAACACTTACACATGTAAAACGTTATTATAGATAAGGGAAGACAAAGAACTCCATTGGCTGGGAAGTAGCAACCACGCATTCAACACGATAATCGACAAGCAGCCAAGATCGAATTGATACAGATTAGCTCCATACCACTTTGGTGGGAAATTAAAAACAATCCTTTTTCAATGTGAATTCTAGTTCGTGAAATAGATGGCCTTAATTAAATTGGCACTCATTTATAAGGTTAATGTAGAAAGTTATAAATTGTTCTTTTGTTTGGTGGTGGCATGTATTTAAGAAGCTTATTTAGCTGGTAATTGAAAACCTAGAATGTTCACTTGTATTGTAACAAAGTGAATGATGTGGTTAAGTGGCTATAAGAAGATTGTTATGCTACTTGCATTGAATTGGATGTACGTAACTTTAAAATTTTGTATGTATCTTTTTCAGGTATATTATTATGCAACGTGTGTTGAAATTTACTTAGTTAACCTTAAAAATTTTATATGTACCTGCTTACAGGAATAATAATATGCTTTTGTATTACAAATTGAGTTTGGTGATGCCATGATTAAATGCGAGAGGAACTCTATTTCACCAGAAGATTAATGTAAATAATAAATGTCGTTCACATCATTAACATTGGACCAGACGAGTTGCGCACATAAATCCAACAGTGTTAAAAACCTTTCAAGGTAAGTTAGCCGGTGCACCCTTATATTTGTTACGAGATTCCTGCCCCTTTGGGGCAATTCCAAATTTAAGAATTTAACGCTTCATTCACCCGTAACAAATTTGTAAAGTTTCAAAAACTAAGAAAATAAATGTTTCGGGAGCTAAACCACTAAAGGCAAAATGTACATATATTTCACAAACCACCTTTAACTTTGTATAACTTCAGTTATTTTGCTAGAATTACCGATTTTATGTGAGACTGCTGATTTTTCCAGGCCCAAATTGTTTTGATAATTTCACTGAAATCGCTTTCAATTTTACACAGACTTGGCAAGTACATAGGTGCAACTGGCCTAATGCATACAATATGGAGGCTACATACCTTACACCAATTTGTTGAAAATGAACTTGCTGATTCGAATCTATGGCAGTGTTATGCAGTTAATACATCCATACCTCGCTATACGGCCGCTCTTTAACAGCATTTCGCTATAACGGCCCTCTTCAATTAAGGTACGTTTCGATTTACGGCCTAAAATGTTTCACTATAACGGCAAAAAAAAATTTTTTATGTCGATATATCTACATGTTGCCAATCTTGCACAAGCGCAATCTCGATACACACTCCCATTTCTTCATGGTCTTCAGATTAAAGCCATTTTAAAAAAAATTATGTATGTATACATACACATATTTTATGTAACATGACATTGTTTCATTTTTGTTTATAGATTATAGTTGGTTTTTGGAATCTGTTATTATATTATGTACAATGTATGTACTTGTTATGTATGTATTTTTAATTTAAATAAAATAAAAAGATAAAATGCATCTTGAATGATAAACCATGTTACATATTTAACAAATTTGGAACCGATTCCATTGAATTTATATTAGAATAATTGATTCCTTATACAGCTTTTCGCTTTGCGGCCAAGTTTCGTGGAACGTATCTAGGCCGTAAAGCATGGTATGGGTGTATTTATTTTATTTGGTTTCATTACATTACATTATAATGGTATTATCAAAGTCCCATCCTTTCATTATTCCTAGTCTCCAGATATCACATATAACATGTTACATTAAACGTGTGGAGCAATGCCACAAGTGTGGAATATTCGAGAATTCACGAGTTCGCGTTCGCACGTTTATATTTTTTCTGGTCCCTTATCTTAGCATGTATTTTTAATAATTACAAATTTCCTGAATGTTGCAAGTTTAATGGTAATTAAATAAATCAGCTGTATTCTTTGAAAGATAAATATACGTTCAAATTTATTTGTATTCTATATGGAATTTCTGTGATTATTTTTTCAGAAAACAATTTTATAGCTATATTAGATAAGCAAGTTCACTAAATATTTAGCACTAGTTGCATTGGTTCATCTATGCTAAACAAAAGAAACCCAATCGGGCAGTAACAAATCCTAATGATGAAAAACGTGCTTTCTCTTTTTGCGTAAATGGCAGGTAATTGAAGGGTGATATTCCTTAGAAAAGTTAATACTTTCAGCCCAATTTGTAACGAATATTCGTCAGTTCTTGGAACTAATGTTTGCTTGGGCGTACCACAAAAACTTACTATATCGGTACAGCACATTTTGTCTGTCTGCTGTATTGTACATACATTAAGTTAGAATGAGATGGGTACCCATTGTAGCTACCCATACCCTTCACAAGCTGTATGAAGAAATACTACATGATAGTGACCAACAGCTGAACGATATGTAAATTGCCCACAATCTAGCAATGTTAGGAGCAACACTTTAGGCTATAAGATTTATCTAATAATTTGGGGTTTTGTATGTAAACGCACTATTGCAAATATGTGTTTTTTGTGTACTTCTATGTTTCAGTAACTCTGTCAGAAAGTTTCGGTCTGCATCAATATAGTAAGTAAGTATTTAGTATACATAGGTTACTGCTTGAGTGTGTATATATGATTATTATTAGTTGATTGCTGAGCCAATACAAACTATTATTCATTACAGTGGCAATATGTGTAAATATTTAAGGGGTGTATACTGAAGTAGTTCTTTTGTTACAAAACAGCCTTCGATTTGATTGTTTATAGATATAATTAGTACCTAAGGAGTGGAAGATACAAATGTTTGTCCTTACACCAGCAATTTAATGCTGTTTTGCTACCCAAATTCTTAGAAATTATTTATTAGTTATATTTTATGTATGCTTTATGTTTAATTATTCTTTCAGGTACAGATGTTGGAAGAAAAAAATTAATTGGTTTGTGTGTACTGTCATTTCGTTCTTTAGACCCCAATCTGCGACTGTGTTTGGTGTGACACTCGTTTTCTTTGGTACTCCGTAATTCGGGTGAGCATTCCATTACTAATTTCGTTCTTTTCATACTGGTCCACTCATATTACGGGTAATTTAAATTCTATGAAGTATGTATTAGTATTCTAATTCTAATTCATAATTTATAACATTTAAATTACAAGTGATAATTAACATTAAGAGTAACTGCTAAACATTACATAAAAATACAGATACTCGGACCTATATTGCTCACCAAAGGTTACAAATATTTTTTAAACTATCATATGCTTCCTTCCTCTTTGTTCTTTAAACCTTATTTTAAAATACGCTGGAAAAAATTGTTTATTTTAAAATAAATCAATAATTATTACTCTGTAACTAAATTTGGAACTTTTAGTTTTCAAATATTTCAAGAAAACGAATCCAAAAACTATACTTTCTGATGATGTTATCGGAGCTAATATTTTAAAATCCGATTGAAAACTCATTTGGAACTTTTTTAAACTATTGTGAGTACAGAAACCTCAATGAGACGACACCCCTTGGTAAAAAATTTCTCACAGATTATATCTTCTAATGGCACATAACTTTTAGCATTCTGTGATGCTAATAAGAGAGGTTATTCAGCTTGTGTATTCTTCTATACACTAGCTGGCTTGCTCAAGTCAACCATAAGATTGTATCTTTACATTCTTTCACCACTCTTCTATTAGAATTTTTAAGGTGCCTTTTCGTTAGCTCACTAACAATTTTGGTTATGTTATAGAAGAAATTAAATTATTCATAAATTCACAAGTGGTCCTAACTTGGTTAATGACGCCTTCTTATTTACTTCAAACCTTTGAAAGTAATCCTAAGATTTACCAATAGAAACATATTTTTGGTGACATGAATTCTGTCGATTTTAGGTTTCGTAAACTCGTTCCTTCGCATCTAATTGAGTCATTTATGGTGGTGTCGAAGCTAAAACTTTTCACAAACTTTCTATTCTCTTCAATGAAGGGATTTTAGTCATCAATTTCTTTACATGTTTATTTTAAGTTCTAAATACATGCATAAGAAATTACTTGAATTAAAAGAATTTTGTGTTGACTCTTATTAAGTTAACACAAATTTATTAGGATTTTGAAATTATTCAAATGGAAAAAGATCAACGTTGATTCCATTTAAAAACTCATGCCCTTGGGGAGAGGGTTCCTAAGCATGAATTTATTTACTTGTCAAGTGGCCTGGATAAAAACCTTACTTGGTGTTATAGAATTATAAGTAAACTTAAGTTGCTTTCAAAAAAAGAGTGATATTTTTTTGTCTTTTACATTACATTATTCATTCTTTTGTCTTGTAGAATTAGTTTAGTAGTCTTTTGTTTTCACATTTCGTGCTTGGTTACATAAGATTTGGTTTTAAAAGAGGCTACTACATTTTTTTTAATTTGTATATGGTATAGATAGAGTTTTTCAGTCCTCCTTGCTGCTTTACCATTCGCTTCTCGGGGGCATATAAGGCGTAGTCTGAGATTGAACAAAATGTTCAATCAATTTGTTATTACTTTTTCTTAATATTTAATAAATTTTTGAGTGGACGATATGTTGTTTATACCTTTAACAATAATTCAATTAATTCCTGCATGTTTGGCTTAATCGATAATTATCCAGTTCTGCACGGTACAATTCAAGTTATCACTTGACCAACCAATACTTTCAATATAAGCGGCAATTAATGTTGTGCTAAAATAAACTATTCAGTTTTAATAGACAATTTCCTTCCTCATCTTTTCCTATATTGCTTACTTAAAGAATCTAGCAGAAGACCACTTTGTTAGTAAGTGTAATTTGCTTAATTCTGTCTATATTTTTACACGTACCTTTAAATTACAGTTCAGACCTTCGAAATTAAACATATGGACTAGTGCCGTTTCAGTTTTCAAATTTCTAGTTACATGCTTTTCAATACACCGATACTCGTCACCTAATCAACGATTTTCCCTTTCTGGGCATGATCTGCTTTTCTAGTGTGTGCCGGAGTTTCTTATATATCACACCTATTACGTTCCATTGCAAACTTATTGGTTTTTATTATTACATTTTTATGGTTATATATTCAGTGGTATAGCTACACCGGCGGCTCCGTGGCGTAGTGGTATGTTTGTGACTACTACGCCCTAGGTCCCGGGTTCGTATCCCGACACGGTCCGCTTGAAAAATGTTAAGCGAGCATTTTTCACAAAAATACACCCTCGTTCGGATGAGAGGTAAAATGGAGGTCCCGTGTGTGAGTGTTGTCATGCACGTTAAAGATCCCTACCTTGCTTGGAACAGCTAGGGTTCGGCAAAATTCCAAATTTTCCAGGTAAAAAAACTCGCTTTCTGGCCAATGTAGTACCTTCGGGTGGAGCATTGGAAAATCACATGTAAGGTATAGCTACACCCAAAATTACAAAATGTCTATTATAAATCATGTTTATGTTATACATCAACATCATAATCAACACTCACAATGCATATATCAGATAAGAATGTTGTAATTCGGAAAGAATTTATTGTGATTTCAGAATGTCAATAGTAATTTTGAGATTTTGGTTGATTTCAAAATTTCAATGTTGATGTCAACAATTTCAACAAAATTTTGTGATTTTTAATATAAAATACATATACATTGTATTTTAAGAGTGATTTACCAAAAACATTCCACATAAAGAAAAATTTGTTTGTTGCATCTGTGAAATGGAGAAGCGTTATTATTCTATTTAGTAAGTAGTCAACAAAATCGCTTAAGAAGTATTTAACATTAGGTAATAAATCTCTTTTTACATATTTCAATTTGTAAAGTAATTTTTTTGTAAGCTTTAAAATATGGTAATGCACAATTCAAAAGTCATTCTGCTTAGGGGCAACAAAAAGCAAAAAATGCTTTGCTGTTTGATGTTCAACAAATATCTGAATCAGGATTTGCAAAACTTCTTAATAATATCATCAAGATAAAACCATGTCTGCATATAAAATGCTTTTCAAAAATGAAATATTAAATCCATGTAGTCGGAGTTAAAGATTTTGAAAATACAAAAATTTAATTAAAATTAGATAACACAAGAGCGTTTAGCATAAAAAATGCTACAATAATATGGGCTTTATTTTTTATAAAGTTGAGTAATAAAGAGGAAAATTTCACTATAAGAATCTTGTTTTGCCCTAATATCTGCCATGACGAATACCTGATATCTGTTTAATTAACTTCTATATAACTGCAAATATGTGTTAAATAAGGTAAGCAGTTATATTGTTTAATTAACCCTTGTTTAATTTTTGGTAACTTTGATAATTCTGTGTACATCTTGAACCCTCTGTTAGGAATGGTTAGTAACTGCTGACTATTTGAAGAATAACACACAACTAATGTTAAAATCTCGTGATGCCAGGATGAAAAGGAGAGTAATGAAGGTCTTTAGTTAAAATCGGGAGTAATCAAAGCTCAGTATACTCTTGATAGTGCATCGACCGCAATATTTTCTTTTTCTGCATGGTATACAACGTTATAGTTAAGCAGGCGAGTAATATTTCTATCGCAAGATTTTATCATTTTAGATTTTTCCATAGAGTTTTTCATCAAAAATGAATCTAACCAATTGTTGATCGGTAACAAGAGTAAATTAGAAATTGTCTCCACATACGCACTGCTCAACTATCAGGCAAGCCTCCCTTTCTACTGAACAATGATGCTTCTCACTATTGTTGAGGGGACTAGAAAATAATGTCACAGGTTTGTCACACTGAGATAGGGGCTGCTATGGATGTCTCGACAGTGAACTGTGAGGAAGAATCTGTTAAATTATGACTTCAACTTTTTGCCAGTGTTTTCACTCTGCATATCAATTGTTTCAGAAAGAAAATACTAGCATTGTCCAGCACAAATGATCAATCATGCTATAAAAAATGCATTGGATAAATGCATTTTTGATGTTGAAACTATTATTTTAAACATTTACAGTTAATTTTTGTCACAAGCTAAACGTTTAAACGAACTAAAAGTGTTCTTTGAATTTGTAGATTTTCCATTCAAAGCTATTTTATGGTACATGCCTACAAGATGACTATCTTTATATCCTGCTATTGAAAGATTCTTTGGTATCTTCCTTGTTCTTACAAATTAATTTTGTCACTAGAAGAGAAAACTCATATAACACTTGAAAACTATTTTGGTGAAAAAACGGAAAGCTTTCCCAACCTTTTGTGTCACTTGAAATACTGATCTTTATAAAATTTTCATTACTCTGATCATCAGTTTGTGTTACTTAGGTTTTTTCATAACACTCTCAAAATTAATTACAAGACAGCAAAAACTTGAAAAAATTATATCTTATCCGTTTTGAAGTTTTTCAAATTTTGAAATCCCTAGAGACAAAATTGATCACAGAATTAACGACAATTTTTTTTTATTTTGTGCTATACAGTTTAAATATGTTAACATAAGGGAAGGACGAGTATTATCGTACGGAGGGTAATATCATACAGTACAGTTTTGACCAAAATAACAGAAATACCATTGCCCGTCCTTGTCGTCTGTACTCTGTTGGAGAGAAAACGCACTGCTGCTAGATATCTAGTCAGTAGCAAAACCCATTTCAAAGTGATTGTATGTTGCATCATATTGCGTCCTACGGTATATGTTTCTATAACCGGAAAATAAGCTGTAAGTAGATTGTATCTATTTCAGTGTATATAAAAGGTTTTGAATTTATGAATTATATTAGTTTTAAAGTAATTTCACACATCATTGAGAGTGAAAAAATATTAAATTTTAAACTGGCATTTCGGGCAATTTAGAACATTGTACGATATTACCTGCACTAAATATTTTTTATGTTCTGGATGTAATACAAAAAGACCTAATTTTAGTCCTAAGTAATACCCATTGAATTAAATTGCTAAAATGTGAACAAACCAGATTATTGATCTTTTTTAGGTACTACATTTGTAATTTCTTACAAATGTCTCCAAATAAAAGATGCTCTTGGTCACCAAGAAAGATGAACGCTGCAATTATTGCGATTATTGCAAAATGGAGAAAAATTAAGGGCAACTGCAGCCCTCTTTAGTGTTCCTGTCATGACGTTGTCAAATTATGTTAAAAGGGGTGATATAAACTTTACTGTCAGAATGAGGCGGAAGCCAGTATTTTCTCCAGAACAAGAAGCCGAAATAAGGAAGCAGATTTTAGTTCTTGCAAAACTATTTTAAGGACTAACTCCATTATCATCAAAAGGAGCTGTTTTTGAGTATGCTGAAAAAATAATATTAAAAATCCATTCAACAAAGAAACTAAACAGGCTGGCAAAGACTGGTTATACGGTTTCCTCAAAAGGAATCCAGAAATAAGGTTTAGGCATCCCGAAGCTACAAGCGTGAATAGAATTTTAGCATTCAACGCAACTGAAATTAAATTATTTTTTAACAATCTAAAATCAATATTGAAGAAGTACAAGTTTGCTCCACACAGAATATTTAATGTTGACGAGACTGGTGTGAATAGTGTGCATAAGCCAGGTGTTAAGAATTGCGCTTTTCCTACCCGGAAAAGGCTTCTTCGATTACTACGTTGTTGGTAGTTGGTATTTGTTAATTAATATTTTGCTGCCGTGCCTACGGAGTTCTATATGCAGCTTCCAAGACCTTGAATATAACAAGCGATGTTTTATAGTCTTTATTATCCTTTTTAACTAAAATTACTAATTTCTATTTATTTTGACAATGACAGAACCCAAATTTATTTTCAACAACTCCTCTCAATCGTTCCAAGCCTACTACAAAAAAACGACTGACCTTTGTCGTGTCGTGTCCACATGCCGAACATTATACATAAGTTTTAACACCAGGTAAAATTCTCGCTCCTAAGGGAAAGAAACAAGTTGGCGCAGCTACGAGTTGGAAAAGAGGGAAGAATATAACGATCCGCTGTTGTGTCAGCGCTACAGGACAGTACATCCCCCCAATGATCATATATCCACATGTTCGAATGCATCCTTTACTGGAGCAAGGTGGTCCAAATGGATCTATTTACAAGTGCACAAAATCGGGTTGGATGAATGAGGAGCTATTCAGTATATGGTTAGTTCATTTTGTAGAACATGTAAAAGCAACTCCTGAGGATGCCGTCTTACTACTGCTGGATAACCACACCAGTCACATTTCTCTACAAATATATCATTACTGCCGTAGCAACGAAGTCGTTATGATTACCATACCTCCTCATACATCCCACCGAACACAACTCCTGGCTTTATCTGTATTTGCCCTTTAAAGAATGTGTTACATTAAGAATGTGATTCATTTATGAAAATTCACTAATATGAGAAGCTGACACCTCTTCAATTGATTCCTCTTTTAACTAAAGCTTATCTTCACATAGCAAATGCAGAAAAAGCTGTCAATGGATTCAAATAAGCAGGAGTTCGGCCTTTTGATCGCAGTGAGTTTAATCAGCTCATCCAGGAAAGAAATCCATCTCCTCCAGAAAATGTGACCGCAAAAGAAGCAATGCAGATACTAGAATCAGAGAATATAGGTATAGTAGTATTATTATCTCATGGCGGGTGACCTTGAATCAGAATAAAAAAGTGAGACAAGAAAACATCGACTGCTTGCACGTCCGGTGTTGCCAGAGCAAAAATTGCCGAGCAACCAAGGAATGTGTTTTAAATAGTTTTATGTTGATTTTTGCTCTTCTATAAAAATGATCTGAGCTTATTGTTAGATGTGATACCCCAGATTATTGATTGATTGCATCAGTGTACACAAGATATTTTATCACTAGTAGAACAAAAACAATTTGGTAGTACTACATATTTTTTTTTTTCAAATCAATAGACGTTTTTGTTTTAAACACAAACTATAAAAATGTCAAATGCCCACCTCGAAAATATTACTAAGATTTATTACAAAAACGTTTTAAGAATATGTTTACACAATGACACTCATGGTGTTGTAACTAACAAAAACAAAACAAAACAATTTTTAATTAATACCAAAAGGTTTTTATATCATTTGTTATATTAATATTATTATAAATTGCATATATCTCGTGCTTTATTTTAACGGATCATAGAATCAACAATTCAGTGCTGTAGAATTGAAGGAAGAGGAACAGTTATAGTATGAAAAGAAAGGTAATTAAGGTTTGCATCTTGTCAGGTTATATATTTTTTACATAACCTCATTTATAGGTTAGAAATATTTGCTAAATTAATATATTTTTTACGCACTTCATCGATAATCTAGCAATAAAATAATTCCTTGAATAATTAATAATCTTAACCTTTCTGACTAAACAAAAGCAATATTGCTTATACGACTGAAGTTAGATATACTACACCGGCCTGATCAGGTGCTGTTGATATTATAATCATAGATTATTTAAATCGTCAAGCCTGCATAATGTCGTCGAATGCGGAATTCAGATCCGATCGAGTAGTACAATCCACTTGTTTTAATGGATTGACTGGAGACGCTGCATCGGATCGAAAACTGGTTTATGTCGCCAAACTGAAGCGGATTAACACGATCAGATAGAAGCGCCGAGATAAATACAGTCAATAAGAATCCCTTTTGGAGACAAAGAATGGACATGCTTAACAGAATTAATTATGATTGGATTAAAATGTAAAGTGATTCAATCACTTTGAAAACCAATCATTGATTGTTTCAGCTTTAAAAGTGATCGATTGTCACAGCACTACTGAACATAATTTGATATAAAGACTGCTTCCCTCTTTAAGCTAGTTTTATTTCAACACCTCAGTAATAAACAATAATGTACAAATAAATGTATTTATGACACATATTTTCTACAACGCTAAATAAAGACCATCATTCAACTATTTTACATAAATTATATCTTAAATGGGTTCACATCCTAAACTTTCATCCCCATCATCAGACTCATCGCCTGAGGATAAGTATCCATCTGAATTATCGGTATTATCATCAACCCGTATAATTAGGTCTTGAGCCTCGTCTATTAAAGTTTCTCGTTCCATATAATCCTTTTCAATTTTCTCTACGTGCAGACATACTTTAGTCCACTCGTTGATTCCAATATTTTTTATATGTTCTTCTGCCAACTTCCATACATCATCTATTTTGAAGGTTACATTACATGCAGCGACACGGTTTTTAAGTAACGCCCAAATCATCTCGATAGGATTTAGTTCTGGGTGATATGGAGGCAAACGCAATACTACATGACCATGTTCTGCCAGTAGCTGGTCAATTACAAACAGCTGGTGAACAGGTTTATGTGCCTTAATTTTGGAATATAATTCAGGCTTGGTTTCCTTACATTCAAAGAGGATATTTCGTTCCTTCAACCATTTCTGCATATCTGTTTTCTTCAAACTTGAAGTAGGATTAGGATGCACAAGAACATTATGATATGACGCATTGTCTATCACAAACACTGAATTTGGTTCCAAATTTGGTATTAACTTTTCTTGCAGCCACTTTTTATAATTGCAATGATTCATGTCATCGTGATAATCCCCAGTTTTCAAACCAGACTTAAATATCAATTCTGCATTTGGAACAAACCCATTTTTTCCACCTGCATGAACAAATATCAAACGCTTCCCTTTTGAAACTGGCGATTTCAAACCCTTGGTGGTGCCGTCATCCCAACACTTTGTTACACTGGGAGAACTGTGCAGATGTTTCATCGTTATACACGATTCTTCTGCCCTCTTCTTTATACTTACTAAGATTTTTCAAAAATATGGTGCGCTTTGCCCTTATATTGCTTTCTTCAACAAGAATTTTTCTATTATCTACAGTTCTCTTCCAACGAAACCCTGCTCTTACAACAATTTTTCTGAACGAACCTAATTTTCCCGTGTAATGAGGGCAATCATTTTTAAATGCGTCAAACACTAACTTCAAAGTTGGTCTACGTTTATGTATTGCTGCAAACCGATACATAACGGTTCTTAGATTCTCTTCGTCAAATCCATTCACTGTTGACTTAGGGCTTGGTTTATTTAAGGTTTTCCTTGGTGAACTGAACTTGCTGCAGGGTGGTTTGTTTGTGCCTTCCTTAACAATTCTTTGCACCGTCCGCAATGATACACCTGTTGCTTCAGCCATGCACTCTTGTAAATTGTTCAGGTTGGAGGCGCCCGAATCTTTTATGCGTTTCAAATATTGAAACATTAAAAACAATCTGTCGTCCTCGACTTTGAATCACCTCCTTCGTATTCATAATATTACTCTAAAAAATATCATAATTAATCATTGCACGAACATTCTTTTTAAATACTTACATTGCTGAAGAAATTAACTATCAGTTAGTTTTGAAAAAAACTGTTTTGATGACTATTACTTGATACAAATATTAAAACGGAAAACTGGAAACAATAAGACCTTGATAAGAGCGAGAATGACAATGACAGTTACGGTTCACATTCGGTATATACAGTATTGGGATCCGCTGAGTATGTGCACTGTTGCCACAGCAAATATTTACGGATAAAGAAACTACGAACCTAGAATTGTTTATAAGTAAAAACAAGTAAAAGCTCCGATATTATATGGAGGTCTGGATTTATTTCATATACTTATGAATTTCTAGGTACCGCCAGCATGAACGGGATCTTTACAAACAATATTTTACTTAACGTAATAAATGGGATATTCGTGACGACATATTAAAGCCACGTTGCTAGCAAGATGTTTGTGGGTTGTACTGTAACGTTGTGAATCTTGAGGTTTAAGTTTAAATTGAACCTATTGCGCATGTGACGTCACCCGCCATGAGATAATAATAATACTCTAATGCGACAAGCGATCCGATGAATGAAAATGTTGATATAGAGCCTTCTCTGCAACCTGCCCTTCAGTTATCTCCATAGCCTTCTACGTCAGCCGTCATTCGTGAAAATGTGGAAAGAGTTAAAAGGAAGTTTATACAAACCCTGTACGTAGTTTTGAACCTACTTCCACAGTACCATTCAGTTTAATATCGCCTAAGTCAGAAACCAACAAAGATGATGAAACTGGGAAAGATATAGATAGTAAAAAAGGAAAGTGAAAATGTAAGAGCAATAAACAGCACTCGATAATTGCAAGAACTACGCCTATGAAGGTTTTATTGGAACAACTTGAGATTAAGAAAGCTGAAAAGCAAAGAAAAGCAGAAATGAAAAATGAAAAACAATAAAAACAAAAGGAGTCAATAAAAAAATTAAGAAAGTTACTAAAAAAAGGAAAACCGGAAAGCTCCTCATCCAATGACGAAAATATACAAATATATGATGACGAAGAAGATTGTGATGAGAATTGGGAGAATATGGGTGGAAAAAAGATTTGACGACATTTGTATTATATGCGAAGAATATGGAAAAAACAAAGAGTAGTGGTACCAGTGTGTTCTCAGCGCAAAATGGGCTCACGCCTTATGCAGTGGTGAAGACCAGAAAATTATCGTTGTAGACTTTGCTCACAATATTAAAATTTAAATGTGTGTGTTCTATTAATAAATAAAAACCTGTAGATGTGCACTCACTTTGCAAGTAATATAAAAGTATGTAATCTCTTTGAATTGAAAATACAACAGACTTACAAAATATTATCTTCAACGTTCGGGAAATACCATACATGCATTGTTTCTGAAAAACGTGTATAATTTTTTTGTATGTCTAAGCTATCGTTATAATTTTCTTAGTAGTAAAATTAGATTACATGGCCAATACATCCCTTAACGAAAAAAGATTCTCTATCATTCTAATTTCAAATTACCCTTGATGGTAGTTAGGTGTACAGTATTACCCGTCCTTCCCCTACAACTGTCATGCAAATAGCTATTAAATTATCGCTTAAAGTAGATTTTGATGCTATTTATGAAGAATTTTATATTTTAAAACCAGAAATTGACGTGCATGCACAGCTGATGGGGATATGATTTATTTATTTCATACCAACAGCATCAGCCAATTACAGGTATAAATATTCAATAAAACACATTTATCATACAAGTTCTAGCAACTAATAACAGAATTAATTTTATTAACACCAGTCAACTGTTTTTAAGTGTTCTTCAATTGATTTCAAGTCTCTGGAGTATATATCTATGTCAATTTTGTTTATTGTAGCACAGGTTCTTAATAATGGACTATTGCGATATGTATTTGTTGTTGGAACATTTACTGCATAAAACATAGATGAGCATCTTGTATTTATTGATGGACAATGTAAAGATAACATTGCAAGAAACTTATTATTGTCTATCATGCCTAATAAAAGTTTAATAATGTAGATAGCATCTAAGTATTTCCTTCTGTTTCTTAAGCTTTTAAATTCAAGTATAGTTTCTAATAGTTGCTGATCATATCCTCTTGGTGGGTATAGTCCGTGCTTTTTATAGTGCAAATACTTCAAAAATTTTCTTTGTATTTTCTCAATAGCAGCGATGCCTACTGCATACTGTGGATTCCAAATTACTGATGCATACTCAAGTTTATGAACAACAAGTGAATTATATAATGATGTAATTGCTAAAGAGTCTTTGAAATATTTTGTATTTCTTACAACAAATCCTAGTATCTTATAGGCTTCGCTTGTTATAGCTGAAATATGTTGATTAAATAGTAATTTACTATCATATATAATTCCAAGATCTTTATGACTAGCCTTTCTACTCAATACTGCATCTTCTATTTTATAGTCATATGTTGTAATATATCTACCTGTTGTAAATGACACCACCACACACTTGTTTATATTAAATGTAAAGTGATGTAGGTCACACCAGCGTACCACATTATTTAAGTCATTTTGCAATGACACACAATCCTGCATGCTGTGAATGGCCTTAAAATTTTAAAATCATCAGCATACATTAATCCTTCAGAACTTATAAGGTTACTTATTATGGGATTTATTACAATTAGAAAAGTAATGGGCCAAGATTGGACCCTTGCAGAACTCCAGATGTTGCAATGTAGGTATCTGATTTGCATCCCTTAATTTCAACATATAATTTTCTTTCCTTTAGATATGATATTAATAATAATATCAATGACTCATCCACCTCTGATTTATGTAAAGCTTGGATTATTTCAGTGTGATAGACAGTATCAAAAGCTTTTTCCACATCTAAAAGAATTATGCACAAATTGGGTAAAATTAATAAGATTGGTTGTAGTTGACCTTTGTGGATAAAAGCCATGTTGTTGATCACTAATAAAAGTTTTATTTGAGAAAAAGTCTTGCTTGAATAATTATTTCAAAAACTTTTGAAAAGCGGAACTGATACAAATGGATCTGTAATTTTTTACATCTGTTTTGTTTCCTGCTTTATGTATAGAAATAACTTTACTAACTTTCCATGTTGTGGGAAATATACTATTTTTTAAGCAATAATTAAAAATATATTTCAGTGGTTCAATAAAATCATTTGCACATCCCTTTACAATATCGTCGGAACCTTATCCGGTCCCACTGCCCTTGTATTAATTAGCCTTTTAATAGATTCATTAATTTCATATGTAGTAATTTGTTTAAAGCAGAAATTACTTTTGTCATCTGCTTAATATTGACATCAATATTCGTCTGAGGCTTATATATAGCCTTAAAATAATCTGAAAATGCATTAACCACATTCTGCAATCCTTCTGATGACTCTCCATTAACATTTAGTACTACCTCAGGTATACCTGGTGTTCGTTTTAGGCCTTTAATGAAATCCCAAAAACAGATGGGTTTGATTTTACTTCTTTTGTAAGTTTTCTATGTAAGTTGTGTAAGCTTTTTGATTTTATTTTTAAAGAACATCGTAAAGAATCCCATTTTAATTTCCAAGCTTCATCATTTAACCTTTTGTGATACTTTCGGTACCTACTTTTTTCTCTAATATTCTTTATGATTTCATTATTGTACCATACTGGGTACTTTACTTTGGAGTGTCTTGCTATGGGGACACATTTTGAAAAACATCATAAACTTTAATATAAAACTTGTTTAGTGCATCATCTATAGAATAGTCCTGTTCTAGTACTGTGTAAATCTCTTGCCAATTTATTTCCATCATGTTGAAGTATAATTTTTCAAAGTTTGCCTTCTTAAAATTAAAATTTTCATTATGTGGCGATCTTATTTCCTTTATTATTTCATAACATGTAAAACTGATTCTTAGGGATGGATGATACTTATCTTCAGTAACAAGACTGTTATCTTCGCGTTCTACAGAAACTGAAATGATATTACTAATCACTAAGTCTAATAGGACATTGTTAGAATTTAATATACAATTATGTTGTTTATAATCGTTATATACTATAAAGTCATTGAGTTCTTTAGCCTCATCTGAAATTGCTATGCCATTAAATGACTGATAGTCATAATACTTAGGGATATTAAAGTCTCCCAATATGATACATTGTTTCCCATATAGAGCATTTTCAATTGTTTCAAAGATTTTCTCAAGAAGCTGTAGTTTATTTCCTGGTGGAATATATACAACGACTATGTGCATACTGCTGATGCCGAAATTGACTTTTACACATACTCCTTCTATGTTGTTATCAAAAATAGAAACTTGACTAGCTATGTACTGTTTACCAATAGCTAGGAAAACCCCTCCTCCTTGAGATTTACCAGATGCCAATTTATCTCGGTCATGTCTGTATACGTAATAATTTTGACAAAATTCAGATGTAAGAATAGACGAATTTAACCACGTTTCTGACACTGCTGCACAATCATAGTTACATGCTAATAGGGCTAATTTTAGATCAACGAATGGAATCAAATTTTCTTGGCTACTGCCACTTTTTGAAACTATTTCAATTTATATTTTCAATCTATGACTCAAATGCAAATTTCAAAAGGATTTTTTCATTATGCACTGCATCTTAGGCACACTCAAAATAGGTTATTTGTAAATCATGTAAAGCGCAAAGTTGCACATAAAAACTAATAATAGTCTAAGCCACATGTATGGCTCACAACCAAACTTAGACATTAAGTTCAACAAATATTACTTACCTTTGTGTTAAATATTTGAAATTTAATTGTACGCGAAAATAATAAATAGTAATGTGTAAAAATTCATATTTAAAGTCGAATATCTTGATTAATAATTGAAATATCGAAAAGTGAATAGCGTATTCGTATTCAGCGTAAAAAAACTGGATAAGAATCATATATTATATGTCTTGTAACATCACGGGAACCGTGCAACGGACAGACAGACAGACAGACCGACCGACAGACTAGACCATCTCATTAACCAAACGAAGTTTGGTTGATATGAAGTTGTATTGCATAGAATTTAATCATTTTGCACTTAAATGCAAAAAGTTGCTAGAAGTTGCCAACTCTGAAAAAAATATACATTTTCAAAAAAATTATTATTTAAATGTTTTAGATGTTATTCTGTTTTATTGTACACTAGAAATATGTCCTGCTTTTTTATACCCCTTGTCCTCAATTTTTGAATCTGGTAACCCTACTGACAACTCAGGACATGCACTCTATTTATATTCACGTAAAGCTTTCTTTTGTAATAAAACAGTTGTATATCACTGAAATGTATTGATTTACATAATCACATTACCAGTTAAAGGTTGTCTGGGTGCTGTAACATCTTTCGGCTTCTTGCGTTTTTTAGCTTTAGAGGGTTTAGATTTTTGAACAGCAGTATCGGAACTATCGGGGGCTTTGTCGTCCTTTTCGTCGCTTGAAATAGTGATCTTTATAAAATTTCCATTATTCTGATCGTCAGTAGTAACTGTTTCCATACTATTACCTGCAGAATTTCCTAAAGCATTAGTTATTTACAAATAAAAATAATTTTCAAAATTAGAATTTTCGTACCACAAGACCATTTAATTTCCGAATGCAAAAAATAACATACGTTTGGAAATATATTTCCAACATAAGAATCTGGAAATCCCTAAAATACGTAGTGTTCCGTAACTTGAGCAAATTTATAAAATCCAGATGGCTCAGGCACAACTTCCTTTATTTTACAAACCGGAACTTTAATTTGGCAACGCTGCATTTTATTTTTTTAGTGATGGCCACTTGAACTAGAAAAATCTCTAAAAACACGTTTAATTATTAACGAAATATATTTATTACATATTTTCCGATAATCTATAAATAAAAATTTGTATATCTGCTAATTCAGTTTGGTATACGTGCTAACTTTTCTAGATTTGCCATTTCTACTTATATTCTGTTTAGGAAAATTATTCGATAGTACATTTGCAAATACAGAAAGTAAATAATCTAACATAACAGAATATTTATGCCCATAAATATTTTCAGTTTTGGTCTAAATTTCTTTTCCATTAAGGGTTTCTTTTTTAACTACTTCCATTGAAGTAGTTTTATGCTTTATAAAATCAGGGGAAATTAAATAACTAAATTTACTAGTCGTTACCATACATAAACAGGTAACTAAACCTGCTGCAATTATTAGATTACCACGTTGCAATTTGTAAATGTATATATCATTTGCATTATTTCTAAATAAATGATCTGTACAGAAAGAACAATCAATTTTTTTCAGTACGTATCTTCCAGCATACCCAATGACATATATAACAGCGAATGTATCAAAATCAGTTTTGGATATTCCTTTGGCGAGTACTGAATTAAATGTATCTGCAATATCAATAGGTTTGCCACTGGAATTATTTTCGGTATATTTAGTATATCAGAATTCGATCGCATTTTACCATATTTAGGAGAAATAATGTAGATTAAAACACTTCTGATGCCTAACTTTTTTCCTATTCTAAAACCTGTCGAACTGTAACATTATACGAACATTCCGATAGTTAATTGTACCTACCAAATCCTTTTTTTAAATTGTCGTTTAGGAATTTACCGAAAGGTATATAGCTTGGCTTCAGGTTTTCTAGTGAATATTTAATTATTTTCACTAAAGTAGTAGTGATTTGCATAAGTGCATTAGATGTACCGGATGTTAAATGGCCATATTTTAATTTCAACTCATACTATCCCTTTGCCCACTAATTAAATTTACTAAGCAATTTGAGCTGTTCATCAGTAATATCCATAAATTGCAATTGATTAATATTTTGTATAACAATGTCTTTGATAGTGTTTTCACGTTTTTCGCATTTTCGTGGCATCTACAATAACATTATCTTCATTATTATTTATTTTTTAATAGTAAAATTTTTACTTACATTATACTTTTTGATTTTAAAAAACGTCTAAAACAATATTAATAGAAACTGAGGTTATGTTTATTAGGCCTCCAGTGCGGTGTTGTCACATTTCAGTGTTGCGACTTGTAATATAAAGAGGCTGTGCTCAGAAGTAGTTTGAGTAATGAAAAATTAATTTTAAACATTAAATATAGTTTTTCTTATAGTAAAGCTAAGGTTTATGTGACTGACATGTACCATTCAATAAAGTACAATTAATTTTTTTGAAAACTGTTACTGTAGTATAATAAAATTAAAAACTTTTAACTACAATTAGAAATAATGGTCAACATAATTGAACAATAATAAAAGCCACATTGAATAAATCGCTTGTGGTCAAATTTAAAAAAATATTTTTGAATTTTAGTATAAATCTTATAAAAATCGATCAAGAGTCGAATTAAATTTTCGGGTGCGTCACATTGCCCCCCCCCCCCCGTACGCGAATGTTTTAGATATTTTAGCGCTAGAATCCTTACACCTAGCACTAGCTAGCACCCAAATTGCAAAGCTAGCACCACTCAAATACGGGGGGGACTAATGTGACGTTAGCCCTCCCCGGTACTCCAATTGACTTCAAATTTTAGCACTAAATAGTTTATACCTAGCACCAACTAGCACCCAAATCTTAAAGCTAGCACCCAAATTTTAAAGCTAGCACTACTCAAATGGCCCCAATATCGGTGTTGACAACCGAGGGGGGGGCTAAGGTAACGCTAAACCTGTGGTACTCCAATTGACTTCAAATTTTAGCACTAGATATTCTATACCTAGCACTAGCTAGCACCCAAATCCTAAAGCTAGCACCACTAAAATGGCTTCAATATCGGTGTTTACAACCGCGGGAGCTAAGGTGAGGCTAGCCCCCCGGTACTTCAATTGACTCCAAATTTTAGCACTAGATAGCCTATACCTAGTACTAGCTAGCACCAAAATCCTAAAGCTAGTACCACTCAAATAGCCCCAATATCGGTGTTGACAACCGGAAGGGGGGGTTAAGGTGACGCTAGTCCCCGCCCCCTCTCCTAATCCAATTGACTTCAAATTTTAGCACTAGATAGCCCATACCTAGCACTAGCTTGCACCTAAACCTTAAAACTAGCACCGCTCAAATGGCGTCGATATCAATACTAATAGCCGCTGAGGGGTTAACATGACCCCAACTCTCCCCAGTGTTCAGATTTACTTCAAATTTTAGCACTGGGTGGTCTACCCCGGATCCAATTAAAAATGAAGGATAAAACTAAAAGGATACAAACTAATATCTTGAAAACATGGAAACATAAAAAGCAAATTTTCGACCAATCACAATCTGGAAGCACTTTTTAGTCACACGTCAAGTTTTCTACCACTTTCATTCGATGGGAGGGATGATTATATTGGGGAACTCAACGTTCTTCTACATATTCCGGTTGCCACATAACTCTGAATAAAAAATTACTATAATAATACCTACCTGAAAGTAACAGTTTTCAAGTTGATTGGTTTCAAATAATTTAATAAATGATAATTAAATATAATGTTTAGAAGCTTAGGAGCACTTACTTTACACGAATATCTTTAACTAGGGACTGTATTTACTTTATTTTAAAATTAAATCTTTTAGAATTTTTGATTTGGAGCTACTAGCTTACTCTACAAAACCAGAATTGGTTATCATTTATTGGATTATTTAAAACTAATTAACTCGAAAACTGTTAACTTTAGGATGTATTATCTTAATCATTTTTTACTCAGAATTATGTGCGGAATCGAAATATGTAAATACACAGGGTCTTCCATTAAAAAAACCATACTGAATATTAGTATTAACAGTATATAATCAAACGAGTGTAGTCATGTTTTAGATATTAGTTGTACTAGGTTTCATGAACTGTGCTAAAACTAAGTTGGTTGCAAACAATTCCAAAATACTAAAAAAAAAATATAAAAATCATGACCAGTAAAAGTTGCTCAAATTCTTACAATTTAATTGGTGATAGTTCTTACCATATAAAAGTCGATAAAACAGTTTACGAAGTCGGTAATACAGTTTAAGAGTTCATAAATACATCGCGCAAGCGCAATGAGAAAAGCGGGCTACGCCTCTAGCGGATGAAAGCGCGAACCTTATACAGATTTGGGGCGCTGTCATCTACCAATGGCGTCACCAATGCATAAATTTAAAACGTAATTATCGGAAAAATATACATAAATGTCGGACAAAAGATAGCACAATAATTACTCACATGGATATGTCCCTGCGTCAAAGTTGACTTCTATTCCAAGTCCATCAGGGCTCCATCCCGGAGGGGTTAAAGATGGTGATTCCTCCGGAGCTGCTAGCTGAGCATGGACATCAGGCTCGTCTAGGGTCGTGGGGTCCAGTTCGCCTCGGTGGCTTCATATTGTCACCTACCTATGCAGGGAATGGGCAGGAAAAACCAGGTAAAGGTAGACAAACAAAAGATAATCAAGCAAAGGAATCTACATAGGTAAAGCTAACGATACGTTACCAAAAAAACGACCACTTCACTCGAAGATCAAAGGCAAAAAGCCCCGATTTAAGAGCATCACGGAAAACTTGTCCCCACTCTTTTGTCTTTTACACATCCGCCGAAGTTATTCGTCCAACCCTCTAGAGTCGCACGATCTGCGCAAATGCACTATGACGTAACGGAAGTACGCGCCTAGTCTTTTAGAATTCCACGCGCCGCGTCTTTTGAAATTATGGCGCGAAACTTCCGTACATCAAAACTAACCTAAAAACAATGTTTAAGTGCCAATTGGATTGGCACGTAACAAAATGTTACTTGCCAAATTTATATTTTATATTAATTATAAAATTTTACTAAAAGTTGTGTTGTTAACATTGCGACTTGCCGATTCATATATTTTACAGTGATTAAAAATTTGGCAAAAGTTAAGTTATTGCCAACATTGGCATTTAATTAGTGCTAGGTCTGACAATGTGGAACAAGATTTAGGATTTTGGTGCTAGCTAGTGCTAGGTATAGGCTATCAAGTACTAAAATTTGAAGTCAATTGGAGTACCGTGGGGCTAGCGTCACCTTAGCCCCTTGCCTCGGTTGTCAACACGGATATTGGGGTCATTTAAGTGCTGCTAGCTTTAAGCTTTGGGTGCTAGCTGGTGCTAGGTATAGGCTATCTAGTGCTAAAATTTGAAGTTAATTGGAGTACGGTGGGGAGCGCGTCACCATGCCCCCCTCCGGTTATCAAAAGTGATATCGATGCTATTTGAGTGGTGCTAGCTTTGCAATTTGGGTGTTAGCTAGTGCTAGGTGTAAGGATTCGAAAACTAGAAGGTGCCTTGTGTGTATTGGTGAGTTTCCCCGCGCGTAACCATTCTAATCAGATTCTCTTTTTAGCTTTTTTTAGCTGGAGGCCAAATGGATTCTTTCTTTGTGTAGGCCCACCTGTTCATTGCCGTGGACCAGCTGCTTTTGTCTGTGGATCGCTGCTGTAGTTACGATGGCAGGGTGAATGGGTCCAGAATACCGCGGCGTTTCTGTGTTGACTGACCCCCGGCGGATTGTAAGCTAAGTATCCGGACACCTACAAGTATGCAACTCGTTTTCTTTTGTGTGTGTCAATGACATAATCTGTATCAGCGTTTGGTGTAGTTACGTGACAAGAAACGTGACACTGTAGAACTATAGTTTGTTGCTGCTAATCGATATTATCGCTCTACAAGTGTGGTATATTATGGTTAAAAATGTTGAACAATCACACGCTTATTGTTTTATAGTGATTGGTTTATTTTACAAACGGTACTACGTACAATTTAAAAGATGTTTGACAAAAGCTCTCACACATTAATTCTTTCCTACTAATTAGTTATTTTACAAAAAGTATTAGGTGAAATTTTAAAGCGCTTGACAAAAGCTCTCACAGGTTTATTTACTACTTATTAATTTTATTCTGTGTGAAATACGAAATGCGCACTTCGTATCTAAATTCCTAAATTATCCGTACAATATAATTGTTTGCTGTGAAATAATAACACTTAATTTATTTTCTTTTTGCTTGTTTGTATAGAATCCATAATTTATTTTTATGTGTTAATTGTGGGCAGTGTGTTTTTTTTGTTTTTTGGTATTTAGGTGAATCCCCACTCTCCGCGTTTGATAGTTAGCCTGGTATTTACTTTTCTTATGGCTACGTCTAGGTACGTAGCAAATTGTAAAATAATTTGAATTACAGTTTTGCTTAAGTTTGTACGTGATTATCAGTTCTGATGCTCATATAAATAATAAGAAACAAAATGTTGTTGAACTAATAATTTTTATATCACTAACACATGTGAAATTATTTGATTTTTTTTATAACCATGGTTGGATAAAAATCCAACTTACCTTTTTAATTTGACAATTTTCGAAGGTTCAAGTTGGATAATTTTGGGGGTTAAAATTTGATAATTTTTTGGAGGGTAACATTTGCCAATTTTTTGGAGGATCAAAATTTGACAATTTTTAAGTAAAAAATTCTACAATTTTTGGGGGATAATCTAACGTAACAATACTTCTTATACATATGAAGATGTTGATCTTTCAGCTGACTAGACTTATTCGTTTTTCTACAATTATTATATAGAAAATACTGTAATGTTACAATTTGTAAGGTTAAGAAACGCACGAGTCAGACAGAATCAGAAAGGACAATAAAATAAAGACCTGCACGAATTACGATTACGTGTAAAAGATAAAGGAATTTAGAAAAATCGGAATAACTACAAATCCGGAGAGTGAAGCGATTCACATAGACAATGAAAAGTACATCGTCATCGCTTTTCTATTTGCAATAAAAATAAAAAGTTCTATTTTAAACAAAAAAAAACAAATAAATAAACAGTTATATTGTACGGACAAGTTTAATAATGGAAATACGAAGTCCGCGTTTTGTATTTTAATATGTAAAGCAATCTATTTAATAATAAAAAAAAAGAATAATGCTTAGGCTTTCTTATAAGCAAACGTATTATGTTAAAAGTATTACATTCAAACCATTTTTAGTAAGCAATTTGTAGTAGCAAGAAATACTAGTGAAGCTAGTTTTTAAACGGGACGGGTTTGTAAACTTGTTCCCAGAAGGTTTAGGAATGTGACTGGGGTTTATCCTTGGTTCATTGGTTACTCAACCTACAGCAAAAGTAGATAAAAAGATGTTCTCATATAAATAAAAATATCGCTACATACCTCCAGGTGCTGTGATAGCTATCTTGCAGTTGAACCATCAAAGGTGAATCAGCAACACGTCGCCACGGTAGTCAGTATCATCCACGCGGCTACCATAACTGCAATAGCGATCTACGGACAAGAGCAATTGGTCTACGCCGAAAAACAATCGGGCCTACATAAAATATAATTTGGCCTAACGTAGCGCCTACGGCTAGGAATTAAAAAGAAAATGTTATTAGTACTGATACGCGCGGAAGAACTTGCCGATGCACCCAGGCTATTTACTTCTTGTAAAAAAAACGTGCATCGCTCTTGGAGTAATAGTATTAATCACGCAGAGAGCACAGACTATGACGGCAAAAGAGAGGATCAAAGTGAAAGTGAAATAAGGAAACGAGATGATAAGTAATTCAAATAGTCGAGTAACCCATGTAAAAAGAACACTTCCAAAATCGTTGTAATGCATAAATAAATAACGAAATTCGAATACAATTGTACAAAATTTACGCTGTTCAAACTTGCATTATTACTTATAAATAAAGCGAACGTATTCTTTAGAACACAAAAATCGTAGATAACCGAGTACATTTGCTGCATTTATCCAACAATAGAGATAAATTAAGGATTTTGACTTAAACTAAATGCGCTAATAACATTCTACAGTGTTGGAGAAGTTGTTGAAAAAGTACTTGTTTCAATGGTATTAGGATGAGCTTTACAGAAACATATCGATTTATTTAATTATAAAGCGTAATCAGGGGCGAATCTTATAACCGGTAGTTATACAAAATATCAAAGGGGAAGCGTGGGGATATTTAAAAAGAATCCCAAAACAAACGAAAACATTCAGCAGGGCACAATTGAACGTAACAACACATCAGCATTAAAAATCTTGTTGACTGTTTTTTATTCATATTTCTGCGTGGTTGTTATTTCTACAATTATTATTTAGGCAATACACTAGCATTAAAATTTTTGCTGACTAAATTGATTGAATTGTTTGCTGTTCTTGTTGTTAAAGCACTTTATATACGGATGATGTGTTATAATCGCTGTCTTTTAGCCTTATAGTTGTAGTATATTGTAATCAAACTAAAAAAAAACAAAAACTTTTTCAAAATTATTCTTGGCAAGTAATAGTAGAAACGATAGCGGTAAAGTTAAAATACTAGACCAATTTATAGTCGATGCTAATAGGGTGTTGAAGGAGTTGTTGGCTCCGTCGACCAATCCACCTGTGGCAGTTTACAATCTACCGCCACCTGAAGTAACGCAGTATGTGTTCATTGGTTTAACATAAATTTAATTTACTTAATGTATTTTCTTTATCTAAAATTTATCTGAATTTTCAGTAAACTAAAACAATTAGGAACGACCTCGACTAGTTCTACGGTTTTCAATACGCCGCCACAGATGGAAGTGATAGTCCCCACGGAAACAATAAGGTAATATTTCACTGTTCAAAGTATTTTATGCGCTAAATCTTGTATATTTGCAGATTAGAAAAAACATGTCAATGCTAAAAAGAATGTGTGGGAAAGATGAGACCGTGGTATTAGAAAGGAAGAACAAGACGACGCCGTAGAATTTTTTGATACGGTAAAGTAGCATTGCGCAAAAATCCGACGTCGTTTTCCAGAAGAGCTGGAAGTTATAAAGAGACAGAAAGAAAGCTTAGTTATAAAGAAAATAAAATTTTAAGCAAGTTAAATTTAAATGTAAATATTTAATTTAGAGTATTGTTCTTAAGTTAATTATTTTAAGTGCATTTAGTAATTAGTTATTTTCTATTGTAAATTTTAATACTTCGAAAAAATAAAGTTTATTTTAAATTTGGGATGCTTGCTTAGTTATAAAAAAAGGCTAATACAATTTAAGTAATTTATAGTGTATTTATTCTAAAGTGCATTTTCAGATAATACCTTTTATAAATTACAATGAAAAAAATTCAATATGTAGCGAAAATACATTGTGTTTTTCTTTCGTTTCTTTTCGTTGTACATTACTCAGAAAATTCAATATGACCGTGACTTCTGTGAAACATTTATTAATTATGTAAGATATCTTTGTTGGAATCATTACTATCGTGTAACTTCTTAATCCCATCAGCTGGAGATATTTAAAGTACCGTAGTGGTAAAATACACTTAAATTCCTCTGTTTCTATTATTACTCGATCGTCAAATTTTGTTTTTATTGATTCTACTTTCAAAATCTTATACTTTTGGTTCACAGTAAGATTTTTGCAATGTGTAAATGGTTTGAGGTAGTACTTTTGTTAAAACTATTGAAGCACATATTTGTACAGTAGGAGATGTGGATGGGTCGAGCACAGCGCCACCGCCACCGCCACCGCCACCGCCACCGCCACCGCCACCGCCCTGGACCAAAAAGTTTTCTTCGACTAACCATTTTTCATCTTTCGAGATAAATATATCTTAAATTTTTCATCTTTCGAGATAAATGAGCATCCTCATTTCCACACACGAGATAAACCTATTTTTAAGATTTTTTACCGCTAACATTCTGAACCAAATAGTTTTCTTCGTCTAGCCAATGCATCTTTCGAGATAAACCTATCTTGTTTGGTATCAATTAATATTAGAATTTTCTCAGCTACCCGAATTTCTAGGAATTTTTCAGATATCATCATCCCCCAGGGAGCTACCCTCATTTTAAGATTTCTTACCAGTTGCGATTTCCGACCGTTCTTATAAATTTTTTTAGTCATGCGATACATCTTGTTAGTCTAAAATTTTACGCACATCCCGAATCTGCAAACAGATTTGAAAACGGAGCACGCTCTGCAAATTATACTTTAAAGCTCTCAAATCTTATTAAAATTTTTGCTCGTATATATTTAACTCCATTTTTAAAACCTTTTTCGCTACCTAAGACATATGCTTTAACCAATACAAAGAAATAAGCACGCAAAATTTTAATAATTTATTTTTACAGTTTAATAACTAATCATTCCAATGTAATGTGTTTTAAATATGTAAATGGAAAGCACATTTTGCTTGTATGAAATCTATGGAATTTCTCCTGTAATGAAAGAAGAATGCATTCGTAATTGAAAATGCGTGCTACAACTTTCGCTAGATACCAGTCATGTTAATTTTGTGTATGACATCATTAACTACCTAAAATTTCAGAATTAACAAAATGTAATAAACCAGATTAAGTACTGTTCAAATAATAATAAGAGTGAAAAGTAAATCAATTCTAAATTACCTTACGTGACGCGGTAGAAGCATTATAACGCAAATTCCGGAAACTTCAATGTAGCCTTAATTCATTTGTATTTATTTGTAATCCAGCAAATATTTTAATTTCTTAACGATCATGTGAAAAGCTGTTTCATAATTTCTGTTCTTGTTGTTAAAGCACTTTATATACGGATGATGTGTTATAATCGCTGTCTTTTAGCCTTATAGTTGTAGTATATTGTAATCAAACTAAAAAAAAACAAAAACTTTTTCAAAATTATTCTTGGCAAGTAATAGTAGAAACGATAGCGGTAAAGTTAAAATACTAGACCAATTTATAGTCGATGCTAATAGGGTGTTGAAGGAGTTGTTGGCTCCGTCGACCAATCCACCTGTGGCAGTTTACAATCTACCGCCACCTGAAGTAACGCAGTATGTGTTCATTGGTTTAACATAAATTTAATTTACTTAATGTATTTTCTTTATCTAAAATTTATCTGAATTTTCAGTAAACTAAAACAATTAGGAACGACCTCGACTAGTTCTACGGTTTTCAATACGCCGCCACAGATGGAAGTGATAGTCCCCACGGAAACAATAAGGTAATATTTCACTGTTCAAAGTATTTTATGCGCTAAATCTTGTATATTTGCAGATTAGAAAACATGTCAATGCTAAAAAGAATGTGTGGGAAAGATGAGACCGTGGTATTAGAAAGGAAGAACAAGACGACGCCGTAGAATTTTTGATACGGTAAAGTAGCATTGCGCAAAAAATCCGACGTCGTTTTCCAGAAGAGCTGGAAGTTATAAAGAGACAGAAAGAAAGCTTAGTTATAAAGAAAATAAAATTTTAAGCAAGTTAAATTTAAATGTAAATATTTAATTTAGAGTATTGTTCTTAAGTTAATTATTTTAAGTGCATTTAGTAATTAGTTATTTTCTATTGTAAATTTTAATACTTCGAAAAATAAAGTTTATTTTAAATTTGGGATGCTTGCTTAGTTATAAAAAGGCTAATACAATTTAAGTAATTTATAGTGTATTTATTCTAAAGTGCATTTTCAGATAATACCTTTTATAAATTACAATGAAAAAATTCAATATGTAGCGAAAATACATTGTGTTTTCTTTCGTTTCTTTTCGTTGTACATTACTCAGAAAATTCAATATGACCGTGACTTCTGTGAAACATTTATTAATTATGTAAGATATCTTTGTTGGAATCATTACTATCGTGTAACTTTAATCCCATCAGCTGGAGATATTTAAAGTACCGTAGTGGTAAAATACACTTAAATTCCTCTGTTTCTATTATTACTGATCGTCAAATTTTGTTTTTTTTGATTCTACTTTAAAATTTATACTTTGGTTCAAAGATTTTTGCAAATGGTTTGAGGTACTTTTAAAAATTGAAGCCCATATTTTTAAATAGGAAGAATAATGGGTCGACCCTTCGTTTAAATACCCCAAACCGCCGACTTCGAATTTTATCTTTCGAGAAAATTTTTTTACCACTTCGAAAATAATTTCAAATTTTTTAACCGTACCAAATTTTTAACGATCATGAAAATTGCATAATTTCACTTTTATTAATTATGTTGTATAAGAAATACAGCAAAATTTTAAAAACTTTGCCAACAAAAACCTTTTAAACAATCGAAGTTGCCGACCGAAGAGGAAAACGCACTAAACCACTTAATAATCGTTTTATTTAACACACCATTTACCCTGCTTTTCATTAGAACCTTTTCCACCACGGAGGGATCCCCTTTTAATTTATGTCGAAGGACCCGCTTTTAACACCCGAACCCTTTAATCTTTTTTAATTTGGTCCCCCCAAAAACAAATTAACACCCAATTTCAACAAAACCTTTTTAAAAAAATTTTTTAATTTTTCCAACCTAAAAACGGGATAAATTTCCAAAATTTGCGGGAAAAAAAGAAAATTTAATTTTTGGTTTCAAAAAAAACCCCTTTTTAAAAAACCTTTTTTCTTTTAAATTTTTATGATTTAAAACCTTTTCCAACATTTTAAAAATCCCTTTAATTCCCCAAAACTTAATTAATTAAATTCCCAAAAAAAACATTTTTAAATAATAAAAATTTCTTTAAATAAAACCCATAACCCAAACGGTATTTGAGAAAAATTTAAAACCACTAAATTTTTAATTTAAAAAAAAAAAAATTAAAAAACTTAAATTGGTTTTTTTTAAACCCCAAAATTTAATTGCCCTACAAAAAACCAAAATTTAATTTAATCAACCAAATTTCCCCCAACACTTTTCCATTGGGGCCCCTTTTATTTGGGGGCTCGAGCTTTTATATGGTTTTTTAATCCCAAACGAATTTTAAAAATTTTTGTTTTTTACCCGTAAGATTTAACCCCCCTTTTAAATTTTAAATTCCTTTAGATTAAAACCCACCTTAAATTTCCCTTTTTTTTTTGGGTTCCCTTAATTTTTAAAAAATAAATTCAAACTTTTAAACCCAAAATTTTTAAATTTTAAAACCAAAAGCCTTTTTTAAATTTTAACCCAAAAAAATTTTATTTGTTTTTAAAAAAATTAAAAAAAAACCCCCTTTAAAAGTTCAAAAAAATTTTTAAATACAAAAATATTTAAACCTTTAATTTTAAAAGCACTTTCCACAATTTAGTTAAACAAAACATTCTATAATTTGAAAGGGTTAATGAAGAACAAATACTTTACTTTTCATGACAAAACGGGAAATGAACCAAAGTTCATTTTAAATTTTGTAAAACGTAAGGGGTTTTATAAACGAATTTTCAGTTTTGGTTTTTCGTGTGAGGACTATCGAAAAGAAAGAAGTTTTTTAATTTTAAACGTAGAAAAAATTTCATTTATAATTCAAAACCGTTAATCAATTTTTTCAGAAGAACATCAAATTTGCGGGTGGAAAATGACTGGATGTGACCATAAAAAAACACACGAGATGGTTTATTTCAGGAGGAACTAAAAACAGCCAATGAGGGGAACAAAAATTTCCAATGCCGCAGCGCATAAAAAGAAAACCCGTTCTTGAACGAACCGTTTTTTGAAAACCATCCCATAACAAATCTTCTTCCCATAATTTGGCCTGGTTCACGAACAAAATTTTTGATTTTGACACCATTTGCAGAGCGTACGATGTATCCCTCAACGGGTTTATCAAACCTTCCCACAAACCATTAACATGCAAAACAGAATAAATTCGACAACTTGCGTTTTTTAAATAAATTGTTTGGAAGATGATGACAATGGGAATTTATGATATTTACCGGCGAGCACTTTTTTATCTCAGATCGTTCTCAACCATGCCAAACTTTTAAGGAAAGGGACCCTTATAGATCTGTTTTTGATTGAATGGAAAGAAAAAATAACAGAATTCCACGGAAAAAGCAAAACAGAAAGTGAATTTCATATTTGAAATTTGAACCACCCAAGATTGTTTGAAAACAGATTTGTAAACAAAAGGAAGAATAAACAGGTTTCCATTCCACGCATTTAACGATGAAATTTTGCCCAAAAGAACACCAAAATTTTGTTTTTTATACCAAATTGTTTATTTCATCCAAAAAGATGTCTTTATGTTTTTTTAAATAAAACGATTCTGAAATAATTTGTAAAACGTTTATAACTAAAGTTAAAAAATAAGATCTTATGTTAAATTCGGTTTTTATTCATTGAACAAATTATTTACTTTAAGTTTAAATTCCAATATTTAAAACCTAAAAGCAATTAACAAAATAATTTCAAATTTATTTCAGAAGGTTAAGAAGGGTTCAACATGCCAAATTAAATTTTTCCCTTTTAAACCCAATTTCAAAAAAACTTTTAAAAAAAATTTTGAAGATGAAAAATTTTAAAAAAAAAACCAAAGAACAACAAATTTGGGTAAACCCAAGTTTAACATTTAAAAAACAAAAAGGTTTTTTAAAAATTTTTCCCAATTTTGAAAAGTTTGTTTTTCAATTTAATTTGATGTTTTTTAAAAAAAATTAAATTAAAAATTTTAATAAATTTAAACCCAAAAAAATTTTGTTTAAAAATTTTTTAAACAAGATTAAAAATAAAGGAAAACCCCTTTCAGATTTTAAAAAGGGAAAAAAATTGAACCTAAAAAAAACCCCCATTTTAAATTTTGAAACAAACCAAAAAGGAAACAAAAAAATTTTTTAAAAAAAAAAAAAAAAGTTTAAAAAATTTAAAATAAAATCCGTTAAATCGTAAATTTTAAACCCTTTCAATTTACTAAATAAGTTTCAAAAAAAGTTATATATTAAAAAATTTTTCAATTTCCCAAATTTTTAAAAATTAAATTTTTCACAGTAAACCAAAAAAGATTTAAATTATTTAAATTTGAAATTTAAATCAAAAAAAAAAATTTTGAAAAGGGAAAGGGGGTTTTTTAAAAACACCTTTTCTTTAAAAAATTTTGGCTTTTTTAATAAAAAATTTTAAACTTATAAAATTTAACCCCAAAAAGAAATCCAAAAAAAAAAAAACCCTGACCAAAAACAGTTCACCCATTTGAATATTGGAAAAAACATTATAAGAAAAAAAGGGGATTTAAAAACCCAAGTGGGCCCCAAAAAAAAAATTTTTGGGATAATAAACCAAATTTATTCACAAAAGCCAATTCTTTAACAAATCCCAAATTTCAAAGGATAAAATTTGAAACCAAAGAAAAATTTTTTGGGAAGGTCCATTTAAATTTTAGAAACTTTCCAAAAAAATAAAAAAGGGTTTTAAAAAATTTTAAAAGGGATGAAAAAATTTAAAAATTTTGGGGAAAATTTGTGAAAAGTGTTCTTAAACCCAAAACTTTGGTCAAATTTAAAAAATAAGGATTTTAAAGAATTCAAAAACCCAAATTAAATTTTTTAATAAATTTTATTAAAACTTTAAAATTTTTTAAATTTAAATAAAATTTTGGGGTTTAAAATTTGTTTTCCCCCTTTAAAACATTTTATTTTAACAGTAAAAAAGAAAAAATTCTAAATTTTTTAAAATTTTAATGAATGGTTATAAAAAATTTTTATAATTAAAATTTTAAAATTGGGTTTTTTAACGCAACCAAAGCAAGCAGAATCTTGGTTTCAAAGAAGTCAAAAAAAAGCGTCGGTATCAAAATTTCAGCCTTTTTTTCAAAGAACCATTTGCATATTCGAAACGAAACGATTTGAATTGCACCGCCGAAACGGGCGCCGCCTTCGCACCACATTAAAATTTCCAGGCCCACCAAACCAAAATACCAAAATGGGTTCCAAAAGATATTATTCAAAGCGCATCATACTCATTCAGCATGAGACAAGGATACCCAATCGGTTTTTCAACATTTCCGATTCAGGTCGGATTAACCCGATTCCAGGTCATTAAAGAAAGATTAACCGGCCCAGGTCGGAACTTTCCCAACATTACCTCAATTCAGGAACCCAAATCCAATTTAATGAACATGGGACAAAGTTACAACCAAATTTGAAAAATATTTCATGCAGGTAGGCATCCGTTGGGATGTGGAGCTGTCATAGGTTAGCTAGTGGTCCGGAGTTAGGTTACCACATTTGTGACAGGTTAAAAAAGTAAAATTAATAGGTTAGGCTGTTTTAATGAGTTTTTCATTAAAAACCCATTACTAATTGCTTTTAATGGTTTTCATTAAAACCCCATTAACAATTGCTTTTAATGAGTTTTCCATTAATTTAGGTTGATAAAGGAAAATTTACGGTTAGCGGCGCGGACCCAACCAAATTTTCCTTTATCTAACCTAGGTCCACACAACCAGCTAACCAACCTAACTACAACACTAGCTAACCTATCTCCGACAGCTCCACATCCAACCTAGGACGGATGCCAAGTAATAACAAGAAATATATTTTTATTCAAAAACTAATAAAATTGGTTGTTGGTATAACTTTGTGATATTGCAAAATATTAAACTATTTCTTTATGCATAATCGGATCTAGGTCTGTTGTTTAAAAAGTTCTTGAATGTGAAATTGTTGAAAATTGCCCATAGGGTGAGATTTCCATAGGGTGAGAGTTCCTCCGACCTAGGGTCGGATTTAATCCGACTAGATCATTTTAAACCAGATCGGATTTTAACCGACCAGATCGGATAGCAAAACTGTTCCTAATCAAGAAAATGTACGCGATGGCGGTGTCCAACATATGTCCTGTCATCATAACCGCAATTAATGTAAAGCCTATTAGGGTATAGTCATGCACATTATTAGTGAATGAAGTTGATCTCTGGAAAACGAGTGAATACATTTTCGTAACTTTTGATTTTGAATATTTTGGGTCTTGTAAAATTATTAGTAGTTCTGACTTAGAAAATTTTAACATAAAACTGGAAATTTTATACCAAGGCCTCTAACTCGTTGTGTCCGTGCACCCCTGCGCATGCACACCCATGCCCATGGATTGCGCGTGAAGTTCATAGAAACATTCCATACTGGTTGTTTCGTGCACACAAATCGGGCACAATCGGTACATATCCGAAGTATTGTTTAATTTTCAAATATCCAACTGAAATGGGTATCTAAGTTCTTATGAAAAGAATTATAACAAAGAGCGCCTTTAATTTTAAAGAAATGAGTAAACTACGTGTTTGAAACATACCTTTAGTTTAAATTTTGTTTCTTATGAATTCATAAACCAAGATTTGATTGCTTCCGAGTAATTGTATCCTAACAATACCATTTATATAAATAAAACCAAAATTTGAAACAATATTTATATTTCAACAAATACTTACAATTTCACATAGAAATATATTTTATTTATTAAAACTAAACACATACACGCACAAAAGTCACTTTTTCCTCCTTTAATTGGGAAATTGTATAATACCAAATTTTACACGATTTTGTTTGATCTGAGTTTCGTATAGGGAAGCTTGGAACATTGTAATTTGGATGCTTTGAACCAGTAATCCATCCTTTGTTTATTTGTCAATGGCTTTATTTAAACCTCTTTAGTATAGATTTGTTGTTCTTCTTTTTCCAGAAACGTCTGACTTGGGAGTTCTGATCTTTCGCATCAACATTATCGTGGGTTTATCTTGCACTTTTTAGTATTTGCCAGAGATTCATTAGGCATACCATTCAAATGTTGGCTAGTTGAATTGTTTGATAAACTTTTTTCATCTCCATGACTTCTTCTAAAATTTTTATAGCATCTAAAGATATAATTTTCCCCGCTCATTTTTATTACGATGTTTACTTATAAAATGCAAATGGACTATTCCAATTTTAAAGAAAAATATGTATAAATATTTAATCCATCTAACTTCGTTGTCGTTCTATTCTATAATTCCTTTTGTCGAAGTTTAGATATTATAGAATAATTTCATTTAGGTTATGTATCTCGATGGTTGTGATAATCAAACTAGAACTGCAGTCTTCGATCAACCCATGTACATTAAAGTGAATATATGCACCATCTGAACTGTTAGATGTGTATTTTTAATACAACATTTTATATACATCGGTATTTTAGTGACTATTTTTTCCTGTGTTGAATTTCATCTTCAGAATTTTTAATCCATAGAACTTGATTCATTTTTGCTCTGATAGTTTTGACGAATTTATTATTTTTGCAGAATTCATTTCCTCAATATTAAACTTTGTTTTTGCATCTTAAAACTTTTTAAAACTACTTTATCATCTTTACCATCTGAGTAGATAGTTGTTGGTACATCTTAGAGTACTTCCCATTTCCGCAGTTTGTAAATTAGTTGTTTTCAGAGATGTAACTGTACACTTTTTCTTTATTGTGATCGTATGGATGGTCCGCAATGTAGACTTTAATCCAAATTTTATACAGAGTAATTGTTCAAATCGTTAATCATTAAATTTTAAAATTCCTTTTATTTTAAATAATTTTAATTACAATTTTAACTTAATTAAAAACTGTAATAAAATAATTAAAACCAATTTAAAAACGTTATAAGGAAAACAAAAGTTAATTAAAGTTTTACAAAATTTTTCAGTCTTTTTTAAAATTTAAAATTGCTCTAAATTCGTGGAATGGAAAACCTTTGAAACTTCCAAATTAATTAATTGTTTACAAAATTTACTTTGGTTTTTAAACAATTCTTGGGGAAGGCCTTTTAAATTTTTCCCGTTTTTTAAAAATTTTTTAAATTGGAAACCCCAATATCACTATTACTGTATTTGCTTTTAATTACATCATGTGCGAGATTCTGTGAACATCATTCCTATTATATCTTTCCATTGCGACATCTAACAGAAACAGATCTATATTAGGAGTACCCTTTTCCGTTAGTTCTTTAAAGTATTAGCATGGTTGAGAACGATCTGAGATACCCCTAAAAGTGCTCTAAAGTTCCTTTGGTAAATATCATATAATTCCCATCAAATGTCATCATCTTCACTAAACAATTGTTATTTAAATAAAACGCAAGTTGTCGAATTTGCATATCTGATTTTGCATGCCAACTTCCATAGTGCGTATAATGTGTGGAAGATTTGATATAAACTTCCTAAATACGTTGAGGGATACATCAAGTACGCTCTTGAAATGGTGTCAACAAATCTAAAAATTATTTTGTAATCGTCGAACGGGTTCAGGCCTACAATTATGATTTTGGAAGAAGATTTTGTTATGGTGTATGGTTTTTCAAATAGTAACTTGGTTCGTTCTAACTGAATTGCGGCGTTTATACGTTCTTTATGCGCTGCGGTCGATTGGTTTTCCAAATCCTTAATTTGTTCCCACTCATTGGCTGTAATTTTTAGTTCCTCCTGAAATAAACCATCTCGATGTGCCTTTCGTTGTGTTTTTTATGGCATCACATCCAGTAAAACATTTTCGCACACACTGCACGCAATACTTAAGATGTTCATTCTAGAAAAATTATTGATTAACAGTTTTGAATTATACATGTAAATATTAATTTTTCTACGTTTGCAAAATTCAAACTAAGACTTACTCTTCTTTGTCGATAGTCCTCACACGAAATTTTAAACCAAAGACTGAAAATTCAGTATTACTATTAATTACACTATAAACGACTTTACGTTTTACAAAATAAACTTAAAATGAACTTTTGGTATCATTTCCCGTATTTATGTACATAGAGAAAGTATAAGTATAATTTGTCCTTACATTAACCCAATTTAAATCAAATTATAGAATGTGTATTCCCGTATATTAACTAGAATTGTGGAAAGTGCTTTTATTAAATTAATAGTCAGACGTCATCGACAAACAATGCAAGGCTAATGATCATACATTTCACTAAATTTATTTAGAATATACGTCTTATGTTGAACTACATTTAAAATAGATTATCGAACCACTTTCTAGGTCAGGCAGAATTAATATTGTATTAACCTTTTGGTTTAATCATTTGTATGTGGATTCACTAATTGAAAATTTTAACAATTCTAGCCACTAATAAATATTTTTGGAGTTTAACTTATTATCGAGCTAAATCTAAATAAAATGCAAAGGTGTTTTGCTGATAGGTTTTGAATATTAATAAATATATAAGGTCTTTGTTGGAACTAATTTTAAAAGACGTGATAATTAATTTCAATTCCCAGGAAAATTTATACTAATTTTATAGGTTACACCAGGGTTTATCTCAAAAGACAACGATACGGTTTAGAAATAGATTAAAGTGAATTATATCGGTGCTTGAAAAGGTTAATCTGCAAATCAGTAAGGGTCATTCGATTTGAAAAATTCCGAGGATTTGAGAACCTGAGGAAAACACAATAATAATTGAAATCTTACACGATGGTATATTAAAAATACTGCTAAGAGTAATTTTGTTTAATAATTCTAAAATGGCGTTGGTGGTTAAATACATACAGGTAAAACCCACTATAAAACAATTATACGCGTCACTTTTCCAGTCAAGACTTGCATATAACGCCAACTAATATAATTGGAGCTGCCACGCTCGACCATCGGCATAAAAGGGAGAGCCATGTTCCAGTGCATTAGTCGTCAAAGTATTTCGAGTTTGATTAAAATTATAAATTAAAGATGGATTTTCTTGTGTTGACGTTACAAGTGATGTGCGAGTACCAATTAAATATCAACCAACTAGTTGGTAAGTCAACCTATAGGTTAGGCGAATTTCCTTCAAATTATCACCACCATATATTAGAAGTTGGTTTTGATTTATATGGTGGTCTTCAACCCCATCCAAGTTATTTGCTTAGTGGTATGTGTGCTGATTCTACGATAACATTCTCTTACTGATTGGAAGAAATTGTGTACTTTTCAAGTGGAATTTCAAATTCACCAATTTGCTCAAGACTCAAAACAAGTCAGATTAAATGGTTTGACTACTGGAAACGATGTTGTTGAGATACAATTGGATCAAGATTTCAAATTGCAGCTGAGCACAGCCTTTAATAGAAGTATATGGTTGTTGAACAATTTTGAAAAGAGAATTTATATAATATGGAGATTACGAAAGATGGGAATGTTATTGTGCTACCTGCTACGAGTGCATCAAGCTATTAAATTTGCGAGAATTGATCTGTTTTAAAATGGTGAGTTAAGGTGTAGAAACTTTCCAGAATTTTACGAAAAATTTGTTGGTGATATAAAAAGTATGTGGAAATACAACGGAGGAAGAAAGGGTTCAAACGTTATTAGAGGGAGAGAGTGCCAGTATTTCTGTCTAATGATTGCAGCAATTTAAATTACTTGACAGTGTTGGAACTTATTAAATGTTTCCCATTCAGTACTTAAAATGCAACTGCAAGGCAATCGCTTGCGCAAATGTTTAGAGATTTGGCTATCCCAGATTCGCCAGACTCTGGTTACCACAGCGGTTTATAGATGTTATAAATACATGTATGTATTCTATTAAAACATTATATTTTCTTGATAAAGTTTGTTTTTACATATTTGTACCGCCAACATTACCATAAATTATTAATAACGTATTAAACTATCCTGTTTTTATTTTTAGGTTTAAAGTGGTGTACCCGCAAATAATAAACACAATATACCGCATGTTAACAAAAAGTTGTGGGGAAATTTAAAGACGAGTTTAACGGTGACTTGGTGTTAGAATTTGTAGGTAAGAAGGCTAAGTCCTACTGTATTGTACGCGAGAAGGACACGATTAAAAAGATTAAAGGGATCTCAGAAGTGTAGTTAAGTAAAACCGGGGTGCTACAACCTATAACGAGCATATATTCCCAAAAGTGGTGGGCATCCAGCTACGCAACAGTGCGTGGGAGAATAAGGATTCTTCCAATAAGAAATTAAAGTCATTGGGTAATGGTAGAAATGTTAAACCTATAAAGGCGATTATTAATTGTGGTTTAGTGACTGCGTTTGTGCACTCTTCGAGTGTCTTCGGCAATCTTCGATTGTTTCCAAAGCGTCATTTTCGAAAAATATGGGAAGTTATTTAAAATTAAATTGCTTTATTAGTAAGTATTCTGTATACAACAAGTTGGGTGTTCCTTAGCAAAGTGTTTATTTAAAATTTGTATCCTGCAATTATTAATCAATTTCTAATACACCAACATAATTAATAGAAAGTCCAAGAAAAGAAATTATGAAACAGCTTTTCACATGATCGTTAAGAAATTAAAATATTTGCTGGATTACAACAAATACAAATGAATTAACTACATTGAAGTTTCCGGAATTTGCGTTATAATGTTCTACCGCGTCACGTAAGGTAATTTAGAATTGATTTACTTTCACTCTTATTATTATTTGAACAGTACTTAATCTGGTTTATTACATTTTGTTAATTCTGAAATTTTAGGTAGTTAATGATGTCATACACAAAATTAACATGACTGGTATCTAGCGAAAGTTGTAGCACGCATTTTCAATTACGAATGCATTCTTCTTTCATTACAGGAGAAATTCCATAGATTTCATACAAGCAAAATGTGCTTTCCATTTACATATTTAAAACACATTACATTGGAATGATTAGTTATTAAACTGTAAAATAAATTATTAAAATTTTCGTGCTTATTTCTTTGTATTGGTTAAAGCATATGTCTTAGGTAGCGAAAAGGTTTTAAAATGGAGTTAATATATACGAGCAAAATTTTAATAAGATTTGAGAGCTTTAAAGTATAATTTGCAGAGCGTGCTCCGTTTTCAAATCTGTTTGCAGATTCGGATGTCGTAAAATTTTAGACTAACAAGATGTATCGCATGACTAAAAAATTTATAAGAACGGTCGAAATCGCAACTGGTAAGAAATCTTAAAATGAGGGTAGCTCCCTGGGGGATGATGATATCTGAAAAATTCCTAGAAATTCGGGTAGCTGAGAAAATTCTAATATTAATTGATACCAAACAAGATAGGTTTATCTCGAAAGATGCATTGGCTAGACGAAGAAAACTATTTGGTTCAGAATGTTAGCGGTAAAAAATCTTAAAAATAGGTTTATCTCGTGTGTGGAAATGAGGATGCTCATTTATCTCGAAAGATGAAAAATTTAAGATATATTTATCTCGAAAGATGAAAAATGGTTAGTCGAAGAAAACTTTTTGGTCCAGGGCGGTGGCGGTGGCGGTGGCGGTGGCGGTGGCGGTGGCGGTGGCGGTGGCGCTGTGCTCGACCCATCCACATCTCCTACTTTGTACTTATGATACTTACACACTTCATCATGGGAACACTACTAATGTCATAATGATGAACTTACAAAGGCATAATTTATATTGATAACTAATGTTGCTTATTCCTGAAAAGTGTCATCAACTTTTAAAATATCTGATGACATGTTGATATTTGACCTAAATCCAGCATTTGCTTGTTACTATTAAATATTTCAACCTAAGTTTGCCATACTTAATATTTAAAACACCGCAGAATCTACTGTTAACTAGGCCTTTAGCAAAATCATGCAACCGTACTTGCACCATCAGCAATTTTACTGGTTTACTTTAATTTCAAAGTAATGCTGCTTTTAGGCGGCAGTACTACTGATAATTAAGGGATTAACAAAATTATACACCACCAGCTCTTGAACTACCTCGAACTCAAAGTAATGCGCTTTTTTAGTCAATTGACCTACAAACTAACGTAGTCACGTCGTTTTCAGTCGATTGGCCTATATCGAGTCCAAGGTCGCATAACTTGTAGTTGACTAACCTACATTGAGTCCAAAGTCGCACAGTTTCACTACTAGTATTAAAGTTCAAGAACAAATCAAATATTTAATTTTATTTTATGTTCTTGAGAATTCAGCTTCTTATTTCACTAAAACATTTATTTTTTTTATCGTACTACAAAAATTGTAATTAGTCCAGACGTTTCAGTTTGCGATTAAAGCATTCATCGACGATATGATCATCATTTCTTAAAGAGAAGTTTTATATTTACATATAGACAACACTCCAAGGATATATTATTGTTGCGAGTGACAGGTTAGGTTACTGTTAGAAATAGATATTATTATTAAACATTCATACACATATCAGAACAGTCTGCAATAGTTTTAGCAACAACTGTTCTGATATGTGTGTTAAGTGATTCGTGTTTTTTAATAATAATATCTATTTGCAACAGTAACCTAGCCTATCATTGCAGCCACGGCATTAGTGCCGCGAGACGCTCGTATATTCTCCATGGACCGGGAAGCTTCTAGCAATTACTCGAGGATGAGTCATCGTTTTTAATTCACGGTATAAATAAGACCGATGATGAAGTACAGAGTTAGTTTATGTCAAAATGTCAAATATAAATTATATCGTGTAAAGTTAAATAGTTGAGCTTTTGGAAGTCCAACAATATACATAAATGTTATATGATGTGACCGTGTCTAATGTACATGCAGCTTGTAGAATACATAAATAGACAAAAGTGTAATAAATAAATAGTTGTGTTAGTGTTGTTAATGGACATATGGTTAAGAAGTTAGTTTAAGAAGATATTAGTGCTTGTAAATTCATTAGTGTGACAGTGCTTTATTGTTAATTGGGCTGAAAACATCTATAAATAAGGCATATACTGTTAATTAGATTTGTGAATAGTGAGTAATAAAGACTCTTGTTATTACCTGTTTTAAATCAGTGAAACGCGGTAGTAGTAGCCCGCTACACTGGTGTCAGGCCTGTGTGGGGTATATAGTGATCAATTTAAAAGGAAAAACACACACGTCTATAGACATTTAAGTAGTTTGTATATGCCTGTAACAAGAAACCAAAGTAAGATGGACGCAGAAACTTTAATGAATTTCCTTAAGGATTTTAAATCCGGTATGGAAGAAAAGTTAAGTCAAAATGCTGAGAAGTTGGAAGTGAGGTCAGTTGAACTGGAATCAACCCTTAAGAGTTTAAATACGGTATGGAAGAAAAGTTAAGTGAAAATTCTGCCAAAATGGAAGAGAAGTTAAGTCAAAATGCTGCCAAAATGGAAGAAAAGTTTAGTGAAAATGCTGAAAAAATAGAAAAGTTAAGTGAAAATACAGCCACGTTAAAACAAAGATTAATGGAAAGCGCCATTGCATTGAGAGAAGATTTCACTGAACAGGTAAAAACAGTTGAGCAAAAGTTGGACAGTAAATTGGTAAAAATGGAAGATGTGATGAGGCTGCAAGAACAAGTGATTTCACTAACAACGCGGCCACTTGAATTAGTAAACCAAGTTGTAAATCAGAACATTCCAGAAATAAGAGGCACGGAAGGAAGCGATTCAATACCGTCAAAATTGAAAGTGAAACCACCTACATTCGATAATAAAACACCTTGGCCCACATATTTGAAACAATTTGAAGCTGCTGCAATAGCCAACGGTTGGTGCAACAAAAAGAAGGCTATCTCTAATAGTATTCTACGGGGAAGCTCTTAACATCTTACAAACGATTCCCGATCACCAATAGAATGATTACAGCCTCTTAACATAGAAGCTTGAGATGAGATATGGAGACGCTCACCTTCAACAGGTTTACCACGCACAAGTTAAAAACCGCTTGCAAAGGACAAGTGAAAGCCTGCAACAATTTGAAGCTAACATCGCCAGATTAGTTGGATTGGCATACCCAACGGCACCAGATAGCTTCCTTGAACAACTGGCTGTTCAAACATTTGTGGATGGCGTTAAAGATGGCGAAATACAGGAAGTTCTAAGATTAGCACGGCCAAAAATGTTAGATGACGCACTGGCTCATGCGCTGGAATTTGAAGCAGCTAAGCAGACCCCACACAGGATCAGTAACAAAGTTCGGTCTGCCATAGAAGAACCTGGTCAAGCACAGAACAGCATAGAAGAAATAATTAACCGTGTGGCGGAAAGGCTGGAAAGACAACGACCGTTCATTTACATTTCCAATGCTCCACCCGAAGGTACTACATTGGCCAGGAGGCAAGTTTTTTGTTGCCTGAAAATCACAAAAGAAGTGATTTTGGGAATGGATCTCATAAGAGAATATGGGTTTCATGTGACCATGAACGAATATGTGCTACAGATAGATGACGATGAGATTTCATTTCAAGGGACGAGTACCATACGATGCAAGTTCGAATGATTTGTGATATGAAAATACCTGAGAAGGCGGAAATTATAGTAATGGGACGGCCGGGTGGTACGCTCCGGGAAGGACAAATATGCTTGATAGAAGCAACTGAATCGGGAATGGGTCAGGAGGAATTACTGATTGGAAGGACGTTGGTAAAGTTTCGAAATATGATACCAGTAAGGGTGCTAAACATTAATCCGCATACGGTGACCCTGAAGAGAGACATGATTGTGGGAAGTTGCATTCCAGTATGCCATATTAAACGTGTGGACGACACAAAAGATAAACCAGCCAACGGTTACTCACAGAAATTGCTGAATATGTTGATACCTTCGTGTCAAGGATTGAACGGCGACCAACTGGGCAATGTAAAAGAACTGGTCGGACGATATCAAGGTGTGTTTGCACTGGACAATAGTGAGAAAGAAAGGACGAATGTTGTGCAACATAAGATCAATACTGGAGATGCGCAACCAATAAGACAACACCCCAGGAGGTTTCCTTTGGCAAAACGTAAGGAATCCGGGCAAATTATCACCGATATGCAAAAACAGAGAGTGATTGAACCCTCGAATAGTCCATGGGCATCCCCGGTAGTGCTTGTCAAGAAAAAGGACGGGTCGACAAGGTTTTGTGTAGACTACCTGCGCCTTAACAATGTGACAAAGAAAGACAGCTATCCTTTGCCCAGAATTGATGACTCCTTGGATACTCTATCCGGATCTAAATGGTTTTCGACCTTGGACTTGAAAAGCGGATACTGGCAGGTAGGCTTGGAGCCAAACGATAAAGAAAAAACTGCGTTTACAATTGGAACTGGATTATGACAGTTCATGGTTATGCCATTTGGATTATGCAATGCCCTGCTACTTTTGATTGATGGAGTCGATACTGCCTGGGCTGTCCTGGAAGACATGTCTGGTGTACCTAGACGATGTGATAGTGTTAGGCCGGTTTTTTGAAGAACATCTTAAGAACCTAGAGAAGATATTCCATAGATTACGCGGTGAAATCTTACATTGAGCCCCAAGAAGTGTCACCTGGAAAAGAGGTGAAATACCTAGGACATATCGTTTCGGAGACCGAAATAAGAGCTGACCCTGACAAAATAAAAACGGTACAAGAGTGGCCTACACCAGCAGATATACACCAACTACGCAGTTTTCTAGGATTGTGCACATATTTCCGACGTTTTATACTTGGGTTTGAGAACATTGCCAAACTGTTAACGAAATTAACCGAAGATGGACAAGAATATGATTGGAATGAGGACTGCCACAGTGCATTTGAACAACTGAAACGGCTACTAGTTACAGCACCAATTTTGAGTTATCCACGGATGGAGGGGAAATTTGTGTTAAATACCGATGCCAGTCACACAGCTATAGGAAGCGTTCTTTCTCAAGTGCAGGACGGACAAAAAAAAGTTATTGGGTATTTCAGCAAGGTCTTGTCGCGGCCAGAAAGGAACTATTGTGTGACAAGAAGGGAGTTGTTGGCCGTCGTCAAATCCGTAGAGCACTTTTATAAGTACTTATACGGCCGTAAATTCCTGTTGAGAACAGACCATGCTGCACTAAAATGGTTACTGCAGTTTCGAAATCCTGAAGGGCAAGTTGCAAGGTGGATAGAGCGGCTGCAGGAATATGACTTTAACGCAGAACATCGTGTAGGAACTAGCCATCGGAATGCAGACGCTCTATCAAGGAGACCTTGTCCGGTAGACTGCAATCATTGCTCCAAGATGGAAGAGAAAATAAGTGTCATCCATAGAATGACGGTAACCGATGATACTTGACAACCCGAAAGAATACGAGAAGACCAGGAGAATGACGCCGAATTGGGACGTATTATTGAGTGGAAAAGTAGAGTACAACGACCAGCTTGGGAAGAAATTAGTATTTCAAGTAGGAGCCTGAAGGCATACTGGGTACCGTGGGACTCCTTGGTAATTGAAAATAGAATCTTGAAACGACGCCTAGAATGTGAAGATGGCACTGCGAGACCCCAAGTGATAGTGCTGAGAAGCAGAGTGCCGGAAGTGTTGCAGCACTTGCACGATAGCATTTCAGGAGGGCACTTTGACGTGAAAAAAACTCTCGAAAGAGTGAGAGAAAGAATCTATTGGGTGAACTGCAAAGAAGATGTGAAGGAGTGGTGCCGGAAATGTGAGTTGTGTGCCTCTGCAAATGGCCCAGTCACAAAAGGCAAAGTCCCAATGAGACAGTATAACGTGGGGAATCCTTTTGAGAGGGTAGCCATTGATATAGCTGGTCCGTTTCCTGAATCAGAGAAAGAAAATAAATACATCTTGGTTGCAATGGATTATTTTACCAAATGGTCGGAGGCATATGCTATACCAAACCAAGAAGCCAAAACGGTTGCAGATGTACTAGTGAGGGAGTTGTTTTGTCGCTTTGGAGTTCCGTTGGAATTACACTCCGATCAAGGTTGGAACTTTGAATCAGCGTTGTTTCAAAACGTCTGCAAGCATCTTGGAATCAGGAAGACTAGAACCACGCCACTTCATCAGATGGAATGGTTGAATGAATGAACAGGACTTTAGGAAAGTACCTGGCCAAAGTTGTCTCTGAACATCAACGAGACTGGAACCAATATTTACATTTGTTCCTACTGGCGTACCGATCTTCAGTACATGACAGCACAAGATACTCGTCCGCTTGCGTAATGCTAGGACGTGAATTGCGGCTACCATGTGTTCTTCAGTTTGGATTTAAACCTGGAGAAGAGATCGCAGGTGAAGATTACGTTAGTAAGCTTCGTGAAAGATCAAATAGCATTCACGAAAACGTCCGAAAGAATATCCAGGCAGCAAGCGATCGAATGAAATCACAATATGACACGAGAGCACAAGAAGGGGGTTACCAACCTGGAGATTTAGTGTGCTTGTACAATCCACAAAGAAAACGTTTTTGAAATTATTCTAATAGAAACTCGACGATTTTCTCTAATTAGGCCTTCCACATGCCATATTCCTGTCTGTTACCGCAGTACACATTGCACCTAGTCCCGGCTTATCGTTCGTCCCTTCACGTCCATTCTTAAATTTTCGACACCATTCCTTGACAGTTGGATACGCAAAACATGCGTTTTCATACACTGCTTGCATTCGTGTATGAATTTCCAATGGTTGCGAACCTTCAGCACACAGAAATTGAATAACCGCACACTGATCACATTAGGTCGGATTGTTAACAACAATCGTCATTTCAAATTCACAATACTTAAAATCGCTGTCAAGTATATACGAGAGAAACTGACCAGTGGGAAGTTTACAAACACCACTAACGTTGCAGAGCGTCAGTTGAGTGATTACAATTGTTTCCAAGGCTAACCTGACCAAAGATGGGTTTCAACTGAACAAGTCTCGTATAAACAATTCCCTTCTGAATGGACCTGCACCTTGAAGAAGTTCTAGATTACTAGAACTGGTAGAATATCTTGAGAATTCCAATGATCTAAAGAGCCGAACTACAGGTTCAACCAAATTAGTGGGATCTATAGTGAGGAACCACACTAAGACAGGTCCCCGAAAGAGGGCAGCAGCTCTTTCGGTACATAGAGAGGCAGAGACCATACGGATCGAAATGGCATTTTAAAACACACTACTGCGATGTGAAAGACAACGGGAAACCACCACATTACCTCTCAAGTACACAGCGTACTTAAATTGTTATTTAAGATGATGTAATCCTCTGGGGCAAACAACTCCGGAAATAAAATAGTCCTTACATGTGATTTTTTCTAATGCTCCACCCGAAGGTACAACATTGACCATGAAGAGAGTTTTTTTTACTTGGAAAATTTCGAATTTTGCCGAATCCTTGCTGTTCCAAGCAAGGTAGGGATCTTTAACGTGCGTGACAATATTCACACACGGGATTTCAATTTTACGAGGGTGTATTTTTGTGAAAAATGCTCGCCTAACATTTTTCAAGCGGACCGTGTCGGGATTCAAACCCCGGACCTTGGACGTAGTAGTCACACACATACCACTACGCCACGGAGCCACCTTGATAAAATAGTCCCCCATTCGGATCTCAGGGAGGGGACTACTTTAGAGGATGTGATCAGAAAGATTGGAAAAGAGTCGAAAACTTTCTGTGAGTCGGAGCGTGGAATGTCAGAAGTATGAAGCAATAAGGTAAGCTAGAGAACCTGAAAATTGAAATGGTTAGGTTAGAATATATATAAAGCTACCTACAAAAGTACGAAAGAGTACTCATGGTTAGATTAGAATCTAAACAGGTTAAAACGGTAATAATACAAGTATACATGCTAGCTACAATGAGGAAGAAGTAGAAGCGATCTACAAAGATATCGAAGACATACTAAGATACGTAAAAGGACATAAAAATTTAATAATTACGGGGAATCTTATCGCAGTGGTAGGTGAAGGTAGAAAAGGAGTGGTAGTCGGTTTATTTGGTTTAGGTACAAGAAACGACAGGGAAAATAGGCTGATAGAATTTTGCGACAAAACAATTTAACCATCATAAATACATTAGTTCAATATCGTGCTAGAAGACAATACACGCTGAGGATGCCAGGAGATATAGGAAGATATAACATAGATTACATTCTTCTTAGTCAATGATTTAGGAATCAAGTAAACGGCTGTAGAAGTTCCCCAGAAACAGATATAGACCCTGACCAAAACATAGTATTTCTAAAGAACGCCCTTACATTTAAAAACTTGAACAAAGTGAAGGGAAAAAGCTCTTTAACTTTGAGAAATTAAAAAGTAAAGATATCCACGAAAGTTTAGAAAAAAGGTCAAATGAATTGCTGAAAGATGTCGGAAAAATTCTGATACAAAAGAAGTAGAAACACAATGAAATAACATTAAATCTAGGTTAGACATGGCGGCCAGAAATATTCTAGGGGAACACACAAACAGAAAATAAGAAATCATGAATAACAAAAGATATCCTGAATTTAATAGAAGAAAGACGAAAATACTAAAATGGACCGGATGAAGCTCGAAAACAAACATACAACGCCATAAAATAGGAAATTATTTGCAAATGCAGGAAAGCTAAAGAGCAGTGAAATAATGAAAGGTGCAAAGAGGTACAAACTAAGATGGAAATAGGAAAGACAGGCTAAGCATATAAACTAATTAGTATGAATTTTAAGGATATAAAACCGCATAACAAAAATATAAGGGGCGCGAAAGGAAACATCATAGAGAAAGTGATTAGATGGCAAGAACATATTTGCAGATGATATAGCGGTATTAGCATCTAGCCAGGAAGAGTTAGAAGCAGTTCTTGATGAAATGGAAACAATTCTAACAGAGAGAACGGTATGAAAATTAATAAAAATAAAACTAAGGTACTAGTATGCTAAGGAGGGGCAAAAAAAATCAAAACCTAGAATAGGAAACGAAAACTTATAGGAGGTTAAGGATTTCTGCTACCTAGGAAGCCAAATAACGCCAGATGGGAAAAGTGCAAAAAATATAAAACAAAGATTAGTACAAAGTCGTGCTAAATTTAACAAAAAAAAAGCAATTACTGTGTTCAAAGACAACAAGCATAGAAACAAGAGAAATATTGTTGAAAGCATATATGTAGAGTACAGCACTGTAGGGTTGTGAAACTTGGACAGTAGGAAAAGTGGACACGAAAAAGATAAAAGCATTTGAAATGCGGTGCTATAGACATATAATGAAGATATTATGAACAGACAAAGTTAAGAATAAAAAGGCTTTAGAAATGGTAGAGGAAGAAACATATATATGGAAAACAGTAAAAAATAGGAGAGATAGGATGATAGGTCACATACTAAGGCATAAGAAAATAGTGCGGAATATATTAGAAGCAGAGATAGGAAAAAAAGAGGTAGAGGTATACGTAGGTTAAAATATTACACACGGATAGTCAAAGATGTAGGCTGTGGGAATTTCAGGAAAATGTGTAGGCTAGCTCAGAATAGAAATCAACGTAGGTACGCCTTCAACCAGTTCCAAGACGGAAAACTTTGACGAAAAAAATAATTGTACTTAAAGCTGATGATTATTATAAGCAACTACAGGTGTTGGTTTTGCAATATTCTCAACTAATGTTAATTGTGCAAAAGGGTTTATTGGAAAACTATTAATTCGGTACATGTCTGCGTTGGACGAATCTTGGTATCCGCAGATTGCTTAACGCCCTTCACAGATCACTGAATATCGGTGAAAAAGGACATATATTTAGAAAACAATAGAAGGGAACCGAGCTGTATATAGGCTGTGGGAATTCTAAGAACCTAATGACGAAAAAATTATTGCACTTAACCTGATGAATTTTATAAGCAACTACAGGTGCTGGTTTTGCAATATTTTTAACTAATCTTGATTGTGCGAAACAATTTACTGGAAAACTATTAATTCGGCAAATGATCAAGTATTGGGGATCTTGGTAGCCACAGGCTGCTTAATCATCTCTAGAACAGGACACGTTTTAAGGAGTTTTTAGGGAATAGTGCGGAATATATTACAAACAGATATAGAAAAAAAAATAGGTAGATGTAGACCTGGATCAGACTATTGCACGCAGATGGTGAAAGATGCAGGCCGTGCGAATTTTCAGGGAAAGGTGTAAGTTAGTTCAGAAAAGAAAACAATATAGGTACGCGTCTGACCAGTTTTAGGAATGAAGACAATGATGCTGATGATAGACAATTATTCTTAAAAATAAGCTTAATGTTTTATGTCAATTAGTAAAGCGCCGAAAGAGTAATATATCTTAATATGAGGATTATGGCCACAAATTGAACAAGCGACAAGAAAGGTGGACCAACACGAATTGATAACTATACATTACGTGATTTCACAAAACAACGACCAAGCACGAAGATGGCGACATCCTTTTAAACAAGGTATAAAGAACTGTGACAATATAATGACCTCAAATCAGGCACGTGACTGAAAAGCTCTTGATCATGTAAATAATGATCATACATTGCTAATGCAACAAAAAGACTTCTAACACGATAATTTTGACCTTAAATTAGGTATATTGCTAGAAAAGCTTGCAAGCCTGAATCGATTACAGAAAATAAGGCATCTTGCGCATTACCAGAAAGATTACTAAAAACAGCAATGCTCACCAGTTAGACAAGTAGCAAACATAACACCTTGTTACGTATAATTTTTGGACCTCAGAATATCTAGCAGGTAATCCACAGAAAATTCCGTGAATTTTAGAATCATCATCATCAGAAAGTAATGAGGAAGAACTTACTTTTTTACAAAAAATTTCGCCACAATACAACCGCGAAACAAACTGGAAGTTAAGTAAATTAATTGACAACATTCGTTGTTCCAAAATTTGCAAGATGTTCGCTTGACATTTTTCTACTCGGAGCATTATGCATTGCACTGAACAGAGCGTTGAAAACTGGAACTGCACTAGTACGAACTAGATATTCTCAACCGAAATCGCTATAAGTCAGCTAACTGTAAAGAAGATTCCTAAAAGCAAGTGTTAAACCTGAAATACTCAATCACGCTTTTAAATGCTCACAAAACAATTTATTACGGCAAAACTGTAACTATACCGTTTACAATAATGAAAAAACAAATATATAGTCATTACACAAAATTTATACGACGTTTCTAAATCTATAGCACACACTTTTTTAACACAAATACACAGTACAATCTTAAACAATTATTAAAAATCAACTATATTATAACTCAAAGAACTAAAAAAAAAACGAAATCTAAACACATACGTACTTGTATGTACGTTCATCAATTCATGCAATAACTTACGAATGTTTATGTATAAACCTTCACTCCAGTATAGTTTTTCAGAAGGGTTCTATATAATTTTTTTTCTCTGAACAGGCGATTCATTATTGTGCGATTAAAGGTTGCTCTTTACTTCAAATTGACTTTGTCTACTTAAACATGGTTAATTCCAATCTAACAGTTGACTATCTATGGACCCAATGTGCTCCTAAAATGAAATTGACCCACTTCACAGGAAATTATCTGAACATACTCAAGCTACTCTGCTTTGTTCGCTAACCTCTATTCAAGGTACTTGACCTACCAAAACGGCATGTTGAGGGTTTGAATGGTATAAACGAAGTGCTTTATGGAAACTGAATTTTTAGATCATTCGAGACCTTGGAAAATTTCAGACAGATGAATCAAATGGGCATGCCTCTTGTCGTCCTTTCCTACCTAACTTATATATATATATATATATATATATATATATATATATATATTGTAATGTTAGTAGGGGTTACAAGGGTTCTAAGGGTTGTTGTGTGTTGAAGGTAGGGTATGCTAAATAAAGTAAGCCATATATCAGATCCCGTAATTTAAAAATGTAATTTTGCCGTACTTTACATACGTTAAAGTATTTGAAATGTTAGTTGGAATGTAAGTGCCAAGACGTAAATTATAATGACTTGATGACGTGATAAAACACACAGTATTCAAGGTTTTATACTGAGTTGTAGTTTAATAGGCCATTGAACGTGTAACATCAAAATTATAAGTAATAGCATTGTCAAATATGATTGAAGGGTTGTGCGATATTTAGGACCAATGATTGAATATTATGTATAAAAATAGGAAAGTGCAAAAAACAAAGTTTAAGGTATTAGTGACACTAACTCGGTGATACGACGTTATTGGATGGTTTTTATATACAATGTAATAAAGAGTAGGCAGATGAATATTGTAATTATCACCTAGGATAAGTAAACAAGGGAGTCGATTTCGAAATATTTTTGTATTAAGACGTGTTTATAAAACTGCGCTAAGTGGTTTTGAATATTTTTGGATTAAATAAAGGAGTTTGAATTGTACGAATTTAATTTATAAAAGAAGAGTAAAGAGAATCAACAGTAAATGAATAATTAATAGCGGCGACGAGTAAAAGTTAAGATTGGAATTAGTGCGACAGCGAACCGGCGGAAAATAAGATTGAATTGGAACGAGATTTATATAGGCAGAAGGCATCGAACAGGAATTATAAGAGTGAAGAATATATAAGGAGTGAATTGGATATGGTTTTATGTGTAGCAGGGCGTTGAGTGGTAAACAGGAACAAGGATTGATTTGGAACAAGCGGAGTAAACAGGAACAAGGATGGATTTGGAACGAGTGGTTTTAAAAAGAAGCGAGAATTGAATTGGAACGAGCGAAATGAACAGGTACAAGGATTGATTTGGAACGAGTGGTTTTTAAAAAGAAGCGAGAATTGAATTGGAACGAGCGGATTAAGGGCGGAAGTATTGATTTAGAAAGAGAAAGCAAAATTAGAAGACAACGTAAGAGTAGCAAGTGGAATCGTACGAGTCAAAGAAGAAATAACACCGGAAGAATTAGCGCAGGGGAAGTAGATACAAAAGGGTATTCTAAATTCTAAATTCGGGTTATATTTATTTTAGATTTGGGCGCAGCAAAATTGAGTCATAGATACCTGGAGGATAGACGGCAGTTTTCAAAGTGATAGTGAAACCTTGTGAAGGCGCATACGGCGATAAGGATTTTGAGCCAGCAGTCATAGAGGCCGTTAACGACGTATAGAACAGGTAAGTACTGTGTGATATAACGTCAAAGTCAGAAATTTTGTGGTAGTAATTAATTTGGCACAAGGCTACGTGGATCATATAAAATTTGGCATATACAAAAGTAAATTATAAAAAGATACTAAAACAAAAGATAGTGCAGTTTGGTTGGTGCATTGCACATCTACTTACCACTGAACTCACGGTAAGTAGGTGGATACCCTGGGAAGAAAGAGTTTGCAAATAGTCGAGGCATATTTAACACAGTTTTGTTATTAACCAACCAAACGTTGCTAAAGCACGTAACATAAAAAAACTATTTGCACATCATATAAAATCATTAAATTAATTAAGAAAAGGCGCGAAAAAGAGCGGGGTGCAGCATAAGAATATATATATTTTCCTTCTTTCAATTACTAGCTCGATTTGAAATGATCATTTGGGCTTTACTTAAAAAGTCTAGGTTATTATTTCATCTTATTAATTGCAATACGTTAGTATTTATCAACTTACCTTGTGTAAAAAACTACTTATAATATTTATATATTAATATTTGGCTTATAGCCGTGATTTTGAGCGTTGCTTCCTGTCTATATCTGACATAAGTCAAAAACTTAACAATTTCAGATATGATTGACAAAAATGCTAAACGTAATTGAAAGTTAGGTTTATATATGGTACTGTACACGATTTAAATTTGTAAATTTCCCAATTATAGCCATCGGCCTCGGTAGCGTAATTGGTAAACGCACAGTTCCGGCAAAAACTGAGATGCAGGTTCAAATCCTGTCCAAGACCTTATATTTTCCTTCTTTCAATTACTAGCTCGATTTGAAATGATCATTTGGGCTTTACTTAAAAAGTCTAGGTTATTATTTCATCTTATTAATTGCAATACGTTAGTATTTATCAACTTACCTTGTGTAAAAAACTACTTATAATATTTATATATATATATATATATATATATATATATCACACAAAACTATATATGACCTGTCTTTGTTCTTAGACGATGAGGTAATCTGGCGCCATTATTTCTTTGTAGACAAAACGAAATCAGGACTATAATAATTACAACTATGACACCATTTCTAAGTGACTGACCTACTAATTCAACAACCATTGACTATGAATCAAATATGATGTAAAATAATTTTCGCCTAGATTAGAACTTATAGAAACTGATAAGAAGAAATGTGTTTATAATTATTTCTAAGGCAACGTTACAACGCGAACAATGGTCAGGTATTACATTACTCTAAGGAATGTAAGTAAATGAAAAAGAAATCAAAAATAAGCAATATGTAAGAGTCAGAGTCGCGTATTAAATCATTAAAAATGACTCACTGAAAAAAGCTAATGACGTTCAAAAGTTGCATAATTAAGTAAGACAATAAAATGGGTACACTAATTTAACTAAACGATGAGGATCCAGTAGGAGAAGGAAATATTTATAAACAAAATCTGTTTCTTGGTAACCCTTGGTTATTTCTTGAAACTAAACTTGAAAAACTAAACTCTAAACTAAACTCGTTTTATTAAACGGTAATACAGATTTGTTGAGGATTTAAAGCTATTGGGAAATGTAATCTTAGAGGATACGTGGCGCTTAATTAATATTGAAATTGTTACTTGAATGCTGGTAAAACATAAAATGTTATTAAAATTTGTCAAAGATTATGATAGCTGGACCGGACGAGTCAAGAACCGCATGGCTATTAAATAAAGATACAAAAACACTTAACGTGTTGGTGGGAATCCTCACTGGCTATTTCAGATTACACAGACACCTGGTCCTGTTGGGTATCGAAGTAGAGTGCCCAACTTGTGAAAGGCGAGAAGAAACTATTACCCACTACATAAGGGAGTGCGAGGGGTATATCAGGTTAAGGCATAAGTTCTTGGGCTCATTCAGCATGTTGCAGGAGGAGTTAATCTCCCTTCCTTGACCAGACATGCTGACTTTCATTAGAAAAACTGGGAGGTTTGCAATGAGAGGGTTGAAAATAAAGGAACCTGATAGTGAGGATTAGGGAGGTGGTCATAGAAGTTAGTAAAAATGGCCAAAGGTCCTATTTGGTGGACCACTTTCGTACCCCCTAATTGGCTACTGCTACTAATTCAAATTTGTATGTATTTATTATTTTTTTAGTTAAATTAACATTTCAAAAGTACACAATATCATTTTCAAAGAAAATCAGCAATAAATATTGATATATTGCAAAATTTTCTAAAATTTGCAGCGAACAGTTATATTTAAAAATTTTGGAATATAGTATATTATGTTAAAAATATTTTAAATGACATACATTTCACGATCTTTAATTAACGTAGCAAAATTTTAAACAAAACCCTGCACATGTAGTAACAAATAGGCTTTACAATTAAGTGATATTTACAGCTATTTTGAACGGTTTTATCTAATTTTGCAATTTGATGGTTAAAATACAACAAAACCGTTAAATAATGTATGCAAGTCCCACCAAATTCGTATTCATAATGTTTAACTTCTGTAATCATCTAAAATCTTTTAAGCAACCCCAACGAACGAATCAAATATGATTAACTGTAAATGAGAATTTCGGTCTTCTTAAACTTTACCTACAACCCTAAAATCAATAATTAAAGATATAGACCTATAATTATTTTAGGCATAATTATTCTTATTATTTACTAGGTTAAACGTAACTAATAACTATTTTAGAAAATTATGCACACTAATTTTTCTGCACGTATGCATCAGTAAAATATTTTACATAATTTTTTCGATCTTCATTATTTAAAGTTTTTTATTGTTAATATATTTTAGTAATCAAATGTGATGGGGTATTTATTAATTAGTTTTGTAAATTCAAGCAACAAATACAAACAGGAAAAGGTTGTATAAATTGCCAAAATTATTACCTTTTACATTTATATTCCAATGATAATTCTTAGTGTAACATATGTATTTTTAGTTAAATACAGTAATTTGTTCCGCTGTCGATATGACATACACGTTCGAAGCTTTCTAAAATAACAACCTTCAATCCCTACTTGTTTTATTGAAGCATTGCTCACTAGATGCTGCACAAGTTAAGAAATTTAATTATAACCTGTATTTTAACTTTATTATTCTGATGTGTGCTGCCAGCTATAACTCAAATTTCCAAAAGCTGGAAAAATGAAAAATTATTAGTACGATGGTGGTTCGTGCTGGTAGTGCATTGTGCGGGTATTTTAAATTTTTTACAAAAGTTGATATAAGTACCATCAATTATTTTCAGAATTGTTGGATCTCAAACTACGTAAGATTTTATTAAAACAGTGGCAACTTTTTCTGTTTAAGTGAGGAACTGTGATTTTGTTTATGTAGATTCCATGAGTATTATTTTTGGATTATCTTTTCAATTATATAATTTGCCAAACATTCTTCATCTGTGTCTTCAACTAATCATCGTCATGTTTATGGAATTTTGAAAGAAACCAGGTAGGATATTGTAGGGTTAGAGTAGAGGTTTTTTGACAGTATAGGTTAGAATTACTTTTGTGGCCTTCGTTTTTATAAATTTGGCAGCGTATTTGAAGGATATTTTATTTTAATTTTATTAACCAAGTTCTAATATTCCGCATAATTTATTCTAATATATTTATATATGCATTACGCACTTACACCAATTTTTTGTAATGCTTAAATGTGGAGTGATTATAAATAATGGTTTGCAGGGACAACAAATATAGTTTATATAAAAATACTATTGACTAAAATCATTTCGTATTTGATTTGCTTAACACCAACATTATCACTTTCGACCAAACAAAATTGAAAACTAAAATATACACCTTTCTCTGTAGCAGAATTAGAGAGACTGTGAAAATTGGTAAGTTTTCTTCTCTCTAGAGGTATTGAGTGTACTGAAGTGCAAACTATTTTGTATTTTTCAGTCAAACGTAACAATAACAACCAATCTGCCCTAATTGTTTACTTATGCTACAATAATTATGCCTATATAATTCGTGACTTTCCTGTTTTTCTTCAGTTACAGTTATATTAGGCATCTCTTAATTGAGAGTTTGAGTCTGCTTGTGCAGAAGTAAGTTCTGTATTTGCTATAAAACACTTTTTGATTTTAATTGACCATATGATCTACACATTCAGAAGTGATCCACATCTTGTCCTGATGATGTCTTTTTCAAAAGTGAACGAGACTTCCATTTTATTAGATTTATTGTAACACATTCAAGCAGAACATGTATAATTAATCAAGGAAATTAAATTCAAATTATGCAATTTGAATTTTGTTTCTACCCAGATATGAACTTATAAAATTACAAGTTGTGGGGATAATAATGCATTAATGCTTTGTTGTGGAAACAAAATCAATATAGAAATTTGCGAACTGTTAATGTCGGTCAGAATCTTAAGGACAATGAAAAATTGGTAACTTCTGTTTTATTTGCCAGAAATATGAGGTGCCTTGGAATTATTAGTATTTTTTTGTAATCAGCCAGTTGTTCCATGTCAAACACATGCTAAGACATCCTTTGTTGCTTATCAGTTGAATTCTTCGTAACTACATTTTACCAAATGGATCACTTTTCAATTCGCAAATTGTTTGCTCTATGTGTAAAATGAATAGCATATATGAGACTAGTGTTTGGCATCTTTCTTTATATTTTCGTCCTTCCTTTGATCGTCTATTGTGAGTCAAGTTGTTCGTTTTTGGAAGATATTTGCAATTTATTTTTCTTACTGTATATTTCAAACCTATTTCTTGGCACATGACAAACATTAAAGGAGAATAATCGAGTATCGACCACTTAAGCAAAAAATTCATAGTTAGGTTATAATTGTAGTTACAAACTCGTGTATTTAAAGGTATGCTGAAAAATGGTTATGTTTAATATAACCACCAACAATTATTTTTTAATTATAGTTCCTTTTTTGTACAATGAAAAAAATCGAAATTGTATATTTAGTGGATAATATAGACCTGTCAGGTAAAATTGATCATTACGTCAGGTAATAGCAACCAAATAGTTTTATTAACTCCTTTACAAAGTAAAACAAACAGAAGTTGATAAACAAATAAAATATATAATCAACATCAAGAAGAGATATAAACTTCAGCTTTTTCGATGCCTGTGCAGTCAGCATGAGCCCAAGAACCAAAGAACCACAGCTCGTTTATCATTCCAAAATCTTGGCATATGAAACATTTGTCATCTTTTCCAGCATTACTCTTCTTCTGTCATGTACGGACAACATATCGCTTAAGGTTCTTCAATTTCTCCTATTTATTCTCTTCTTTTCTTCCCTTTTTTTCCTATTTCATCTTTCACCAGAGTCAAAGTCGTAATCTTTGAACGCTGGATTTTGCATGACGAATTTGTAGTTTTTATTCTTGGTAACGGCAAAAGATCTGAATTTTGGTGCAAGGATCTCATCGTCAGTTATTTGGTCATCGACATGCTCCTCGAAATCTATACATGTGTTGGTAGAAGAAGAAGATATTTGAAATCGATTACTACTAGAACTAGATGGTCCAGGCCTAGGCGTCGGTGTTTGATCATATTATCCCGACACGGTCCGCTTGAAATGTTAGGCAAACATTTTTCACAAAAATATACCCTCGTTCGGATGAGAGGTAAAATGAAGGTCCCGTGTGTGAGTGTTGTCACGCACGTTAAAGATCCCTACCTTGCTTGGAACAGTAAGGTTTCGGCAAAATTCTAAATTTTTCAGGTAAAAAAAAACTCGCTTCCTGGCCAATGTAGTACCTTCGGGTGGAGCATTGGAAAATCACATGTAAGGTGTTTGATCATATTTGGATGGTTCAGCTACACGAGATGTTTGATTCGAACCTTTGTAACATGTCAATTTACCTTTCTCTTGCCATGTTACATTGTGGTCCAATTTCCTTCAATATAAAAGCAATTTTCGTCTTAAGTTTATACTAATACCGTTTACAATCACAGTTTAGTTTTGATTTGTGTAACATTTCCCTGTAGTATTATTAAATAATACACTAAATACATCTATCTTTAGTCTTAATTTAATATTCTTTTCTTTGTATAAACAATATAAATAATTAAGATCAGATGTAATTTTCCTATTGGTTAACCTTTGAATAATATCCATAAATACACAACTGGTATATATATATATATATATATATATATATATATGAATCTAGCATTCAGGATAGTTTTCGTGTTTTGCCCCTCTCTCAAAATGTGTGGTTATCTTCATTAAAGCAGAACAAAATTTCCGTTGGTCTTGATATCAAACTGTCTTCTTGAGCACATGCCATTTTCCGATAAAGATGTTCTTTCTAATGCTATGATGTCGTACCTGGTATGTAAAAGGTTTCTTTGCTTATTCGTCCTAACATACATAAATATCATTTTAGAATATAAGCAAAACACTTATGAAGAGGGCGTACCTAGATAACCCGTTCATAATGTTAATGGATGGTAAGCTGTTTATAGATAAATTTTTAGACTGTTCCTCGTGACGAATTGTAATATTTCGTTATTGTAACACGTTTATTTTCTAGGGTCCTATGGTGGTATATCTTACCGTAGCATATCCTCTGATGGCGTGTCCTACCGTATAGCATATCCCTGGTAGCAAATTCCTCTGATGAGATATCGTACCGTAGCATATCTTCTGATGCCATCCTTTCCCGTGGCATATTCTTTCCTGAAATCTCGTCAGGTGATATATTCTTGTGTAAAATATTCTCTGATGGAGAATTTAATTATCTATGCTAAGCTATCTAAGCCTATGCATTAATTTTACTACCTACAAAAACTACCTTTTATCGTTTAAGAATGTTATATTGACGTTTTTAAGTACCTTCTAAAATAAATCAAATGTTCGCTGATGAAACATATGGCTGTGGAACAAACAAGGATTCGCCCTTACAAATTAGAAATTTGACATTAACAACCAATATAATTAACAATGGTGTTTGTCTCAACAACAGTAACAAAATCCTATGGTTCTGAACAAGCCGTAAAGCTCAACATTTAAGTATATGTTTCTTTTCATATATCTGGAATACAGGTAACAGTTTATCTTATTTATTTCTGTAACGGAAGGACGTGCATGCATTACGTTTTAAATCTCAATTGTCTGAAAAGTTATGCATGTAAAAATATAGTCATAACTCAATTTATCGATTACCTTAACTAATTAAATATTATCTTTGCCTTGCTATATAACCCATTGACTTGTAAACAAGAAAGCTTTCCTGAAACCTTTTTTTGTGAATTTTGGGGTTATGTTCAATTTAAACGTTCATTTTAAATTCTCTTACGTAATGTTAAACACTACAAAGTGTATTTATGATTTCCTTTTATTAAGAGCGTTAATTTGAAATTGTGTGTAAGCATAATAATAAATTTAGATTTTCTAATATCTTATCTCGTAGAGTTTGAGACAATATTTAAATTATGAGAGTGTAGATATATAAACTACACATAGTGATTTTATCGTATAAAAATTTGTTTGTTAGTAAATAACAATATATATTTAATTTTTTTATGAATGTTATTAACTAAACGTCAATATATAAGTTGTATTAAGGTATTTTCTTTTGTCACGTTCTAAATTGCATCCCTTTAACTTGTCTGGGTAAAATTTAACCTTGTTCTCTAAACCCCTGAGATATAGTCTTTTGCAATCTACCGCAGCCACAAACGGTCGACGATAGTCCCGCCAGAGTTTTATTTAGACTCTGTTGTACATCCATTCCTACCTGTAAAAAGGGAGGGTGCACATGGCACCCAACGCTTATTTTTTTACATATTTTTACCTTAATGTTCAACACATTAGCAGCCAACGTGTATTCTTTCTAAATTTTTCTTAACGTCGCATGGCGCCCAACGATTTTTTTTTTCTAAATTATTCCCCAACGCAACATTGCCGCCCAACGATTATTTTTTTAAATTTTTTTTCCAACGTCCCTACATAACGCCCAACGTAACTATCTATTCTACATTTTTACCTTGATGGACAATACCTTGGCGCTCAACGCAAATTTTTTTCTCTTTACAACGTACATTAACACTTTGACACCCAACGTCTTTGTATTTTTTCCAATTTTTACCTTAATAATCAACGCCACCTTGGCGCTCAACTAAAAAATTGTTCCCTTATTAGTCGATACCTTGACGCCCAACCTTTATTTTTTCTACATTTTTTTTACTTTAACGTTCAATACTTTAGCAACCAACCCTACAATTTCTTCTAAAACTTTTCTCTATATGCCAATAAGTTGATATCCAATATTTTTTTCATTACATATTTTCCGTTAAACGACATCCCTTACTAAACAACCACTATAGTTTTAAACTCACTACAATAGTACAACATATTATCTTATAGAACACTTTCTACAATACAAATTCACAATATACCTACCTTTACCGATTTATGAAAATATTTTTTCATTACTCATTACTTAGAGATACCTTCACAATTTTCTTGACTTTTTGTTTCAATATGAAACTGGCGCCCAACAAAACAAATAAATTAAAACCAAAACATAACTTATAAGTACCTAAAAATAAATTTCACTAAAACAATCTCTTTTTCTCAAAAAAAAAATATTCTCTTACACTTTTAAAATGGAAGATAATTTTACCGCAGATGGCGGCACACCTCAAAAAAATATCTGGTACCGTAGACTTACCCATTTTTGTAGGAAAACTTTGTCGTTTTGTTACCTGTTCAGTTGTTTCCTCACTCTCGCATTCATTTATTTTTGGCACTGATTTCGCACAAAAAATTGAACTTACCTTAGACTTTAGAAATAATTCCTGGGAAGTTTTTTCATCAACCAGTGAAACAGTCCCTTTAACAATTTGTAACTCATACACAAAAATCCCTCAATTACATAATAATCTTTGTTCATTAGAAGATTTATCTTCAAATGAATTTTCTCAAGCTAAAAAAATTATTGATTCCTTTCCTAGAATTGCTAGTACAGACAAAAAATTAGGTCGTACTGATAAAATATCTATGCATATCGATACTTGTGATCATAAACCAGTACGAAAACGGCCCTATCCCTTATCGCCATATACCTATGTCTAGAATATTAAATGAAAAGTTAGACGAAATGTTAACTTTAAATGTTATGCCAGAAGATAAAGAGGCATATGCCGTTGACCACCAAGGTCTTTTCGCTCTTTCTAAAGAAATCCTTAATAAACTTCATTCAGCATACAAAAGTATGGCTAACAGATACACTCTCTGTCGCAGAGAAATTTCATTTAAAGTCGGAGATACTGTCTGGAGAACAAACAAAATATTATGTAGTGCATCAGATGAATTTTCCTCCAAGCTTGCACCAAAATATATGTTGTGCACTGTTAATAAAAAACTGTCAATCTTGTATATAACCTCACTAAACCTGATGGGTCAAAATCGAATAATTGGCACATCAAGGACTTTAAACCTTATACTGGTACTGACATAAATTAATTTTTGTTGTATAATATCCCCCCCCCCATGCCTCTATCTATTAATTTTTGTTATCTAATTCGTATAACCAATTATAGCTTTATTTTCTTCTCTACATTTTTTCTTCCCTTAATCATGTCACCAATGAGTGGATAGACCTTACCGATTATGACTTCCTCGATTTTTATCCTACCGATTATGTACCCCTTTGGGACGTTTGATACGCGTTAGTTATCACACCACTCATTGTTGTTCTTTTTCAATTTTCTTCATGATGAAATTTCTTTTTCTGCAAACACATTTAAATTTTTTATTCTTCCTCTCTTCTCATTTATTTTTTTACCGTATTACCTTACTACAAAACAATATTTCCTAAGTCATATTTTTTTTCTCTTTGGTCCGGGGCAGTTAAATATGTCAATTTACCTTTCTCTTGCCATGTTACTTTGTGGTCCAATTTTCTTCAATATAAAAGCAACTTTCGTCGTAAGTTTATACTAATACCGTTTACAATCACAGTTTAGTTTTGATTTGTGTAACATTTCCCTTTAGTATTATTAAATAATACACTAAATACATCTATCTTTAGTCTTAATTTAATATTTTTTCCTTTGTATAAACAATATAAATAATTAAGATCAGATGTAATTTTCCTATTGGTTAACCTTTGAATAATATCCATAAATATACAACTGGTGTATATATGAATCTAGCATTCAGGATAGTTTCGTGTTTTGCCTCTCTCTCAAAATGTGTGGTTATCTTCATTAAAGCAGAAAAAAATTTCCGTTGGTCTTGATATCAAACTGTCTTCTTGAGCACATGCCATTTTCCGATAAAGATGTTCTTTCTAATGCTATGATGTCGTACCTGGTATGTAAAAGGTTTCTTTGCTTATTCGTCCTAACATACATAAATATCATTTTAGAATATAAGCAAAACACTTATGAAGAGGGCGTACCTAGATAACCCGTTCATAATGTTAATGGATGGTAAGCTGTTTATAGATAAATTTTAGACTGTTCCTCGTGACAATTGTAATATTTCGTTATTGTAACACGTTTATTTTCTAGGGTCCTATGGTGGTATATCTTACCGTAGCATATCCTCTGATGGCGTGTCCTACCGTATAGCATATCCTGGTAGCAAATTTTCTGATGAGATATGCAGTAGCATATCTTCTGATGCCATCCTTTCCCGTGGCATATTCTTTCCTGAAATCTCGTCAGGTGATATATTCTTGTGTAAAATATTCTCTGATGGAGAATTTAATTATCTATGCTAAGCTATCTAAGCCTATGCATTAATTTTACTACCTACAAAAACTACCTTTTATCGTTAAGAATGTTATATTGAGTTTTAAGTACCTTCTAAAATAAATCAAATGTTCGCTGATGAAACATATGGCTGTGGAACAAACAAGGATTCGCCTACAAATTAGAAATTTGACATTAACAACCAATATAATTAACAATGGTGTTTGTCTCAACAACAGTAACAAAATCCTATGGTTCTGAACAAGCCGTAAAGCTCAACATTTAAGTATATGTTTCTTTTCATATAGAAAAAAATTTCCGTTGGTCTTAATATCTTTTTGAGCACATGCCGTCTTCCGATAAAGATGTTCTTTCTAATGCCATGATGTCGTACCTGGTATGTAAAAGGTGTCTTTGCTTATTCTTCCTAACATACATAAATATCAGTTTAGAATATAAGCAAAACGCTTATGAAGAGGGCCTACCTAGATAACCCGTTCATAATGTTAATGGATGGTAAGCTGTTTATAGATAAATTTTTAGACTGTCCCTCGTGACGAATTGCAATATTTCGTTATTGTAACACGTTTATTTTCTAGGGTCCTATGGTGGCATATCTTACCGTAGAATATCCTCTGATGGCGTGTCCTACCGTATAGCATATCCCTGGTAGCAAATTTTTCTGATGAGATACTGTACCGTAGCATATCTTCTGATGGCATGCTTTCCCGTGGCATATTCCTTCCTGAAGTATCGTCCGGTGATATATTCTCGTGTAAAATATTCTCTGATGGAGAATTTAATTATCTATGCTAAGCTATCTAAGCCTATGCATTAATTTTACTACCTACAAAAACTACCTTTTATCGTTTAAGAATGTTATATTGATGTTTTTAAGTACTTTCTAAAATAAATCAAATGTTTGCTGATGAAACATATGGCTGTGGAACAAACAAGGATTCGCTTTTACAAATTAGAAGATTGACATTAACAACCAATATAATTAACAATGGTGTTCGTCTCAACAACAGTAACAAAATCCTAGTGATTTTATCGTATAAAAATTTGTTTGTTAGAAAATAACGATATATATTTAATTTTTTTATTAATGTTATTAACTAAACGTCAATATACAGTGCTTCCCAAAAGTAACGGATATATTCGATTAAATGATTATTGACAATTTCTGAGTAAAAAGCTCCGACACGTTGATTTATAATTTTAAATGGCAATGTACCCCCTGTTATACCTCAATTAAGAGCATTTTTCATGCAGAAATAAAATTTTACAAAAAATTCTAAATCGGTTGATAAATAACTGTTTTATTCAATAAAAACTTTTTCGCCTAAAGTGCCAATTACCGGGTATGCCTTTACAAACAAAAAGTTTGTAAAGTGTCAAATAAGTTTAGTGAAAGTACGTTAGTTAAGTGCGTGTTGCTTGTTTAATAATAAGTCAGTTTTATTCAATAAACAAAACTTGAATAAAAAACAAAAACAAACCCAATTTAAATTAAATGTTCAAACTGCTGTCCGTTAGTCGCTAGGCAGTATCCTAATCTCGAGACAAACTCTTGTTGAACTTTGTTTACTATCTAAGGTTGACTGGTTACAGAAACACGAACTAGAAAATTCAAAATAACCAGTTAATAATTAACCCGTTCTAGGCAGATCCCTCAAATCCAATAACAACCGCGATTATACGGAATACACCACGCAAAACAAAAATACACTAGCTACCATTTTAAGGAATGACCTCCAATTTAATTCACGATTACCAGCAAATAAGGCACGAAATTTGTTGTATTACTCGACTTATCAACTCATTGATAACATCAAGGACTTTGCATTAAATTAGTAATGCAAATAATTGCATCATTTGAAATGATTTAATTTAAGTTAAAAATAACATGTAACAAACTGTTACTAGGTACTTTATTCTGAGAAGAAATTGAAATCTATTCATAGGATGTATTCCAATAACCTCAAAACCTCGGAGTTCCTTTTCTGTAGTTTGCTACCATGTTGTATGCATTTCAAATAGCTCTGCAATACCAGTTTGCAAAATTTGTTCTTGTTGTTTTGATATAATATATCTATCACACTCTTGGTTATAGGCGGTCTTTAGTGGACCGATAAAACAGACATCAAGAGGTTGAATACGGTGTGATGTATAGGGTGGGAGTGATTTCACTGTAATACCATTTTTTTCTGCAAAAATTGTATATGGCTAAGCTGAAATGGGTGGAATGGTTATCCATAAATAATAGAACCTGATCAATTGTGGTAGATTTTGTAAACGTTGTATCCACTCTGTAAAAATATCTTCTGTTATTCACTCTGATTTAGAACATTTGTATGTGGCACCAGTAGGTCCATTCTTTCCCAATGCCTTCTTTCATTCGCTCTTTTTTGAAAATGAACAGTGGTGGGACAAAACTACCTGCAGCACTCATTGAAACAACAGTCACTAGCTGTCCTCTTTTCCCACTTGTAATGGTGGCTACGTGTTTTTGACTCTTCTTAGCTACAATACGATCTGGCACATGAACATTAGTAATGCTAGTCTCGCCGACATCAGTACAGAGTTTAATGTTGCTTCTTATTTATTAAAAGCTAGAACTATATTTAAACTGGTAACTTCTGGTTTTCAGAGGCTTAAGGTTGGATTACGACACTGAAATGAATACAGCCAATCTTTACCACATGTGTTTTTCTTATTGAAGTTGTGCTTCAGTCGATATGCTTCTGCACATTCATATGCAGACTTTAATTTTAGTTGCTGGGAGTCTATAAAAAACTTTTGCCATGTCAATAATATGATTTGGAAGTTCAGCTCTTGCTTACCACTGACCAGTGATTTTCTACCCAATTTGTATTTTCTTAGATGAAAGCGACCCCTTAAATGATTTTGCAAGGTTCCATATTCGTCTCTCATCAAGTTCCCTACACTTGTACGAATATTAACTTTGATGTCTTAATTGTTGTAATTAAAGATCCCTATAGCCAGTCTATGATTATAATAACGGTATATATCCTGCCAAATCAAGTGAGGCATGCGTATGAACTTTTCTTTAATGAATTAATAAATCTTTATTTTATCTCTGACAAAAATCTTATAATCATAGGAGACTTCAACCTACCTGAATTTGCATTTAGTGGCAACAACCTGTCCAGATTGGTACCCCTTAATAATCTTGTAGCTTTCTTTGATCTCATACAGTACAACTACATATACAATCTGAATCAAAGGCTACTGAACCTAGTTTTTTCTAATTTCGCTTGCAACATATCTGAACCAAAGTGTGTTGACCTGCCTATTGACAATCATCATCCACCACTTTGCATTTAAGTACATAAATTACTTGTAAAAAACTATGCTAAAGCAACCAGTAAAGATACTTGCTACAATTTTAAAAATGTCAACTATACTGCCCTTTATGATGATTTAGCTACACTAGACTGGAACATTCTGTACCACTTTGATGACATTGAAGCTGCTACAACTCGCTTTTATGTTTTATTCTTTGAAGTTTTGATTTGCATGTCCCTAGAACGAAAGCCTGTAGGAAGTCTTATCCATCATGGTTCACTAAGGAGATCATCAATCTTATTAACAAAAAGAAATTTTATGGAAGCAATATAAATTAAGTAGTGATACATTAGTATACAACAATTTTAGAATTCTACGAACTAGGCTAAAAAATGCTATGAATATTGCTCACAATAATTTCGTAAAATCAATGAATGACAAAATAAAATCCGATTCGAAGAGTTTCTGGGCATTTGTGAATGATAAAGGAAAGTCAACGAATCAACAAAGATAAATGATCTATGACAATGAGTCCTATTCTGATCCGTATGTTATTTCGAATAAGTTTGCTGAACTTTTCAAATCTGCCTATACTTCCAGCTCCCATACTTCTGATCCTGAACCAGTCTCCTCTTATCCCAATATTGGTGTACCTGTGGTAGAGGAACAGGATGTACTCAAAGCTATTGACAAATTACAATCTAAATATACTGCAGGTCCAGACAACTTACCCTTTCTTGTGATTAAATATTGCAAGTTTCAACTTATCAAACCCTTAACCTTTCTGTTTAATCTCTCTCTCAAATATTCTCAATTTCCTAATATCTGGAAATCTTCTAAAGTACGACCTATCTATAAAAAAGGGGACATCCTGTATAATAAATTATCGCCCTATTGTCATCCTTAATAACTTCAGTAAAATATTTGAATTTGTTCTTTATGATTATATCTACTTTCACTCACATTCAAAAATATGTCTGCAACAACACGGCTTTGTTTCTGGTAGATCTACTGCAACTAATTTACCCAGTATGGCACAATATCTTTCTAAATCTTTAGATGAGGGAATGCAGGTAGACGTGATATATACAGATTTGTCAAAGGCATTTGATCGGCTAGATCACAATCTGTTACTTTGGAAACTGTCTTACATGGGCTTTACACCTCAGCTACTGACCTTTATCTCCTCCTATTTAAATAATAGAAGACTTTATGTTGATTATTTAGGCTCTCATTCCAAACACTTTATTGCTACCTCTGGATTTCCACAAGGCTCTGTCCTTGGCCCCTACTTCTTTATCATGTTCATCAATGATGTTGTTGTTGATATTGATTGTGAATGTTTAATCTATGCAGATGACATAAAATTATTCAACACGATAAGTCAAATAGAAGATTGCTCAAAACTGCAGCAGAATCTAAATAATCTACATTTCTGGTGTATTACAAACAACCTCCCAATTAATCCTGATAAATGTTCTGTTTCAAATTATTCTAGAAAGCATAATATAATTAAATTCCCTTATAGCATGGAAGGTTTAGTACTTCAAATCACCGATAGTGTTTTTGATCTTGGTGTACTGTTTGATGCCAAGTTAAAATTTAATTTGCATATCCTGAACACTATTAGGGCTGCACATAAATCGCTGGGTTTTGTTATTAGGATGGGTAAACACCTCACTATTGATACTCTAAAAATATTATTTTTTGCCTACATTAGGTCGAAATTGTAGTATTGTAGCATAGTCTTGAATTCTTCATATGCAGTCTATGTAAATATGATTGAGAAGATACAACGTCACTTTCTTAAATACCTAGCATACAAGGAGGACTCGGTTTATCCATGTATAGGTTACGACCATAACCTACTTCTACGCAGATTCTCTGTAACTAGACTTAAATCGCGACGTGATTTAAGTGCTGTGGTATTTCTCTATAAAGTAGTTAATAACTCAATAGACACACCCTATTTATTATCTGCTGTAAATTTCCGAGTGCCTACATCTACCAGGGGCACGATATGTTTTATTTAAACACCCCAAGAACCAATGTGCTTAAGTTTTCCCCTCTGTACTTTAAGTGCACAACATTTCAAAACAAATGTAAATCTCTTGATATCTTCCATGTTTCTTTGTCACACATTAAATCAACTTGTCTGTGCACAGATTAACCAATTATTTTAGTGTTCCTTGCCTACCCATCCTTTGCCTTTCCTTGTGTTTTGACTGTATTCTCTTTCAGGTTATGTTTTACGGTTTTCGTTTTTTTCTTGTTTAATTTTATACTTATTGTATTTACTTATTTGACATAATTCCTTTTTAAATTTTTGTATTAATGTTTTTGATTTGGTGCCTACTTTGTAATTGGGTCTAACCTGTTAAGTAGTGTATATAAATAAATATATAAATAAATAAATAAATAAATATGGAATATCAAAACTCTTATTGCTTTTCTTATTGAAACATCTTTCTCTTTTATTGTTGTATACCATGCATTGTCTTCAGACCACGAAGAACGAGCACTCTTTCGCATATATCCTTGACGGGGCATCTGAAAATAATAAACACCATTAGTACAATTCGATCACAGTTCGATCATATCCATCAATGTAGTGTATATGAGTTGATGATCCATTAAATCATCATCATTAGGTCTTCAGTCCTAGAACTGGTTAGACGCGTACCATCATTGTTCCCTATTCTGAACTAACCTACAGATTTCCCTGAAATATGCAAAGTTTGCATCTATAACTGTCTGATCTAGGTCTACATCTACCTCTTTTTTCCTATCTCTGCTTGTAATATATCACATACTATTCCCCAAAAATGCTTTAGAACGTATTCCGCCCTACTATTTCTCTTTTTCCCCAGGTATCCTTGTTCCCCTACTATTTCTGTAACTTATTTGTTATTATCTTTGTCTGTCCATGCTATCGTCCTCATACATCTGGAGCATTTCAAAAGACTGCTACCGTTTTTCTGTCTGTATTTCAGCCTGTCCGTATTTCATAGGCATACTGTGCTGTGCTCCACACATATGTTTTCAACAATTTTCTTCTTATTCTGTTTGTTGTCTTTCCTCATAGGCGATGTTCTTTCTTGTTAGATGCAGTTCGATCACTTTCTATTGTTTTACAGTTATATGCCCTATTTCTCCGACTTTCAATGGTTGTGAAGGAAGGTAAGCAGTCTGTGGCTGCCAAGTTCTCCCAACACTTAACCATTTGGCGATTTAATATATTTTCCAATTTATCTTTTCGCACAGTTAACATTAGTTGCAGGTATTTCGCAGCCATTAGGTTTTCTGTCTCAAAACTGTTTGGACACGTACCTGCACTTATTTATATTCTGAGCTAGCATACATAGTTCCCTGAAATTCTCACACAGCATGTGTATTCAGGTTAATCTTCTTTGGGAATTAAACCACTCATAGTTTTTAAAATCAACTTTATTTACGTTTCGATCCATGACCTAGGATCGTTGTCAAAATTATAATAAAACTTCAAGTTTGACATTTATGACATAAATTGAAGGTGACTTTGATTTATTGATGTTTGAAATATTTGGTTTGAGTATACTAAGCAAAAAATTTTTAAAGTTTAACATAATGATTGCCTTCAATTTGTGTTGCGACCTGGGATCGGCTTTCTTTAGGTAGCCAATACGCTTAACGTGAAATCAGCTGATTAATTTTTATTGGTGAATTTTATATAAATTCAATAACTTGGAATTGGAAAACATTTTTTAACATGTTTCTATTTATACAATTGAGAGGATGGTTATTAAAGAAGTGTGCGATTGCATTATTGAAAGGCTTAAGTAGTAGTTTTTTATATTTATTTTGAGGGGGAAAATTCATTATGATTTAAGTTACCTCTTTGGTAGATTTTAACATGGTTCTGAGGCGACTCTATGGCGGGTTTACACTTGTCAGATACCAATGTTGTTCTATGAAGATTGTATATGGATCTGAGGCGACCCTATGGCGGGTTTACACTTGTCAGATACCAATGTTGTTCTATGAAGATTGTATATGGATCTGAGGCGACCCTATGGCGGGTTTACACTTGTCAGATACCAATGTTGTTCTATGAAGATTGTATATGGATCTGAGGCGACCCTATGGCGGGTTTACACTTGTCAGATACCAATACTGTTCAACGGAGATTGTATATGGTTTTGAGGTAACCTTATTGTGGATTTCTACTTGTCAGATACCAATGCTGTTTTACAAGGATTGTTAATATGCTTATTTTTATGTAATTAGTTATTTTATGTATAAATAGAAATCATGTATGTAGGCTGTATTTCATGTTAATATTGCAAGGAAAACCCAGGAAAAACTTGCAATGCTACCTAGATATTGTGGGTATTTGATTTTCATTTGTTATTTCTTTTAGTAATGGAATCCATTGTTTACTGAAAATCACGGATTCGTTTGCAACGCAGTTATTTTTATGTAGGGTTATATAGGCAACTTCTTTGATTTTGCGTTTTTGGTGGTTTTCTTCTTTTTCTTCTTTTCTTCTTTTCAGGGAGTATGTGTATTCAGCTCGTTCCCTTTCTATTGTTTTCTAATTTTATACCCTATTTTACCGAGATTCAGTGAAGGAGGTTAAGCAACCTGTGGCTACCAAGATCCCCCAACACTTACACATTTGCCGAAATAATGGTTTTCCAGTAAATCCTTTCACACACTTATTATTCGAGAATATTGCCCAAACAATTCTTGTAGTTACTTATAATAATCATCATGTTTAAACAGTTATTTTTTCGTCATTAGTTTATCCATCTTGGGATTGGTTGGATGAGTACCTCCATTGATTTCTATTCTGGGCTAGCCTACACATCTCCCTGAAACCTCTACAGCCTACATCTTTTACTATCTGTGTGCAGTAGTCTAATCTAGGTCTGCCTCTTCTTCTCTTTTTTCCTATCTCTGCTTCTAAAATATTCCGCACTATTCCCTCATGCCGTAGTATGTGGCCTATCATCCTATCTCTCCTACTTTTTACGTTTTCCACATATTTCTTTCTTCCCCTACCATTTTTAGTACCTCTTCGTTCTTAACTTTGTCTGTCCATGATATCTTCATCATACGCCTGTAACACCACATTTCAAAGGCTTCTACCTTTTTCTTGTCCGCTTCTCCTACTGTCCAGGCTTCACAGCCGTACAGTGCTGTGCTCCACACATATGTTTTAAGCAATCTTTTCCTTGTTTCTATGTTTGTAGTCTTTGAGCACAATAGTTGCTTTTTCTTGTTAAATGTAGCACGACCTTGTGCTAATCTTTGTTTTATATCTTTTGTGCTTTTCCCATCTTGCGTTATTTGGCTTCCTAGGTAGCAGAAATTCTTAACCTCTTGTAAGTTCGTGTTACGTACTTGTATTCTTGTTTTTGATTTATTTTCCCCACCTTTGCAAACTAGAACTTTAGTTTTAGTTTTGTTAATTTTCATACCGTATCTCTCTGTTAGAACCGTTTCCATTTCATTAAGAGCCGCTTCTAACTCTTCCTTGCTAGACGCTAATACCGCTATATCATCTGCAAATCTAAGCATATCAATTTTTTGTCCCTGCATAGTAATTCCAAATGTCTTTCTGCATTTGACAGTATTCATTGCCTCTTCTATGTACAAGTTAAAAATCAATGGGAATAGGGCACATTCCTGTCTCACCCCTTTCCTAATGTTTACTTCTCTACGTTCCTGCTCTAATTCTATTACTGCTGTTTGCTCTTTGTATAAGCTATGTACTATTCGTCTATCCCTATAACTCATTCCAATCTTTTTGAGTATTTCAAACATTTTTTTCCAATTTACATTGTCGAATGCTTTTTCCAGATCTACAAACCCTATATACATGCTTTCCCCTTTTTCTATTGTTTTCTCCATTATCACTCTCAGAGCTAAAATAGCCTCCCGTGTTCCCCTGTTTCGCCTAAACCCAAATTGGTCTTCTCCTAGTATTTCTTCAGCTCGTTTTTCCATTCGTCCTTGCACAATTCTGGTTAATATTTTTGACACGTGTGCTGTCAAACTTATTGTTTGAAAATTTTCACATCTATCCGCGCTTTTCTTTTTTGGTATAGTTACTTACTATGATGCTACGTTTGAAATCTTTGAGTATCTCGCCTGTCTCATACATATAGCTTACAAGTTGGAAGAGACGTTCTGTTACTGCTTGTCCAGCGGCTTTTAGCTGTACCCGGCGCCTTACCATTTTTCAGACTCTTTAATGCTAATTCAAACTCGTCTCGAAGTATAGGATATCCCAAGTCATCATTTTCAATGTCTGATTCCTGTTCTAATGCAGTTAGTTCCTCTCCTGCATATAAATTCCTATATATTCTTGCCATCTACTCACTTTCTCTCGTTTTCTATAATGACGCTTCCTTGTCGTCCCTTATATTTTGCTATACGGTTTTATATCCCTAAAATTCATTCTAATTAATTTGTATGCTTCGTCTGTCTTTCCTATTTCCATCTTAGTTTGTACTTTTCATCAATCCATTGTTCTTTAGCTTTCCTGCATTTTCGAATAATTTCCCATTTTATGGCTTTGTATCTCTGTTTTCCTGTTTCGTCTGATTTATTTTTGTATTTTCGCCTTTCTCTATTAAATTCACGATATCCTTTGTTATCCATGGTTTCTTATTTTCTTTTTTTGTATACCCCAAAATATCTCTGGCCGCCATGTCTAGGCTGGATTTAATGTTATTCCATTCTGTTTCTACTTCCTTAGTTTCAGATATTTTCCCGATATCATTCAGCAATTCATTTGTCTTTTTTTCGAATCTTACTTGAATATCTTTGTCTTTTAGTTTCTCCAAGTTCAAGTGCCTTTTTCCGTTCCTCTTTTTCAGATTTTTAAATTTAAGTGCGGCCTTCATAATTACGATGTTGTGGTCAGTATCTATATCTGCTTCTGGGTAGCTTCTACTGTCTTTTACTTGATTCCTAAACCGTTGTCTAACAAGAATGTAATCTATTTGATATCGTCCTATATCTTCTGGCATCTTCCACGTATATCGTCTTCTAGCATGATGTTGAAATAATGTGTTTGTGATGATTAAATTGTTCTTGTCGCAAAATTCTACCAGCCTATTTCCCCTGTCGTTTCTCGTGCCTAAACCAAATAAGCCTACTACTGCTCCTTCCCTACCCTCACCTACCACAGCATTAAAATCCCCGTAATTATTAAATTTTCATGTCTTTACGTATCTTAATATGTCTTCGATATCTTTGTAGATGGCTTCTACCTCTTCGTCACTGTAGCTAGAGGTGGGCATGTATACTTGTATTATTACTGTGTTTACCGGTTTAGATTCTAATCTAACCATGAGTACTCTTTCATTCTTTTGTAAGTAATTTTCTACACAGTATCCTATCTTTTCCGCATAACTATCCCCACACCCAAATTTCCGTCCTCTGCTCCTGTATGAATTACCCTGAAGTCTCCACTCCAAAATCCCCGCCTCTGGCCATCGAACTTCGCTGATCCCTACTATGTCTAGTGATAACCTATTCATTTCGATTTTTAGGTTCTCTAGCTTACCTACTTGCTTCATACTTCTAACATTCCACGCTCCGACTCGCAGAATGTTCCCGACTTTTATTTTTAACTATCCGATCGCATCCTCCAGTAGTCCCTCCCGGAGATCCGAATGGGGACTATTTTAACTCCGGAATCTTTTACCCCAGAGAATGCCATCATGTTTGTTACAATTTAAGTACGCTGTGTACTTGGGAGATAATGTGGTGGTTTCCCGTTGCCTTCCACATCGCGGTAGTGTGTCTTAGACTGCCATACCGACCCCTATGGTCTCTGCCAATCTAAGTACCGAAAAAGCCGCTGCCCTCTTTCGGGGACCTGTCTTAGTCTGGTTCCTCACTAACGACCCTACTACTTTGGTTGGACCTGTAGTTTGGCTCTTTAGCTCATTAGAACACGCAAGCCATTTCACCTGTTCTAGTAATTTAGAACTTCGGCAAGGTGCAGGTCCATTTGAAATGGGATCCATTAAATAATAATATGTAAATAAACAAAAACTAGGTTAGAAGTTAACATTAATTGTACTATAAAACCATTGTAGTTATATGTCTTGTTAGCCCACTTTACAAAAACAAATTCTAAATCAAAGGAAAAGATTATCTTACCTTAACATAAACACGTAAAATATTATCAAAAAGATCCAAAATCAAGTCCAACCCACTCTCAAGGCTAACTATATTAAATGGGCTAGCGTGTGATTTCGTCACAGTAGGTGATTCAAATACTTGGCGGCATGTTCTGTTCTGATGTTACATCACCTAAAGGTTTGAGTGGAGGGGTGCGGTCGATTTTCGACTACTCTCCCTCCCCTATATTTCCATTCTACATTTTCAAATGCTTTTTTAAATCTACAAAGACCAAGTGGATTTTATTCATCTTTATTCTACGTTCTCTCAGTAATCTTAGCCATAGGACGGTCTTCTCTTGTATCTTTATTTCTTTCTAAAACAAATTGATCTTTTCCTAATTTATCTTTTTATTTTTATTTCCATTCTTTTGTAAAGAATGCGAGTTATAACTGCTGACACATATATGACCTTAAACTAAGTTCTGCAATTGTCACAATCGTCTGTATTAGTTTTCTTTGGTATCATTGTATAAAATTTGATAATTTCTCTGATTTTATATATATTATTAATCTGCAGAGCCTATATTGTGTTATTTTCCATGAATGTTTTAACAATTTCACAACTATGTCATTAGCACATATTGCTTTTGTGATGTTTAAATCTTTTTTCATTCATCCCAACATTTTTTTTCTAGAACGTCAATCTTCAATTCATTTACTCGATATTGTTCATCAATATGTTCCATCTACCTTAACTTTTTAATGCTATATACAAACATTTTATTGCTACCAAAACATTCCGTTGCTTTCTTAAATACTTTATATATGTATTAATATCAATCATTTATCTTTCAACTTTCACACGCCGTTTATTAGTCTATTCTTTCCTGGTTGGGTACATTTCGTATTCTATTTAAAAATTGTTTATACTTTAACGAAAACTCTATTTGCAGAAACAACAGCTTTTTATCATCAAATTGATCATACAAGCCTTTTCAACAACTTGTAGCTACAGCCAAATTTTTTAAAATTGATGCACTATAACTAATTTATATTAATCACTATAATAAATTTATTCAATCACTACAATAATTTATCTTACATAGTACAAAGTATATGCACCACTGCTTTATTTCACATTAAGACTTTTAAAGCTTTAAACTAGAACTCATAGTGTAATAGAGCTTCAATTTAAAGTAAATTAATACTCATGGTTAGCAATCAATATACATATTCAAAATATCTAAGAGTATTATAAAACTTCGATTAATCGATTATTCGATTAATCGGTTAACCGATTATTCGATTGTTAACAATTTTTTTAGTTAACTAATTGGCTAGTTCATTAATCGGTTAGTCAATCAATCGTATGGTTGTCTAGATAATCTATTAATCGACTAACCGTTTAATCGACTAATCAACTAGTCAAACAAATTATTTCCTAACCCAATAATCGTTTGTCTGATTAAATCACTATCGTGCGGGGTAGTCAATTACAAAATCCATCAAGTCGTGTTTTATTTCATTTTCAAGTCTCCTCCATCTCATAGCAAGATCTTGTCCTGAAATTGTACTATGTGTGGTTGTATTTTTGTCTTCCCTCACGTTATAGCTTGCACACATAGGAAAAAGAAAACTTGGGCTCTATATAGGTAATACAAATAATACGGCTATAATTTAGTTAGGTATTATAAGTTCAAGTTAGAAACAAACTTACAAAATAATTTTAAAATTATGAACTTGCAGTTTAATAAGCAAGAACTAAATTATAAACTATAATAGTGGACCCACTCAGGTAATCAGAAATCGAACAGCTATTAATACAGGCGTTTCCTTACTATATTATTGTACACTCACGTAGGTAGTTGATTTTAATCTATTAGGTAATCAAACTGAATTATATATACGTCACGGATCATGTTAGTCAATTAACACAATAAAAAATTATTCTTCCCATTGATTCAAGTCAGTTAATCAAATAACAGTGATTATAGGTGTTGGTGGATGTATTTCTAATTTATTTGACAAAAATATATCGTTTGTAATTTTGTGTACAGTTTTATTAGTTCTTGGAAGGTTTAGTTTAAAGTGGAATCGAGGATCTTCTTTTGTATTATGAAACGGACGTTGCTCCTTTTAGGATAAATCTTTTACAACATGTTTGTACTGTTATATTTTTAATTTTACTAGAGCTTTCGTTCTGTAAGGACTTGCCTCTTAATAGAAATAAAAGCAAACCATTTTTCTTTTAACTGTATTTTATTTACTCATTATTTTTAATAGGTGTGTCCTATTGGTCGACTAATCGAATATTCGATTATTCGAATATTTGATTATTCGAATATTCGATTATTCGAATATTCGATTAATCGATTATTCGAATATTCGAATAATCGATTTGTTGATTTTTAAAAACCGCGATTTTTGATTAATCGATTAATTGATTAATCGAATTTTATTGCCAGCACTAGTCCCAGTCTCTCTGATGTTGGGAGACCATCTTGAAATTAGGTACTTGCCCAAGGTGCGGTTCATGCACCCTACTATACCAGTCGATTACAGGTGCAGTGATGTTTTACCAGTCTTTCTAATCCTCAGTAACTGGCAAGTTCTTGAAATAATGCTGACTCAAAATTTCTATCCTGACCGACATACAACTCCGTAGAAACTCCAAAACGGCAGAACAGTTCCTTTATCACTACCTAAGTGACAATTGCAGCTTCCTTCTTTGGTATAACATACACATTGGTTCACTTTGTAAAATAGTTCATAGCCACCAAGATGTACCCTTTCCTAAAGTCATGATCAGGGAAAGAACCGGCAATATCAAATTGCCACTCTCTTAAAGGGGCTCCCGAGGTTGTATTGCCCTCATTAGAGCCTTATGGATTCCCAATGGTACACACAGCTGACACTTGCTGCATCATTGTTTAACATCGCCCTTGCAACCTTTCCAGTAAAATCTTCCTCGGACTTTCTCTATATACAATGCCAAAGTGTCCTCTGGAACTCTTATTATGTAGATGTCCAAAAATCTACACCCAGCTTTTAGGCACCACCGCATGAAGCGTACTCACGGATCCATCTCCATTCTCCAAGAATCGCACCAAGATCTTATTCTCTACAATCAAAGAATCCCATTGTGCCCAGTACGACTTCAGCATGCTACTTAACGGACTAATATCTAGCCAGGACAGATGTTCTCCTCTGGCTTTCCAAATCAGAATAGCACTTACATCCTTCTCATTCTGCTATTTGATTCACAACTGTACCAGTTACAAATCTTCGTTGATCACTGCACTCTGACCAATAAGATCACATTTTACCCATGTGCTGTGGACGACCATTTTTAGAACCGAATTTGTGCAGGCTGATTTTTGCCACGTTCCATTGACCCCTCTATTAATTTTGTCTCTTTAGCTTCTTACATCAGTTCTGCCTATGCCTAAATCCTCTGTTCTGGCACCATGGCCTCTTATTCCTCCAGCCAGCTCTGTGGTTTAATTGGTTTACATGTGATTACTAATTCCCAGGTTTGATTTTCGACACAGACCGCTAGAAAAATGTCAGACGAGCATGTTTCACAAAAATATATCCTCGTTCGGATGAGATAAAATGGAGCGAAACGTTAAAGATCCCTGCTTTGTTTGGTATAATAAAGGTTATGCAAAATTCAAAATTTACAGATTAAAAACTCTATTCCAGGCCAATGTGCTACCTTTGGGCGGAACATTGGAAAGTCAAATATAGAGGATTTTTTTTTCTTCGACTGCTGGTCACGTAGTACCCATCGAATCACTTCCTCTATGCTCTCTTGGCTCTGCTCCCCTTCAGAGCATCCTACTTTGCCACAGATTAAATGCTCGCTTGCTTTGCAGCCTCGAACTTTAATGCACGAGCCATTGCAACATGTAAAGTCTTTAGCTGGGCCAATGAAGGTCAGTACTGCAACCGGTTCTAGAAAGCTATCCGGTGCTGTTGGGTAGGCCAGTCTCACCAAGCAAGCAATATCTGTATCTAACTTGCATATTTTTGTTGTTCTTTTGGTAATGGTTCTTTACTTGAGCGTGATACACTTGTTGCAGATGAGAGTCGCTGTATCTCATTTCCAGCCTTGTTGTTAAGGCCCAACAGCTTCTTTGGTCATGGTCTTGTATGATTTGCAGAATGTTCAACACTTCACCCCGTAACGTGACAAGCAATGCGGTTGCCTTTTCACCATCGTTCCAGTCACTAGCGCTCACAGCAGCCTCGAATTGCTTGAAATACGTTTGCCAAGATGACTTTTTCATCAGCCTGCATTCCCCGACATTCTTAAATTCTGGTGTGTGCTGTTGTATCACCGGCACTAAGGGCCGTGGTATTTGCACTATTAGGGAATTAATCCATTCTTCTATTCCCATTACTTTGTCTTCCATTTTTTGCGAGTTTTTAGGGAACTTTGCTTCCGATGTCTGTAAACCGCCGGAAAATTTGGCTTCCTGCTTTCTGTGATATTTGTAGTTTCCTTTAAAAGCGCCTCTTTTAATTGTTTAGTTGCTTATGCTTTTTGTAGCTTTACGTATAAACTCCTCTCTCAATTGACTGTAATTTTCTTGTAGGTTTCATGTAATTTTTCTGTAAAATTCGTGTTACTTTCTTCTAATTTCGCTGTAGTCTAGTTCAGTTCTATTGCATTTTCACTTCATTTTTTGCCGGGCTCAAAGAGTTATGGTCTTGTTTTTCTATGTGTACTTGCAATTTTTCTTATAAATTTGCTGCCAGGCTTGCAAAGTTTTCTTGTAATTTTCATTTAATTTTTCCATGAATTCCGCAGAGTTACCAACCAAGCTCTGTGCAACGCTTGACTTGAAGTCCTTCAAGAAAGAAAGGATATTGCTGTTCATTTTCTGTTGTTGACAAGTTAGGCATTCAAATAGAAATCGTACATTTTTTTTCACTAAAAACCCCACACTGACGCCAATGTAACAAAAACTATTTTGCACAAACAACAGTTCTTTATTATCAAACTGATTATAGAAGCCTTTTCAACAACTCATAGCTACAATGAAATTCTAAAAGCTCTCACAACAATTTCTTTCCAGCTAGCTAATCGCTAACGGTACAAATATTTACTTCTAAAACTATGCTGCTATCTTCTTAATTACTTACATCGATCTATTATAATTAATTTATATTAAACACTACAATAAATTTATATCGATCACTACAATAATTTATCTCACACAGGGTAATTTATATGTATAAGAGTTGGATCGGGTCACGATTTTTTGATCTGGTGACCCAAAAAAAGACCGACCCGGTAGCCAAACTGAGCAGGTGACTCGAATTGAGCCGGAGACTAAGTGATCTGGTGACCTGAACTGAACAGGCGGAACGGTCATTTTTGGCAAATTTTGAGCTATGCCATGAAAACTGCTGGACCGCAAATTATAAAAAAAAAATAATTTAGAAGCCTTTTAGAATCTCCTTGCAAATGATACCTCACACGATATATTTATTAAAACCTTTTTCTTTTGACTAAATTAACCCCTGCCATTTTAATCTAAAAATAATATTTTTATATTTGTGGACTATCGATATATATATATATATATATATATATATATATATATATATATATATATATATGTGCATCATAAAGACTAGCATTGTGCCAAATTTTAAATTCCTAAGTTACATAGTCTTTGAGAAAAACTTCTGTGACATACAGACAGACGGACTTGAGAGTGATCTTATAAAGGTTCTGTTTTACCTTATAAGGTATGGAACCTTAATAAAAATCCGGCCTTCTGCAATAGATTAATTTTGTTTGCTGTTTTTGATTCTTAATTCTTCATCTGTGTATAATAATAATCTCTTTTGGAGAAGTCAAATAACCCACATTCAATTCTGAACTACCTCAGTATCCGTTCAATCGATTAAGTTTTTATGGTGATAAAAATAAGTAGATACTATAGTTGTCTTTTAGAAAGCTTATAAAAAGGAACTTTGCAGACGCAAAATATCCAGGACCATTTTCAAGTTGACAAGAAAAATATGAAACCTGTAAATTTTTTATTTGACTGGCACTATAACTTGAAATCGACCTTGGATGTGTTTGCAAAGTTCATTTTTAATAATTTTTCTAAAAGACAACTTTTGTTCCATTTAACCAATCATGTAACACTTACGGTTTACGAAATCCTAATGTGGCCACCCTGCATTCAAAAGGCTTAGAACTATAGGTAACAAAAGCAATACATTTTGTCTATTGTTCGGCTATTTACAATTATATATATATATATATATATATATATATATATATATATATATATTGCCATGTAACTTCGCTCTTATGCGTTTTCTGACGTTATAACCCTTTGAATTAAACTGAATTTAAATTAATTAATAATTTCTATTGGCTTATACAATTTGTTTTCTTTACGAACCTACAAATTTTTAATCCCTAATTATAAAATTATGGTATTATTTGTTACTTTAAATTAAATACATGAAATAAATTTCGCTCGTAAATTATGGTTGTTTCCTCTATACAGGGTGTTTGAAATTGCATTGTTTATACCCAAATTTAATCCTTTAAATCCACTACATAATCTCCCTATTTCAATTCTAGGAAAACTACTCCATGTTTTCTGAATTTAAATATGTACACTCTAATCCAATCTTATATGCTATTTCTATACACCTATCCACTCACCTAACACTACATATACCTATTTATCCAACCTATCACTACTTATCTCTCTATTTCTATCTATTGCTACACCTATTTCTACTTATTTCTATCTATCTACACCTATCTTTATTTCTAATTACCTATTCACACCTATCGCTACCTTTTACCTAACTATTTCTATCTATTACTACCTCTTCACCCTTTTATTTCATTTTATTTTTCCCTTTTATTTCACCCTTTCGTCCTTTATTGACTCTTTACGTACCTCTTTTGTACTTTTCTCTTTATCTTCACTTTTCATATCTTTTAACCCTACTTACTATCACTATCTATTCTTATCCTAACTATACATACCTAATTCTATATCTACATCTAACTATCTCCTATATTTATTCTATACCTAATTTTATTTTCTATAAACCCTTACTTCTACTTTTCTATATACACCTAAGTTCTATCCCTATCTATTTAAATTTTACTCTATTATACACCTATCTGTACTTTTCTATATACACTATCCATATTTATCCTATTTCTGCTTCTACTTTTCTATATACCTATTTCTACCTCTAACTATTCAACTTCTACACTACCATTCACCTATCTCTATATTTTATTCATTAAATCTTCATTTCTTATTTAAATCTGACTCTTTTCTTAATCCTCCAAGTCTTTCTTCTAACTATCCTCATACTCTTCATCCCTATTTCTCCTCCGTCTATTTCTATACTTATCATCCCTGTTACTTCACATAAAATAAACTTATCCCTATTATTCTGACTCTTACATATTTCTTCTTCTTCAGTCTCAACACTTTTCTGTTTCTCCTTTATTATAATCTCTTTTCCTGCGGACAAACCAAACGATACTACCTCAACATCTTTATCTTTCTCCTTGTTCGGTCTCTTTGTCGCACGTTTGCGTGTTTAATTTTAAGTCGTAAATTTTGTAGTCGTAAATCTAATAGTAAAACTGTCATCCCTTGTTCCCTTATATCCTGCCATAAAAATTCGTTGGGCATGTGTGAATAAGTGGACAGAGTAGTGAACAAACACTTTCTTATGGATAGTGAAGCAGAACGGTCGTGTTTCTTCGTTCAGTACCCTAAGTTAGTCAAGTGCCGCAGCAGACTTTCGTTGTTAAACTCTAAAAACACAGTGCAAGTGTAACGTAACATATAGACTCAATTCGCATACAGTCCACTTGGTTGAAAGAATAGGAACTGCAGCATAGAAAAACAAAACACCGCGGAGGTAAGTCGAGTTATAAATTTATAAGACCCCCCGCGCGTGTACAAAATTGGCCTTCATCGCTGGATCTTTAATTAAATAATTAGTTCCTATCCTTTAAACTCCTTATATTTAAATTTGAATTTATAAAATTGTTGTAGTTTTTATTATGGTTAAACGTGTTACACAGAAAAGAACATCTTGCTTACACATTTAATGCTAAATACATCTGGTTATAACCGTAGATTTACAATACATTCCTTATCCTTTGTGGCAAAAATTAGGGTCGTCGTCGGTATCCTTTTATATAAACTATTTATGAGTGTTATTGTGTCCTAGATCTTTACCTTATTTGTCAGTTCAAGTTGGAGGAACCATTCGGGTTCATGCAACTTGTATAACAAAGGGGTTATTGGTATTTATTTGAAACCTTAAAAGCTTTGTGGGGCAAGCACTGTAGTTAGTTGCACTTTTCTATTAATAATTTAATTTCGTAGATGAATTAGTAATTTAGCGTATTCGATCTACGCATTGTTTTTATATTAATTTTATTGTCGTTCATTAATCATTAATCAAATATGGTTATATCAATTGATAAAGCTATTCTTGAAGCTAAATTTGTAGTTAAAAGGTTGGATCACATTTACAGTAAGATAAACCAACCGGAAGACGTATCGATTGCTTTAATTAGAGCATCGATTAAAACTGTCGAACAGATTGAAACGCTTTTCAAATCCTTTAGCAAGGATATTTTCTTTGATGAAGAAAGTGAACAATTGGATGAATTTTCGGCTCTTAGGGTGAAAATCGATGATTATCTATTAGATATTCGTATTATCGCTGAACAATGCGAATTAGATCGGGTAGAAAATAAGCCAAAGTTGGAAAATATGAATAATTCTTTTCGTCAAGCTGTGGAATTCGCTTGAAACATCTTTCCGTTCCCGCTTCTCCGGACGAATTTCAGATTTCGAGAGTTACAATGCAATCTATAAGCGGTTGATTCATGATAATGTCAGTTTGTCACCCGTTGAAAAATTTTGCCATCTCGTTGATACATTAGATGAGTCGTCGCGTGCGTTGATAAAACACTTGCCATTAAATGATTATGCATACGTGGAAGCCTATAAAATCATTACTAATCGTTTTCAGTCCAAGAGGTTATTACTTTCAACATATTTTAATGCTCTCGAAAAATGCCCTAAGGTCAGTTCCTCAGACTCGCATGCGGAACTCCGGCAATTAATTAGTTGTTTTGATGAAAATATATTCGCGTTAAGGCAGATGGAAATAGATTTATTAGATTTCATGTTGTTTAATCTGTTATCGAAAAATTAGATACAAACATTTTAAAGCGTTTGAATTAGGAAATAATGACGAAATTCCTTCGTTTAAAGATTTAAGGTTGTACATTGAAAAACAATGTAAAGTGTTGGAAATCAATGACATTGCTTCAGGAACATGCTTAAAATCTCGAGATTCCGTTAAAGAAAGAGAAAAAGGAAGGTTTGTTAGCACTTGGCTAAAACTTCTTTAGTTAGTACCACCAATGATGTTAAAATTGTAGTTTCTGTCAAGCTGTGCATCCTATTTATAGATGTAAGCAGTTTCTCGATAAAACCCTCAAGAAAGATTTGAGGTGGTAAAGCTTAAAAATCTTTGCATTAAATGTTTAAATCCTTCACATTCGATGAAAAATTGTACGTTAGATTGGCCGTGTAGAAAATGTCATCAGTCGCACAATTCGTTGCTTCACTTCGATAAACAAGAAAAATCGGTGTCGCCACGCCGACAAACCCATCGTCAAAGGTCAGCGTCTCCTCGGAGAGCGGCGCCTAGACTTACTTCTACTAGTAGACCTAGTGAAGACAATCTGTCTTCGTCGGTTGTGCATGAACAACCTGTCACTAGTTCGTTGATTTCGACGTCATTAGAACACACAACCACGCTGTTAGCTACGGCAATGGTGTCGGTGCTTGATTATACAGGAACATTGCAATCTGTTCGTGTAATATTAGATAACGGATCCATGGAAAGTTTTATGACTGAAAGGTGCCGTCAGAAATTAGGTTTAAGAAACGGAGAGCCAATGTCACTGTTCAAGGACTTGGCTTGAATTCGTCGTTGGTGTCTGGTGCACTATCGTGTGTAGTCAGCCCCTCGGGAGCACGGTCTCCAGCATATGGAATTGATTGTTATATTTTACCTAACATTTGTAATCAATTACCTTCGTCGTCGATAGGGGTCAAGGAATGGTCGCATACTCGAGGTTTGGCCTTAGCTGATCCTAATTTTAATGTTCCTGGTAAAATTGACATGCTACTCGGAGCGGAAATCTTTGCTCAGGTTTTGTTGAACGAGTCTCGTTGGGGTGTCGCTAACGAGCCAGTTGCTATTAAAACATCCTTTGGTTGGGTTTTAACAGGAAAGGTCGTTTCCCGAATAGTTCTATTACGTCGTTGTGTGCTTTCGTTGAACCCTTAGACAGTGACATTCGCGATTTTGGGAATTAGAAAATATTCCTTCAAAAACACATTTCTCCTGAAGAAGAAAAGTGTGAAAATCAATTTGTGGAAGGTTATAGACGTAACAAGGACGGTCGTTTTGTAGTGTCCTTGCCCTTTAAAATTTCGGAACCCTCATTTGTGGGTATGAGATCAATTTGTATTAAAAGATTTTTGTCGTTAGAACGTCGTTTGCTAAAAATCCTGAATTGTATTCAGATTATAAAAAATTTATGGAGGATTATTTGACAAGCGGTCACATGGTTCAAGTGAAATCGCCTGAAAATTCGTCAGGTTATGAAAAAAATGTATTACATCCCCCATCATGCTGTACATAAGCGGGATAGCACTACCACCAAATTGCGTGTGGTTTTCGATGCTTCGTGTCAGGATCAATCTGGAAAGTCGTTAAATGATAGCTTGGCTATTGGCCCTGCTTTGCAAAAGGACATTGCAGTTTTGTTATTGCACTTTCGTGTACACCCTATCGTAATTACAGCTGACATTAAACAAATGTATCGGCAGATTTTGGTTAAAGATACTCATCGTGATTATCAACGTATCGTCTGGAGATTTTCTCCGTCAGATCCTATTATGGACTTTAAATTAAATACTGTAACTTATGGAGTTTCGTCGTCGCCTTTTTTGGCCTTGCGTACTGTTCAAGAATTGGCAAGGTTAGAATCAATTAATTTTCCTTCGCGTCATCCGTATTGGCGGCGATACCTATGTTGATGACTTAGTCACTGGATGTAATTCGATTGAAGCTGCTAATCAATTAATTGGTGAATTGAATAGTATCTGCTCTAGTGGTGGTTTTCAATTAAGAAAATGGAGTAGTAATTGCCGGAAGTGATGTCCAACTTGAGGGAGTCCCTGTCCAGTTCGGACGCAATTACATTTCAAGATAAAGATAGTGGTTCAATAAAATTTTGGGCCTTTCGTGGCGTGCTCTTACAGATGCATTTTATACAACTTAGACGTTGAAGAGCGCACTTGCACTAAGCGTAATATTTTGTCGGCTATCGCAAAAATTTTTGATCCTCTCGGTTTGATAGCACCTGTAGTACTGTTCGCTAAACGTTTAGTTCAAGATCTTTGGCTATTAGGTCTCGGTGGGACCAAGAGCCTCCATTGAAGTCATACAAAATGGAAACATTTTTGGGTGAATTGCCAGCGGTTTCGAATATTGAGATTTCGCGTCGCATCGTATGTCATAATTTTAAAAGGGTGGAGTTGCATGGATTCTGTGATGCTTCTGAAGCCGGGTATGCAGCTGTCATCTATTTCCGTTCGTTCGATCTAGAAGGTAATATTACCATTTCATTAGTATGCAAAATCGAAGGTTGCTCCTACTAATCGCGTTTCATTGCCCGTCTCGAATTGTGTGCTGCCGTACTCTTGGCAGATTTAGTAGATTTTGTCAAAATACTTATACAGATATTTTATCATTTAGTAATATTTTCGCGTGGTCAGATTCTACTGTTGTTTTGTCTTGGATTCGGTCTTCCTCGCATAAGTGGAAGACATTCGTTAGCAATCGTATTTCGCATATTCAAGAACGTATTCCTCCATCTTCGTGGTTTCATGTTAAGTCCCAGGATAACCCTGCGGATTGTGCCTCACGTGGACTTTTGGCTTCAGAGTTGGTTCATCATCCATTATGGTGGACAGGACCTTCTTGGTTAGTGCGTCGTAATGAAGAATGGCCAGTAACACCGCTGCCAAAACTTATCGACTCATCTCAGATGGACGTCGAATATCGTACTCTGTCGTTAACAGTCGTTATGTCTGAGAATTTCTTAGATTTGTTGTTGGATAAATTTTCAAAACTGCAGAAAATTTGTAGGATTATTACATGTATTTGTCATTTCATTCGTTATGGTCAATGTCCAGATTTGCGTTCAAAATATTCCGATGGTTTGTCTCTAGCTCAGCAGCAAGAGGCTATACATTTATTGATTAAAAGAGTTCAAACAAATGGTTTTGCTCAAGACATTGCAAATATTAAAACTGGAAAACTTGTTAGTAAACAACTTCGTAGCCTTAGTCCGTTTCTAGATAGTCGTGATTTGTTGAGGGTGGGCGGTCGCCTACGTAATTCTGACTTGTCGCATGATGCAAAATTTCCAATTTTGCTTGCTCGGTCGCATCGGTTGACGGAAATTATTATCTTAGGTTGCCATGAAAGACATTTACATCCTGGTAGGGACGGTATCGTCGGATACCTACCATCAAGACAGCCCAAGGGTTAGTTAAACGCCTCTAGTGAAACTATGTTTACTGCCAGTTCCTTGATATTTAATGGTATGTACACATATATTCACTTATATAAGTTTGTCGGTTAGGTTTATTAGTTAATAGCTCTAATTAGTTTTAAATATAAAATAAGTTAGTTCATACTTATTTTGGTGGGCGGGATGTTCGGTCTCTTTGTCGCACGTTTGCGTGTTTAATTTTAAGTCGTAAATTTTGTAGTTGTAAATCTAATAGTAAAACTGTCATCCCTTGTTCCCTTATATCCTGCCATAAAAATTTGTTGGGCATGTGTGAATAAGTGGACAGAGTAGTGAACAAACACTTTCTTATGGATAGTGAAGCAGAACGGTCGTGTTTCTTCGTTCAGTACCCTAAGTTAGTCAAGTGCCGCAGCAGACTTTCGTTGTTAAACTCTAAAAACACAGTGCAAGTGTAACGTAACATATAGACTCAATTCGCATACAGTCCACTTGGTTGAAAGAATAGGAACTGCAGCATAGAAAAACAAAACACCGCGGAGGTAAGTCGAGTTATAAATTTATAAGACCCCCCGCGCGTGTACACTCCTCTATACAAAACTTTTCATGTCTTCTAGACCCTTCATGTACAATATTCATCTCATAAAAATCTTTTACATTCAAATTCAAATTACCAAATTTATCTTTGCCCCTTAACTCACTTATGCCTACATTTACTTCTTGTGTGTCACATAATGCTATTTTTACTTCTATCTTTCTTAATTCTGACTCGTTATCCACTATTAATGCTGCGCCTGACTCTACCTCTACTTGTTCAGCTTCTTGCTTCACCATCAATTGTACCTCAACTAACCTTTCCACCTTATATTCACCTGAGTCGATCTCTTTCACCTCTTCATCATCTCCCTCTATACTATTAATACATAACCCCATGTCATCTTCTGCGACATCATAACTTGCCTTCCAGGGCAATATCCTATCCCCAATCCTAACTATTTTCCTCTCCATATCAATTATAACCCCTAACTTCATCATGCAATCGACCCCTAATATCCCTTTAAACTTTAACCCAGGTACAATTATAAATTCTTGTTCACAGCTTACTGAACCTAACTCTACTTTCAAAATAATCATGCTATTCACGACAGCAAATCGCTTTTTATTCGGCGCAACCAGGTGACTTCTTTTTATTGGCATTATCCTGTCACACACTTTATCTTTAATTTCATTGACGAATTCCTCCAATACTAAACTCGCCTCAGCTCCTGAATCTAATAATGCTCCTAAATTTTTCTCAAAAATTTTAATCTCAATTATCGACAAACAAAATTTTACTATAATTTCTGGCTCAATTTCTTCCTGTATTTTCAAAAATTCCCTAGGATGTTCGTATTTGTACACAGTGATGTCTAGTGGTTTGTCCTGCTCTAAAAATCCTGTCTCGGTCTGGTCTCCCTACTCTGTCCGTGTTGTTACCTTCCCGGTTTGTAGTTGAAGTCCCCCTCATGTCAGGTGAACTGTTTTGTCTCGTTGGTCCCGGTCTAGGTGCAGTTCCCCTACCTACACTGTTGCTCCTATAAAATGTGTGTCGCGGTTCCTAATTCTGCCATTGGTACGAAAAATTATTTCTCCGTCTTGCATAGTTGTCCCGTCGTTCGAATATTACAGCATTAACTTGCCTCTCCCTACTTTCCCTAGGTCGTCCACTGTTAACGTCATCGTATCTTTGCGGGTACTCCAGAAACATCTCTCTGTCCACGATATTCTGCAACGCTACGTGTTGCCCCACCTCTACCTCAAAATGCCATGATAAGTATTTGATAATCTGTCGGTCCGTCAGTGGTGGATTAAGTTGTTTAGCTATTTACATAATATTCAAATTACCTATTTTCTGTCAAATAAATGCAGTTTTCTGCTTCCTATCACAATTTATGGTTACTGCACGACCCATGCTATACAATACACCCCTAAACAACCCCTTATCACAGCATTATTTCCCCAAACTAAAATATAAAATTTTAGAACAATGACCTTTTTGGCGCCCAACGTGAAGTTAAACTCACATTGGTCTATAATTCTTACATTTGTATTTCCGTTTTAGAAATCTAACTTTCCTTTTATTAATCCCCTATTTACATTTATCTAATCTTATACCTATGTCCTATTTTACTACACTATTCATACCTATACCTATTCTTATACCCGTATCCTATTCTATTACTCTATGTATACCTATTTTAAATTTATTTTACATTTTATTTATTCATTTATGTCCCTTTGTATGGGTGTTAACTAAATTTATTTCTAACTTCCCTCTTATTATTTTTAAATCTGGGTCCTTTTAATTCATATTTGTTAGTTCCCTGTTTTCTAATTATACTCTTATTATCTATCCTATATCCTAAAAATTTAACCCTATCTTGAAAAAATTCACACATCCCTAAATTCAAACTTAAACCTGCTATATTCAGCTCTAATAAAATCCTATCTAAATATACAAAGTGTTGCTCAACACTATCACTAAATATTAATACATCATCCACGTAGTGGATACAAAATTCCTCATACGGTCCCAAAATATTCTGCATCGCCTTCACTAATGCAGCCGTACTCGAGGACAAACCAAACGGGACCACCCTAAATTGATATACTCTTCCTTCTACTGAAAAACCCGTATATTTCCTTGATTCTCGCGCTAATGGAATCAACCAAAATGAATTCTTTAAGTCTAATTTGCTATAGATTTTCCTATTACATATCCTTGCTAATATGCTATCTATTGTTGGTGGACAATTGTATTGCGGTTTTTTCACTTATTAATCTTTCTTGCATCTAAACATAACCTGATGCTATCATCACTTTTCTTCACGATGACTAATGGATTCACAAAATGTGTACTGGAGCTTTCTATGATACCTTCACGTAACGTTTCTTCTATTTCTTTCTTTACTCTATCACTATATGCTACTGGAATAGGATATATTTTAGTGTTAAACGGTTCTGTATTTACTACTTCCAACTTGTGCACATAACCCGTGGAAATTCTCGACTTCGACCCTATTAATTCTGATTACTCAATAATATCTTCACCCTATTTCTTAAATCTTCTGGACATTTAATCTCTTCATTTTCATTACCCTCATTATTTATATCATCATCAAACTGATTAATATTCACGCAGTCATCCTCTATTTCAATATTACTTTTTTCATACCATTTAATATATTTCCCATTACACTCAATCTCTTTGCATTCCGCATTTATCTTCAACCCCAACTTATCTATGATATTCATCCCAAATATAACATCTATCTTTAGTCCAAGTACTACCAAAAAACATTTTCCCATTTCATATCTCCCATTTCACATCTCAGAATTACCATTTCATTTATTCTACAAAATCTCTTATTATTCGGTGCCACCAAATTACGCCTCGTTATAGGTATCGCTTTATTCCCCAATTTCTCTCGTTTAACAAATTCTTCCGCAACAAGTGATGCTTCTGCCCCAGTACCAATCAATACTCTTAACTATTTTATTTTCCATCTTTAAATTAATTATTGGTAACAAGTTCCTTTCAAATTTTCCTAATTCATTTTCCGTTTCATGTTCAATTAATTCGCGCTGATTTCCGTTAATCCGTAGAATTTTTCTTGGTTCGTCCGTATCTAAAAATAGTGATTTCGCGTTGAAGGTCCTGCCTGATTCGTTATATCTGCATATGTGCGATTCGTATTCCTTATTTGCGTGCTATTCATGTTCCTCGCTTGCGTCCGTCGATCAACATTTTCCTGCCTATTTATTTCTCTATCATTATGTCCCTCATGATTCGTTCTCTCTATGTGTCGCCTTGGTATTTGACCCGTATTCCTGTTTCGTCTAAAATCATTGCTAAAATTGTTATAGTTCTCCCTATTAAAATTTCTTCCACGATCATAATTATAATTGTTTCGTTGATGATTACTTCGAGTCTCATTATTTCTTTGCGTCCTTATAAAATTCGTCCGTCGATCCCTAGCATTACTTTCCATTTTATCATTAGATTCCAACTCGTCATATCTTTGGAAATATTCAATAAACTATATTCTGCGTCGTTATATATCGTTTTACTTCAGCGTTAAAATGCCCTGCTAAATATTTTATAATTTGTTTATCGTGTAAAGGAGGATCCAATTGTTTCGCTACAGTAAACTTTTCAATCGCATATAATTCTCGCGTTATTCCTTTTTCTGAATTATATTTTCTCATACTCAGGTTATTCCTAATTTTATCTTGCTCATTATCACCCCAAAATTGTCGTAGAAATTTCTGCTCAAACTGTTGAAATGTTTCGATCTCACTTTCAACTAAGTTGTACCACATTTCAGCACCTCCTTTCAGCATCGATTTAACTAAATTTAATTTATATAATTCGTCTGTCGAGCCCTGTACTAACATGTTAAAATTTTTCAAGAATATTTTCGGATTTAATTTACCGTCCCCGTGAAATTTCGTATATTGTTCAGTTAAAAGATTTGGTTGAATTTGCCTTATTGGTTCCCTATTATTAAAATTTCCTGAATTAGTTTTCAAATTATTTATTTCCCGATTTATTGTTCTGAATTCCGTTCCACAATTTTCCTCAACGTTCCGTAACTTGCTATTTAAATTTGTAATTTTATCGTTTGACTCGCTTTCATATTTTTTCTGCTTTGATTTAACTATTCCAATTTGATCCCATACACAGTCGATTTCCTCGGTAACCGTCACAATTTTCTCCTGCAGTTGTTCTCTCATTTCAGCAATTTTTTGGTTGGTTTCTCTTAATCCATCACTCAGAATTTTAATTTCATTACCTAACTTTTCGCTGTTCTTATCCATTTTTGTCGTCATGGTTTTCATGACCTCTTCACTTCTGTCCATTTTACTGTTCAGTGCCATTAAAATCTCCATCATTTTAGTTTCTTGTGAGGTTCGCCTTTCTTCACTCAAACTCCTTTCAAACATTATACTTTCTTGGGATCCTCTGTCCATTTTTGAAATTATTATATTTACACTAATCTTTTAAATACTGAAATAAATCTGTCTAAATTTAATTAATGTACAAATTTCTCTCTTAATTTTCGGTTATGTAATTTTCGCAAATTGAAACTCTTTAAAGCCCCGGTTTAATTTAATTAATTTATTTTAAATCTCACGGTCGTATTCTCAAATTTATTTTAATTTAATTCGTGCCCCCCACGTTAAATTATACTTGCAAAAACCACGAAGCGCTTAAATATCTTCTTATTTTAAATTGACGTCCAAATCAGCTTACAAGATTTTCATATTATTTACATCTCCATTTAGAAGCCAATGTGCATCCTAGGTTTGTTTATTCAATAAAATTTTAAATAGCGTTTTATATCGAACCATTTCCCATCTTCATTGTATATCATAAGATCAAATAATTGCATTTATCAATTTTCATATTCTGTGCAGGTTACATTTAACTTACTTCTTTATTCACCGTTCCATGGTAAATATTAATTACAGTATATGTATTGCATACTTTAAAACAATAGTTTCGAAATTCTTTTCTCAATGTGACATTTTCGCGATTGAATTTATGAATGAATCTATTTAATAAACGCTTCCTCTTATATACAAAATTATCTAGTTTCTAGAACCTACTAGTATCGCATGGAATATTTTACACCGTAATGACGGAATGTTTCCCAGAAAAACTCATTAGCATCTAAAATCGCCGCGTTTTATTACCTCGTTTGTGTTGATTTATGTGCGCTTTCCATCTTTATTTAATACCTAAAGTTAATACTCGCGGTCTCCTTCTTTTATACAGTGAACACGAAAGATCATAAATATTTGATATCAATTTTTATTACATTTTCTGGGTTTTTCAAAGTTCCGGCCGCTTGTTGGAATAAACGTTTCTGTATTAATTAGGTCATACGAAGTCACCGTTTTTCGAAGTATATATGATTCATCCTATATTCTTAATATTCTAGAAAATTTTTATTTAAAATGAATTTGTGTAATACATAGGGCAATTGATTTAAACTGTAATTGCTTTTTAATGCAAATGGGTTGCCTTTTTATAGAAAATATTTACTTTGACGGCAAAACGTGTTAAATACCCAAAATTGAGACACAAAATTATTTATTTTTATGCACGGAAAGGGGTTTTTTTTATTACGAACAAATAGCTTTTGTTTTTATCTTAAAATGATCGATTTGCGTTCGCATTTAATGTGTTTTTAAGATATGTTAAAATTAATTATTTTTACATATACAGCTTACGTTATTTGCTATGTATTTACAAAACGCTTATATCATACAGGGTGATTATTTATACACGGAGAATTTGATTTTCCGCTTGTACCTCAATGAATAAAAGCACGCTTGTATTATACAGGGTGAAAGCATAAATTTACGTAAATTTCTATTTTTCCAGATTCTTTTATATCTTGGTGGGATTTATTTGTAGAGTTTGGGTTTCAGTGACCTCTTGTGATCCCTTATCGTTTTCTTTCACATATGGATAGAGGCATATTAGAAGTACATTTTAAAATTATTTTGAAATTATGCAGGGTGTTCCAAACACTAAATAAATAGCAAAGTTAGGTTTTTTTATATGAAAACCCCTGTATATTATTTCATTTTTGGATTCCCTGGTCCAAATAAAGGTCTTTTTTATTAAGGTTTGTTATACCTAAGCCTTAAGGTTTTTGAAGTACTTTAATTTTTTCAAAAAACAACCTAATTTTAACATATTAAATAGAAAACAAATATTAGACCTACGTCAGCGAAATTTCTAGTGAAGTGTGAGAATTGATCAAATTTTAAAATACTCCCATTATAAAAACTTAGATATCTTATACATAGTGTTCCGAAATATAATTTATTCTTTTACGAAGTTCAAGTTGCTGTAAGTTACATAGCGTAAGTACAACCCTGTATTTTTTAATATGTTACTAAATGAAGAATTCAATTCTCTATTGAATGGTATAAAGATGTCCTATATCTAACTCTTCACGTTTTTACAGAATTCGCCAATTAAAAACGCAATACCAGAATTTAACAATTAATATAAAAAACCTGTCAAACTGATGAATTAAGTATAACTAGTTCGAAAATGAATTCCACGAAGGTTCAAAATGATGACCATTATTATGTAAACACTTAAAAATTCTTTGCTGAAAATTAGTCTTACCCCTGGATAACATTTCTGGAGTTGCAGTTCGAAAAACTTCCATTATTGTTGCCTCGGATCTTCTTGTGTAGTTGAAGGTGTATGGTAAACAACTAATTGTATGTAGCCCCATAAAAAAAATTGGGTGAAGTCGGGTCTGGTGACCTAGCGGGCCAGTTTACATAACCGTTTCTTCCAAGTCATCTATTTGGAAACATTATTCAAAAAATTACGAACCTCACGATGATAATGATGCGGGTCTCTTTTCTCTAAAGGAACTTCATCCAACAACACTGGTAACTCATTTCCTAGAAAATTCAGAAACATCAAACCATTTTATGGACCATTAAAAAATAAGGGTCACTTAAACATGGACCTATTATTCCACCCCACACATTCACTGACTGACCATTTATGCTGATTATTTATTATTCTGTATTGATGGGGGGGTTGAATCTGGATAATAATGGAAATTTTGCTGTTCACATGTCCGTTGTTATGAAAAGTGCATTCATCACTAAATAAAAAATCGTCAAAAAAATGTTCATTTTTTACTGTTTCCTCTAACACCCACATGCAAAATTCAATTCTCTTCTGGAAGTCATTTTCATAAAGTTCTTGACATAGTTGGATTTTATAAGTTGATGATATTTGTGTTTTATCAGTATTCTTGAAATATTTGATTGGCTAAATATTTGAATTTTTTTGATATCTGGTTTTGACTCGCATAGGGATTATTTTCAATAACTGCGCCAATTACCGTAAAAATATTTTCCTCATTATCAGTTACAGGTTTACTTGTAACAGTGTTTTTTTGTATTCGAAATTTCTAGTTTTCTTACTCTTTTAAAACGTTGTTAAAAACTGTTGATGTGAGACGACTTCTTTCCGGGTATGTTTGAGCACTCGAGAAGCCAATCGAAAATTTTCATGACATTTACCCAATATCAGTATCATATTAATGCGCTATTCTTTTTAGTAAATCTTCATTTTATTAATTTTAGACTGTAAAACAATAACAGCCTACACGATAAATTGAAATAATAACGACTAGAGTAATTAACAATGTCGAAACGTCAAAATAATTTAACCATTCAAAATTTCATAGACAACTAGATAAATCATTACTTTTATTCAAAATTTAACTGCAGTATGCAAGTAATTGGCGAATTCTGTGAAAACGTGAAGAGAAGACCATCCTTATGCGATTTGATAGTGAATTAAATTCTTCATTTAGTAGTGTATTAAAAACAGTACGGGTTGTATTTAAATTAATTAAGTTATAGCAACTTGAACTTCGTAAAAGATTAAATTAGATTTCTGAACACTCTGTATAAGGTATTTAAGTTTTTATAATGGGAATATAAAACATGATCAATTCTCACACTTCATTAGAAATTTCGCGTACGTAGGTCTAATATTTGTTGTCTATTTAATATTTTAAAATTAGGTTGTTTTTTGAAAAAAATTAAATTACGTCAAAAACCTTAAGGTTTAGGTATAACTAACCTTAGTAAAAAAGATATTTATTTTGACCGTGGAATCAAAAATGTAATAATATACAGGGGCTTTCATTAAAAAAAACATTTGTGTGACAAATGCTCGCCTAACATTTTTCAAGCGGCCTGTGTCGGAAATCGAACCGGCAACTTTGGGATTAAAGTCACACGTAAACCAACTATGTCACAGAACCGCACTAGAAGAGTGCCGACAGTTGACTTTGTAATGCACCACATGAAGGTACTACATTGGCCAGGAACTGAGTTTTTTTACTTGGAAATTTTGAATTTTGTCGAACCTTTGCTATTTCAAGCAAGGTGGGTATCTAACGTGAGTGACAATACACACACAAGACATACATTTTACCCCTCATCCAAACGCGAACGCATTTTTCTGAAAAATGCTCGGGAATCGAACCCGGAACCTACGCGAACCAACTACGCCACGGAGCCGCACCAGAGGAGTCCCTAGATTTCATTTTCCAATGCACCACTTGAAGGTACTCCATTGGTCAGGAAGCAAGTTTTTTTTTACTGGAAATTTTGAATCTTGCCTAACCTTTGCTATTTCAAGCAAGATATGGATTTGTAACGTGCGTGACAACACTCAGACGCGGGTTTTACATTTTACCTCTCATTCGAACAAGGCCGTATTTTTGTGAAAAATGCTGGCCTAAGATTTTTTAAATCGTCCGTGTCGGGAATCGAACCCAGGACCTTGGGCTTAGTAGTCACATGCAAACAACCAACTAAGCCACCGACCCCGCCTCTTACGACCGCCGCGGGAGTAATATTTTCATAATTTTTCTGCTATTTGTCTAAAATGATTTAGATCATCTTTTGGTCCACGAAAGACGACGTCGTAGATCAAAGTGTGTTAAAAAGAGAAGTGAACAGCTTCAAAAATAAAAGGGTTTGCATGAAGCGATGCATAGATTTTAACACTGTGGGGAAAGTAGGTTAGAATAGGAAGGTTTGGGAGGAGATTGTTAACAGAATTTGAAAATTCTGCAAAATAAACTAAAAATTAATATTTAGAAAAAAGGTTTCTCAAGATCTCCAAACTCTTAGAGAATGGTGTGATGTGTATGTATGTATGCCGTCTTTTGGATTCCCTGATAATATTTGTAAAACGTCATACGGAGATATTCAACAGCGTTTTAAAAATTTATCAGAGCCTATGTTTGGCCAGGACACGCATTTCTCGTAGATGCACGGTTTGTTTTTTATCTCCTAATTGCAATTACTTTAGTAATTTTCTAGTTTTGAAATTTTTAGATTCTTAAAAACCGCAACTAGTCTTTCGTTTAGGGGTTCTATATGGTTTTTCAGTGAAGAGCTGCATCAAAAGGTCGCCGATATGATTTAGATTGTCATCGTCCGCATTACTAATAGCAAACTAGGTTTCAGCTAAAGCTGAGGTTTTCCCTGAGATTCACTTGTATTTTTATCACCAAGCGATTTATTTCTGTTAACTGAGGCATTAGTTCTTTACCTTTTTTCTATTTTACTGTCGTTGTCACCCCTTAGCGAGTATTATTTTTCTTTTTTTTAAAACGATCACTCTGCAATAGTTGATTAAGTATCTAATTATTTAATTAACGAATAGTCAATGTGAAACCGGATAAAAAGGAATATAAATAATGAAATACGACCCTAATGACGGCTGATATTCTCGACCCAGAGGACTTTCCTTTTCAGAAGGATACACGCTAACTAAAGTACGTGATTTGAAGCAACACTACATGGCATTACTGTTGTACTACAAGACAATCTTGTATTAAACTACCACTACTAGCCGTTAACAGTTTCTCGGATGTTGGGCTTTTTCAGCTATTCTAAATTTTTCTGTTACATTATTTTGTAGATCCTTTAAAATTAATTGTTTATGATTCGAATCCCATATTCAGCAAAGGTCTTTTATATTATTTAGATTGTTTGAGCTAAATTGAAAACCCACGTCAGGTTGTGAAAGTTCAAGGTTTTAAAAGTGATTTCGGTTAACTTGATAAAGAGCTGAAGGCAAAACTTGAAATAAGGACTTAATTCCACTAGAAGCAGAGTTGTTCCAATTAGGGTTTTTCATTATAGTTTTTTGTTTATGGTGATAATAGTATCTTTGAATCATGCAGTTGTTTAAATATTATGGAAAACATTGACATAGCATGTTCATTACTTGATTTTGTGGTGTTTTTGATTTCTCTGCTTCGCCCGATCGTCCAATGTCTTCTTAGTTTCGAATATGTTCGCCTGATTTTCATTTAATCTAAACTTTGCTGCATTTTCTCTATTTTAAGGGTGCCATCTGTTACATTTTTGAAAATACAATTGTTTGTTAAATGATCTCCTTTAGAGTTGGTTGCTTTCCCTTTCTTTATACACTTTGTGACGTTCGTTTGAAATGTTTATAATCATATTTCATTTTAATAGTTTCTATATTAGTAAACCCCACCAATAGCGTTACGCAATTTCCATTATGAAATATAATTTTTAGATTACATCATTTTGATCTAAGGTAGAATTATTTGTGTATCTTATATTATTCATACTCAAAATTTGTCAAATTCATTATGACGGTTTTTAAATGTCAGAGATGTTATCACCATTATAATTTCGTTTTATATTATTACAGTTTTATGATACATTTATTTTGATGAATTAGATATGCGCTAGCGCGCCGATGATTTTATCGTCTGAGCGCAAAGACAGGTTACATGCAAATTGTGCCGACTCAAATAAATAAAAGTCCCGGTTTCTGAGCTTAGTCAATCTATCCATAAGTCAATTGTAAATTTTATTACATAGAGAAAACGACACAAGCTATTTTCAAATTGTAGTCGTAATTCATCTGCCCGAAGTTTGCCGAAAATGTCGCGAATTATTTTATGAAGGAAAGTTATAGAGCATTTTGTACATGCAACTTGAGTGGGCTAGCTACCTTTGAGAATAGGTTATTGATCAGGCTGAAAATAGTCGACCATGTTCGGATAATATCCTACCAAGTTGGTTGTTTTTAATTTTAGGAGCACATTGGTTCTCATATCGTCAACTTTATATTGGACATGGGCATGTTGAGAATTTTGAAGTTAACTTAGATAGAGGCATTTAATGGTGTCCGCTTTAGCTACAGCCAACAATCACTCTGCGGGTAATTGTAAAAACGATTTGAAACTATATCCGCGAAAATTTGTAAATAACATTTTTCATTCATTGTTTGAACTGATAAAACGTACTTATAGTGCGTCTGTGTGATTAGGTTAAGAATTTAGTTAAGTAAATTTGTGACATATCTGGTTTTTAATATTTGCTTAAGAATGCTATCATGTAAATTGTAAGTAACATGTGTGTGTAATACAGTCTCGTGCATAATAGTGTATTAACATGGTTATATATTGCTATGATAAGAGGGTAGTTTAAGGGTAGATGAAGTCATAGGAGTCGTAGAATAAATATAAATAATTTTACCGTTAAGAAAAACAAATAATTCCACCAATTATAGGAGTAAATCGACTATTTTACAAAAGGTCAATAGTGAGCACACTGTATATAAATTATATTTAATTTAATGCATAAGAAAGAAGCTCATTTCCAATAATTAGATAATATTTAATTAAAATAAGAATTTGTACGTCGCATAATATGTTTTAAGTTAAATTTATAAGTCCATAATTAAATAGAAACGAGTAAAAGATAAGGTTCTAAACGCAACAAATTGCACCAATATAAACACATTATTGGAAAAGATAGATAAACTGGCATTCTAGATATTTAATAATTTCGTCAAAAATGTGAACGCATGAATAAGTAAACGCATTCTAATACATCATTATTAGAAAATGAATACGTGACTAGAAATATTATATTTACATGAAAATCCAACATATTTCAAATAACAAACAATAAGTAACAGGCGGTTCGCTATATGATAAGCCTTGAACTATAAACGGCACAAATAATGAATACGTGACAAAATTGCAATGGAAATTCTAAGAAGACGCTATGATATATTGAATGTCGACGTGCAGAATTGAATGAAAGTACAATAATTGAAACCAGGGAATTTGAGAAATCCCAAGGTTCTACAGAGATAGGTGGAAATTACAAACGTTTATCAATAAACACGCGATGCGCGCCAATTAGAATGTTGGAAGGTGGAACTTATAAATAGGATATGAAACTCGAAAATAGACAGTATTTCTTCAACAAAGACACGAATCACGTCGATTTAAAGTGAAAATTACGCACCAGTAATAATTAGTGAAAGTAAATAATTTATTAAAACAAAAAATTTGAAAGTGCCAATATGTGCAACGAAGAATAGACCGTTTTTACGCGTAAAACGGCTTCGAATAAACATCCAAGAAAAGTAAACGGTTTTGAGTAAAACATCCAAGTAACCGTATTTGAATAAAGATCCGAAAAAGGGGTCCGTCTGGATAAATACTCTAAAGGCATATTTAAATGTACGTCTGAGATTACGTGAATAACTCCAGAAATCCAAGGGGGAAAATACAAGCAACCATTAATCCATCATTCTGATAAATCAAGTGAAGCAGGAAAAGTAACAATCAAGGGGTGCTAACCACAGACACGCTGAGGCAGTTCCAATGACGAGCTAGGAAAACGCAGGTTAGAGATATTAAATTTTTTATTAGTTAAAGACTGTTTCAATTTTAATATTTGCTAAATATTATATATGTGTAAGAGTCAACAAAAAGGTCATTTGAGAATTTGAAAATAGGGAAAATCATCTTTGACCGTTCGAAACGTACTTTAGAGTAATTACAAAGATATTTTTGCTGACTTTCAGAAAAATTAAATTTGGTGAATGTGAATAATTTATTCAGGGACTAATTTTTGAATTGGCGTAAAACTGTACATATCAATCATTATACTGTGTAATTTTGGATTGCTTCATTTAAATTATTTCAACAGATAGAAAGAAAGGGGAATATCACAGCAATTTTAATGGCGCACAATCGTGGGGATTTCATAGTAATATTAATGGCACCCATCGTAGGGGCTTAAATCCTAAAAAGGCTATTTCATAGCAATACTAAGGGCACACCAACGTAGGGGCTATTTCTTGGCAATATTAATTGCGCACCAATCGTGGGGCTTGTAAAGGGGATTTCACAGCAATTATAAATAATGGTACGCCCAATTGTGGGGCATTCCACAGCAATAATAATGACACCCAACGTAAGAGCGATATCACAGCAATATATAATGCTGTGATAAGGGGTTGTTTATGGGTGTATTGAGTAGGAAGGGTCGTGTAGTAACTATAAATAGCAACGGGAATCAGAAAACTGCATTTATTTAGAAGAAAAATAAGTAATTCGTACATTATGTAAATAGCAATCCTTTAACACCCTGTATATAGACCGTAATTAACTTTAAACAATTCCAGCAAGTACATCTTTCGATAATAGAACGCGCATTGAGCAGAGAAATAATTGTGCATGTAATTAAAACTACGTTGAGAATGTTTAACAAGTTTATAAAATAAAGACGCAGAAGATAAGACAAAACCTAATAAATTCTCATGCAATTACGCTTGTGATAAAGAAGGAACAATGTGCGCTTTGATAAGAAAACGCATTTTCAAAGATCAGTCTAAATAAATACATGAACGAAAACAGCACTAGAGTTACATCATTTATTTTTGTACAATTATCCAAAAGCATTATCTATACAAAACACAGACGTAAGTTAAAAGTCTGGCCACGATAACAAATAATAAGGCAATCAAAGATCGCAAATAAACACCATGACACGAAAATCCGAAAGAGTTTCATCAGAAATCAGCTTGAGAACAAACCTGGTTGGTCGCGACAATCTGCAAAACTGCTTGGAAACCCAATCCAAAGGTAGTGGGAAAAAGCTATTTAACACCCACCGGTGGTAAAGCAGCTCAGTTTCCACTTCAAGCACATTGAATCCACATCACTTTTAACCAGAAATCTACGCGTAAGATAAATAAAATTTATAATATAGTGAAAATAGTGCTGTATAAAAATTGTGTTAATAATATATGAAAAGTTTTTGCCGTTTTTTCAGAAAACGTAAGTAGAAATTGGTTAATTAATTTAAATTAAATATTTATAATGAAAATAGGGCTTCTGGACTATTTCTGGTTCAATTCTAATCTGCGTCGAAAACAATTCTAATTTTAATTCTGGTATAATTAAGGGATAATTCATAATACTAAGTAACCCACGAATTCAAGAGGCATTTAAGGGAAGAAGTTAAGGCGTATGCAGAGAAATATAGAATAAAGCACGAGGTGATTTTTGAAAAACAAGGGGTAACCGTACTTAAATATTGGTTCAACAAAGCAGAGCATTGATTTCGATTAAGCATAATAAGGAGGTGTTGATCCACAACACGAAACAACGTATCAGGAGATCACAGGTCAGATCTACTTAATTTTAAGGAATCTTTTCAATTTAAATTTTAATACTGAATTTATTCAATTTATCCAAAACTTGTAGAGTCAACAGGAACATTGCATACGTTTAAACTTACGTAATAAATCATGAAAGGGTCTCGAACGTTCCAAATTTTTTGTAAAGGGTGTTGTTTTTGGTGACATTATATTGAATTAAAAGTATATAAATTTTGGGATAAATAATTCGTATGATATTAATTGATTGAAGGGTTTATTTAAAGAATTTCAAAAATTGTAAATATTATTTCCTTTCATTATATGAATGTTGATTGACTTCGTTTTATCAATTCAAACAGGTAATCATAAAGGGGTGAAAGAAAATTGATCATCGTAACGTTGTGCACTCTGTGTAAATCAAAAAAGGGCTAGCCGTGGCATAATAAAAGTAAAAGATTAATTTGAGAGAAACACAGAGCGGTGGCGTTAAGTAGAAAGTTTATTGCACCGAGTACGGCGTTATCATATCAATTTTTATACGACGCAACAACGAGGGGTGAAAACTACATAGCAATATATATATATATATATATATATATATATATATATATATATATATATACACTACATATATATATATACTACATATATATATATATATTGCTGTAATTATAGGGTTAATTTAGGGGTAGGTTAAGTCATAGGGATCGTAGAATAAAGAAAAGAAACTCCCAAGTAACAAAAGCACATAATTACAGATATTAGAAGAGTTAACAGGTCATTATAAATATTATTATTAATATTATAAATATTAATTATTATTATGAGAGCACACTGTATATTGCAGTACAAGCGATTAAAACACATATCCAAGAGTAGCTACGAGCAAAGATAAGAATTTAAAAATGTAACGGAACGCATTGAAATTAAATCAGTGAAAAACCTGCATGAATTGGCTAGATAAATATTCAAAAAGTGCGTTAATAAGGGGTGATTTTTTAAGAGCTTGATAACTTTTTTTAAAAAAAAAACGCATAAAATTTGCAAAATCTCATCGGTTCTTTATTTGAAACGTTAGATTGGTCCATGACATTTACTTTTTGAAGATAATTTCATTTAAATGTTGACCGCGGCTGCGTCTTAGGTGGTCCATTCGGAAAGTCCAATTTTGGGCAACTTTTTCGAGCATTTCGGCCGGAATAGCCCGAATTTCTTCGGAAATGTTGTCTTCAAAGCTGGAATAGTTGCTGGCTTATTTCTGTACACTTTAGACTTGACGTAGCCCCACAAAAATAGTCTAAAGGCGTCAGATCGCATGATCTTGGTGGCCAACTTACCGGTCCATTTCTTGAGATGAATTGTTCTCCGAAGTTTTCCTCAAAATGGCCATAGAATCGCGAGCTGTGTGGCATGTAGCGCCATCTTGTTGGAACCACATGTCAACCAAGTTCAGTTCTTCCATTTTGGCAACAAAAGTTTGTTAGCATCGAACGATAGCGATCGCCATTCACCGTAACGTTGCGTCCAACAGCATCTTTGAAAAATACGGTCCAATGATTCCACCAGCGTACAAACCACACCAAACAGTGCATTTTTCGGGATGCATGGGCAGTTCTTGAACGGCTTCTGGTTGCTCTTCACCCCAAATGCGGCAATTTTGCTTATTTACGTAGCCATTCAACCAGAAATGAGCCTCATCGCTGAACAAAATTTGTCGATAAAAAAGCGGATTTTCTGCCAACTTTTCTAGGGCCCATTCACTGAAAATTCGACGTTGTGGCAGATCATTCGGCTTCAGTTCTTGCACGAGCTGTATTTTATACGGTTTTACACCAAGATCTTTGCGTAAAATCTTCCATGTGGTCGAATAACACAAACCCAATTGCTGCGAACGGCGACGAATCGACATTTCACGGTCTTCAGCAACACTCTCAGAAACAGACGCAATATTTTCTTCTGTACGCACTGTACGCATTCGTGTGGTTGGTTTAATGTCCAATAAAGTAAACTGAGTGCGAAACTTGGTCACAATCGCATTAATTGTTTGCTCACTTGGTCGGTTATGTAGACCATAAATCGGACGTAAAGCGCTAAACACATTTCGAACCGAACACTGATTTTGGTAATAAAATTCAATGATTTGCAAGCGTTGCTCGTTAGTAAGTCTATTCATGATGAAATGTCAAAGCATACTGACCATCTTTCTCTTTGACACCATGTCTGAAATCCCACGTGATCTGTCAAATACTAATGCATGAAAATCCTAACCTCAAAAAAATCACCCGTTATATCATCTTAAACGCACGCAGAAATTATGCATTGTTTGAAAAGCGTACGTGATCTAAAAGTATCACATTTGTTCAAAAATCTAATTTATGAGGAAATAAACAAACACCAAATTTATTCCATTCAGATTAGAATAAGGCCAACAACAATAGTACGTGATTTGTTGGACGAAGATTCCTGGGATTTCTGAATGAAATGTGAGGTATTATAATGAATTACGTGACATTCTTAGCATCGCTTCATGCAATTGAACTAAACAATTGGTAAAGTTTTCCAAAATAACAAAAGATAAGACACTTGGTCTCGCCCAGCACGTGAAGTCAACGAATCGCAAACAAAAGGGGCCGATGCTATAAATATCATGACAATTGAATGTCGAGTTAGTATACTTTAGAAACTGGGCAGTCACCATTATTGAAAGTGCTAAATATTTACGTGAACAGTAAATTAAATTAAAGTGAAAATTAAAGAGTGTATAATTGTGCAAGCGAGCCGTACTTCTGAAGACGTAAGCAGATAAGATGTAGTGAAATTATACCATTTCTAATAATAAATAAAACAGGGCTTTCAATTACCATCTTAATCATCATTTTAATTACCATCTTAATTACCATCTTAATTACAATCTTAAATTACAATCGAAATAACGATCCTAATAAAGATCTTGTTAAGATTCCTGTTAATTACGATCTTAAATACATTTTTGGATACGAGACTCTGGAGAATGCTGCTGTCTGTTCAATCAATTTGATATTCTCTGAAAATGGTAAATATTTTATTACGGAAATGAAAAACCTTTCATTTGAATAAACTCACCAATAACGATTTGGATACTAATTTGGTTGGATGTCGACTTCAATTCTTGGGAATACAGAGCACCTACTGAACCACTTCAGGTTAGATATTTTGATATGATTTATTTTTAAAAACTTTTTATCTCTATAATAATTCAAAGTGTAAGAGCCGACAAATTGGGGTTTCTTGTATAAATTTATGAAAAGTAATAGACATCTTGAAACGTTGCAATAGGTCTCTAAATGTAATAAAATCTCGTTTTGCTGGCTTGATTTTCTAAAAATCTGACGGATGTAAATAATTTAAAAAGGGAGAAGATATTTGAAAAGGTTGTAAATATTTAATCATTATACTGTGTATTGTAGAATTGCTTTATATAATTGAATCAGCTAGCCGAGGCAAAGAAAATTATAAATTAACATTTCTACAAGTGCTTGAGTAATAAAAGAATAAATCACGACATAAATAAATATGGCGTCCAAGCGTAGGGACTAACAGGAGTATCACAGCATAAATATATCTGCACAACCGTGGGGCGAGAATAACAAGAGTTTTATTTGCTACAGGAAGATGTTACGCTCCCTTTCTGTCACCGTACTTAAATTACATCGTTTTTGGATCGCCGTTTGTATAAAGTAAATACTTTCGAATAGTTTCAGATTTGTATGCAATTTAACTCGTGTGTATTACTTTAAAGATAGATTAATTGAAGATTGATTTTCATTAATAAATAATTTGCAAGGAATGAATTTTAAATAGGATTATTCGTAAATTACTTTCCAACTTATCGAAAATGATAAACCGCTTGTAATTAATTATTAGATATGGTTGCTGCATTCACTTTTTGGATGTTCCTTATGTTATTATCGAAGTCGAGATAATAGACGATCAGAGGTTATGGGTAACAACTATTTTATATAAACAGATTAGGAGTGTAGTTCTTATTGCATTGAAGGAAGGATGCTTCCTAGGCGAACGTGTTTGCTCGACCGCACGTGCGTGTTACGGAACATTGACGGACGGACTCAGTGATTACACGTCATAATGGTGGTCCACCGATGCGACGAGCTGCTGCCAAAGAAAGAGGGGCTACTGGACGGAGTCAGTTAGTTCAGAAGCTGAGGACGCGGACAGGAAGATGCTGAAAGACGTGATGTTTTCGACCCAGGCGGAGGTCGAGATGTCGGAGGAGCCTGTGCCTACGGCGATCGGGGGAGTCGGAGCCCCTTGTGGATGTTGCAGTGCTGGAATTGCCCTCAACATCGGGAGGGCAACACGAGCCGTCGACTACCAGTTACCGAAGCGTTACTGCTAACGGCCTTGATGTTTAGGGCGAGAAAGCGCGTATCGTCATCCACAAGAGGGCGCTAACAATCTCCGCCACGATTGTTGTCGACGACAGGAAGGTGATTCGAAACGCTGCGGACAAGTTCCGAGACGTTGCAAATCAATTAATTGGTATGGTTATGGAGTTGCGGCTTTCTGTAGCAGGAGCTCCATCGGAGATCGGTGCTGTTTAACATCAGTAGGGTTCCAGGAGTTGGGGAATGTAGGTGCTGGGCAAGGCATCGTACACTACAGCAGCTGCTGTGGCTATGTTTACGTTTGCCGTCAGGGCGGAGGACGTCATGTCGACCCTGAAGAAGGTTGACCCCGCTCGTACTGGGTTTGTTGCTGTTCGAGCTCGAAAGTCGGGCAAAGGGGGTGTTGTCGAGGATGCCTGATACAAAAAAGCTGCAGTGGAACTGCAAGGAACTTTCAGCGAATACCCTCGAGAAGAAGCGTCCACGGATCGTTCTCTTGGTAGTCGAAACAGGTACGAAGGCAGAAGCTGGAACACCACCTGAGGGAGAAGTTTAGGTTTGGCTGAAAGTGTCCTAGGGATCCCTTCGCCGACGTCGTCTTCGAAGTGACCCCCCACATTTCGAAACGTATATTAGCTAATGCTGTAAACCTTACATGTGATTTTTTCCAATGCTCCATCCGAAGATACTACATTGGCCAGGAGCGAGTTTTTTTAACCTGGAATATTTGGAATTTTGCCGAACCCTTGCTGTTTCAAGCAAGGTAGGGATCTTTAACGTGCGTGACAACACTCACACACGGGACCTCCATTTTACTTCTCATCCGAACGAGGGTGTATTTTTGTGAAAAATGTTCGCACCGTGTCGGGATTTGAACCCGGGACCTTGGGCGTAGTAGTCACACACACACACACCACTACGCCACGGAGCCGCCTGATGCTGTAAACCTCGGATAGCGAAGAGTATGGGCCCGGGACCACTTCTCCATTACTCAATGCTACCGGTGCTACGAGTACAACCATCGATTGATGGAGCGCAGAGATAAGGCACCGTGGTGTGGTAACTTTACCGAAGTCGGGCATGAATTTAAGTATAGCCGGAAGGCAATCCCCTCCTCTATGTTTGCGTTAGGGCAAATGACCGAACAAGCGGTGGCGCGAATATCGATACGCGCCACGACGCCACGTCAAGCAGATGCCCCACGATGCTACGTCTGAAGAACGCAATCACACACAACATCGATTATAGATTGTGAAGACTAAAAAAATCTGAAAGAAAAAGATTAAATTCGCGTAATTAGATCTGGGTAATGGCAAAGGTGACACAAATAACTTCCTAAAGTTATTCAACGAGACTAAGATCGACATCGGGCTTATACAGGAACCGCACCTGTATAGCCATACAATAGCTGGTTTTGGGAGAGGGGTTATCATATTAAACACAGATGGCGAACGACCGCGCAGCGGAATAATTACAAATAATGGACATACGCAGGTATAACTCTAAATAATTTATGGAACGAGTTTTTAACGACGGCCAAAATAAAAACCGGGTTAAATATATTTTACGTAATAAGCGCGTACCGTCCGCCGGTGGACTCCCGGCGGACTTGATAAATTAAATCGAGAACATTATTCGCAAAATTGGCAGAAATAAAAGCTAATCATTGGGGGAGACTGCAATTCCAATTCGCTATTATGGGGTAGCCCAATCGAAGACGATAGGGACTTGCAGGTCGTTGATCTGTTGACGGAATGGGATCTTAGTGTGATCAATAATAATGGTTCACCTATGTTTGAGAGATAAGCGGCAGTTTTATAGATGTTATTGCACCCTCGCACGAGATGTTGATCATTTGTAATTGGCAATTGGGGTCTGACGAGGTAACGCTCTCGAAGCATAAATTAATAACGTGGGATGTTGATGCCAAGAGAATCGTAAACGAGCAATTTGCTACTTTTCTACGGTTCTGCAATAGAAAAACAAATTAGGAGTGGTTTAAACAAAAATTTTGCGATAGCATTCTTGCGCTCGTAAACCAATTACTAAATTGCTGAGAGAGAGGCCACCCAAATAGAAACTCTCGCGTAAAAATTAAGCGACGCGGTGGTAGCCGCGTCGTCGTACTCCATGCCACGGAAGAAAGACAGCGTACCTTGATGGACCCGGGAGCTAACCACCAAGCGGATAGAAACGCGTAGCCTAATGCGCCGCTATCAACGCGCCTTGGCAGAAATAAGAGAACGGAAAATTGAGTGTAACCAAAGCAGCTGGGAGTATAAAGCATCAATTGAAGAAACGAAAACGAATAAATTTAAAGAATTCTGCAGGCGGAACTCTGAGAGATAGCATATCGTGTAATAAGAGGTAAACAACAATGAATCGCGCTTGGTAATATAAGAAAAACAAATGGCGAATATACGTACGGTTTTAAATCCACGGCGGAATATTTGTTGAAAAAATCTTCTCATCGGACAATCCAGAGGAACTGCAGAGGCGCAAGGGACAGGTGCCTGGATCATGAACTCGTAAGGGCTCTTAGGGGGATAAACAATAAGAAGGCACTGGTGCATTATGGAATCACCTCAGACGCAGCTCTGGAGGCGTGCCTGTTGGCCCCGCATATCTTTGCCGGGTTGTTTAGTTTTTGTTTGGAGAAGGGCGTATTTCCACGTTGCTGAAAAATTCAGAACGCGAAGTTTATTTCCAAAGCGAAGAAGATGGCAGTGTCAGATCCGTGCAGCTATCGTTCATACTGGTTCGAATCGAGTTATGACCACCCGAGTTGACTATCCACGCGTTAAGAGTTCGTAGTCGAAGAAATGAAGGCGGCTCCGTGACGTAGTGGTATGTGTGTGACTACTACGCCCAAGATCCCGGGTTCGAATCCCGACATGGTCCGCTTGAAAAATGTTAGGCGAGCATTTTTCACAAAAATACACCATCGTTCAGATGAGAGGTAAAATGGAGGTCCCGTGTGTGTGTGTGTGTTGTCACGCACGTTAAAGATCCCTACCTTGATTGGAACAGCAAGGTGTCGGCAAAATTTCAAATTTTTCAGGTAAAAAACTCGCTTCCTGGCCAATGTAGTACCTTCTGGTGGAGCATTGGGAAATCACATGTAAAGTCGAAGGAATGAAGCAGGCGAGGGATGCAAAGGAGTATTGCGTCGTGCCGTTGGACATCTCAAAGAGCATTTGAAGCTACCTGGTGGCCATTTATCATTGGGAAGTTGGAAGGCAGGGATTGTCCGCGAGACCTGATGTCATTGGTTAAGAATTATTTATCGAGACGATTGGCACATGTCGAAATTCCATGCGAAGTTGTGTCGCGAACGGTGGAAAGTTGATGTCGCAGGGGTCATGGTCCCTCGTTTTGGAAGTTGTTGTATGAGAGCATCTTTAGGATTAAATTACCCAAAGGGTGCACTATTGTTGGGTTCGCGGATGATACGCTTTTGATTATCAGGTCGAGATTGTTAATGGAGATGCGAACCAAACCTAATGAGACGGAGTCGCTTTATTTCGGAATAAAATCGGGACACGTCCACCTAGGCTAGAGCTAGGAGGGAAAAATATACCCATTCGAGGAAGCCGTCACATACTTCGGCGATAAATTAGACAGCAAATTAAATTGAAAGGCGCACGTGCAATATGTCAAAAGTAAAGGCAGCGTGAATATCTAACAGAATGATGGCGGCAGCGAAAATAAGCTGGGGATTCAGAAGCTAATCGTTGAGGGCAGTGTACGCCGGAGCAATAGAATCGGCGGTGCTGTATGCGGCATTTGTTTGGGCGGAGGGTTTTAAGGTCAAGAAAGTCCGACACTTGTCGAGCGTCCAACGTATAATCCCGGCCAAGGCGGCAAGGGCGTACAGGATCACTTCCACGTATGCGGTCTTTGTGATTGCTATGATGTTCCCAATCGAATTTGTCGTCAAAGAAATTAGAAATTGGAAGCTCGTAGATATAGGGAAAAGACGGAAAATTTTCGAAAATTTGGGTCTTGTCAGTAAGGAGGTTGAGAGAAAAATCGTTATTTTCGAACTAAGGCATTCGGCTGATGTCAAGGAGCTTGAGTTTGTGGAAGGCGATGAAATTGCGACGGAGATCAGGATTTATACGGATGGCTCACGACTGGACGATGTGCAGGCACGAGCGGTGTTCGTTGTGTATAAGGAGAGGAACGTGTTCCGATTCCAAACTAAACTTGCGAACTGGAGCACAATCTTTTAATACGAGTTGGTAGCTATAAAGGAAGCTATAGAGTACGTCATCAACCACTCAAGCACAAGTGAGTACTCTATCATTAGCGATAGCAAATCGGCCCTGACTGTTCTGGCAAAAGTGAACGCCTCGACAGATCTTCAAGGCGGCGTCTTGTCAGTAAGGAGGTTGAGAGAAAAATCGTTATTTCCGAACCAGGACATCTGGCTAATATCAAGGAATTCGAGTTTGTCGAAGGCGATGAAACCGCAACGTATCTCGCAAACTCGGTTTATTTTCTTCTGATGTTTTTCCACTTGTTAAGAGCACATGCAGAGTGATTCGGAACTTGACTACCGAGAACGTGTTCCTGAAAGAAGAGTTCATTATCGTTCTACATTTGAAAGTATTCATAGGCAATTAAAGGATATCTGTAATTTAGTCATAGAAAGAAATGATGCGGAAAGACAAAGAAATTTGGGAATGGCAGTTGTGGAGAAAAATCTACTAGATTGCGTAGACGACCAACCTTCGATAAGTACAAGAGAAATAAGCGCAACATTTGAAATAAGTCATTCAAGTGTATGGAGGGTACTGCATGAACAAAACATGTGTCCGTACAAATATCCAAGGTTCATTCTATGACAGCTAAATACTATCCGTCAAGGTTACATTTTAGTGAATGGTTTCTAGAAATGTATAATAATAATTAAGATTTCCCTAAGTTAGTTTTATACACGGATGAGGCAGTTTACACGGGAAAGAGTATTTAATGCTCGCAACAGCCATGTTTGGAACGAACAAAACTCGCATGCTACTCATCATCATGAATACCAAAAAAAAATTTCTATTAGTGTATGGGCGGGAATAGTAGGAGATTGTTTAATAGCCCTTGCATTCTACCAAATAAACTAAATGGGCAGATATACCGTACATTTTTACAAGAAGTGCTACCTGCATTATTAGAAAACGTCCCTCTAAATATCAGAGGAGGTATGAAGTTTCAGCTTGGTGAGGCGTCGGTACATTTCTTATTATTCGTTAGGGAATATCTAACTCAACAGTTTCGTAATAACTAGATTGGTCGCGGTAGACCAAATACTTGGCTCTAAATTTTTTATTTTCCAATGCTCCACCCGAAGGTACTACATTGACCAGGAAGCGAGTTTTTTTTATCTGGAAATTTTGAATTTTGCCGAACCCTTGCTGTTGCAAGCAAGGTAGGGATCTTTTACGTGCGTGACAATACTCACACACGGGACCTCCATTTTACCTCTCATCCGAACGAGGGCGTATTTTTATGAAAAATGCTCGCCTAACATTCTTCAAGCGGATCGTGTCGGGATTTGAACCCGGGACGTTGGGCATAGTAGTCACGCGCATACCAACTACACCACGGAGCCGCTCCCAAATGTGGCCAGGTATATCGTCAGTTGTAAATTCAATTGATTTTTTTTTTACTTAGGTACATGAAATTACTTGTATACAGAAACACGGATAGAAAGCGGAGAAGAAGTAATGCAAGAATTCAGGCGGCGGCAGAAATTATTTCTATCAAAATTGGACTGTTTTTCAGGTACGCTCCATAATGCGTAAGGGCACAATGTGTCAATATGTAGGAAGAGAACACTTTGAACAACTGCTCCCTTAAATATTATTTATATTAAATTTAATTTGTAAAGATCATAACATAAGCAACTGGTGTTCATTAGATAAAATTGTTAATTTTGATTAAAAAGTTTTTGTAGTACTTATTTGAAAATAATGTGTATCTCGTTTTTTGAATTTTAGTTATAAACTAAAATCATCTTTATTGGCTGCAATAAGTTATTTTACATATTCGCAACTACCAATACGTTTTTAGGTCATATCTATTTATTAAATAATTTCAATCGAAATTCATGCACACCTACATTCAAGTCTAATTACCTCTGAAACCATTGATTTTTTTATTAAAATGTTATGCGTTTTTTCAACAAAACTTAATAAGGAAGCGATAAAAAAATTGTAAAATAAAAATCGAATCAGTGGCGTAGAAAAAGATGGGAACAAAAGGAACTGCTACTCTTATGTATTGCCACTGAATTAATATATTGAATCTACTTTTAAGTCTAATTATCTTTGAAACCATTGATTTTTTTTTTATTAAAATGTTATACGTTTTTTCAATAAAACTTAATAAGGAATCGATAAAAAATTGAAAAATGAAAATCGAATCAGTAGCATAGGAAAAGAAGGGAACAAAAGGAATTGCTACTCTTATGTTACGCCCTACATGTGATTTTTCCAATGCTGCACCCGAAGGTACTACATTGGCTAGGAAGCGAGTTTTTTTACCTTAAAAATTTTGAATTTTGCCGAACCCTTCCTGTTCCAAGCAACGTGCGTGACAGCACTCACACACGGGACCTCCATTTTACCTCTCATCCGAACGAGGGCGTATTTTTGTGAAAAATGCTCGGCTAACATTTTTCAAGCGGACCGTGTCGGAATTCGAACCCGGGTCTTATGTACCGCCACTGATTTAACATATTGAATTAATTTTTATAAGAAATTAAAGCACGTTAGTGACAAAAACTATTGACATTTTCATTGAAGTATGTTGAGAATTTTGGGCGTAGCGAGGAAAATCAATTTTTTAAATCTTTACTTTAATACCCTGTATATTTGAAACAATGCATTTCCGGAAACTAGTTCGCTACTTAGTTCTTCATTGTTTTATTTGGAGAATCTTCAGTAACAACTTGGTGGCCGAATTCTGAATTATTCTGTATATAGTACATAATTCCAGTATGTTCGCTTTTTCGATAGCAGTAGTATATATTTCTGAGCACGCGGGAGGTGGGATGTTTGGCAGGCTGGCTGGCACTATAACCTCGCACTAAGACTGTGCGATCTTTCTGTATAAATACAGAAAATAGCCTGTTTGATTTTTAAAAAAGCACTAAAATCTGATTTCTTTTTTTAGTCGATAGTCTAAAAATGGTTGTTTTATTCAAATAATGTTACTCTTTTTTTTGAATTGCAAAACAATCTAATTTTGAAAAAATGTGCGGTGTTTCTATTTAGGGCGGCTCCATGGCGTAGTGGTATGAAAAATTTGGAATTTTGCCGAACCCTTGCTGTTCCAAGCAAGCTAAGGATCTTTAACGTGCGTGACAACACTCACACACGGGACCTCCATTTTACTTCTCATCTGAACGAGAGTGTATTTTTGTGAAAAATGCTCGCCTAACATTTTTCAAGCGGACCGTGTCGGGATTCGAACCCGGGACTTTGGGCATAGTATTCACACGCATACCAACTACACCACGGAGCCGCCTGTTAGTGGGTACCTTACATGTGATTTTCCAATATTCCACCCGAAGGTACTACATTGGCCAGGAATCGAGTTTTTTTACCTGGAAAGTTTGGAATTTTACCGAACCCTTGCTGTTCCAAGCAAGGTAGGGATCTTTAACGTACGTGACAACACTCACACATGGGACCTCCGTTTTACCTCTCATTTGAACGAGGGTGTATTTTTGTGAAAAATACTCGCCTAACATTTTTCAAGCGGACCGTGTCGGGATTCGAACCCGGGACCTTGGGCATAGTATTCACACGCATACCAACTACACCACGGAGCCGCCTGTTAGTGGGTACCTTACATGTGATTTTCCAATGCTCCACTCGAAGGTACTACTTTGGCTAGGAATCGAGTTTTTTTTACCTGGAAAGTTTGGAATTTTACCGAACCCTTGCTGTTCCAAGCAAGGTAGGGATCTTTAACGTGCGTGACAACACTCACACATGGGACTTCCATTTTACCTCTCATCCGAACGAGGGTGTATTTTTGTGAAAATTGCTCGCCTAACTTTTTTCAAGCGGATCGTGTCGGGATTCGAACCCGGGACCTTGGACGTCGTCTTTTGATACCTGTCGACAAGAAAGGGTCGTGAAAATCGTACATGCAAATTTTTGTAAAACAAACTTTTGCAAAATGATTTTTGACATTTCGAGAGCACATAAATAACACATCATATTTGTTTGTTTTTTAGATTGCAGTTTTTATAAACGGAGGGGTGGCTTCACATCAAGCTAAACTCCCCCCCACCATGTAAATTCCTGCAAAACGATTGGAGCACAAATATCCGGACCAGAGCAACTAATTAGCACATAAATAGCATTATATATTTCTAGTGTGGTCCACTCAAATTTCGCGGGTAGGGGGTTTAAAAGCATGAATAAATGACCGAATCAGGAGTGTGGCGGTATCTTCATTGCCCTGCCAGTGCCTTAATTCCGAATAATGACTTCTTTCGAATTAGGGGTGAAGTCGTGTGTCTCATGAGCTAATTCCACTTTGTGTCGCTGTTTATTTATATACCTCGTATAAATAAAATACCTAACGTAAATTGATTTTATTAAAAGAAAAGTGCAGAAATTATCTAATGATGTTTTGATGACTATCATTTTACAAACATATTATTGAAGCTTAAATTTAAACATATAATACGTGTCTTGAAGTTTTCCAGAAGTTGAGAAAAGGAAAATTACTTTTAAACAACAGCCATTATATTAAATATCTGTCTACATAACCCATTAATATGCATTTTTCGGGCTAGACCGGATCATATCGAAATGCGATTCAGATTCACACCTGGACGAGGTATTGCCAAATCTTTTGTCTGACTATGAAAACCATCCTGGATAACTATATTATTGTTAGTACAAACTGCATAAATTTTCATGTAATTAAATTTTCCTGTGGAACGCTCTGTATATTTAATTCTACGTAGTAACAAGCAGTAACGATACAAATTGCGAATAAAATCACTTTAACGTTTCTTTGGAAAAGCACCGGTGGAAAAACCTCGGGAGAAATAAACGTATCGCTGACCTCATTTTAGTTCTGTCCTACATTGTTTGTTTGGAAGTATTTTCGCGTAATTACAGTTAAATGGAAATTATGCATTGCAAGTTGATGAAAATCGCTCTAAATTCTATTCAGTGACATCATTTGCAGTTTTGTTTTTCATTTATCGAATATAGAACGTCCATACTAAAAAATTAAAGGATTATCTTAGTCTGAAACCGTATTGATTATTAGTATGTAGCGGTAGCGAATTGGTTAACAGAATTCCCGTTTTCCGAGTTACTGGGGGTTGCGACGAGAATTAGGTTACGGGTCGTCAACCCGAGATATGACCTATTTACAAATTCAGGGCGCATGGGATTCCTTGCGCTACAAATTTCGTTTATTGATATATAATAGTTTCAGCTGACACTTTAGATTTTTTGGAATATGAAACACCTGTTTTTATGCTATCACTATTAGGCTTTTCTGATCCTGGTACGCCTAAAATGAAAATGTCACATAACTCAATGCTTGATAGCTTCCGAGAAGTTGGAAAACAGTTCTTGCTGCCAGGCTTTTTCGTGGAAATATTGATATTATGATAAAATTTTCAGGAAATCCTTTCGGAATATGTTTTTATCTAAGCACAAGAACAATTTGTGGAATTTGCTTCAAATTAAGTTGCTGCTATGCAAATACTTCTTATAACCCGTTGTTGCACCTTTTTTTACGTTTTAACAGGAAAATCTAAAGATATATTTGTGTTATCGGTTCTTATAGAAAGTTTTCTTATTAGAAATACAAGATAGTATTATTGAGAAAAGTCATATAAAAACACGTATTTAACTTTAACCGCGATTAACCGAAATATTAAAAGTTGCATCTATTCTTTTGTTCTATCTAAAATCATAAAATACTGTTTTTTTAATTAAATCGTTTGTGATTTAACAATACCCAGACGAGTGGCCTTCCTGGTAAGAATTTACAGATTTTAAATATTTTGATTACAAGTTGCTGTTGTTCTTTGGTTGTTGGATCTTACCGTGTTCGCGTCATTGATAAAGGTGTCACTTGATGTGTGTATGATTGTGCTGTTAAGATACGAGGAGAAGGGGAGAACGAATTAAGAGATTAGGGTTCAAGTGCTTGAGCGAGTGTAGTGCAGTTTAGGGAATGAAAGGTTTGGTAATTAGGATGTTTTAGAAATTTGTCAAAACGAGTACGGTGGGTGGCTAGGAACGTAGTGTATGGGAGGGGTAGAAAGGGTCAGTAGAGGTCTATTGTGATTGCAAGGGATTGAGTTTGAGTAGAGCACGGGCATAGAGGGGAAATGATTAGATTGAGGGAGCGAAGTTTTTGTCTGAATTTTCCGTGACCAGTGAGGGATTGGAATGTGGACCGGCTGCAGAAGGAGATGTGTTTTGTATGTTTGCAGTTATTGAGAATACGTCGTAGATGTCTCGGCAGGGTGGAGGGGGCGTTGTACCGTGGTGTGTATTAGAATTTCTAGAGTTGAGATTTTGAGAAAGGTGTATAGTGCGGGGGTGGGGGTGTTTCTGAAAGCTATTGTGGCTTAGAGTAGGAAGGGACGGATTATAAGATTGCGTTCTTCGAAAATGGGCGGTGATTAGTAGATACCCTACATTTAATTTTTCAATACTACACCCACCTCGTTGGTCAGGAAGCGATTTTTTTTATTTGGAAATTTTTTATTTTGCCGAGCCCTTGCTCTTCCAAGCAAGGTAGGGATCTTTAAAGTGCGTGACAACACACACATGGAACCTACATCTTTAACGTGCGTGACAACACACACATGGAACCTACATTTTACCTCTCATCCGAACGAGGGCGATTTTTGTGGAAAATGCTCGCCTAACATTTTTCAAACCGCGACCGTGCCGGGAATCTAACCCGGGACCTTCTTTCAATAAGTATCCCGCATTTGCTTTTCCAATTCTCTACCCGAAGGTACTACATTGACCAGGAAACGAGTCTTTTTTACCTGGATTTTTTTTATTTTGCCGACTCCTTACTATTGCAAGCAAGGTAGAGATCTTTAACGTGCGTGACAACATTCCCGGAACCTACATTTTATCACTCCTCCGTAGGATAGCCTATTTTTGTGAAAAATGCTCGCCTAACGTTTGTCAAGCTGTCCGCGTCGGGAATTGAACCCGGGACCTCGGGACTTAGTAGTCACGTGAACCATGTTAGTGGCTATCGTACAATTTGAATAAGGACCACCACTAAACTTGCTCGGTTTGAACGCGAATAATTACGTGCTTCATATAAATCTGACTTTAAAATTCATTAATCGTTAAATATAATTTATAAAGTTAAACTGGGGTTGACTTTGGAGTGTGTCTGATCAATAAAACATTAGCACGTAATGCCGGATAGCAGTCGCCGGCTCTGCTTACCGGTGCGTCCTGAAGGGTCGATTTAAAATGATCCAAATCTAGCTAAATTAGTATTTACTAATATGGATTCGAAATTCTAAGCAGTCGCCAAATTTATTAATAGCGAATCCAGCTATTTGATCCCACTCTATAAATTTACAATATCGTCCGCCCTGGTCTAAATTCGCTCCTAACGTTCTCTATCGTTCTCTAACTGACTTTTTATAATTTCAATCTTCCTTTCCATAGATACTACGACCAAAAACAGGCAAAACGCCAAACAAAACAAATCAAGCCACAAAACAATAAAATGAAGCATACATTAAATTATTAGGTGTACTTGCATAAGCATTATATCGGCTAACGCCATCACTCTAAAATGTACTTGTTCAAAATTAACTGCAGAGTTTACTTATTAATACAAATCAATGCTTATGCGAGTACAGCCGCCACAATATTTATAAATCTCGAATATAAATTTCTCCAGGATCCAAAAATCTGGTCGTCTATCAACACCTATAATTATCTCTTACTGCTAAGGTGAGATGATTAGGCACTGTTAAAGTTCTGGAGGATCACAATCACTATCACTTTTAAGTCTTGGGGGTATGCGCGGTTCACTCTAATGTAATTTCTTAGTTTAATTGATTTATTTAGTTGGTTTAAGTTAATTAGGAAATCTGATTTAGTTTTGTTATTTATTTGCCATTTTATTTAATACCCGATATGTGTTCTGCGTGTTTTAGATAAGACTTCTTCAAGCTCTTGGACCATTCTAGCCCCTCGACAGCTAGTTTCTTATCCACCAACCCTCTATTAACCATCTTGAGTGTACAGTTAAATAGCACGTGCTCGGCGCTATTTGCTTTGCTCCCTCGTCGCATTCACAGCGGTAGTTCTCGGGCAATCCGAATTTTCGAAGGTAGGCTTTCAGTGCTCCATGCCCTGTTATTAGCTGCACTATCATATGATCCAACTTCACCTCCACCTTATCTCTAACTTCTATAAAATCGTGTGTCAATCTGCCCGTGGCAGCGTTGTTCCACCTCGGTATCGGTGAATACGATGTAATAAACTCTCTTATTGCGGCCTTTTTGGCCAGTTCACCTGCTCTGTCGTTTCCTTTTGTTGCTGTTCTGCAACCTAACCTAATAAAACATCAAATCCCGAAGCCTAAGTGCCTTGTGCGCTATGCTCCAGACGTCCCTTGAAGATGTGTCGAGGTGTTCATATTTGCCAGAGCAGTCAGGGCTGATTTACTATATGGATAATTTTCGAAGATATTTGCGTCTTCGTCCACCATCTGCAGCACATATCGATTTTTTATTTCTTATAGAAATGGAAAATGTACATTACAACCCATTGGTGTAAATACCTTTGGACGTATTCCAAAAGAAATTGCCACATATCTGGACTTATAAAATTCGGAGCGCTCCACAGGTCATTGTTTTCGAAGATCTTCCGCTTCTTTGCTAACCGATGCAGGTACTGATGTGCACATACATTAAAGAAACACGGAGAATAGAAATCCACTAGCGTTGCGGAAGGCTATATAGAGACATCTATTGAAAACTAGAAAATTATAGCACTAAAATTGTGGGCGGTAATAAAAGTACTTCAAGTATTTCCAATTTCTCAGAAAATATTAACTGGGTTGCTTCTAAATCAGCAGGAGTTAATATATTGAATTGCAAAAATTTATACTCATTGTTTACAACAAATAAGTTCTTTAGTTTCATTTTATAGTCGTTAGTTTACCTTACCTACAGTATACCTGACTTTACCACACAAGTGCGGTAAAGTGTGTCATTATGACATTGAAATGAATGTCATAAAGAATGACTTTAAATAGTAATAGTAGATAAAATGTTACTGTATTTTATACGGACAAGAAAAAAAATACCGTACACAACGAAAATGGCCCGCACCGAGCGCCGCAACAACAAAAGGAAATCCAAAGAATGTTGTACTAGCTAGCAAGTCTTAAAGTGGGGTAGGTCACAAAAGAAAAAGAAAACCTCTAGAGAGAAAATTTATTTACAAAACCTTTTACTAAAACAATATGACAAAAAGGAATGCCATCGAGCGGAGGAAGCAATATTTATCGAATATGTCTCGCAGGATGTACAGTACAAAAGTCTTCTCAACAATGATTAATACACTCCTCACTCACCTCCACCTAATTTATAACCCCAATTCTATTATGCACATAAAACAAAACACACACATGCACACGCATGCATACACTCACGCACCCGCGCGCGCACACAGACACATACCCAGACCCATACTCTTAAATCCTAATATCTATGGTGAGCAATAGAGCGCAAAAGGAAGGGCATGCTGTTATCAGTTATGGTTATTTTTTAAAACAATGCACACTTACTATCATACAACTATAACAAAGGGACTGGCCAAGAATTTTGCATAAGAGTTGTTCGGCCGCTCACCCTGCATCTTAGACTTGATACTGTAATGAAAACTTTCTTTGCACAGATAGCAGTTCATTTTCACACTGGTTATACAAGCATTCTCAACAACTAGCAGCTACAATAAAATTTCCAAACGCTATCTCAATAATTCACTTTCTGAACTAATTTGTACCACTAATTTATATTATGTCACGATTTTCAAAGCTTAAATTACAGCTTAACTTCCGAACTATCATCGTGATCAATACTCGATCACATCCGACTGCAATATTTATGACTGCAAACTTATATACATTTCAATTGTTCTAGATTACTCTAACACATGCCAGAATTATGCAAGTCGCATTACCGAGGTTTCCTACTGTATTTTAAATAATTCTTATCCATCAATCAAGATTCATCCGAAAGGTGTGGCGGCGCGGGGGGGCCATCAATCATCTTTTGTACTCTTATGTTATTATTCTGATCACAGGCAGACCGATAAGCGCCACAATACCAAACGACTTTCATTTATTAACCAAGATGGAGGAGCTGAAAATTATGTGCACAAGATTGACTGACAATCAGGTGGCAACGTGGCATGATGAGGTTGTACAAAATCTGGTGCTCCTGTACAACAAACGCCTCAATGTCGGTGGCGACTACTTTGAGAAGTAGTTATATGTATGAGTAACTCTTGTTTACAGGTTGTGGCATTTATCCTAGCCATCGGGCATAATATGGAAATGCAATATTTCAAATAAAATGTATTTATTATAAAGGGACATTGCAGTAGGCATGTTTTTTTCAATTCTAAGCAGAATTTCAAAGTCACTTTAAGTTCAACTTGTTATTTTTAAATGGAAACCTGTAATTATTAATAAGACATCGGAATCTGACTTAATTATCTAAATCATTTTTTTCTTCGGCCGTTCCTTCTTGCACTATTTAATTTTGAAATTAATATAAAGACGATTTCTTTTAAAGATATAAAATAATACCTTTTTTCTGTGGCGGGAAAGAAAATTGACATTTAATGTTTCTTGACAGGTAACAAAATGTCGCTTTTTATTAATTTACTTTTTTCCCTGGGAAAAAATGAGTACTTTTTTCTCGGGTATGTGCAAATAAGTAAGAACACGAAGATATTTAATTTAAAATCGGGTCCACACTTGTAACATTCGGGTGTAACATAACATCGTATCATAACTTCGTCACGTTCAAAACAACCGATATAAACAACTTAAGTAAACAATTTTTGAAACCACTCGCAGAATTAAATAGATAGATATTTGATTACTTTAAAGGTTTCCTTAGCAACGCAAGTCCAACTGTCCCTATAATTACAACCTATTTGTTTGAAACTTAAAATTTGACATCGATTGGTTTTTTGACTTTAATATACTGTAATATTTTTTCAATATTAAATCATCGTTTTGCCTGTGACAGAAAAAAATAGTGTATCATACACGGGTAAAAATGTAAGATTTTAACTCTCGGTGTTTTGTCTCACTCCGCTTCGCGTCGGGAGACAAACACACCTCGAGCTAAAATCTAGTACTTTTCCCTTGTATAATAATAGTATATTATTCAACATACGGTAATGTAGGCAATAACTCACGCAGATGAAGTTTGCGGCACGAGCCGAAGGCGAGTGCCGTAATTCATCAAGTGAGTTATTGCCATTACCGTATGTTGAATACTATACTTTATCTACGACTATAAGCACAGTAACAAGTTTTAATAAACACTTGTAATCAAGATTATTTTAAAAAAATTATAGTACAAATTTGTTTGACATTACGTAAATGTCAATGAGCATGGCTACTTTGATATTTTTGGTAGGTAATAAAATAGAAATATAAGCTGGAAGCGTGAGTTATTATAACTCACGCTCATAACTCACGATGTTTAATTATGAACACTATTACTTGTTCAAAAGTATATGAATAATGGTATTATAACTAAATATGAGTAGATAAATAACTATTATTACATTGCTTAAAATGTTCAAAACGATGTCCTTGAACGTCAATACTGTAGCGAAAACTCAATATGCAATAACACAGTTCTTTATTTTCAAACTGATGATATAAGCTTTTTCAATAACAGGTAGTTACAATGGAATTTGCTAAAAGCTCTCACAACAATTTATTCTGAACTAATCGCTAACAGAACAAGTAGTATCTTCTTAAACTACCAGGCTATTTTCTAAATTACTATGGAAATACTACAATTAACTATCCAAGCACTAATTATTAGATTATACTATCACTGCAATAATTTATATAAACACTAATTTATGTCACATTTTCAAAGAACATTGTAATCAAAGCTTTATTCGGAACAGACTTCGAAACCTAACGGTTATTAATACCTATTAAATTGTGCTAGTTATTTCAAAAACATACCAGAAATTATATAAATAACATTTTCGGATTTCCTATTGTAATCTAAATAACTCTTAAATGCGAAACCCTGTCAATCAACTCTATTTGAAGATGTTACGTCACAGGGTGACCATCAATTATCTTTTCTGTACTGATACTTCGCTTACATTTCAATGTAATCATTCTGGTCAACGGCAGATTGATCGGCGCTATAATACATTTCTGAAAATGGAGAACTAACAAATTTCTACACTATTATTATTATTACTAATAATAATTAACATAGTAACAAACGAAACATTGTTATACGATTTAAAATCGAAGGCAAAGAAATTCATAAATGCACATTTGTCTTAAACGTGTTTAGAAGCAAAGATAAAAAATGTTTTATTTCCTTTTAAATAAGATAACAATAAGTTACTAAATTTAAGGAACTTGTGTAATTTACTGGCTAATAATAGCATATATTTTAACTGGGAAAATTCATATGGTGTTCATTTATGGTGAATCCGGAAAAAAATTAATGCAAGTGCTTGCAGTTGTGCTTCGAACGGTTTCCTGAAAAAAATTCCACCTCAAGAAGTTCTTTTTGCGTGTTGTAGAATCAGCTCTTTACATCTGGTATGTTCTATTTTTTAGATAAAAATTAAAATCCACACATGTTGATTCTAAACATTTATTCATTAAAATATTCACCGTTAGCACCTATATGAGTTGCCAACGTTTCGGAATGTTAATTCCTTTATAGAAAAATGGATGGGTGGAGGCGTGTGTACGCGCGCATCCGCGCGTGCGCTTGCGTGCGTGTTCGGGCGAGCGCATGCGTGTATACGCGAGAGAGCGCATGTGTGTCTGTGCGCATGTGCATGTACATGTACGGCGCGTGCGTTTGTTTTTACACGCGCGCACGTGTGCGTGCTTGCGCGCGGATGGCGCGTGCGCATTCGCGTGTGCGTGCGTGCGGGTAAGTGTGTGCGTGTGTGCATGTGAATGTGCACGTGTACTCGCATAAATGCTAGCACGCGTGCGTGTGTGAGTGCATGCGCGCGCGCGTAAGCGCTCTCATGTGTGCATGTGTTATCGTGCACGTGCGTGTACGGCGAGGGCGCGTGCGTTTGTTTGTACACGTGCGTATGCGTGCGTGCTTGTGCGCGCGTGCGCATTCGTGTGCGCGTGCTCGCGTGCGTGTGTGCGTGTTCGCGTGTGTGCATGTGGATGTGCATATGTACGCGCGTACATACTTACACACGTGCGTGTGTAAGTGCAAGCGTGCGTGTGTGTATGTGTGTGTGTGTGTGTGTGTGTTGTCGCGCACGTTAAGGGTCCATACTTTGCTTGGAACAGTAAGGGTTCGGCAAAATTCAAAATTTCCAGGTAAAAAAAACTTGGTTCTGGTCAATGTAGTACCTTCGGTAGTTATTGATACGTCAAATATCGCTGTAAAATTTTCTGGCGATTCGATGAATTTCGTTAAATTTCTTCCAATAGTTCTCGATTGTTTAAGATCGTAGTTGACCGTCCATTGTCTGAAAATTTGGGAATCAGCTGTGCACGGTATTTTCGTTGCAAGTGTCTTCTCCAAATGCCTGGTTATATTAATTAGCCGCTACTATAACATTTAAAAAATTTTTCACAATCGTGAATAGAAATCAACTTGATGTCAATATCATGACAGAAATACACCATTTTCTCCTTAGGGAAATAAGGAAAAATCTCCCTAGAGAATTTTCATTATTTTGACAGTTTAAAAGAAAGTTACAAACACAAACACATTATTCATATTTACAACTAACGAAACCTATCCATAATTATTGAAAGAACGTGTAATATTTGAAGGAATATCGCTTGTTTAAACCTTAAATTAACACTTTTGCGACTTAAATTACACGTATTTGAAACACCATTTAGCACTTTATTTGCAATGTGTATTTTATTTTGAATAGAATCTTGAATATAGCCTTCGGCCACAGCCGTAAACTACCATCCTCCATGCTTCTTTATAGTTTAATATCAGCCCCTGAGTCTGTAAATAATGTAGCTGTAGACCTGCGCAAACAGTGGCCAGTATATGTTGACAGGTCTGGTAAATTTAAATAGGTCGCAATAATGCTTGACAATTTACCAAATGTACTCTTCCACACATGTACATATTCCTCCTGTGTAAAATAAGAAATAGCGGTGATGGGTAACATCAGAAGGGCGAAGTCTAGCATATTTGCGATATAAACCCATAAAATCTACAATTTCTGTTTGATTGGTAACCACAAATGATCTTACTTTTTTTGTTTTGATCTCTCGATAAAACCCTAAATTTTTTGACTTGATAACCGTCCGATTTCTTTTTTAAAAGAGCAATAATTTTGGATACCTGCTTACATCAAAGGTTGTCGTAAACTAGTGGACTTGACCTTATCATCGAATATTGTGCCCATAACGTAGAAGATTTATAGCATTTTGATTTCTCATCAAAATATCCCAACATGACGTTTTCTGTATAAGATTGCGTTTGCCTTTCAGCACACCATTCTCTAAAGCGGTTGTAAGCTGCAACGCATAACTTTCTTGATTTAGCTGGTGTTACGGGCCAATTCAGCACTACGACACCAAGGGACGGATCGGAATCCGTGCGCGGCCTAGCTCTAGCCGGTGAGGGGTGGGTATGATAAAGGTCGTAGGTCGGGATTGCTAAATGCCCTAAGATGACAATTATAATGGGTCGTAAACTTGGTAGTATGCCAAAAATTGGGAATGACGGCAAAATTAGGTGGGCACCACCAGTAATGTCACTGTGTTAGATATAACCGGGGTCTCGTTACTGGTCGAGCAAACGCCCCTGCACTTGTTATAATAAGAAAATATGAAAGTAAAGAAAACTCACGGTGTAGAATGTACTGATTCACCCTACTCACGCAAATTACTACAACAGAATAATGCACCTGGATTATACTCTTAACTCTATTTACAAACACATGGCTGAAAAGAACACATTAATTAAGTACAGTAAGTAACATAAACAAAGGTGTATATAAGCAAATGTAGGTACGGCGTATATTGAGTACGCCACAACTACGATCAAATTAATTATGATAACTAACCAAAAGTAACAACTAGGGGGAAGTTCGCACTGGCCAGGGCTACCAAAGATATACTTGTGAGTACAATTATTTCTAAGATGGGGTAGGGTTGAATGCACCTGGGCCTCACGGCACTACGGGTTCTTAGGTTTGACGACCAAAAGAGTGTAGACTATAGCCCGAAATATCACGCGTGTTACACCGGTGCATGCAAACCTCCGGTAACAATGTGGACGGTAGACGTAAGTCTACTTGAACTATCTAGGCGCTACAACTGGTACAGTCTTACGTTACGAAACAAGTTGTACAATTTGGAAAAGTATCGCAGCTTTAAAATTTTACGGACTAATAGATATACAATGCGCACACAAGCGGCTTCCTGTTTTACACTGTTGACTACAGTGAAAGTAGAGTAAATACGGGGCGAAACACACTATCTACTTTTAGCTTCACTGACGGTAGATGCAAAAGAACATTCTATAGTTCAGGGTAAAATATCCCAATACCAGCATGCGAACTAGTTTGGTTACTCAGTAACTACTACAATTCAACGCTTACCTTGAAGGGCTTGTGGGGTGAATCAGGTCACTATAGACACAGCGAGGAGAGTGGGTGTCGGTATAATGCAACAGCCCAACTAACTTTATCATAGGTGTGTGTTAATTCATCAGGTTCCCGACTAAATCGGTTGATTACAGCGTACGGCAAATGTAATCTGAGGTCACTTTTCTTTCATCCAAATAAACTCCCACTATGAATTGGCATCTTATAGGTATAATAATGACGGTATATAACATCGGATGTTAGAGTGGACCTACAAAACATTAATTAAAACACACCCCAAACGTAAAACGCGACTCGACACTTTTTAATAAATTTGACAATCCCCTCCTGTCACTTTCTAGCCTTCTTCGCAATTTTGAACAAGTGTACAGTTTACTTGACTGTCCTTTATCACAAATTGGCATGTTTAATATGCTCGCTAAAGTAAACTATACAATACTAAACGTTGAATTAAACCGAACGTTACACTGGTAAGAGATTTAGAACCGCCGCAGAAGCTGCATCGACAATCTCTTGAGGTTCTTCCATTTTATCGCATTACATTTTCAATAATATAGACAGACGCGAACGCAACGTAAGAAACGATATAAATTTTCAAAACTTCAACGCTTGCTTAAACAGTGTTGTATAGGAGAAACCGTCTGAGGCTACTTATATATTAATTACTTTGTTCAAGGTGAGGGACGCACTTTTTGTATTACAATATTATTTAATTTTTGTGGTGTTTCTACCCAGTCGTGAAAAAAATAGTATGTACACTTCGAGAGAGAATGCCATTTTTCCCTCAGCACTTTGTGGCCCTCGTGAAAAATGAGGCACTTCTCTCCTTCTATGTATACTATACGATTAAATTGAAAAATGAAAAGTATCTGAATGTCATGCGTAGACAACAGTTTTGAAACCTTTTTTTTTCGAATCTTCGTTTCTATATTATTTCTTATGTCCAGAATAAACTCTGCACCCTGTATATTAAAATTTTCTTATTGTTCGTGTTTGTTTTCGTCAGCTTACCAGAACTTGAAAAAATAGCCTCTGTATTTTGGCTGTATTTTAGGTTGTTTTTATTAAATTTTGAAAGTTATTGTACTGTCCTATTTTCGTAAGGTTTTCGATTACAGTTTTCATTTACATACGCTTTTCTATTTCGTTTCTAAAAGATGTTATGATTTAAGTTTAAAAATACTGAATTATTTTACATGCGGCATGCTTATAAATGACGCATTTTGATGGCTGGTTAAGTACACTAATTGCTCATGACAGTTATGTATTTCATGCCAGCATGCCTTCAGTATAAAACCACTGGTAGAACAACATTGAGTGCTGCGGTTGTTCTAAAGAAACAGAAAAAATAGTTGTTGGGTAAGCACATAACTCTGTAAAAAAATTAAAAACTACTTTTGAAAGCAAATAAATTAGATTTTTAATGTTTGTTTTTGAATCTCTCAGTAGTAAGGATAGCTCGTTTGTTAAGAGGGTACCTGAAAAAATATTACATTACAAATTGGTTGTGACATTGGATATAATAGGGATGGAATGTCCAGAGGTATTTTTGTATTAATTTTTATTTGTATGTTGAAGCTCACAAAAGTGTTGTAGTAGGTTATATACGCACCAGTGAGACTTTTTGTAGAAAACACTTAATCGCAGGCCAAGGTCAATATTTATGAACGCATATCTGCAATTTATACATTCCTTTCTTCCGCTAGGATCCAGGATTACGAAATCTCAAATAATTAGGCTTGGCATTTCCAATATTCATTACAAGCTTTTATTATCATTATCGCATACATACCAACGTGCTAGAATATGATCGCTTGTTTACCTTTATATAATAGATTCCTTTATTCTGTGCACACTTACCTTAATCCGGGGAAGAAAAGTACGAAACAGTTTTATAATTCAGATGTACTAACAATCTACTTCCATTAGATCCCTTATGACTGTGAAGGAATTACTAATGTAATAAACTTGGAATCACATCAGTATCAACATATTGCATGTCAGACTTTTTAAAAATCTTTACTTTATTCATAATCTCTATTCTTACACGAATCTTTATTTTATCAGTTCAGAAACGTTTCACCATAGGAAAATTTTATTTGTTAAAGTATTGCGGTGGTCAATCACCTTACCTGCCGTTGCCATGACATCCGCGCTACAAGTAGGTCATATCTGCTCTATAGCTCCAGACATCTTAAATGAGATAATGGATGTTTGTCCGTATTTGCAAATAATTTCCCGTTGAAGTAATGGTGTCAAAAGTCCATTGTTTGGAAAAGATCACGGGGAGTTTTCTGCTGCTACATCATTTTGCGTTTTACTAAACCTTTGTTGTTCCCAGCAAAATAGAAATCCTGAATGTACATAACACCGTCTATCCGTGAAAAACTTTTGTCAATAGACAGCAGATTAGGAAAGAATGCTTACCTTACATTTTATACAGGGTGTCATTTCTAGAAATTCACCCTTGATCTACCAGGCGGAAGTCATGTATATTCGCATGTCATGAGAAATCCGTCTTCCGCTTTATATTTCGCTAGGTTCTCATTTGATATTAAGATACAATTTTGGAATTTAGCGTTTAATAAATGAAGATTCTTAACCTCTGTGCAACATTCCGCACATTCAGTTAGTTTTGAATATTTTGATTAAAAAGCTTGCGCTACGCTTATCGCGTGAATTGATCCACTGCGCTTTGTTTTGCTTATAACGTTCTATTTTTAGGAGCGTAGCATTAATAATTTTATTAAGCTTTAACCTATAATTATTTAAGAGTTTAATCTACAATTAGGAATGGATTTCGTGTTCAAGTTGCCAGAATTTAGACTCAATGAGAAACAGAATTAAGTTTGTGTAATTTGTATCACATATAGGCTAAATTACGTAATTCATTATTCATGTATTGAGTAATTGCATCCTTCTAAAATGTACCGTGCCGATGGCATGAATTGACCGCCATTACAGCAACTCGCATTTTGATAATCCTGTTGACATGGTACTGCACCCGTCTTATGCTTTTAAATGTTTTATCATCTAAGTGTTTAAAATAGTAGTGGAGATGAAGAGATATACATGTAGACATGTATATATATGAATATATATATATATATATATATATATATATATGAATATATATATATATATATATATTACTCATATTTAGACCAGGGTAGAAAATTAAATAATCACATCAAATAATTTTAATCACCGTGTAGAAGCTTTGGGAAAAAGTACGCTTTATTAAAACCATGAAGCATAAATAAATTCGGTCGTTTCAGTAAAAATCAGAGATTTAAATTATTTATAAGACGCTATATATAAAAGGAAGCAGTATTAGAAAACTTTACGGGTAATTTAATTATCCCTAGTAAAGAAACAAATAAAAATTACGTGCAAAATTTATATTAATTAACCCTATTTTAAGTAACCGGTATTAAACAAAGTGTACACATAATAATTAACATTTAATTTGTATTCGCTAAAAATGAAAGGATAGAAGTCAATTTTAGTTGGAGTTAATTAAACCATTATTAATAATAAGCATAAAAGTCTGTGAAAATCCAAGATTATAATACCAGAAAATAAAGCTCTGAGAATTAATATTATGTTTGAACACCTGCGTAGTTTAAATGTCATGTACGGCGAAAATTTTGTAGATAACAAATGGTTTCAAAGAATCTTGGAGAAACCGTGGCTTAATATTCACGAGAAGGTGCGATACGGGGTTATTTAACCCAGATAGTCCACATGGACTGAAATAATCGATAATAAGGAATATCAATTTGCACTAATAAGAACAGGTTAGATAGAGACAGATAATATGCACAAGACCGAGACACATATAGTAAAAGGCGTGATTTAAGCAACGTCACGAGGGTCACGATTGGTTGAAAGTAGGATGCAAATATCAGAGGTAGAAACAACGATTTCTGTATAAAATTTAATTAGGTATTCTCAGACGTTGCGTGCCGTGTGGAAATTTTCTGAGATTTAACTGGGGCGAGAGCAAAATTCGTAAAAAACCGACGCGCGGGCTACGGACTGGGAACAGAGCATGCGAAATTCTAGAAACTGGCCGTTTTGGGGAACAGACCGACAGACAGGCTAACTTCTATATATACCGAGGTGAATATAAACAAGCTCTCTTAGATCTTCGACTTGATTGAACGCGTTAAACAGTGCTTTTTAGTTTTCCGGTTTTAATATTAAATAATTTAAACAGTTTGCTCGAATATTATGTGATTTAAAACAGCTTGTTCTATACGTGCTACAATGAATGTACGTTAGTGCACTTAGAAAAGAAGATACAAGGTAAAGAAAGTTTAGTATCACTGTACCAATTGGTAAAATTTACTACGACAAATGAATACACAAAAGTAGGCAGTTTTGGCGTATATTGGTGAAAGAAGTATGAATTTCTTTGTTATTTTTCGGGGGTGTTAATAATTATATGGTTCGTAAACATGACTGGATCCACTAAACAAGGTTCAGATATACACAGATGAGTTCCGGAAAAGCCCTGAAACAACTTTAAATAAATGGTGATGGAGCAAATTTTTAAAACGTTGAGAATCAGAAGCCGTAAATATAACCCAGTTGGAATGGTGTGATTAACGAAAGGGACGATGTACATTGAAGCTACGAGTGCAAGTAACCTTCAGGTAAATTATACTATTTTGTTTGAACTTTGATATTTTTGTGTGTGTTGAATAACTTTATAATTGATTTACTCAAAATGGACAGTAGTGAAATTGTACTAGCAATAAAATTTTAATTTTAAGGTGAAATTTGCTTGTTTAAGTAGAAAGGGGTATTTAGTATTGATGTTCTGGATTATGATGAAAATTTGGGTATGTCTTTGAACTCAATTAGACGAACCTGGTTAATTAACGTAAAGGGGTGGTAGATGCTCCCTTTGTACTCTGCATATATTGTTATAGTAATTAGTAGGCATCCTACAAGGACTGTAATTCTGGATGCACTTTAAAATGATAATAAATTTAATTTTGAAATTCTCTGATATTAAAATTTATGCTGAATTTTAATTTTGAAATTTTAATGTATTGTGACCATTGCCGTAGCTAACAGCGTGGTTGTGTGTTCTAATGACGTCGAAATCAACGAACTAGTGACAGGTTGTTCATGCACAACCGACGACGACAGATTGTCTTCACTAGGTCTACTAGTAGAAGTAAGTCTAGGCGCCGCTCTCCGAGGAGACGCTGACCTTTGACGATGGGTTTGTCGGCGTGGCGACACCGATTTTTCTTGTTTATCGAAGTGAAGCAACGAATTGTGCGACTGATGACATTTCCTACACGACCAATCTAACGTACAATTTTTCATCGAATGTGAAGTATTTAAGCATTTGATACAAAGATTTTAAGCTTTACCACCTCAAATTTTTCTTGAGGGTTTTATCGAGAAACTGCTTACATCTATAAATAGGATGCACAGCTTGACAGAAACTACAATTTTTAACATCATTGGTGGTACCAACTAAAGAAGTTTTAGCCGAAGTGCTAACAAACCTTTCTTTTTCTCTTTCTTTAACGGAATCTCGAGATTTTAAGCATGTTCCTGAAGCAATGTCATTTATTTCCAACACTTTACATTGTTTTTCCATGTACGACCTTAAATCTTTGAACGAGGGAATTTCGTCATTATTTCCTAATTCGAAACGCTTTAAAATGTTTGTATCTAATTTTTTCGATAACAGATTAAACAACATGAAATCTAATAAATCTATTTCCATCTGCCTTAACGGGAACATATTTTCATCAAAACAACTAATTAATTGCCGGAGTTCCGCATGCGAGTCTGAGGAACTGACCTTAGGGCATTTTTCGAGAGCATTAAAATATGTTGAAAGTAATAACCTCTTGGACTGAAAACGATTAGTAATGATTTTATAGGCTTCCTCGTATGCATAATCATTTAATGGCAAGTGTTTTATCAATGCACGCGACGACTCATCTAATGTATCAACGAGATGGCAAAATTTTTCAACGGGTGACAAACTGACATTATCATGAATTAACCGCTTATAAATTGCATTGTAACTCTCAAAATCAGAAATGCGTCCGGAGAAGCGGGGGACTGAAAGATGTTTCAAGCGAATTGCACAGTTTGACGAAAAGGAATTATTCATATTTTCCACCTTTGGCTTATTTTCTACCCGATCTAATTCGCATTGTTCAGCGATAATACGAATATCTAATAGATAATCATCGATTTTCACCCTAAGGGCCAAGAATTCATCCAATTGTTCACTTTCTTCATCAAAGAAAATATCCTTGCAAAAGGATTTGAAAAGCGTTTCAATCTGTTCGACACTTTTAATCGACGCTCTAATCAAAGCAATCGATACGTTTTCCGGTTGATTGATCTTACTGTATATGTGATCCAACCTTTTAACTACAAATTTAGCTTCAAGAATAGCTTTATCAATTGATATAACCATATTTAATTAATGATTAATGAACGACAATAAAAATTAATGTAAAAGCAATGCGTGACTCGAATACGCTAAATTACTAATTCATCTACGAAATTAAATTATTAATAGAAAAATGCAACTAACTACAGTGCTCGCCCGACAAAGCTTTTAAGGTTTCAAATAAATACCAATAACCCCTTTGTTATACAAGTTGCTCCAAGACCTTATATTTTCCATCTTTCAATTACTAGCTAGATTTGAAATGATCATTTGGGCTTTGCATAAGAGTCTAAGTTATTATTTCTTCTTATTCATTATAATACGATAGTGTTTATCAACTTACCTTGTGTAATTAACTACCTAATATATATATATATATATATATATATATATATATATATATATTAAGACTAAATAATCTTTTTTGGGTTTTATATAGTTTTATTTAGTCTTAATTTATACATTACAACGTCCAGAAATATATAACAAAATATATATATATATATATATATATAGACATGTGTGAACGTGCGTACGTGCGTGCGTGGGTGTGTGAGTGACATAGAGGTCCCGTGAGGTCATGGAAACCCAAATTCTATACATGAAACCCACCCAAACAGAAGGAACCCGGAAAAATTGAAATTTCCGAATCCTTAATGGTTCCACTCTATATGAAATAAGCGTACTTGTTTGCTATTAAAAGACATAGCCTTTATTAATCATGTGATTAAATTTTATAATAATTACTTTCTCGTCACCCTGTATAATATAAGTGTATTTCATTATCATTGAAATACAAAAAGAAACCCTTACTTAAACCCTTGCAGAATGTGAAAAAGATCATAAAACAGATATAAACTTTAATAAAGCTCAAAATTTAATTTAATTTATTTTAATCGTTGATGATGACTTAGTAAAACCGTCGTAGAGTGGGGTAGGTCACACATAAAGAAAGAAATTCGGAACCTCAAGGTATAAATTTTATTTACAACTATCTGAATTAATCATAATACATAAAAATATTTTTCAAGCCCTTAATTAGAAAAACATCTTGCACCAGAAAAGAAAACCAGCTCTCAACGAAAACAATAATTTCTACAAAATATCCCGAAGAATTTATAATACAAAATTTTTCACCAAAATAATAAATACATTTCTAAGTTCACAAATTATCCCGAAGAATTTTCACAGTACCATAAAATACTAAAGTAAAAATATAATTGTTACCTTGCAAACTTCCCTGTAAAGTAATTTAAGTGGCAACTTCTCACATGCACATTAAATAGAAAAAATTATTTAAACAACATCTAGAGTGGACTGCTTTTAGATCGGTTACACTGACAATTACTAAATCTTTGGTTGTCGAAATGGTTTGACCGACCAAAAAAATTATTGTAGCAATAATATAATTGTTACCTTGCTAAATTTCCTGTCAAGTAATTTAAATGGTAACATCTCACATACACATTAAATAGGAAGAAAAAAGAAGATATTTAAACAAAATCTTTGTTATTAAATAGTTTAACTGTTACTGGGCAAACAAAAAAAATTAGGTCTACTTATATTCTTATCGTGATCATCCATATTATACCGGCAGAATATTGTTGGTTCATTCGGGTGGTAGCATTATACCTCACTCGTAGGATAACTCTAAAAAATATCATATAAACAAAAACAAGGGTTATATATTAGTAAGGTTTAAAATTAATTGCTATAATCGTTACTAATAACAGCTGTCAACACATTGCATGACAACGGTCTTGAGCGAGGTGAAATCCATTTCCATATCCAAAACCAAATCTTAGAAAAAAAGGAATTCAACCAGAAAATACCAAATCCAAACCAAATTTATTGTTGGTAAAGTCATCAACTGCTATAGGCCAGACGGCTACGGCTCGCAAATCGTCTAGGCCCAACACAGTACATTCTAGATAATAAAAATAACTTTTTACATTCCGTAGCTATTATATTCTCAAAGTCTCGTATTAAGTACATTATTCCTTTTTAGAATACACATGACGGATTGTTGTAACCGTATAGCATTTACACTGCAAAGTTATTACAGCAAAACACGTTCCTTGGAAAACAAAAGAATCTCCACAAAATAAAACCTTGCGCTTGTATTCACGCGATACTTATACCGCCTGAGGCCATCGTTTTAATTTCAATAACTTTACTCGCGGAAAATCAGCACAATCCTTCTTTGGATTGTCGTCTCGCTTGAAACTCGTTCCGGTAAAACTTCCCCGAAATCGTGTTTTTAAAAGAACATTTTCTGTCGACCAAAACACCCATGTGAAAAATAATTTCCAAAACATCATATGTTGACACGAGGACGGAGTGAACTGCCTTGATAAACATGAAACGTCGTTAACCTCTTGGGCACGTGCCCAACCAACTACGATTGTCTGTAACCAGCTTTGCCGATTCCTAGAGGTAGGTGTAACATAAGTTGCCTATTTTCAGTATGGTCATAAGAATTTATTGTTTGCAGTACATTTATCCTCGACTTTTATAGTAAGCCTACTAAAACATTATACTTTATCTCAAGAAAACAATTGCTTTAGTAAACAAAGCTATTGATGAGGCGTATATATTTAACTTTCTCGGAACACCTAACAATCGTTAAGGACACAATATTTTAATGCAAGATATGCCCAATTTTCAATTCTATAATAATATATCCGAAGCAAACGTTTTTGATAAATAAAAAGTTACAGGTTATATTTCTCAAGCAATTTGCTATATCTTAATGATAATAGCATGTACTAATGTAACCTACAGGGTGTTGAATGAGCATTTATTTCAATTTCAGGGATGGAACGTAACAAGAGTAAATAGCCAAACGGAGTGGTGATGTGGAAGGGATGGAATGATAAGTACAGGAGTTTAATGAAATGTCACCATGGGTAAAGGTGGCATACAGCTAAATGCGTAGGGTAACTTCTTGCAGTCATCTCAACAATAGCGTTTGTTTCTCTAAATGTTCTTGCGAAACTGCAGAGGTGTTGAAATTGCGTAACAAAAAATACTGGCTAGAACCAAAAATTAAAACTTTTTACTCTTTACTTTCAGAACAGTGTGTTTGGAAAAAAATGGCTAGTTTTTTTGTGTCATAGAAACTGCTCAAAGTGAAACATACTATTCTAGTTTGTGCTGTTTGATTTATCAACTGTCCAAGTTTTGCACTCCTGCAGCTGTCACGCCCGCTTGACTTTGAGACGGCGTCAGGGCTCAGTTCAAGCGTGCAGTGCAGTGCAATGTCTACTCCGCAACAAAAAAACGCAGTGTGTTATTTGGCTTGTGCATACTGAATCTGTTATAATAGTGCAACGTAATTTTAGACGCCAGTGTAGCGTTGAACCTCTTACAGCAGAAACTATCCGTCATTGGTTACATTCCTTTAAGGAAACCGGTAGTGTTTTAAAAGGGAAATCTCCAGGTAAATCGAGAACTTCTGAAGATGTTGTTGAACATATCCGTGTTTCGTGTGTTCGGAACCCAAAGAAGTCATTGGCCGGAGATAGTCTCCAATTAGGATTGCCTAAAGTTACGCTGTATGATGTTATGCGTAAAAGACTTTATTTGTGTGCCTACAAATTGCAACTGTTACATGAAATAAGCCCTATTGATAAAATCAAAAGGTTAGAGTTTGCTGTTGATTTTCTAAACAGAATTGATGACGATGACAATTTCTAGAAAAATGTTTTCTTTTCTGATGAGGCTACATTTTATGTTAGTGGAACAGTAAATAGTCACAACTGCAGAATTTGGGGGTCAGAGCATCCACGAGAATTTATTCAGCATCAACGTGACTCTCCCAAAGTTAATGTTTGATGCGGCTTGATGGAAGATCGTGTGATTGGTCCTTTCATTTTTGTAGAACGAACAATAAATGGGGACAATTACTACACGTTGACAGAGTAAGTCTTTTCCAAATGGATGATATTGAGGCGGAAAGAGAGCTTGTGTTTTTTCAACAAGATGGCTCCCTATCTTATTACAGTAACCACGCGCGCGCGCCTCTAGACACTCGCTTCCGGGAAGGTGAATAGGCAGAATTGGCCCACCACGAAGCCCGGACTAACCCCAACGAACTTTTTCTTTTGGGACCACATAAAAAATTTTTCTTAATCTTCTTTGGGAAACAAACTTCTCAGAGTTGTTAAAATCGTCATCATTTACGTTTCGATCCATGACCTAGGATCGTTGTCAAAATAATAAAAATTTCAAGTTTAGAAGAATGAGTGTCTTCAATTTGTTTGCGTCCTGGGAGCGACTTTGAGGTAACCAATACGCTTAACGTGAAATCAGCTGATTAATTTTTATATAGTTAAATTTCATATAAATTCAATGGATTCCATTACTAAAAGAAATAACAAAGAAAATAACAAATGAAAATCAAATGCACCCCATATCGAGGTAGAATTGCAAGTTCTTCCTGGATTTTCCTTGCGATATTAACATGAAATACAGCCTACATACATGATTTCTATTTATACATACAATAACTAATTACATAACAATAGGCATATTAGCTCGGCAAATGTTCGAGTGTTGGGGATCTTGGTAGTCGCAAGGCTACTTAACCCCTTTCACATATCACTAAACATCGTGGAAATTGGGTAGTTTTCTTCCTCAAGATACATATAAAAAACGGCTGCTTAAGCCTTACGGTAACGTAATTGCACACTTCGTTAATAACCATCCTCTCAACCGTATAAATAGAAACCTGTTAAAAAATGTTTTCCAATACTCAAGTCATTGAATTTATATGAAATTTAACTATATAAAAATTAATCAGCTGATTTTACGTTAAGCGTATTGGCTACCTCAAAGTCGCTTTCTGGGCGCAGCACAAATTGAAGTCACTCATTTTTTTAAACTGTAAAATTTGCACCTAATGTATTCAAACCAAATATATCAAACATTAATAAATCAAACTAACCTTCAATTTATGTCATAAATGTCAAACTTGAAATTTTTATTATTTTGACAACGATTCATGGATCGAAACGTAAATAAAGATGATTTTAACAACTCCGAGTGGTTTATTTCCCAGAGAAGATTAAAAAATACAAAACAAACCACAACAAACATACAGGGAGTATTCACATAAAAATTGTTGTGTACAGTGACAAGATGCGAGATATCAATCATTTACGCGAAAGAATCGTCGCGGCGATTGGGACAGTTACACCTAATATGTTGATGAATACGTGGCGCGAAAAGTGGAATATTGTCTCGACGTGTGCAGGGCAACAAATAGATCCACGTTGAAGTCCATTAATGTTAAAACAAAACTTGAAAGTACTCTCTTTTATTGTATGTACTCGTTGATGTAGTTTTTCATTAATTTCAACGTTAAATTTCTACTTAAAACTAGGGAGTTCTTTTTCAAACCCCCTGTATTACAGAACCTTTCAATTTGCATTTTCTGCATAAGAGATAATTTCTTATTACCTTCTAGAGAGAAAATAGCAACAAAATTGAAGTCCTAAGCGGCATGAGTCAATATGTTTATTAACCTTCAAGACTAGTTCATTTTTAATTTTTTCATGAAGTTCAGTATTTGATAGATTAATGCAAAACTGTACGTGAAAAGTACTTTGCCCTCTACTCGTTTATCTATTATCACTTTATGCATGTTTGTAATGTTTAACTTTTCTTGTTATCCTGCATAAATTTAAAGTGTTTATAGAATTGTGTTATAATTGCATGTACAGTGCGGAATTTCTGATGGTAAAACAATCAAGGGTGAATTACAATGTAATTAGGAGGTGGCGTGCTGGCATCTGACATGCTTCCAACGTGATATCCGCCAGCGCGCGAAATCACAAAGAAAACTTCATCGATTACGGTTAAGGATAACCTTGATAGTCTGAGGGTTTATTCTAGCGTGCCTAGAAATTTGCATTTTCATATTTTCCACAGCTGGCTTCTAATGAGAAACAATGATCCAATTTGCTCTTAATTCGTGCTTAAAAGATGATCGATCTAATCTTCTTTTTAATTCTCGTGTCTTTCATTTTAGTTTCAGCAAACTGTTAAATATTTGTGCACCTGAAGGTGTCTTTAGAATCGTCTATAGAATACGTTCAGTTAAGTTCACCTTGACAGTTTTCTCATTCGAAGTAAAAATCGTTTATGCGTCAAGGTTAGAAGCATTTGGTTCTTCCCGATGGCATTGGGGTTGTAGGTCAATATTAATTTATTATCCAGTTCCATGAAATTCCGTTTAAAACATAGTACGAAATGTATCGGTATCAGATGGAGCACATAAAAAAGTACCTTGAAATGTCGGGTGAATCATTCCCGATTTACTGCATTAGTATTTAAAGTTATCAAACGTTTGCGTGAATATGTAAGGTGAAGCGGGTGGTATAAAATTTCATTTAATACGTGAAAAGCTTTCTTGCAGTTTTGTATTACAGATATGAATTAGTTCTCAAAGCAAAATGTTATTTGAGCCTCTGAAGTTGGTTCCATTATCGCGGTAGATTTCCGCTGGCTGACCACGGCGGCCGAACAAGCACTGCAATGCCAAAATGCAAGAACTAGTGGACAGACTATGAGCAACAACCTCGAGGTGTGTGGCCCTTAGAGTCATGAATGTAAAGAGGATACCTTATCTCTTTTTACGCGACGACCCACCATGCCTTCACATGGCTCGAAAAAATTCATGTCTACGCAGATAGATGGTCTGACAAACGACCCCAATATAGCTTGTGGGAGATTTCGTAATATTGACGCTTGTGGTATACAGAGTTAGTTTGTACATTTGGCGCAACTTGCTTAGACTCTTTTAAATATCGCACGTAGATTCAAAATACGGTAGCTCTGCCTCAGTTCGTTCACAACGGTTTCATGATTCTACTGCTTATATTTCTCGTGATAGTAAGCGATAAGCCTCTTGGTGATGCAGTAATCGCCCTGTATAATGGGCGTTTCCATGCAATTCCTTCAGCTTTATTTATTTTGCTGCGAATACTAATGATTTCCTCTTCATCAATATACGGCGATAATTTTGCAAGTCGGCTTGTTGGGTATAAAGAGCTGCATGAATTGCTGGGTAGCTTTTCATATATGGTTTTCAATGTTTATTCCTATCTACTTTGCATCCAAAATAAACCTCGTACGCTTTTTAGATTACGTAGTTAGTTTTTCTGCAAAATTTAATCGTAAACTCGCCACATATGTAACAAAACGTATTGTTTGATTTACACATCCTCGCGAAATTCTATAAAGTCTATCTGCAACAGATACTGTAATCCCACACAACCACAGCGAAGATTGTGCAGTTATGAAACAACAATAAAGTATACAGAAGCTGAAATGAAAAAAAAATATAACAATTACTCAAATTGGTGGCAATATGTTGGAAATAGACCTTCAATTCTATTTTATAATTAAGAATCTGTATTTTGTTTTTAGTACAGTGGCTTTGCAAAGATATGTTTTTGGAAAGGGTATTACGAAAAGATTTTGTCTTCGTGGCAAAAAATTTAATATCTGCGCTAGATTAAAACTGAAATTGATATGTATTAGTTTGGTCACTCACCGAAAAATCTATATGTTGTTCTTCTTCCTGAAATAAGAAATCTTCAGTAGTTTTTCCAATAGATTTCTAACCCAATCATATACCAACATGTTTTCCCATTGAATTTTTGCTTGGTTTAGAAAACCATGAAATATATTAAATAACTCGGTTCCTATTGGTTTATTTTGAAACAGTTGTAGAAAAGCGGACATTGCAATGGTGTACGCACATCTGACGTTGATTCGCAAATTTATAAGAGGCCAGGATTTATTCAAAAAAATTTGCAATATTTTGACATTTTTTCGAAATTTGGTGTTTGGTTCCAACTAAATTTTTGCAACGTTTGGAACTTGGTTTTTTTGCACTTACTGTACCTTAGCTTAGTTCTTTAAGAGAAAATAAATAGTTGAATTTGGATTTCTTAAACAAATTTTTAATAATAAACTGTAATAAGAATACGGAACAAAAGCAACTTCAAACTTTTTTAAAAACTAAGTTACGCGTCCATTAAATAAGAGCTACAAAGTTAATGTTTCATAAACCATAATTTCATTTTTATATTAACTTTTTTATCTATATTAATTAATGTAGCTATTACATCTCTTTAAAATACTGGCATTATACCCTGTTCAGCGCGGGGGGTCTTATAATTTTTTTTATCGACTTACTTCCGCGGTTTTTATTGTTCTAAGCTGCAGTTCCTTGCTCCTCAACTAAGTGGACTGTATTGGAGATTATAGTACGTGTTCCGTTGCACTTGCACTGTGTTTTTTAGGGGTTTATCGATAAAGTCGGCGGCACTATTGACAAACTCACGTTACCGAACGAAAAACCGACTTTTCTGCTTCGATATCGATGAGAGAGTGTTTTTCGTCACTACCCTTAGTCCCATTTATTTACACATGCGCAAGGAATTTTTACGACAGGATATAAGGGAACAAGGGATGACAGTTTTACTATTAGATTTACAACTACAAATTTACGACTTAAAATTAAACACGACAACGTGCGACAAAGAGACCGAACATCCCGCCCACTAAAATAAGTATGAACTAACTTATTTTATATTTCAAAATAATTAGACCTATTAACTAAGAAACCTAACCGACAAACTTATATAAGTGAATATATGTGTACATACCATTAAATATTAAGTAACTGGCAGTAAACATAGTTTCACTAGGGGGCGTTTAACTAACCCTTGGGCTGTCTTGATTGTAGGTATCCGAACGATACCGTCCCTACCAGGATGTAAATGTCTTTCATGGCAATCTAAGATAATAATTTCAGTCAACCTATGCGACCGAGGAAGCAAAATTGGAAATTTTGCATCATGCGACAACTCAGAATTATGTAGGCGACCGCCCACTCTCAACAAATCACGACTATCTAGAAACGGACTAAGGCTACGAAGTTGTTTACTAACAAGTTTTCTAGTTTTAATATTTGTAATGTCTTGGGCAATAACATTTGTTTGAACTCTTTTAATCAATAAATGTATAGTCTCTCGCTGATGAGCTAGAGACAAACCATCAGAATATTTTAAACGCAAATCTGCCGGACATTGAACATTACGAATGAAATGACGAATACATGTAATAATCCTACAAATTTGCTGCACGCAATTTGGTGGTAGTGCTATCACGCTTATGTACAGCATGATGGGAAATGTAATACATTTTCTCATGAACCGACGAATTTTCAGGCGATTCCACTTGAACCATGTGACCGCTTTTCAAATAATCCTCCATAAAATTTTTATAATCCGAATACAATTCAGGATTTTTTAACAAACAACGTTCTAACGACAAAAATCTTTTAATACAAATTGATCTCATATTCACGAATGAAGGTTCCGAAATTTTAAAGGGCAAGGACACTACAAAACGACCGTCTTTGTTACGTCTATAATTTTCCACAAATTGATTTTCACATGTGTTTCTTGAAGGGAATATTTTCTAATTCCCAAAATCGACGAATGTCGCTGTCTAAGGGCTTAACGAAAGCACACAACGACGTAATAGAATTATTCGGGGAAACGACCTTTCCCGTTAAACACTAACCAAAGGTTGTTTTAATAGCAACTGGCTCGTTAGCGACACCCCAACGAAACTCGTTCAACAAAACCCGAGCAAAGATTTCCGCTCCGAGTAGCATGTCAATTTTTACGAGGAATATTAAAATTAGAATCAGCTAAGGCCAAACCTCGAGTATGCGACCATTCCTTGACCCCTATCGACGACGAAGGTAATTGATTACAAATGTTAGGTAAAATATAACATCCTTTCCATATGCTGGAGACCTTGCTCCCGATGGGCTGACTACACACGATAGTGTACCAGACACCAACGACGAATTCAAGCCAAGTCCTTGAACAGTGACATTGGCTTTCCGTTTCCTTAAACCTAATTTCTGACGGCACCTTTCAGTCATAAAACTTTCCATGGATCCGTTATCTAAAATTACACGAACAGGTTGCATTTTTCCTGTATAATCTAGCGCCGACACCATTGCCGTAGCTAACAGCGTGGTTGTGTGTTCTAATGACGTCGAATTCAACGAGCTAGTGGCAGGTTTTTCATGCACAACCGACGACGACAGATTGTCTTCACTGGGTCTACTAGTAGCAGTAAGTCTAGGCGCCGCTCTCCGAGGAGACGCTGAACTTTGACGATGAGTTTGTCTGCGTGGAGACATCAATTTTTCTCGTTTATCGAAGTGGAGTAACGAATTGTGCGACTGATGACATTTTCTACACGACCAATCTAACTTACAATTTTTCACCGAATGTGAAGTATTTAAACATTTAATACAAAGATTTTTAAGCTTTACCACCTCAAATATTTCTTGAGGGGGTTTTTATCGAGAAACTTCTTACATCTATAAATAGGATGCACAGCTTGACATAAACTACAATTTTTAACATCATTGGTGGTACCAACTAAAGAAGTTTTAGCCGAAGTGCTAACAAACCTCCCTTTTCCCTTTCTTTCACGGAATCTCGAGATTTTAAGCATGTTCCTGAAGCAATGTCATTGATTTCCAACACTTTACATTGTTTTTCCATGTACGACCTTAAATCTTTGAACGAGGGAATCTCGTCATTATTTCCTAATTCGAAACGCTTTAAAATGTTTGTATCTAATTTTTTTGATAACAGATTAAACAACATGAAATCTAATAAATCTATTTCCATCTGCCTTAACGCGAATATATGTTCATCAAAACATCTAATTAATTGCCGGAGTTCCGCATGCGAGTCTGAGGCACTGACCTTAGGCTATTTTTCGAGAGCATTAAAATATGTTGAAAGTAATAACCTCTTGGACTGAAAACGATTAATAATGATTTTATAGGCTTCCTCGTATGCATAATCATTTAATGGCAAGTGTTTTATTAAGGCACGCGACGACTCATATAGTGTATCAACGAGATGGCAAAATTTTTCAACGGGTGACAAACTGACATCATGAATCAATCGCTTATAAATTGCATGATAACTCTCAAAATCTGAAATGCGTCCCGAGAACCGTGGGACAGAAATGTGTTTCAAGCCAACCCCACTATTTAGTGACAAAGAATTATTTATATTTTCCACCTTTGGCTTATTTTCTACCCGATCTAATTCGCATTGTTCAGCGATAATGCAAATATTTAATAGATAATCATCGATTTTCACCCTAAGGGCCGAGAATTCGTCCAATTGTTCACTCTCCTCATCAAAGAAAATATCCTTTCAAAAAGACTTGAAATGAGTCTCAATTTGCTCGACACTTTTAATCGATGCCCTAATTATAGCAATCGATACATTTTCCGGTTGATTAATTTTACTGTATGTATGATTCAACCTTTTAACTACAAATCTAGCTTCAAGAATAGCTTTATCAATTGATATAACCATATTCGATTAATGATTAATGAACGACAATAAAAATTAATGTAAAAACAATGCGTACTCAAATACGCTACAACGAATTAATCTACGAAATTAAATTATTGATGGACAAATGCAACTAATTACAGTGCTCGCCCGACAAAAACGTTTAAAGTTTCAAATAGATTCCAACCCCTTTGTTATACAAGTTGCATGAACCTGAATGGTTCCTTGAACTTGAGCCGACAAATAAGTTAAAGATTTACAATACAAAAACCCCTCATAAATTTAGTTTACCTAAAGTAAACTGTTCGACCACTAATCTTTGCAACAAAGGATAAGGGATATATTGTAAAATCTACCGTTATAACCAGATGTTTCTACCATTAAATTTGCAAGCACGATGTTATTTCTTTGTAACACGTTTAACCATAATCAAAACTAGGACAATTATTAAATTTAGTATAAATGAGGAGCTTAAAGGATAGGAACTAATTAATTAATTAAATAATCCGGTGATGAAGGGAACAAGGGATGACAGTTTTACTATTAGATTTACAACTACAAATTTACGACTTAACATTAAACACGACAACGTGCGACAAAGAGACCGAACACACCCGTCCATTTAATCCTATTGGTACTACCGACCTACACAAAAAAGGACCGAACAGGTAAAGATTGTAAGTGATCGTTCAGTGTTCGAAAGATCGCAGCCGATGTCACGTGTCAGTGCCTCGTTTTTTTATATCACTCACAAGTCACACGCACGCATTATCGTAGTGGCTAATTCACAAAAGCTAGTGCCCTACAGTTCGGTTGTTTTACAGAAAACAATCTGCAGTCTTTACTTTACAAACAATTGTTCCATTGATCGTACCGGCGTTAGCAAGAAACAAACAGTAGTTAATGGTAGGTGAACTTCCATTATTCATTTGGTTCGTCCCTTTTCCCGCATTTATTCAATGAAGAAATTCAACACAAGAGATTTCTTCATTTGCACAACGATTTTTGTTCAACTATTCATTGTGTTCAACTCTAAATCAATGCTACTCCCAAGGCCATCGTTATTTGTACAGAACGATCGAAAAGTCGCGCACATCAAAAGTTAAGCAAGTATTATTTTTACAATATATCCTCAAAATGGACGTCTCGTTCAGTAATGCAAGTTTGTATAAAAGCGCATTACATCCCGCGGAATAAGTTACGATTAGCTTTCTATGTCCGCTAATTTTTTTATATACACAAAACTTACGGCCTGTCAGAAAGTTGGGGTTAATTGTAAGAGGACTTTCGTGTGTCAATTTCCATAAATTCAAGGAATAAAATTACTAAAATGTATCTCTAATATAGTATATAATTTATTATTTTCTTTTCAATATTTTTCCTATTTACTATTATGTCATTTACTGGGCAGAGTACATAGGATCTAAATGTATTTTAACAGCCGGTATATTTATTGTAGAAATTTTTATATTATTGTAACGCAGCGTCGCTTAATATACCTTTGTTCAGAACAATACAGCAGAATGTAAGAGAGGCATCGTACACAAGGGATCATTGATAATCACCCTACGCCATGACATCTTCAGATGGATTTGATTGACAGATTACAAAAGTTTGCATTTAAAAGTTTTATTAATACGTTCTGGAAATAACAATAGAATTAAATGTAAATTGCCGTTAAGGGATTGTGAAGTTCAGTTCTAATTCGTTGCGCTTGATTACAGAACTAGCTATAAAGTGGTGATATGAAATAAATTAGTGGCACATACTATTTAAATAAATTGGCCTATATGATATAAATTATTGTAGCGATCTCTATAAGTTAATAATAATGCTTGGATAGTTAATAATAGTGCTCCAATATAAATTAATTATAGTGGTTCGATATAAATTAATTATAGTGCTTCGATAGTAATCAAGAAGACAGCATTGTAGTTTTAAGAAGTTAGTATTTCTACTGCTAGCGATCAGCGGGAAATAAATTGTCGTGAGTGTTAAAGAATTTTACTGTAGCTACAAGTAGTTGGAAAGATTTCTGTAATCAATTGATAATAAACAACTTTTACTGTAAAAGAGTTTTGGTTACAATATGCTTGGCGTTGGACGTGAGGTTAGCACAAACCAACTCGAATTGTTTGTAACTTTTTCTTTTTAATTCAGTGATGCATTGTGTGCTTGTGTAGGGACAATGGGAGAGTTAGAAAATTTAAATATATACCTAAATTTTGAACAGAATTTGTGCATAAACAAAATAATAGAAATGTCGGATTTGGCTTGGGTTTTAGGGGTATTTTTAAATGGAATTTTGAAACAATGGAGACAAGATATAGCTTCTACTTTTCTGGGTAGATTGCTCTAGACGAATTGTATTAATATTCAACCTCGAAAGGATTTCAGTGGTTGAAATTTTCTTCTAATCATTCAGGTCTCTTATGAAGATAATTTAAGAATTAGTACATATTCTTCTGTAGATTATACCACAGTGTTAATATTAAAATGTGGGATATTTACCATTAGGTGAATGTCTACTTACAATAACCAGACGTCTTCACGATATCTCATGGGAATGGGTGTCCAAAGTTATCCAATTTTGTTACACCACTTCAAACAAAAGAGACCCCGGACCTAGATCATTAGATGGGAATAAGGGAAAAGGAGAGAGGACCCGCTTCTGCGCATCTTACACCTTTAGGTAGTGGTAAAAAGTGTTCAGTTCATTATCCGAAACCACCCTGGAACCATATCAAACGCCCATTTACGCCAAACAATAAATTTTTATTGGCCGACAATAATTAGGCGACAGGTTGACAGCCAACCGCACAATTCCTAACATGAAATCAGGTAAGTTACACGGAAGACTGATATTCCGCATAGGTCGTTTGCTTTTTGGTTTCCTAAATTTATCACCTTATACTTTACCTTTCTCTAAAATATTTTAAACCCCTTATTAAGTTTTGTCATAATTAAAGAAATTCTCGAAATCAATGAGTCTCCCAAATATGACTCTACTGGGGTGACTGGATATTCTTTTACAAATTTACCTATTTTTGTATTTGATAAATAACTTTAAATAAAATGTTACCTAAGCTTGAACTCTATTAACAATAAATACAGAGCTATAAATATATGTACATTAATCTTAAAAAATAAACGTAATGTAACCTCCAAGTGGCATTGTGTTATTAACAGAAATCCTACAAAAGCATTAATCCATAACTAATTCTAAAATGGTATTGTTCTACTTTCCAAGATTAATATATACATTTAAATTCCAATTTATGGAAATGCTCGTTATAACAATATATCGCAAAACATAATGCAATACCAACCTTTTCATTGACCATTCCAATGTCCATTAAAAATACTAAATTTTTATTCTTTTTTTACCAACAATAATCTCACTAAAAAGGTTTACTTTTAAACTCAATATATACTAATTCCATTGTTAATTTAGTACAAATTAATTACTTTCATGATTGTTAATATCCAACTACAGAAATACGAATCATTTACAACTTGTTTTAAAATTCATATGAACATAATTAAAAAATATAAACATAAAAGCTTATATATTAATAACTGTTTTAATTCATTTTTAAAAACGTTAAGGATGTCCAAAAACAACCATTCGAAATTTTATTTTATTTTTTTTCAGTTAACACAGCCCCTTCAACACAACACAAAATCTAAAATATTGGAGGGGTGAACTCACCAGGTCGTAATTCCTTTAACGGTCGTAATGATGTAATTCCACGAACTCGTGAATTGAAACGTATCCGGCTCGTATAAGCGTAGTTTAAAAAAGTAATTCGCACGTTGTTTGTTCCCCCTAGGCAAATCTATATTCACATCTTGAGATTATGTTTATCTTCAACTTCCTGTTCCCTTTACTACTCGCTCGTATTACTGCATTTTGATGTTTCTAATTAGCTTTCGGAACTTTTCAACTGTAGTATTTAATTCTTGTCATCTCATCTCCTCTTCTCTAAAACCTATAAGTTTTGTTAGCCCGTCTTTGTGCTAAAGTTGAGAGGCGCGAATCGATCGCTTTTCGAGATTTGCGTCCCAGGATTTCGGAGTTGGGGGTGCGGTCGGGTGGTGGTTCGGTGGAGAATTTTTGCGTGCGTTGCATAGGCCGGTTTTATCGCAAAAAACCGATAAATTGGGGAGAAATAAGGGTTTTCCGGGAAAAGATTAATTTGGAGCGACGTATTCGCTAACGTGTTAAAAAAGCTTGGATCCCTCAAACATTTCCGATCTCAAAAGCCGAACGAGCCGTGCGACGAGGTCGGAAACTGATCGGTTACCGTTGGTGCGAGAGAGAAGAAACATCGAGTTGATTTTCAAAATTCGTATTCCAGCGTTGAAAAATATTTAATATATACCAAACAACGCTATTCGTATTCTAAAACCTGAATTATTAACAGTTTGCAAGCTGCTACTATAGTATTTTCTTAAAACAGTTATTAAAATTTGTATAATTACTTCGAGAAACGTCAAATACAGGTAACGAAAGCCGACGGAAGTGAACGAATATGTACCTTCAAAATCTATGATTACACACTTCTTTTCAAATTTCTCAGATTTGAACTTATAATCATCTAATAACGATCAAGAGTACTGAAAATTGACTAAAATTATACGAAAACATCGCTTTTTAATATACGCCAGCTATTTATTTGGAAAATAATTACTTATTACATTTGACATTTATTTACGGAGTCGCCCGAACAATTACAATAAACCGTGATTTATTCCTAAGACGATGTATTTCTTATGTGGCATTAAGAATAGCAAGTATACAACCAACGCGATTTCAATAAACATCACCTCGATAGCGCAAGCCTAACATCTCTGACTACGAATCGTAACTCCGGTGGTTCGATACCCAGTAAAATTCATTTTTTTAATTTAATTTTATGTTGTTTTTTAAAACATGCGATAGCATTTTTTTAACAATATGCATTAAATAAAACAACACTTTTTTCATATGCTTTAGTGCGATCTACAATCTATAATTTGTTAATTATATTTACTCAAAAACCATTTGCAACGGTTTACTTTTCAGATATTGTCTAACTTGCAGAAACGTATTCGTTTATATGTGTATAAAAACTAAAAAACCTTTCATATTTTACGATCTAAAAACCCAAACGCACAGAGTCAAAAACGGGTACATTTGCGCTGATGAACAGACGATCGAGTTGGTTTCAAAAATTGGTATACGGTCCTTAACAAATTTCGAATACGTACCAAAAAATATTACATCTATCATAAATTATACATCTTTAAAACTTTTACTACGATTTGTGTAATTTATTCGAGAAATGTCAAAAGCAGGTTGCGAACAAAGACCTAGAAGCACGAGTAAGTACTATCTGAAACTCTGTTAACACACTTAATTTACAAATTTCTAAAATTAAAGCTTCTACATTACATAATAATTCTTTATAGTACTGATAATTATTAATTCTGATTATTAAAAAGTATCACACATTAATAGACGCGGTCTATTTTAAACACAAAAAGTTAAAAATTTAATTTGACGTTCATTACCGAATACATCCGAAAAATTTCAAGTCTACGTAAATAATTTAGAAAACGCTATATATCTTTTTAGACTTCAACTACTACAAGTATACAACCAAAGGATTTACTACAAAAAGACGGTTCGATAACGTAAGACTAACACCCCCGTCTACCATACGCAACCTCGGTGATTCAATCCCCAATTAAATTAAAAATTTTTTTATTTTATATTGATTTTTTAAACATTAACAAGCGTCTAATATGCGTAGAATAGCCAAACAAAATTTATAGCCGCTATACAATGGTCTACAATAAGTTAACTATTCCTTATTTACATTAACAGTAATTGAAAACTTTAACATTTCATGCGTTTTGGTTTTTAATTTCTTCTATATTTCATTTATCTTAAATACAGACGTAGGAAATGTCCTGCATTCCTTTGATATTTGTTTATTTAGGATCCACTTATGATTACTTTCCTTTTAACAAACATCAATAGTCAAGAATAAAAAACAATTGAAAAAATTCGTACGCATTTTCAACTTAAGTATTCATAATCACAAATACAAATACTTTTTTAATTTTATATTGAAATTGTATTAACGTCCGAAGGAAAATATATTCAAACAAAATTTATAAACGCTATACAACTGTCTGCAATAAGTTAATTATTCCTTATTTACATTAACAGCAATTGACAACTTTGTCTTACGAGCATAGCTAATACGTGGTAAGAACGAGGCAGCATGATGTACAGAGAATGTAGAACCAAGCGGTTGCTTACATTCACTAAAAGTACTTATAAAATACCAAATATGTGCTGTAACACAAAGCTTCTGATACCGATTACGTATACGTATTACACTCATTTCTAAATTTAAATTGAGAAATGTTAAACGCATATTGCGGCATAGGAAAAACCTCTTTTTATCTAAATCACTAATGGCAAAATTGATTGCATAGACTTCAGCTGAAGGTTATCTTTAACATAAGTTGCTCTTTACAAACACGTTATTACAAATGTGCCCATATGTAACATTGGCTACATTAACAATTAATAAATATTGCTTAATTTTGATTGGTTTGCATGTATGGATTTTATTTGTTCTATTCCATTTGTCGCACAAAACAAGACTTATAAACTTTTAGATAGAGGCAACATGGAGTTGATTCGTAAAAATAAGACTGAGAAGGTAAAACCAGTAGTTGCCTAAATTAGCTGTAAATATATATACAAGAACATTCGTAGCACTTGAATTAAACTAAGGCGATCAGCTGATTTCAATAACTTTGACAGATCACGGTACGTTCAGCCTCATGACTTGAGTTGTTAAACAACACTTGGTTAAGCTTTCTACAATTACTGCTTATTACAACCGATTATTTAACCACTGTATATAATATCCGTTGCTCTTTTATATCTATGTAACTAACATTGTTCACATTGCTAAAAAACCCTTCGAATGCTATGTTTGTAAAATATTTATAAGCTACATTTCTATTACTTACATTACATAGAGCTTTCAATTATTTTTTTTAAGTTTACTAGGGCAAAGTGGTCTTGATCCGATTGACTCCCCCCCCCCCCAGGTGATTTCGACAAAGTCTACTTGGGCGAACTTATCTTGATCCAATCAACTACCCGAAGTGATTTCGACAATGTCTACTAGAGCAAACTGATCTTGATGCGATCGACTACCCGAAGTGATTTCGACAAAGTCTACTAGGGCAAACTGATCTTGACCCGATCGACTCCCTGAAATGATTTCGACAGACTCTACTAGGGCGAACTTATCTTGACCCGATCGACTCCCCGAAGTGATTTCGACAAAGTCTACTAGGGCGAAGTGGTCTTGATACGATCGACTTCCCGAGGTGATTTCGACAAAGTCTACTAGGACGAATTAGTCTTGATCCGAACGACTCCCCGAAGAGATTTCGACCTACTAGGGCGAAGTGGTCTTGATCCGATCGGCTTCCCGAAATGATTTCGACAAAGTCTACTAGGGCGAAATGATCTAGATCCAATCGACTCCCACTGAATGATTTCGACAAAGTCTACTAGGGCGAAGTGGTCTTGATACGATCGCCTCCCCCGAAGTGATTTCGACAAAGTTTACTAGGGTGGAGTGGTCTTGATCCGATCGACTCTCCGAAGTGACTTCGACAAAGTCTACTAAGGGCAAAATGATCTTGATCCGATCGACTTCCCGAGGTGATTTCGACAGTCTACTAGAGCGAAGTGATCTTGATCCGATCAATTCCCCCAAATGATTTCGACAAAAACTACTAGGGTGATCTTGACCCGATCAACTCCCCGAAGTGGCTTCGACAGTTTACTAGCGCAAAGTGATCTTGATCCTATCGACTCCCGAAGTGATTTCGACAGTCTACTAGGGCGAAGTGGTCTTAATCCGATCGACTACCGGAAGTGATTTCGACAGTATACTATGGCGAAGCGATCTTGATCCGATCGACTCCCTCTAAATGATTTTGACAGTCTTCTAGCACGAAGTGGTCTTGATCCGATCGACTCCTTCGAAGTGCTTTCGACAAGGTCACTAGGGCGAAGTGGTCTTGATCCGATCGATTCTCCGAAATAATTTCGACAAGGTCACTAGGTCGAAGTGGTCTTGATCCGATCGACTCCCCGAAGTGATTCCAACAAAGTCCACTAGGCCGAAGTGATCTTGATCCGATCGACTCCCCGAAGTGATTTTGACAAAGTCTACTAGAACGAAGTTGTCTTTATCCGATCGACTCCTCCATGTGATTTCGACAAAGTCTACTAGGGCGAAGCGATCTTGATCGGATCGACTCCCCGAAGTGATTTCGACAAACACTACTATGGCGAATTGGTTTTGATCCGATCGACTCTCCCGAAGTATTTTGATAAGGTCACTAGGGCGAAGTGGTCTTGATCCGATCGACTCTCCGGAATGATTTCGACAAGGTCACTAGGGCAAAGTGGTCTAGATCCGATCGACTCTCCGAAGTGGTTTTGACAAAGACTACTAGGGCGAAATGATCTTGATCCGATCGACTCTCCGAAGTGATTTCGACAAGGTCTCTAGGACGAAGTGGTCTTGATCCGATCGACTCTCGGAAATGATTTCGACCAAGTCCACTACGGCGAAGTGATCTTGATCCGATCGACACTCCAAAGTGATTTCGACAAAGACTAATAGGGCGATGTAATCTTGACCCCGATCGACTCCCCGAAATGATTTCGACAAGGTCTACTAGGGCGAACTGATCTTGATCCGATCGGCTCCCACGAAGTGTTTTAACAAAGACTACTAGGGCGAAGTGATCTTGATCCGTTCGACTCCCCGAAGTGATTTCGACAAAGACTACTAGGGCGAAGTGGTCTTGAACCAATCGACTCACTTAAGTGATTTTGACAAAGACTACTAGAACGAAGTGCTCTTGATTCGATCGGTACCACGAGGTGATTTCAACAAAGTCTACTAGAACTAAGTGATCTTAATCCGATCGGCTCCACGAGGTGATTTCGACAAAGTCTACTATGGCTAAGTGGTCTTGGTCCGGTCGACTCCCCAAAGTAATTTCGACAAAGTCTACTAACACAACGTGGTCTTGATCCGGTCGACTCCCCGAAGTGATTTCTCACAAAATCAGCTAGGGCGAAGAGGTCTTGATCCGGTCGACTCCCCGAAGTGATTTTGCCAAAGTCTACTAGGGCAAAGTGGTCTTGATCGGATCGTTCCACGAGGTGATTTTGACAAAGTATACTGGGGCATCTTGATCCTATCGACTCCCTGAAGTGATTTCAACAAGGTCTGCTAGGGCGAAGTGGTCTTGATCCGGTCAACTCCATCGGGTGGTTTCGACAAAGTCTACTAGAGCGAAATGATCTTGATTCAATCGACCCACGGTGTGACTTCGGCAAAGTCTGCTTGAGAGAGGTGATCTTGATCCGGTTGACTCCCAGAAGTGATTTCGACAAAGTCTACTAGAGCGAAGTGATCTTGATTCGCTCAACTTCTCAAAGTCGTTTTAATGAATTCTTCTAGGGGGAAGTGAAGACGGGGTGTAGAGAGGGCGTGGTGTGGAGATGGCGGGGCGTAGAGAGGACGGGCGTAGAGAGGACGGACGTACAGAGGTCGTGGCGTAGAGAGGGCGGGGCGTAGAGAGGGCGGGGCGTAGAGAGGGCAGTGCGCAAAAATGGTGGGGGTAAAGATGGTGGGGCGTAAAGATGGTGGGGCGTAAAGATGGTGGGGTGTAAAGATGGTGGGAAAAAAGCGAGTAGAGGCGTTCAAAGTAGTCCCGTAGGGACTACAAACCGCTTCTAGTTTCCCTTTCTATAAATTTCATTCTTTTAGAGTCCTTGTTAGTCGAGACGGACGACATTTGTCTATTGTATATTATCTTTTTTATGGGAAATGCATATATAGTGTTTTGTAATATTAAGATATGTTTTTATTTGCGGTTTTAAGTCATCGACCAGGATTATTACGTTTACAATGTATTTAAAAACAATTATTTTATACCTTATTAGTTGAATTGCTTTTATAAAAACAAAATTTTGAAATTTCTTGCTCAATTCATATTAATTATTCATGAAATCTATTATACAAGGTGCGTCCATATTTAGTCTAGCCATCCAAATTTACTAATGTTTCCTTTCCCAACTAATTTATATCTAGCGTAACGCGGCGCGTAGAGAATTTTGAGTATTTTGGTTACAAATTTCCTTAAATATGTAGTGAAATAATATTTAGATTGTTTTTTTCTTGAATATATCGGTAGCGTTTTATCAATCTAGGATTTACCAGCTTTGAGTAATATATGTTACAGCAAACCCCCTACAAACAAAAGAAAAATTACGTGTCGTAAAATTAAAAAAAATGGCTGCCATCAGAGTTGACTAACGTTTAAATTATTATTTTTGGTCTGTAATTATCAACGAACTTCGTTCGTTTATGAAATCTATTTGTCTGTGTGTCTGTCTGCCTGTGTGTCCGAGGCCTTTTTAATGGTCGGACATCAATGTGTGATACATCAATCGATTCAGCTCGGTGTCCAGAGCTTAAGTTTTGATGTCAGTTAAAATCGGGCCACGGGGACGCAGAGACCCCGGGAAAATCCACAGGGATAATTAAAATTTTAAATAAGTTTAAAATCAATATGCGACACATATTTGAACAATTTATGGCATTTCATGCCAATTATTCCAATATTATAGACATTGTTTAAACTTAAATTTTGATTACCGAAAATAATTAGATTCATATAAAAAAAACAAAAAAATTTCGTATCTTATTGATAAGAACTAATATATAGCTTTTAAAATATTTATTCAATAAAATAAAATATATTAAAATGTCTCTTTTGTTGTTTATAAATTTTTGTATTTTATCTGAATACTTATAATTATTACAACATAATAATTTTAATTTCTTTAAATTGTTTTAAAGTAAGTCTACATTTGGAAGTTCGTTGCGACAATGCCTTGCATTTTCAACTTGTTTTATTATATATTGGTCAAGTTATTATATAATGGTCAAGCAATTGATTTTTTTCCCTGGATCATTTGAAATGGACGGATCTCGGAGGCATTTGAGACGGAGTCAGTACTTGTTTCGGGTTTGGATCGTGTGATATTTAATATTAATGAACTCTATGCTTCGTCCACTTTCGTAAAGACAATTATCGGGATGTATCTAAAGTGATGTATTACCTCTGGATAAGCACTGTCGCGCCCTATCAAGCTAAACGTGTCTACTCACCAAAGCAACTTGCTACGTGTAGTATGAGCGAACTTAATAAATTTAGAGCTGTCCTGAAGGGGCGGGTGCGTCGGCTAACTCCAATAACCACGTATGTCGGACATTTAACTTGATATGTAGGCGTTTTGTCAGGTCTCCAAAAATGGTCTAATTTTATGCACATTTGTTTATGAGTCTTTGTATATCAATGAAAAATACCACTGATAAATCTCCATATTTGCGTACGTGGCTCTAGAAAATATGTTCTTTTAAAGGACTCAAAGTTAAGGTTATTTGCGTGTATTTGCATCCAGCACACCTCTACGTGGTGACGGTGACGTGATATACAATACCCGATCGTGCATCCTTTCCGCGGTGTACATTGAGTAACGCCAATGCACACGGTGCAAATTTGAAAAACTAACGTTAGTTGAATAAACGTAAAAATATTATATAATACAGTATGGTTCGGATGCTCGAACAAAAACAAAACTTGTGCGAAGAAATGTGCTAAGGTTATTAAAATATTGTAGATATCAAGTTAAATTTCTTAACATATGTGGTTATTGGAGTTGTGTTTCGAGTTATGGAATGAAATGTTTGAGTGGGTATAGGGTTATAGAGCCCGGAACTGAAGGTAGATTATCAAAATTCAAACTGACGCATTAAATATAGCGATTGAATTTTCTTTTTAAATTTAAAAACCCGACTTATCAACGGCCCCCAAAAACCAATAGGTACCAAGTTTCATCAAAATTTAAATAATTTTTTTAAAAATTCATCCGCTTTATTTAATCCTTCATTTTGAATTTCGAAAATTAACTTCAAATTTGTAATTAGCGACCCCAAAAACGCCTAGATAGCGAGTTTGAAGCAAACCCGACGATATCTAAAAAAGTGTGTTCGCCACATAAAATCCGTCATGTTTTTTTGAGGTTATTTCAAAAATCTGATGCTATGGGGTAAAATGAACTTCGGATTGGGTTTTTTAGCGACTCCAAAAACATATAATAAACATGGTAAACCCCAAGATCAGAAAGAAAATTTTTCGTTTGATCCTGTAATTTAATAAAATTCACAACTTAAAACGCATTAAAAAATTGTACGATTCACAAAAAAAATCACGACCTAGAAGTAAACGCTAAAAATAGCGTTTTAACAATTAAAAAAAAAAAGCAGTTAAACGATGAAAAACCCTAAAGTTTGAAAATTCTCTTTTATATAATAAAAAAACTGCTTTATGTTTAAAAAAAATTGTCAAAAATTTTAACCATGTAAAAAAATTAACAACCACACGTAAAAACGGTTTAATTAAAAAACCGGCCCTCATGAAGAAAAAACGGTCCCAACGAAAAAGAAACTGTCCTAATGAAAGAAAAACTCTTAAAAGTTTAAAAAACAGCCTCATGATTGGACTCCAAAAATACTGCTTTTATACTAAGTCATCGTCCTGGATTTTTCTATGATACAGTTTATTTAAAAGAAATGATGTTATACCTTATTATCTGAATTATTTTTATCGAATCATAATTTGAAATGACATGTAAGATTAATTAATTTGTGAAATCTATCATGCAAGGTGCGTTTATATTTTTTGTCTTCAAAATTAAATTTTCTTTTCTCCCCAATTTATAGCGACCGTAATTCAACACGTTACAAAATGTATAGAAAATGTAATAGTAATTTCGTACCAAGGTAAAAAATTCTAGGGAAACCTATAACAGTATCCCAAACGCCAGAAATGCATTTTCAACGTGTTTTTAAAATAAAAATTAAATGATTTAGTTTAAAATTGTTTATTTTGATTCATTTTAGGTTCAGTAAATTAACAGTCATACTGTACTATCTTTACAGGATATCAAAATGAATCGCTTTGTTCATCAATCTCTGGGTTCTTTATAAATTTTTACATTTTTTTATGAGCTACAATGAAGTATGGGTAAGCTTTCACTAAACCGATTATTTTTGTAAAAGTAGTTTTATAAGGAAGGCCTTCCAAGGAAATTTTTGAACAAGCATCATTTCCCGGAAGGTTGAAACGAACGTGCTAAATGGATCTTATGAAATAACTTGCACTCAGTTGTACAAACTTTCAGTTTAAGAACGCTATTACCTACACTTACGGTTTATAAAACCTTCGTTGGCGTAATTGATTCTACTTGACCTAAATATTTGAAGGGTGATTTACCCTAATGGAATGTAAAGATTGTATGCATGGGGTCTCCAAGCGTCTCCGATTCCTAGAAACAAATACAAAATCGATTGTTTAAGTAGTGTGTCAGTGAGCACTTTTGGTTTTATTTATTCATAAAATTGAGTTACATATTTTTATTACCAGATGTTCTCTTTTTTCTTTGTGATTTTGTTGGGGGATTGGAAAGCACGTGCAAATGTTTTGAACAATGTCCTGAGGATCAAATTGTTTTACGTATGTTCGAAACGAAACATCAAAGAGCGTGCATAACAAGACCATTAGCTTTGTTGTGAATCGATTTTAAATAGCTATCGACTGAGAGTTGCTGGAAGTCAAGTTCATTGTAGTGGGAGAGTTCTGCTTATACAGGTGAACACGCGCGAATGCAGTTTCATTGCTGGGAACAGTCAGTTTAGTGACGGGTCATCTCAGTTAGTTGAACATCCACGTTTCTTCAGTAATTGAATATATGTGCAATTGAATTTTTGGGTATGTTTTTAATTTTACTCATTTATGAAGTATTTTAATTTTATTGGAGTGCACATTTTTGCAAAAGAAAATATAGGATTCTGTTCGTTTGTATTAGTTGTATTTTATGTTGTAGATAATCGTAGCCTATACAGCATCAATTGAGGTTTTACGAGATACTAAAATTCAAAAAGCTTGTATAAAAAGCAAAGAAATTAATTTAATATTTGCCTTGTTCTTTTAAAATGCCCAATAATTGAGTAATGTTGTTTATTCTGTGGGTCAAATTAAATTTTACTTACTGACCTAGGCTACGCGAGAGACGCGTTGGGCATTCCAGGAGGGGTGACATTGTCTTTTCTGTTCGATGCTGTTTCTTATATTCGAAAAATGATTTAGTGTAGTGACGTTGGTTTAGCGTATTTACAGGTTAACTAAATATCTCTCCATCGCTTCCTTCTGCTTTCCATTTTACCAAAAACCTAAATTAGATAAACCCTTTTTACGCTTTATGGACTTTTCCTATGCAGGAATTTAATTTATTCGTCGGTCCTTCTGCAAAATTAAAAATAGTTTTTGGGGTTGCTACACGTTACTGTACAATTGGTGTGTCTAATGTTCACGTCTATAGAATGCGAGACTTGATTAGTCTTGGTCTGGTGTTGCCTGCATCTGAATCTTCTAAGAATACATTAAATGTTGCGAATGCGATCCACATCCTTGTTGCTGCTGCTGTTGACAGATCTTTATTGTCCATTTCTCAGCAGATTTCGTTATGTGGTCAATAAATGTATGGAGTGATGGCCGGAAACCATTATTTTGAATTTGGCCAGTGACGGCATAATTTTATCGTATTGTGAAACTACGGATATTTTAAAAGATTTTAAAGTGTTTCTGAGTGTTTCACTTTTACCAATATGTTTAGACATTGCGTGTAAAGGTCGTAGATTTATGAGAGATTCGCGTAGTGTTTTAGACTCTTTCTTAATTCGCCTTTTGAAACTGACTATAATAAATACGATCAGTTTTATTTATTCTGTTTTCTGATATATAGTTAATTTTTCGATCGTTACTCTGCGTATTTTTCGTATCCTACCGCAATACTAACTTTTCTTATTTTTAACAATAGACTACAGTTACTGTACTGACACATTCTAATCGTTTTGGGGAATCTAAATATTGGTATTTTCTGAGCGATTTCAGGGATAGAATATTTTGTCATTATAAGCAAACCACTGTATAACCAACAAGAAAATCGAAGCGTCCTATTTTATTACAGGTAAAAATGGCATTACATTACCAATTTTGAATTGCCCATAAGGGTTGGGAACCTCAACAATTTTAGGGTGCACCGGCTAACTTTCAGAGGTGCGGGAGTGGGTTCCTATGAAAAGCATGATAAAAAATTATAAAATCTGAAATGTAAAATGGCCTAAATACAAAACTACTTTACAGGTATCCGGTTACCTTGAAAGGCTTTATTAATTGTCCAAAATTAGGGGGCGCCAAACCACCTTGTCCTATCAATTCCTTTAGTATTTTCGATATAGTGAAGACGGTTATTCCGAATAGGGCTCGTAATCACACCTCAAATGCACATATTCATTTTTTTCATCAAACTAAAATAATTGTTCAAAATAAAGGCCTCTAGCCTCTCACAAAATTCGATCATCATTGGAGTGGCTGGATATCCTTTAACAATGATCACTTTTACCTATATTATAACTAACTGCAAATAAAATTCCATATAAATTTAGACTCTATCAACAGTAAATTTCAAAACATATCATTGCATGTTCTTTAACCTTAAAAATAAAAAAACCTAATCTATATCCATCCTACTGGCCAAGTATTATTTAACAACTCCAAAAAAAACCTTAATCCATAAATGATACTACCATTTCATTGTTCTAATTTTTCCCAAATTGATCTTCAGGGTGTACGCTAGTTAATGGTACACAGTAAAACTACAGATTCCTTGGGTAAAAATATTGAAATCTGACCAAACTTACCTTAGTCCAAAAGTTGATAATATTCGAGCTATACAGGGTGTCAAAGTTTTAATTTGCATTTCGTTTTTTCTTAATAATTCATCAACTGGCTACGAAAATAACAACAAAAAACAGCAGCATTTAATAAAGAAAGAGGACATCTTTCGACATTAAATGTTCAAAGTGATTACCGTCCATTTCAATACATTTGATAACCCGTTTGCTGAACGACAGTCCTATCTGAAATCATAACTGATCGTCTCGAAACCGGTTCACGGCATTCACAGTTTTATGCCATAATGTTTCTCGAGTATATACTGCTTCTTTATACATGAGCGACTTCACATATCCCCATAAACAAAAATCAAGCGAATTGAAATCGGAGCTCCGAAGTGGCCAAAGCATCTGGTTTACACGACCTATCCAGCGATGATGAATTTAAGTATTTAGATAGTTTCTGACAAGTCTAGAAAAGTGTGCCGGAGCTCCAACCTGTATGAACGGCATCCTTTGTCGTAGTTCTAGAGAAAAGTCTTCAAAATATTCGGGTAATTCAGTTTACAGAAAATTAAGGTATATTTCGCCCTTTAAATTAGGAGTAATTCAAAAGGGCCCAATACATGATTATCAATAATGCTACATGAAAGGTTAATTTTGAATTCGTGTTAGAAATGACGTTCGGTTACCAAATGCATATTTTCTAAATCCCTCGCATATTTATTCCTACAGTTGAAAACACCTCTACGAGTAAACGTTGCCTCATCTGTAAATAATATTTTGTTTAAAAACATGTCAGCATTGTGTTGGATACAACAAAAACGAACGAATGCCAGACTCATTATGCCTGGGCATTTCATACTTACGAAAAATCTTTCAAAAACCATCCAAAACACGCAAAATGTCAACAAACACCAGCAAAGTTTGACATTAACTAAATGTCTAGCGTTTATTATTGCATCTGATTTAGTCACGACCTCTTCAAATAAATCTTACTTTCGGGAATTTGAAAAGGTGTACTGAATATTTAATACAGAGTTATTTGGAATGCGGTCACTTGGAGAGACATTTACAAGGTATACCTTTTGTGTAAAAAAATTGGAATATGGGTAATCTTTAACATTTAGGCTAATACAACGTAACACAAAAAAGTTAGATCACTTTTAGAGATTAATGTACCGTAAGTGGTGCGCTCTACAAGTGGCATCGAAACTAAAAACGAATTTGAATTTCGCGCATCAGAAAAGCTCCAAAGGTCTAATTTCGTGCCGTTATATCGCTCTGTTAATTAATTATTAAGCAAAAACGAAGTTCAAATTAAAACTATCGCACTTTGTATCTCGGTTATTATCGTCTTTTGGACTGCGGTAAGTTTGGCCAAATTTCAATATTTTTATCCAAGGAATCTGCAGTTTTACTGTGTAACGGTAAAACGCAAGGGTCAGGCAAAAACAGAAAGGAAAGCAAAGTAAGGACTCGCACGTATAAAAAGATAAAAGAAACGTAGAAATACCGTGCTATCTACAGAAGCGGAGAGTGAAGTGGTTCAAATAGACAAAGAAAGGACATCGCTATCAACATTTTTTATTTGACAATAAATACAAAGAATTTTCTATTTTAAAAAAGCAAAAGAGTTATGTTCTACGGACAATCGTTTAAGAATTGAATTACTAAGTGCGCATTTTGTATTTTAACATGTAAAGAAAACTAATCAGTAATAAAGTAACGCTTAGATTTTCTTAATAGCAAACGTGTTAAATTAAAATATAAAATTCTAAACCATTTCTAGCAAATATGTTGAGCGTAACGGGACACATTAGTGAAACTATTTTTAAAGCGGGTTGTAAACTGGTTCCGCCTGTCGGAGTTTATCCGAGTTTATTATTTACGCGCAAAAATCAAAAGTGGATTACCAAGATTCTTTCGATAATAAAAAGAAAGCATCACAACGTACCTCCACGTGCAGTGATGCTTATCTTACGTCTACTTTAGCAGAGACGAAGCAGCTAAACATCTTGATTCTCGCACCCTGATGAAACGTCACAACGGTAGCCAGATCATTAGTGCTGCGACCATACTGCAACAGCGGGCCTCCTCAAAAGAGCGATGGACAGAGGATATATGCTTCTTGTGGAAGACATGCATCGCCCTTGAAGTAGTAGAATCGGCCACGCGGAGAGTACATGCTAGGACGAAAAACAGGATCAAAGTGGGCCCAGTTTAGGAAACTATAATAATCGATTGAAACATTAGGATACCACATGTCAAAAGAACACTTCCAGAGTTTTTCTAATGCATAAATAGATAAAGAAAACTGGCAAATTCGAATCCAATCGCCTCGCTAATCACACATCTAGAAAATCTATCGTATTCAAACTTATATTACTATTTTTAAATAAAGCGAACATATCCTTTCAAAAAGCAAATATTGTTGATAATCGAATAAATTTGCTGTGTATATCAAACAATAAAGATAGATTGAACTACTTTGACTTAAACTAAATACACTAATAACATTATACAGGATGTCGAAAAAGCACTTATTTCAATTGTATTAGCATGAGTTTTATAGGAACAAATCGAGTTATTACATAATACCGCGTGATCAGGGGCGGCTCTCCTATAACAGGAAGTTATACAAAATATTGAAGCGGAGGTGTCGGAATATTTGAGAATTGCGTAAATTGAACGAAAATATTTAGGAATGAAAAATTGAACGTAGCTACTGTGTACCATTAAATAGCGGACATCCTGAAGGTGACATTTTAAATCCCATTTATTTGGAAATGCCCCTAACAACAATACAGAGAAAAAACAGCGCAATACCAACTTTTCATGTAACCATTTCATAGTCCATTTAAAATACTGAGTTTGCACTTTTAATTCACAGTAATTCCGCACTTGAGCTTACCCGTACTTCTTACTTTTTTAAAACGTTCAAACTTCCTTTGATAATAATATTATGCTTAAATTTAAACAAAACTATTTCCGTCGCTATTTCATAGTCCAACAATATAACAACCTAACAAGTTTTAAGAGTGCAGGTCTTACAGACGTTAAGAAAAAATATTTGTAAATGTTCTTAAAGCGTCCTTATACAAGTTCGGAAAAATTTGCGAGTTGGAACGACCACGTTTCTGTAGAAGGTATGTATTGTTTTAGTACACCTACGCTAGTTGCCTAACAAGTTTTAAGAACGCAGGTCTTACAGAAGCCAAGAAAAACATTTGTAAATGTTCTTAAGGAGTCCTTATACAAGTTAGGAAAAATTTGCGAACCGGGACGAACACGTTTCTGTAAAAGGTATGTGTTGTAGCTGCTCTACAAGTTTCAAGAGCGGAGGTTTTCTAAAACTATAAAAACAAATTTTATTGCTTTTCGTATTTGCAAATTCACAAAAGATGCTATTTGTTGCAGTAAATTACTTCTCACATACCTGCAATCCTAGCTTGAACGGACACAGAATAAAGAATGTGTAAAAATTGTTATGTTTTAAAAACAATTATTGTAATCCTAGCAATAGCGCCTTATTCTAAACCTTAGTTAAATGCAGTTGTTTTTTTAAATTGCGACAGTTATTAAATTGTCATCGTTATGTGAGTGCTTTAAAATGTTCCTAAATTCTACTAAAAAAGTGTCTGCAGAAGAAATTGGAATTTTTGTTGTAGAAGGATACCAAAGTACGTCATATATGAAAAATTGTGATTTTAAAATATTTGATTCACTTGATCGCCATTGACGTAGTAGCCATTTACTTGCCAAAACATCTAACAGGTTATTTTTTTGCTTTTAAAAATTTTTTGTTTTGTATTTTCTATAGGTTTTCTAATTGTGCTCTTAAAAGGATTGCGCAATTTAGTTATTGAAGTCGCTAGACGAACATTGAAACTTTGCGGGTAGCTCGATTACCTGAAAAAAATACTTAATGCACTAAAATCACAAACTTATTTTATGATATTCTAAAAAGTTTTTCATTGATTATCCGTATTTAAAATTTCCATTGTACTACATTTTAAAGTGGGGTATAAATTCTATCTACTTTAAACTCACCAGAGTAAATTTATTTATAGTAACGCTTTTTTAAGCACTATATTGCACGCGCTTTATTTGGCGAAGGGTTGGCAAAGGTTAATTATATGAGTGGGTTTGTGCAGATAATAACATTAAGTCGTACGTAAATGTCAACTTTATCTAGGTTTTGTGAGAAATCAATAACAGTTTAAGTTGTGAAATAGTGAAAAGCTTACGCTGTGTATCAATATTTTGATTCTACCTCTGCATTAATCACAGTTATACTAAATTGGCAGTGAACGTTATCATTTTATTAAATTCAAAAGAAATCAAGTTTAAATTTTAAAATCAGACTGTATTATTTTAGAACTCATTTCACAACTGCTGTATAAAAGTCGTTAAAACTGCTGAATTAATGAATTTCCTTGTTTCATGTGTATGTGTTACGGTAAATGTACACTCTTGGGAAATGTACACTTTTACCGTAAAATGTGTACATTTCCCAAAAAGTTAGGTATATGTGAACTGAATATAATGTATATGTACATTTCCCGGCAAATGTGTACGCTTGCCTTCACGTTTTGGTAAATGTATACTTTTACCTTCGTATTTTAAGAAAAGTTGGAATGCAAATAAATTAAAAATGTTGTTGCAGTAAAAAATATTTATTTAAATAAACATAATACAAAAGGCTTTAATAACGAAAATTATTTTAATTAAAAAATGTAAATGACAAACAAAACATACTTTTTTTTGCATATTATATAATATGTCGTAGGTTGTGATCCCAATATTCATAAATACAATTTTCGTCCTAGTTTTTCAGGACCAATACGATGGGAATCAAACAAATAGTAATAATAACATACTTTTCTTTATTATAACAGTTAAATTTTATAAAACGATAAAGGAACATATAGAAATTTCATAATAAAAAAAATTTTATTTATTTGAGCAAGAATTGCTATTCTGGCACTTGGAATTACATAATATTCCAGCATTTTTACAACTGCATTTTTTTGAGGAACATGTTCCTTTACAGCTGCATCTTTTAAAACCTTGTCCACCAGCAAGGGACTGCATTCCTATAATTTCTCTTACCGATTTCTCAATATCTTGAGGAACATTTTCGTATGATATAAACTTTTGTTCGCAAATGACAAATTCATGCCTAGAATAAGATTGTTTTAAAACTCCCTGTTTAGTTTCTAATTTATATAAATTTTTATCGTCATCTCTAGATAAAACAACGCAAATCAAATTTTTGGATCCGTTTTACCACGATCAACGTCTGGAATGGAAATTCTAACATTGTCACCAATCACAGCAGCAGGAAATTTTTCTTTCGAAAGATTACACATTTTGATAGCTTGATTTTCTAAATTTTCCTTTGCTTTCTTTCGAGCATTATCAATTAAAATTTTCTTCTCGTTTAAAACAGAATTTAACTCAAAACTTCCATCTTTATCTTCAATTCAGTTGCATAATAAACCATCATCCAAAATTATGTCTAACGTTTCAATAAAAAATTCATCGTTTTCTGCGACTTTGCTATGTGGTGAATTGGCTGTGTGTACTCCTTCTAGTAATTGCTCTAACTCTTCTTCTGTTTCCAGCTGTTCAACAGATTCCATAGGTAAATTTGATGTTTTCAAACCCAATTTCATTCTTGTTCCGAATAAAGCTTCATAGGGAGTTTGCTTTATATCCTTATGAAGAGCTCTATTTTTCATCAGTTGAACATATTGTAAACCCTCTGGCCACTTGGTTGTTTGATTAGTGATAAGCCAGGTTGTAAGCATATTTTGAACATCTTGATTCGCTCGCTCTATCGAGCCCTGGTTTTGGGAATGGCGAGGCTTCCCATGTATTATTTTCACACCATCCCACATATTTGCTAATTCTTGGATAATTTTATTTGCAAACTCCTTACCATTATCACATTGGAGAATGGATGGGGCTCCCAAAAGAGTGAAAATGTCCATAAGTTGTTTTGCTACTTCTGACGTAGTTTTTGTTTTTAGTGGGCGCAGTACAACAAATTTGGTTAAATGATCTGGATAATTTAAAATAAATTTAAATTCATTATCTGGTTGTGTCTGTAAATCTATAAGATCCACTTGACACCTAGAATTCATTTCACTCGTCAAAATTGGTTTTATCACAATTCCTTTTTTCTTGCCCTTTGCCTTTTTTTGACATGCTTCACATAAAGATAAATGCAACATAACTGCTTCAGTAGTAATGTTGTTGTATTTGTTATTAATTTCTTTCACTAATCTGTTTCGGCTACCATAGCCAGTTGCCAAATAAGCATCGTGTATAATTCCATAAGTTTCTTCAATTGTTGCAAAATATTTTATGGTACCCCCTTCTTTTAATGGACTTATTAATTTTTCTTCCTTCCCTACCACTATTATATCGTATCTTTTCAGCCGGCGGTAATCTTCATCACTTTTATTCTTTTCTTTTAATTTTGCTGCTTTTACTTCCGATAATATTTTTTCATACTGATGTTGGTTTAAATAAATATTATTTTCGTTTTTTTGTGATACAATCTGTTCTAGTTGGTTTTTAATTTTTCTTGTTCCATTGTTTTTCAAAAATTCTAACTTAAAAAATATTTTTTTGTTGAAAGAATAAAATTTTAAATCTATAATTATGATAATTATAACTTACCTGAGTCTTATTTCTCTAAATATCTTAAATTATATCCAGAAATCCTCAGTACTATAGCATTAATTTGTAATGTAGTTATTGTAGGGTACATAAACATAATAACATTAACATTATAGATAGAGCACTTGCACGAAATGTGTAACGTGAAATAGCAGCGCCTACTGAACTAGCCAAAACGGTAGTTCCCGTACCACTACAATTGCGCATGCGCACCACATTACTAACACTTGCGATTTTGTATTTTGTATGCTCACATTTACCAAAACGACATGGTCATTGTGAATTCAATGTACATTTCCCTTATTTGAAATTGTAAATGTTTGTTGAATGCACATTACCCAAACAAGGAAGCAAATGTGCACATTTACCGGAAAATGTGTACATTTGCCGCAATATCTACTTTTACCGTAACATATGCATTGTTTAAATGTTACGTTTAAACTTAATTGTAACCTTTAAATACATAAAGATATTTTAAGTTGATTCAGATACTTTAAGCGCCAACGCTTATATACCTGTATAAATTTCGCGAGATTTCACAAAAAGTATAATCAGCGAAGATAGAAAGTTGGCAACAATTTTTAACCAAGCGTCTTCAAAGCAACTTTTCGGGGGGGGGTTAACTATCCGGATTTGCAACACCTGTTTGTTACGGGTGAAATGGGCGTTAAACGAATCAAATTTTAATTTGTCCTGAAGGGGTGAGGATCTCTTAACAATATAAGGGTGCGTCGGTTAACTGCAGTGGTGCGGAAGTGGGCCCGTATGTAAGAAATTAAAAAAAGAAAATAAATAAATAGGAGAATAAAAAATAATAAGGTTTTAATTTTAAAATGCTATATTACGTTAACACGCACCATGAAAGGTCTTCCTACTGTCAAAATCGAGGTGCACCAAACAGTCTGTCACCGCAATTCCTTTGATGTCATTTCTATGTGGAACACTGCTATTTCGCATAAAACTTTCATGCTTTTGTATCCTAAGTTGGCCGTACTTAAAAAAAATTCTCAAATATAAGAAGCTCCTTCCATATACGACTATCACTGCGGTAGCTGGATATCCTTTACTCTTCACCGGCTTTAATTATTTCTTAAATACATTAAATAAAAATCAACCTAAACTAAACCGCTATTAACATAAAAATGCTTTTCCATATACATACAAATATCCATTTCTAAAATAAATTGCTAACGTCAAATCTGGCCAGGTGTTCCTAAAATAAATCTTAACTTTAAAAAAATCTAAGTCATCAACAAAACTTATCCATTCTAAATTGTTCTACTTTCCTATTTAATTACAAGACATTACAATCCCAAATTATTGGAAATGATGTTTATAAAACAAAAAAAAACAGTTAAATACCAACTGTGTGCTATATCATTGGTCTTTTACAACACATTAATCTGATACTTTTACTACCCTAAATTTCACTAATACATCTGGCATCTCAAATCACTAATTAATACAGCCAAATAATTATCTTCACTTAATTACCGTCTTTACCAAAATACACACAATTGACATTTAAAAATTCTTAATATTTTTTGTTTAAAACGTTACATAAAGTACTCACTTTTTAGTCCTCTTATCATTTAGTAAAAATCCAAACACAACCCTCTGACTCAAAACATGCCAGCAAGTTCGAATTGAATGAAGGGATGACTCACCAGATCCTACCCCTTTGTTTCAAAACGCTTTTTCGATATTGTATCCGCACTCACGCGTTCTGAACACTTGCAGAGATATTTCATTTTATTACATGTCGCTTGCTGCATTATTCCCCTTCGGGAATGCAATGCAATTTTTCTTGAAGCTTCTGCACCTTCTATCAAATCCCCATCTAAAAACTCACTGCTATCATCCCAACCCCCCTGTTATATTCGCACGTATCTCTACATTTTTAATGTTTTCAGGTAACAGACTTCTCTATAACTGGCTTTCTTTCTACTTCCATTGCATTCAAGAAACCTATTTTACTACCATTGTAAAACATATTTGGTTACAGTCAGCATCTGCTTAATACAATTACTTCACCATTTCCACGCTCGCAGTCTTGTATGAAACGAATACATCATCTGTGTAAACTCATACTTCTGTGTTTTGATTTTTCAACGTCCGTTTTATCTTTGTATGCAAAATGTCTGCGTTTTCCTTTATGATAGTTGAAACTGTGTATTAACAATTATGTCATATTGCATGGAATTTATCAAACCAACGTCCTAAAGCTCATATTTGGGGTATATATTAATGTGTTTACTATTATTTTTTTAACAATTCTGAAAGCTTCTTAAAACATGACATGCTCCTGCTATAAAATTTTATGATTATAATTAGTTTGTTTACAATCTTGTGTTTTAAAATAATTTACAACCCTTGATTCGAGTTCCAATAAATCGATTATATTTGTGATTTTCTATGATTTGAGTACAATATGGATTTAATTGTAAGTCTTGTTTTAAAAACAAAATTAAAATTATACACAGAGCTTCAATAACAAGTTAGTACATTCAAAATTAATCCCTTTTTTCTTTCACTTTTAATTTATTATGAGAAACGCAGCCGTGTTCCATGTTGCAGAAGAGACACGTATACAAGATTAAACAAAAGGGTAGGGTATTAGAAAGAGCTCACTTCTGCACACTTCACACTTTAAGGTGCCAGTCAAACGGATCTACGTCACTGCCGGGAATGCAATCTCTTTCGGACTTGCACTAAAGAGTCAATTTTCATTGATCGATGACAAATATCTGATTGTTGACAGCCAATCACACAGTTTCCAACATACATGTTCGGAAAAAGGCGTTTAATTTGAACTTAAAGTAATAATGAAGTTATTTACATAAATTAAGTACTAAAAGGAATTTGATCGTCTCAACATAGCACGTTATAAAACGAAAGAAAAATGAAAGAAGGGGTCTGTGGCATGTTTTATGTGGAAACTGAAAAAACGCAAACGATCGTGCTAAGTGGAAAGACTTGAAGTAACACGTTGGCGATTATTACAGCAAAGGACCACGAGTAGCTCGAAGGTTGTCAGAAATGTAAGTGGCTTGTAACCTTTTCTCGAAAATTGGCTAGTCACAACTAGTACTACTGCAGCAGTGGATCTGAAGAAGTAGATAATTTTGAATAAAATAACAAGTTTTTAACCTTTTTATTTTTTCGTGTTTGTCTGCATTATACAACTTGAAGTTAATAATATGCCACCAATCGCAGAAAGTAATGAAGGAAGGTAAAATTAAAACTATTATTAGTCGGTTTTAGACTTACCCTACCACTTTACAATAGATGTTATAGAAAAAGAAGCCGGGTATGTAACTGTTATTTGAAGTTACTTTTCCAGTTGGTGGTGGATTGTTACATTTTAACATCAATTGTTATATTTCAAACATTTATTTGATGGTTATATAAACAGGTATATATTTCTCGCCGTGATGCAATATTTGAAGTACGCACCATGCGAATATACAATTACAGATTAACATATATTATGTGTATAGTACCGCATGCAAATTCGATACTTATGATTTTTACCCAGCTTCTTCAAGACCATATTTAGGGCGGTGTTCATGGCTATCCAATTCCGCTGCACCTTAGGAAAAAGGGAGGGAAAGAGTTGTGACAAAAGTCTCTCTTCTGTACGGCCTACGACTTCAACATACAGGTAAAAAGTATTTCTTTCGTGTCGGGAAAGCTATTTCATTTCCACTCACGTTAAAGGGTCAATTTTATTTGGCTTTAACTACCACTTGTTCGTTAACAGTCAACCGTACAATTTCCAACAGCAATTCATGTAAATCTCCAGAAAAAGACCTTAATTTAAACAAAGTTATGATGAAATTATATATAAAAATTAAACACTAAAAGGGATTTGATATAATTTCATTCAACTCTGGTTATCAGCTTTAATATGGAACCTGATTAGCAAAGTATTGCTGAATTTAAGAGATTACACAATCGTAAAGAAAGGTTATTTAGGCGATTACAGGACTGTTTTGATTTGATCAAAGATTTACCTGCTAAATTAGATCATTTTAAAAGTCGTGTTGGTTATCTAATGTCGGTTAGAAATGAATTTCTACAAACTTTAGATGCATTGTCGGATTTATCGAATGTACATGCAAATTTTAGAACAGATACAGTATCATTAGAATCAAGTTTTGACGGTTTGTACTTCGAGATTTTAAGCGTTGCTGGTCGCTACACCACAACCACGAACGTTAGTTTTAACGATGATACAACACTGAACAGCGATTCGAATGTTTGCCTACCTGAATTAAAATTGTATAAGTTCGAAGGTAATCCCGAAAAATTTGACGCATTTAGATCTTTGTACGGCACCTTGATTCACAAAAACAATACGTTGAGTGACATCGAAAAGTTTTCATACTTGCTATCCTACCTGGAGAATTCCGCTTTAAAGTTAGCACAAAGCGTGCGGTTTTCACCAGAAAATTATTCGGTAGTGTACGACCTGCTGGTCAAACGCTACACAAATAAACGCTTAATTGCTCATCATTATCTATCTAAAATCTTTACACTGTCTCAACTAAAGACAGATTCTTTTCAAGCTCTTAATGATTTGTGCGAAACACTGCAAGCTAATGTTACAGCATTAACCGATATGAAACTTCCTGATTTAGCCGACTATATATTTTTACATTTTTCTCTTGGATTGTTAGATTCCAAAACAAAACAAGAATTTGAAAAAGAGCATTACCTAGAACACGAATATCCTACGTTTACAAATTTTATAAAGTTTTTACGTAATAAATGCTCCATTTCAGCGTTAGTTGGTAGTACCTCTGCTTCAAAGAGCATACCAACGTCATGTGCCGCAAACAAATCTGGAGATCGCTACAATAATGCTGGTAACAAACGCATTTCTATGACTTCGCAAGAAGTCGCGTCTAAAAGTCCTACTGTACACACAGTGGCTTCCGTTTCTTGTCCGGCATGCAATCAAGCGCATAAATTTAATAGATGCCCGAAACTATTAGCATTGTCGCCAAAAGAGAGACATGAATTAGTCAAGAATAACCGTAGATGTTTTGCTTGTTTAAATCCGCATCCGCTTTCTTCTTGTCAATCCATATTTCAATGTCTACATTGCGGTAGTAAAAAGTACAATTCTTTACTACATTTCGATAATCCTAGCCCTGTACAGAGCCCCTCTAATACTACGCCTTTATGTACAGACGCCGATGTACAGATTGTTGCCAATACCAATGTAATAGAAAAAGTGTCTATGCCAGTAAATTTTGTACATTCTTGCGCTGTCGAAAACAGACCAGTTGCGCTCTTAGCCACAGCACAAGTACAAGTCCTCTCGACTGATGGTAGTTGGCAGCGCTGTCGCCTAATCTTAGATACAGGATCTCATTCGAATTTTATCACGATCGATTTAGCTGATAGGTTAGGCCTCAAACGAAGAAAGTGCCCATTTGAAATACGTGGTGTAGGACAGTCGCATTTAACAAAAGTTCAGGGTCTAGTCGACTGTAAAATTGGCTCCTTATATGACAGCAATTTTTATTTAAATTGTGAAGCTGTAGTTGTACCAAAGATTACCACGAATCTCCCTACAGTTATGTTACCGATACAGTTAAAACAACAATTTTCCTCTCTTAAGTTAGCTGATCCCGATTTCCACGTATCCGCACCAGTTGATATTTTATTAGGGTGTCAGCTGTTTTAGATATCACGCCAAGTGAGCCTTCATACTTGAAAGGCAAACCCGTGGCATTTCTTACTTCTTTTGATGGTAATCATGGGTGAAGTATCTAAATGATACATTCACCTACGAACGCCGCTTTATTCACTAATATGGTAGAAACGCAATCTCTAAATGAAACTTTACGCTTATTTTGGGAATCAAGAAATATTTTCTCCACCTTTGCCCTCCCCGGAGGAGAATGCTTGTGAAGAGCATTTCAAATCTAGTACTACGCGTACGGCCTCAGGTCAATATATGGTCAGATTACCGTTTAAAGACATAGTTTCCCAGGCTCTAGGTTCGACTAGAGAACATGCAATCAATAGGTTCTTAAAGCTTGAAGCGCGTTTCAAACGCGATGAAAATTTTCGTAAATTGTATGCGGAAAACATTAGTGAGTATTTATCACAGAAGCACCTTAAACCTGCGGTTGACGTATCCCAGTATGTGATGACTCATCACGGGGTTTTAAAGAATCTCGCATCACATACCCAGATTCGTGTAGTTTTCAACCCGACTGATAAAGACTGTAATAATAAATGCCTTAATGATATTCTACTGCCGGGTCCGAAACTACAAACGGATATAGGTCTTGTTATCACAAGATTCAGAATTCCAAAAGTGGCCCTTACGTGTGACATTCGTCAAATGTTCAGATCAATTTTAGTACACCCTGATGATCGGAAATTCTTGCACATATTTTGGAGGTTTAATCCAAATGAACCTTTAACGGAGCTAGAACACACACGCGTTATTTTCGGTGCATGTTGCAGTCCTTACCTTGCCCTTCGTGTTCTAAAACAATTATTGATTGACGAAGGTTCTAAATTTCCTCGAGCTTCGTACGCTCTCAGTTCTTCTACATATGTAGAAGACATTTTGACAGGAGCAGATTCCATCGAAGATGCTCTACTTCTTAAAACTGAACTCATTGATTTGTTAAAACTGGGTGGGTTTGAACTGGGCAAATGGGCCAGTTCACATGCCAATGTAATTGGTAATTCTTCAGATACGATACAATTACCTAATTCCAGTCCTGATTCTATTAATAAAGTTTTAGGGCTTTGTTGGGATCTAAGATTAGATATACTTAAATGCAAAGTTTGAAATGCCTCTGATACACCATCGAAAAGAGGCATTATTTCCCGTATTGCGCGAACATTTGACATTAATGGATACATCAGTCCATTTACTTTTATACTTAAAGCTCTTATTCAACAATTGTGGTTACTAAAGGTAGGATGGGATGACGAACTCCCTGCCGTAGTGTTACAGAAGTGGAATTAAATTCAAGCCGAATTACCACTTCTCGAAAACGTGTCTATTCCGCGCTGTGTATGGAAAGTAGGTGAAGTAAAAGGTCTCATGGTAGGTTTTGCTGATGCTAGCGAGCTTGGCATGGCTGCACTTATTAATTTACTATTAGAGGTTGATGGTCAAATTTTTATAAATTTAATAATTTCAAAAACTCGCGTGGCTCCACAAAAACGTGGACGATACCACGCCCTCGAATTAGGGGCGGCATGTCTTCTATCAAAACTTATGAAGTCTACTTCCCAGCATTTGATTCGTTACACCTTCAGGAACCTATTTGTTTTAGTGATTCAGTAAACACCCTGTCGTGGATTCGCACCCTCCGCATCGATTAAAAATATTTTTGCCAACAGGGTTGTTCAAATCCACGAAAATCAACCCACAGCTCGTTGGAGGCATGTACCTAGCGCTGATAACCCCGCTGACCCGGCAAGTCGCGGGTTAATGCCATCGAACTGCTTTGTTGTGATTTGTGGTGGAAAGGGCCCGACTTCATATATCGGAACATTTCTGAATGGCCAGGTAGTACATTTGAATACTCGCCTGCACAAGGGTTAGACGTTTCTACCCCTATGACACCTCAAGCCTTGTTGTCCGCAATTGATGTTCAACCATTTACGGACATTTTGCTACGACATTCAAGTTTTGTTAAAGTACAAAGAATTTTTGCCTATATACTTAGATTCAAATTCAATTGCCTTGTGCGCATTCATGATGCTCCAAACGATCAGCTGCGATTGGCAACTTAACGTCATTTGAATGTAATGACGCTTTGTTATTTATTATAAGAATTTCTCAGTACGAGCACAATCGAAAATCGAAAATTTTGTTATTAGAAAAGGGTCAATCTTGCACAAAAAATTATCGTCATTTGTCCCCTTTTCTCTCCCCTGTGGGTTTAATCATGGTGGGGGGACGTTTGCGCCAATCGAAGCTCCCACTTGCTACTAAATATCCCTACCTAATTCTGCGGGACAGCAGATTGGCTATCTTGATATGCGATCATTATCATATATACTCGGCCCATGGTGGAAATCGCCTGGTACATTCTCTCGTAAATAGGAGATTTTGGATTCCTTCAATTCGACACTTAATTCGACATCGTATATTTCGTTGCCTTACATGTTACCGATATAAGGCGGAACCTATCCAACCACCTATGGCGGATCTTCCAGCTTACCGACTCGAACCGGGAAAATGTTTCACACACACGGGGATCGACTTTGGCGGACCCTTTATGGTAAAAGTACCTAATCTGCTCACAGCTAGGTATGAGAAGGCATATATTGCTTTGTTTATATGCATGGTCTCGCGTGCCATTCATATCGAACTCGTCACCTCGTTAACATCCCAAGCATGTTTGGCTGCACTAGACAGATTTATTTCTAGACGCGGACTTCCGGAGAAAATTTATTCCGATCAAGGACGGAACTTCCGCGGAGCTGCTATAGAAATTTCTGAAATTTCAAAATTTTTTCACTCGTCTAAGCCCGAGATTGCACATTATTTAGCTATTCGGGGCATTGAATGGTCCTTTAATCCTCCCTACGCATCCCACTTTGGTGGATTGTGGGAGGCAGGAATCAAAAGTGTTAAATTCCATTTAAAGAGAATAATTGGTAGCAACCAATTTACTGCAGAAGAATTTAACACAATGGTTATTAATCATTTTAAACTCTCGCCCGTTTTGCTCCTTACCAGCTTCACCCGATGATGGAATTGATGCATTGACGCCGGCACATTTCCTGACAGGCGGTCCTATTCTGGCACGACCCGAAGTAGATTTGACAAACATTCCTACTAACAGACTCACTCGTTGGCGGCTTTGTCAACAGTTAATCCAAGGGTTCTAGAAGCGTTGGTCAAATGAATACCTCCACACCCTTCAGCATAGGCCCAAATGGACTACCCCGGCCAAACAGTTGGAAGAAGGCGATCTGATGTTGTACTTGACCCCAGGTACACTCCCTGCATGTTGGCCTTTAGCAAGGGTAACAAAGCTGATACCTGGAAGTGACGGCATAGTACGTGTTGTTCGGTTGAAGACACCCTCAGGTGAAACGGTACGACCAATAAATAAGGTGGTACCGCTTCCCCCTCCTTAAAATTATAATGACGTGATCAACAATCACATTAATTGATCATTCTTTAGAGTTTCTTTTATTTTCTCGTTTTATCTCTACACAACTACACCAATAGAGCTTATTTGTTTTTTTTTAATTTCCCCTTTTTTTCTTTTTTTTCTTTTCTTCACCCCTTTTAGCTATCAAAATTTAATTATTTTGGGTGGGGGGTATGTTCAAAATTGGGTTAGAATGCCACTCTTAATTTCAATGTTGTTCATTTAAAAGAGTCAAGGTTTTGTTTTGCGATAAACCAGGCGGTTTTATCTAGCACTGGTTTTGGACACTCGTTTCGAAGCATTCGGCCCGTGCGGTCATGTATTCAAACAATATACATTTTTTGGTGTGTGTGCGTTACTGCGCTTCTACATAATTCCGTCAGCGGAGATTGTTCTGGTTTGGATGCTGCCAACGACTTCCGTAAAAGCCAACAGTATGAACATTAAGGTAAGTGCATGATCATTGTTTGATTTACCGCTAAGAGTATTTTATCGCAACACTACCCTCAAGTCACAGTCCACTTGCTCTAAGGAAATAATCTGGGGTTTCACGCTTAGTGTAAATGTTCCCATTGTTTCTCCAACAGTGTTTAATTAAAAACCATATATTGCAAGTGTTTCAGGAATTTGCTTTTTAACACCCCATCCCAACTACGAATACGACTAGTTGTTAGTTTATCGTCAACCACCGAACTTGTATACATTTACTTTAACTGGAACTGAATCTACGCTCACCGCAATCATCAACCCACGCTCACCGCAATCATCAACCCACCAATTGTTCTCGATGATGACCATGAATACGTTATTGGTCTTACAAACTTTGATACATATTTTTTAATTCCCAATGTAACGGAAGCGAACAATAAATTTTACATTGATGACATCGTGCTTACTTTACCAGAAGGAACTTATGAAGTGGCAGATATTAATAAGTTCGTACGACGTAATCTGAACGATCCCCGTGAACGCACTTCATCCAAACATTATCTTATTGATATTCGAGCCAATAATAACAGTTTACATACAGAAATCAAAGCATCAGGTATAGTGGATTTTACACAACCAAATTTACTTGCTTCGTTGCTGGGTTTTGAGAAACGTAAACTGCCAGTTCTCACTACTGCTATTTCGGACCATCCGGCACAGGTCTTTCCAATCAATTCTATATGTATTGAATGAAATTTTGTGGTCGGATCGTATCGCAATAGCAAACCTGTACACATTTTGCATCAATTCTTTCTTGCAGTTGCTGCAGGGTACAAGATTATTGAAAACCCCGTGAATGTCACCTATATGCCACTTAATACACGAATCATCGATCGCATCATTGTTAAAACGGTAATTTCATCACTTTTCGTCGGGAAACAATCACGATTAGACTTTATTTAAAGCGTCTTTAAACAATGGTTCTGCGCTATGAGCATAAACCACTAAAACCTATTAATAGACGCATTGTCAGCACCTTTACCAGTTACATTACACCAGAGCACCGATTAACACCGGAAAACGTTAAATTTCTGCAAACATTAGGACTCAAAGTGCTACATTGCTAAAATGGATACTAATATTTTAAATGTTACGCAACGTGCTATCTTTGATACAACCATCGTCAATGCCGACAAGCATATGCATACTCCGTACTCCAATACCACGTATGAGAAGAACGATGTTATACGGATTCCAATAGAAAACGAAGATGTCTATACATTACCATGGGACAGCGTAATTTATATTGAGGGTACAATGAATAAGTCAGATGGTGGCATTTCGCCAACAGCCGATTTTGTCAACAACGGAGTTTTATTTTTATTTGATGAAATTCGTTATGAACTTGGTGGAAAGGTTATTGACCGCGTTCGTAATCCAGGTATAACTACGACTATTAAAAATTTCCTATCCTACGATTATAGCGAAAGCCGTCGCTTTAGAAACGCCGGTTAGTCCCCCATCGATAAGCTTGATCTTGTTGATGCTAATGGTCATTTCAACGTATGCATTCCGTTGCGCATGGTTTTATGATTTGCGGAGAACTACCGAAAAATTCTTTTGAATATGTAACAGAAGCTTATTCTTATTAGAAATAGTGCTGACGATTCAGCTATATCGAATTCTGATAACAAAGAGTCAATCAAAATTATTATTACACATATATCATGGCGGATTCTACATATAACCGTTGCAGATGCAGAGCGCTTAAAACTACTCAAACATATTCAACGCAATGTCACCATGGACATAAGCTTTGGCAGTTGGGAACTACACGAATATCCAGATTTACATACAACACACACGCATACTTGGGCTGTGAAGACGGCTTCTCAAGTGGAGAAACCACGTTTTGTTAGTGTCTGCTTTCAAACCGATACATCGCGCAAAAAGGGACGCAGTCAGTTTGACCACTGTAAGTTGACCAATATGAAATTACATCTGGGTTCATCTATGTATCCTTACGATAATCTTAACATTGATTTCGATACCAATCGCTATTCTATACTATATGAAATGTATGCACAGTTTCAACAATCGTACTACGGAGGTATAGCGAACCGATATTAACACCCAATGAATTTCAAACGCACGCTCCACTTGTAGTCATCGATTGTTCTCATCAAAACGAAATAGTGATAGTGGGAGCTGTTGAGGTACGATTAGAATTTCAAATGAAAGAAGCGCTTAAAGCTCACACTACAGCGTACTGCCTCATTCTACACGATCGTTTGGTACGCATCAAAACGAAATAGTGATAGTGGGAGCTGTTGAGGTACGATTAGAATTTCAAATGAAAGAAGCGCTTAAAGCTCACACTACAGCGTACTGCCTCATTCTACACGATCGTTTGGTACGCTACAATCCTGCAACCAATATTGTGAGTGAAGTCTAAAATGAATAGTCCATTAGTTGTCGACGTTCAAGGTTTTAAAATTGCACATACTAACTTTGTGTTTAAAGAAATGGCTGTTGTACAACTATCCTTATCGAATGGAGTTGCAATATCATATGTGCTGAAACCACCATATTCTTGGAACTGACTATCAGCTCGCTTCAAATACCAAAACGTATGGTTAAGCAGAAACTTTCACGATATATCTTGATATGATGGCAATTTACAATGAATTTCCACACCTAAATGTTATTAATCTAGAAGATTTAGGGTGTACTCCTCTACATAAATTAAAGTATTACAGCAATCCACCGAAGTGTTTCTACCATACCACACGACATTCGTCATTCAATTGCGCAACCACAAATGTAATTGTACTCAAAAATGACCGTAAATTGCATGAGTATTTTTCAGCTCAACAATTGGAAAAAATTTTAACCAAATCTTCTCAGCTAATTCTTTTTATATGTAAAAAGAATACCATCAATTTTTAATACATACGTAATCATAAACATAAACAAGCACGACATACTTACCAGTATGTAACATTAGAATATACATAAAACGTAAGGTGACAACACAATACAGCTTAAAGCTTGGAACTGTGTCTAGGAATAACACAATCACTCTACTATTATAAAATTTTACTTAAGTACTTCAACTTCAACATCTACAGCATGAAACGGTTTTTAATCTGTTGCATACCAATGACCTGCTGTTGAACCATCTATATATTTTAAATTATAAAATAGATTTGAATCTTTTGCACATAACATAACCTAGGCGCAAGTTTTGTTGAAAAAAATCTACTAAATTATTTAAACTACTGTAAGCTCAATCAAAACATTGCAATCTCTTCTCTTGTACAAATAATGCAACACTGCAGGCATACTATCAAATTACTTAGATAAGTTTCCAGCTAAAGTAGCAATATTAGGCATAATAATTTAACAAAAATCCAAGAAGTCATGATCCTTCACGAATCCAAAGGTGCTGCGCAAAAATAGGATCCTAATCCAAAGAATAGAAAACTGCACACATGCATCCACTACAATTCTTTTGAGTCCTGCCTAACCTCTGCTCACTACTAATATTATTAAAGGAATTAATTACAACTGCCTGTAGTCGTTCAACATTTGTCAAATCATCCAGATTAAGTAAATAATTATTTTGACTTTCTGGTACAGAAGATCAACCTATGTATGAAGAACTATTTTTCAAATCACTAGAAACAATCCAAGAATTATTTTTAAAATTTGCTACTATATCAAATAGCTTTGCGAGATCACTACCAAAGATCGTAAATTGTGGAGGAGATGGTACACCACTAATGCATTAAGAATGTGGCACTGCTTACCTATACACATCGCAAGATCAACTGAGCCCATAACTACTTTCATTGACTTGTCTTCTAGCGAAAGTTCTTGTTTTCTGATTTAAAAACTTTTAATCGTAATTCATCTATTAGCGGAAGTGTTAAAGATCTTACTCAGTCGTAATACATCCTCAATCAAACGTGATACTTCTATCAAATAGCTGTAACATAAGGCAATGACGATTATCCCCTAATTTCTTTTCAAAGTACCAGTTTTAGATTTAATTGGAGTGCTACAAAAATGTTTACGACCTTAAACCAGTTTGACCAATCCTTATTACAAAACAATTTTTCTTGTTTACACAACATGACTGAAACCTTTTTTGAGAAGACAAAATGTCTGTCTCTTTTCATTTGCCCTTCTATTTTTTTAACATGCACTACAATTTGTACTTACAACTTCTTTACGTCCACAACCGTAAAAAAACAATTTTTTTAGAGCCTTGCAGTTTTGATATGAGTGATCAAACCTTGGACAATTCCAATAAATAAATTCTTTAACTTTTTTAGTTTCAGGTGGACTTTTGTAAACTACTGCCTTGGAAATATATATCTTATCTAGATCGCGAATATGAGGAGAAAATGATTTATTTAAAAAACGTGCTGTGACTCTGAATAATAATCAGAATTGCGAGGCTACTTAAGAGAGTTGGATTTGACAACTGCATTGTAGTAGTGGCTTCCTTGAATTTTTTACATAACTTCCCTAAAGTATGTATATCCCTCTAACTCTGATAAGGCAAAATTTGAAATATACTCTGGTAATAAATTTTTTCGAAGCAGTCTAGCTTTTGTAAACTCTATGGGTGCACTAGGTAATCTGCCAAATAAACTTTTCATATGCGCCAAAAATAGCACTATGAGCTCATTCTGCTTCAGTCTGCAATTTGTAATTTTTTTCGTGGATATCGTCTTCGGATTGTGCCGGTAAGAAATCTTCTCTCAAACGAGCACTAATGACTAAAATTTCACAGAATTCTTAACAGTACGTAGCCAAATTAAAGCACTATTTTCAAACAATTCTGATGTTGAATCATGAAGGTCTTGTTGGAGAATGAGCTAACTCTTTTCATCATTAGGTCCTCAGTCCTAGAACTGGTTGGACGCATACTTCTATTGTTTTTTATTCTGAGCTAATCTACACATTTCCCCGAAATTCCTACAGCCTACATCTTTCGTTATTTGCATGCAATAGTCTAATTTATGCCGCACTATTCATCCATACCTTAGTATGTGTCCTATCAACCTATTTCTCCTATCTTTTACTGTTTTTCATATATTTTTCTCCCCATACCATTTCTGGTATGTCTTCGTTCTTAACTTTGTCTGCCCATGATATCTTCATTATACATCTGTTGCATTTCAAAGGCTTTTTCCTATCTGATTCTCTTACTGTCCACGTTTTGTAGCCACACAGTGCTGTGCTCTTGACATATACTTTCAGCAATCTTTTCCTTATTTCTATGCTTGTTGTTGTTGAACATAGCAGTTGCTTTTTTTTGTTAAATGCAGCAGGTCCTTGTGCTAATCTTAGTTTTACATTTTTTGCACTTTTCCCATCTTGCGTTATTTGACAATAGGCGATGGAGATGTAATATAAACATCATGTAGCCTACTAGAACTTTCGTTTTTATTCACTTTTTCATAAACATAAGCTGCTAATGTAAGTTCTGTAGTCAAAGCTTTATTTTAAATTTTGCACCTTCATCAAAATCTTCTGCAGAAAATTGCAAATGCTAAATGCTCCCTGTAAGAGGAATCCTCAGGGACAGAGCCCTTTTAAAAGAAAAATCAGATATATTGCTATCAAATTCCGATTAAAATACTTCGCACTGATTTAATCGACGAATTTATTTGCTTACATTCCTCTAGAAAAATTTACATTTATTCTGCAAGATTAATTAGGTTTCAATTTTTTCTTGACCAATAAACGACTTAGCATTTTTCGCTTTTGATGAACATCTGCTTCAGTTTCTACACCTCTTATTTTCAATTCATAATGTAATTCCTCTTTATGCAAATATACCACTTAAAATGTTTCCATGTCTTTAAATTATAAAACTTAAGAAAATGTGACACAAACTATCTTTCAAATTGTAGTCAAACAAAAGTTAAGGAATGGATTATAATTCCTAAATAATTTTCACAATGTCGAATTACATATTTCAGAAGATTAATTTAAAAAAATTTTTTTAAGACTAAATTTTGATATCCATTCAGAGATTTCAAACTAAGTCCAAAGTCAAGCTAGGCCTGTCGAATGTTAAAACAAATTAGTTTTACATTATTTAAGATGAAAATTGTGCAAAACGTTGCCTAACATACAAAGTCCTAAGTAAGATTAAGAAAAATGTTTTCCCTTTATTTAATATTTTTTTAAAGGTCAAAACCAAGAGAATTTTAAACAAAAATAAAATCGTAGAGAAACATACCAAACAACACGAAACGCGTTGATTGACAATAACTAAAATTATTCTGCTTCAGATTTTAGTTGACAATAGGCAAAATAATTAATGCAAGATGAATCAAACTTCGCCTACATATTTGCTGATTGTTAAAGTTACTTAACAAGAAATACACAAAAAATCCAGCTCAACTGTGAGCTTTTTTGCATGAAGTACCACGTTGGGCGCCGTCCTTTATTGAGATTAAAAAGCATCAGTGGAACAAAAGATTTCAGATGCTGTTGCTGGTAGATGACTAATGTAATAAGTGCTAACGAACTTCCTCTGAACTTCCACTTTAGCATTTGAGCGATGAGCCGCTATTTTTTAATTCAGCTGATTTCTCTCATCAAGTATTTACATTGTAAATTGACACTGAACAATATTCAAAAGATGTAAGTACTTTTCATGAATTTTATTAAAAATAATATTCTCAACACTACAGGTAATCTCTCGTTGAACCGTTTTATAAAAATATAAATTCATAAACTTAAGATGGACAAAATATTAATCACTTTGTAATGACCATTTTAGTATTACATTTAAGTACTTATCAAAGGTGGATATAAAGTTCTCTTAATATTTCTATTTTACATGTATTGAACTATAACGAAAACAACCTTTAAGTATTAATCGACTGGTTTGCCAGATGTGAAATAAAAGCAACATCTGGTACAGTGTAATATAAAACCTACTTATTAAGATTTGGTGAAAATTCAACAACAAGAATTTTTACAGATTCGAGAAATTGTGAAGATCCATAATTCTTAATATTCAACACAAAATGGAAACTTTCAGAGGACTAGGTATTGATTTCGAATACCTGTTGAATGTCGAAGTTCAACTTTCAGATGGCATACTCTCTTGAGAAGCTAGATCCCCAATGGCATCTAAACTTCTCTGAGATTCCATAGTTGTCAAACCATAAAAATAACAAACACCTTCAATACGAAATAATTACATTGTAAATTTTTTTGATGCTTTTTTAGATTTAAGTTACTAATTTTTATATTTCATAGTTGCACTATGAATTATAATACTCTGAAGTTTACACATAAATTCCAAATATTTTAAAGCTATACATTGTTAAAAAAATCGAAAAAATGCAGTAGAGGGCATACTATCTCAACTAAATTTGCAAATCGATGCATAAATCACATTTCGCCCTTTAATATTTCGAAGTTCTTCCTACCCCAGCTAATCTATGACTGATCGAATATATTCGAGAACATCGGGAAACAATTGACAACACGAATAATAAACAATAGTTAACGAAGCTCCGAGCATTGCCCAGAAAAATATACTACAAAAACCATATAGAATATTTGACCCACCTGCTAATGTATGAGGATTGACTACAAATATAATATTAATGAAGATTCTATTTGGCATCTGGGTATTAAAACAACCAGTAATTTCATTTCAAATATCATTTTTGCTCCAAAAGATAGTATCAAATTTTTTTATTTTTAATATGTTGAAATTCAGATTATGTTCATAAAAGTATTTTTTCTATCTAGGTATGGTTAGGAAAACGATTTCTGTTGCAAAAACTAAAGTGAATGATAAAACATTACTAACTTCGAAACTACTGCCACCTGTCATTTTAATAAATCTTAAATGTCATGAACTTGCATTATGCACAATAATAACATATAAAACACTAGAAAATACTGTTATCTATGCTAACATTGTGGAAATTTTCCTTAATTAAAGAAGATTTAAAATATTCTGCAACAAACCAACTTATATTTAAGTGGTACTTTAGTTTAAGGAATACTTAGGCTAAAGTTTAATTTTAAGTGGAACCCATTAATTCGGCCTGGGTGATATGCATACGAATATCATCATAGAATTTAAAAAAAAATAGTTTTTGTTTTGGTATGCAATGTCATGTAAGAGCATTTGCTTGTCTAAATTAACGTAATGCTTAGGCCAATTTGTTTGGTATTTTCTCTTTTATACTATGTTGCAGGTCATTGATATTATTTTTTGTACCTGAGTATTATAAACAATATTTACTATTACTCATCAACAATGATGATGTTCAATTATAACCTGTCATTAGAAAACATTAAATTTTACGTGAATTTTATGCTGTAGTTAGTATTCTTTTAATGTCTAATTCACAATTAACTTCAGTTATGTATTTGTTATAGGTTCACGATGGAAAGGGCTTCCACTTTGGAAAATTACATTATTTTATAAAACCAAACTAACAGCACAACAAATGGAAGAACCAATAGGAATTTGGTGAGTTTATCTATAATATGGCCACTTATTGAATGTTCATATGTAGTACTTAGATTGATTTCTGCTGAAAGTGGTTGTGCTGTTAAAGAGTTTGTGACCAGTTTTGTATGCACAAGTCGAATGTGAGGTAGATAATTTTATATACTAACAATATGTTACAACGGAAAGCTTTTTGCTAAGAGCATTTCGATTGATGAGTTTAGTGGACTTGTTCTTACTGTGTGCATTTTTTGTTCTAAATATGCCAATGTTTTGTGCACTATTGAAAACTACATTTAAGGTGTTTTATATTATTGTACCAGATTAGTTTTAAGAAAAATATGTTATTAAATTTTGTCAGAAGCTCTATTGAAGATATGAAAGAAGTGACACTTAACTGTTTTTTAGTTCTTAGTTTATGCTTTAAAGACAATTGTATGGAATGGTTTAGCAAAAAGTTTTCTGTTGTATAACGTGAAAAGTAATAGAGTATTTAAAAACACAATTCCTTAACTAAACAGCGTTTTTCTAAAATCTTTATATTCAACTATGTAAAAGAAATAATTATAGAATGTAGTTTGAACCACAAAAACTTATTTGCTGTTGTGGAATTTACTGCAAGTTTAGTATTGGTTTTAGATTGCCTACATATATGGCCTAACATAAATATTTTATCTAAAAAGTATGCTTTTATGTAAAACCACTTAGTATGAAACTTTTCTACATAACCTGCATAGCCTTGAGAATGTTACATGGATTACTCTTGTTTACTTTATAAGTGATGATATGCTTTGGTAAATCTTATTGCATATTGGTTTGACAAACTTGAAGTACAATAATATCTTAATGTATGATACGATTATAACACTTTAAAAACAAATATTGAATAATGTCAGAATATACGTTTTTCCAAGAAACGAATGAACTTTTTGTAATTATACAAATGCGTGAATAATAAAAATATTATAAATATATTGTTTTTTGTCAATGTATTGTTACCGGTGTTTGAAGCATTAAATTTTTTAATTTAGAATTGCCCAAATGGGATGGGAATTCTGTAACAAAGCGAGGATGCACAGGTCAAAAGGGCATCAACAACGTCTGGGTTAATAGGATTTCTTTTGGCTGACATGTAAACCAGGGGGTTGTTAATTACAGGGTATTCTCTTGACGAAATGGATTTCCTTACAAAAGACCACCTGTTTTTAAACAAATAAAACAACTATCAAGTCCATTCTAAAATAACTTTATGTGAGTACTTCTGTGAACAAATAGGCATAGAACAATTTTTAAATGTATTTACATTGATTGTCGGATTAGTGACCTAAAGATATTCCTATAACAAAATTTATACAACAAACAAAAATGGTAAAATTCATTATTAGTTCATTCTTAATGCATCTAATTTTTTGGGTATTATATCCTAATTACTTATTATTAAATTCACAATGTCCAAACTTTATATTCCTAATAATGTAACGCTATACATTGGAGAAGTACTTTATAAATGATAACCACAAATACAGTTCCAATTACACATCTACTTCTATAACAATGTTCCCTTACAGGTCCTGAATTCTATTGAACCAAGAGATCATTTCATTCTTTGGGGCTTTGTATTCCAAAATATTCTGCTGGAAAACAAACTGTCCCAGTCTCTTTTGGTTTGTAAGTTACGATGAAAATCCGTGCTCAATTACGTGGATCCTTATTATCATTCCATAACTAATAGAGTGTTTTTTCTAACCCCGCATCTATTCCGACAAATGAGTTTGAAGGAATTGAATTCTTTTATTCAAGTAACTGTCTTGCTGTCATTATCCCCGCTTTTTCTGCCTCAGAGGGTGTATGCTATTAATATATACCTAACATGTGTAAAATGCCTGCTGTGATGTCCTCATGTTTTTCCCTTTCTGTTTCATTGTAAGATGATTTTTGTTGCCTCTTGCATATATTGTAACTGTCTGTAATTATGTAGATGTATTATTAATTGGAATATTTTTAATGTACAAAAGCTTTTTTAATATGTTATGAGAAATGTATTGAAGTTTGCTTTCCTTCTAGGTAGCTTTTAAAATAATGAATTGGAGTTTCATTTCAAATGTATTGTATAAACATAAAATGATGCTTTTGCGATTTCTAAATTTATGATATTTATAGAACTGCTATTTATGATAATGGCTTATTAAACACTATTATACTGAAATCAGAATTACACAGGGTGCTTCAATAATAAGTTGCCCATTCTAAATTACTTTTTCATTTCTCATCTGATTTTTATTTCTCGTAGCACCCAAATGTTGCAGTAGATTGGAATGTAATATTTAGGATTTTACAGGACACAGGAAAATATTGCAAAGATACTGGTAGTTCATAATTTAAATGGCAAAGAAATGATTTATTAGAAGTGAATTCTGAAGTACTAGAATCAAAAATTGGTAGTGCTGTAACACCAAGATGTGCCTTAACACTAGTCTTAGTTAAGAGCTTTAATTCTGAAATTCTAAATAAAAAATCTTGACTTCTGACCAGCATAGGACCTTTGGGTGGAATATTGGATATTTGAACTATACACCATTGGATTAGATGTTTGTGGTTGTATTTCTGTTTGCTAAATTTTGATTTGGTGATCTGAACAACTATCGCAGTCAGTAATTTTTCCATATGATTTTTGCTCAACCAAAAAATGATCATCGCTCAGTTATTTCTTTTACATATCTATAGCTATAATCAACAAGTAATAAGCGTAATGCAACCTAGAATACAACTTATCAGAAAATAACTGTTTCATTCAAAAACTCAATTTGTGCTGGTGACAAATTCAAATCAACGCATTTATATGTAACACTTATCACCATGTACGAACCTGTATAAAAGCTTATAAAAATGCCCGGGGCAATAATTTAGTTGATTTCTGTCTCAGGCAGGAGGTTACTGTATATTTGTGGCATACTTGTGATCTCCTTGACATGCAATGGCACCAAAAGTATATTGATTAACATGTATGTGTATTAATATACTATGACAGCCCCATTGCTTAGAAGCTGTCAACAAGTCATGTTGTTTGGTGCAGGAGACTGTTGCGTTTCTAAATCCAGGAAGCTGTTGGGGATTCCAAATGCATACGAAGTCCATGATTTAAAGTATCTTAAAATTAGTTGAAATTTTATGCAAGTGTACTGAAATGTACTTTCAATAATCATGTGGGATGATTAATTAGATAGAATTTATCTCGCAGAATCTCAAACACACAATGGCGTTAGAATAAATGCAAGCAGCCTTTTACTAATTTGTGCATACTTTGGAGGAGGCCTATGTATATAGGGTACCATTAGTTATATGTTATTAAATTTAGGAGGTGATAGAAATTGATTAGCTAAACAAAAAACCTATAAGGCATTTTACTCTTGGATTGCTTTTTAAATGCCCGACCTAGGTCAACTTAAAAAAAGTTTTAGGACTGCTGTTTTGTCATATGTTTTAAAGAAATAACTTACCTATGCAAGTGCTATCCTGAATCACATAATGCACATGAAATAATTTCACAGTAAGTGTTCAAAATTTCCACCGTATCTACAAGTTCGTGGTTGGTATAATTCTCGGGTTTTCGTATTTTCAAAAAATGACAAAAAACTCCAATTACCTAGATCCAATTACAGTTGAGTCCCAACACTGCGTTTGAGCAAGTAGTAGAACACACATAGTCAAACAGGTGAAACACACAACATATAACCCCGGTTACGAGCTATGTGATGAAAAGGTACAATTCAACTTGAAGTAGGATATCGTATTCTGGATAAACGCTGAATTGTAACAAACGCAAGACTACGTCAGAAATTCAATACTGTCGACCACATCAGCATTATGGAACATTATTTTTTTGTTGTGATTATTATCTAAACATGTGAATTTTAGAAAAAATTTTAAACTTATTTCAGTAGTAGCTAACGTGCATTGAATTATTTCGTTTGGCAGCAAAAATGCACTGTATTTCACTAATTTAACTTTGCTGAAGGTCACAACTTGATTGGTCAACTTTAAAGCTTGATGTAGGTGTATATTTTATGTGTTACCTAGTTAACATTACAGTGGTTTTAAAAAAATTGTGATACTTTTTTGTATGTCTGTATGTAGCTAAGCCATTTGCTTTAGACCCCAGGTTTATTAACAATTTTTGTTTGTCTTATCGATCTCTACACCCCCTTTAAATTATTGACATAAAGCTAATTCTACTCTGTATAAACCTACGTATTAAATTTTTTCTATGAAAACACGAACATTTTTAAAATTTTTTAAGAGAATGTTCTCTAACAAAATAAGTTACACATTTGTACTCCTGGTATGTTTTTAGTATAAATATCATCATCGTCTTCAGTCTTGGAACTGATTATACGCGTACCGCGAATGTTTCCTATTCTGAACTAACTTACACATTTTCCTGAAATTCCCACTACCTACATTTTTCACTATCTGCTTGCAATAGTTTGATTGAGGTCTACCTCTACCTCTCTTTTTTCTATCTCTGCTTGTAATATATTCTGGACTATTCCCAAAATGCTTTAGAACGTGTCATGTCCTTCAATTTTTCCTATTTTTTTGTTTTCTACAAATATCTTTCTTCCCCTACTATTTCTAAAACCTCTTTGTTATTAACTTTGTCTGTTCATGCTATCATCATCATACATCTGAAGCACAACATTCCAAACGGCTTTTACCTTTTTGCTGTCTGCTTCTCCTACTGTCCATATTTCATAGCCGTGCAGCGCTGTGATTCACGCATATGTTTTCAACAATGTTTTCCTTGTTCTATGTTTGTTGTCTTAAAACTTAGCCACTGCTCTTTCTTGTTAGATATAGCTCGGTGCCCCGTCTATTGTTTTCTAAATATTTACCCTATTTCACCAATGTTCAGTGATATGTGAAGGGTGTTAAGCAACCTGCAGCTACCAAGATCCCCCTACACCTGAACATTTGTCGAATTAATAGTTTTCAATAAATCCTTTTGCACAATCAACATTATTTGACAATATTGTAGTACCAACACCTGTGGTTGTGTTTAATTGCAATTCTTTTTTTTGTCATTAGTTTTCCATCTTGGAACTGGTTGGACCTCCATTGATTTCCATTCTGAGCCAGCCTACACATTTCCTTGAATTTCCCACAGCCTACATTTTTCACTATCTGTATGTAGTCTAACTTTTCTTTTTTCCTATCTATGCTTCTAATATATTCCACAATATTCCCTCATGCCTTAGTATGTGACCTATCTCTTTTTACAGTTTTCCACATATTTCTTTCTTTCCCTACCATTTCTAGTATCTCCTTGTTCTTAACTTTGTCTGTCCATGATATCTTCATCATAGGTCTGTATCACCACATTTCAAAGACTTCTATCTTTTTCCTGTTCGCTTCTCATACCGTCCAGGTTTCACTGCTGTATAGTACTGTACTCCACACATATGTTTTTAGCAATTTTTTCCTTATTTCTATGTTTGTTGTCTTTGAGTAGTTCCTTTTTCTTGTTAAATATAGCACGATCTTGTGCTAATCTTTGTTTTATATCTTTTGCGTTTTTCCCATCTTGTTATAAATATTTATGGTTCCGGATTGGGATCGTGTCATTTTATAAACTAAGGTCGACGTTTCGCCCACTTTTGTAAGAGGCTTCATTAAGACAAGAAAATTAAAATGAAAATAAAAAATAAAAATAATAGTAAAGATAAGAATGATAATATTAAGTAGACAAATCTACATTCTCTACATTTTCTATAATGACGTTTCCTCCCGCGTCTCTTATACTTTTGCTATATGGTTTTATATCCCTAAAATTCGTTCTAATTAGTTTGTATGCTTTGTCTGTCTTTCCTACTTTCATCTTAGTTTGTACCTCTTTGCACTTTTCATCAATCCGTTGTTCTTTAGCTTTCCTGCATTTGCGAATAATTTCCCATTTTATGGCTTTGTATCTTTATTTTCCAGTTACGTCTGATCTATTTTTGTATTTTCGTCTTTCTTCTATTAAATTCAGGATATACTTTGTTATCATCCATGGTTTCTTATTTTCTTTTTGTGTATACCCCAGAATATTCCGGCCCTTCATGTCTAAGGTGGATTTATTGTTATTCCACTCTGTTTCTACTTTTTTAGTATAAGAATATCTTTCAGCAATTCTATTGACTTTTTCAAATCCGTGGATATCTTTATCTTTTAGTTTTCAAAGTCAAAGTACCTTTTTCCGTTCCTTTTTTTCAAATTTTTAAATTTAGAAAGGCCTTCATAATTTCGATGTTGTGGTCAGTGTCTATATCTGTTTCTGGGTAGCTTCTACAGTCTTTTACTTTATTCCTAAACCGTTGTCTAACAAGATTGTAATCTATTTGATATCTTCCTGTATCTCCTGGCATCCTCCACTTGTATCGTCTTCTAACATGATGTTGAAATAATGTGTTTGTGATGACTAAATTGTTCTTGTCGCAATACTCTACCAGTCTATTTTTCATGCCGTTTCTCGTGCCTAAACGAAATACACTTACTACCGCTCCTTTCCTACCCTCACCTACCACTGCATTAAAATCCCCTGTAATTATTAAATTTTCATATTGTTTTACGTATCGTAGTATGTTTTAGGGACCTGTTTTAGACTGGTTCCTCACTAACAACCCCACCAATTTTGCAAAACCTTTGGTTTGGCTTTTTAGCTCATTGGAACACTCAAGCCTTTCCACCCCTTCTAGTAATCTAGAACTTCTTTAAGGTGCAGGTTCTTTCGGAGCGGAGCTTTCGTGTATTTGTGAATAATGTCTCATTTCCTGATTTTGAATCTCTGTTTTCCTGCTTTATCTGGTCTGTTTTTGTATGTTAGTCTTTCTTCTATTAAATTCAGGATATCCTTTGTTATCCATGGTTTCTTATTTTCTTTTTGTGTATACCCCAGCATATCACTGGCGGCTAGGCCTAAGCTGGATTTAATGTTATTCCATTCTGTTTCTACTTTGTTAGATTCAGAAATTTTCCCTGTATCCTTCAGCAATTCATTTGATTTTTTTCAAATCTTTCATAGATATCTTTATCTTTTAGTTTCTTAAAATCAAAGTGTCCTTTTCCGTTCCTTTTTTTCAAGTTTTTAAATTTAAGCGCTGCCTTCATAATTACGATGTCGTGGTCAGTGTCTATATCTACTTCTGAGTAGCTTCTACAGTCTTTCACTTGATTCTTAAACCCTTGTCTAACGAGAATGTAATATATTTGATATCTTCCTATATCTCCTGGTATCTTCCACGTGCATCGTCATCTAAGCATGATGTTGAAATAATGTGTTTGTGATGATTAAACTGTGTTTGTTGCAAAATTCTACCAATCTATTTCCCTTGTTGTTTCTTGTGTCTAAACCAAATAAACCCAATACCGCTCATTCCCTACCCTCATCTACCACTGCATTGAAATCCCCCATAATTATAAATTTTCATATCCTTTTACGCATCTTAGTACGTCTTCGATTTCTATGGAAATCACATCTACCTTCCTCACTGTAGCTAGAGGTAGGCATTGTTACTGTATTTACCGGTTTAGATTCTAATCTAACCATGAGTACTCTTTCGTTCTTTTGTAGGTAGTGTTCCCTACACAGTGTCCTATCTTTTTTTCACATAACTATACCCATACCTGAATTCCCTTCCTCTGATTCTGTATGAATTACCGTAAAGTATCCACTCCAAAAATCCTCCGCATGTGGCCACCGAACTAGGCTTCATATTTCCGACATTCCATGCTCCGGCTTGCAAAATGTTCCTGGTTCTTCTTTGAAACTTCTCGATCATCATTCATTAAAAATGTACATATTTACATATCTACATAACAGTAATTTGTTGGTAATCGCCGAATTATTGATATCACGATGCACTTATCACAATGAGTAAAGTGGTTAATAGATTAAAAGCACTTCAATCTATAAAAGGAAAATTATTTTCAAAGAATTCAAATTCTTTACGATACAAGTAAAAAAAGATGCGGTAATTTTAAAAGAGTTTAGAATAAGACACGCAACCCTAGGTGATACAAAGCATAATTACGAAGTATAATTATTTTGTAAAATACTATGAAAATTGAACGAACTTTGACATAAATAACAGGAGCTACTGCTGAGTTTAATCGATTAAAAATAATATGCAAACAGATATTCTAACATCAAATGGAGGTTTGAAATGGAACCAGGAAGTATTTAATGCTTTCAATGATAATGGAAATGAGATTTTGAAAAGTGCTATTGGACAATAATGATCGCAAGTATAAATTTTGGTTCTTTGTTTGTAACTTATAAGACTATTTAAATATTTGTTACATAAGCTAGAATAAGTTCTTAATCTTATAAAAATTATTTATTAAGGGGATAATTTCCAGCAAATTTTTAGTCAAGTGCTTGAACCATTTTGACCTTTACTAAATTTTTTGTGCAGCACCATTGGTCAATTACACTCACAAACGAGGTAACAAAAGATGGGTAAATTATCTACAGCAAAATTAAAGTAAATTTTCGTAACTCATAGAGAAGAGGTTTGCATTCTGTTTTTGTTAACAAAGATTAGGTAAGGAGTATTTTAATAAATAAGTAATTTATAGGAATAATTTTTTGTATGAGCTTAAGCTGTAAACTGTTTTATAAATGTAAGAGATTCTTTTGTATGAAAGAAAAATATTTTGAATGCATATGTTTCTTGAAATTTCCGTGTTTTATTTTATTTTCGTAAACTCCACACCATAATTTCTGTTGAGCCAGCCATGCAAGGAAAGGACACGGTAAAATAATAATTTCATATTTTCTATTCATCCTTGTTAATACAATTTGCTCAAGTCACAGCATTAATTTGTGAGTTTCCACAAGTATTAGGTCTATCACAGCAAAATTAGCGACGACCTACGAGAGGCGGCCTCATCACAGCAATATATATATATATATATATATATATATATATTGATGTGATAAGGGGTCACGAGAGGTCATTGAAACCCAAATTCCACAAATAAATCTCACTAAAAATATAATATGATCCGGAAAAATAGAAATTTCCTTAAATTCATGGTTGCACCCTGTAAAATACAAGCGGACTTTTATTCATTAAAGTGTCATACAAAAACGCGAATTGCGCGTGTATAAATAATCATCCTGTTGTATAAGCGTATTGTAAAGAAATAGCAAGTAACGTAAGTTGTAAAAATAGTTAATTGTAAGATACCGTAAAACGCATTTCAATGCTAACGCAAGTCGATGCATATAAAAATATTTTTTCATTTGCTATAAATGGCATAAGAAACTACAATCAACGTGTATTTAAAATCCCAAAATTAATAAATAATTTTGTGTACTGAAACATGAATGCAAATAGTATATATAAAATGCAACCCCTTTTGCATTAAAAAGCAATTAAAGTTTAAATTAAATATCCTGTGGATTACACAAATTTATTTTAAATAGAGAAGTTTCTGGAATAGACTAGATTGGGAAGGGAGTTTCGGGAGAATACGTCAAATTCGTATAAACTCATTAATAAATAAACACTTTATTCCTAGAAGCGGCAGGAACACGGAAAACTCATAAAAATGCAAGAAATATCAGATTTCAATTGATTATCTTTTAGCATTAGTATGCGCCGCCGCAATAATCGTATATGGGAAACAAGAACAAATAGCGCGTCACGAGTAACTGGAACCAGATAATTAGCTAATAAAACGCCACAAATTTAGACGTTAATTGGTTTTTCCAAGAAAGCTTACATTACTATGTTCCACACTATTCGAGTAAGCTTCTGGAAACAAATTTGTATATAAAGAAGTGATAATGGATTCGATTTCATTCACTAATTTGAAATGTTATTTTAAGTCGCAAGCAGTTGCTGTGCGGAAATAGTATTTGAATGCAGTAAGCATATTGTAATTTAATAGCGACGAGGTTGCAATGAATAAAGAAGCAACGTTCTAATGTAACTTTCAACCAAAGATGAAAATTATTAATTACAATACGGAAATTTCTTCGCTATTTTTAAAGATTTTATTAAATAATCGGAAGGAATATTTAACCAAAAATGTACTTTGGTAATTGCTGTTTGAAATGAGAATTTTTTTATGGAGAATCCTGTAAGCTGATTTGACATCAATTTAAAATAAGAAGATAATTTATTACGAGGAACGTTTTTGTGGATTCTGCAAGTATCGACTTTAGATTTATTTTTAACTAATTTATATTTAATGTAAGGTATAATAATAAGTGTTAATAATATAGTATTTTTATGTATAGGGTTTTACCAGGAGTATTTGTGATCAGAGTTCGAAATACTCTGACCTTTTAATATATTATCTGTCAAAAAATTTTTTTGGCCAAAACAAATCTTACAAGCGTGCAAATAACTATAAGCAAGTAAACCATCCTCAAAAGAATAAGTTTAATTCTGTAAATGTAAAATAAGGTAAGCAACAATTTTGTTTGTAATCAATACTTCTTAGAAATTATTTTGTTTGAAAGAAACAATGTTGTACATGTGCTAAATGTGTTGTATGAGAGAGAATATTTAATACTGTATAATTGCTTTGTAATATTGTGGTGTTTGAATTCATTTTGAAATCTCAGTCAGTTACGTTGAGCTAGTCAGGCAAAAAATGCGAAAGGAAGGTAAGTGAATAATTTCAAGTTATACAAATTGCTGTATCTGTATCACAGCACTCTTTAAGTAACGACCTAACGCGGACCATTATCACAGTACTCTTTCAGCGACGCACCTAACGCGAGAGCTGTCACAACTATATATATATATATATATATATATATATATATATATATATTGACGTGATAAGGGTTCACGAGAGGTCATTCAAACCCAAACTCTACAAGCAAAGCCCACTAGAACATAAAGAATCTTGAAAAATGGAAATTTCTGTAAATTCATGGTTTCGCCTTGTATAATATAAACGTACTTTTATTCATTAAAGTGCCAAGAAAAAATGCAATTGGGCGTGTATAAATAATCACCTTGAATGATATAAGCATATTGTAAATACATAGTAAATAATATAAGCAGCATAGTAAAAATAATTATTTTTAGATACCTTAAAACGCATTAAATGCGAATGCAAATCGATCATTTTAAAATAAAACAAAAACTATTCGTTTGTGCACTTTCCATGCATAAAAATAAATAATTTCTTGTATATAAAACCCCAATTTTAAACTTAATTTTATGTACTAAAACACGTTTTATTGTGAAAGCAAATATTTTCTATAAAATGCAACCCATTTGCAATAAAAAGCAATTAAAGTTTAAACTAATTACCCTGTGTATTACCTAAAAATATTTTAAATAAAATATGTTCTCGTATTTTCGAGAAGAATTGAGAAGAAATACGTCAACTTCGTTGAACTTATTAATAAATAAACGTTTATTCTACTAAGCATCCGGAACAATTAAAAAAAAAACATAAAATGTTACAAAAATTGATAAAGATTATTTATTACCTTTCGCTGGATTAGTATGCGACGCGACAATAACCTTGGGTGTTAAACAAAGGCGAGCAACGCACGTCAGTAATTGGTGGAACGCAATAAGTAGGTAATAAAACGCAACAATTTGAACGCTAATGAGAAATTCCCATAAAATTACGTCAAATACGCGTATATTATTTGGAATGGAATCACGTAAACACGAGTATATTCTAGAAAATAGATCACTTTATATATATATATATATATATATATATATATATATGGAAGCGTTTGTTAAAAATATTCTTTCATGAATTTGATCGCGGAACGTTATTTTGATGAAGTCGCGAGCTGTTGCTTTGCGAAGATGATATTTGAAGTATACAGTACGCATACCTTAATTTAATAATTACGATGTTACAATGAATAAAGAAGTGATGTTTTAAACATAACCTACATAAAAGATGGAAATTATTAAATGTAATTATATACAATGTAGAAGGAAAATTCTTCAATATAACGGTACTTTTATTAAGTTACTTGAAGGTAGGTTTAAGCGAATATGCATGATTTTGTAAACTGGGATTTGAACATCTGTTGACTACAAATTGAAAAAACCCTTAGTGGATTTTTGCAAGTATAATTTTTTTAAAAAAATATTGTTTGTAACTGATATTTGAGTATTTGTTATTTAAATCTAAAGTTCTACTTAATTATATAATAATTTTTTTTGTAAGGGTATATTTACCGGGAAGTTTGTGCTCAGAGTTCAAAATACTCTGACCCTTTTAATAGATTATCTGTCAAGGAATTTTTGGCCAAAACAAACCTTACAAGCGTGGGAATAAAAAGCCAGCTAAACTATCCATAAGAGAAGAGATTTAGCTCTGTAAATTTTAATGAGGTAAAAAATATTTTTTTATAATTAAGTAAATATTTACTTGTTAGAAATAATTTGATGTTAGAAAGAAAGATGCTGTAAATGTTCTATGTGCTTTTGTATGAAAGAAAATATTTTAGACTGTATAAATGCCTAGTGATATTGCTGTGTTTGATTTCATTTTATAAATTCCAACATTTCTGTTGAGTTAACCAGGCAAAATAAAGTTAGAAAGAAAAGTAAGTCAACAATTTCAAATTTTACAATTTGCTGTATCTGTATCACAGCATGCTTTTAGTGGCGCATTAAAGCAAGGCGTTGTCACGGCACTCTTTTAGTTACGCCTCAACGTGCGACGTTGTCGCAGCAATATATATATATATATATATATATATATATATATATATACAGTATTGCCCGAAATAAACAGTACTGAAATTGTAATTGTTTTGTATATTTAAAAAATACATATTATTGACACTTTATTATATGTTCTAAATGTGCACCTCCTCGTTCGAGGCAGACTTCATAACGATGTTCTAAGTTTCTGGTCATGTTATTGAATAAGGGTTGTCTCAGGGCTGCGAAGAAGACTCTAACGGCATCCTTTAATTCATCGATGGTTTGTGGTGCCCGCTTGAAAACGGCATTTTAGCCATGCCCCAAATGTATGCGTCTGGAGGTGTGAGGTCTGGAGAATGTGAAGGATAAGGGAAGTCAGTAAATCGTGATATGAATTTGCTTGGAAAATGTTCTTGAAGAAATTGACGAATTGCGGCAGCAGTATGGCAAGTTGCCCGTCCTGCTGAAAAATTGGTTTCGAAATGCCGTTACGTGCACGACAGAATTGACGTAGATCAGGGATAAATCGTGTTAAAATTTGTCTGTACCTCTGTTGATTAAGTGTGACTTGCCTACCATTCTCTTCGATAAAGTACGGACCAATGATTCCGTGTCCGGAAACAGCACACCAGACACTCACTTTTTCACTATGTAAAGGAACCTCTTGAACCTCATCGGGTCTGGCAAAGCCCAGAAATCGATTTGTGCGACGATTCACATAGCCTGACAAGTGAAAATGTGCTTCGTCTGAAAACCAAACATTTTTCAAAAATTCAGGATTTTCATACTGTAACGCGAGAATTCTGGCGCAATATTCCACTCTACTGCGATAATCCCGAGGATGTAGTTGTTGATGTACCTGAATCACATACGAAAATGTACCCAGCTCCTTCAGGATTCTTTGAAAGGAAGTTCTTTTAAATCAAGTTGTAACGCTGTCCTTGCCTGGCTGACTTTCGGATTTTCTAAGATTTGCTCAAAAACACGCTCATGGTTATTGTTGTTGTTAACTGTCCTGGGACGTCCTGAGTTTCCTTTTCGTTGGCACAATACACTACCTGTATTTCTAAACTTTTCAATAACCTTCAAAATTACAGCATTACTTGGAGAACGTTTATTAAACCTTTGTGTGAATTGATCAGACACGTATAGCAAACTTGCACCATTACGTCGGCCGATTCCGTATGAACGAAAATAATGCTCTACCAGAAACACTTTCTCCTCTGTACTTAACACCATTTTTAACAATTAGGCCCTACTAATTACTTGTTTGAGGTTTACTTGACAGGTCTATACTAGCTAACTTGAGTGTGACAGCGCACGCATAAAAACACCGCCAACTTAGTTTCAGTACTGTTTATTTCGGGCAATACTGTATATATATACCAATTCGATTTTGAAATAGTAATATATATTGTTGTGATATTCTCCCTGTAGGAAAAATAAAACCCTTGTTATTCTAGCCCCTACGCTTGGGTGCAATAAATGTTGTTATTAATTCCGCCCCATGGTTGGGTATGTCATAAATTGCTGTGATATACTCTTTATGTTGCTCAAACACTTGTGAAAATGTTAATTTATAATTTTCTTTTGCCTCGACTAGCTGATTCAATTAAATAAAGCAATTCCACAATACACAGTATAATAATTAAATATTTACAACTTTTTCCCTTTTTAAATATCTTCTCCCTTTTTGAATTATTTACATCTATTAGATTTTTAGAAAATGAAGCCAGCAAAACGAGATTTTATATTACCTTTAGAGACCTATTGAAACGTTTCAAGATGTCTATAACTTTTCATAAAATTTATCCAGAAATCCCAATTTGTCGGCTCTTACACTTTAAATTATTATTGAGATAAAACAGTTTTAAAATAAATCATATCAAAAATATATAAAACAGTTTTAAAAATAAATCATATCAAAAATATCTGACCTGAAGTGGTTTAGTAAGCTCTGCATTCCTAAGAATTGAAGTCGATACACAACCAAATTAATATCCCAATCGTTATTGCAATAAAAGGTTTTTCATTTCCACAATAGAATATTTACCATCAATTTGCTTGAACAGGCAGCATTCTCCAAAATCTCGTATCCAGAATTGTATTTCAAATCGTGCTTGATGGTTATTTAAGTTTTAACAGGAATCGTAACATTATTTTGATTGTAATTTAAGGTTGTAATGGTAGTTTTCGGATGTTAATCACGATGATAATTAAGATGGTAATTAAGAGCCCTGTTTTATTTATTATTAGAAGTGGTATACTTTCCTAAATCTTATCTACTTACGTCTCAGAAGTACGGCTGTCTTTGCACAATTATACACTCTTTAAACTAATTTTCACTTAACTTTTCACGTAAATATTTATCACATTTAAGTATAGTGACTGCCCAGTTTCAAAAGTATACTCCTCAATATTCAATTGTTAAGATATTTATAGGATCGGCCCCCTTTAGTTTCTGATTCGTTGACTCCACGTGCTGGGCGAGACCAAGTGTAGTATCACTTGTTATTTTGGGAATTTTACCAGTTGTATGTATTTTAATTGCATGAAGCGATGCTCTTGGTCACGTAAATTCTTATTATACCTATGCATTTTCTTCAGAAATCCCAGAAATCTTCATTCAATCGATCACGTTGTATTGTTTGTTGGCCTTATTCTAATCTGAATCGAATAAATTTGGTGTTTGTTTATTTCCTAATAAATTGGATTTTTGAGCAAATGTGATACTTTTAAATCACGTACGCTTTTCAAATAATGCATAATTTCTAAGTGCGTTTAAGATGACATATCCATGCACTTTTTGAATATTTGTCTAGCCCAGAGGTTCCCAACCTTTTCTGAACCACCGCCCCCTCTACTGGAAAAAAACTTCCAACGCCCCCCTCCTCATCATAGTGCATTATAACGAATATTAAAATATTGTTGCATAGTATCTATCTATCTATATATATATATATATATATATATATATATATATATATACATAGATACTCATATACGAACGTTGCACTTTTGACTGCTATTACAAGCGTTCACTAAAGCGTTGGACAAGGTATATATATTAAAAATCGCAAAAGTAAACCTTAATTAAAACGACTATCAAATGTAGTACAAACTTGTTTATTAAAAACTTAAATATGAATACATAATGAACAGAAAAAAGATTAAGAAGAAAAATTAATGAGATAGTTGAGGCTGGTGAAGTTTTAACAATTTGCTAATGTCGGGTTCCAATTTCGTTAACATCAGCCGCAAATCGCCACGTCAGTAATGTGCAGTCTGTTTCTTTTCTTAGACAATAAATTAGCTACTGCACTGAACCCACGCTCAGCCAAATAAGATGAAGGAAATGCAATTAAAAATATCTGTACTCTTGACCACAATCCAGGGTAAGAACTGGTATTGGTTTTGAAGCCAGAACTCTTGATATCCATTTCTGAATTTTACTTTTAGTTCTTCGTTAGTTGTGAGTTCTACGAGTTCCTCTTCTAAATTTGATGATTCTGCTGTATCTGCATTTGCGAAAGGATCTAAAACCCAACGCGGTATATTCATGTTTAAAATATCCTGGAATCGCTCACACAATCAACATGAAGAACGTCCAAGTGTTGGCAGTAGGTAAGTAAATCTTCATGTTTTGCAGAGACTGCTGATAATGTGGGAAAGTGGCTGTATTCACCTCTCCCTAGATTTCGTTTGAATAGAAGAAGTTTTCCCACAAAAGCAGCTATGACGTTTTTGTTTTAATTAAATTCAATTCGTCACCTTGCAATTGTAAATTGACTTCATTAAATATTTTAAACAAGTCTGTCAAATAAGCGATGTCATTTTATGTATAATCAGGTTTTCGCGCAATTTTTCGTTTCTGTTTTCAAGAAAGTCCAGTACTGAATCAAATAGTTGAAAAAACGGTTCAAACAAGTACCTTTTGAGAGCCAACGAACTTCTGTGCAGCAGCAAGCGATTGTAATCTTCATCATTTTCACTACAAAGTTGGCTAAATAATCTGTCATGCAATGAATTGCTTCTAATCGTATTTACTGCTCTAATAACGTAATGAAGCGACGAATGCAAACGTTCGTTCAGATTTTTGCAACCAAGTGCTGACGATGAATAATACAATGTATAGCGAGTACATTTGGTACTGCTTGTTTCAAATGAGCTATGAAACCCTTATGACGTCCGTCATTGCTGGAGCACCATCAGTAGCTGCCGACAAAATATTATGCATAGGTATTTCTTTCTCTTGAAAAACGTACTCATGGTATTAAATATCGTTTCTCCCTTTGTATCAGTTTCCAAATTTTTGCAAATAATAACTCTTGATAAATTTTTTCGTCCTTTTATGAACCGAACGTATGATAACAGCAGTACTTCGTTATTTGGTAGAGTGGATTCATCAAGTTGAATGGAAAAATTGCAAGTTTTAAGTAATCGCATAATGATATTTCAACGCCTTGAGCCATTTCGTCTATTCTCCTTTGCACTGAGTTATTACTCAGAGGAATTTTTCTGATGACATCTGCCGATGTCTTATGATTTTCCGTTTTGCGATTAACAATGAAATGTTATATGATGTTCGTAGTCCATCATCTTCTTGTTTAGAAGACGACGCAAATAGGTTTGATATAGTTGGCTGTTTCAAATATTTCTTCTGCAGTTCTTGAAAATAGGACAAATTTTGTCCTCTTTTCAGTATGCAATTTATTTAAATGTTCTTGTAGCCTAGAAGGCTTCATGGCTTCATTTGAGAAAACTTTTGGCAAAGTAAACACATGGGTAATGATGGGTTTACAGGAGAGTGCGAAATCCATATATCAAATACAAAAGACTGTACTGCCGGCATTTCTTCTTAGATTCAGACATTTTGAAATCCAAAACTTGCCACGGTTTAAAATAAATTAACTTTTCAACGAATTTATAGATAATTATAAAATTAATGGTTATAATGACTTATATAACTTATCACTCACGAACATGGATTATTTGCGAAGCACACAAAAATAATAACACATTCCTAGAGCTATCCCTGCCTTTTATACGTTTGATTTCATACAAGCATCAACTTGTATGTTTTATCTTGTTTGCGATGCCGGTGCACTTTGTAAGCAAGTCATATCGCGTCTTTGCTTATCAACTTGCAAAGACTTGTTGCGGACAATATTAAACGGAATTAGGTATTCATAGACCTAATGCTGAATTAAATGTTTTAAAGTATATTTTCTCGATAACAATAACATAGACATTTTAGATAGCTAAATAAACTGTCTATTCATGCCAACTAGGTATTTTCAAAGTATTTTAATATATTTAAACGCCCCCCTTGATCCTCCTAACGCCCCTTTTGCCTCTGTACTCGCTACCGCCCCCTTTGAAAGCTACAGCGCCCACTGGGGGGCGGTACCGCCCCCGTTGGGAACCTATGGTCTAGCCAATTCATGCAGGTTTTTCACTGATTTAATTTCATTGCGTTTTGTTACCTTTTTAAATTCTTATCATTGCTCGTAGCTACTCTTGGATATCTGTTTAATCACTTGTACTGCTATATACAGTATGCTCTCAACTAATAATATTTATAATGATCTATTTACTCTTCTAATATCTGTAATTCTGTGCTTCTGTTACTTGGAAGTTTCCCTTGTTTATTCTACGGCCTCTATGACTTAACCTACCCCTAAATTAACTCTATAATTACAGCAATATATATATATATATATATATATATATATATATATATATATATTACTATTTTAAAATCGAATTGGTAATTGAAAACCCCTACTATCTTTGAATTTTTAGTCCAAGATTTAACTACTTAAGCTATACAGGTTTGTGTGTTAAATTATGGTATTCCATGTTCTGAACAGTCCAATCTTGTAAATTAACTGCACTGAATTCTTTATAAACACTTTAGAATGATTTTGACTTTCTGAATATGGTTAAAGCGATATAATTAATTATAATTTGCATTTGTGTTATGTATATCAAGCGATATTAACACAGACATGACATATTTTTGCAAGTGACAGAATTTTTAGCACTTGCTAATTGTCTTCTTGTATACATGCCATATTTAGGTTAATATCTATTAACAATTGAAAACTAGTATCAGATTAACAAGTTTTTAATTTAGCTTCAGCCAAGCAAAAGATCATATCTACACAACAATATGCAACAGAGAGGCATAAATATTAATATGGACGGAGACTCTGAGGAAAAAATTTCTATTCCTCTGTCAAGGGGGAGGGTAAGGCAACAATAGGGTTTTTGAGGCACCAATATTTAACGGCTATTTTATTTTATTATTTAATATCGCTGCTTATAATAGTGAAATGCAATTTTTAGTTGATTGTAGTTTGTCCCATTCAACAGCTAATACTTGTTTTATTATTTTTTTTTAATAATTGCATTTGAAATTTTATGTTAACTATTATTTATTTTACTGTGTTATAGGTTTGTATTTTGAAACCATATGAATTTTCTGTTAATTTATTTATGTGTAATTAAACAAAACCATAGTTTTTATGTCTGATGAACTTGTTTTTGCTTTTTTGTTTTATTTTAATTCGAATGTTTTTCATATATTTGAATTTTGTTTATTATTGATTTACTTTTTACTATGGTTTGCGATTTTTTCAGACTAATGCAAAACTGAAAGTGCTTGTACGAAGCCATGCAATGCGAGAAGAAGCTTCCCCACCACGTGAACCTCCTCATTTATCTGTCATGTCTCCTTGTATTAAGCTTATTCCTTCACCAAATTCATCTCCATGCCATTCACCTTCTATATCAAAACCTGTTGTAGTTTTAAGTCCTTCTATTAGTAGAGGTGACTCACCATGCCATTCACCTCAATATGTTTCTCCTGCATCCACATTAATTTCTTCACCTATATCCCGATCATCATCACATGAACATATGGATACTATAAAGGTGCAAATTACAAACCACGAACGAGGAACTGGTGATAGTGGCTATAGCGAAGGATGCAGAAGCAATAGTCCGAAATATTCTTTATCTCGATCTTTTGAAGAAACTAGTCAATATAGCAATAGAAGAAAAGGATTTTGTGATTGTACAAACCAAACATGCACAAATTGTTTAAAAAATTGTGAACGGAATTTTAATAATAATTTAAGTAGCAATATCAATAATAATATCGTTAGTAGCACTAATACGTTAACTATTAATAGAGGATTTAAATCAAAATTACGGCAACAAAGTTCTTCACATGGTAGTTTTGAGGGTAGTTCGTCAAATTCGCCTTGCTTAAGTAGAGGTAATTCATTAAGTAATTATCTTAAAATAATCAATTAAATTGCAGATAATAGTTCAGAACAATATACAGATACAACGGGCATTGACTTGGAGCAATTTATTGCGGAGACATTAAATAGAAATGGTAAAGATAGAGCTTTTATGTTGCGAATTGAATATGAACTAGTCAGTCTTGCCAAAGATAAAATGTGCAGTATAAATTATTTAATTTCAAATAATTAATTAATTTGTTTTTAGTAAAACACATTTTAAATTTCCATCAATGTCTAGTTATCAAAGGATGCTGGTTCATCGGTGCGCTGCATACTTTGGAATGGACCATAATATAGAATCATCGGGTAAATGTGTGGTAGTAAATAAAACTAAGAGCACCAGAATACCTGATATTGCATTTAAAGAATATATTAAAGAAGACATTATTTTTTTTGAAGAACCCAGGCGTTCTATTTTAAAACGCGATTCAAACAGTATTGAAGATTATAGTTTTAAGTCCCCTGATAGGCAATATGGTTTAGAAAATAGAAGAAGTAAAAGTTTTGAAGAAAGAGAAGAAGAATATGAAAAGGTTAGAAAAAGGATATTTAATAGAGAGGTAGGTTACCTTGTGCATGAATTTTAGAATGTATATCATATGGGGGGACATCTGCACTTTCCCAGACATCTCCTCGCATGTTTTCTAGTTCTTCTGATGGGTTGACAACATGTGTGCATGTGTTCATGGGTGTGGGTGTGTGTACGTGCTTTAGTGAATGTACTTTAATACTTTTGCAGTTGGTAGTTTTCCTTGTACTATACTAAAAGGTTTCAAATTCAGGAATCTTGACTTTATATTCATGTATTTTTCAAAATACAATTAATGATTTTAACTTATTATGTTTTTAGATGTACAGTTTTGGTTCTGCTGATGATTTTGGTTGGTCTGGATTACCTTGGTCTACTACTACAGACAGTGATTGTGCAGCTCGATTACGCTTATTACAAGCTGATAGGTACCCTCGAAGATTGTTGAAGGTATATTGATATTATATAGTTTTCTAATTTTTGAAATAATATTTATATTCTAATTTACTATCAAAATTCAGTTAAGCATATTTCAATTGAAATTATTTAGTAACAATAAAATTTGTAGGTTCAATCGGTCGAGGCAAGTAGTGATTTACCAAGACCACCTTGTGTAGCTAAGAGTTATAGTTTTGGTGGATATGGTGGTGTTTCTGTACTCACAAGGGGTGACAGTGTTCTCTCAACACATAGTGCTGGACCACGCTTGCTCACAAAACAGGGTAAGTCACGTCAAATGTAATTTATACTTTTATTTTGATGTGTAAAATTGGCTTGAATTATATGCAAGTGTTAGCAGTAATTTAACAAAACTAATAACATATTTTTTACAAATCTATTCAGTTTTATGTTAATTTTATCAATTACTATTAGTCTTGGTCATAAATCACAGAATCTTTTAGGACACATCCTTTAAAAAAACTTTTTGTTATTTTATAAATCGTCTAATAATTTTAAAAATTCTTTGGATGGAATTGAAACCATAAACTGATTATTTACATGTTTCTTGACAGTGGAAACAGAATGATTATGGGTTCCAGTTTTCTTTGGCATGTGTTTTCTTGAAATTTGTATTACTTCTATTTTCCAACAACTACAACATTTATCTAATCAGGATGGGTGGTCAAACAACGATGAATATCCGTCCACTCTTGTTGTATAAGTATAGCCTAAATCGCTGATAGGATCTGAATAGTGTAACTAAATTTAGTTTGTGGGTGAACTGCTAAACCTTGACCAAGTCTTGGTTTATCAGATTCAAAGCAACGACTGTAGAACTCACTTTTTAAAAACAGGCGTTTAATTATGAGATTAAATGTTTTAAATAATACTAGGTAATTTGTGCTATATTTATTACATATATATTTACCAATTTTGCTTTATGGTAAATAAAATTAATTAAATTAAAATTAATCCCAATCAAGTTATTTATCGAAAATGTAGTATGAAACTATGAATATCCACTAAACTACAACACCTTACTTGTATTTCTACATTGCATTTTGTATTTAGCATAAGAAATACACGATCTATACTGCAACTGAAATATTCGGTTTTTGTAAACTTAGTAATTTGCATCATATTTATATCATTTTCTGATCGTCTCAAATTTAGATAAATATAGGAATGTACGCTTTGGGGTTTGCTTAATTTGTAAATTCTTGAATAATTGATAATAATTATATATTTTATTTGGTTGATTGCAGAAATAGTTTGTGTTGAACTACCTTCTTCTTTTAACCTTGCTGTGAATAATTATTATACCTGGTTATTACATACATGGAATTTAATAATACAATGTATAAAACTTAATTAATAATAGTCTATAATTACGTTGTACATAGATTTTTGTTTTAAGTCTGGATCTTGTAATCAAGTTTGATGATGTCTCCTTATTTTCAGATTTTTGTTTTATCAACAGTTTCCAAATTCTGACTGCTTTTAGGATGTATGTGGAGATTAAAAAATATATATTTTTGTGTGTATTTTTTAACTAATAAATTAAGTAAATGTTTCTTCACTGCGTAATTAAAACCTATATGCCTGTGCGTAATCTGATTTTTCTTAAAACTAAGGTTTTTTTGGGGATGCGAATAGTTTTAAATGTATGTTTAGTGAAAAATGTGAAAAATTAACTAATTAAAAAATATCAGGTTTAGATTCCTAAAGGCATCATAGGCAAAATCAAATATAAAAAAAATGATAAAATAGAAAAAATGCAACAATATGCAAAAAACATATTTTACAACAAAAAAACAAAAAATTACCATTATCAATTTCCACTTCACTATGTGAATAAAAGTCATCATCAGAATTTGGCACAAAAGTTAGGTCTTTCATCATCTGAACAGTCTAACAACTGTGCCATTTCATCATCAGTTGGTTTTTATGATTTTTTATTGTCACTTTGCTCCTTTTTACACCCGAGGGACCCGTCTGATTATCACCTGTATTGCTAATATCCAAATACATTGTAGAAATTCCAACAACTTGCAAAATTACATTCAACTTCGAAAACACGTATAACGAAGCTATAACAATGTGCAAGACACAACTCAACCAACTTTGTCAAATGCAGTTGAATACTAAAGCATCGTATGAGAATTATAGACAGGCACTATGGTGTAAATCGCACTTGGTGGAGTAGTCAAATGCCACCAATTCGAGTCAACTAATGTGTTAATATTAGTAATAAAATTCTATTTTTATTATATTTCAAGAACTGGTATTTTTAATTGATTATTATTTCAGATTCAGGAGCTAGTACAGTGTCTTGGAGGCTAAGTCCATCAAGTTCTGGATATAAATCACAATCTCAAATATCAGAATCCATAACACCTTCGCCTACTTCCACCCCTAATCCACCTTATGATTCTACTCGACAAGATTCAACAAATAGTAATACAAGTAATAGTACAAGTGAAGCTATTGATAAAGATCAATCAGATTCCCACTTAGTATGGGCGGTTACAGATATTCATGATGTTCCTAAAGGCAGTGTTATTATCAATCCACAGGTTTGTTTTTCTATTGGTATAAATTAGTTAAGCATTATTTTGTAGTATTAAATAATTTACAGGTGCTAATTTGTTTTATAATTTCAGACTGGTCAGTCAATTAAAAATTCAGATGGTTCAGTATATCATTATGATCCTCTTAATTTACCACCTGGTTTGTGTGATGTTGAACCTGCTCCTACGGAACAAACATTATTGTCGCACAAATTATCGCCAGAAAAACAACGATCAAAGTCATCGCCAGTTTTGAATAGTAAAAAGAATAGTTCGACTAGCCCAAGTTTACCATTTTCACCACCTCCTTTGCAACAAAGCCGTAGTATGCAGTTTTCTACATCTTCAGAGAATGTGTCTAATTTACCAAATCAACAGTATCATCCAGTGTATGGAAGTAACTTTAGCAATTTACCTGCACAAGATACCTCATTACCTATATATCACCAACCATACGTTGTGTATGCTGCATATGGAGTTCCTGTGCAACCTCAATTTGAAGGAAGAATGGTCAGTATTTATAATTTTATTATATCTTTCGATTGTTTACACATTATTTCATGGGGCCTTTGATAATTTGAAGATAATTAATTTCAAGGGTAAAGGTGTAATATGTTGCTTTTAATGTGTTCCTGAAACATTACTAAAACGTTTGTTTGGTTATATAGTAAAAATACACATGGAAAACATGTAAAAAGGGAAGAAAACATAAGTGCTATTTAACTGTGTATTTGTACACATTTAATTCTATTTTAAGAATTGTGGTTAATATTTACCAAAATGCTAAAAGTTATGCATTTTTACAATAAAGAATATAATAGTGTTTTGGCATTTTCTTAAAAATAAATTTATTCGTTATTTATACTGCTCAGTATTTGCCATTAGCTGTATTGCATTAATCTGGACCGAATACAAAAGAGATTACATAAATCCCTCAAAGAAAAATGTGTGTGCCTCCTGCATGTATACCCTATTCACGTTAAATATGGGATGACGTCATAATTCAAATAAATGCTGCGTTGTCATAGTTAATGTTATTTTATGATCAGAGTAACCATTTCTTGTGCACTTGAATCTAAATGTTTAGGTATTCTAAATGTCAAATACTCGAAACTTGTAATGTATAAAGTATTTTAGTACTGAAAAAAACTGTTATATTTAGCAAATATAAAGCAGAAACGATTTACTACAAAACTAAACAATAACAATAAAATGAGAAATGTTAAAGTAATAGAAGGGAAAAATGTTGCAACACCGAACAGAAGTGCAAACTGCTACACACAAAATGCTAACATCATTAAACCTACGTTCTTGGTTACGTTCACATTTTACAATTGCTAGCACTTTATTACTGTTTATGACGTCATCCCATATTTAACGTGAATAGGGTATAAGTAGTGAATTTCAAAAATAACATTGACCTGTAATATATAAACAATTTTTTATCCTCTCTTTTAGTTATTTATTTGTACAATTTTTGATTTAAAAGACCATACTGTTTGTTATTGTTCTCGCCATAGCAACACAATACAGCCTGCTTGTTTTTTAATTATTTTGTTTTATTAAATTCCTGTTTCAGTGAAATATCAACTTTATTTTATCTGGTAATATGATTAAAGTTCATATTTGTTCGGGCTTTTTTTATTGTTCAGATTTTAAAGGATCCGATGAATCTTACAACTTTAGCAATTAACCTTTTCCTAGAATTCTGTTTATCAATTTATACTGAAAAACCTTGTATACACATCTCAATATCATCTGTATGTGATGTCGTTATAAACTTACCATCAATTAACTATCATTTAAATGTGATACTTCTATATAGTATTGTATGATTTGCATATATTTAATGTGGCACAGAAAATAGTGCTGGCAATCAATTGTTTTAATAATTTTATTTGGAATCGAGATAATTTTTTTAAAAGTATTGTATTTGTATTATTGATTTTCAGGAACCATCAGTCCAAGAAATACCAGGAAGTTTTTTTGTAACAGACACGTCTGTGAACAGTGGCCAGCAAAGTGTTCCATGCCAATCAAGTACACCGTATTGGAACCAACAACCACTTGCTGTTTATCAAACTGCAACATCCAATCCACCATTATCACAACCACTGCATCAGAGATTTATTGTTCCCGTCAGTGCACAACCAGGTATTGTTTCTAAAATATACTGTTCCTATATGGAGTTGATAGTACTTTAGTTTTAAAAGGGTAAAAGCTACTTTAGTTTTACCTTACGAACTATTTTTTAATTTAGTTTTAATATCAAATAACAACTGAAGACTGTGCATTTGTTTCTATGTGTAGTTAGTTGATAGTAGTTTAGTTTTAAAACGACAAAAGCTACTTTAGTTTTAACTTACGAACTATTTTTTAATCCAGTTTTCATGTCAAATAACAACTGAAGGCGGTGCATTTCATAGTAGGCTGGAAAAAATACATTAAACCGTTATGCAATGTGCCAGAGAATATTCCAATGGTACATTAAATGAACCACATTGAATCTCACCTTGCCTATTCTGTATGGAGACGGGTCAATCATAGTTCGGCCCAGACTTTGATTCACTTTCACAAGCGTAGCTGTTTGTTCGTCTCACTGCTTACCACGTCTCAGTATTAACAACATCATCACTGTTGTTTTATGCTTAGGGTGCACCATTATTGTTCTGCTGTTTCGGTGTTTACAAATCCAAATACACATTGTTGATCTTTTTACAGCTTAATATGGACCCTCCCAATGTCTATAGCTTTGGCATCAGTCCACATCTCCTTTTGGTCGTTTCGGTCGCTTTTTTGAAAGTTAGACTTCTGCACCTTAATCTCCATCTGGTTGGTCATGATCTGAATGTTATTCTTAACATTAGCAGGGATTTCATACATCTTACACTTGAGCTACTCAACATAGCTCCTGCCGGTGATCTTTTTCGGGCTTACACCCAAATTCAAGGTCACATGATAGACATATCTTGCATCCCAGCATAACACATGTGGACATCTGTCCAATGCTCTCATGAACTAACCAATGAAAATAGATGTAAATATTGGTCCCAGTCTCTCTGATGTTGAGGTACAACGCTGACTAAAAAATTTCTGCACTGATCGGTATACAACTCCATAGGAATCCCAAACTGTCGGAAAGGTTTGTTCGCTAGCATGTCAACAACGATTGGTTGGCTATCGCATATGCTTTGGTTTACCTTATGAAATAGTGCATGGCCACCAAGCTGTTATTATTCCTAGGGTCAGTCTAATGGAATGGACTAGGAATATCGACTGCCATATATACAGCATGTCCTGAAAGAGGTACCTGACTGTTATAAACTTCCTTTTGAGAAAAAGTCGTTCTTTATTAATACTTTTACTTGTCTTAAGAAGTCATAAGCAGTGGTCAAATATGTGATATAACATATGGAGAGGCAGGGGTGTAATAAATCAATAAAATTAATTGACCTTGAACAAAGTACTATTCATGCTTTTGCTTTTCATTTATCAGTTTATTAATTAAGTTTATTTTAAAACCTGCTAAACCCTTACTTAAGTTGGCATTCAGAATAAAAAAAGCTATTGTCTGACCCTGCATATCCTTTATCTTTATTAAAATTGCAATTGAAAGATATGGAATTTTAAAATTCACAAGTAATGTGATTATGGTTATGGCATCTATCAATATCAGTGCCACGCCAATTAAAGATTTTTACTAATTATAATCAGTATTAGTAATTTTGTACCGTAATAAAAAAACAATTATATTGTTAACCTTGGAACAACGAATTCACAGGCGAAATGCTATGGTATTGGAACTGTCTCATATTCATATGCAATTGATAAGAAAAGTATCTCGACATTAACGTGACTTGTATATAGGACGGTGTGTAAATTAATTCAAAAATTCGATACTACGGGCATGTTCAAAAAATCAAGAAAGCAAAAAGCCAATTAAACAATGACGATGCTGCTATCCTTTCAGTGCTTGATTCAGTAAACGAAAACCCAAGATTGTTCTTAAGAAAGATGTCAATTTAAACCTAAATTTATTCATAAACTTCAATATGTAGATGATGTCCGTCATTTAGAATTTTGTTTGTTAATGAGTGAAAAAATTCTTGAAGTTACTTTTTATTATGAAAATATTTTGTTCTCGGACGAGGAAACTTTTACTACTAATGGGGTAGTTTCTTCTTAAAATTGCCAATTCTGGTCTCACGAAAATCCAACTTTTTGAATCGCAACTAGTAGTCTAAAATATAAGACAGTACATGTTTGGTGTGGGATACTAATAAAAAACAGAATAATTGGTCCTTACTTTGTGGCTGAAACCTTAATCAAAATTTTTAGTTAGAAAATTTAAATTTCGTTTTGAGTGAATTGAGGATGAAAATTTAGAACTTAGAAGAAAATTAATATTTCAGCAGGATATATATGTCCTACGCATTCTAGATTGCAAGTTATAGAGTTCTTAGATTATCGCTTTCCAACAAGTGGTTTGGCCGCTATAGACCAATATCATGCCTGCGAGATCACATTATCTAAACCTCGTTAAATTTTTTTATTGTGATATCAACAGAATTAGTGTATAATAATGATTTTGGAGACGACACCAAGTTATATAAACAAAAAATCTTTGAAGGTATTTCCACAATTAATGAAAACAGAATCTCGAATGTGTACAAAGAATTAAGTCTTAAGGTTAGGGACATGTGTGCTTTAGTGAGACCTTCGTATAGAATAAGTTATTTTGACAATTTTTTTTGTAAACATTAAAAATAAAGGCATTTACCATAACGTTACTTGTACATTGCTGTTTTTGTAACACTGTACATTCTATGCACAATTTGACCATTGCTTGTGACTTGTTAAGACAAGCAAAAATTTTAATAAAGAATGACCTTCTATCAAAATATCACAAGCAAAATGGCTATTATGTAGAAATTTAAAATAAAATAGACCTGTGAATAAAAATGTATGGGGTAATTCTGGCACTAGCTAGCCTAGATTGTACTCGTTGAAATATGACAAAATATACGAATTATTGAAAAATATATCACATAAAAAATTAGTGTACTCAACTTTTAAAGCTAGTATTGTCTTTTTGTCTTGTAATCTTTCTCAACAACGAAAAAGAAACATTTTGTTATTGCTGCCACCTTAGGAGACTGCAGTCCCAAAAGAAACAATTTGTAACTTATAATAAAAATTTAAAAAAGAAGATGCTTTATTCATAACTCCAAAACAGTGAAAAATGCTAGTAACGTGGCCTAATAAATACAGAGTGAACAATAAATAGTGATGTAGGCACAAACATATATTTAGATATACTGTACTACAATTTAAGATATTAAGTAATTAAAGACAATTTTCATATTGAAGTAAACAGTGATGTTAGTATACCTCTGCATGATATTTAAAGCAAACATCAAATACCAAATCAGTAGTGCAAACAGAATATTTAAATTTAAGGAAATAAATCATGTTTGTAACTGGTTCTTAATGCACACTCAGCAGTTAATACTGTTGAAAACAAATCAGGGCACTTTATAATCAGAAATGTAACACTTTATAAGTTTGGCAAATGTTATTTTATACAGTTTCAGTGGTAGGGGTATATTATTGTATACTAACACGCCACAATAAGTGGGTGATATTTGACATTTAGAAGTCTTTAACAGGTTTGTTCTAAATTTATTTGTCATTCTAGTACCGTATTTATGTATATTCTCGCCTATTGTGAAACCACCTTAAGATTTTAATATTTTGTTAAAGATATTGTGTATTAGTTTTATCTGTTTCAACATATGCAATTTAGTGGTAGGGTATCAAAGACAAATTTCATAGACGAGTTCCATGGGAGTGTAATAATCAATTCCGAATAACACTTTGATGACTTTAATTTGCATTTATTGCAGTGCATTGATTATATATTTTGAACAGTTCCCCTAGCATGTAATTAAATATCTGAAGAATGGTACTATAAAACTATTATGTATTAACCTTTTAGTTGCAACATTAACAACATTCTGGCATCTTTTTATTGCTCCTGTCATAGAAACGATCGTTTTGATTATTGCTGTAACATGAGACTTCCAAGTTGGCTGGCTGTATATAATTAAACCAAAGTACTTATAAGATTTTGCTCTTTGAATAGGTAAATGTACCTATATATATATATATATATATATATATATATATATATATATATATATATATATAGATATTGTAATATAACTTTATTCTTTTGTTTTATCAGCATATAGACCATTTTCTTTAAGTTTATACAAAGTTTATTATGGACTAGCCAACTAGAATATATTTTGAAATCTTCATTAATCATAGTTTGCAACTTAAACAAATCATAATCTGAATAGAGGATGGCAGCGTCATGTGCATACATAAAATATCTTCTCTTAAGCTCCACCCACTAGTTTCAAACTGTATGTACATCAAATAGAGTTGTGGGCCTAGAATAGAACCTTTCGGAACACCTATGCCGATATTAGTGATTGCATTTTTATACCATCATATACTGATAATTGTTGTGTATTTATTAAGTAAGAATTTATTAGATTGAATGCAGCACCTTTTATTTCCATTTTACACAATTTTCCAATTAGAATGTGGATGTTTACAGTATGCAAACCCTTTTGTAAGTCGATGAAAATTAGTATTGTGTATTTATTTTTATTTAATTCTGTTATGACTAATTAACTCGGTAATGTTTATTAATAATGTATCACCAAAGATTTTAAGCAAATCCTGCTTGGAAGCGTTATCTACACGTGGAGCAGTGTTATCTGTTAAACGTTTTATAATATCTAAAACTTCTGCAGTTGTTACTAGAGATAAGAATATTGATTTACCTCACCTGTTCTCTCAATATTATATTGGTGATTGTAAAGTTTTTGAGACTATATCAGATCTAGTCTCATTAAAATAAGGAATTGAATTAATTTATTATGTCTTGAGCAGATTTTGTAATTTTGTCTCCAACATTAATATATTCAATATATATTTTAGGTTGAGAAAGGTTAAAATTGTTTATAATTTTCTTAATCATCTGGCTATTTTTACGTGGGTCGTTATTCGTTTTTTAAAACTCTTGTTCTGGACAGTTTCTTTAATTTATACTTCAAAATATGTAACTCATTTTATAGTTGTTTAAACTGGGTTATTATCCGAGCAATGTACCAGTTTCTTCCTTCTATAGCTTTGTTTCGTTCGTTCTTTTTTTTTTTTTTAATATATTGCCTTTTCTAATTTTTATCTCTTTGAATTATATGCAACTAGCTCTTTTTCTCGTTGTATCAACAATGAGAAAAATATTAGACCTAGAAATGTTGTCATAAGGTTCAGTTTCACACCAATAGCTTTGCCACCTTCTGTACAGCAAGGTTAGTGTTTTCATTAGGCAGAGCGATAATTCCACGTATTTCGATACTCTAAGATCTATTTTCCCATTCAATATCTTCCAGCGTTATTTTGGTAGCATCAATTGTGGAATGTTGTGGTTCAGATGTATGAGGATGATAGTATGGACAGACAAAGTTAATAACAAATAGGCTATAGAAATTAAAGGGAACAAGGATATCTGTGGAAAAAAAATAGGAGAAATAGAAGGGCAGAATACGTTCTAAGGCAATTTTTGGTGAATAGTATGGAATATATTACAAGCAGAGATAGGAAAATGTAGGTAGATGTAGACCTAGATCAGATAGTGATAGATGCAGATGGTGAAAATTTCAGAGAAATGTGTAGGTTAGTTCAGAATATGAAACAATGAGGGTATGCGTCTAACCAGTTCCAGGACTGAAGACCTAATGATGATGATGATCAATTAATTGCGTTAGCTTAGAATTTTCTTCTTTTACAGCTACCAATTCCTTAGTAAGAAGTTTATTGCAGTCATTGTCTTGACGTTGAAATTGTTGAAATATCAAGTACATAGAAATTTGCTTTTTCCTGATCACAGCAATTATATCGGTTAAAGATGCACTGTCAGGAATTGGTAACACATTTTGCTTTTTTGATTACTATAGAGCATTACTATGTACATGTAACTCTACACAACATATCACACTAACCTCATCCACTTCTTTCAAGTTGCCTACTCGTTTAGCACAGCTGTTATGAATTTTTATCACAGTTAATGCATTCAAGATCTCCAATACATTTGCATTTACAGCAACCACATTTTGATTCTATAGAGCCTGTCATTCTTGCACCTTATTTTAGTGCTGCAATTATATTACCTCTGGGTGACGTATAGATAAACTTGACATCTCTTATCACACAAATAATACATACCTGCTGTGCACTTAAGTAGTTTAGTTCTTTAGATACTTAAACTGGGGAAAAAATAACATACTATCTGGGAATTGAAATTGTGGCGATTGCACTTAAGTAATTCTTTAGATACTTAATTATAATTCCATTAAAACTTAGAAGAAAAGATAGATAGATAAGTTAGTTTGATATTACTAATTGTCCACTGGTTTTACCAACTTTTAATTTTTTTTGCACTAACCTAATTTTGGAAATTATTTCCTTATTCGTAATCATATTATTAATTAATTAAAATAGAAAATTGACTAGAGACAAAAATACTTGCAGTTTTGCAAAAGCAAACTAAAATAGGAAAATATATGTATGTGCTAAGTTTTTAATATATTACAGAGGTACAGTAGCGCCTCTTCAGTTTTTGGAAGGTAACATTAACAACATACTAATTGGAATTCCATTGTAAATAATATTGCTTAAATAATAGAGAAGAGATAGCTAATTACAGTGTGTATACTGGCACAGTCGCAAATACAGTATGGAGGTACTTAATATGAAAAGGTGATAAATTAATAAAAAGTGGAGGTGTCTTGCTATTGTTCCATTATATATCATTGCTTCAAAGAAAAATATATCAGTGAAATTAAAGCTTCTGTAGTACAAAAATTAGTAATATTTCATCAAACAGTGTAGTTAGACTTATTTTTAATTTAACTTTTTACCATTTAAAGAAGTGCTTCACTTTAATTTGTAGTGTGGAATATACTCCCTTACTGTGCTATTAGAAGATTCTTACTATGCACACAACTACTGTAATTGGTTTCACTGTATGTTTTTGTTACTCAACTGAAAGTGACATATTTGGCCACTCCATGGAAATGAATTTTGAATATTAACAGTTTAGATACAAATAAGATTGTGTACACTAAATCACTGAAGAATCTAAGGTTGTTCAAAATTAATTAAATTTATCTAAACGTTTAAACAAAAATCTATTTAAAAATCTAAGATTCTATCACATAACTTACCAACTGTTAAATATACATAAGGGCAAACTTACAGAAATATCAATATAAAGGTTGCTTTAAACTAACTGGATATTTTCGGAATGAGGATAAAAGCAACTACTGCTGTCACAAAAATTATTGAAATTTACCTACAAAATAACAAATAAAGAATTACAACACATTCTTTTACATAGGCTTGAAAAGCAAGAAAATTGTTGTACAAATACAAAAGAATCGATCAGATCAAAATTTAATTACAGTTTTTAAAGTTACTGTCTACAACTTTTTAAAGCATTCGATTTTTTTAAATAAATGAAAATTTATATAAAATAAATATACAATCAATTACATCAATAAATTGCTGTGATTTTGAACTTAAAAAAATTATAATAGAACATGCATTGTTACTAACTGATCTTACGTTTAAGCTACAACCATGCTAGATTTTAACATTATACTCTGTACCTGAAAAATTTTTATTTCTCGTGCTTTTCTACCTTTCACATTTAGTAACTTGTACTTGTAAATTATAATCAAACTTCTTAAGTAGCAGAACTTTTTGATTTTTCTGAACTTTTGACCCTACCTTTATTATCATCTTTCAACAGCTATCCTATTTGTTGATTTTCATGTTTAAATTTGTATATAAAATTTTTTTCATTGTATTTAGTTTCATTTCTAACTTTTAAGTTTCTCTTTTTCGCTGTTTTATTTATTGCTAGCTCCGTATACAAGTATATAAGATTTGTGATAAAGCACATCTATGTTCTACACTCTTAACAATTTTAGATTGTTACATTGTTATCTATTTCTATTACAACTTTTTGTGTATTATATAAATTTTAAATTATCTGCAAGTCTTTGTAATCTATTCCTGTTGTCTATAAAATCCTAAACAGCATTATCTACAATGCCTGTTACTGCAGTTTTCCCCACTTGTATGTTTTTCTTTTAATATTAATCTATATGTTAGGATTGCTTGTGGTTATCACTGTTCTTCTTATATCCAAACTGATCTTCTACTAATGTATGTTATTTCATTCGGTATTCTTTTTATATTATTTTAAATAATGTTCTTTGAACAATGGCTCGGCACACTAATGGTTCTAAAATGTTTGCATCACTTTGATCTTATGTCTTTGGAAACATCACTTATCTACTCTATGCGAAGTCTGAAAATGGTTCTTCTTCTGAATATATCTTGTTTATCAGCTTATATAAAGTGTTTTATTACTGTTTCAACATTCCAAATCTAATTAATACTGCTAACAATTGTTAAATATGTATGGATTTTCATAACGTTAGTTACTTTAGTGATTTTTGAAATTGTTTTCTGCTTCCTAATTCTTACCTCTTAAACTCTTCCATACTAGCTAGATCCTATTTGGTGAACTGATGGGTTTTGTATTTCTTTTCCATACAAAAGATCTCAAGTTGCCTAGCATATTCTTGAAACCAGCCGATTTGTTAAATTAGAAAACCTGAAATTGTTAAAAGCGGTATGCAATGCATTACTCTTTAAACATATAAATCAATTGAAATATTTAAACATGGGATCCCTGCTAGGGTACCTATCGTGATTATTTTCCTTATTGGTCTAACTACCAATGACAAAACAAAGTGTATTTCGTTTTGCCTGAGCAGTTCTGCAAATAGTAAAATTAAATAGTCTTTAATCTTAGGGTCACAATTTACTTTTGTCGTCGCGATCACTTGCACGAAAACCTTCATTACTTCAAGGAAAAATGCAAACTCAGAAATCAACAGATCAATAATTGCCAAAGTTGTAGTTTTATGAAACCATACATACGCACAGAAACCTTTTACAAAATACCACCCATAAAATTAGTACTTTATGAAAAATTTAGAGTATTTATATATTGTTAAGTTTTTTTGCATTACATGTTATTTTATTTTTTATGTAATATAGAATAATAGTTTTTTTTTCTAACAATGTTATATGTTTTGTATTTGAAAATATAAGGTTTTGTGAAAAGATACCAAGTTGTGTTTCAGATAAATTAAATATATTATTGAAAACAACTTGCTGTTTGGAAGTGTTCACTAAAATTCAACTCAGATTATTTAAATATGGCCTGTAAAGTTCAATTTTTTATAATTCGTAAAATACAAGCATTAAATTTTTAAAATGTTTTCTTAAAAAGAGTAATAGTAGTATAGAACTCTGAAATATTATGCTGGCAATTTGTTAAATGATTTTAAACAATATAATGACAATTATCATATTGATTTGTTACAGGTTCTTTTCTTCCATCGTCATTTCCGACTTCTTATATTCCACCAACAGCACCAAATATTCAGAACATACCTCAATCAACTCAGACTACTGATTTGATACCAATTTATCCTCATCAGCCTGTGCAAGTTATATATCCAACTTCAACAAATCCACCAAATCCTATTGTTTATCCAAATCATGGTATAGTTTATACACAAAATCCTCCTGTTTTTTCTAATGTGATTGTTCCACTTCATAATGTACAATATCCACAAAATCCTCCAACACCTAATAGCCCTGCTACTTCAGTTGGACAAATTCAAGAACAATTAGGTTCGATTTCATTAACTCCATCAAATCAACCTAATTCTACAGTAGTTTTTAACCAATTACCACCAATTGGACAATCATTTGATGCAAGGATTCCAAAAAGTCATTTAATAAAAGGAAATAAATTTAGCATACCTAGGAATGTTTTGCCTGGCTCAAGTCAAAGTAGTACAGGAACTAGCTCTCCTGCAACTGTTATAGTCACTAATTGTAGTAATCAGAACCCTGTTCCATGTGGAACTTCTTCTGAAACGCCACCGACTGCATTTCCATATGGTTCAAATTTTATACCACCGATGATACATAGACAAGTAAGTACAACTTAGACATAAAGGTTTATTAATGTGTATTATTGTAGATAGGTAATGTTCATGCTAGTCCACCTATTAGTAGTAGATCTCCTACACCAGCTAGTGATATTTCGCATATTGAACATAGATATTCAATGCCTCCAACAATGTTTCAGGGTGTGTCGTATGTTTTACAAGGTAAGAAGAAAACTACTAGAAATTTTTTAATTTTAAAACCGTCACATTTATGGTGTTTAGTTTCCTTTCAGGAAACTTGTACTGTTGCAACAAAATTAAATTCAATTAAAACAATTTATAATTGTTGTTTGTATAAAATTTTTAATTTCTTAATTGTTAGCGTTAAATAAAAATTTACTCTATGGCGAATTAGTGATGCATGACATAATAAAGGCATGATGCAAATACAAAATATAAACTTACCATTACTATACACTCCTCACTTTTTCAATAATTTTGAATATATCAGTCCAGTCGTTTAAATGACAAATGGGAATTAATAAAAGTTGATGTTGATTAGGTCATAAAATTCAAAATTTCCCAACATTCATCCCACTGTTAAAGCATTTTTATTCAAAGTAAATTACACTAAAATAAAAGTTAAAATTTAGTTTAAACCTATCAGATCAATCTTCCAACTGGCCATATATAAAAACTCGAATTTATTTGAACAGTTAATTTACAACTTCACCACCATTACTCGGGTATAGTTCAATCACACATTTGAACTTCCATTGTAACAGAGGTGAGCGTTCATTACTGATAACCACTTAAGTTCCTAATTTTAGGGGATTGGCATCAAGATATTTCCAGCTCCAGTAACTACAAAAAAATTTTTGCAAAGCTTGCACGTTTTGATAACATTAAGCGAATCATTTTTAAATCAAATAGATCTTTCTCAAATAACTTATCTAAATGGTAAATAGTAAGAGAATAACTCAGCATTATTACTTGCAGATCATTTGAATTGGAGCTACTAGCAAATAACAGTTTTGAGTTAAGTAATGCTTCAACTTGTGAGAAAATAGTACACATTTTTCTAAACAAAAGGCATGTTCTCGCCTACAACTTCATGTAAATTGATTTTACCAAATTTGATTCCAACTTCCAAAAGTCCTTCCATAGGTGGAACAGGCAATTTACAATACCAATTACATTTTTAGCTTCTACACCTGGCTGAAATTTTTCGATAATTGCTCTTTTGGCAATGACAAAGTTTGGTGCACCATCATTATAAACTTGACTACTCAAGGTTCTATGGACTAAAAAACGGTACAGGCTGCCGAAAATTCTTCTGCAGACGATTCTAGACCCCATTCCAGATGGACAGTCTTCCTAGAGAAGCAAACGAATTACATATGTAAGCTTTTAAAACTTTAAATCCTCGAAGTTACTAGTTGTAATAAAAAACGTGCCTCCAAAATCAACATCTAGAATTTCAAATGCAAAACTATGTGATTAGATAAGTTCTTAACAGATTATGGTGTTTCAAATTATAATTTAAAGAATTCCCAAGTCACTCCAATGCTGATAGTTTTTCAGAGGTGTTCAATTTGCAAACAGAGCTAAAACGGGTTTTTAATGTTGTTCAATTTCACATTTAGATTCAATTTCTTGAATTATTTTTATTTTTATATCACGATACTTGCAGTTCCATAATCATAAACAACTCCATGTGCACAGTATTTTTATAACAGCCTTTTAGGCTAAGACTAATATTTAATAATGGAGGTCATACACTACTGTATCTCAAGAATTGTCATTTGCCAAATATTTTCCTTAATTTCCACAGCACAAACCAGACATCATCGTATGTAACGAGTGACATATGCTCTGAGACAAGGCCAGTAATATTTTTGGAGGAGATGAGCAGAAGTTTTGGTCACACCACAATGACCGGAGGTAGAAGGATCATGATGGAGGGATATCAGAGTTTTACACTGCTCAGAAGGCACGACAATTTTCCAATTGTCCAGAGAATCGGCAGCGATAGAAGTTTTGTGGTTACGGAACACAGTATTGTTAACTACAGACCAAGAAGGATTACGTTTAAAAGAGTCAGAAACTTTTAGGATCATATATCACGGGTCAGGGGTAGTAAGAGTGACTTCGAGGAAGGTAATGACAGAAATAGAAATTGGTTTAAGAAGCAGAGTAGAACAAGAAAGTGCACCAGGAACAACATTATTTTTGCCTTTATGGTGAATAATGGCGAAGTCGTATTCTTGGAGGTGAATGGGCCAGCAGGCTAGGCGACCAGAAGAACTTGGAGTTTATTGAGCCAAAGGAGGGAATGGTGATTAGTAATGACTGACAAATGGGAACCCTTGACGTAAGAACGGAACTTCTCAATTATCCACATCACTGCCAGGCACTCCTTCTCCGTAACTGAGTAGTTGCACTCAGGCTTGGTAAGAATCGGCATTCTAGGATAAAGGGGTGTTTTGCTTGTGAGGTTATAAAGCGGAGCAGTGAGGGTGGCAAAATTCGGCATGAAACGCCTGTACCAACTGGCCATGCCAATCAGTTGATGGACTGCAGAGGAGGGAGGAGTGATCTTACGGATAGCAGAATTTTTGTTGGGTTGGGATTAACAAGGTGGCCTATTCTGGTTAACGATGTAACCAAGATACCGGAGTTCAGGAAGGCAGAAATGAAATTTGTCTTGGCAGAGAGTAAGGAAGAGACGAAAAAGAACTAGGTTAAGAATTCGGAGGTGTTCCTCGAATGAAGGGGTAGCATTGATGGTAGCAAGACGAAGCATCTCGTCGAATTCGGAATGGGCTATTTTAAGAAGAGGAGTGAAAATGGGATAGTATCGTTGTTTCATAAGTTCGGAGGATATACGGATATGGTGTCGGATTAAGGGAGTGCAACGAAGGCCCAAAGGTTTTTTGGCAAAGGCAGAGCAAGTACGAGAATCTAATTAATGACGTTGAGTAGGAGTAAGATCGAACACAATGTGGGCAGGATCGGGAGTAGTGATGACCAATGAGGGAGGAGCAAAGGTCCATTGCTTATCTCGAAATTTTGGGGCACATGAAATCGAATTCCAGAAATCATACCCAGAATCAGTTGATCAGAAATGTCGGGAAAGACAAGGAGATCTAAAATAATGATAGAACTTGAAACAGTAATGGGGAGGGGAACGGAACCTTTGATAGGACATTTGGGGTTGTCAGTTAGGCTACAAATAGAGGAAGAAAAGTATAAAGTGGTAGATGTAGAGAACGTAACCATTTCCAACCACGACTGCCAAGAATGGTATGTGCAGCACCAGAATCAAGAAGACCAGTAAAAGAAATACCAAAAATCTGTACTTTAGAATAAGAATGTTAGTCGTCACAAACATACGAACATATGAAATTTAGGTAGTATCAAGATTGATCATCCAAGCCTATAAAAAAAATAATCCGAGAATAGCGAAAGGACAGTGTACTCCTCTCGGATGGAGAATCCTACCGCTGGTTTAACGAATTGTCACATTTATTGGGACAGTTGCGACAATAACTCCCCTATGTCCACAACCATAGCAATGTAGTACCTGAGAACGAGTACAATGAGGAGAGGTATGGCCCAGTTGATCACAGTTGTAGCATGTCACCTGATTATTGGAATTAGAGACAGGAGTAGAAAGAACGGCCAAAGAAAATTTATTTTGGTTTGGTGTTGGACGAGTAGCGACTGGTATGGGTTCGTATGGCATAACAGAAGAAGATATCTTAGGGTGTTTGTAGACCTAATCTGGTTCCAATAGTAATGTTTTGTTTCGAACAGGGGGAAATTTGAACTTTTCCTAATGAATCTTACTCTGTTGGAGTTTGCGATCCAACCGTAGAAGTTCTGAAAAAGAATTAATGTCAAACAATACTTGTTGGTTTTCGTAAAAAGAAGTACGATTTTGCAAAATAATGTTTAACTTTTGATATTCCGCTAGAGGAATAGTCAAGCGAAAAATAAATTTTTCTTAGTAGCTAAATATATTCCCATGGTTTCTGAGGGACCCGTACGTTGTTTGATTTCGTCTAAAAGTGTTTCGTCATAGTTAGCAGGTTGAAATTCTTCGTGTAACAGATGAACAACATCGGACTACTTAATTATCGAACTTTTATGAGCCATATATAAGCCGTATGCATCAGATAATAAATTGAATGCAGAAGCACATAACTGACAAGTAGAAACATTGCATGCTAGACATAATTCAATATTGGTTAACATTATTGTATTTTTCTAGAAACGTAGTTTTTAACAATATGCCTGAGATGATTTTTTTATATTAAAAGAAGGAAAATATTTATTGGGGTAAATTTTTAAATGTTACCCACTTGGAGAATACATTGTGTAAATTGTGAAGTGCATTATCTTATGGCTAAATAAGTTGGGATCTCTTCAGCTGTAAGTTTTGATTATAGCCACACTACATTTAATTTTTCTAATGCTCTACCCGAATGTACTACATTGGCCACGAAATGAGTTTTTCTTTACCTGGAAATTTTTGCCGAATCCGAGCTGTTCCAAGCAAGGTCATGATCTTTATCGTGCATCAGGACCTACATTTTACCTCTCATCCGAACGAGAGTGTATTTTAGTGAAAACTGCTTGCCTAACATTTTTCAAGCGAACCGTGTCGGGATTCTAGGCCTTGAGCTCAGTAGTCACACACATATCAACTGAACCACGGAGCCGCTGATTATAACCAAACTCGTTTGATTTTCCACTGCTCCACCCATAGGTACTACATTTGTCAGCAAGCGAGTTTTTTTTACTTGGAAATTTTGAATTTTGCTGAATCCTTGCTGTTCCAAGCATGGTAGGGATCTTTAACGTGCATTACAACACACATACAGGACCTCCATTTTACCTCTCATTCAGACAAGGGCATATTTTTGTGAAAAATGTTTGCCTAACATTTTTCAAGCAGATCGTGGTGGGATACGAACCCGGTACCTTGGACATAATAGTCACATGCATACCAATTATACCACAGAGCTGCCTCGGTTATAGCCACAGCATGAATACAGATTTTTAGTACTGAAAATTACGTGTTATATTGTATTGCGTATAAATTATTCAGTGACTATCATTCTTTTTCTGTTGACATCAAAAATTTAGTGTTATAAACTACATTTAGTGGTAGATCGCTACTAATTGGTATAACTAAATATAAAACAAATGAACTAAAGGTGGTCTAAGTTGAATTATATATGATAGTAACACTTACGACTTTAGGCAATTGACATTTCATGGCGATTCTAAGTACAACACAATGACATTACCTATATGTCACTGAAAATTTTTGTTATTTTGACTAAGACTATTAACATTCTGGAATTATGTCCCAACTAATATCAGAATTCTTGCAATTGTCTTTTCTTATGGTTTCACCTATTTATATATTTAAAATTGCTTTTGTGTACACTTATGTAACTAAAATTTTAGGCGATCCTCGAACGATACCTGGTAGGGTTCGTCCCGTCAATACTAGGCAACCACCATTCAGACACCATAGTTTTAATAATCCAGGAATAGATAACTTAAATAAACCATACAAGAGTAAAAGGAGTAGGTACGTATATAGTATGTTAGTAATATTGTAGCAATATTAATATTTATCAATTTATAATGTAATTTATATAATGCAGTATTTTGTAAGTGAAAGATTACTTGTATATAGGGTAATAGTGTTACAAGAGGTCTGAAAATTTGTTTTTAGGCCGATCATATATAGCTACTTTACTGAACTTTCTAAATGACAGCATTTGCAGTTATACTGGAAATCGACATTAACTTCATTGTTTTAAATACAGTACTCTAATATTTTGAATTTTTTAGTTCCTTGTTAAATTTAAACGTGAAATTAATAATCATATATCTATTTTGTTACAATTTTAAAATTCTTTTATTTTTCAAAAGTTTTAACAAAGTAGTAGGGTCTTTAGTGAGGAACCAGACTAAGACAGGTCCCCGAAGGGAGCAGCTTTTTCGATACTTAGAGAAGCAGAGACCGTAGGAGTTGGTATGGCATTCTAAGACACACTTCAGCGATGTAGAAGGCAATGGGAAACCACCACATTACCTCCCAAATACACAGTGCACTTAAATTGTTATTAAAGATGATGGTATCCTCTGGGGTAACAAATTCTGGAGTTAAAATAGTCCCCTATGCGGATCTCTGAGAGGGGACTACTTTGGGGGATGTGATCCCAAAGTATAAAAAAAGAGTCTTGAAAATTCTGCAAGTTGGAGCATGTGATGTCAGAAGTATGAGGCAAGTAGGTAAACTAGAGAACTTGAAAATAGAAATGGATAAGTTAGCACTAGACATAGTAGGGATTAGCGAAGTTCGCTGGCCAGAGGCGGGGGATTTTTGGAGTGGAGATCTTAGGGTAATTCATACAAGATCAGGGGAAGGAAATTCTGGTGTGGGGATAGTTGTGTGGAAAAAGATAGGATGGCATGTAGAAAACTACTAACAAAAGAACGAAAGAGTACTCATAGTTAGATTTGAATCTAAACTGGTAAATACAGTAATAATACAAGTATACATGCCCACGTCTAGCTACACTGAGGAAGAGGTAGAGACGATCTACAAAGATGTCGAAGACATACTAAGATACATAAAAGGATATGAAAATTTAATAATTACAGGGATTTTAATGCAGTGGTAGGTGAGGGTAGGGAAGGAACGGTAGTAGGTTTATTTGGTTTAGGCACGAGAAATGACAGGGGCAATAGGTTAGTATAATTTTGCGACAAGAACAATTTAACCAACACAAACACATTATTTCAACATCATGCTAGAAGACTATACACGTGAAAGATGCCAGGAGATTTAGGAAGATATCAAATAGATTACATCCTTGTTAGACAGCGGTTTAGGAATCAAGTAGAAGACTGTAGAAGCCACCCAGAAGCAGATATAGACATTGACCACAACATCATAATTAGGAAGGCCGTTCTTAAATTTAAACATTTGAAAAAAAGAAACTGAAAAAGACACTTTGACTTTGAGAAACTAAAAGATAAAGATTTCCACGAAAGATTTGAAAAACGTCAAATGAATTGCAGAAAAATATCGTGATAATTTCTTATACTAAGGTAGTAGAAACAGAATGGAATAACATTAAATCTAGCTTAAACATGGCAGCCAAGATATTCTGGGGTATACACATAAAGAAAATAAGAAACCATGGATGATAACAAAGGATATCCTGAATCTAATAGAAGAAAGACGAAAATACATAAATAGATCAGATGAAACAGAAAAACAGAAATACAAAGCCATAAAATGGGAAATTATTCGCAAATGCAAGAACGCTAAAGAACAATGGATTGATTACAAGTGCAAAGTGGTACAAACTAAGATGGAAATAGGAAAGACAGACGAAGCATACAAAGTAATTAGATTGAATTTTAGGGATATAAAACCGAATAGCAAATAAGAGACGCGGGAGGAAACGTCATTATAGAAAATGTAGAAAAGGTGGATAAATGGCAAGAATATATAGGGAATTTATATGCAGGAGAGGAACTAACAGCATTGCAACAAGAATCAGACATTGAAAAGGATGACGGGATATCCCATACTTAGAGATGAGCATTAAAGGGTCTGAAAAATGGTAAGGCGCCGACTATACATAAGGTGCAAACAGAAACTTTAAAAGCCACTGGACAAGCAGTGACAGAACGTCTCTTTCTACTTGTAAGTTATATGTATGAGACAGGCGAGATACCCAAAGATTTCAAACGTTATATCATAGTCACTATACCAAAAAAGAGAGGCTCGGATAGATGTGAAAATTTTTGAACAATAAGTTTGACAGCATACGTGTCAAAAATATTAACTAGAATTGTAAAAAAACGAATGGAAAAACGAGCTGAATAAGTACTAGGAGAAGATCAATTTGAGTTTAGGCGAAACAGGGGAACACAGGAGACTATTTTAGCTCTGATAGTGATAATAGAGAAAGCAATAGAAAAAGGGGAGAGCGTGTATATAAGGTTTGTAAATCTGGAAAAAGCATTCGACATTGTAGAATGGAAAAAAATGTTTCAAATACTCAAAAAGAATGGAATTAATTTTAGGGATAGACATATAGTAGATAGCTTATACAAAGAGCAAACAGCAGTACTAGAATTAGAGCAGGAACATAGAGAAGTAAATATTAGGAAAGGCACAAGACAGGGATGTGCCCTATCCCCATTAATTTTTAACTTGTACATCGAAAAGGCAATGAATACTGTCAAATGCAAGAAGACATTTGGAATTATTATGCTGCTACACTTCGTTTACAGTTTTACCTGGTCGGTAATGCAGTTAACAAAATGTTACACTTAGATTCTGGTACATTGAAATGACGATAGATGGCTCTTGAAAGCCGGTAATACAATTACCAAAGTTCATAAGATACACATGACGTCACTGATAATTTATATTGCGCCATAATTAAGAGAAGGTACATAAAATTTAAACAATAAAAATTAGATAATTTACTCACGTGAAGGATCAGCTAACCGGCAGGAAATCCGCCACGGTAACCTCGGCATTGCTGCTGGTAGAGTTGGACATCCAAATTATCTCGGGGTCATGGGATGCTCCAGGGTCATCTCCGTTCCTATATGCAGTGGAAGACGGGAATAGGGAATTAAGGAAAGATACTCAAGATAAGGAAATCTACATAATAAGATAACACGACACCGCACGACTGTTCACTTCAAAGTTTGGCGTAAAAAGCCACGTTTCCGCGCGAGAACCGCGGAACTCCCTACTCTTTGTAGCATTGCCTTACCCTATGGGGATAATTCACACTTGCCAATTGCACTATTGTGACGTGCCGGAAGCCCCGCCCAGTTCATTTAAAATGTTCGCGCGTCTTGCGTATTTAAAATTATGGCGGAAGCTTCCGCACATTAAAAACTACTTAACATAAAATGTTAAAGTGCAAATTCAGTTTGCACGTAACAATCGCGACAAAGCCACAAAAGAAAAACTTAAAAAAGAAAAGTCTGTTAGCACAGTAACAGCTTAAAATCTAAGTCCTTACTACCCTACATAAACCCTAACTTAAAACCTACAAAATGTTTATATAAGGCGCCACCTGGTTTTTCGACCGATAACACGTCTACCGAAGTACCAGGAAACGGAATAGGTAGCCCGATAGTCTTTGACTACACTACTTACCGACAGCACAAATTTGTCGGGAGCATGAAACACTGCTTAAACTAACACGGGTGCGACAAGTCGCCTAACCTATCTAAACCTATCTAAACTTATCTAACTAAAGCTAACATAAAGTTCTTATATGCAAACACACATGAGTGTCGCATCAAACTATTCTTCTTTTTTGGCAAGAAGTGCCCAAATTTAAAAAAGTTCATGAGAGTGCGTCACTTGCACTCTAGCAAATTTTGTTTCTGGTACTTTGGTTTCCTCCGATGCACATTTAACTTGTCCATGACACAGTTGTGAATCCACAAATTTACCAAAAGTACCGCCTACTAAATCCTTATATGCTAACCTGACAAATTACATTTCTAAATTGGGTTAGCTTTTTCACTTAATTTTCAGAAAGATAATTCCCACGTCTGGTCATATATACCACACGTTAGGACGATAAAAAGATAAGATAAGATCTCAAATTGATGTTAAAGATAATAGATAAGGTAAAGATATTAAGCTTAAGTTGTTATCCTCAAAGGTAATGAATAAGATAACGGTATTAAGCTTTAGTTATTATTTGAGATACTCGATAAGATAACACGATATTAAGTTAAAGTGATTATAAGAGATAGTAGGTAACATGAATTTAAACAGAAGTTATTACTCAAGATAACCGGTAAGATAACGCGACATAACTCAAGTTATTCCTAACGGTAGTCGGTAAGATAACGATAAATTAAACCAAAGATTATTACTAACGGTAATCGGTAAGATAACGATAATAAACTAAGGTTATTACCAAAGGTAATCAATAAGATAACGATATTAAACCTAAAGGTATTATCGAAGATAATAAAGAAGACAAAGATATTGGCCTAGTTATTACCCAAGACAATGATAACAACAAAGAGTGGCTCCAGTAGAGCCGTTTAAATGGGATTGACCCGTGCCCTCCAAAAGAGAAACCTGTGAGGCAGGTCCGTTCGTAAGAACAGCACGGGGACCGGCAAAGACCTTTGGGTGCATTCCTGCACCCAGTGTTGATCGATATCGGTGAAACTATTCACCCGATATCCATGCGGTATAAAGATATACACATTTCACTCACACATTCACACACTCATACATACCTTCACTGCCAGAGCCTATGCACTAACAGCGGCACCGCATGACCCCACGAAAGATTCGCAGAGACATGGTCCAGGTGTCTGTGAAAACCTCCCGCACAACCACACGGTGACTAACAGAAAGAAAAGGTAGTAGAGATAGGAAAGGTAAAAAGAAGGAGGTTGGTTTTGAAGTGCATAAGAGGCACCTCTAGGTAGAAGAAAGAAGAGGAAGGGCTCGCATTGAGCAAAAGCGACAGAGGAAAGGTGGATAGCAAAGCGCTACTCAACCAGCAAGTGTGGTCAGTAGCTCGGAATGAGGGAACATCATTCTTATGAGGCAGACGGGTGTTCCGGGACAAGAACAGGTCCACCGAGAGAAGAATAAGGCATAGCGGAGATAGCGGGTTAAGAAAAAGTATAGTTTTTGGACAAGCGTCCGAGAGAAAGTAGAGAATTGTCCCTATAAAACACAGCGCAGTCTGAAGGACCACCTGCGATATTAATCCGACAAGATAAGATATACACATTTTAAAATTCACTAGACTCCTAAGAGAACTAGTACGATAATTTTCCTAACGAGTGCTTCAACTACGATAAGAAAATCAGACAAAAGTTGACACAACAACTTACAAGTATCATTACAGATACAAACACACAAAAACAACTGTTTTAAGGTAGTTTTTTAAAACGGTAGCACCCTAAACACACAAAAATGCCCAATTATAAGCAGTTAAATACAGATACACTGTCCCCATATGCTAAAACAACCGAGAATTTAATAAGATAACAATAAAAACAATAGCACCTCACCACAAAGTTCAATAAAAACAACGAAAAAAATGTTTATAAGTTATGTTGATTTAGTAGAAAAACAAATAAAGATATAGTGTAATGATGTAGTATAATGTGGGCGACTGCAGTAATTCAGAAGAAAAACACATGGAATAGATAATCCTAGTTCTTGCAACTGCGAATATGAACTATTTCTTTCAATGGCATAGATCGCGTGTCCTATGTGAGCCCAAAGAAGAAAGCATTCACTCAACATCAGCTAAAACCAGTCATAAAAATTCAATGGGTTATTTCAACCAAAGTTACGACAATTACCTTTCAATTAAACCATATAAGAGAAATACTAAAGACCGAACAATATGTAGTAGGAAAATTTCAAGGGTTAATTAAATGAAACGACAGAGTTATATTGGGGTGTAGAGGATGAAGTGATATATGAGTAACGGTATGGTCGAGGAAAAGTCAACCGAAAAGAAAAGATAGCTAAATTAAGGTAAGTAAAGTTAAACGTGTAAGAAATTATATACTATATGAGAGAAGGAATAAGTAATTAAAGATACTAATTGATGGTGAGAACAAAAAATATTAGGTAAATCGTGAGGATAATGGGGCATGAAAAACTTAATTAGCATTTGGGTCGGCAGAGAATGGCTTAAGGTCTTTAATATGCCACCTGCCTTGGCGTTTTCCTTCAGTATCCTGAAGTTCATAGATAAGGGACTAATAACACGTGTGACTTTACAAAGAATGAATTTAGGGGCCAATTTTGAAGAAAATTTCTTAGATGCATCCGATAAGACATAGTTCTTTTTCCAAACTTGTTCGCCTAAGGCAAAGGAAATATTTCGCTTACGCAAGTTATAATGGTCCTTACTCTTTTCGTAAGCTTTTAACAAATTTTTCTAACGTCGTTAAAGATAGAAGGTAGTGACTGTTGGTCCTTGTCCCAACGTACTTTATCGTCAAATTCAATTACGTTAGTATCGTCAGGCACTAAACCATAGTAACTCCCATCGATTGGGGTATATCTTCCAAAAACAAGAAAAGACGGAGTGAATTGGGTTGCTTCGTGTTTAGATGTACGCAAAGCTTGAGCAATTTCAAAGATATGTTCATCCCATGTAGTATGGTCTGAATCAATATAAGACGAGATAGCGGTAATTAACACTCGATTTACTCTCTCGGTAGGGTTTACTTGGGGTGATATTTTGCGTTAAACCAAATTTTTGTACTTTGTAACTTTTAACGAAATTCTGAAAATCTTTAGAGATAAATTGTGCACCATTGTCACAAAGAATAATCTGGGGGACACCAAAGATAAGAAAGACATTCTGTTCTAGGAATTTAATTATTGCAGCGGAGGTAGCTTTACGTAAGGGTTGCACCATAACAAATTTAGAAAACCAATCGGTAACAACTAAAAGATATTGATTGCCTCTTTTGATCGAGGAGAGGTCCTAATAAGTCAAGCGATATTAATTGAAAGGGATAAGATACACGCTTAAAGTTACCCATTAAACCAGGGCGAGCATCTTGTGAACTCTTATGAGAACCACAAATTTTGCAGCTTTTAATGTAGCGACAAACAGATTGCTTAAGTGTGGGCCAGTAATACAATTCAGATATTTTCGCGAGAGTTTTGTAACACCAAGGTGTGCAGCTAAGGGATCGTCGTGACATAATTTGAGCACCTCACTGCGATTTGCAGTGGGCACAACGAGTTTCCATTCAGGTATATTCGATATTTTATGTGGGGACGAGGATACAAATTTATACAGTCTATTATTAGTTACTCGAAAGGTAGGAAATTTGTCGGGATTATCGGAAACTTTTCTAATCATATTGAGGTACCAGGTATCCAGAATTAAATTTGGAAGGTTAAGAGAAAAACATCTCGAGATAACGCATCAGGTACGATATTTAATTTGCCAGGCCTATGCCTAACGTCAAAAGTAAATTGAGATATACGCAAGTTCCATCTTGCCAAACGACCTGCGGGTTGTTTCAAGTTATTAAGCCAAGTGAGTGCTGCACAATCAGTGATTACGGTAAAGTGTGTACCTTCGACATATCCTCTAAATTTCTCGATGCCAAAGATAACACCCAATAGTTCTCGTTCGGTAGCAGAGTATTTTTGTTCGGCAGAAGTTAAGGCACGGCTCGCATAAGCGATTGGATGTTCTAAACCATTGTTTACCTGGAACAACATTGCACCTAACCCAGTAAGTGAGGCATCGGTTTGTATATAAAACTTATCATCGAAATTTGGAGAGATTAAGATAGGTGCTGAAGTGATTAGTGTTTTAATTTGTTCGAAAGCCTGTTGGGATTCTAAATTCCACTCGATAGTTTGGGATTTCTTTTTATTTTTAATTAAAGCGGTAATGGGTGCAGATATAGTTGAAAGGTTAGGTAGAAAAATGCGATAATAGCTAATCATTCCTATCAAACGTTTGATTTCGGTAACAGTTTTTGGTGTTTTAAATTTAGTAATAGCATCAACTTTAGCGGGATCTGCTCGTAAGCCTGTTCCATCGACAATAAAACCAAGAAATGTAAGGGATGAACGACAAAATTGAGACTTTTCCCAGTTTATCTTAAAACCTGCTGCATTTAAACGTTCAGCAACTTCATCTAATGTGGCGATATGTTCATCGAAAGAACTTGAGATAACTAAGATATCATCTAAAAATACAAAGGCACGTTCTTGATGTAAGATAGGACCTAACGTTTGATCCATAGTACGTTGTAAAGTTTGTGGAGCGTTACAGAGACCAAATGGCAAAAAATTATATTCGAAAAGACCTCGGCCTGGGACACAAAAAGCAGTTTTTGACGAGAAGATAAGTCAAGAGGTATCTGATAAAAAGCTTGTCTTAGGTCGATAGATGAGATAAATTTTGCGTTCGAAGCCTGCTCAAAATTGAGTCAGTTCTGGGTAGAGGGTAAGCGTCTGGAACAGTAACAGAATTTAGCTTCCTGCCATCAAAACAAACACGCCATTCGTCATTCTTTTTCCGAACTAGCAATACGGGAGAGGTCCACGGTGAATTTGAAGGAGAGATAACACCAGATACTAACATTTTGTCTATTTCCGCATGTAAATGCTTTTGTAAGGCAGGCGATAAGGGATATTGACGTTGCTTAAAGGGAAGGGCATCACCTGTGGAGATAACGTGTGTTGCCGTTGTAACACAACCAAGTTCAGAGGTATTAAGTTTGCGAAATTTGTCGATTGTAGCGTTAAGAGTTACATCTTGGGAGTCAGTAAGAGAGATTTTGTTAGATATTCCTGTAGATGCACAGGAGTTCGTTTTAATAGAGGTTTGCCATGAAAAATCCTGAAAGTAAAGTGACAGATTAAAAGTTTACAGAAATCAACGCCTAGCAGAAAAGGATACGCTAATGCAGGGACAATCAAAAATAAAACATCACGTTCAAGAGACTCTACACGAATTTTTAACTTAAGGGAACCGGTTACATGTATTTGATTATCGTCAGCTAAATTTATGGAAGTTTTTCAGGAATAATTTGAATTTTGATATTTTGTTGAGATAATTGATGTAAACCTTCGTTATTTATAAGAGAACATGAAGAACCTGTATCCAGTAAAGCAATTACATTTAAGGAACCAATTGAGATAGATAAGTGTGGACGGTTATCGAAGGGTTTTTAACAAGTTGTGAAACAGCGGAGTCTTTTATGATAAAAGGAATTGACGGTTTGTAACCACTTAGACCACTCGGCTGGAGTAGTGTAGCATAATTCCTCTAATGAAGGTAAGGTATTTTGTACATTAATAGTAGCGGTATTATTATTAGATAAATTTAATGACGGTACAACGTTAGAAGTGGTTTTATAATTTAAATTTATTGGCGTCTGTGTCCGTTGAATGATTGGTGTTGAGGGCGATTTTGGTTTCTTGAGATATTCACACCCTGATTTGAAATATCTCGACGGGAGTTTCCGATACGTTAGGATTACAGTTGGTGCAGTTAGATTTGTAGATATTTGAGCGACCACAACCATAACAAAAAATATTTTTAGGGTAAGTGCAGACAGTATAGTTATGTCCACTTCGCTTGCAGTTCCAACAGGTAAGTGCGTTATTAGTTACGGTAGAAGGAACGTTAAGTGTAGATACTTTACGGGAAGGTCGAACTTGGCAAGCTAGATCAGGTTCGAGAAGACCAGATAATTTCTCGGGTGGTGGTCGATATTTGTCAATCCTTGACCTCACTTCTTGAAGAGAGCGACATAGGTCTTTAAAATGAGCTAGCGAAGATATGGTCTGTAATGCCAAACGTTCTGAGAAATAGGGGTTCAAATTTCTAAGTAATTGATCGATAATTTCGGATTCGGAAGGTTTTTTGTCGAGTCTGCTATATAAAGCTTCTAATGAGGTAATAAAAGACACAACATTTTCGTCGGGACCTTGAGTTCGGTTACGAATTTCGTTCCAAAGATCGTTAATGTAGCCATAAGGTAGGAAGTCTCGTTTTAAACAGGCAACTAACTCATTCCAGGTAGAAATTTGGTGTCGTATGTTTCTGTACCATATTAATGCTGAGCCTGCGAACAAATCACCAGCTGAGATAAATAGATCCTTGGTCGGTACACCGCGAGAAATTTTAAAATCGTTAATCCGGTCAAGAAAGGATGATAAAGAAACCTTCGAATCAAACCCTTCAAAGGTGAGACCCCATTTGTATACAGGTATAGGTTTTCCTAATGGTTTAGGTTCGGCAAGCGCAAGATTTGAAAAAGGTAACGATATATCTACGTCTGCGTTAGGATTAAGTCTTTCTAAAAGAATTCCTTCAAGCAATAACACCTCGGACAACAAACTTTGTTTAGCTTGAGTCACTTGGTCATCGTTATATAAAGATAATGAATCAACTCGCTGTTTGACGTGAGTTATTCTTGAAGTCAATCTCCTAATTCGATATTAGTAGCCGCAGGATCTGTTTTGTTTATTATACCCGATATATCATCTAAAGATAATTTAATTTCTGATACGTTGAGTGGCCAATCGCCAACAGGGTTCTTTAAGATAGCCACGCCTTTGGTTTCCTGTGACAAAACAGCCCTAAGTTGAGATCGCCTATCATTCTGATTGGTCGCAGCTATGATACTTCTGCACTCCAGCTCGTAGATCAATTCCAGCGATTTTAAATGTGATACGTTCATTATGAATACAATATTCAAGACACGATATAAAAATATGCGATTTTGACGCAGGTTAGAAGGTAAAAACACGTTACAGCTACTTTAAGGTAATACGATACGATATTTAGAGGTAAGAACTTGTTAGAACGTCACCGATAACACCAAAGAAACACATTTAAGGTATATGGAAACGAAATCAATGTTCAGTTAAATACATATTTTATAGATAATGACAGACAAGCCTTCCAAAATGGAAAATGGGCGCAGAGGATATGTTATTTAACCTATAAGGCAACAACGTATAGTCAAACACTTCTTAAAAAGGTATACTAGCAATTTATTTCACTCAAGTGTTTTTTAAACACTTAATTTTCATGTAAAAGATAAACCATAATGCAATTTTAGAATGTAACATAAAGATGTATTTAAGTTTCAAAAACGGCCTTTCAAAGTTAAGGAAAGCAACTAAAGATATTTTAATAGGTAATTCTATAATACTGTATTTAAAGACATAAGGTAAGGTAAATACTTACATGAATAAAAGTAAAGTTCTTTAAGTGAAGAAGCTATTAATGCATTGTATCCTTATAAAGGAAATTATTCTAACCTAAAACAAAGAAGAAGCCCTGAAGTTCATAGCCTGAACAGGTTGAAGGCGCCATCTGCTACACTTCGTTTACAGTTTTACCTGGTCGGTAATGCAGTTAACAAAATGTTACGCTTAGATTCTGGTACATTGAAATGGCGATAGATGGCTCTTGAAAGCCGGTAATACAATTACCAAAGTTCATAAGATACACATGACGTCACTGATAATTTATATTGCGCCATAATTAAGAGAAGGTACATAAAATTTAAACAATAAAAATTAGATAATTTACTCACGTGAAGGATCAGCTAACCGGCAGGAAATCCGCCACGGTAACCTCGGCATCGCTGCTGGTAGAGTTGGACATCCAAATTATCTCGGGGTCATGGGATGCTCCAGGGTCATCTCCGTTCCTATATGCAGTGGAAGACGGGAATAGGGAATTAAGGAAAGATACTCAAGATAAGGAAATCTACATAATAAGATAACACGACACCGGCACGACTGTTCACTTCAAAGTTTGGCGTAAAAAAGCCACGTTTCCGCGCGAGAACCGCGGAACTCCCTACTCTTTTGTAGCATTGCCTTACCCCTATGGGGATAATTCACACTTGCCAATTGCACTATTGTGACGTACCGGAAGCCCCGCCCAGTTCATTTAAAAATGTTCGCGCGTCTTGCGTATTTAAAATTATGGCGGGAAGCTTCCGCACATTAAAAAACTACTTAACATAAAATGTTAAAGTGCAAATTCAGTTTGCACGTAACAATGCAGGGACAAAAGATTGATATGCTTAGATTGGCAGATAATAGAGCTTTATTAGCATCTAACAAGGAAGAGTTAGAAGCTGCTCTTAATGAAATGGAAACAGTTCTAACAGAGAGACACGGTATGAAAATTAACAAAAATAAAACTAAAGTACTAGTATGCAAAGGAGGGGGAAATAAATCAAAGACAAGAGTACAAATAGGTAACGAGAACTTAGATGAGGTTAAGGATTTCTGCTACCTAGGAAGCCAAATAACGCAAAATGGGAAGAGCGCAAAGGATATAAAATAAAGATTAGCACAAGGCCGTGCTAGATTTAACAAAAAAGCAATTACTGTGTTCAAAGACAACAAACATAGAAACATGGAAAAATTGCTTAAAACATACGTGTGGAGCACAACACTGTATGGCTGTGAAACCTCGTTAATGGGAGAAGCGGACAGGAAAAAGATAGAAGCTTTTGAAATGTATTGCTACAGACGTATGATGAAGATATCATGGACATACAGTTAAGAACAAAGAGGTTCTAAAAATGGTAGGGGAAGAAAGAAGTATGTGGAAAACAGTAAAAAATAGGGGAGATAGGATGATAGGCCACATACTAAGGCATGAGGAAATAAAGCGGAATATATTAGAAGCAGAGATAGGCAAAAAGAGAGGTAGAGGAAGACCTAGGTTAGACTATTGCACACAGATAGTGAAAGATGTAGACTGTGGGAATTTTAGAGAAATGTGTAGGCTAGTGCAGAATAAAAATCATTGGAGGTACGCATCCAACCAGTCCCAAGATGGAAAAATTAATGACGAAAAAATAACTGTACTTAAACCTGATGAGTATTATAAGCAACTACAGGTATTGTTTCTGCGATTCTCTCAAACTATAATTGTGCGAAGGGATTTACTGGAAAACTATTAATTCAGCAAATGTCTTAAGTGTTGGGGGATTCTTTGTTGTCACAGGCTGCTTAACCTCCTTCACATATCACTGAATCTTGGTGAAATAGGGCATATAATTAGGAAACAACAAAAGGGGAACCAAGCTGTATCTAGACTGTAGGCGTCGCCGTGGATCAATGTAGTAAGCATAAGACTACGGATCCCAAGGTCCCGGGTTCAAATCCCGACACGGCCGACTGCTTGAAAAATGGCAGGTGAGCATTTTTCACAAATATTACGCCCTCGTTCGGATGAGAGGTTAAATGGAGGTCCCGTGTGTGAGTGTTGTCACGCACGTTAAAGATCCCTACCTTGCCTGGAACGGCAAGGGTTCGGCAAAATTCTAAATTTCCAGGCAACAAAAAACTCGCCTCCTGGCCAATGTAGTACCTACAGGTGGAGCATTGGTAATGTAAATGAACTGTATCTAGACTGTAGGCGTCGCCGTGGATCAATGTAGTAAGCATAAGACTACGGATCCCAAGGTCCCGGGTTCAAATCCCGACACGGCCGACTGCTTGAAAAATGGCAGGTGAGCATTTTTCACAAAAATTATGCCCTCGTTCGGATGAGAGGTTAAATGGAGGTCCCGTGTGTGAATGTTGTGATGCACGTTAAAGATCCCTCCTTGCCTGGAACGACAAGGGTTTGGCAAAATTCTAAATTTCCAGGCAACAAAAAACTCGCCTCCTGGTCAATGTAGTACCTACAGGTGGAGCATTGGAAATGTAAATGAACTGTATCTAGACTGTGAGAATTTCAGGGAACGGTGTTGGCTAGCTCAGAATCCAAATAAGTGTAGGTACACGTCTAACTAGTTTCGAGACGGAAAATCTGATGGCGAAAAAGAAATTGCACTTAAATCCGATGATTATTATAAACAACTAGTTGTTGGTTATGAAATATATTTAACTAACGTTGATTGTGCGAAAGGATATATTGGAAAGCTATTAATTTGGCAAATATTCAAGTGTTGGGGATCTTGGTAGCCGCAGGCTGCTTAACCCTCTTCACATACTACTGAATATTGGAGACATAGGGTATATATTTACAAACAATAGAAGGGGAACCGAACTGCATCTAACAAGAAAGAGCTGCGGCTATGTTCGAAGACAACAAACATATAAACAAGGAGAAAATTGTTGAAAGCATATGTGTGGAGCGTACGTCTATGAAATAGGGGCAATAGGAGAAGCTGACAGAAAAACGATAGAACCCTTTTGGAATGTTGTGCTTCAGTTGTATGAGGATGATTGCATGGGCAGACAAAGTTTTTAACAAAAAGGTTATAGAAATAGTAGGAAAAAAATAGGAGAAATAGAAGGGCAGGATACATTCTAAGGCATTTAAGGAAATAGTGCAGGATATATTACAAGCAGAGATAGGAAAAAAGAGCTAGAGGTAGACTTAGATAAGACTATTGCACACAGATAGTGAAAGTGAATATTATCTAAATACTGTTTTAAGAGGAGTGTTACTCGAGTCACCGACATTAATGTGTTTATTATTGATATTCAGACGAGTAGCTCTTCTTGTGCCGCTATTTCTAATACCAGTTTAAAACCACGATGCAATATATTATATTAAAATAAACAAAATTATTAGTATAACCTACAAAATACTATAGGTACTGAATAAAACAATTCATTGTTTTTATATCAAATGCGTAACAACTAAACTGCATTCATTATTTAGCAATTTTTTTAAAAAGCTTTTAATTTCATATTTTAAAGTTTAGGGGTTTTACAAATAACAAGAAAATAGTTTTAGGCTGATAAGATTGATTTAGTTTAAACACATGAAAAGTATTTTTAAAACGTATATGTAAATAATAATGTATGTTTCTTTTTATAGGACAAATAAAGCTCCAAGTGTTCCGCTAACTTTGAAGTAATATCATCTCGTATCATCAGTAAATAGTCAAAATTTATATGAATATATTCGGATATACAACGATAATATTTAAGATGAAGGTACACTAACTGTATTTGTAAATATATTAAACAACTCGCAGGGTGAGAGGTTCCTTTTTATATTTAACATTCTTCTTTTTGTATTTTGTTTATTATTGTAGCTTAGGTTGTTATTTTAATTACTGTAAACTTATAAGTATTATTTTGTTAAAGTCTTTATTTTTGTGTACTTATTGCTTAAAGCTATTTTAAGTTTTACTTAATTGTTGATATTATCAAAGGCTATATTAGTAATATTTATTTTTAGTGCAAAATCAAAAGCTAAATATAACAACATTCCATAGTGGTGAATAAATTAACAAAATTGATAACATACACTTTCTTGAATTTTTTCAAGCTATATTATTAACTTAATAAAAAATATAGCGAAAGTTTTTTCAAATGTGTTTTTCAGGTTACTGCCAAATATAATATTTATGTCAATCGTATTATGTTGTAGTCAAAAAAATATTGTGAGGTTATAACAGTAAGGATATAATTACTGCCGTTCAATCATATCAGCCCATTTGAATGATTTCTTTCAAATATAGTTAAATTGTGATTGTGAGGGCATTCTTCTAGATCATCAAATACTAGTCGGATGAAATACTATTCGTATGTATTATTCTCGATATTTTTCTAGGAATAAAGGTTTAATGATAGAGTGGAAGTTGTAGGTAATAGAAAAGTGGTTAAGCGATTGACTACATATATTAGTAGACGCTTGTTACTAAAAATTATAAAATTTATTGGTAAATATATTTTTTTACATAATTGATGATTTATGGAATTCTGATTTTACCACATTTCTTTCACCTTAAATGTATATCTTTCACAAATCTCTATTGTCCAAACTAGACATTTAGTGGTTTATTATTCAGTTGTGATTGGCATAAGAGGATTGGCAGCATTTTTAACTTTGTTAGAAGTCTTTTAATCTATGTTTTCATTATGGTCAGTTTAGAGGACAAAATAGCTTGCTTCAGAGCATATTCTTTTTCTGGCCAGTAGGAAATAAGAAAGGTTAAAATTTAATTTTTATATAACTAATTTGACTTCGTCACTTGTTCGAATATTTTTTATGCACAAGCATAGTTTGCTTATTGTCATTAAGTTCTTAAAACAGTGTTGAAACCAACGCAGTAGACGAATTAAAGGAACACCATTCAAAACATTGCGCTTATATGCAACAATGATTATATATGAAGCAGATATTATAAAATCTAAACTTAATAGAAATTTTGGACTGAACTATTAGTTGTAAAAATAACTCTGACAACTCATCATTTGTCAGGAAGTAACTTTAGTGGTGTACCTGTAAATTTATTAAGTTTGCTCTACTGACGTTAAATTTACCATTCATTCGTATTTCTTACAAATTACGAATGTGGTTATACTGTTCTTTTTCATTTGAAGTGTTGCAAGTATAACAGTTTTAAACCATTTCAGTTAGAAGTGTTCGTACAAGATAAATGTATATAGTTGGTTTTAGATATCTTGCTGTAGTGTATTTTACGTCAAGATTTCGATACGATTTATAGTATGAAGTTCACAAAATTTATATTACATAAAATGTTTTTTCCATACTATTTCTATAACTAGTTATGATAAACAAATTGATGCCATATTATGTTTGTGTGAAGTTTAAAGTGTATAAAATTTGAATGTCATTATTCGTGATGTGCTCCTTTGTTATATTTGGAAGTTGTGAATATGGGTATGAGGTATATTTTTAAGAATAATGTAGGAAGCTTGAAAATGCAGAACCAATTTCGATAATTTATTACACATGATACTAAGCATTTTGACACTAGAAATGTTTAATGCAAAATACCGTTATACTAAGCGGACCATAGCGTTGTGCACTATTGATTATTCAATTAACAGAATGTTATGAAAATCAATGTTTATTTGAATAAAAGTAGACAAACAAGAAAATTAATTTTAGAAACAATTTTATAAATGCAAGATCTCTGAAAACATTTTGGCACAAAACAGGTAAAATATCAGTAATCTCTCAAGAAACATTTGCCTAAAGTCAAGTATGGTGACTGGTCTACTGTAATAAACTCTGCTTTTAAAGTAATCCCATAGAAAAGTCTAGAAGTGTCACATCTGAGTTGCAATCGTTCCTGGAAAGATGCTTGGAAAACTCTCTTGACCAACAGTATAGTGTCACTGAATGTATGATAAATGTGTTGTCTTTCGACAAGAACCTCCAAGTGTTGTCCCCAGAATTGCTGTAGTTGTGGTCAAAAAAATTTTATAGAATTTATCGTTTGTGTTTTCGAAAACATAGGAACCAATGATGGCCTTTGCTTTCATTTGGGGCTTGTCTTGCTCAAATATTTTTGATTTTATTTATTTACATGCCCATTTAAATTAAAGTGGGCCGCATCTGAAAACATGTTAAAGTTTGTGAACTGTTCCAGCATTGTGTTAATGAATTCATAGTTTTAAGTCCTATACCAAGTGAATCGTATAAAAGTGTTTTTATATTGAATTTGAGTATTCAGCAAAAAATGACCTTGTTATTGCCAAAACATTGAGTGTTTGTAGGTTGAAAAGTCTTGGTTTTAACGTTCAGGCGTAGTAACTTCTACAATGGTGATTTTGCTTCGTTTGCTCACATGTTGTTCCATTTTAGTGTTGAACCGGATCGAAGTTCTTCATCAGAATTTAATTATGTTGATGCTAGAACATTGATTCACATCATGTAGCTGATGAGCACAAAACATTCACATAAGAATTGTCATATCTGTAAAAATGTTACACAGAAGGCGTGAATCTATTCGTTTCAATTAAACTTTCAACTACCGATATCTGATTGTGGCCAGACGTGTACTCTCCCTTTACCAATCCATACACATATGCAGCAATTTCTCATTAAATAAGAAAGTTACAAATATTTTGATCAAGAATTTGTTGTTAATAATAAAATAAGCTTATAATGTCAAACTTACGTGGACAATTGAACAAAGTTGCTACGTACTTAGATGTAGCCGGAAGAAAAATAAATACCAGGCTAACTATCAAACGCAGAGAGTGGGGGATTCGCCTACATACCAAAAAGAAACAAAAAACACATCGCCCACGATTATCTATTAACACTTAAAAATAAATAAAGGATTCTGTACAAACAAGCAAAAAGAAAATAAATTAAGTGTTATTATTTCACAGCAAACAATTATATTGTATGGACAATTTAGGAATTTAGATACAAAGTGTGCATCTCGTAATTCACACAAAATAAAATTAATGAGTAGTAAATAAACCTGTAAGAGCTTTTGTCAAGCGTATTTTTTTTTAAATTTCACCAATAGTTTTTGTAAAATAACTAATTAGTAGGAAAGAATTAACGTGTTGGAGCTTTTGTGAGACATCTTTTAAATCGTACATAGTACCATTTGTAAAATAAACCAATCAGTATAAAGGAATAAGTGTGTGTCTGTCCACCATTTATAACAAAGGTACATCACACCTGTAGAGCGATAATATCGATTAGCAGCAACGAACAATAGTTCTACAATGTCACATTTCTTGTCACGTAATTACACCAAACGTTGATATGGAATATCCCATTGACACACACAAAAGAAAACAAGTTGCATACCTGTAGATGTTCGGATACTTAGCTCGCAAACCGTTGGGGGTGAGTCAGCACAGCAATGCCATGATCCTCAGGATCTATTTACCCCGCTACCATAACTGCAGCAGCGGTCTACGGACAAAAACAGGTGGTCTACAGACAAAAGCAGTTGGTCTACAGAAAGAAAGAACCCATTTGGCCTCCAGCTAAAAAGAGAATCTGATTAGAATTGGTACGCGCGGGGAGACTCACCAATAGACGCAATACACCTAGTTGTTGAACAGAAAAAAACAAACGTGCATTGCTTTTGAAATACGGCGACGAATAATGTAGAAAATATTTCGACATACAAACTGTAGAATCAAATTCAACAATGGTTCAAATAACACGAATTTGAACTGCAAATCCTCGATTATCGAAGCACAATTGAAACTGAAAAACCCGGATTTTATCGGATAGTGCACGACCTTATTTCAACGAGTCTTTACATTGGAACAATAGAGAGACTCGTTACACACGGTTGTAATGTATACCAAGATAACGGGTACCTAAACAGGATATGAACTATTTAATTGTAGCATAAACTTGTCATTTCGAAATAAATAAGTTCAAAATGAAAATTTGTAGAAAGCGTATTTATTATTAATTATGTTGAAGGATTACAGATTATCGTATAAATTTTCGTTTTAAAAGCAAAAGGGATTTGAGTTAACCATGGAAATTTTAAAGCAAAATTGGAACGTAACAAAGTTTTATTCCAAACAAACGAGCATTGGTATAATATTACTTAGATCTTAAATTTGAATATTTATACAATTAACTGATTTCGAATGTAGTTTGTAGGGTGATATAAATACATGGAGAATGATTAATCATTCTGTAAGTATCCAACATGATGATAAAATCATCTAAGCTATTCGAATGCTAAATATTATGTGACTTTTTTGTAAAACAACATTGACTTTCTTACACTTCGTATATTACATTAGTAATTACATAATCTTCAAAATCGCTAATATTTATTTTTTTGGTGTATTTTAATGTATTTATGCCTGCTGCGATGCATGTGTAGCATATTCAGTATTAATCTTGTAATTGTGAAATATTTATTGTACATATGTATAGTTCAAACCATGTCATTATATACTAAAGAAATTGATTTTTATCCTTTCTCCTAAGGGGCTTCACCAGAATAGAACGTGAATTAATTATTTCAGAACAGGCAAATTCAGTTCCCAATTAAATTGTATTGGAGTCTATCGCAAAGAGGTGGTGTCAAGATAAGTTGCTTCTAAATAAGCTGACACGCCTGTGCTAAAAGATGTATTTAGAATAATAATTTTCTAAGCAGACATCTTTTAGCTTGACAGAGCGTGTGGGTACTTATTTAGAAGTAAGCATCCTTGCCACTATTACTTTTTGATAGATACCAATCCAGCTTATTTGTGTATATGAGTCAACATGTTCTGAAATAGTAACCCACATGCTGTCCTGACATTTTCAACAGGAAAGTAACAAACGCCTAAGAAAAAGAACCAAATAAATGTACATATAAATATATAAGCGTACATGCGCATTAATTTTCGTATGTCAACATGACCTCCGGTCCCAGAGTTTAAAATAATAAAAAAAAACTATAAAAATCCTTGGAGGTAAAATGTATCACTTATAAAATTATTTAGTACACATTTTGACTTCTCATAGGTAGATAAATATTATTTCAGAACTGTTTATGAAAGTTGACGACCCAAATTTTTAAAATAGTTATGAGTAATGAATGGATTGGTAAAATAACATATTTACTATTGTTGACCAAATGAAAATTGGTATGGGATAAGGGAAACAAGCTTTATGCTGGTATGAGATATTAATGCATGGTGCAGATTGTTTAACAGGAGAACTTTATTAATAATTTTTAATGAATGTCCAATCTGAACTATTAGATGTGCCATTACAAGAGAGGCAATACACATTATTCTAGAGGAACATTACTGTTCTTTAGTCAGCAAATTAGGATGTATCTCAATCAGATATTTCCAGAGAATTGGAATGGAAAAAGTGAATCTATTTTGCATGCTTGTCTTGAGTCTTTATTTGGCATTATTTAAAAAATTCGTATACCAAACACTACCTAAAGAACATTTTGAAGAATTAAAAATTAGAATTACAGAAGTTTGCCTAACAATTACATCAGTGCTGTTACCGAAAGATTTGAAAATTACAAAATTGCTGAAAATCTTATTTCAATCGTTTTAAGTATAAAGTTTTTATAAATTTTTACTTGCATTACTATTATTATACAATAAAATAATGTTTTACACTTGATCTTTGTCACTAAGCTCTTAATGAATAGCATCACTGGAATTGCCTTAAAAGCTACTACAATCCATAAATATGTGCTCATTTTTTAAAACTACATAATTGATATACCACTTGAGTGCATGTGACAACACACACACACACACACGCTGACCTACATTTAAGCTCCTATCCAAATGAGCATATATTTTAGTGAAAAAAAAGGCTAGTTTAACATTTTTGAAGCAGTACGAGATTCGAACCTGTGACCTCCTGATTAATAGTCACATACAAGCCTGATAATTCACAAAGTCATCACTACAAACGCTCGGGATACTACAAAAATTGAATTTTTATGTTTTGCTTTGACATTATCCAAAACAATATATTAGTGAGAAGCACAACCAAAATCCAACTGCTGGCTGATGCATTTAATTCTAAGTATCAACATTAAATGCATATATTTTTTACATTAATATACATATACTCGATGGGCATGGTGTTGGGCACTAGTGAAATGTAGGTGGGTGCTTCACGTCAGGGGCTCCATCGAAACAAAAATGACAAAGTGCCATATTTACCTGTCAACCTACTGTACCAACGAATAGCTTGAGGTTTAATTCATGGGAGAGAATGAATTTGGGTATGGGTTGAATATGGTAACTCAAACTTTCAGAATAGAACTGGGCGCCACCCCATCTTTAAGCATAAATAAAATTAATTTGATTGAGGGCAGACACAGAAACCCTCTATCAATTAACCCAAGATATATAAATAAATTATCAATAATTTACCACTAATACTTTCTAAATCATTTCAATTACTAACCTACCAGAACTTGTTAGTGTTGACTCAGAAAAGAAAGTCACATAATTAAATTTATATTTGGAGACACTATTTGTACTCCTTCTAAAATACCAAAAGTTATAAATTTTAAATACATTTTCTATAACACAAACTATAGAAGGTAACTTGTAATCTTATTACTGTTCCTTTATTTATGTAATGAGCTTTGCAAAATATTTCATATATCCTTTTCAGATATAAATAAGAGATCAATTCAATTAAATATTTTAATAATACAGTCAATGTTCTTATTTACAAGTTAACAACTAAATTAATCGAATTCACTCTTTGATTCTTATATCAAAGTTTATTTTAAAAATTTACTTCACTTAAAACAATTTCAAAATTATAGCCATATTGATTTGAATAAAAGTCGAAGTATCAGTACTGGTATTTGTTCACATATGTTCACTTTCTCAAAAATGTTTTAACCAAAAAACAAATACTTCATATAGAATTATTGATTTAAAGATTTATAATAACCAATTTATAGTATAAAAGTAACACATGGAAATTATGACTATATAATGTGTTTTTGAACAAATAACGTATGTGTTTTCACATATGACAGTTCGAAATAAATCATCTGCTTGCATTATCTCTAAGTACAAAAAATTCTATTAAAAGTAAGTCCAAAATTTTAACTTTGTAGTTAAATTGCAAAAACAACGATTATAAACAGTTCATTCACTATATTTAAACTATTAATTTTTCATCATCTCTATTTACCAAATTTTAAAAACGCCCACATTAGATTTCAGTTTTATGACTCACTTGAAAGTGCACTTCATAACCCACAAAAGCTTATCTTATCGAAATTCGACAAAGCTACATCGAAGATGAATCAGCACAACTTCTATTATTTATTCCAAGCCAACAACAAATATATCCAACTTTTAATAAATGAGGATTTGTTTTATCTATGCACATTGAACGTAACCAATTTTCAACCTTACGATTAACCACATTAAATTCAAATATTTATAAGTAAGTTAATTTGCTTCTTAACTAAAATAATCATAGTTTTCTCCTAAGAATTATTCTCGTCATTTTCTGCTAATAATAATCCTCTTTATTTGCACTGAAAAGATGCTTAAATAGACACTAAAATTGTTTTTCTGTGGCGGGAAAAAAATGTTACATTTAATGTTTCTTGACAGGTAACAAAATGTCACTTCTTATGATATTTTTTTCCCCGGGAAAAAAGTACTCGTGCAAATAAGTAAGAATACGAAGATATTTAATTTAAATCCGGGTCCACATTAGTAACATTCGGGTGTAACATAACATCGTATCATAACTTCGTGGCGTTCAAAACAACCGATATAAACAACTTGAGTAAGCACTTTTTTGACACCACTTGCAGAATTAAATTGACAGATATTTGATTACTTTAAAGGTTTCCTTAGCAACGCAAATCTAACTGTCCCTGTAAGTACAACAACCTACTTGTTTGAAACTTCAAATTTGACATCGATCGATTTTTTGACTTTAATATATTGTAATACTTTTTTCAATATTAAATCATCGCCTGTCACAGACAAAAATAGTGTATTATACACGGGTTAAAAAGATAACATTTTAACTCTCGGTGTTTTGTCCCTCCGCTTCGCATCGGGAGACAAACACACCTTGAGCCATAATCTAGTACTTCTTTCCCTTGTATAATAAATAACTAATTTTCTATTAACCATTAACGAAAGCAGACAGCTTGTAACCTACTTGATTGCAATACGTATAGATATTTTCCTGTGAATTCAAAAGAATGATTTGTGCTGAACAATGGCTCCTGGCATTTCAATTAAAATTTCAGGAATAAAAATGGTCGAATTAAACGCAATCTGACTGGTATAAACTAGGATACATAATAAATACAGTTCTCTATTATGTATTTAAAACAAAAAAAATGCTACTTTACATACATGTGACTATATTACAATTACTCTAAATTTAGCAACGCCAATAACATTCAATTGTTTAATCAATCAATTCTCTATAAAATAAACATAACAGCACAATAAAAAACTAACAACACAAATGAGGGTAATTTGCTGATTTAAAAAAAACGTGTGCATAACACCTTAAAATCTACCTACAAAAGAAATTACGCAATAGGTCATGGTACAGTCCCATTCCCGTCTTTCTCCATTTCAATGTTCTTGAATTAATTTTTGGAGTGGCCACTACAACTTGAGCTTATGATTCATATTGTTCTTGCATCGAAGTAACACTTAACAATTTAAAAAAAATGATTATCTTTATATCTGGGTTTAGCTGAAAGTAAAATTAATATGTGCTTTCTCGTCCGACATCACTTGCCAAGTCGTCATTCATCAGACCTAACATTTTCTCTTTGTCATCCCTACACAAGTATAAACCACCTCTCGTGGCTGCATTCCTCTGAATGCCCTTTAACCCTGTGTTGTGCTGTACCGTTACAGCCTTCACATGTCTGTGAGCACTTTTATTATATATTTAATGGTGAACCGTTGTGACCAACCTTCTTCAGCCAATAAACCCAGCATGCCTTCAACAAAAATGGCTCCAAATATTGGTATACGTTATAACATCGCTTCTTTGATCAGTGCACATGCGATATCTTTATGCACGTGTCTACATAGGGTATTCAACTTCCACCAACAAAGACTTTGACAGACTTGAACTTTAAATAACACAGAATAATTTTCTAATGAAACTTGAAAGAAATAATCTTTAGGTTCATATGGCCAACAACAAACAAATGCTATAAAGCAGCTACATTTACATACTATTTAATGAAGGAAAAATTCAAAGAATGTAAACTGTAGAGGTATTAACTTTGTCGGAAATTAAATACACTACAAACATACGGTTGAATTTTTGGTAGTATAAACGACTATTGGAATTTTCAAGGGTATAAGTTATCGATGGAAAAGTTTTACGGTGATACGAAGAATACACAAGTCAAAATTTTAGAATTTTACTCAAGGCTCTTCATCTTAGGAAACTGTCACTTTCAGGCCTGATCTTTATTAGTGACTTACAAGGCCAATAAGATGGTGTTGTACTATCATGTGCTATTAACCTTTTGTACATCCTACAGTATTGCAAAACAATGGCAGAATTGATTATTCGAAGTTACTAATAAATAACGCTTCCAAGTTCGTAGCATAGCGAAAACTGAGATATATTAAAAACCTCAAACTAAGTTGTAGCTTATATACTATATTTATCAAAGACATTAATATGTTTCATTATTATTACTGTTGAGCTGTTGAGTTTTCAGATTTAAACCAGTGACGACACCGATTTTGGGGTTGTTGGTTTTTAATCTTATTTGCAAATATGGCGTGACATTATCACTTGAGCTGGTCTAGTATCTTTGAGGTTCTGATTTTAAGTTCGGAAAACGGCAAAGTGACTTCAATATAATCACCCGAATTGTACCAAATGTCTTACCTTTATTAAATTTGGAAAAATATCGAAATGTCATGATCTGGGCTGTACAAGGAAAAAACATTCAACATTCCTAATAGTTTGGCAGATGTCGTGAAGTTGCACATTATTGTAATGTAGGAATATTTGTTTGAGCTGACAGTATTCTTATGATTGTATTTTTTATTTATAAAGTATTTTGCAGTGCTGGTGGAAAATGTCTTCATAATTTAGGAATTAATTCATATGAATACACTATTTTCAGTTGAGAAAGTTGATTTTTCTGCTTACTAAATACTACTGATTTTGTTAGTTCATTTCAATTTTTTGTGAAGATTGAGTTTGAACGTGTTTTATTTTATTTCAATAGGCAGGTATTTGATACCGTCCTGAATTAATTAAAGTAATGATAATCCCACGCTTTCTGGAATATTGAACCTTAATGCTTATTTCTGTAATAAATAAATGTATAAAAATAGAATAGAAAATGTTTGTCACACATTTTACATGTATCTGTGATATTTGTTTCGTACTTTTGGAACGACTATTTTAACTCAATTTTTACAAACTCATAGTTTGAGAATGCAGTGAATTATTAATGATGATAATATTTTTAACTGATGTTTATTTTTGGAAATATTGCGAAATAGATTTTGTAGCAATTTAAGCATAATAATATTGCCTTTGATAATAAAGTTTTACCTCCATGACAAAGCGTACTAATTAATAAGGTTGCAAATTGTTCGATATGTTGTATTATTATTAGTTATACGAAACGTAATATGACATATTGTGCAATATTCTTCAAATATTGGTAACAACTTTGTGAAATTTTTACACATGTTCTATTTGGACCTTCAAACTAATAAGTGACAATCTGTTATTATATTGTTATAAGATGTGAGTTGTTTATAAAAGTTTTTACTAAGGGTCCAGTTTTTAGATGTACATTTGAATAAATGTATGACTAAAAAACTTTTTACATTATGTGATGATACTGGCAGTTTTACTGTAGTTTTGACATTATTAAAATATGATGATAATAATAAAGCGTTAATAATTCTAAATTTTATGGTGTTTTACGTTTTGGGTTGACAAATTTACTATACTTTATAGAAATGCATTATACAGACAAGTGCTAAAATAGCAGGAATCATCGTAAGTTTGTCCATCCAAGTATTAAATGTTATTGATGTGACTGTACCTCACCGTCTGCTGTAATTCCCTCCATTCTGGAAAACCTTCTAGTAAAATTTTGTTCTTTTACATAACATTGCTATTTGAATAACCTAATTTTCCAGATTTTCATGTCAATTAGACATAATTGTCATGGTCATTAATGTGTAAAATCTTCCGAGGTATTGTTTATTATTGCAATAAAATGTACTTAACTTAAATGTATATTTTTATTGGAAATCTGGGATTTGTTTTGGGTAAATATATTTAATGATATGTAAATGGTGCCATAATGTTATAAGTTCAGAGAGATATAAATATTTTATGTGATTATTACCAGATTTCCTACTTTATATTTTATTAAAAATTAATTGTTGTAAGCAAAATAGTCTAATATTTAGAATTACTTTTAAGATAGAGATTTATTTCCCTTCCACTAAATGTTAGTAAAGTTTTTATTTATACTATCTATTTATTTTTTTGTTCTGATGTGCCTCAAACACGTTTAAAAATAAAGTTTTAATAAAATTGGACTGTGATCATTTAATTATCTTTTCTACTTTTGACACTGTGTGCCCTGTGTTGCACAAGTGACCCATTTCGAATGGTTTCATCAATTTGCCTGTATCCATAAATGAACACATTTGTAACCTGTTTTAAACAACGTCATTCTAGCACTCCCAATTCTAATACTTTGCCACTGTAGTTTGATAGTGGTTACCCGTATTAATGCAGTATTATACTGAATTTAGCTTCAATGCATTAAGTCTTTATTTTAGGTAAACAAAAATGTAAGTTTTTTCAGTGACGGGAAAAAATTTGACAATGTTTCTTGACAGGTAACAAAATGTCACTTTTTATGAATTTACTTTTTTCCTCGGGAAAAAAATTAGTACTTTTTCCTGGGTATGTGCAAATAAGTAAGAACACGAAGATATTTAATTTAAAGCCAGGTCCACACTTGTAACATTCGGGTGTAACATGACATTGTATCATAACTTTGTCGCGTTCAAAACAACGCAAGTAAGCAATTTTTGAAAGCACTTGCAGAATTAATTTGACAGATATTTGATACTTTAAAGATTTCCTTAGCAACGCCAGTCTAACTGTTCCTATAAGTACTCTTACATTTAAAAAGTTCATAATTACCAAACCGCAAGCGCGATATATTAGACACCACGGCAGTTGGTAGCGCTAATCTTTATACAGATTTTGGCGAGCCCATCTGTCAATGACGTCACCAATATACAAATTAAATGCACAATTGACGGAAAATATATATTAAATTAGCAAACAATTATGACAATAAGGTACTCACATAAACAGGTCCAGATTTCCACAATGCCAAGCGTCCTTCAAGATGGCTGGACTAGATCTCAGGGCTCCATTCCGGAGTGTTTAAAGATGGTGCTCCGATTCGTTCCCCAGGTCGTGGATTACGGTTCGCCCTAGGCGGCTTACAAATTTATCATCTACCTATGTAGGGAACAGATAAGGAAACATGGTATAAGGGGCGACAAACAGATAAGCAAGGCAAGGATCTACATAAATATAAGATAAAGACACGATACGATACCTGACACGACCACACTTCTTGAAGTCCCAGGCAAAAACAGCCACGTTACCGAGTCCACCGGAAAAAACCTCTCCCACTTTTTCTCCCGGCACTCGTGTCGCGCGATCTGGCGCAAACGCACCCTGACGTGACGGAAATACACGCCAAGTCTTTTGAATTTGTGGCGCGAAATTCCCGCATATCAAGACTAAACTAAAAAATGTTTAGTGCCAATTTGGCACGTAACAGTACAACCACCTACTTGTTTGAAACTTCAAATTTGACATGGATTGATTTTTTGACTTTAATTTATTGTAATATTTTTTCAATATTAAATTGTTTTGCCGGTCACAAAAAAATTGTGTATTATACATGGGTAAAAATGTAAGATTTTAACTCTTGGTGTTTTGTCTCCCCCCGCTTCGCATCGGGAAACAAACACACCTCGAGCTAAAATTTAGTACTTTTTCCTTGTATAATAAATAACTATTAAATGAGAATATTCTGTTATTAACCAAAAATGGTAGTAGAATAATTCTGCTATTAAAGGCAACCACAGACGATTGTGGTTATGAAGATCGCTCTGAGATGACAGCAAAAAGTCATCATGGTAGTAGGAGAGTCTTGCCAAACTTCTGAAGTGGTGACACAAGGAACAAGCATGCGTTGTGCTTCAGAGGCTTCCCAAGAATAATGTGACACACCAACAACAGGAGGCCCGATTATGTACTTGATTAAAATTTATTACATATTAAATAGATGTTAAATCAATTAAATTTTGATTTGTCCGGAAGGGGCAGGGAACCTGTAACAATATAAGAGTATGTCAGATAACTGCAATGGTGCAGGAGTGTGTTCCTATGGATAAATGAGAAAAGAAAATACAAAAATAATAAGGCTTAAATTCTATATTAACAAATCCTGAAAGGTCTGCCCTACTGTTAAAATCGAGGGACGCTAAATAGTCTGTTACTGCAATATTTTTGATGTCATTTCTATGTGGAAGACTTATTCTACATAAAACTCCCTTGCTTTGGGTCCTAAATTGGGTCATAATTAAAGAAACTTCTCAAAATAAAATACAACTATCATTAGGAGCTGGATATGCTTTATACGTCGCTGGCTTTAACTATTTCATAAATAAATAATAATAAAAATCAACTTAAAATTAATCTCTATTAACATAAAAATAATTTTCATATACATACAAATTTTCCTAAATGGTTGTATGATTAAAAACAAAAATTATACGACCTATACATTAATACTAAAAAAGAATGTTTTGACTATTTAAAAAATAAAAAACAGCTAAACAGAAAAACCTACAGTTAGAAAGAATACTTTAAAATAATGAAAAAACTAACTAGTGTCTAAAAACAATTTTTTTCCTAACAATAGAAAAACAATTTCAAAACTTGTGCCAAAAATTTTAACCCTAGTAAAAAAATTAACAAAATCACAAAAATAATTTCATATTTAAAGCGGCCTAAAAACAAAACCGCTTTGAAGCTTAAAAGAATTTACTATAAAATAAAAACTGCCTCTTTTTAAAAATTTTATTAACTGTAAAACGAACCAGTTTGGAATATAAAGAGTACTTCTTTGATTTTCGCAATGCTAATTACAACATAATCACTACACATGTAAGTCAATTTAATTGGGAAATGATGTTAACTGATCTTAAGTTAGATGATGCTGTTAGCTTATTTTATGAGATTCTCTATGAAACCATGGAGTTGTATGTGCCTCTTCGTAGATGGAAAACCTCAAATTTTCCTTGCTGGTACTCACCTGAACTAAAATCTTTAACTTATGAAAAAAAAGGCTCATAAGAAATATAAGCTTACTAATGCTTACAATGATTATTTAATATTTTCTGACTTAAGAAATAGACATAAGGTTATGACTGCTTATTGTTTTAGGACCTATACTAATAAAGTTGAGAATTCAATTTACACTAATGTAAAATCATTTAGGAATTACACTAATAATTTGCGTAGTGATAAGGGCATTCCTAAAACAATGTATTACAATAGTGATGTAGGTTTAAATGGAAAAGAGATTGCTAATTTATTTGCTCGTTACTTTTCGTCTGTTTATGTTGACAGTGATAAGAAGAATTATTTTAGTCATGATATGAATATAAATGCAAATATTAATTTTCCTTGCATCAATCAAGTTGGCGGATATATTTACCAAACTTAACAATCTTGATGTAAGCTCTAGTCTTGGTCCTGATGGTATAGCAGCTATATTCATGAAAAATTGCAGTTGTATTCTCTTCCTTCCATTGTTCATGATCTTTAACTTATCGTTACCTTGTGGCGTTTTTCCTACATGTTGGAAATCTAGTTTATTACTCCCGTGTATAAATCAGGTGATAAGTCAAATATTTCCAATTCCCGACCTATCTCCATCATCAGTTGTATTCCGAAAATTTTTGAAAGTCTTGTAACTGATCAGTTATCATCTGTCTTTAAATGTGCTATTATTGATGAGCAACATGGCTTTGCCGCTGGCCGCTCTACAACTTCAAATCTTTTATTATACGTCCAGTAGATAGCAAATGCTCTTGAACAAGGTTATCAGGTAGATGGTATTTATGGTGATTTTGCAAAAGAATTCGATAGAGTAAATCATGCGATTCTTTTGGCTAAATTGGAGGGTTTGGGAATTGGGGGTGTACTGTTAGAATGGTTGAGTAGCTATTTAAAAGGTCGAAGTCAGGTTGTTAAGATAAAAAATTATTTATCAAAAGAGATTATGGTGAAATCTGGTGTTCCACAAGGATCACACCTTGGACCAATCCTCTTTATACTTTTTATAAATGATGTTAAATCAAATTTCAAGTTTTGTAATTTCTTACTCTTTGCAGATGATATAAAAATTTATATGGCAGTAACCTCCTTAATTGATGTTTTACACCTACAGTCTGATTTAGATAGATTTTATAATTGGTGTTTACAGAATGATTTAAAACTCAAGCTAAAAAAGTGTTATTGCGTTAAGTTTTTTAAAATAAAAAATCTTATTATGATTGCTTATAATATCAGTGGTAGTGTACTTGAGATCTTAACTGAAGTTAGAGATTTGGATGTCATCATTGATACAAATTTGTCTTTTATACCTCACATTATGGGTGTCACGGCTAAAGCTAATCGAATGTTAGGATTTATCAAAAGAAACTCCAAGGAATTTTTCGACATAAATTCAATTAAGTTACTTTATATATCATTAGTAAGATCTCACTTAGAGTACGCTTCCCCAGTCTGGAACCCAAACTATAATTGTCATATAAATGCAATTGAAAGTGTTCAAAACAAATTCTTAAGTTATGCTGCTTATAAATTGGGTCTTTCTACAAATGAATTCATTCACGTGAGAGTGTCATCATTGATAAATTTACGTTCATTGTCTGATAGAAGATCCGTTAAAGATATGTATTATGTTTACAAAATTTTGAACAGCTTCATTAATTGTCCACAATTGTTGCAAATAATTAATATTTATGTCTCTCCTCGTACATTCCGTGACCATCAACTTCTTTATATTCCGTTTCATGGGAACAATTATGGATATTTTTCTCCATTGGCTAGAATGTGCGGTTGATAAATAAATATCACAGGCAATTTGATATTTTTAATGTTTTAATGGAATCTTTTAAGAATGCAGTCAATAACATTATATTTAAATAAATTAATATAGTTACTTGTAAAAACATTTAATGCAGAATTGTTAATTTCTGTGACTGGGTGATGTGTAAATGTGCAATGAGTTGTATTCCAAACTGGGACATTGTGGTGTGGTGGGGTCAAGTGTGTTGTATTGTTTTGTAAAGCTTGTAGTTATTTGTATTGCTATATTGATATTTTGTGTTCTTTTCCTTATTGTTCACTGTGTACCATATATAATATAAATTGAATGTAAAATGGTGATTGCCGTAAATAAATAAAGAAACTGTTCGCGTTCATGGAAACATGGCTTAGTGATAATGTGTCTGATAGTGAACTTTATCCAGAGTCATTCCAAATGTATCGTTCGGATCATAATGTTATCACCCATACCAAACGAGGAGATGGGATGCTAATTGCCGCTAGAAACTACCTTAATACGTGCAGAATTAAATTTGACTCAACTCTTATGAGTCATCTACCTATAGATTCATTGGGTATTAAAGTAAAAGTAACTTCACTTCGTAAACACTTAAACATGTTGTAATATAAAACACCTCTATAATGTAGGCTTTAATAAACTCAAAATTCAACTAATAATAGTATGACATAACTTTCTGACAAGTAACAACAACGCCAACTATAAAGTAAATTAATTACACAAATTTATATAACAATCTTCCTCGCTCAGTATCTGTTATAATCTTGCAAATAGGCAGGAGGTCTCCGCTCCCTTAGGGGCCGATTCATATGAGAGCCTAATTTTGAAACCGGTTCGTTAACATCCTTTGACTCTGAGTTATTAGAGACTCTCAAATATGTATCATTTTCTTTGGGATCACAAATGATATTTTCAAAGTGATTACAACTAGGAATTACGATATTCTCGGGCCGGCAGATAGAGTTGGGGACCACAGAATTTGATTGTTCGTTTGAAATACTGGTAAAACTGGGTGGATTATCTTGTTCATTTGAATTACTTCCGGATTTACTTTGTTCGTGTATGTGAGGATCACCTCTAGGTGTTGGCGAGTTGATACAGTTACCTCACAACCATTGGATTTTCGGATATGGCTGTAGTCTGGATTAGCTTCCATCAGGTACACTTCTTCGACTAAAGGCTCGTATTTGTTCTGCCTGCAATGATTTTTGAAGAAAACAGGGTCTGGAGTACTTAGCCATGTAGGAATAGAAGTACCGTTAGCGGACTTTCTTGAATGGTTGAACATTCGTTCATGAGGAGAACAGTTTGTCACAGTACACAGTAATGATCTTATAGAATGTAATGCATCTGTAAGTACATGTTGCCACAAATTAATTTTCATATTCTGAGATCTTAGGATTAAGAGTACAGTTTTCCAAATTACTCCATTGTATTGCTCACATCGTCCATTCCCTTGTGGATTATACGGGGTAGTGCGGCTTGTAGCTATTCCTTGGCTTGTTAGAAAGCTTCTTACTTCTTCTGACATGAAACAACTACCCCTATCAGTATGTATATAGGATGGAGATCCAAAGACAGCAAAAAGTTGCTTCAAGCAGTTAATCACTGTTGATGCAGTCATATCTGAACATGGAAAAGCTCAGGGAAATCTTGAATATTCATCTATAACTGTTAAAATGTAACGATTTTGATTGGTTGATGGTAGAGGTCCTTTAAAATCTAGATTTAGTCTCTCTAATGGTGCTGTTGCTTTTAATAGTTCCTTGATGTTTATAAAACCTTGGTTTTATCTCCGCACATACAGGACAAGCAGATACAATTTTTTTCACAACATCCAAAGAGTAAGGAAGGTTTTTGCAACGTACCCAGTGGTAGAATCTTGTAATGCCAGGATGACACAAGGAATTATGTAGATTATAAAGATTTGTATCAGAAGTAGAATGCTGTATAGCAGCAGAAATTCTTGAAAGTGTATCGGCCACAATATTCTGACATCCAGGTCTATAAATGATGTCATATTTATAACAGGACAATTCTAATCACCACCACCTTATTTTCTCATTTTTAACCTTTGAAGATGAGGCATTGTTTTCAAACATAAAAGCTACAGATCATTGATCTGTAATTAGTCGGAAATGCCTTCCGATTAAAAATTGCCTCCACTTTCGAATAGCTTCAACAATAGCATATGCCTCTTTTTCAACTGAGGAGTGGTGCTGTTCTGATTTTGATAGAGTTCTTGAGAAAAAGGCTACTGGTTTTCCTGACTGAGTTAACTGAGCAGCGATAGCGTATTCTGAAGCATCGGTGAATATACTTTCGTCATCAATTGCTGTAACAGCGGCATTTAAAATATCTGCTTTTAAGTTTTTAAAAGCCTCAATTTGATCTTTATTCATTGGGAAATGTTTAACTGCTATCAAATGATGAATTTTATCGAAAAATTTGTATATACATTTTGAATAGTGAGCAAACAATCCTTGAACTCGTTTCAGTGATGTCATATCAGTTGGTAAAGGCAAATTGACAAGGGGACGAAGTCTATCCAAATCAGATTTTATAATTTTATTTTCAATGGCGTATCTAAGAATGTTAATTTTAGTCATAGAAAATTTACATTTTTCACTGTTCAGAGTAAGCTTATATTTTTAAGCAATTTTTAAAAAATTTTGTAAATTTTTGTCGTGTTGTTCTTTACTTTTCCCACATATGGTAATATCATCTAAAAAGGCAAAGGTATCTTGTAAGTTTTCGTTTTGAATTATTTTATTGATATTTCGTTGGAAACAAGCAACTCCATTTGTCACTCCAAATGGAATTCTTGTAAATTGCTAGAGATTGCCATTAGCTTCGAATGCAGTATAAATTTTTTCATGGTCTAAGATGGGTATCTGGCGATAGGCGCTTTGTAAATCAATGGAGCTAAAATATTCATTTTGCGAGATCTGCTTTACTAAATTTTCGATATTTGGCAGGGGGTAAGCATCTAGCAAAGTAAATTTCTTAATTGTTGAAGAATAGTCGACTACCATTCTTTTCTTATGATTCTCACTACTAACAACAAGCACTTGTGCCCTCCATGGCGAGTTGCTTGGTTCTATTATCTTTTTTTTCAGAAGTCTAGTTATTTCTTTTTCAATAAATTCTAAATTGGCCAGACAGTAATTACGGGACTTTGTAGCAATTGGTTTGCAATCATCAGATAGGTGTACAAATAACGGATAAGGGTCAACTTTGGCTATTGTCAATTTGCATATAGAGAGAAATGGTCTACCTCCACCAAAAATAAATTCTACTCCAAAATGTTGCTTTAAAAGATTGTGCCCAATAATAACATCGGAACAGAGCTCTTCCAGAACATAAAGCTTGACATTTTGATAATAATTATTAAATATCTTTAAGTTTACGACGCAATATCAATGGACTAATGAACTTAAGGTTGAGGATGCCATTGTGATGTTTAGATTAGTTGGAAGTACTTTAATCAGATTTCTGTTCACAGTTTTTGCCGATATATAACTGTCTGAACTACCAGTATCAACTAATGCTTCTACATTGCATCCATTTACTTCTATTTGTAGAATCGCTTTTGATAGGGAGGCAAGGGATGAAGCCGATATCATATTGAGAATGGCAGCAGAAGTATTGCTGTTATAAGCACTTTTCTGAAGCTTTGATCTGCATACTTTCATAAAATGGCCTTTCTTGCCACAAGAATAGCATAAAGACTCTTTAGCAGCGCATTTGTTTCTAGAATGTCGGTTTTTGCCGCAAAAATAACATTTGGAATTAGCAACGGCAATAGTAGAACTGCCTTCAGCTTGTGTATTTTGTAAAGCACTTGGCGTTAGTTTTTCTACTTGATTATTGCTTAAGGTTGCCGCATTCGCATAGGAATTAAACTGGTTAGAGTAAGACTCTGAGTGTTGTTGAGCAATTTCCAAAGCTCGAGCACTATCTTATGCCTTGCTTAGACTTAAAGTGTTATTTTCTAAAAGTCTCTGTCTTATAAGTGCAGAATTAAGCCCTGCTATGAATGAATCACTGATAAAATCATCTCTGTTCTGATCTGCAGTTACAGCAGTGAAATTGCAATCCTTACTCATCTGCTTTAAAATCTGAATATACTGATCAATTGATTCGCCAGCTTGTTGTTTTCTAGTAGACAAAGAGTATCTTGCAAAAATTTCATTCAGCGGTTTTACATATTTTCTAAAATTATTATCGCATCTTCGTATTTAGTACATTCACTTATGTATTCAAATACAGCTGGACTGACACAATTTATTAGGATATTAAGCTTTTCTTCTGTCAATGCAATTTCATTTGCTTTCAGAAAATTGTCAAAGGTTTTTTCCAATGCTTCCAAAGATGCGCAGCAGAACTAACATAGATTCTATATCTATTCGATTTTGCTTGAGAAGCTTATCCATAATGAGTTTATTAAATTGTAATATAAAACACCTCTATAATGTAGGCTTTAATAAACTCAAAATTCAACTAATACTGGTATGACATAACTTTCTGACAAGTAACAACAACGCCAACTATAAAGTAAATTAATTACACAAATTTATACAACACATGTTTTATATACATTCCTCCCAACTTATCATCTGCCGATTAGCATTCATTGTTTGTTGCACTAATCTCACTCGCATGTAATTAAGGCCCAGAAATTTTATTTATTGGGGATTTCAATATACCCCGGTTTATGTATAAATCTATCTCTACTACTCAAACCTTAATCCACTTGGATTCCTTTTACAATTTTTATTGCCTATGTCAATATAATGAAATCTTGAACTACCATGCTCATTTATTGGACTTTGTCTTAAGTACAGTTCATTACACTGTTTCCAAAGCCAACTGTCCTTTACTAACAGAGGATAAACATCATCCATCTTACACAATAATACCCTCTGTTTATATGGAACTCCAAGCATCTTTCAACATTTCCAGTACACAGACCTATAACTTTAAAAAAGCCAATCTGCAACAACTATATGCTGAGTTTTCTGTAATGCAACTTGATGATCTATACCAGTTCACAAATATTGATGCAGCATGTGCACATTTCAACTCACGACTGTATGAAGTATTCGAGTACTGTATTCCTAAAACATCTCCTACTAACGATGCTTATCCTCCATGGTTTTTGGCAAATGTTATCAAAATGGTCAAACATAAATATTCACTGTGGAAACAATATAAGAAATCCCTTAATCCAACAATCTATGATCAGTATAAATTACTTAGAGCCAATATTAAACGTGCAATCACTAAGGATCACCGATCCTTTATATTTAATATCGAAAGCTAATATTAAAAAGCACCCCAAAAAGTTTTGGTCATATTTGTCTCATAAACGTAGCCTTTAGCTAATCAAGTTATTATGAACAGCAATGATAACACGTATATTGAAGGACATGATATACCAAACGCTTTCGCCGAGTTCTTTTATAATACCTGTGCTATTGACCCTGAACACGCTACACCTAACATGCCGCATTCTCTACATTATTTCATTTCAATCACTATTGAACACATTACTCAAAAGGATATTCTTCATTCAGTTAAAAGCTTAAAGTCTAATATGACTATGGGTCCGGATTATATGGCTGCTTTTCTTATTCACGATTGCATTGATATACTTATTTCTTCGTTCTTTATCTTTTCTATTTAGTCTCGTCCTAAAATCCAAAGCACAAAAGCGGAGATAGAGCTGATATCAATAATTATCGACAGATTGCCATAATATGCAACTTTTGTAAAATTTTAGAAATCATACTTCATTCATATATATTTGACCAGATCAAAAACAGATTAGACATTAATCGACATGGCTTTATAAAGGATAGGTCTACTATAACTAATATATTCCGTATCACTCAGTTTGTAGCTGATACCATTGACCACCTCTCCCAAGTTGATATTATATATACGAACTTTTCAAAGGCTTTTGATCGGGTATCTTACAGTATTCTGCATTATAAACTTGACATGATTGGTTTTTCAAACGATTTGATAAAATAGAAGGTAATGATTGTTGGTCTTCGTCCCAGCGTACTTTTTCGTCAAATTCAATTACGTTAGTATCAACCGAAACTGAACCGTAATAACTACCATCAATTGGCGTGTATCTTCCAAAAACAAGGAATGAGAGAGTGAATTGGGTTGTTTCGTATTTAGATGTACGCAAAGCTTGAGCGATTTTAAAGATATTTTCATCCCACCTAGTGTGGTCTGAATCGATATATGAAGAGATAGCAATGATTAAGACTCTATTTACTCTTTCGGTAGGGTTTACCTGTGGATGGTATTTGGCGTTAAACCAAATTTTTTGTACTTTATAACTTGTAACGAAATTTTGAAAATCTTTTGAGATAAATTGCGCCCCATTATCACAGAGAATAATTTGAGAGGCACCAAAGATAAGAAATACATTTTGTTCTAGAAATTTAATTATAGCGGAAGATGTGGCTTTAGTTAATGGTTGTACAATAACGAATTTAGAAAACCAGTCAGTGACGACTAAAAGATATTGGTTACCTTTTTCTGATCGAAGGAAAGGTCCTAATAAGTTAAATGATATTAATTGATAGAGATAAGATACATGTTTGAAATTACCCATCATATCAGAACGAGCTCCTTGAAAACTCTTTTGAGCCTCGCAAATTTTACAGTTTCTAATATAGCAGCAGACAGATTGTTTTAATGTGGGCCAATAATATAATTCAGATATTTTAGCTAAGGTTTTGTAATGCCAAGGTGAGCAGCTGTAGAGTCGTCGTGACACAATTTAAGAACTTCACTGCGGTTAGCGGTAGGAACTACCAGTTTCCATTCAGGGATGTTAGAGATTTTGTGAGATAAAAATGATTCAAATTTATATAATCTATTATTCTTCACACGAAAGGTGGAAAATTTATCGGGATTTTCAGAAACTTTCTTTATCATATTAAGATACCAGGCATCAGGAATGAAATCTGGTAGGTTAAGAGAAGCGACATCACGAGATAAGGCATCAGACACAATATTTAATTTACCAGGTCTATGCCGAACATCAAAGATAAATTGAGAGATACGTATATTCTATCTTGCCAATTGACCTGCGGGTTGTTTTAAGTTATTTAACCATGTGAGAGCTGCACAATCAGTAATTACTGTAAAATGTGTACCTTCAACATATCCTTTAAATTTTTCAATGTCAAAGATAACCCCTAATAATTCACATTCAGTACCGAATATTTTTGTTCAGCAGAAGTTAAAGCACGACTAGCATAAGCGATAGGGGTGTTTTAGTCCATTGTTTACTTGGAACAACATCGCGCCTAGACCAGTAAGTGAGGCATTGGTTTGAATATAAAACCTTTCGTCAACATTGGGCAAAATTAAGATAGGTGCGAAAGTGATTAACGTTTTGATTTGTTCAAAAGCCTGCTGAGCTTCTAAATTCCATTCAACAGATTGACTTTTCTTTTTATTTTTAATTAGGGCAGTAGATATAGTTGAGAGATTAGGTAGAAAAATGCGATAATAACTAATCATTCCTATTAAACATTTAATTTCGGTAACAGTCTTTGATGTTTTAAATTTAGTAATGGCGTCAACTTTAACAGGATCTGTCCGAAGACCAGTTCCATCGATAATAAAACCAAGAAATGTAAGAGAGGAACAGCAAAATTGACACGTCTCCCAATTTATTTTAAAACCTGCTACGTTTAGGCGTTCAGCGACTTTATTGAGTGTAGCGATATGTTCTTCAAAAGAACTTGAAATGATCAAAATGTCGTCTAAAAATACAAAGGCACGTTCTTGGCGTAAGATAGGACCAAACGTTTGATTCATAGTACGCTGTTAAGTCTGTTGCGCATTGCAGAAACCAAACGGCAAGAAATTATATTCGAACAAGCCCCGACCTGGAACACAAAAAGCAGTCTGATAAAAAGCTTGTCTAAGATCGATAGATGAGATAAATTTAGCATTGCGGAGCCGACTCGGGATAGAATCATTACGAGGTAAGGGATAGGCATCGGCCACAGTTACAGAGTTTTATTCCGTCAAAATAAACACGTCATTCATTATTCTTCTTACGAATCAATAACACGGGAGACATCCATGGCGAATTTGAAGGAGAGATAACACCGGATTCAAGCATTCTGTCTATTTCGGAATGTAAATGTTTTTGTAATGCAGGCAATAACAGATATTGACGTTGCTTAAAAGGAACAGCATCACCTGTAGAAATACTATGGGTTGCGGTAGTAACACAACCAAGTGCAGAAGTATTTAATTTACGAAATTTGTCAATTATAGAGTTAAGGATTTCATTCTGGGAATCGGTAAGATAAATTTTATTAGATATACCAGCTAACGCACAAGATTTTGTTTTAAGGGAAGCTTGCCAAGAGAAATCTTGAAAATATAGAGATAAATTAAAAAGTTGGCAAAAGTCAATGCCAAGTAAAAATGGATAAGCTAGTGTAGGCACAATTAAAAATGGAACATCTCGTTCAAGTGACTCCATACGAATTTTTAATTTGAGAGAACCAGTTACATATATTTTATTATCGTCAGCTAGATCGATAGAGGTTTTTTCTGAAATAACCTGAAATTTAATGTTTTGTTCAGATAATTGCTTTAAGCCTTCATAATTTAAAAGAGAACATGACAAACCCGTGCCCAATAAAGCGATTACATTTAGAGAGCCAATAGACATAGGTAAATGCGGGCAATTATCGAGAGGTTTTTTTAACAAGTTGTAAGGCATTACATTTGATTTTCCAATGCTCCACCCGAAGGTACTACATTGGCCAGGAAGCGAGTTTTTTTTTTACCTGGAAAATTTGGAATTTTGCCGAACCCTTGTTGTTCCAAGTAAGGTAGGGATTTTTAACGTGCGTAACAACACTCACACACGGGACCTCCATTTTACCTCTCATCCGAACGAGGGTGTATTTTTGTGAAAAATCCTCGCCTAACATTTTTCAAGCGGACCGTGTCGGGATTCAAACCCGGGACCTTGGGCGTAGTAGTCACACACATACCACTACGCCACGGGGCCGCCTAAGTTGTAAGGCATTACATGTGATTTTCCAATGCTCCACCCGAAGGTACTACATTGGCCAGGAAGCGAGTTTTTTTTTTACCTGGAAAATTTTGAATTTTGCCGAACCCTTGTTGTTCCAAGCAAGGTAGGGATTTTTAACGTGCGTAACAACACTCACACACGGGACATCCATTTTACCTCTCATCCGAACGAGGGTGTATTTTTGTGAAAAATGCTCGCCTAACATTTTTCAAGCGGACCGTGTCGGGATTCAAACCCGGGACCTTGGGCGTAGTAGTCACACACATACCACTACGCCACGGGGCCGCCTAAATTGTAAGGCATTACATTTGATTTTCCAATGCTCCACCCGAAGGTACTACATTGGCCAGGAAGCGAGTTTTTTTTTTTACCTGGAAAATTTTGAATTTTGCTGAACCCTTGCTGTTCCAAGCAAGGTAGGGATCTTTAACGTGCGTGACAACACTCACACACGGGACCTCCATTTTACCTCTCATCCGAACGAGGGTGTATTTTTGTGAAAAATGCTCGCCTAACATTTTTCAAGCGGACCGTGTCGGGATTCAAACCCGGGACCTTGGGCGTAGTAGTCACACACATACCACTACGCCACGGAGCCGCCCAAAAAGTTGTAAGGCAGCAGACTTTTTATGGTAAAAGGAATGAACTGTTTCTAACCAATTAGACTATTCGGTAAGACTCGAACGACTTATTTCAGATAGAGGAGGCAAGTTATTCTTTGAATTGAAGGTAACGGTATTATTATTATTACTAGATACGTTAAATAAAGGTTTAACATTGGGGTAATTTTATGCTTCAATTCTATTGACGTCTGGGTGTGTTGAGTTGTTCTTGTTGAGGACGATTTTGGTACCTTGAGATATTCACGTCCCGAGTAGGAATATCTCTGACAAAGTTTTCCGATAAAGTAGGGTTATATTTTATACATTTGGATTTATAGGTATTGTTTCGACCACATCCATAGCAAAAAGTTTTTTTGGATATGTGAAAACATTATAAGTATGTCCGCTTTTCTTACAATTCCAGCAGGTAACTGAGTTTGTTAATTGAGAAACAGGGAGATTAATGGTAGATACTTTACGAGAAGGTTCTGATTGACATGCTAAGTCAGGTTCTAATAAGCCAGATTGTTTTGTTGGTGGTGGACGATATTTATCTATACGTAACTTTACTTCTTGAAGAGTGCGGCATAAATCTTTAAATTGAGATAAAAAAGAGATATGTTGTAAAGCTAAGTGTTCAGAGAAATATGAATTTAGGTTTTGTAGAATTGGTTTATAATTTCGATTTCGGGTGGTTTTTTTTATCTAATCTGCCATATAAAGCTTTAATTGAGGTAATAAAAGAGATTACGTTTTCGTTAGCCCCTATGGGTACGATTTTTTAATTCATTCCAGAGATCAGTTATATAGCCATGAGGTAAAAAGTCGCGTTTTAAGCTAGTAACTAATTCTTTCCAGGTGGAAATCTGGTTTTGTATATTTATATACCAAATCAAAGCTAAGCCATAAAATAATTCCCCTGCTAAGACAAATAAATCTTGATCTGTACAGTTACGCGAGATCTTAAAATCATTTACGCGGTCCAGAAATGACATTAACGAAATTTGGGAATCAAAACCCGAGAAAGAAATACCCCATTTATAAACTGGTATAGACTTCGGGAACAAGGTAGCAGGTTGCAAAATTGGGAGAGGAAAGGCAGAAAGTAAATTTACATCTGAATCCAAGTTAAGTTTTTCGAGAATGATTTCTTCAATTAAGAGAACGTCAGATAAGAAAGTTTGCCTCGTTTCATTAGCCTGTTCATCCCTAAGTAATGATAACAAGTCTAAACATTGCTTTAAATGTATTATACGAGATTTGATACGTTTTAATTCTAAATCTGTAACTACTGGATTTGTTTTATGAACTATATTATTAATATCGTCTAGAGATCGTTTGATCTCAAAGGCATTTTATGATAGATTTGAAGTTAATGTACGAGAAATTAATTGTCCATCAGCTTCCTGTGCTAATACGACCTTTAATTGCAAACGTCTGTCGTTTTGGTTCGACGCAGGTTGGATACCACGGGACTCAAGTTCAAAAATGGTTTCAAAGAACTTAAGGTATAATGAATTCACCGTGCTACTATATTTTAGGAAGTAGATATACTAAGATAAGATTAAGGCAAATAGACGATAGTAGTTTTTAAGAAAATAATTTTTAAAAAAAAAAAGGAATCCGTAAAAACTAGTTAATTATTTAAGTTGGGTTTACTAAATACCAGTTACAGATATAGTAGTTGTATTGAAATTTAGAACAGAAAACAAGTTTTAACAATCTAAAGAATTTCAAGTTAAAGATGAGTATTTAACCAAACTTAATGTGGTTTTATAGCATTTTTAACATATGGAATAACAAATAAAGCTCTTACAGTGATAAATTATCTATGAATAACAATACTTATGGGATAAATTATTTATATCCACAGTAACATATTTAAGTTTAATCCAAATTGAGGTTAGATGGTGACTATCAAACACATTTCAAATATAAATACACTGTTTTTGTAAGGAAAATTTAAATAACACTGTTTTGTAAAAGAAATCCAAATTACACTAGGTTTAAAATTGCATGGTCAAGTAGAAAGTAAACAACCAACTATTCAAAATGACAGTTTCAACAAGTTGCATTGACATAAAGCCTCCTTCCAATGTTACCACCACATAAAATAAAAAATAACTAAAAATAAGTAAATTTGGTGTTACTAAATTGCATTTTTTTAAAATCCACTAGAAATTAAACTTATTTAATTATCGATTTTGAATGAACAAACCAAATTTTCTAAAAAAAATATAAACATTTTCAAAGCTAATATCTTACAAGTTACAATAAAAGTTACCAACGGATTTTAGTTTCAACATACACGTATATAGACGCCATTGTTATAGTTTTGCGCGGCATTGTTATACTTACACGCGCGGCATAATTCCTGCCATTTTGTAACCTATACCAACCACGCTTTAAGAGTGATGCAACCGCTTTATCCGTCAAATTTGCAAGCACAATTTAAATAAAATCAAATTACTCACGTGGTGGCATCTCGGAACTTAATCTCAGGGTACAACGGTGATTTGTAGGTTGGGTTGCGTTACGCCATATTCAATTCAAATTTCTATCCGCCCTTCCTTCTATTGCACTCGTAGGGGAATGAAAGGAATTAAGGTACCAGGTACAATAAAAGGTAAGATACAGGAAACCTACATACCTAAAAAGAAAAACACACACAACACCAAGATAGTTGTTGCTTCGTCGAGAGCTCGTCGCTTAGTCCCCTTTAGACACTCACGCACTCCACCATTCACTCTGCGCAGGCACGACGGTCCGCGACGACGGAAGTTAACATTTTTAAGTTAGCGGGAATTAATTTATAAATTATATAAATATCTATTTTGTGACGTCATAGACGGGACTACGGTGAACGTCTCCTAATGACAATTGTGACGTCAGAAAAATGACGGATGACAAAATGTGTTAGTGTAACAGGTATGACGTCAGAGGGAGTGGATGTGGCTGCATGATGTCAGAGGGTGTAGGTGTTGCTACGTGACGTGAAAAGAAGTGGGCGAGACTGCATGACGTCAGAGGGAATAGGGGTGACGTTAGAGCGGGTTTTTGTGACGACCTCATGGGGGGGGGAGCGGTGCCTCATGCCTGAACCCGTACAAATAATCTACTTATATTATTAAGAAATTAATACTTGTGAAGACTTGTGGCAGCAAATAATTAATTCTGCTAATTTCATTAACAATCAGCCGAACATTTTTTTAAGTTAAAGTTCATTTACCAAAAGATAGACAAATGTATTGAAGTAAATAGGGTTCACAATCAACATCTGTCATAATTTTTAATATTTTTTTATATTCAGTGTTTTCGTACCTATTGCAATTGTTTGGTGAAAAGTTGTTACTGCTTTCATATTCATATTCAACTTTCAATATCTCTATAAATAATGGCTTTAGGGTTATGAAGCAAGAGCACCTTATTTACGTAGAAAGTATCGACGGATTGAAAACTATACTGAAATGACAATTCCACCAGTGGCGCAGAATTTAGAGAGGGGAAACTGTCTTCATCCATGCCGTACACCTCTGGTGATAACCAACCGGAAACTTTTAACATATTTTAATATGTTGTAAAGTAGCTTAGTATTCCACAAAGTTTGATAAAAAAAATTTTAAATAGTTTTGCAGCAATAAGCAAAAAATGTTTTATAACCTTTTTATAAAACACCCTGTAAATCTTTTACTAAAGTGTTTTGGTTTAAATCTTCGTATTTTGTACTCAGGATTCTCTAGTTAAAGTATGAGTGACCATTATTAAGAATCCCAGGACCTCATTTCCTCCAGAATCCCTCATTTCCTCACTCATCTGGACCAAATAGCTTTCTTCGACTAACCATTTTTCATCTTTCGAGATAGCATCTTTTGAGATAAATATATCTCGCATTTTCATCTTAGCATCCTCATTTCCTTCCACATCTGGACCAAATAGTTTTCTTCGACTATCCATTTTTTCATCTTTCGAGATAAACCTATATTGTTTGGTATCAATTAATATTAGAATTTTTCCAGCTACCCGAATCTTTAGGAATTTTTTAGATAGCGCCATCCCCCAGGGAGCTAACTTAATTTTAAGAATTTTTACCAGCAGCGTTTTTTAACCATACGCATAAATTTTTTATACATGCGGCACATCAAATTAGTCTAGAATTTTACGTAGAATCCGAATCTGCAAACAGATTTGCAATAGGACCACCCCTTACAAAGTTATACCCCTTTAAAGTAAGACATATGCTTTAACCAAACACTTAGAGGTATTAACACAAAGAAATTAAGCACACAAAAGTTTAATAATTTATTTTATGCTATTTACAGTTTAATAAACTAATAGCATACAATTGTTACAAAGTATAACATTATTTTCTTCGTTTAACCAAATCCAAGCAGTTGAAAGTAACCTGTAACAAAAATAGAAATTAATGTGTTGTTTAAAAGACCTATAACAAAAAAGAGATTAATGTGCTGTTTAAAAAGAGAGGAAACGTGTTTTGGTCAACAAGACATATTGTCATTAATCTAACAATATGAGAATAATGTAAAAACATTCCAATGTAATGTGTTTTTAATATGTAAATGGGAAGGTCAAGTTTAACGTAATCATCGCCCGAATTACGTGTGAAAGTGGTGTATAATTTCTTTTTAAAAGTGTATATTTTTTCCAAACAAATACGTTAATTACATGAGGAAAGTACGCTGAATGCAAGTCAATTAATAGCAATTTAAATACTGCTTACTGACCTACCTTAATTGTTTGTACAAGGAAACACAATAACATATATACAAATATAGCAGCTATCTTATATGTGTATGTCCCATGCGTAGGTTGCTGTACTATTAGGAATGATGTACCTTTTGCCGTCCTCGCCCGACAAACTAATTTAATTAAGTAATTGGGTATAAAGTTGGTGTTTACATGGTTTCGTTTAAGACCTCGTACATATTTTCCAGATTACTAGAAAATGTTATAACCATATTTTTTGTGTTAAAGGATTTCACATCGGTAGTCTCTTCCCCCATTTTGGTGTAAACGCCGTAGAGTTCGCAATTGATTTTTATTGCTGTGTGTTGTATTCTTTTTTCATTAATTAATCGAACAAATCGCTCTTTCTACTTACAAAGAAAGTCGGACACTCCATCGTCGACATTGGCGTTCTTTATGCTATAGCTAGCGATACGGTTGTTAAACGCTGTGCTAACCATTTCTATGCCATCTTCGCCAGTAGGTAGTCTTTCCATTTCGAAATCGCATACTTTACACATAATTCGTGGTTGTTTTGTACAAGACCCTTTAACAGCTGGCGGAGCTGAACGTTTACGGCTTGATATACCATGCTGTTTTTTCTTGTGTCGCTGTAAGCTGTCCATTCTTGTAAAAGCGATACCGCAAGGCATACAGTTTAAGTATTTTGTTGCAGACGGATGTATAAGCTTAACCCTGGACGATGTTACAGCACAACCTTTGTTCTGGTGCCATTTGAGAGCATTTTTCCAGGTATAGGAAGCTCCGCAAGAGTTGCATTTAAAAACGTTTGCAGGTACCATTTTAGTACAAAACAAAATCCGCAATATAGGACTTTGGTTAAACTTATAAGCGAACTAACTTGCAACTAAAAAGCTTACTCTAGCGTACCTGATTTATGTACCCTATAAAATGCAAATCGAAGGTTTCCGAAGACAGCCGAACGAAGTTGAGGATTCAGCGAAGAATTAAATGACGTCATCTTTTGCCAATTCTTACCACTCGTCCAGTACATTTAACACCAATGCGTGCACCCGGTTTGCATCGTCCATGCTGCGAATGCCGTTAGTAGAAACATCGGAAACGTCTTCCATGTTATACGGATCGGAAATCATATCGCGTGCATATTAAAAATCCAAAAGGGTTGTAGCACACGCACACAAATTGGTTGCAACTCGTGCGGTAGAAGATGCAGTGCTACTATAAACAAAAGCTTAATAAAAGGAAACATTGATAGGTTAGGTCAGCGCGACGACGCTGACCGAACCTATCAATTTTTCCTTTTATCTAACCTAAGTCCACACAAGTCCAACTAACCTAACCTAACTCCAAACAACACTAGCTAACCTAAGACAATTTCACCCTAACATGACATCCTACATATATCCGACATATCCGGACTTATGTCGATGCGCACCCCTGCCCAGTTCGACCTAAGTGGGATAACAAAACTGTTCCTAAACAAGAGAATGTATGCGATATGGCGGTGTTCAACATATTCAGGTATTTTCGGCAATATTGGCCCCCACTCTGTAGGGTACATAAGGACAATTTTCGTATTCAATTTAGTATTCGACAGTAGCTAGAACGGTAAACATGAGCGTCTCCAAGGTGATTAACGTTCCTCAACTTCTTGGGAATAAAGTGAAACCAACAAATGAGCGATTTGGATTGTGGCTGTTGGCAGAAAATATGTGTAACAATAATCTGGTGACAGATATTGGTAATATTTGTTATGTCGAAGGCGAACAGATGCTGGCTGGTGGACTACACATACCAATTACAGAACCATTTTGTGACAATATAATGTTGGTTAAAATTTGCGACCTTTCTGACGCCGAGCAAACATCTGCAAACAAAAGAATGTTTATCCTAAAAAAAGAAATTTGTGGAGCATTTAACAGCCATTTACGAAGAAAGTTCGACCGATTTGTTTCCACTAGGCATGGTGTTAAAGCTAAGCTCCGTTTTCTCTGGAAAGCACTAACAAGATGGGCCAGGGAGTTAAAGAAATTATCGGAAAAGAAGACCTCGAAAGCATTAATTAAAAATTCCAAAATTCTATATGTGTTCCGTACAAAGTGGAACTAGCAGATGTTAAGTTGGAAACTTTATTGGAGGAACTACCAGATATATTAGACGAACTCAAAAAAGATTATTACTATCTTTTTGACATGGATGTAACCCAAGATTTTGCTGGCATAATATTTAGCAAAATGGAGATGTGTAATTATTTAACTACAAAGCATAGCTATTGCTATAAGGGAGAATACGAAGACAAGTGTAATATTATAGTTGACAACGATAAAACTGCGGGAGTTGATTGTTTAACAAGGCTAACAACCAATGCAAGAATTAAGATATACAACAAATTTGTGTGTCAGATAACAAGTCCTGGTTTAATAAAAAACTTGGCAATCATATACTAGATTTTTTACGTTGCCCAGATGTACGTTTAAGGGAAACTTTTGCATCTACTTTGGCCAAAGAACATGGTATTACGCGATTGGAAGCGACAATATACAACTGTACAATTGGAAGCTATGTCAGTGCGGAACGAGTGTATAATTCCTTACAAGACTGTTTAACCTTATTGGAAGATAGTAAGTTATACTTTCTAAAGGCGCCAATGTATTCGTTGCCACTTGCCAAAATGTGGAGTAAGCTATCGGACAAGCTTCAAAATAGCTGCAGTTTAGTGTATAATAACCTACTACAGTACGTGTATTGGAGGAATGGCAATACAAAGAAATTGACGGGCTTGCAAATTAAGTTGTCCGAAAAAACCAAAGGAAAGGGAAAAATTGATAAAGTATGTGCTTTCGGCTTTTAGTTTTAACTATTTACCTATAAATTATTTGGAGATAGTAGAGGAAGATAGCCAAGATAAAATAAAAATCTTACACAAGTGCTACATTAAAGCAGGTAGTACATATTTTACACAATCTGCAACACCATATTCTACAATTCTAAAAGAAATAGTCATTTTGGAATTGGGGTTGATAGATACGTCTAACATTCATCCAGAGGTTGCACGACAACGCGTAAATATTGGTAGTAAACTCTATCCGTTTACGCTAAAGGAAATTGCCTCATTATGCATACCATACGCTGTAAGTGAAATAAAAAGACAACTGGAATTAGAGAAAATGGATGCAAAAAAGCGAAAGTTAGACTACATGGAAAACACTGCGACAATACGCGAACAATACAAAGATGTGTTAGATAAAGAACATCTTATTAGAGAAAATGAGGAAGAATTAAAAGATTATTTTATGTGCCGATGGAATGACTTAGATACATCTGGTTTCTACAAGTTGTATGCATTTGTGGTTAGTAAAAAAGACTCTTTTAGTTATGTAGGCGTCCTTGCGGAAAAGGATGGTACTAAATGCGTATATTTTTTAAAAGGTTATTCTAAAAACGTATTTATCGAAATGGCAGATAACAGATGACCTAAGGAATGCGGGTTTTGTAACCTTTGCGTAGACCACACGCAAAGGGGTTCCGTTAAACATTGTATATTTGCCTACTAAAGAACCTTTCGGATCATTTAAAACCAAGGGTCTTACAACCTATAACAACCATATATTTCCAAAAGTGGTGGACATGCAACTATGCAACAGTGAGTGGGAGAATAAGGATTTCCTCCAATACCGACAAGAAGAAGTCGACCAAGCTAACTAGATACATATGCAGGATATAGAGGGAGAGTCGCGATTAAAAGATTGTCACAAGCTGCAAGAATTGCACGAAAGAATGGATCTGGTTGTCGGTGGAATCAAAGACTTTATATATAGAGGCAAACTTCGGTACATTTTACAATTCGAAAACCTAGACGGTCTCTATGTATCAAACTATTGGCTAGAAAAGGAGATAGAGGACTTGGGTGTCGATTTAAATTTTAAGCTGCGAATAAAATTAGATAAAATTAAAACCACTCCAAACAAACATAAAGAAAGGACTGTTTTCTGTGTATAACTTTGTATTAAAATTAAGTTTAAATGACTCCATGCTTGGTATTAAATATTTTTAAATTTTGTTATGTATAATGTCAGAATAAACATTTTATAATAGTATTACATTGCTCTTTATTTATAAAAAGCTATGACGTCACCTAAATCCGTATATTTTTAAAAGGTTATTCTAAAAACGTATTTATCGAAATGGCAGATAACATAGACGACCTAAGGAATGCGGGTTTCGTAACCTTTGCGTACACCACACGCAAAGGGGTTTCGTTAAACATTGTATATTTGCCTAGTAAAGAATCTTTCGGATCATTTAAAACCAAGGGTCTTACAACCTACAACCTGGCGGAATGTATGGTGGTCCCCGTTAGAATAATCGAAAGTGGTTAATCGATCGTATTAGATGTTTAAATATGCAAAAGTGTAAAAGCCTACATAAGCAAAATTTAATTATCAGACAAAAAAAGTGCGCGAAGTGCTATACTTATAAAGAAAGTATAAAATGGTGCTTTGCATCGGTCCTAGCAGTAAAAAAAGCGACTGACTTTTTCTAGCAACTACAAGAATAGCAGTAGCGCGGATAAGGGGTATGCATGTATTATACAGTGCACTGTTACTATAAAATATGTTAGTTTACGGGTAGCTCAAACGTGAACAAATTAAATTTTAATCTATAATTAACCGCGGTCGTAAAAATGGGAACTAATGGTTAATTATAATGCCGCTAAGCATATACTTTTGCTTGGTGATTTATTTAGAAAATATTCAAGCCTACTATTTCCGAAAATATGACGTAGAAGTTATTTAAAATTAAATTGCTTTATTAGTAAGTATTCTGTAGACAACAAGTTTGGTATTCCCTTAGTAAAGGTTTAAAGTGTTTTATTAAGTTTTTGTTTCTAGTAGCACTGCATCTTCTACCGCACGACTTGCAGCCAATTTGTGTGCGTGAGCTACCCCCCTTTTGCATTTTTAATATGCACACGATGCGATTATTCATCCATATAACATGGAAAACGTTTTCCGTTGTTTCTACTAACTGCATGCGAACCGGGTGCATGCATTGGTGCTAAATGTACTGGACGAGTAGTAAGGATTGGCAAAAGATGACGTCATTTAATTCTCCGCTAAATCCTCAACTTCGTTCGGCTGTCTTCGGAAACCTTCGGGTTGCATTTTATAGGGTACATAAATCGGGTACGCTTGAGTAAGCTTTTTAGTTATAAGTTAGTTCGCTTACAAGTTTCGCAAAAGTCCTATAGTGCGGATTTTATTTTGTACTAAAATGGTACCTGTAAACGTTTTTAAATGCAACTCTTGCGGTGCTTCCTATACCTGGAAAAATGCTCTCAAACGGCACCAGAACAAAGGTTGTGGTGTAACATTGTCCAGGGTTAAGCTTATACATCCGTCAGCAGCAAAGTACTTAAACTGTATGTCTTGCGGTATTGCTTTTACGAGAATGGACAGCTTACAGCGACACAAGGAAAAACAGCATGGTATGTCAAGCCGTAAACGTTCAGCTCCGCCAGCTATTAAAGGGTCTTGTACGAAACAACCACGAATTATGTGTAAAGTATGCGATTTCGAAATGGAAAAGACTACCTATGCCGCACACTTGAGAAGCAACACACATAAAAATGCATCAGTTCCGCTACTGGCGAAGATGGTGTAGAAATGGTTAGCACAGCGTTTAACAACCGTATGGCTAGCCATGGCATAAAGAACGATAGTGCCGGCGATGGAGTGCCCGAACCGAGGAAGAAGTATGCCTAGGTTAAGAATAAAAAATTGTAAATATGTATTTAGAAAAGTGGTTACAAAATTTAAACTGTATTAGTAAAAATTGTCTGTAATAAAAAGTTTTAAGAATGGTTTTTAGATTTTCTTTTAGGTATAAGCTGTAGGAAATTTATAATTCAGAGGGTGTGTGTAAAATGGTAAGGGGTGGTCCTATTTTAAATCTGTTTAGAGATTCGGATTCTGCATAAAATTCTAGACTAATTTGATGTATTGAATGACCAAAAAATTTATAAGGACGGTCAGAAATCGCTGCTGGTCAAAAATCTTAAAATGAGGGTAGCTCCATGGGGGGGTGATGCAATCTAAAATTTTTAAAGAGATTTGGATAGCTGAGAAAATTCTAATATTAATTGATACCAAACAAGGAACATTTATCTCGAAAGATGAGCTAAACAAGATAGAAAGTATGGTATGACATTAAAAGCGAGTAGTGGTACGGTCCCGGTATGCTCGCTAGAAGGTATTTGTGAAATTTTGTAAGGCCTGGTCCTATTTTAAATCTGTTTGCAGATTCGGATTCTACGTAAAATTCTGGACTAATTTGATGTATTGCATGAATAAAAAATGTTTAAGGACGGTCAGAAATCGCTACCGGTAAAAAATCTTAAAAGGAGGGTAGCTCCCTGGGGGGTGATGCAATCTAAAAAATTCCTAGAAATTCAAGTAGCTGAGAAAATTCTAATATTAATTGATACCAAACAAGATAGGTTAATCTCGAAAGATGCAATGGCTAGCCGAAGAAAATTATTTTGGTTCAGAATGTTAGCAGTAAAAAAATCTTAAAATTGGGGTAGCTCCCTGGGGGATGATGCTATCTGAAAAATTCCTAGAAATTCGAGTAGCTGAGAAAATTCTAATATTAATTGATACCAAACAAGATAGGTTAATTTCGAAAGATGCAATGGCTAGCCGAAGAAAACTACTTTGGTTCAGAATGTTAGCAGTAAAAAAATCTTAAAATTGGGGTAGCTCCCTGGGGGATGATGCTATATAAAAAATTCCTAGAAATTCGAGTAGCTGAGATAATTCTAATATTAATTGATACCAAACAAGATAGGTTAATCTCGAAAGATGCAATGGCTAGCCGAAAAAAACTATTTTGGTTCAGAATGTTAGCAGTAAAAAAATCTTAAAATTGGGGTAGCTCCCTGGGGGATGATGCTATCTGAAAAATTCCTAGAAATTCGAGTAGCTGAGAAAATTCTAATATTAATTGATACCAAACAAGATAGGTTAATCTCGAGAGATGCAATAGCTAGCCGAAGAAAACTATTTTGGTTCAGAATGTTAGCGGTAAAAAAATCTTAAAATTGGGGTAGCTCCCTGTGGGATGATGCTATCTGAAAAATTCCTAGAAATTCGAGTAGCTGAGAAAATTCTAATATTAATTGATACCAAACAAGATAGGTTAATCATGAAAGATGCAATGGCTAGCCGAAGAAAACTATTTTGGTTCAGAATGTTAGCGGTAAAAAAATCTTAAAATTGGGGTAGCTCCCTGAGGGATGATGCTATCTGAAAAATTCCTAGAAATTCGAGTAGCTGAGAAAATTCTAATATTAATTGATACCAAACAAAATAGGTTAATCTCGAAAGATGCAATGGCTAGCCGAAGAAAACTATTTTGGTTCAGAATGTTAGCGGTAAAAAAATCTTAAAATTGGGGTAGCTCCCTGGGGGATAATGCTATCTGAAAAATTCCTAGAAATTCGAGTAGCTGAGAAAATTCTAATATTAATTGATACCAAACAAGATAGGTTTATCTCGAAAGATGAAAAAATGGACAGTCGAAGAAAACTATTTGGTCCAGGTGTGGGAGGAAATGAGGATGCTAAGATCAAAATGTGAGATATATTTATCTCGAAAGATGCTATCTCGAAAGATGAAAAATGGTTAGTCGAAGAAAACTATTTGGTTCAGATGAGTGAGGAAATGAGGGATTCTGGAGGAAATGAGTTCCTGGGATTCTTAATAATGCTCTACTAGTATGTCCCATTATTAATCAAACACCCTGAATATTGGATGTTTTTAAAAACAGGAAAACCCGAGGCAACGAGAAACTTTACATAATTATTACATTTCGTTTTGTACATTGTTCTTTATTACCGAGGCGTTGAAATGAAACTTTTCTTAAAGAAGGAAACGGTATTTATATCAGGATGTGTTCCTTCAAAAGATGTCACGTCTAATAGTGAGCTTATATCATTTTTATTTATAGAGGAGGTAAAAGGCAAGAAAAAACTATTAACAAAAATATCCTTCAGCTGCTGGAATTTTTTTTTGCTTTGGTAACACTTTATATTTTCTAACTTCACTTTTTATTTTGCTTATTAATGTGACCTTTCCTCGCGTCTTGCGATAATAATACTACTATATTAAGCATAGATGAATAATTTGAGTTTAGAGTAAAAGCATGTAAAAAAAAGGAGCTTCGAGAAAACTCGACTTCTAGAAGGCAAAGCGTATCGTATGAGTAGCAAAGCTTTAATTAAGTGTTGAGTTACGATTGTAACTACTTCGTTCTATTTAAAGCTTTTGGTATCTTCAAGTCCCTATTCAATTTTAAAGTGTAAATGTTATTCTTCAACATGCCTTCTACTAAAATATCTCCAAAACGTTTTTTGCGTGCTTTGAATAATGAATATTAAAAGTATTTGAGAATGAAGTGATTCATATTTAGTATACCCGCATATCATAAAGCATGGCCATTAAACTTCATAATGATAATAATAATACATTATGAAGCAATGACACTATCTGTTTACTAATTTATTTTTACAATCGTGCCTCACAGATTGGGTTAATCTATTTCCTGCCACCGCACACGCTTCTCTCATACTTAAGCGGTTATCGGTATTAATAAGAAACGCTTTTGTAAGTACTATTACGGGAAAGATGCATCACATCATTTTAAAAATATTTTTAATTAAAGTTACATCTAATTTTACTAATGGCGTTTACTTATGTAGAAATCCGGATGTACCTCTATAATAATTAATTAATATGTATACAAAGATACCTAAAAATTAGAACTACCTACGTTGAGCTGCAAGTTTATGTGAATTAAATTTTTATCAAAAACATGATTCATGGTTTATACTTATACATATTGATATGATATTGCCTTTTTGAATTTTAAGCCCCTACGATGGGTGCCAATAATTATTGATATGATTCCCCTTTACAAGCCCCAATGTTAGGTCGTTGATTTTTATTTGCTATGAAATGTGTCTTACCAGCCCCACGATTGGGCGTACCAATTTTTATTGCTATAATTACTTTATTACCTTTAAGCCCCAATGTTGGGCATCATTTTTATTGCTGTGAAATTGCCCTACGATTTAAGCCCTTATGTTGTTGCTGTATATTCCCTATTAAGTCCCACGATTTGTACGTTATATTTTATTTGTTTACCACGAGTAGCTCACTGAATGCTCGACTTCCTAATAATAAATCTTTTTTTGCCCTTTAAATGGATTCAAATAAAGCAGTTCAAAATCATACAATATAATAATTGATAATATGTACAATGTTGTGTAACCTCAAAATTTTCCGCCGTGTAGAATATTTACATTTGCCAATTTTATGCTTTCCATAAAGCCAGCAAAAATATCTTTTAATTACTCACAAGTATTTTCGAACATTCTAAGATGCTTTCGCTGTTTTCATATTTTCAAATGACCTTTTTGATTACTCTTACAAATACATAATGTATAGCAAATATTAAATTTGAAACAGTCTTTAAATAATAAAATGTTTAAAAATCGCTAACCTGGAACGGTCACTGCAGTTGCCTCATAGTGTCTGTGATCTGCATCCCTTGCTATGTCCGATCTACTTATTGGCCAGAATTATCCATTTTCAACGAACTTCGTTCGTTTATGAAATCTATTTGTCTGTGTGTCTGTGTGTCCGAGGCCTTTTTAATGGTCGGACATCAATGTGTGTTACATCAATCGATTCAGCTCGGTGTCCAGAGCTTAAGTTTTGATGTCAGTTAAAATCGGGCCACGGGGACTCCGAGCCCCCGGGAAAATCCACAGGGATAATTAAAATTTTAAATAAGTTTAAAATCAATATGCGACACATATTTGAACAATTTATGGCATTTCATGCCAATTATTCCAATATTATAGACATTGTTTAAACTTAAATTTTGATTACCGAAAATAATTAGATTCATATAAAAAAAAATTTCTTATCTTATTGATGAGAACTAATATATAGCTTTTAAAATATTTATTCAATAAAATAAAATATATTAAAATGTCTCTTTTGTTGTTTATAAATTTTTGTATTTTATCTGAATACTTATAATCATTACAACATAATAATTTTAATTTCTTTAAATTGTTTTAAAGTAAGTCTACATTTGGAAGTTCGTTGCGACAATGCCTTGCATTTTCAACTTGTTGATTTCTGGTATTTTTTCTTGAATTAACTTTGAGTACCCTTTTGATCTAACTTTCAGACGCATTTTTAGATTTGTGTTAAGGCTTAGATTTCGACTTGCATATAAACTTAAATATCAACTTAGTACATATGACATCAACGAAGCTGACATCAACAAAAGTGCCATCAATGACAGCCCTGTTTTGTTAACTATTAAAATTAATTTAATTAATTGTTTAAGTTACGTCTATTTGTAGATTGGCCTATTTTTCATTGCACAATTTTTGCACTTTCAAATTTTACTTAATCTAAATTTTAACGTTTCACTAATTAATTTCATCACGTAAATTTCTACTGCATTTGAGCATAATTTGTGCTTGGTTGAATATGAACTGAACTCTTTGTTCATTTCCTATTGTATTTATAATCCATTTCTACCAATTGATTCCATTGGCGTGTTTGTCGATTAAGGCTTGTACTTTGCCTTATCTCTTGTAGTACCCGGTAACTTTCAAATTCATTGGTTTAATTCTTCGACGAAATGCTCCATCAATCACATAAGCGTTCTGTATACTGCCGTATTTTGTTAGGATTTCCGATTATTCCTTTTATTCAGTCACGTATTTAAAGTCCAAAAGTCCAAAACTTATCATATAATGAACCGTCTGGTGTTTATTTGTTTGTTACAGAATGTTGGTTTTCTAAACAATTGTTTTCTTTCTAGTCGCGTATTTAGTGACAGATTATAATGCGTTTTCTTATACATGCGTTGATATTTTCGACAAAATTATTAAATATCCAGAATGCCAGTTTATCTATCTTTATCGATAATGTTTTTATATTGATGCAATTAGTTGCGTTTAAAAACTTTATCTTTACTGGTAAATTATACTTAAACATATTATACGACGTACACATTAGTATTCTAATTAAATGGTATCGGATTATTACTAAATAAGCTTCTTTCTCATGCATTTCATCAAATATCCTTTATATACAGTGTCCTCGCAATTGACTTTTTGTAGAATATTCGATTTACTTCTATAATTGATGGAATTATTAGTTTTTCTTAAAGTTAAAGCTATTTATATCTATCCTACGACCTGTATGACTTAATCTACCCTTAAACTACTCTCTTATAATAGCATTATATACAGGATGTCTCTAAACGGTCTGTACAAAATGTTACCACAAATTCCTGAGACTAAAATATGAGGATCTAGCCCAATTGACTGTAGTCCAAAAGTTGATAGTTTCTATGATACAGGGTGTATAAGTTATTACTTTTTAAGCTATTTTTTAAATAGGTATCTTAATAATAGCAGGATTTGCAAGAAATTTGATATTTTAAGGATTTTTTAATATGAGAAATTCAGATTCGACAATAATTTGATGTACCTCGCATAGGGCGCCTTCAGCAGCTCTTTGTCTACATTATAAAGTTCCATAACTTTTTTGTGCCTCGGTATATCAAATTTCTAGTTTAACATTCTTATTCCCTGAAATTTTTAATCTCAAAAAAGGTATACCTTATATATGTCGTTTTAAACAACCGTTTCTGAGATAATCAAATTTAAATGTTTTATTGTATACTGACATGTATCATAGCAACGATTAAATAACGTTAAGTATTATCAGAGCTTTAGACAAATGGCGACCCCAGGCAAAACGCATTTGGCGGCCCTCCCGCTTGTATCAATAAATAATAATTATTAAAATATAAGAAATATAAAAGAATTGTCACAGTATTCGGTATATATTTGAAAGCAAAATTGAAGCAACTGTGATTTAGTAACAATTTATTCTAATACAAATAATTTTGATCTTAATGATATTGATATAAAGTAAAATATAAAGTATTAACATTTAACTTTTCTAGCTTTTTTGGTAGCAAAATCGTTAATAATTTCGGAAAAGTTAAGGGCACGGGTAATGCTGTTTTCGATGGATATCACAGATAGATTAACTAATCTATCTTGCGACATCGTGGAGCGCAAATCGATTTTAATTTGAGAAGCTTCGCTCTCCACTGGCCACTGTCACAGGAGTGGTAAGAAAAATCCATAATGCTATGTATACATTGGGCATAATATCCACGAACTTGTTCGCGCACACGTAACGCAAAACTTTCAGAGCCGTTCCGCCATTTCCTGCTCGCTCGGATACAGGAAATATTTTTGCTAAAGTTTTTAGTTCGGTTAAGAGGCTGGTTCCGTCAATATCATTTTGCACTCCATCAGAAATCAGATGCTCCAGTTCTTTGCACCGTCGAAGTAAATCGGCATCACACATATCTTTTACTGTTGCCATGTCGTTCAAAAAGCCAAACTTTGCAGAAAAGTTGTATAAAGGGTCGAATCTCTGCCGTATCGTCATACAAGCTTGATCCATTAGTGCAACAAAAACTCGACTCCTAGTTTTTCTTTAAGATCTTGTAATGTTTCATCTGTTGCCTCGTACGAAAATTGTATTTTCTTCTTTCTCTTTCGAATTGATGAGACAGGTTGGAAAAGAGCTTCTTCTTTCCAGATCAACAATTGTCAGCTCCTTCGCTGTTATAATGGCAGATTTAAATCCATTTTCTTTGTACTTCACAAGGAATTCTTCAGTTTTCTTCAATATTGATACAACTACATCCATTTGAATATCTTTTGACTGCATCAGTTTGTTGATTATATTAATCTGCACATGAATGTGATACCAAGTTATCAGCATAACTAAAAACTTAATATTCTTATCCTGTTTTGCTACAGAAATTGCTTCGGCTGCAAATTTTGGGTCAGCCGTATCTTCGTGCAGATCCATTAATGCATCATTATTTCGCCAAAGTGATACCGAATTGCCTTTACGCAGTCAACATGGCATTCCCAGCGTATTTCTACTAATGGTTTTACTGTCATAATACTTATATATTTTTTCAAAATGTCCCATCTATTTGTTGAGCCAGCGAAAAGAACGTAAATTTGTTGAATGATTCCAAAAAACGACTTTCCTTCACGAGACGACTTGGCCATATCGCCTAACACTAGATTTAAACTATGGCATCCGCAAGGAGGAAAGAATGCTCTATTATTTTCTCTCAATATCTGAGCTTGAACACCATTTTAACAGCCACTCATATTTGCTCCGTTGCCATAACCTTGGCCTCTACAGTTTATAAGACGTATTCCAATGTCGGTCAACTTTTACTTAAACGCTTCTGCTAGTCCGGCATCAGTACTGTTGTTTACCTTTAGAAATCCAACAAAATGCTCTACAATGTTCACAGTACTGTCCGCAATGTAAACAAACCGAATAACCATGGTCATTTCTTCATTGTGGCTAATGTCAGGAGTACAGTCGAAAATAACTGAGTAATATTTTGCACGAAGTATTCTCCTTTTTATTTCTTCAAGCGTATGGCTGCTGATCAAGTGTATAAATTCGTTTTGAATGTTTTTCTCAAATAATTGTCATGAATTTCTTCGCTGGTTACTCGCCGCACATGTTCCACATGACTGGATCAAACTGCGCCAAGAGCTCCACCAAACCCCAAAAATTTCCATTGTGAGGATGATTTTAACTTTTCAACAGATCACCGACATGCGAAATTATGCTATGATCGCCAGAAGCCGTTCTAACACATTTCGCCAGTGTACCTTTTCTTTTTCTATCATTTCCTGCGTTTTTCTATCAATCGTTTGATTTTTGGTTAAACGCATTTCTAGCTCGATCCGTTGTTTTTGTGCTTCGAAATGGTACGCTGATGTTTCACGTTTACATAAATAAGAGGCAAGATTTTTCCAATTGTTACACCCATCGCTTGCAAAGTTGTTTATTGGAGATCCAAATAGCTTGCAACAAAAACAATAGATACTTTTTTTTGCACTAAGTATACTAGCCAACGCCAATCAACTTTTTTTTTTACTACGTAAATGTCTAATATAACAGAAATCGAAAAAATGTCTTTGATCGTCAAGGTTTTTTTAGATAATTGAAATTACGAACTCTGTTAACTCTCATTCTAACTGAAAAATCACGCTGATTCTGATCAATAAATTCCGGCCACATTCCGATAATCAGACATACGATCATTACAGTCCGATAAAATTTCAGGATTTGGGACACTGTTCGATTGGAGCGTCTGTATTAATGGTGTGATGTTCTTGTTATCTTGCTGAATAGCTTCGTCCATTTCTTCATAATTTTCCATAGGTGAAGTCGCTGGTGTCTCCTCTTCTTCCTTCACACTGCTTTTAAAATGTTTAAATATCGCACCTTTCTTGCGTTTACGCTTTTCAGCGGCGAAATCACTTTTACTTCCTTTCGCACTACTCATATTTTCAATATTTGAAATCGTAGTTATGAACCTCAAAATATTTTCGACAAAAAATCGTTAACAAAAGGAATATTTTACTGCTATTATAATCACACAACCTCACTCATCTAAAACTCGGTTTTAACTAACGGAAAAAACATAAAACGGGAAGGCAAAGCTACCGGCAATCTGACTCGGTCTGACATCCGGTCGCTGAGTCATCCCGCGACCGGCACAAAAATGCATTTATTGTTATTTTTGTATTGTTTTATGACATGTTTCTTAAGAACTCATTTATGGCTGCTGATTGCAATGAATCTTTAGAGAAGCTATTATGGGACACTGTTGCCTATATTCAGGTAGTTGTTATGTCCAGAAAAAAATTATCAGGAACCATATACGACTTGCATAGGTCGTCTTAAAAAATTTAAGGGAAATGTGTAATTAGCCACTGATTGCTTATTGCAGTATTGTTCTCATTTCCTGGATTTATTAAATGACAGTGAATAACTATTTTTACTGCGTTACATTCGGGCCAATACGGTAATAAATCTGGTAATGTATTGGCGGCCCCTTAAATTTGGCGGCCCTAGGTGATCGCCTTACTCGCCTGCCCATAAAGCCGGCTTTGAGGATCGTCATTAATTACAAAAGAGTATATTGTCAAACGATTCAGTCTAACAAATTTTTATCGTTATTTCAAAAGTTACCATTTCGTTTTTGAATTTTTTGCTAGGGCCGTGCTCTACATACACTAACGCAAAAATGACCGATATGATATTCGTTTATGGTTATTGCCAAGTAATGATCGACAGTCGGTGAGAGTATACCAAGAAAAATTTCTAAATAGACGCATACCAAACCACCAAACCTTTGCCAATATTGAAAGGCGTCTTCGAACAAACGGTAATTTTGGTCCTGCAACTGTTGGTTGTGGACAGAATCATACGAATAGACCGCAGGTTGAGAATGAAATTTTAGAACCAGTTGAAGAAGATCCTAACCTAAGTACCAGCCAGCTAGTTTGGAAATTGGAGTTTCTAATAGGGTTTTAAGAGAATAGATGTTGCATCCATTTCACCCCCAAAGAGTACAAGAGCTTGCACCTATTGACCTCGAAGTAAGACTATACTTCTGTCGTTTTATTAATGATCAGAAATAAAATGATCAAGATTTTCATAGAAAAATTTTATTTACCGATGAATACTGATTTACAAGAAGGGTATTACTAATTTACATAATAAACACATTTATGCAGACGAAAACTCGCAGTAAAGGTTGTGCATTATCAACATGAATTTAAAATTAACGTGTGGTCAGAAATTACTTGTAGCTTTATTATTGGTTCTGTCATTTTACCACTTCGTTTAAATGATGTAAATTACCTAGAACATTTAGTACATTTGCTAAATTTATTTGACGACAATCCACTGGCTAGTAGAGAAATTATGTGCTTTATGCATAGCAGCGCATCATCACACTTCACGTTAAACGTCAGGAACCACTTAAATGAGAATTTCCAGAACCGATGGAACGGCAGAGGAAATAATACTCCCGCAAATTGGCCACCTTGTTACGTTCACTTTCGGCAATAATTGGTTATTTTATTTACATAAATTCCTTTTCTAGAATTAAATTCTCCCACAATACCCGATATATTGTACCTGTTCAGATAAGCTCGCTTTACCTTAATTTTCAACTCAAATCCCTTGTTAATTCGTTATCCGTTCGTATTAATTCCATGTCTATTGTTAAATTCTTCCGCATAATTAATAATAAATACCCTTTCTAAGAATTTCTCAACATAAATCGAGTTGTTTTGAAACGACAAGTTTATGCTGCAATTAATTAGTCAAGATCCTGTTTAGGTATCCGTGAGAGCGTTATATCTTCCGATAACGTATAATTGCGTTCTAGTGGGTTTCCCATCTGAGGATTTGTCGAAATAATATATCCTACTATTCTCCGGTAAAACCGTATTTTCCAGTTTCAATAGCGTTTCGATAACACGGATGTTTGCTTTTCGAGTTTGTGTTATTTTGAACTCCTTTTAAACTTTGATTCTGCAGCTTGTGCGTTGATGCACTTGTAAAAACTACTTGTTCTGTTACTCCAAGAGCGATGCCCGTTTCTCCTCTATCAAATGTGTAGATTTGGCGTGTATCGGTAAGCGCTCCTGAGTTGTTAATATTAGTAAGATTTTACTTTTTTTAGCTCTTAGCTGGAGGCTAAATTGCTTTTTGCGTGGCCGATTATTCCTTGATGTAGATCAACTGCTCATGCATGTAGACCGCCGTTGCAATTACGGTAGTAGCATGATTGTTGCTGACTACCGCGGCGATGCTGTGTCAATTCGCTTCCGAGGGCTGACAAGTTAAGTATCCTGACACATGTATGTGACTTGTTTTCCTTTTTTAACATCAGGGATAAACCCTATTTGAAATTAGATACGCTAGAAAAGTTTCCAACTTTAATGCTTTTACTTTTTGTACTTAACCCATCTGCTTATACGAATGTACCAGCAGTATTCTTTTTTTCTATTGATTAGAGTTATAACAAATGCCTCGTATGGTAAAATCCTTACTAGAAAGATTTCTAAATTTAATGTTTTAATTAACCCATCCGCTTATACGAAAGAATCTGCGTCATTCTTTGTGGTACTGATTAGATTTATTGCATGTTAGCTTCGAATTGCGCACTTCGTGGAACAAATAGTGAATTTGTTCATGGAGTAAAATTGTTTTATTAAATAGTAACCTTAGTTAATTTTGTTTTGCTGTTTCCATAGAAATTTCTATATTTATGCTTTTTATTGTAAATAGAAAATCGTTGGCGATGTATTATTTTTGTGTTGCTAGGAACCCCTCCCCTTTCCGCATTGGTAGTTAGCCTGTTATATTTACGTTTTTTTCCGGCTACGTCATGGTACGTAGCAAGCTTGTTCGCCGAATTTGACGCCAATGAACTACTTTTTATGGGGAACACTTAAAGAGATGGTATATTCTAGACCTGTAAACACCAAAGAAGAATTGCGGGAACGAATACAAAATTCAGTAGATATTTTACGGTTAGATGCAGAGGTTATGCAAAGACTGCAGTCTAATTTTCTTCGTAGAATTAATCTTTGTGTACATGAAAACGGGGGTCATTTTGAACATTTACTCAGAGTTTTATTAAACAATTTATAATTTAATACAAATTTGTTATTGACTTACATGTTATTCCTCTTGTTCCTCACCGGTTCATTCTTACATTCTTATCATTATTAGCTCATTGTTGTGTAAAATTGTATTGTTGTTGGCCTGTTGACTCTTATACACGCTCCAAGCTTCTCGGACCAGTCCTAAACCTGGATAAAGTGCAAAGGGGTATGATAAATAGTATCCAATAAAATCAAGGACATTCTTGAATAAAACATTTAATTTCGATTATCTCAGAAATGGCTGTTTGAAGCGACGCGACATCTTTTGAAGAAAAGGGTCATGGAATAAGAATTTTAAAGCAAAAATTTGATATACCAAGGCACAAAAAGCTAAGGAGCTTTAAATAGCTTAAAAAATAATAACTTTGACGCCCTGTATCTTTGAAACTATCAACTTTTGGACCAAAGTAAATTGGGCGAGATCCTCGTATTTTAGTCTCAGGAATTTGTGTTAACATTTGTACAGACCTTCTACATTTCTGGAGAAAGTTCTGAAAATTTCTCAGTAATTTTTTCAGGAAAATACAAAGTTACCTTTTTTTAAATAGAAAGAGGGTACTTTTAACTATAGTATCGGTTAGCTTTTTAAAAATGCTATTTTTCAATATCACATATCCCTATACTTAAAATCAAAAATAACCCTTAAAAAATGCATGCGTAGCAACAGGCATCAACTCTTTTCGTTATTACAACTGGCTGTGATTTTGATAATACTTATTCATGACCTAGGTCATGGATCGAAACGTAAATAAAGACAATTTTAAAAAACTCTAAGTGGTTTAATATCCAAGAAAAATTAAGAAGAATACAAAACAAAACACAACAAACATACAGGGAGTACTTATTCATTTGTTCTGCATCGTACCTATCAAACTGTAAATTAATTGAAATGGCTCTTCAACAATTAAATAATTCCGACTTTTTGAACTAACAGTTATGTATGGCAAATGTAGTCGAAATTTAAGTGAAACGATTCGTCAATTTTTAATAAGATATCCGTTAAAGACCAAACCCTCTCGCCAAAAACTTCGCCATTTTTTTTATAATATGAAGAGTATTTGGTAAGAAACAACGCGACAGAATACTTGTTGTCGAAAACCTGGAAATAATAGTGATAGCTTTTTCCGCTGTTGATCCTAATACTTCCACGCGACAAGTTGCATCTCAATACGGGATCAGTCATAACACTGTGTGGAAAATTTTGAAAATGCATAATATGCATCCATACAAATACAGATTAGTACAAGAGCTTCGTAAATGATTCTTTAAAGAGAATCCAGTTTTGCGAATGGAATATTATTAAATTTCAGAAAAATCCTGATATCCTTAAACATATAATTTGATCTGATGAGAGCAAGTTTACAAACCGTCATACCGTACATTTCTGGAACGATAAAAATTCACATCAAACTAGGAACAGAAACTTTCAAGGATATTGGTCTTTTAATGTCTGGAGCGGGCTTAAACATAATGCAATTGCTGGCCCGTATTTTACAATGAAAATCTGACAGGCGAACGATATTTAAATTTAATATGGAATTATATGACTAACTATGTGGACGATCTACCATTAGCAGAATACCGACACTTTTTTTTGCAACAAGATGGTGCTCCAATTCAATTCAAAACAATTTATTTAACAATTTTTAGATAGATGCTATATATATTTACAGTCAAGAATGCTGTGATTCTCGCCCTGTTGAGTCTCTTTTGATAATCGCCTCTTTACTCTTTCCGCCTCGGCTGCTCACCTAGTTAAAACTTTCATCCTCATTCATAAAAAAAACAAACACATTCCTACCACAAACATGAACGTTAACTCTATTTACATCAATATTCATAATACATTAAAATTTCAAAATTAAATTTCAGCATAAATTTCAGTATCATCATTTTAATTTGCATCCAGAATTAAAGTCCTGGTAGGATGCATACTAATTAATTCAACAATATTTGCAGACCTGCGTCTGAATAAAATGGAGCATCTCCCACCCCTTTACGTTAATTAAACAGGTTAGTCTAATTGAGCTCAAAGACAGGCCCAAATTTTCATCATAACCAAAACATAAACTGCTAAATACTCCTTTCTACTTATACAAGAAAATTTTACCTTAAAATTAAAAATTTCTTGTTTATACAAATTCACTACTGTCCATTTTTATCAAACAAATTATAAAGGTATCCAACACCCACCAAAACATCAAAGATCGAACAAAATTGTATAATTTACCTGAAGGTCACTGCACTCGTGGCTTCAATGCACATCGGACTTGCTAATTCCACCATTCCAGCTGGTTTATGTTTACGGCTTTAGATTCTGAACGCTTTTAAAATTTTTGTACACCACCATTCGTCTAAATTGGTTCAGGACTTCTCAGGAACTCATCTATGTATATCTAAATCTTGTTTTGTGGATCCAATCACGTTTACGAATAACACTTGATTACTCACTCCCGAAAATTAGCAAAGCAATTCATAATTCGTTCACGCTATACAAAGCTGCATACTTAAATGTATTTATTTATCGCTACTAATTTAGATACTTGGTACAGTAATACCCGCAAATATAACTAGACTTTATTACCTTATCTATCTTTTCTAAGTGCACTAATGCATACTAACTTGTATCGTAGCACGTATTCTGCTTGCAGTATCGTATAACAGCAAAAAATAAAGAGCAAAACTGTTTCAAGTATCGAATAAAATCGAAAATCTAAGAGAGCGAAACTCATATTAGCACAGGTTTATATAATAGCCCGCTTGCACGTCGGATTTGTCCCGCAACGGACAATTTTTAGAATTTCGCATTCTCTTTTCCCTTTTCGACAGTCCGGCACAGCGATTCTACAAAATTTGCACACGTCCAAGTTGAAAATCTAAGAAATTTTCACACGTCGTGCAACGCGTCTACGAACAACTAATTAATTTTGTATAGAAATTGTTATGTTTTCACCTCTCATATCTGCAACTTATTTCAACCAATCGCAAACCTAGTGACGTTGCTCAAATCACGCCTTTTATTATCCGTGTCTCTGCTTTGCGCATTTTATCCGTCTCTTTCTACCCTGGTCTGAGTGGTATAAATAGATATTCTTTAGTATCGGTTATTTGAATCCATGTGGATTCTTACTTGAGTTAAATAACCCCTCAACTAGCCTTCCCGTTAATATAAGCTACGGTTTATCCGACCGTTTGCAATATACGCAGAATTTTCATGTTTATCCAAACAAATTAAACAGAACGTGATATTTAAAAATACGCAGGTGTTCAATCGTAATACTTCTACGATTTGGATATTCCACGTATTTTAACCCTCTTGATAGATTTGTATGCTAGCAACGCGTCTTATATTTGGTATTATTGGGTTTTTAAAAGCTTTTATGCATATTATACCTTAATAATCGTTCAATTAACTCCAATTAAAATAATAATGTATGGCATTGACTTCTACCCTTTAATTTTTAGCGAACACTAATTAAATATTAATTATTATTTGTACACTTTGTTTAATACCCGTTACTTAAAAATTGAAATAATTAATATAAATTTCGCACGTAATTTCTATTTGTTTCTTTATACAAGGTGATTAAAATTGTTTGATGTCATTAATTAATTTTCTACCCTGGTCTAAATTTGAGTAATATATATATATATATATATATATATATATAAGTATATAATGATGCCTGTGAGGACTCTTATTGGAATGTTCCTGCTGCCGCATACCGTTCCATTTTCCCTTTTGTTTGTTCTCCACTTTTTCTGTTTTCTTTTGCAACTACGATGTTAAGTTACTTTTGGTAGTTGGAATTTGGTAGATCTTATAGTTGTTTAGAGCAGGAAAAGCTGCTGGAACAAAAACCTGCTTTTAGTTATGAGATGGTGCTCCTGTTCACAATACGCGGGATATTAGTTTAGCCTTATACAATAATTTTGCTGATAAATGGATTGGTAACGAAGGTCCTGTTTACTGGTCACCGAGATCTCGGGATTTAATAGCGTTTCAATTATTTTCTATGGAGATATCTAAAGAATAAGGTTTATGCAGTAACAGGAACAACCGAAGAAAACTGCAAAAAATAGGAGTCGACAGGCTATTCAAGATATAAATCCAGAAAATAAATAAAGCGGCAACATCGAAAGAACGGTTGAAAAGAGTAAATCTTTGTTCAGGTTAAAATAGTGAACATTTTGAACATTTAAACAATCAAAATCCGTAAAAAATTCAAGTTTTCCATTTTCTTGTTTGTCTGTTTCATCGTCTTTTGTTCATTGTCATCTATATATTTAGATATGTAAAAGCTTGTTTTTGTCACTTACAATCTAAAAATAACCTTTGAAAAGATTGTGCTTTACATTGCTCTGAAATACATCGATCGTCTGTACGCATTGTATGCAGTGTGGAACACACAAATGGAATAAATTCATTATTTGAATAACTACATATTTAAAGAAATGCCGAAACACGTCAATTTTAGATTATGAATTGACATCCTGCAACGAAAAAAATGGATCCCTACATTGAACCCTCTTCGAGTGACAGTTACAACCCCCAAATTTTTAAATGGGAAATATGGGCTTGTGATATATCGTTTAAAACGTCTCTTCATTCCCTGTTCAAAAATGTGATTGTTATCGCATGTGTTCTTTTTGGTATCAATTAAAAAAACAAAAAGTTACCATAGGAATATTAGTTTTCTTTAAAACGCCTTAGCAAATTCTTGTGTGATTATAACTATATGACAGTAGTTGTCAGTGTTATAGTTGTTTGAATTTCGTTAACAATTCAGAATATGATATGGTTCCAGCAAGATAGAGCACCACCACATTACCAACGCAATGTCCGGCAGTGTCTCAACGTAATATTGCTATGATAACGCTTCACGCCGTTGTAATTAACGTCCAGTTTCCTGCTGCCCGCTACCGCTCAGTGTCTCTTAATATCCTAAATTTAAATATGCCTCGGCTAACTCAGTCTAATCCACACAGAGTGCATAACGTTACGATAACAAAGAATTTATCCCCCTTTTTATCTAATACTTTTCTATGAAAAAAACGAAATCGACTAAGATTTGTATGACAAAGAAAAATTATATACACTGTACAGCTTAATATGATTCACTATTTGACAAAGTAAACCCCTGAATCAAATAATAATAATTTCAATTTGTTTATCCCCAAAAATTATAGTTTCCTTTATTGGAGAACACCCTTGCACATTCAATAACTTTTCCCTTTTTACGTAAATTTCCACGTATAAAAAGATTTTTGGTGACCCTTTACATAAATGTTCAGGTATAAAAATATATAGTAAATTTTCAATAAAAGAGAAAATAATGCCTTATGATATTCTGACCTGTAGTTTTACTTGCGCGTCTTTATTTGTTCCCCCTGGATAAGCTATTGCGTGTTGTAAACCAGTACCTCTGGATTACTTTTAGTTGAGTCCCCTTGTGGCTTTTGTAGTACCGCTTGGCCAACCCCATTCAATGCTTAAAACAAACCTCTGTTTTTGTGCTCCAACATTTTTATGCAGTTTTAGATTTATTTCTAGAGTTATATCTAGAGTTTTTCCCAGATTTCAGCTTGTTACTTAGACACTAATTAGATTTGGATAATACTTAGGTTTTTCACCTGTCATTTAGAACCCTAAATTATAAATATTAAAATTATTTAATTAATAAACTTTTACTCACGTTTTCTAGCTAACGGCAACACTTCTCTCATATATTTTTCACTATCATTTACTTTAAACTTTCTATCACAACTTTACACAAATATATGATTATTTAATTTTCAATGTTAACTTTTACGTAAATTCTTGAGTTGAACTGATGACGCGTGCTCAGGTTGAATAAACACTGCCTGTTATCAAGTTTGAGTGATATATAGAAGAACGCTTTTATCGGAAACCATTGGCTATTGGCTTTGTTTGTTCAAAGTTTTCGACGAGCCATAGGATGTTTTAAATACCCTGGGCTTTTACAGGTATCGTCTGATAATACCCCGCCGGAACAATGTTCTTGGTCACGTAGAATACAGGTTTTGGTATTGAATTTCTAAAATATGGACATTTTTACCAGTCTGTTTTGGTGTTATTGTAGGAATTTCTAATCCGCCTTTTCACGTATTTAACTTACGGCTTTTGTTTGTCAAGATATCGTTCTGAGTTTTGAGTAAACTTCGTGTTAAAAATCACGTAAATTGAAATGCTCCTATTTACATCTTGCATTTCCGAAACGTATTTGTTTTGAAAGCTTTCTTATTACCTAATCTCGCCAGGATATTATCTATCGACGTTCGACAATTATATCGTTTATTATTACACCGATTTATACTTTTCACATTCAAACATAATTTAATACTCACATCGATTCTTTTTACTATAATTAAATGATTCACAAAATACGTACTTGATCTCTCAATGATACTGCTCAATTCTATTTTCAATATAGTGGACTGTAACTAAAAATTATAATGGCAAGAAATGCATTAATTTTTATTGACTTTTTAAGTTCTAATTTTTAAACACAATTACAAGTTTGGAATATTGTTCTAACGGAATGTTACCTTGACTCCACCTCATGAGTTCACTAAAATTAATATTTTTCCTTCTATCTTCTAAATTTTTGCCTTGTTTCCAAAATATGTCTTAAAATTTTGTAAGTCATTTTTAAATGTTTTACACTTCTTTTGACTACTTCCTTTAATTTCATTTATCTTCTGATCTAAGTTCTTAATTTTTTTATTCTTCACTTTCTCACACGCTTCTTGATTAGATGTTATGTGTACTATCTACTCTTTAGTGTTATCCATACCGTCCAAAATTTGTACCACTTAACCTCTAATTTAAAATTTTATTTCTATGGTTTTATTCGCCTGTTTTAAATCTAAAATAAATTTATCACTCATCTCTTTAAATTTTCTTTCATGTTTTTCGCTTTCTGATTTTAAATTTTCCCTAATTTTGTTAGATTCTCTCTAAGTTCCGCTTGTAGTTTCTGAGTATTCCTATCAGATTTTTTACTCATTTTTTTCAAATTTTCTCCCATGTCTTTGATACTTTTATCATGTTTTTTACTCATTTCCTGGGGTTTAATACCTTCACTGAATTATCCGATAATCAACCTCGTCCCGCATGGCGATAGTTACGTGTCTCAATCGAATTTGAAACTGCCTGACTGAAGATGAAAGATTGATAGATCCCTTCTTAATAATATTCGTGGGGTTTATAAATTTTCGTCCCAAGGTTATTGAGTGCTAATTTTCATTTTCACGGGGTAGTACGTCTAACTGCTTCATTTTCGAGGTTATAGTTGTAATATTTATGCGAACGGTCATCTTGTTGTCACACTTTTACATTGAGTACTAAAAACGGCATTGTTTGTTTACGCAGGCAACACATATTTTATGGCTGTAATTTATGGGTTTATGAATATTGGGGGTAATCTACCATAATTTTTATGGCTACTTTTATGATTATTGAGATTGTACGGTGTGTCGGTTTAGTTCCATATTCAGTAATTTATTTTTGAACTCGTGTGAATGTGTCAAACAAGATTTCCTATGTTGGTTTTATACCAAGATATACTTTTATCTTTCTACATTTACTACTACTACTCTTATGCTAAAAGTTTATTTAACTAGCCAAATCCTCTAAATTCTTTTCTATTATCTCGTATTTGCTTGTATAACGCACTAGCGTTATACAGATTGATAACTATCAGTTTTCAGTGCACCGAAGCCCGAACTGTAGCTATTATTCAAGTATTAATGCAATAACAATCAGCTTACGTTGCTCATTTGTCGTACTAGAAATCCTGCATATATGAACCGTAATTCTTTTCGTTGTTTTTTAGTTATTTTGCTAGACAGACACCTTGTAGTTTTGTAGGGCGAGAATCTGCTCGTCTAAAAGTAACTTTCTTCCACGCTACTACTTTGCGGCACTAATCCGGCTTAATTGGGTTTATCCAAGCACTGTCATGATGGTGTCCCTTACAAAGGTGGAAAAAGTATAGACTTTCTTTGTTTTTAAAATGATGTTACATTTGCTATTTTTTAAAGTATCAATTCAACGGTTATATAAACGCAAATGAATTCTGCTCCATGTTGCAAACTTTAAGTTGTCATTAGTGCACTGCATAATAAAAGAAAATATTATACCGCCGTTTGGTCTATCTCTGACCAGAATAATTACATTAAAACGTAAACAATGCGTTTACATACAAAAGATAATTAATGGGCCCTGGGGCTCGACATTTTTACATAAAGGATAATTAGTCCGCCCCTGCCATACCACAGGTTTCAGATGAACTTGATTGACAGGTTACAAGAGCTTTATTAACCATACAATAGAAAACCTCCATAATGAAATTTGCATATTTCCTGGTATGTTCTCAAATGGATCTAAAACAATTAAATAAAATATAAACTGCCCTGATAAGTGTTGGTTAGCTCAGTACTAACTTATAGCTTTTTGATAGTCGTGATATGAAATAAATTAGTGGTACATATAAATTTCCTTATATAAGATAAATTATTGTACTGATCGATATAAATTAATTATAGTGCTTCGATATTATGTTAATTTAGAAGATAGCATCGTAATGTCAAAAGTTAGTGTTTATACTGTTAGCGAGTAGCTGGAGAGAAATTACTGTGAGAGCTTTTAGAATTTCATTGTAGCTACGAATTCTTGAGGAAGCTTGAATAATCAGTTTGATAATAAACAACTGTTGTTTGACCTAATAGAGTTTTAGTTACATCGGTGTCAAATAGCGGGATTTTAGTGAAAGAAATACATTTGAACGATTTCTATTTGCACGCCAGTAACTTGTCCGAAACAGAAAATAGATACTAGTATTCTTAGAAGAAAGTTACACAAGTTTCACAGAAAAATTACAAAAACGCGCAGAGAAACAAGACCAAAACTCTGTAAGCCTGGCAGCGAAATTAGAAGCAAGTAACGCGAGTTTTACACAAAAACTACAGAAACCACCGCAAACCTCACAGTAAAATTAAATCAAAACGCGTAAGTCCTTGAAAAATTGAAAGAAGAGTTTATACATAAAGTTACAGACACCGCAACAGCGGTTGAGCAATTAAAAAAGGAGTTTTAAAAACAAACTACAAAATTGGTGGAAAACGGGAAGTCACATTTTCTGGCAGTTTACATAACTTATTTGCATGAGCTGGAAGCAAAATTTTTAGAAAAATTGTTAGAAAACTCGCGCAAAATGGAGAAAGAGGTACTGAGGATCAAGGAACGTATTAATTCCCTAACAATGTAAGCAGCAGAGCCCTCAGTGCCCCCCATGCAAGAATGTCGGGTATCGTGAACTGACGTCAAGGTTTAAAGTTAAACCACCCTCCCATTGATGGAGAATCATTTTAGCAAACATATTTCAAGCAATTCCAAGCTAAATGCTGGAACGATGGTTAAAGGACAACCATGTTGATTGCCGTGTTACTAGCTGAAACCTTAACCTTACCAGACCAGACCATGACCAAAAAAGCTATTGGGTCTTAACAAAAAAGCTGGCATAAAGTACGGCGACTCTCATCTGTTACAAGTGCACCATGCTAAAGGAAGAACCGTAACCAAAAGACCAACCAAAATTTGCAAAAGTTTGAAGATATTGCTCGTTTGGTGAGACTAGCCTACCCACCTACCTATATACCCAACAGCACCGGATAGCTTCCTGGAACAGCTAGCAATACAGACGTTTGTTGACGGGTTAGACGAGAGAGGAATTAATCAGGCACTACGGCTGGCTCGACCAAGCACCTTAGTTAAAAGTTCTAGCTCAAGCTTTGGAATTTGAAGCGGCAAAGCAGGCTTCACATCGTAGTAGTGGCTAAGTAAGGTAATTCAACGGGTACTTCGTGAACACGAACCAAGGAGGAAGACATCCAGATGCTGAAAATGTGACGAGTTTGGGCATACACAGTCCAAATGTAAACAGCCCAAGAAGGAAGGAGAGAAGCCGGAAAACTAAAGAAGGGCGCAAAAATCGACCTGCACGAATTCTTCCCCGGAAACTATCATCTGCATCGCACGATCTAAGAATACAGATAGCATTTACATATATGGACAGTTTAACGGCAAGACTGTAAAGTTCTTGATTAATATCGGAGCCACTAGGACAATTGCTAATCTGGATGTAGTGCGCGACAATGCTAATATGTCACCAGCAACGCTACCTCTTCGAACCGAAAACGGCAAGAAAATTCAAACACACGGAATGCTAGATGTAAACATTAGAATTGAGAGGCAATGACCATCGGGTTGTAATAGTGAACATAACCGAAGAAATTATTTTGGCAATGGATATCCTGAAGAAGTATGGATTTTACGTAGATATGAAAATTAATGTCTTGAGAATGAGAAACGAGGAAGTGCCGTTTTGTGAAGCAGACGACGTATCTGTGAGAATTTGTTTGATAGACGACGTTATGCTACCTTGAAGGACAGAAAGTGATGGGACGCATAAATGGTGCTCTTTCGAAGGGCCAAAGAGTACTCTGCGAAGTTATTGAACCCGTTGATAAAACCATGCCAGCATATAGAACAACAACAAGCAGGACTTAAAAACTTGATCAGACGGTACTCTAATGTGGGGTAGCTCCGGGGATCAGATAGGTTTGCTTGTGACTACTGATACTAAAGTCACGGGTTCGATTACCGACACGGTCTGCTTGAAAAATGTTAGGCGAGCATTTTTCACAAAAATATGCCAACGTTCGGATGAGAGGTACAATGTAGGTCCCGTGTGTCAGTATTGTCACGCCCGTTAAATATTCCTACCTTGCTTGCATTAGCATAGGTTTGGCAAAATTCAAAATTTCCACTTAAAAAGACTCGCTTCTTTACCAATGGGTACCCTTGGGTGGTGTATTGAAAAGTCAAATGTAGGGGTACTCGGACGTGTTTGCAATCGACGGCGGTCAATTAGGAAAGACTGCCTTACTCAAGCATAAAATAGATGCAGGAGATGCTCGACCAATAACACAGCAACAGAGAAGATTCCCATTTTCGAAACGCGAGAAGGTCGAGAAAATGGTAGAAGATAAGAAGGAGCAAGCAGTGATTGAGCACTCTGATAGCATATGAGAATCGCTTGTTGTGCTTGTTAAAAGGAAGGATGGGTCAACAGGAGTTGGTGTGGACCGCAGGCGAATGAACGACTTGACCTAAAAGATAGCTACATATTTTTAAGGATTGACGACACCTTAGTTACACTTTCAGGGGCGCGATGGTTTTGAACCTTGGATTTGAAAAATGGAAAGTAGATATGAAACCAAAAAAGCGGAAAAAGGCTGCCTTTACTATTGGTACTGGCCTATGGCAATTTAAAATCATACCATTTAGGATCTGCAATGCTCCTGCCATCTTCAAGCGTTTAATGGATAACATCTTGCGTGCGCTATCGTGGGACACGTGTCTTGTATATGTGGATCACGTGATTGTTATTGAGAAATCGTCTAGGTACCATTTGAGAAATTTAGAAGGGTTTCGAAGACTGAGAGAAGCCAACCTGAAGCTGAGTCAAAGAAAATCTCATCTAGTAGGCGAAGTGGTGAAATACCTAGAGTACGTAGTTTCACATAACGGAGTCAGACCAGACACGGAAAAGATTATGGCAGTGCAAGAGTAACCGACGCCACAAGATAAACATCAGCTATACAGTTCTCTGGGTTTGTGTACCTACTATACAAGATTCGTTTCTGGGTTTCCGAATATTGCCAAGCTCTGGGCAAAGCTGACTGAAGATTGGCGTGATTACATTTGTGATAAAGATTGCCAAAATGCATTCAAACAACGAAGGCATTTATCGACAACAACTCCGATCTTAAGTTATCCTCGGTCGGAAGGCAAATTCATCTTGGATACGGACGCAAGTAATGTCGCTATCGAAAGTGTACTATCCTAGATACAAGATGGCAAAAAAGAGTTATTGGTTACTTTAGCAAGGTGCTTACGAATCCGGAACAGAATTATTGCGTTATGAGAAGGAAACTGTTGGCTGTTGTGAAATCCGTAGAATAGCCGAGTGTAGAAAGTTTAAAGATATCTACAAAATGGGACCTTGGGAGGACATTTTGGCATTAAGAAGACTCTGGGGAAGATCCGAGCAAGATTTTACTAGATAGACTACAAGTACGGCGTTAATGAGTGGTTTCCCACGTTGTTTTTTTTTTATTTAGTCTAACGTTACAATTAGTCTGCTACCTAAAAATTACAGCAAACCTGTTACTCCTTAGAAATCTTACGGAATTATTTGCTACCTTAAGTTATATTGTGTGTGTGTGTGTGTGTCTGTGCGCACGTGTGGGTGCGTGGGTGTGTGTGTTTCTGTCTGTGGTAATGTCCTCGGGACTGCTTTCCTTCCCAGCTTCTGACCGTCGGCAGCCAGAAATCAGAAACCGAGAAGTTCGCATTCCTGTACGTGTCCCCAAGTGTCAGCTCTGTGCACCATTAGGAAATCATAAAACTTCCAATAAGGCAGTGAAAAGCCCATTTAAGTGAGTGGCAATCGATATTGCCTGTCCATTCCCTGAGACCGATTCCAGGAATAAGCGTATCTTGGTAGTCATGGATTTTTTTTATAAAGTGGACCGAAGCGTATGCTACACCAAGCCAGGAAGCTGCACCTGTCGCTGACGTGCTGGTAAAGGAACGTACTGCCGTTTTGGAGTTCCTATGAAATTGCGCGCTGATCAGGGCAGTTACATCAAAAAGTTTACCGGTTGGTGGGGGATGAAAAAAACCAAACAACACGATTGCCCCTAACAATCGAATGGTATGCTAGAGCGCATAAACTGCACATTGGGCAAGTACCTTTCGAAGGTGGTCTCCAAACAGCAGAGGAAGTGGGATCAATATTTACATGTATTTTTTGACCTACCGGTTTTCGGTTCATGAAAGCACTGGAGAGACATTTGTAGGTGCCATGCTGAAACGTGAGATACATTTACCATATGACTTTGAGTATGTGTATAAGTCCGGAGATGATATCGTGGGCGAGAGCTACGTCAAGAAGCTCAAACGCAAAATGCATCACATCCTTGGTGACGTTAGGAAAAATATTCAAATCACAAGTGTTCGGATAAAAGCCAGATGAAATCAAAGCGCAGCTTTTTGGTTTTAAAGAGGGCGATCATGTTTTGCTGTACAACCCCAGACGGAGGCGTGGACTATCGCTAATGTTATAAAGACATTGGGAAGGTCCGTACGAAGTTATAAAAAGGACCAACGTCGTGATATATTGGATTTGTAAGCTCGCAAAAAAAAACAATGGTGGAGCACGTTAACCGGTTAGCACCCTACGAGAGTGATGACCCCGGTAATACCAAAGAACGGCATGCAGTGAGTCGAACACACAGTAACGCTTGTGAAGATGAACGAAAGTCTGGAGCGAGCTATGGATCATGTCTATGCACAGCAGCACAGGGAAAGCGAGATATGGGGACACGAAAGTGGTTCAAGGTGAACTATTCAATGTGCAATTCTGTAGCAGCAAACCTTGTTATATTCCAAGGACTTGCTCGAGTGATTAAAAATAAATTTGTTGGTCTGGATCAACTTCGCCGACAACAACCAGAGATTGGAAAGGTTAGGACTAAAATACAAAATCATGGCATCACCTACTTGGTGACTAAGCAACAGCCTTCTGGTACAGGTGTTAGTAGACTTTAAGGGTCAGATGATCAAATTAGGAAACAAGAAGTTGGACTGAAGAATGGTACGAAATATGCTAAAGGTACTGTTGAAGAAAACGGGATCCTAGATCTTCGTGTGTGGTTACAGTCTAAACAGTATGGTGTCTGCTATAAAAAGTGTTAATTGCTACTTCTATCAACATAGAAAGTTTAGACATGGTTTCGATTGTCCTCTCCGCCACAGAGATTTGGAACGTCCGAACCAGAGAGTGTTCTGGTACAGAACAGCTTTAAGAGGGGAACAACGTGGCGCCAGTTAATCTACCTCTGACCAGAATAATTACATTAGAACATAAACAAAGCGTTTGTGTACAAAAGATGATTGATCGGCTCCCCGGCGCGACATCCTTACACTAACGATGATTGATGGGTTCCTGCCGCATCACATCTTTTAGATGAACTTGATTGAGAGGTTGCAAAACCTTTATTAAGGATACACTAGAATACCTTTATAATGTTATTTGCATATTTTCTGGTATGTGCACGAATGAATCTAGAACAATTGAATAAAATATAAATTGTTGTAATGAGCGTTAGTTAGTTCAGTTCTAATTGAAGCTTTGATTACTATATGAGTTCTAATTTAAAGCTTTAATAGTCGTGATATGAAATAAATTAGTGGTACATATAAATTACACTATATGAGATAATTATTGTACTGATCAATACAAATTAATTATAGTGCTTTAATATTAAGTTAATTAAAAAGATGGTAATGTAGTGTTAAGAAGTATTTGTACAATTAACGAATATCTGGAAAGAAATTGTTGTGAGAGGTTTTAGAATATCACTGTAGCTACGAGTTGTTAAAAAGGATTGTTTAATCAGTTTAATAATGAAGAACTGTTGTTTGTTCAAATTGAGTTTTTTGTTACAATATATATATATATATATATATATATATATATATTGCTATGCTATTTATCTTTTTTTCGGTGTTCTCGTCGCACGTTGATGCGTCATATAACTTTGTTATGCTATAGTCCCTCTTTTTATATCTGCTTCGGCTAGCTCAATCTAATCAACACAGAGTGCCTAACTACACGACAATAAAGATTGTTTAACCCCTTTTTCTCTAGCTCTTATCTGTTAAAATAATGTGAATGAAGCAATCCAAAATTCATATAATAATCAAGAATATTTACACTTTGTATTCTAATAACTTATTAATTTGATTTTATATTCAAAAATTGGCCCCTGAATAAAATATTAATATTTATCTGATTTCACCAAAATTATACTCCCTAAAAGCTAGCACAAATACCACTATAATTTACTTTGAAGCCCTTTTGAACGTTCAAATGATCTTCTTTTTATTTTTATAAATTCTCAAAAGATTTTTGATGACCCTTACAAATACTTCGATATAAATAATTTAAAATACAGTCTTATACTAATAAAGGATTATAAATCTCTGACCTGTGTTTTCCCTGCTTATTTCCTGAAACTGCCTCTGTATGTGAATGGTCAGCACCCCTGGATTGTTTCCAATTTCATTCTCTGTTACAGCTTCTCCCAGTTAATTCTTAGCGTAGTTTTCTCAACTTGTTGACCAGAATAATTCCTTAAATTTGCTTGAATTCTTCCTTCGGATTTTACCCAAATTTTTTTTATTTTTATTTTAGTTTTTAGAGTCTGCTCAGTCTTTATGATTAGTTGGAATGACTTGTAGTTTACTTGTAGTTTAATTGGAGTTTTTTTAAGTTTATTTGAATTTTACTTGGAGTTTAATTTGAAGTTCATACGTCGTTATTTGAAGGTTTATTTGAAGATCATACGTCGTTGTTTGAAGTTTACTTGGAGGTTTATTTGAAGTTCCTACCTCGTTATTTAAAGGTTTATTTTAAATTCATACGTAGTTATTTGAAGTTTACTTGAAGGTTTATTTGGAGGTTTATTTGAAGTTTCTACGTCGTTTTTTGAAGGTTTATTTGAAATTCATACGTCGTTTACTTAAAGGTTTATTTGAAGTTCCCACGTCGTTATTTGAAGGTTTATTTGAAATACATACGTCGTTATTTGAAATTTACTTGTAGCCGTTTTTAAAAGCAAACGGCCGCTTCGGTTGTATTAATTGGCACATGAATTTGTACTTTGATTTCACTCAATTATTTATTTTTACTAAGTTTACTTATTATTTTTCTTCTCACTGACGTGGTTAGTGCCTTGGTCGCAGAGATATTCTCTGTTTACGAGGTCCGCGTACTATTTAAAGACTCCACCCATCTATTTCTCCTATTGGTTTTCCTCGCGTGTTCGTTGATCAAGGCGTAGCACATTGCGCTATCACTGCAAGACTCGGTATTTCTCCAAATTTCCTGTTCAGAGTCTTGGTAAAACGCTTTATTTCTCACGTAGGCGTTCTATATTATATCGCATACTTTTCATAAAATCCAAATTTCTATTACATTTTGTCACGTCGTCTTGTTTGTGTTTGCTATAGTTAAAATTTTATCACATCACGGACCGTTTGTTATTTATTGTTTATTGCTCCAAATATGTTGGATTTTATGAAAATACAATGTCTTTGGTTACGTATTAATGTTTCTGTGATGACGTATTTGAATGCGTTTACTTATTTATGCGTTAATATTTTGAATGATGTAATTATATCGCTAGTATTCCATGTTGTTTACTTTTATCGATTGCATGTTTATTATGATATAACTCGTTGCGTTTAAAACATTATTTTTGCTTGTTTCTCTTCAATTCTAAACTTGCTTTTATGATTCTTCTTAATCTTCGTTGGGAATGAAACCACTCATAGTTTTTAAAATCTATTTTATTTACGTTTCGATCCATGACCTAGGATCGTTGTCAAAATAATAAAAACTTCAAGTTTGACGTTTATGACATAAATTGAAGGTTACTTTGATTTATTGATGTTTGAAATATTTGGTTTGAGTACACTAAGCAAAAATTTTTAAAGTTTAAAAGAATGATTGCCTTCAATTTGTGTTGCGACCTGGGATCGACTTTCCTATGGTAGCCAATACGCTTAGTTTTAAAATCTATTTTATTTACGTTTCGATCTATGACCTAGGATTTTAAAATAAGCGTATTGGCTACCATAGGAAAGTCGATCCCAGGTTGCAACACAAATTGAAGGCAATCATTCTTTTAAACTTTAAAAATTTTTGCTTAGTGTACTCAAACCAAATATTTCAAACATCAATAAATCAAAGTAACCTTCAATTTATGTCATAAACGTCAAACTTGAAGTTTTTATTATTTTGACAACGATCCTAGGTGATGGATCGAAACGTAAATAAAATAGATTTTAAAAACTATGAGTGGTTTCATTTCCAACGAAGATTAAGAAGAATGCTAAACAAACCACAACAAACATACAGGGAGTATTTACAAGTCAGGTATGGGCCTGAAATTTGTATTTGTTTTAGACAGTTGGACAATCTAAACCTAAAGCTATCGCATTCCAAAAATTCACTCACATTCCTAATAAAATGCAGAAACAACGAAATTTTACCAAAAGGATTTAGAATCAAATTTGGAAAGACAAGCAATAAACTATCAAGAATTCTCGAAAGAGTAAGTTACAGTATGATGAGGGAAAGACTACAAAACCACCGACACATTATTTATAAGTTAAAACAAGATATAGAGGGCATTATAAATTTCATACGAATAAAGGTAACAAAATATGATTTTGATAAAATTCTCGTTAGTGCAAAAACCTACTACGAATCAGTATTTTCCAAACAAAAAGAAATTCACATAAAGAAATTTAATAACCTATTTATAGAGAAAAATAACACACAAACTAAAACGTTAGAAAACAGGAACACCATGCTAAACACCGTGATAAATTTATCAAACAGAACCATTAACGACACAGAAAAATCAATTCTTTCAAAAGGCCTTAACTTTTCAGTAACACCAAAATCAATACCAACCTTTGAAATAATTAGCTGTATTGAGAAAACAGCAAACCAACTCGAAGAAGATCAAGCAAACGAATTTAGAATACGATGTAAAATCGAAATAGAAAAGAATCACAAAATAAAGACAAATGTAAGTAATAACGAAATAAAAGCAATTCGCAATCTAAAAGCGATAACTCAATTATAATTCTACCTGCTGACAAAGGCAATGCAACAGTAATAATGAATAAAACGATTACAACACAAAAGTCAACGAACTATTGAACACTGAGAATTACACCAGTTTAGAAACGGACCCAACAAAATCAATTGAAAATAAAATATACAAAACTCTATTTAAATTTAAAAATGAATTCGAAGACAAAGAAAGAAGTAAACTAGTCCCACATTACAGTAAACCACCCACTTTTACGGTCTACCAAAATTCATAAAAAGACATTCCTCTAAGACCTATTGTAAGCTCAATAGATTCACCATGCCATAATTTAGCAAAATTTCTACTAAAAATTATAAATCCATTAGCAGGCAAAACGGATTCTTTCATTAAAACAACCAACACTTTTAGAAAAACTATCAAACATAAAATTGAAAATACACACACAATGGTAAGCTTTGATGTAGTAAATCTCTTTACAAATGTCCCTATAAACAAAACGCTTAATATTATAAAAACAAACTCGAAAAGATGGCAATCTTAAAGAAAGAACAAAACTAAGTATATCATCGATTATGGAATTACTTGGTTTATGCGTAAATACCACATATTTTCAAATAAATGATCAATTTTACAAACAAAGCTTCGGAATGGCAATGGAAGTCCACTATCCCCAATCTTCAGTAATATATTCATGGAGGAATTCGAAAAGATGTGATATTCACACAAGAATTGAAACCATTGATCTGGTGGAGATACGTTGATGATGTTTATGCTATTTGGCCTCATAATATAGAATTAATTAAAACTTTATACAGTCAATTAACGAAATAGAACCAACTATTAAATTCACATATGAATTAGAACAACATGGAAAACTTCCGTTTTAGATATTCTAGTTAGCAAAACGATACAACAATTAATACATCGGTATATAGAAAACCAACGCACACTAACAGATACTTAAACTTCGATTCAAACCACCCACAATGTGTCAAACGAGGAATTATCAAAACCATGTATGATAGAGCAAAATTAATATCATCAAACGAAGAAATTTTAAAGAAAGAAAAGACCTAATCAGATGTACACTAATAGAAAACAAATATCCTAAAAGAATAATAGAGAAAGAAATGAATAAAACCCTAAAAATAAAGAAAAAGAAAACAAAACAACGATACACACCACAAAATGCTCTCAATACCATACATAAAAGGATTCTCCGAAAAATTCAAAGAATAGGAAACAAATTTAGAATTAAAACAGTATTTAGAACCAACAATACACTAAGAGCACAATTAACAAAAACAAAACCCAAAACGCAATACAAAATTCAAAAACTGTATCTACAAAATACCGTGCGAATGTAATAAGTTTTATATAGGAGAAACTTCCAGACCATTTGAAGTTCGATTAAGAGAACATAAATCATATATAAAAATAGAAAATTTGAAAAATCCATGATTTGCCAGCATGCATGGGACTCCAGTCATAAAATAAAATGGGAAGATGCAAAATTATCGACAAAGAAGAAAACCACCAAAACGCAAAATCAAAGAAGCTGCCTACATAACCCTACATAAAAATAACTGCGTTGCAAACGAATCCGTGACTTTCAGTAAACAATGGATTCCATTACTAAAAGAAATAACAAAAGAAATAACAAATGAAGATCAAATGCCCACAATATCTAGGTAGCATTGCAAGTTTTTCCTGGGTTTTCCTTGCGATATTAACATGAAATACAGCATACATACATGATTTCTATTTATACATACAATAACTAATTACATAACAATAAGCATATTAACTAGAAAACCATTATTTCGGCAAATTATAAATGTTGGGGGATCTTGGTAGCCACAGGTTGCTTAACCCCCTTCACTGAATCTCGGTAAAATAAGACATGAAATCAGAAATCTCTCAATTGTATAAGTAGAAACATGTTAAAAAATGTTTTCCAAATTATTGAATTTATATAAAATTCACCAATAAAAATTAATCAGCTGATTTCACGTTAAGCGTATTGGCTACCATAGGAAAGTCGATCCCAGGTCGCAACACAAATTGAAGGCAATCATTCTTTTAAACTTTAAAAATTTTTGCTTAGTGTACTCAAACCAAATATTTCAAACATCAATAAATCAAAGTAACCTTCAATTTATGTCATAAACGTCAAACTTGAAGTTTTTATTATTTTGACAACGATCCTAGGTCATGGATCGAAACGTAAATAAAATAGATTTTAAAAACTATGAGTGGTTTCATTCCCAACGAAGATTAAGAAGAATGCTAAACAAACCACAACAAACATACAGGGAGTATTTGCTTTTATGAATTAAAATTAGTTATTGATCTTATGTAAAGTTGTCGATTTACTCCCATTTAATGATGAAATTGTTTGGTTTTCTAAATGTTAATAATATTTATATGTATCTTACGACCCCTATGACTTAATATACCCTTAAATTACCTTATTATTATAGCTATATATATTGCTGTGATAAGAGGTTGTTTAGGGGTGTATTGAGTAGCAAGGGCCGTGTAGTAACAATAAATAGCAATAGGAATCAGAAAACTGCATTTATTTAGCAGAAAAATAGGTAATTCCTACATTATGTAAATAGCAAGCATTTAACAGCCTGTATATAGACCGTAATTAACTTTAAACGATGCAAGTAAGCATATCTTACAACAATAGAACGCGTATTCAGCAGAAAAATAGGTAATTCGAACATTATGTAAATAGCAAGCATTTAATACTCTGTATATAGACCGTTATTAATTTTAAGTAATGCCAGTAAGAATATCTTTCAACAGTAGAACGCCTATTCAGCAGAGAAATAATCGTACATGTAATTAAACATACGTTGAGAAGTGTCTAATTAGTTATAAAACAAATACGCAGTAGAGTAGATAAAACCTAACAAAGCTTTATGCAAATACGCTGGAACGATGAGCATTTTAATAAGAAAACGCAGTTTCAAAGACGCATAAATACATGAACAAAAACAGCATTAGAGTTACATCACCTATTTTGTACAATTACCCAAAAGTCGATATCTACACAAAACAACGTATGGTAAAGATAACAAAGTATCAATAACACATAGACACCATTACACGGAAATCCGAACTAATTACATCAGAAACCGCTTTAAAATACAGGAAATATTAAAGACAAAACCTGGTTGGTTGAGATAATCTGCAGAACTGCTTAAAAGCCCCGCCCAGAGGTAGTGGGAAAATGCTATTTAACACCCATTCTGTGATAAGACAACTCAGTTCACACTGATGCACATCGAAGCTGCAACACTGTTAAACAGAAATCCACTCCTAATTTAAAGAAAGTATAATAGAATATCAAGTTTATGTTACAATGAAAATAGTGCAACAATTACGAAGAGTTTTTGCCGTTTTTTATAGAAAACGCAAGTAGAATTTTGGTAATTGATTTAAATTAAATATTTATAAAGATAAGGCTTCAAGTCTGTGTCGACAATAATATTTCAAGTCTGTGTTGACAATAATACTTATGGTATATAGAAATTCTAATTTTAATTGGATTCTAAGGGGACAATTCAAATTGAATTTTGGAACAATTCTGGTACAATTCTAAGCTGCGTCGAAAGCATTTAAGGGAAGAGATTCAAGGCATATAAAATAAAGAAGCACAAAGTGATTTTTTGGAAAACAAGAGGTAACTGTACTCAAATATTGGTTCAACTAAGCAGAGCATTAGTATACGAATGAACAGGGGGTGTTGATCCACAACACGAACAACATATCACAAGTCAGATCTATTTAATTTTAAGATATTTTTTAATTTAAATTTTAATACTGAATTTATTCAATTTATCCAAACTTGTAATGAAGTCAACAAGAAACATTTGCATACGTTAAACTTACGTAATAAGTCATAAAGAGGTCTAGAACGTTCCAGATTTTTTTGTAAAGAGGTAGTTTTTGGTGACTTTATATTGAATTCAAAGTACATAAATTTTGGGATAAATAATACAGTTGATATTAATTGATTGAAGGGTGTATTTAAAGAATTTCAAAAATTGTAATTCTTATTTCCGTTCATTATATGAAATTAATTGACTTCGTTTTATCAATTCAAATAGGAAATCATAAAGGGGTGAAAAGAGAAAATTGATCATCGTAACGTGTGGATTAAAAAGGGCTAGCCGTGGCATAATAATAAAATTAGTAAGATTGAAGTGAGAACACAGAGCGGTGGCGTTGAGTAAAACGTTCATAACACCGAGTACGGCGTTATCATATCAATTATATATATATATATATATATATATATATATATAAACTGCTGTGATATACTCCTTTGAATGCGGGAACTGGGTCCTTTCAACAAAAAATTCTAGTCCCACCGATTGGGCGTCATAAACTGCTGTGATCCTGGTTTCGCTTCAGCTGCTCACCTAATTTTATAAACCTCCTCATTCATAAAATTAAACAACACATTCCTACCACAAACATCAACGTTAACTCTATTTACATCAATATTCAGAATACATTAAATTTTCAAGTTAAATTTCAGCATAAAATTCAGTTTTAAAAAGAATTTCAAGATTAATTTTATTATCACTTTAACGTGCATCCAGAATTAAAGTCCTTGTTGGATGCCTACTAATTAATATAACAATATAAGCAGACCGTAGTCTGAGTATAAAGGAGCATCTACCACCCTTTACGTTAATTAACCAGGTTCGTCTAATTGAGCTCAAAGACATACCCAAAGTTTCATCATATTCCCGAACATCAATACTAAATACCCTTTCTACTTAAACAAGCAAATTTCATCTTAAAATTAAAATTTTATGGTTAGTACAATTTCACTAATGTCCATTTAAAGTAAATCAATTATAAAGTTATTCAACACACACAAAATGTCCAACAAAATAGTATAATTTACCTGAAGGTTACTGTCCTCGTAGCTTCAATGTACATCGTCCCTTTAGTTAATCACACCATTCCAACAGGATTATATTTACGGCTTCTAATTCTCAACGCTTTTAAAATTTTCTCCATCACCATTTATTTAAAGTTGTTTCTGGGCTTTTCCGGAACTCATCTGTGTATATCTGACCCTTGTTTCGTGGATCCAGACACGTATTTGAACCATTTAATTATTAACACCCCGAAAATAGCAGAGAAATTCATGCGTCTTTCACCAATATACGCCAAAACTGCCTACTTTTGTGTATACATTTGTCGTTGTAAATTTTTCTAATTGGTACAGTGATACTAAATTTTATTACCTTGTATCTAAGTGCACTGAAGTACATTCATGTTAGCACGTAAATAACAAACTATTTTGAATCACTAAAATATACGAGCAAAATTTTAAATTATTTTATCAAACTAAAATGCACTGTTTAACATCTTGAATCAAGTCGCGGATGTAAGAGCTTTTAACGCATCGAATAGTCAAAAGTCTAAGAGGCCGAAATTCATATTACCACCGGTATATATAGCGAATAGCCGGCACGTCGCTTTTGTCCTCAAAACAGACAATTCTTAAGAATTTCTCATTCTATGTTCCCAGTCCGTCGCTCGCGCGTCGGTTTTACGAATTTTCACCCGCCCCATTTAAATCTCAGAAATTCTCACACGGCACGCAAACATGTCCGAGAAAAACTAATTAATTTTGTACAGAAATTGTTGTTTCTACCTCTGATCTTTGCATCCTATTTTCAACCAATTGTGACCCTCGTGACGTTGCTTAAATCACGCCTTTTACTATATGTGTCTTTGCTTGACGCATTTTCTCTTTCCTTTTCTAACCTGTTCGTATTGGTGCAAATTGATATTCTTTATTATCGATTATATTTTAGTCCATGTGGACTATCTGGGTTTAATAACCCCGTATCGCACCTTCTCGTGAATATTAAGCCCCGGTTTCTCCAAGATTCTTTGTAAACATTAATTATCTGCAAAATTTTCGCCGAATGAGCTTTTAAATAAACCCTGTTTTGTATTTCGTGCTAAAGCATCTGACCGTTTCCAATATCCTTAGAATCGACATGTTTATCTAAACAAATTAAACTGAAATTGCCTTTTAAAATACGCAGGTGTGTTCAAACATCCTATTTCTAACTAACACTTCTAGGATTTGCATTTTATTGGGTTTTTACAAGTTTCTGTAGATATTATCTGTACGTTTTGTTCAATACCGGTTACTTGAAATAGAGTTAATTAAGATAAATTTTGCACGTAATTTCCATTTGTTTAGGAATAATTACATTACACGCAGAGCTTTTAATACTGCTTCTTTTGATATAAAGCGTCTTGTACATGATTTAAATCTCTTATGTTTAATGAAACTAATAAATTTTTATGCTTCACGGTTTTAATAACGCGTATTATCTAATAATATTCATTATACACGGTGATTAAAATTATTTGATGTGATTATTTAATTTTCTACCCTGGTCTAAATATGAGTAATATATATATAGAGTATAATATACATGTTAATATTTTTATGGGATGTAGTCCAAATCAAACAACAGAGAACAGAATTAAATTTTAATCAATACCTAACGTTTCGGTACATTTTTCGCACCCTTTTCAAAGGATTGATCATTAATATTATAGGAAATTGAAAAACAATTACTGCACGATTCACATAATAATTGCGGGTCAAAAGTTAAAAATTAAAATATATATATATATATATATATATATATATATATATATATATTGCTATGAACTGGTATTCTCGAGCCCCTTTGTTGTGCTGTTATTAATTTGCTATGATACTCTCTAAATTATCAAACCCGTTTCGTTGTGAGCCTTATTAATTTTGCTATGAATAAACAAGATTGTAATTATCTCCTCCTCATTAATATTGCTATCAACTTAACTGGATTTTATCTTGAAGCAACCTTGTCTGCCAATAGCAAAATTCGATACGTTACCGCCTACTTGTTATCAATTTCCCATTCAATTCGTAGCTCCTCCTTGAACTAAATATGACCTCGGCTAGCATTTATTTGGAATTATAAAATTCAGTTAATTTCGATTTTATGTATAATGAAACCAATATATTATGTACATACAGCTTTTGTAAATTATTTGAAATACACTTTTCAATTAGTTACTGTTATAAATCTCATTTATTAACAATCATCTACTATTTACTCAAAACCCAAAGTCACCAAAAAAAACCTATTATCCTTATCAACGAAGTGTAGAATATTCTAAATCTGTTATCATATTACTCATTGTATGCAACTTCTTTTGTTGACTTTTTCACAAGCATATTATATTAAGCAAATTCAAAATAAAAAATATGTAGAAAAACAAAATGTCTTATAACTAAAAATCTGAACTGGTTTATTTCTTCACATCGACGCTTCCATAAAAATTATCTTCCCCAATTCAGGATTACATTTCAATTATTGCCATTACCCTATGGACTATCATTATTAATTTATGCACCCCCAATTTATTGTCGTTTCTTAACAGACTTATTACTTCTTATTAATCAATTTCCTCAAACTTAAAATTGTATTATTCTTCTTCCCCGTACATCAAATTGTATTTTTCTCCCTCATACATAGGATTGTTTCCCCCGTACATCAGATTGTAGTTTATTTTCCCCCGTACATCAGAGCCCTATTATTTTTATGTTTTAGTTTAAAAATAAATTCCTTAGAAATGTACTTACGTTTTTAATCGGCAATTATAGTTTTCATCTTGGCACTTATTTTTATCTTTCACTTTTAAAATTTACGTATTATTTTATTTCATCACGGCGCACTTCGGTCTTTGTTGAGTTCAAAACTAACTTCGTTATCACGGTGCTTGCTGATATATTATCCCGTTCCCCCTCCGACAGTGGGTATGGTCTAGAACTCGTCCCTTATTTCTAACCAATCAAATAATTACATTTAAAGCAGTTTCTGATGTAATGCTCCACGATTCCCAATAATCATAACCTGCTTGCAGCTGTCTTTCGTTATCAACATGCTGTGTTTTGATAGATTTAATTGCTTTTCCATAAACAACTGATGCAACTCGACTTTTAATTTTCATATTGTTCACGCAATTTTTAATCTGCTCTCTTATCAAAAAATGGTTAGATATTTGTACGCATTTATATTAGCTACCTGAAGCTCTATTTTTATCTCCGTATTAATCTAATCGTCTGGAACTCTTTTTGAATGCTTGTCTAATTACACTTTATCATTTATTTATAAATATACGCGTGCTTCCACTGAAAAATATCATTACTTGCTTTACCTAAATTAACTAAACTTTATCTACAAGGTATTTAATATTTACTATTTACTTAATGAATGTATTTCTCATTCCTACGCCAACTATGCGTCCTCCTATGTGTATCTGCGTCGCTTAAAACTATTTATACTTTATATACAGGGTGTTGACTGCTTACTATCTACAAACTATGTCTATTTCTCAATTCTTCACTAAATAAGTGCAGTTTTCTGCTGCCTATGCTAATTACTCATTTTTAAATGACCTTTACTATAAAGTACACCCTTAAACAACCCCTTATCACACCATTATATATATATATATATATATATATATATATATAATGAGATATTTACGTTGTCAAAGCAAGAAAAGTTGTAGAACTAACAATGTCGTAATGGGACTTAGGCAATATTGGAAATTGGGGCTGCCATAGCTCGCAGTGACTTGTTCAAGAAAGAAAGTTTGGATCAGACTTGTATAAGCTGACAATAGCTTTGAAACCTTTCACAGACGGAAGTTTATGAAATGCCAAAGTGTTGTGTTTTTTACACTCTAAACGGAATTAAAAACTAACAAAAGCTTAAACAATTTTGGGAGCAAATATGTAAACAATTATAGGCGTGAGAGCTCTATTGCAACATCTGTATAATATTTCTTTTTTCGTATATATATTTCAGCTGTTAGTTAATTAAATTAGATATAAATAATCCATAAGGTTTACTAAAATAGAAAGCAAATAAACAAACAGGACATTGCACTACATGCTAAAAATCTACCTAAAAGTAAATTCCATCGGTTATTTATTAATAACACTAAACCGCTGGAAGTGCAAATAAAACGATTTAGCATTTGAAAAACCCGAATTTTATTCATGTTTCTGAAATAACTCGAGACATCCGAATGTAAGTAACAGTAGGGTAAAATCAAGAAACCCACCGCCTCATTTCCCCCAGAATCCCTCATTTCCCCACACATCTGGACCAAAAAGTTTTCTTCGACTAACCATTTTTCATCTTTCGAGATAAATATATCTTAAATTTTTTATGTTTCGAGATAAATGAGCATCCTCATTTCCTCCACATCTGAACCAAAAGTTTTCTTCGACTAGCCATTTTTTATCTTTCATCTGAACCAAATAGTTTTCTTTGTCTAGCCATTGCATCTTTCGAGATAAACCTATCTTGTTTGGTATCAATCAATATTAGAATTTTCTCAGCTACCCGAATCTCTAAGAATTTTCAGATATCATCACCCCCAAGGAGCTACCCCAATTTTAAGATTTCTTACCTGTAGCGACTTTTGAGCATTCTTATAAACTTTTTAGTCATGCGATACATTAAATTAGTCTAAAATTTTACACAGAATCCGAATCTGTAA